>JAUPFV010000001.1:271495273-273991835 GCA_036936605.1 Limnanthes douglasii subsp. nivea | reverse complement strand
TGCACGTAAACCTACTTTCGATATCAGTTCCTTATATTTCTATGTGTACAAATAGAACTATATTATTCGTTTAATTATTTAACTTTATCTATCCAATATTATTACTTTAACCTAAGTATTCACTCATTTCTATATATATACCAATCTAAAATCTCTTATAGCTCAATTTACAAACTTTCGAAAAAACCTTATTTCTTAGATCTACAATATATAATCGAATCTGACTGAAGTCACATGTTTGGTCAAAGTTGTCGACATAGCAAAGAAAACAATGATGGATGAAGGAACATCATTTATTGATGAATTAGTATGCAAAATATAATATATGTACGATATGAATCATGTCTAACATATATCGTTGGCATGGCGAAGAAAAGACGATATTATGTGGGAATATTGTGACCTCCATTACAATTCCAGACAAGAGGCATTCGAGATGTTAAATTTATGTATTATCATGACCTTGGCTAAAAAATAGTGAACGAGATCATTATTGAAAATAGATTAGAAAGAGTGTATATTAATGTTTAAAATAGACTTGTAAGGTAGCAATGATATAACGTTTTCTAAAGTTATGTGCTATTTATATTTGGTATTCTAGATTTTCATGTTATGTTCATAAAATACCGTATTTGTTTCCTTACGTTGTTTTTAGTTTTAAAAGAGTGACTTATTTTTTTTTCTATGTAAATACTAATGTTTTAAATTTGACAGGGGAAAGAAGGGTGGATCGCCTTCCGTGTATGATTTTAAAACTCTTTTGAAACATGTCCCTATTTTTATGTAATTTCACTTGTAGGCTGATATTTGTTATTTAGTGTAATGTTTTGTTTATGATTTATGATTTTCCAAGTACTAGTTGTAGTTGGTTATCCATAACTTGTTTGTCTGCTTGACAACTTAGTTATCATATCTTTCAAAAATGTTGTTTTTTGTTATTGCTTGTTGAAATATGTAGTTGGACCATCAATGATATATTTTGTGTATTAATTAAATATGTGAATAAACCAATATTTAAGTGATATATTTATAAAAATACAACCAAAATATTTACAACATGTTCTAACCTATTTTTGTTTTGTTTTATATGAATTAGTATCATACTTGTTACGACAGAGAGAAATTGCTTATATATATATATATATATATTATTTGCAACAATAAGAATATTTAATTTCACATGTGGTCAAAGAATTTGTCGTATCATAAAGAATTGCATATACATTTTCACAGTATTAGACCAGGTAATGAAAATTCAAAAACAAAATCTTCCCAGTCTTTGCAAAATTCATAACATATTTTACAATATTGATTGGCGAGTTGTCATACTTATTTTTTCACATTGACGACGAATAAAACTATCTCGTGAACGTAATAGCGAATTACTTTAGGTAATTCCAACAACTGGTGTATTGGTTTTATTATGACACTTTTGATGTTTTTGTGTCGTGGTAGCAAAATTTACGTGAAATATTGATTTTAGATGCTTGTTCTTATTGTTTTTTGACCTAAACCATGATTGCGAAAATCTATGACAATGCTTGCAAAATCTAACGTAATTTACGTAAAAAACCTTATATAATTTATATGTGAAAAATTGAGTACTTATGATGCGAAATGTAACAAAATAATATATATAAACTTTAACTTACGTATTTTACCATGGTAGTGACAAATAAAACTGACTATGTTGTCCATTCAATGATGAATTAAGTTCGGTCATTCCAACCACTGATCTATTAGTTTTGTTATGATTTATTTGTTATTTTCTTATCGTGCGAGCAATATTTACATGAAATATTGACTTTATATGCGTGTTCTTATTGTTTTCTAATATACACCATAAATATTAAATTATATGTTAAGGATTGCAACATATAATGTAATATACGAGCAAAATCGTATATAATTGATATGCAAAACCTGTATTATATTAACTATGAAACAACCAAGAAATGATGTTTGCAAAAATGCTTCATTTCTTAGGAAATAAATATAAACAATTAATATTGTTTAAAAGAATACAATTTTTATTTATGGATCCCTTTCTTTGAAGACATTTCAACCATTAGGTCTACATCCATTTTTTGATAATCGATGTCTATAATAGGAGAAAACAAATAGAAATTAGTCGTCAAGATAAGTATAAATAATAATTAATTAGATAATAACAATTTAACATATCATTGCATGACTCAATATGTAAATTATCTTGGTAGAGTTTATAGTTTGAGGGTGTTGTAGATAAATGTAGATGTTTGGATCAATCACTTGTATACCAGAACCACTTGCCAAATTAAAAATATGGATGCTTGTGAAATAGTAACGAACATATACGAAACCGTAACGGATATACGTGAAGAACCTAAGAGAAAACTACTTGTGAAATATAACACACTGCAAGTGATCCAATTATATTAGACATTTAAAATGTTACGTTATAATTCAGCTCTTTCTTATTTTTTATCTTTAATATATTTGAGAAACTGATAAAACAATTATTTTTTGTACAAATGGATCCTCAATATTATTATATTCTTTTCACCTTATAAGTTCTTGACATCATCTAGGATAATGAATTTTTTTTTGTTTTATTTTATATTGGTTAGTCAACTTCCACATCTTCTATTTGGTTCTCAAATCCTGCCATATCATACTCTGGACATCCTTATTCTTGTTGTCCTTATGGACACATTGTGTCACATTATGACAATTCATCTTTCATTTTTCCTTTAAATATTGTCATGTCATATAGTTGTTATCCATCTTTTTGTTGTCTTTATGGACCTGTCACATCATATTCTGGAAATTTATCTTCCATTTGTTCTTCAAATATTGTCATGTCATATACTTGTCACTATTTTTGTTGTTGTCTGTGTGGGCATGTCATGTTATATTATGAAAACTTATTTTTCGTTTGTCCTTCAAACTTTGTCATGTCTTATTCTTCTCATTCTCTTGTGTCAACATCACCTTCAGCTAAGCCTTCTTCACTCGTAAATACCACTATTCTAGCATCATTAAGCTCTAGACTTGTATCAGAAACCTATATTCATTACATAAATCGTGAAATATAATATAATTGAGTTTGAAAAATGTGTTGCAAAACCTATGATTAAAAGTGTTATTTAACATTATATTAAAAATATGATGTAACATATTTAACTTATAGATGCTAAAATAATAACGACTGATTTATGTCCATACAGTATCACTTAAAAATTATGATATAGTTTGTTATGCGTATGTTGTATGTGTTTTGACGAATTTTCTTTACATGAGAAATGGTTATCCACTAAGTAAATAGTGTTATTACGTATTACTTAGAGTTAACTAAAATTTATTTTCTCAGTGTTTGTAGTATACTAGCCAGAAGTATCGGTACATAAATCAAATATTCTAAAGCCAAAGAATTACATCTTCAAGTTATGGCTAGAAAGGAATGTTATTGGGCACAAAAAAATGGGGTAGATTGGATGAAATCAGAAGATAAAAACACTAAATGTTTTTAAAACTACATTAAAAAACAAAGAAAATAAATTATATCCATGAAATACTTGGAGAAAAATAAACGCATCACAAATCTAGTTGGAACTGAGAATTTTGTTGTAAACTACTTCACTTCCCTCTTAAGCGCACATTTTCAGTTAGGAATTTATAATTCATTCAGGACATTATACCTAAAGATGACAACTCCATGCTTCTGGCATAGAAGAACTATATTATGCAGTCAAAAGTTTAAAGCATAACAGTATAGCGTGGGTTGATGGTTTTAATACTAAAATTTACATAGTAAGTTAGGACATTATCAGTAAAGACTTTTGTGAAGCTCTTATCTTTTTATTTCATAATCAGCAGGATCCACAAGCAATGTTTGCTACTGTTATTTTTCTAATTCCATCTAAATCATAGAGTTAATATAGACCAATAAGCCTATATATTATCCTAAAGAAGACTATCTCTCAGGGACTAAATGACAGGTTTGCCTTGATTCCACCTAAGCTTAATCAAATAAGCAAAATGGTTTTATAAAAATTAGAAATATACAAGACAATATTCTACTCACTCAAGAACTAGCATATCAAATCAACAAAAAAGTGAGAGGAGAAGGATGGGAACATATTTATCAAAATAGATACGAGTAAGGTTTATGATAGAATTTCATTCAATTTTTTTTACCAAATACTGGAAGCATTTGGTTTTGATCAAATATGGATTGGATGGATAAGAAAATGTATAAACTCAGTTGGTTTTAATATAATTATCAATGTCATACTTCATGGTTACTTTAAGTCATCAAATAGAGTAAGACAAGGTGACCCCATTTTACCTTGCTTGTTCATCTTGGTTGAAGAATATCTAATCAAAGGGCTCAAACTATGTTATATTAACTAATATGGTTTACAATATCAAACAAGGAGTTCAATGATCATATGTTGTCTTAAATTTGTAGATGACCTCTCTTTTTTCACTAATGAAGCCTCCCATAACATTAGCCAAATCTGTAACTTCCTACAACAATATGCAATGTGTTCATGATAATTGATTAACAACGATAAAACCCAATTTATCACTCCAATCAAAATAACTCAAACAAGTGTAAATATACTGAAAAGAATCACATAATTTTATCATGGTAGCCTGCCAATAAGTCACATTGGAATTCCAATACACGTTACCAAGTCAACCTCTGTCTTTGAAAAATTGGTGAATTAAATTAGATCTAAAATACAAGAATGAGACTGCAAACTCTTGTCATTTGGAGGTAGACTAACACTGATACAGACAAATTTAATGACAATCTCGATATATTATCTTCAAAACAATATTTTAACTAAGTCTACAATTAACATAATTGTACAAATCTGTAATAAATTTTTTGGGGCATGTCAAATGATAAGAAAACTTGTCATTGGTCTAATGAGAAAATCGTGTGCATCGTTTATAAAAGTTTGAGAAATAGTGAATTTGTAGAGTAATTAAATGAAGAAAAGAAAGAGTGGACATATTAGAATTAAAAAAAATTAATTGAATGCTCATTATGGATTGTGTAAATTACTTTCACTCACTACATAAAGTAACAAATAAACTTTAATATAGTATCATGTCTAACACAAGAATAAACATATCGGTTTAGAAAAATACTCTCTCATATCCCTTCATCACTTCATACAGATTCACGAGATCATCTGTATTAATGTCGGTAATTCCTTATCCTTTAGGAATTGTATAGACTGCAACTAGTAAGCTGTAGGAAGACTACAACGTATTTCACACCAGTCTCAACTTCTGATACACATCATTTTTGTTCCTCAGTATTTTCAATAGCATGAATCAAAATGAAAATTGGTTACTCTTTTCATATTTTAGTATCTCTTGTTATAAACATGAGTACTTATGATCGTCGGGATGGTCCAGGGTTTATGACCCTGATGATTTAAGAATAAAAACAATCTGATAACTATATGTTTTAAGATAAAGACCATTCCATTGAGTCTCCTAATAAATTGATTTTTTTAATCGATTCAGTTTATGAGAAAACCCTTTGGATTTTATTTTCATATTTTGAGACCTAATGCGTGTTTAGATTCTATAGAACATAGAACCATATGTCTAGGATTGAATGATGTGATTAAGAGGACATAATTGAATATGTGTTTATGTTTTTTTATTGTATGATCAATTTTGGAACATTCATGACAAAACTCTAATTCAAACAAATTAGAAGGTTTTGTCAAACTTTCAGAATCATCAATGATCTTTATGATTAAGGAGAATATTTTTGGTGAACCAACTTCAGATGGTATCGTCTAGGAAAATTGTAACTTTTCCGCGGTGAAGGGTATGAGACCATTAGTTGCGATCAACCCATATGATAGTCGCGACGAATCTGTCAATATAATTATTGTTTTCTACTTCTAATTGATATTTAATTTGCATGTGATTGGTTGTCATGAACCACATTAAAAATTGAGATTTTCTATTTTGGTTGTTCACAACGATTTTGAAAAAATAACATGAGTGTCTGACTTTGGATAACCATAACTTAACGCTCGTTTATGTTAACTTGGTGATTATTATTTTTGATTCCACATAAATTTCAGATATTTTAAATTATCATTCAACTATAGTTTTATATAACTAATTATTTTAATAAATAAATTTCAATATATGGTACGTGTGTTTGTTGTCCAAAATTTCAACAAATCAATACAATATACTTTTAGTTAAATTAATTTGTTTACTACATTTGAGTTTGACGCGATGAAAACCCTTCAATAAAGAGGCAAACCAATTCAGTTTTCATATTTTTAGAATCATTGATTGTATATTTTATCAATTTTTATATAATATGTTTCGATTAAGCACATTTATTAGGATTGTTGAGATGTTGTATGTATGACATGTTGGGTGATGCCGGCGCGATGGGCGCAAGTGTGCTACTTGAGAGATGATAATTATAATTTATTCCAAATCAGATTGTTTTAGATTTTTCAATTGATGTTAAAATCCAACAACAAGTAGTGCATGCCCCATACGGTACATGAATTTGTTTTGATCTCATCGAGGAGAATAGCGTTGGGCAAATTTTGGAAATTGGTAAAGAGTTTGAATGTGGGCTTTGGAGTTTTGAAGATTTTGCTCACAATAAAACTTTGGTTGCCCAAATACGTCTCCAACCCGGTGATATGTTTCAGCAATGCCGAAGTATGAGGCTCGTGTGAGACAAATGGACAAAATAATAAAAATTTATAATATATCCACTAGAACACAAATGATGAAAAAAGTAGAATTTAATAACAAGAAATGATTGAAAAAAATTAAAATACAACCATAAATATAAATTATAAAAATAGAAAAAAAAAATAAGAGAAGAGGTAATGAACGTATATAGAAAATATAACTAAATATATAAACTAAGAAAATTTTATTTTATATATGACAATTTTGTTTGCTAAAAATTCAAAACATTTATCCTACTAACTAAAAACGTATTTGGTATATGTAGACGATGTATGTCTTGGATCTCAAAATTTTATAAATTGGACCAAATTTGAATACAGGATCTCAAACTTTTATAAATTGGACCAAATAGTCAAATTATGCACACGAGTACACTTAAACATTTTAAGCTACTAGTTTTATCTAAATTATATTAGGCTGAACTATATATATACAATCTCCTTTTGTATTCGAATGCAAAACATTTCCGTAATAATCTTTTCAAAAGTGTAATCTTAATATACAAACATCACCATGTAAATTTTCAAATGCTTTCATAAAAGATATAGGACGAAACTATATCATTATTTTTAGGGAATTGCTAAAAAAAAAAGGGCCAAAATTACTCCGTGAAGTTGCGTAAAAATAAATGATTATTTTTTAAAGGGGTTTAAAGGGTTTTTTGAATGAATACAAATTTTGTATAAAATGTAAATAAATTGAATAAATAAAATTTAAGATTTTTGAAATTTATTTTAATAAATAACAATTTTATAAATATTTAAAAAATTGAAAATACAACTTCACGGAATAGTTTTGGCTATTTTTTTAATAATTCCCTTATTTTTATTTGTATCAAAAATTTTGCATCATAAAAGTTTGACGTTCGTTATAAATTCACATAATTTTAAACACAAAATCTTTACAATTAACTTTCTTATATTAAATTATATTCGAAGGGAAATGTATTTTACATGAATTTATGAAACAACAAAAAGATATTATTAATTTTATATACTTTAATTATTAATTCCTGGCGTATGATAAAAATTGGGGGCGTTAAAAGTTAAAATTAATAAATTATTTGGTTTGTTGATATAAAAAGTCTGTGTATGTAATTAGACCCACATATATATAAATATCATTGACATTTAGTTCCTTCTATTTCCCTTTTTGTGTGTATGAGTATGAAAGCTCTTTTCTTCTCCCCTCTGTATTTTTTACGGTTCCATTTTGTCTTCCCTCAACTTTTTTCTCTTTGGAAACCTAAATTGGTGTGTTGTGTGTTTTTGTACGGTTGCGTTAGTATAATTTTATTATCTAAAACTTAAGTTTTACCGTAATTTTATTATCCAAAAAGTTATGTTTTATAATTATTAAGACATTAATTTTTTTTTTTAAGTTATTATTTTTTATTTTTTATATATATCCATCTTAAATTATAATCTTCCCATTTTTTATTATGGTTCCAATTAAAATTTATTGTTTGAAAATAGTATAAAATATTTTTTTAAACCAAAGTTTTTAAAATAGACTCACTTGTAATGGTCCTAAAAGAGGTGGCCGAGTTGGTGGAATAAGTATAGCTTGTGATCAAAGGTCATGAGTTCGATTTCATCTACAAATGCTTTCAGCTATATGAAGTGGTTACTATAAAAAATAATCGGATGTGAAATATCTCGTTCAACGTTAGAGAAGCGGTTTCAATTTTACTTCATCGAATTTCGCTTCATCGCTCGTTTGACTGAACTGGTTAGAAAAAGGGAATTGCTCATCATGTATAAATACATATTAAGATGTGTTAGTACAAATTAAATTTACTAAAAATAATATATATATATATATATAATTAGAATTACAGATAATAACAATAATACCAATTATATTGTTAATTAGTCCAATAGTTAATCGAACATAAAAATATTAGAAATAGTGAATTATGTAGAGTAATCAAATGAAGAAAATAAAGAGTGACATATTAGAATTAAGAAGGTTTAACCGAGGGATCATTATGCAATTAGTAAATTACATTCACTCACTATATAAAAGAATAAGTAAACCTCAAGTATCATGTCAAACACAAGAATAAATATCTAAATATCTCGGTTGAGAAAAATATTATCTCCTCTCTCTTCGTCACTTTATAATGATTTACGAGATCTTTTTTTATTAATGTAACAATTCTTTATCTTTGAGGAATTGCATAGAGTGCAACTAGCAAGTTGTGGGAAAACTACAACCTATTTCGCACCAATATCAACCTGTGACACAAATCGTTTGCTCTCTTCAATACTTCAATAACATAATTTCAAGATGCAACCTGGTTAATTTTTTCATCTTTTATTATCTCTTCTTATAAGTATGAGTAGTTATGATCGTTGGGATGATCCAAGGTTTATGACCCTGTTGATTTAAGACATAAAGTCAATAATTGGTAACTAGATAATATTATTACGACATGTTTGTATATAAAGACCATTAGATTTAGTCTTCCAATAAAGTTAATTTTTAATCATTAAGTTTAGGAGAAACCTCTTAGACATTATTTTTTAGATTTTGAGACTTAATACATGCTTAATGGTATAGAACACAAAATCACATGCTTATTATTGGATGGTGTGATCGAGGGCACGTAATCGAATATGTGTTATATGTTTTTTATTGTGTGATCTATTTTGGAACATTTAAGATAAAACTCTATTTCAAATAAATTAGGAGGTTTTGTCAAGCTTTCAAAATCGTCAGGGTTCTCCACGATTAAACATAAGATTTTTGGTGAGCCAACTTTAGCAATTACAACAAAAAAAAACTGAAACTTTTATGCGACAAAGGGTATGAGACACTTTGTTGCGATCAACCCAGATGGTGATCGCGACGAATCTGTTTGTAGAATTTTTGTTTTCTACTTCTAATTAATATATAATTTGCACGTGGTTGGTTATCATGAAGCACATTTAATATAACAACTAGTGATGATGATTTATTGTTGGAGGATAGTTTAAGGAGGTTGTAAGTTGAATATTATTTTACGAGTAGTGAGTAGTGAGATAAAGGAGGTGTAAGCTTATATTTAATATTTTTTGAAAAAATCCAACTCCTTTAATGAAGTTGCTTTGGGGTATTATACTAATTTTATGACCCGTGGGCCTTACGGGCCGGACCCTGGATCTAGTTTAATCTGTGAAGCCAAAAATTTAAATAATATTAGCACATAGTTGAGTCATGTATTGACTGGTCGAACTGTTCTTGATTTGCGTGGTCCAAGATTTATCCAAACTGCCCCTCCGGTTTACACAATAATGTTCTTCCAAATATATTCGACCCTATCAACAACAACCTATTCGAACCTAAAGTTTAAAAAAAATCCTGAGTTTAAAATAAAATTGAAAATTTTCAAATTTGGGAGCTCACAATGATTGTGAAAATAGATAGCCATAACTTGAAGCTCATCAACCTAAATTAGGTAATTATTATTTCTTATTCCACCTAAATTTTAGATATTTAAATTATCATTAAACTAGAGTTTTATATAATTAATTAGTTTAGTACAAAATTTAACGTATGTGTTTGTTATACCAAGTTTTAGCAAATCCATACCATATAATTTTAGTTAACTTATTATTATATGTGAGTTTGTTGCAATTAAACCCCTTCAATAAAGTAGAGAACCAATTATGTTTTCATATTTTTAGGATTATTGATTTTATGTTTTATCAATTTGTTTATATAACATGTTGAGATTAAGTACATTTATGATGGTTGTTGAGATGTTGTATCTATGCCATGTTGGATGGTGTGATATATGTTTAGGGGTTACAATTTATGTAACACTATTATGTGTATATTAAGAAGAATTTAGTGATGATGGATGTATGACATCACGATGTGATGTAATTATCCATTGTTGATGTCCATTAGACTCTAGGATGTACGAGGTGATATCTTACATGCATATTGATTGTTTGTTTCAAGTTATGGAGTTGATTAACATTTATTTCTCTTCGGATAACTGATCACTTTATGAGATATTTTATATCCCTGAACTAATTTAGATGACTAAAGAGTATTAATATAGATGGCATTAAGGTCTGATATTGTAAGATATATGATTAATTTTTTTTTATAAATTACACTACGAGCACTTTAGATGCACATTCTCTGGTACTGGTTGACAGGCCTGTTATACCACATGCGTGGGTAGTGTCAAGCGAGTTATGAAAAGAAATGAGTATGGGGCCTCATAGCTTAAGGAACAATTAGTATGAGTGTAAGTTGCCCAAACGATTGCATACCTCGCATATTTCTTGATGGTGAGCAATTATTGCATGATTTTGTTGATGCGTTCACACGTACCATACTCATGCATAACTAGTTTTTCAGTGTTGAATGGTTCATTAGGTTTACCGTGAACATTGAAGTACGGCCCTAATAGAAGGCTTGACTGATTTTAGATATGGCATGTAACCAACACTAACTACCCTTAAGTACTAACTCCAAACACACTGTATAACGCGTCGGTGGCAACCATTTTCGTTAATGATTATGTATACACATATTTCAGAAAAATATGGAGTTCATTGACAAGTTCAAACTGTTTCATATCTGCCCCTGGTGGTTGCTAATTAAGGAAAGTGGGTTATTTAGTGAATAATATCATGATACAATATTTTTTATTTATACAATTAAGATGTGTAATAGTACATCATTCCCTAAAGGTAGCGAAGGAAATATTTAATAAATTTGTACATTTGTGATTGCCTAATACAAGCAAAACCATATAGACATATCATTCAGGAGTGAAGTATGGTATAATAATAATAATGTTCATTTGGAATACATTTTATTCTATAAAAGTTCATTTGGTACCTGCTATCCTGATTTAGCTTTAAGACAATACCATAATTTCTGAAAGTATTTTTAATGATATATCGTTTGGGAAGGAAATATTCAGTAAACAAACTTGCTTTTGGGGAAGAATCAGAAATGATTTGTTTAGATTTAAATGATAAAGATCGTATATAAATCCTACATCCACTAGGAACTTACTGAGATTTTATATGAGAAGGTCACAAGAAGACTCCCTCAAACACTAATACTCAAGAACTCATATTTTGTTAAAATTCATTCACAACTTACAAAGGAACCATGGATCATGGTGTAGTCCAAAGTGTTTATCTTCTATCTCTCTAAAATCAAGACAAGCCGAAGAACTTTATCTATCAAGAAATTTTTCAAGTCACACCACACTACAACACTTTAATATGCTCTTTCACTTGATATAAACTAAAGGATATGGAACATAGCAGACTAGGATCATAGTAGTGTTCAATAAGTACATATATTTCCCAACGAAATAAGAAAATGTCTCATTCCACACTGACACAAGTACGAATTCAAGTGGGGCAACATTTTTTTACGCGAGTACGGCTATTAGCTAGTGGCACCCTTGTACCATTGTTATACTCTTTAAATGCACACATCATAAATATTCCATACAAGTGATCGTATTTATTTTATGAATATAAAAAAATAATCAGAAGTTTTTAGCCACCTGTTACTAAAATTCTAGTCCAGTATGAGATTAATATGCACATTCGGTTCCAGTAGTAACATATACACTTGTATTCGACTATGCTCAACCCTTAAGTTCAATATTCACTCTCTGCACCTAAGTATTTGACTGAGCCTTTAGCCACATAAATAATTTAGAAATCCAGCTCCTTAAGGTTCGTTTTAGCCATATCTTCGGCCCTTAAGGTCTGGTTGAACTACACCAATCTCATTTATCCAGCTTCAACAATTAGTTATAATTTTTGGCACCTTATTCTAGGTTTAACACTTAGTTTCAGCTTCAGTCCGTAGTTCCAGTATTTGACACTTAGTCCCAGCTTAAACTCTAAGTTTTAGCCTTATGTACTAATGTATATTTTAACAATAAGTTACAAATTCGGCGTTAAGTTACACCATTCGGTAGTGATCATAATTTAGTCTGTTTGAGCATATAGTTAACAATTCTCTACCTAGGCTTACAATGACTCCAACATCTGTTGCCCCGATGCTCTAACTACCCAATGAGAATTGTATGTTCACAAACATCTTAAGAGTCATCAAGTCTTATGCAATAGGTGAACTTTATTATGAAAATATTCCCCAATAAACCAATCTCACGCCCTCTTACATCTAAGAAGATAGTAGAAATATCCACCTTACATAACTCAAGTACAAATCGAGCAACACTTGACAACCAGATATCAAAGTCTCCGTGTTGATCTATGGTTTGAACAACTGAAACCTCTGAACCATCAAAATTTTGGTCAAGAACCAATCTTGCAGCAATTGAACATCCTTTGTAGAGGCTGAATCTGAACATAGTCTGAAAATAGTTTCTACAAAAGCATCTATATTTTCATATTTATATTCAACCTTCATCTCAACTCGAGCTCAAACTTTAGCAGTACTATATGTAGTAGTACCTCTATGATCGATGATCTTCCACATCCATTCAATACCCACCCGTTTCCAACTAAAGCCTTATCAATTTTAGAATCCAAGTAGGACATCATGTATATTTTATATTTTCTCAATTACAAAAAGTTCATGGGCTTCTATTGACGATGATTCCAATTATCATGAAAATTCTTTTACCGAATCTCTTTTTATGTCCATATGTTAGAAGAATACTTATTACTTCATTAGTTAATGTATAATATAACTTCTCAACTTTTCCACAACTCAGAGTACTTCTCAAGGTTTGGTGCGTTGAAATACCAAATTTAGAACAATAGATACTTAATGGTATGTTCATTAATACCACCCATTGTCAGTTCTAAACCTCTTTAACTACTTTCCAGATTGGATCTCCACTTGCTTCTAAAAAACCTCAAAGGACACTAGCCACTTCTCAATAAAAAAAATCCCAACAGTAGATGCACCGTCCATTATAAACTTTTCTAAAATTAAAACATCATTAGTTCAGCTAGCCTCCATAACAACTTGTGATTCTTGGACGACCCTACTTCTGTCATCTTCACCCTTATACTTAAACCCTTTCTCATTTAATATTCATATAGACAGAAGGTTATGTTTAAGTTCAGGGACATACCTGATATTTGTTAAACTTTTCTCAATTTCTGTGGATATATTCAACTGAATTCTCCTCATGCCATTCACAATACAATAATTTTCATTCCCCTACATGACTTTACCACCTTAAAACACTCTTAGGTCTTCAAAACAATGTTTTCTTGGAAGTCATATGGAATGACGCTCCCGACCGAGAACCCAATTTGTATCGTACCTACAAGAAAAACCCATTAAAGCATCATTATATCCATAATAATCCGTAAACATTCCAGTATTCTCGACTTCACGCTTATGATAAATATTTCACGTCCTCTCCTCGAGGCTGTTCCAATTGATATGTCTGTCCTTAATATAAAAAAAAATCCTACAAGCAACACCCTAGTTGTTTCAATATCTCTATCGAGGACTTCCTCTCATACTCAGTCTTAGAACGTTAGGATCACTCTTCAGAACTGTCTTCATTTGAAATCCTTCGAGTTCAAAACACTCTTAACTTCGGCCATCGTGAGAGAATATTGAATTTCTAGAGCATGATGTCAATAAAGTACTCATACAATTCTGACATAGTGCACAAGAGGATTATAGCTTGATCATCATCACCTACTATAACACCAACAACATTCAAATCAAGAATAATTATATTATAATTGTTCAAGTATTTTTGGATCTTCTTGCTATCATCCATTAACAACCTATACAACTTCTTTTTAAGGTACAACCTATTTTCCAAATACGTCTTCATGTAATTATCTTCTAGTTTGTTATAAATCTTTATGACCACAAATCTCATTTTAGTGCCACGGAGAAAAACTAGCTGGATAAACAATATAGGGATCGCCCGCTCGGCTAAGACTCTCTAGACACTTCGGAAAGCACTTTGTTCCGCAATCATAAGATTAGATCACTATGGAACTTAGATAGCACTTTGACATAATGACAAACTTCATGGAATTCATCTTTATATTTGTGTTTGATTTTTTCAGTGAGAACCAAGTCTGTACACTCAAGGTCCAGAATGATATTTTCTCTTTTACCTTATCTTTATCATTAGCGACGAATATGATTAACAAATATCTACGCTCATCGCGTAGCTGATTTGTAGTATTATAAAAGAAAAAATGGGATAGTGATACATGTTGAAAAAAAACTCATCCAAAATAATCTTGCTTAAAAAGTACTGTGATATATACAGAACTTTAATGCTCTTTCCATGACTGAATATTCCTCCGAATATTTTTCCAAATAGAGATTGAAATATATATATATACAGTGGCGTAGCCAGGATGGAAACATAGTGGTGTCCTAGACCTTCTAATCAAATGAACGTATATATATTTATCAAAATAATTTAAAATAAGATACAAAAATGGTTATAACAAATATGGCTTACATTAAATCTCAAACTCATATGTGATTAAAAATAAAAATAAAACTAAAATAAAAACATAGATACAAGTTAATTTTATTTGTAATTACCTTACTTATAGCTTGAAACTATTCAAGGATAGTTGTGTTACTAATCGTGATAAATACCTCTTTTTCAACAGATGACACCAAACAATCATTAAGTCATCGATCACTCATTCTATTTCTCAACCCATTCACATAATTCAAACTTGAGAAAACTCACATAACACTCGTCATCATTGTTACAGGTAAAAGCAAAGCAAACTTCAAAATCTCATAAACCCAATTGAGAATTTTATGCCTTTTTCTATTCACAATAATCCTAGAAAGTTCTGTGAGTCCTTTTATCTTGTGTCTCTCCTCCGGTTAACTTCAGTAACTAAATTAGAGACATTTGTATTTCTTATTTTATATTTAGGATTTGTTTTAAAATATTTACGCATTCGATAATGACAAACATAAAAACTCAACCAACAATAAAATTTTAACTTAGCATTGCAAAATAAAAATTATGATTTATGCACGTCTATTTGCTCTTAAATTGAGCTCTACGGCTCTCTATCTTATGAAAAAACATAGATCAACCAATATTATTCTTAAAAAATATAAGACATGTAGCAAATTTTTCATTTTGAGAATTAATAACATAAAAACATATTAAATATGTTAGTGTTTGAAGCTGGTTAGGATTTTGTAATTGATAGTAAAAGAAACCATTCAATTATTCTAAAAGACTGTATCTTGTGGTTAATTTATATTATTTTTCAAATCAATATATTTTTATTTATATTAAAATAAATTTATATTACTTTCTAAATAAATATAAAAGAATATTATATATATAGTAGAAAGTACTATAAAAGAATTAGACTAAATCAGCTATTGTTGTCGCTCTGTCTCGAACCCGTGGCCTGTGGGTTCCCACACAAAATTTTTACCAGCTAGACCAACGGGTAAGTTGGTTCTATATGTGCTAAAGATATATTTTAATGAATCAGGTGGGTTCCTAGGACCCCACAGGACCCCACCTGGCTCCGCCTGTGTATATATATATATATATAATTATAAAAATATTTTTATTTCACTTAACCATTCAAAATAAATATTATTAGTTACAATTTTTCAAAAATTTAAGATTTTTTAGAAAATACAATTTTTATGTATTTTAATTGTTTTGGAAAAATTTATTATCAAAACATTAAAAATAAATATTATTAGTTTAAAGGTCTTGGAAATTCTAGATTCTTTTGGAAGAATCATTTTTTATCTGGATGCTTATAAACCCAATACACTAACAATCACAAGATTATGAATTTACCAGAGTGTTTGAATAATCTTTAAGACATTCTTTAAGTATAATTTTTAAATAAAAAATGAAGATGTTCTTTTAATATTCCTACAAGGAATAGCGAATATGGCTGTTTTGAAGTTTTGAGATTCCATAAAGGTAAATAAAAATAACGATGAGCCGAAAAGAAAAGAAAAGAAAAATATGATATTTTTATCTTGATTAATAATTTTATTGGTTTGTTTTTAAAATATAATTTAAACAGATTTAATAAAAACATGATTAACTTAGGAAAAACTAGTTGGTATCTATTTTTTATTGAATATTGTCGAAAAATAATACCATATAGTATCTCTATAAATCAGATTTGTAAAAAACGTGACTCGAAATCAGATTGCGTTGCAAAACACACTGTGAAAAAGAAAAAATGTTGGATTTTACAAAACACACCGTTGAAAGGTCTATATTTTTAATAAAAAAATTAATTGCATAAAAAAAATATGTTCTTCACCCATCAAGTTAAACAGTATATATGTAAAATTTAAAAAAAATATGTAAAGATTATTTTCTAAATATTTATTGGGTAACTAATATTTACATAATTGAAATTCGATGATATTTATAATATAATATCATCTATTAATCTAACAAAAAATTATTAAAAGGTTGTTATATTTAACTATGATATATATATATATATATATATATATATATATATATATATATATATATATATATATATATTAATAAAATATGCATTTAATAAATTTATCGTGTATGTAACATACAAAACACCATATATAGTCACATCATATTGATTTTTAATTTTTTATGTTTTACTTGATTAACGAATTCGTACATCTCTCACACTCATATATATATATATATATATATATCATAAAATGTGTCAAAATTCTATTTGATTTCATGTTTATAGAATATGGCTTTTGACCGAATATGAACATGTAAATTTAAGACCGTGTAATTCAAATCTTAAGTCTAGGGAGATAAAGCTAGAAGTCCATAATCTCTCTCTATCTCTCTCAAATATTTGAATATATGCATATTTAACTAACCTTTTACATACCTGTAACAAATTATATCCTCTCATAATATCTTTCCACAAACTCCCTCTCTCATACTTTCTGGGTATGGAAGAGCTTCACTCTTCAACGCCAGTTTCTGAACAGCCTCCTCTGAAATCAGATTCTCATAGATATCTGAATCAATTACAAATTTACAAATTCTTCCTCCAATTGTGCAGGTAGAATGGAAGATGCCATTCTCTATTCTAGCATTCAAATCAAGAGGTACCCGGAACATGATTCATGTATCTACGTAGCAGGAATTGTTGAGCTCTGATACCAATATGGTAGCGAAGCGGAAATAGAAGATACAAACAACGATAATACCCTAACCCTAAGTTAGAGAAATAAAAAGACTCAGAATAATAATTCTCAAAATTCAATTAATCAAACAATTAATCAAAGTCTGACGGCAAAATAGGGTATATGATGCTTTATACATAGCATGACCCAAAACTCTAATTCCAAATAAGGAAAATTACATATATGTTTTAAAATAAAATAAATAAATAAATAAACGCTAAGGGTTTTAAGGCTCTACAGGTCGAATCTGGGTATCAAACTTGGTGACAATGTCACATTTTTGAAATCTAATGGGCTCGTCGAAATCTTCGATTTAAGTACCTGTTTGACCCAATTCCGATACCTAGGAAAGAAACCAGTTTGTCTGCAGTCTTCGCTACATCCACAAACTGATAACGCGGCGGAAGTAGAAGAAGAAGCAATGATAGATGAAACCCTAATTCAAGGGTAACATGATGAAACCCTAATTCAAGGGTAACATGATGAAACCCTAATCTAAGGGTAAGAAAAATTGAAATTTTCAGAGATAAAAAATATATATTATTCCAAAAACTTCCAAATAACTTAAGGCATATGAGGCTTTATATAAGAGCTTCTCAAAACCCTAAATTATAATACAAGGAAATAAAATAAATATTTTAAAATAAAATAAAATCAAATCAAATCAAATCTTAATATGATTAGATTTGATTTAAATACATAAGATATTTGAATAAAATAAAATAAAATTAAAAAGGCTTTTGGTTGGACTTTCTGGGCTACAACATCCTCCCATGGTTGACAAGAATTCGTCCTCGAATTCACAGCACCATCACCGTCAAGAACCTAAAATTATTTATTTTATTTTATTCAATTGTTACATTGAGAATTATAATTGTTGACCTTATCGGAATAAGATAATTCTTCTCGAGTGTTCCTTATTCGAAATCACATTGAAGCAATCTAGTTGAAGGAAACAAATAGTTTCGAAAACCTTTTCATAGCGTGAAGACAACATCCCCATGTCCAGTTGATGAAAAAAATAGTTTTGAAAACCTCTTCATAGCCTGAGACAGCATCTCGATAAGCAATTTTTACCTTGATTCGACAATTGGTAGCCAATTTAAACTCCTTCAGTAACCGATCAATATGATCGTCATTGAAACGCCTAGTGTGTCTCCCGCATACCAAATGATCTTTGAAATCTTCATGGCCGTATGTTGTTCTCTCCTTTAGACCTTGAATCAGATGAAATCAAGATTCAGAAACATGCTTGCCCCATAGCAGGAACTGAGGCTCTGATACCAAACTGATAACGCGGCGGGAATAGAAGAAGAAGCAACGATAGATGAAACCCTAATTTAAGGGTAACATCATTAAACCCTAATCTAAGGGTAAGAAAAATTAAAATTTTCAGAGATAAAAAATATATTATTCCAAAAACTTCCAAATAACTTAAGGCATATGAGGCTTTATATAAGATCTTCTCAAAACCTTAAATTATAATACAAGGAAATAAAATAAATATTTTAAAATAAAATAAAATAAAATAAAATCTTAATATAATTAGATTTGATTTAAATACATAAGATATTTGAATAAAATAAAATAAAATTAAAAAGGCTTTTATTTGAAATTTATGGGCTACATCACTCTCCTAATAATTTTCCACAAACTCCCTCTCTCGTGCGCGCGCGAACACACACACACACATATATATATATATATTATTTTGCCTAAAACCTCTCCGGAACCACCACTGAAGTCTTTAGTCGACGCATACAACTTTGTTTTTTACATATATCTCCCTTTGATATTTTATCTTCACCAAATTACCTTATAAACTAACATTACCAAATCATTGCAATTACTATAAATTTTAGAAAAATGAGTTGCACGAAACACCTACTTTCGATATTAGTTCCTCGTATCTATGTGTACACATGGTATTATATTATTGGTTTAATTATTTCACCTTATCTATCCAATATTATCATGAGTTACTTTAACCTAAGTTTTCACTCATTTCTGTATATATACCAATCTAAACTCTCTTGTAGCTCAATTTATAAACTTTCAAAAGAACCTTATTTCTTAGATCTATGATATATAATCAAATCTGATTGAAGTCACATGTTTGGTCAAACTTTTTGACATAGCGAAGAAAACGATGATGGATGAAGGAGCATCATTTATTGATGAATTAGTATGCAGAATATAATATATGTACGATATGAATCATGTCAAACATATTTCGTTGGCATGAGGAAGAGAAGACGATATTATGTGGGAATATTGTGACCTCTAGTACAAATCGAGATAAGAGGCGTTCGAGATATTATATTTATGTATTATCATGACCTTGGCTCAAAAATGGCGAACGAGATCATTATTGAAAATAGACTAGAAACAGTGTATATTAATGCTTAAAATAGAATTGTAGAGTCACAAAGATATAACATTTTCTAAAGTTATGTGCTATTTATATTTGGTATTTTAGATTTTCATGTTATGTTCATAAAATACCGTATTTGATTCCTTATGTTGTTTTCAGTTTTAAAAGAGTGCGTTATTTTTTCGACGTAAATACTAATGATTTCAATTTGAAGTAAAAAAATGTGTTTTATGGTCTTGATAGTGGAAAGAAGGGTGGATCGCCTTCCGTGTATGATTTTAAAAGTCTTTTGATATATGTCCCAATTTTCATGTACTTTAACTTGTAGACTAATATTTGTTATTTAGTGTAATTTTGGGTTTATGATTTATGATTTCCCAAGTACTAGCTGTAGTTGGTTATCTACAACTTGTTTGTCTGCTTTGACAACTTAGTTATCATATCTTGCAAAACATTTGTTTTTTGTTATTGCTTGTTGAAATATGTAGTTGGACCATCATTGATATATTTCATGTATTAATTAAATATGTGAATAAACCCATATTTAAGTGACATATTTATAATAATGCAACCAAAATATTTACAAAATGCTCAACTATTTTATATGAATTAGTATCATACTTGTTACGACTGAGAAAAATTGCTTACATATATATATATATATATATTATTTACAACAATAAGAATATTTCATTTCACATGTGGTCTAAGAATTCGTCGTATCATGAAGAATTTCATATAAGTTTTCACCGTATTAGACCAGGTTATGGAAAATTCAAAAACAAAATCTCCATTGTCTTTACAAAATTCATAACATATTTCACAATGTTGATTGGCGAATTGTCATACTTATTTTGCCACATTGGTGAAGAATAAAACTAACTATCTCGTGAATGTAATGGCGAATTACTTTAGGTAATTCCAACCACCGGTGTATTGGTTTTATTAGGACACTTTTGCTGTTTTTGTGTCGTGGTAGCAAAATTTACGTGAAATATTAATTTTTTAGATGTTTTTTCTTATTATTTTTCAACCTAAACCATGATTGCAAAAATCTATGATAATTCTTGCAAAATCGACCGTAATTTACGTAAAAACCTTATATAATTTATATGTGAAAAATTCAGTACGTAAGATGCGAAATGTATCAAAATGATATATGTAAACTTTGTCTTACTTATTTTGTCACTGTAGTGACAAATAAAACTGACTATGTTGTCACTTCAATGATGAATTAAGTTCGACCATTCCAACCACCGATCAATTAGTTTTGTTATGATTTATTTATTATTTTCTTGTCGTGCGAACAATATTTACATGAAATATTGAATTTAAATGTGTATTCTTATTGTTTTCTAATCTACACCATGAATACTAAATTCTATTAGTTAATTTCTTGGAATAGTTAGTTCATATGAGATTCAAGCTTTAATAAGATGTGTGGCCTTGATTTGTCTTAATTACTCTTCGCAAAATCATAAAAATTCAAAAATGTTAGTAAAAAGAAACACTGGCTGAAATTACCATCATAAATGAAAAATGAATGAGTTTGTAAAGGTAATCAACTATAAAGAAAATTTAAACACCAAATATTTTATTTTAGTTTTAGTTTAGATAAAAAAAGAAAACCATTTAGACTCTTTAAAATTAACAAAATTGGTGTTTTCAAAAATAAAAATAAAAAATAAACAAAACAATCAAACGCTAACGAGCTCTAGCCTATATCGAGTTCAATCCAATCAAAGCTCCAATAAACCGGTGACGACATAATGGTCTTGAAATGAAAAGCAAAGCTCGAAGTCAAAATCATGAACAACATTTGCTTCAAACGAAGCACAGACTGTTGTGTCACGTTATGACTGTGCCTGGTCATCAATGAGATTCTCTTTTGATATTGATCGTATTTGAACTAAGCGACGAATCATCTTCATATAAAAATTTGAATTGCTTGTTCTATTCATTGGCTAATGTTGCTTGTTTTATTTGTTTGGGTTATGCTACATTTATTAGTTATGTTTTTCTAATTATTAAGCTAATTTTAAGAATAGTAATAATGTTTGTATCATGAAGACATAACTCTCCTTTTTTTTTCATTTATAAAGCTGGTAATATTAAAAAATAATAATTTAATAAATCATTAATACATCCATTATGTAATTTAGATTTTATTATTATAAAAATCATACAAAGACTAATATTATATTATATTTAGTTATAAAACTATTGAATAATGTAAATATATTTTTAGAAAATTAAATAGATTAAAAAAAAATTAAAATATTTTAAGACATCGGTTTTAATGTTAATTTTTTTAATATTCTTTTAGACAGTTTTTAAATACTTTTTAAAATACACTTTTTAAATCAATTTTTATATAAAAAGTAAATATTTTAAAATATGAGTTCAAATTTAAGTTTTTTAGCCAATTACTTTTTTAACTTTTATTTATTTCAAGAATTTAAAAGATTATCAATTGGATTTTTTATTTGAAATTAACTTTTCTAAAAATCTATACTATGTTTTTTTTTTAAATTAATTAAATATCTAAATATCAATCCATGCGATGGAGGAGTGCGTGGGTTTATAATTTAAGCTTTTTTGTCCGAATTTTGATTTTGTTGAACTCTGTCGCGTGTTACAATACATTTTTTATCTTACATCGACGATTTCATAACTTTTTTATTCATTTTGATTCCGTTTAAGTAAATTATGCTTGCTTGATAAAAAATATTGATTATATTGTATGGTCTGTATGATTGTAGGATGCCTCCACACCCCCATTCTCCCACTATAAAGCAGATCATTTTGATGATGTCGAGGAGATGTTAGTAGGCGAGACATTTCGGAGCGTACGTCACCGTGCTAGAGGGGACTTACATGTCGTCCGTGTTCCCCGTCTTCGTACTACGGACGAGCGATTCCGTAGATATAACCGACATGTCATCGACTTATATTCGACCTTCCACTCCTATAAAGAGCACGAGAGTTATAGCGTCTTCAGAAATGACGCTAAGGTTATTATTAGATGCAACGTGGTTTATGTTATAGTTATAGGTTTGTGTTATAACTTATATTTGTTATTGAATTTATTAGTTTAGGTTTGATTTAATTTATTTTTGAATTTATTTGTTATTGGTTTATATTATATGTTATATTTGTTATTGAATTTATTAATTATTGGTTTATCTTATACGTTGTATGCTTTTATGCAGCCGAGGGTACATATGCGGTGCTATGCTATGTACCAAACATACCGTGGTTGGGACTTGAAAGTGCACTAGACATGAGTACGTGATGAGGCTACAAATGTCCATCTGATATAGGTGTTTTTAGAGAGATGGCATCGAGAGACGAACACATTTCATTTCTCTTTCGGGGAGATGACTGTCAGTCTGTCACACTGGATGATGTCTACATCATCACGGGGTTACCAGTGGTGGGTGTAAACTGCGAGACATATGAGTATCCTACTGCCGATTAGCGTAATGCGGCATGTGCTCGCTTACTTGGGTGAAGTGTTCAGGAGTTGGTGGAGGATATTGCGAAGAACATAGGGGCGGCAAGAGGCATGTTCGCCTTGCATGGCTGAAGAGGAGATTCTGCACTCATCAGTATTATGACGATGAGTTTACGGATGCTGATGTTCGCCGAGCTACTAGGGCGTACTTGTTGCACTTCTTTGGCTATACCATACTGGCCAACAAGTCGGGCAACAACATTTGCCTCAACTACTTACAATTCATAGACGATTACAGTAGCTCGGGCAGGTATAATTGGGGACAGATGATACTCGTTCAACTCTACTTCCAGCTAGGCAGAGGATTCTTACACTCTACTTCTGGTATGTCTGGATTCTTGGGCTTGTTAGAGGCATGGATATACGATCATTTCCCCATATTTTCAGCTCAGCAGTACCCTAGGTTTAGTATCGCACATCCTACTATGTGCAAGTATGCGCATCCACCGTTTTGACAAAGCCAGTAGGCTCGAAACGGTGTTCGAGATTACCTAGCTACCTTCACTGAGCACGATGTAAGTTATAATTATCTTCATATTCAATTATCGTAATACTTTAATTTAATCTAATTTGCTAATGTTAAAGGATTTGTTTGTATTTTATAGGTACCATTCATGCCTTGTACATCCGTACAGGATACTCGAGGTCTGATGTGGTTTGGATAGATGCAAAATTGAAGTCTTCGGACATTTTCGAAGCATACTATCCGCTACGAGTGGCTAGACATTTGGGTCGCATCCAAGAAGTAATATTTTGCGATACTCGATATGATATATTGTTTGTTTTACGCATGCGTGTTATGGACTAGTTGTTTAATTACAGGTATCTGGTACACTGCATCCCATTCTTACGGGTTCTAGTAGGGTTCGTCGTGCGAACACCCTCTACAACTGGGACGCATTCACTTGGGATAAATGGGAGTCCTATCGTTTTCACCATAGTCTGCAAGGTGGGCAGTATATTCCGGGTCAGGAGGATTGTACTACGGTTATCTACTCTGCATGGGTTACGAAAAACCTGTGGTACGTCATTTCCGATCCAGAGACTCGCCGAGATGATGCAGAGGTAAAGGTGAACCACTCCGCCCCCACACATGCCACCAGACTACACGATTTGACTACGCACCTACTCAATTTACAGGCATACGATTAGAACCACACTCCATTAGTTTGGAGGACCTTCGTTCACCTTTGGACGAGTGTTACCGTCTTGCTCACGAGTACATGGATTGATTCTTAGGTTATATTATTTATGTTTTCATGGTTGACAGTTTAAGACTTTTTATGTGTTATGTATGTAACGACTAGTTTAAATTATGTGTTATGGTATTTTGTTACATTTTAAATATGTGTATAGTATTTTGTTACATTTTACTGATATAATTATTTTATAACATGCAAAAAAAATTGTTCGAAATTTAAGTTTAAAAACAGCATCAAAGTAGCACAAACTCAAACATAAACTGAAACATGAACTCAAACATAAACTCAAACATAAACTGAATTATGAACTCAAACATAACTCGAACATAAACTCAAGTATAAACTGAAACACAAACTCGAACATAAACTGAAACACAAACTCAAACATAAACTGAAACACAAACTCAAACATAAACTGAAACATGAACTCAAACATAAACTCAAACATAAACTCAAACATAAACACAAACATAAACTGAATTATGAACTCAAACATAAACTCGATCATAAACTCAAGTATAAACTGAAACACAAACTCAAACATAAACTGAAACACAAACTCAAACATAAACTGAAACATGAACTGTAACATAAGCCATCCACTTGTACAAATCATAATTTATCTATCAGGCCAATTTCATTTCATCAACTTCCTTTCTTCTTTCGCAATATGGTAATCACGCATTTCCTCTACTTGGATCTCAATAATGTCAGAACAGACTTGATTATGTTGCTCCTCTGTTAGAGAATCTGTGACCTAGCAGTTGAACTGGTTACACGCAACACGAAGTTCCCAGTCGTTGAGGTCAGAAACTAGATGTACACAGAATTAGACTATGACTAACCAAAACTTCTAAGCATAGATTGGAAGAGCATAAATAAAAGTGTTAATTAATACAAACCAAAAAAATAAATTCGAAGGTAGCAAAATGTGTTTGGAAAGGATTAAACAAAAAAACAAACAACACAAAATAATAAAACTATTACATCGTATTATGCATCCCCAGATAAATCATAGAACTGATCATCCCTATCGTGTAATGTTGGTGGTTGTGCTGCTTTAATTTGGTGATATTTGTTGAGACGTTCGCCTAGTGGTATGGCCCAATTTGTAACGTCATCGCTAGTGCGGAACGCAAACCAGCATGGGTATATATCTGGCAATGGTCCATCTAAGACAATCTGCAAATTTCTATAAGATGGAAGAATTAAATACCTAGCAGAATTAATGAAAAAATAAAAATGAAGTATAAATATAATATATTTGCTTACTTACTTTCACAAAATGATTACCGTGCACGAAACCGATTCCAACTTCTACAATAGGACACGATCTTAGAGGTACACCACACAAAGAAAGATACGTGTATGATAGTTGGAGAGATACATGGTATACTATACATTGATACCGAATGGCTATCACCAACCCAAAGTCGGGTAATGTTATCCACTGCCTACAACCGCTCTCATACATTTTGAAACAATCCAATCTCCGCAATAGGTTACCAACACATTGTGCACCATCAAAAATCATCTCCCAAAGATCACGTTGACTCGAAAGTTTTTACACCAAATCTCGTCTTACTTCATCCCATGAATCAACATAATCTTTAATAGTCAAAGCTACGTCCCTAAATCCACAATTACCGTCGGGAGCAACATCTTCAACGCTAGTTATGTAGTTGTCCAAGTACTCGGGAAAACAACTCTCGTACGCGCTCAATCTTTTTCCTTTATTCAATTTTTCTAGATCGAGTTATTTTCTCCTTTTTTGGTGGAGCTTTATATTAGGACTTGGCTTTGGGTAAAAAAAATACCTTAACCGCCGATACAGTCGTGCGCCTAAACTATCATCGTATTCCCACTCGGATGGGTTCCGTTTAGTTGACTTGTCGGGACCGAATTTTTTCCGATCTTTAGTGACAACCAGTTCTTTAGGTTCCAAAATATGGCTTCTAGCGGGATCTAGGATTTGCGTCATCCTATTTATTATGTGATCTTGCACTTATGGACCGTAACCACGGATGGTACTATCTATTAAGAATAGTTTTCTTGTAAGCTCATCTTCGGTACCAACGTTATCCCTAGACTTGATCTCTAAAGTACTCCAATAAACATCACATTCACTCTTTTGAATCGATCTACCTTATCTCATGATCATAGCACACTCACACGCACAAGGTAAATTTTGCGTTGTCCTAATAACACAACCACACATTGCGGGAGTGAACCATAAATCCTCGGCCTTTTTAATAGTTTTCTCTAATATTTCTATGGCCGTACATGAAAGTTTACCTTTGATGTCGCTAAAGATAACTCCCCTAGATGCGAGTCTAGGAAGAAACAAACTTCATTCGAACGTTTCGAAGATGGTAGAGTGTTGAATGCGAAGCAACAAGTGAATTTTATCCCAAAATTGCTCAAACGTACATAGACTTGTGCCGATTACCCGTTTTAGGCTCGAGTGAGCACTCTCTACCTTATAACATAAACTTAAATTATTTAGAAGTTTAACAATTAATTAAATGAATTAATGTATAAATATGATAATATAACTCACCGGTTTCTAGTGTGGTTGCCCAAATGTTTAATTTTGTTCGTGTAGATATTAAGGAATTTGTGTCTCTAAGGGTCTATCCATTATTTCATCACGTACTCGAGAACCTTGGGACAATATGCGTGGGCTTGGTGCAACTCGCCGAGGTTTTTGTTATACTCTTCGATCGTCATCAAATGTTGAACCGCGATATAAAGTTCTAAGAACTCTTCACCCATGTCCACTTTTGGCAAAACTTTCTTAGAGTAGGGGCTAATGTTCCTATTTATATGTCAAGTTCATAACGTATGACTTACATCCGGAAATACCTCATCGATAGCGTTCATTAAAGCCAATTCCCTATCGGTGACGATAATATTTGGTAATGCGCACATGTTATTCACCATCACTCTCCTTAGAATGCTCATTACCCACGTGTAGTTCTCTTCTTTCTCCGAGCTCATAAAAACCAAAGCTATATAAAAGGTCTTTTTCGTCAAAGTTTGGCCAACTATTTCTAGCAAAGGTATTTTATACCTTGTAGTCTTGTACGTGCTATCCATTATAAGCATTTGAGGAAAAGTGCGCGACAAATCGATGTTTTTAGGATGGGCGAAAAAAAATCAAGGATCTCGTCAGTTTCTTTGTTTGTTCGCTCCCAAACATAGTACTCGTGCTCTTTCAACTTACCGAACAAGTATTGTATTTGGGATTTCTCCGCTTTATCAACCAAATGGTATTTTTACCGCATGTTGTAGATGGTACACATACTAGATATATTTCCCGAATCTTTTAACTTCAATCCACGGTATATATCTCTTGGCCGATATCCGATTATTGTGAGTTTACGAACATACTCCTCCTCTTCTGCTTTTAGCCGCGCCGCCCTTGAATGATCATTAAAGTGCAAGAAGGGTTGGTGGTTGTATTTTCCATTTCTAACTACCAATTTCCAATAACCAGGTAGTTCTAACACCGTATTTCCCCTAAGCATGAACTAACAACCGCATTTTTTCATGAACAATCTTCTCGCTTCTTCACAATCCCTAGTTTCGGCCTCGGCTTGTAAACATCGTGTATATTACACTTGAAATATAGCCGCGGAGTTTTACTGTTTTTACTACCATCATCATCTTTATCGACCAAAACAATGAATCATATACTCGTGCTTTCCTTATCAACCCATTCTAGCAATTTCGCTTTGGTGTAGATATTATCCGTAGTAAAAATTTGGCTATAACCGGCCATGTTACATGGTGCTTCTCATGGTTCCTACACAAACAAATATCATTTTATTCCCACAATATCACCATTCTTTCATATCACCAACAAAAATAACTTCATCTATTGTAAACAATTTCATGCATGTATTCCCACTTCAAAAAGTGATGACAAACACAAAATTTGGCAATAAACGGGCATCTCAAACAAAGACAGACCCAAATCTCGCATAGTTATGCCAATTTTTGGCGAAATTATCTAATTTTTTCAAATATACGTACGATTTGTTGCGATGATTTGACAAAATCACACAATTACATGCGAATATTTGACAAATCTTCACATAAAATTGCATAATTTTGTATCTTTCACGCGTGTTCTTACGTGGAAGTGTACAATTCCAAGCACAAATTCGTGCGAGGTTGTGCTTTGTTCCAAAAAACTGAATTTTTACCTCAAAGACACTCTCCATATGGTCAGTAAGCGGTTCCTCCTCATCCGAACGGAAATCATCAATATTGTAGCTGAAATCGTCATTATAGTCACTCAAATCCATAGTTTGAGTTTTTGGGTTTTTACTTCAACAAATTAAGGTTGATTTTATGTTTTTTTGGAGTTTGGGTTTGGGATTTTTTGGGTTTTCTTTGATTGGAAATAAAAATAGAGAGAGAGAGGGGGGTTGAAAAATTG
The DNA here is from genome assembly GCA_036936605.1 of Limnanthes douglasii subsp. nivea. Lineage (NCBI taxonomy): Eukaryota > Viridiplantae > Streptophyta > Magnoliopsida > Brassicales > Limnanthaceae > Limnanthes > Limnanthes douglasii. The sequence continues at coordinate 273,962,406 of JAUPFV010000001.1, read as the reverse complement.
AAGGTTTTTATATGTGAGGGTATTTTAGTAATTTTAAGTTCAGAGAATAAATCCAAAAATGGAGTCTCACTATAAAAAAAATCTTGTTTTAGCCGTGCCCAACGGGTAATAGTGTTTTTAAAATTATATGATTCCGCTCATCGTTACTCATATAAAAAGAAGGTGATTTTCATAAAAAAAATAGTATTAAATACTTGGTAACCGGTGTTTAGCATAACCCTTCTACTAAACGTACATTCTACAAACTGAACGAATTCTTTGAAGTTAGCACCCTGTCTCTTTAAAACCACCCATTGCTTTCTTCTTTCTTAATAAATGCGCCATGAATCCTACTACTCTTACCTATATACATATGAGTTTGGCTAAAAGTTAACAATGAAAAACATAATTGTTTTTTTAATTATTTATTTATTTTTTAAATCAAAACTAAAAATTCCACTTGAATTGGTTTCTGTGCGTGAGCCACACCGACGCTAGGTTGTGTCCACGCTACCAGCGCCGATTGATGTATTACACACATTCATGTTTTATATTATATTTTATAATAAGTTATGATTATAGTAGAAAGGGAAGGAATCCAGATTTGTTGGAGTGGATTCCGATGTTAAGGACATGAACGTGTTGGGCTCTTTCTATGTGGGAGTCCAATTATCATATGGGCTAAGCCCAATTTGGATAACACATTGGATTTTGGTTTATGTATAAATATATATTTATACAGTGTCTTTCGGAAATTAGCATCATATTCTATAATGCAGTTTTTGAGAGAAAAAGGTGATTCAAGACGGAACTTTGTGCTGTCAATCGGATTGTCTCCGGTTGTCCAATCGGCTTCAATTTTGGTGAGAAGGCTCGCCTACTTGTCCTATACAATCTGTCCAGAGGGTTTTTGATTTGCAGTCATCTAAGTATATTTTTCGATCATCTTCTTCTAACTGCGTTTTGGGGATATTTCAGTGAGTTTTCTGATTTCGGTTCATTATCTTGTGTATTGGGGTTGTGTATGAAGTTGTCATACTTCTTGTGGTGTATGCTCTAGTTTTATCTAGAGAATAGTTTTGTAACCCATCTTCTGATAGTGAATATTTGGTTGGACTCCAAAATCAGTCCCGTGGTTTTTACTTCCTACACTGGGAAGGTTTTCCACGTAAAAAAAGTGTTATGTGTTGTTTGCGTTTATTTTATTCAGACTTGATATTTTTTGGGATCGTTATCTCTATCATACTTGATACAAGAAGAAAGATTTCGTTTGTGCTTCTATTTCTTGTTAAAGTGGTATCAGAGCGAGAGGTTGTGTACTTGTCTTGTATCAAATATGGAGGTGAATACAAGCAGAATGGTGACGATGAATGTTTCGAATTATCATATATGGAAATCGAAGATGGAAGATCTTCTTTATGTTAAAAGTTTTCATTTACCAGTGTTCGGTGATGAAAAACCTAAAGATAAGTCTGATGCAGAATGGATAATTATTCATCGACTGGTTTGTGGCTTTATTCGGCAATGGGTTGATGATAATGTGTTGAATCATGTTGTAGACGAAACAGATGCAAGTAAATTATGGAGTAAACTTGAGGAGTTATATGCTCGGAAGACAGGAAATAGTAAGTTACTTTTGTTCAAACATTTGATGTATTTGAGGTATCAAGATGGATCACCTCTTACAGATCACTTGAATACCTTTCAAGGATTGATTAATCAGTTGGCTGCTATGGGTATCAAATTTGATGACGAGGTTTTGGCGTTATGGTTGCTTGGTTCGCTGCCATACTCATGGGATACTTTCAGAATGTCTCTTTCTAATTCAGCTCCTAAAGGCAATATCTCAATGGCATTAGCTAAAAGTAGTATGTTGAATGAAGATATGAGAAGAAAAACAGTTGGCTTCTCTTCACATTCAGAAACTCTAGTCGTTGAGAAACATGGTAAAAATGAAAATCGCGGTTGGAAAACTAGAGGTAAAAGTAGAAGCAAGAGTCGGAACAAGTCTAATAAATTTGCAGATTGGGAGTGCTACTACTGTCATGAGATCGGGCACACTAAGAAATTTTGTCCTAAGTTGAGAAAGAAGAATAATTTTGGGAAATCTAACAATGGTAAAGAAGAAAAGAACAAGGAGAAAAATTATGATGAAAGTGGTGACGAGAAACATGTTGCTGCAGTTTCAGAGAGCTACTTCGTTGTTATTGATGATGCTGTTGTGAATTCTGTGTCTGATGAAAATGGTTGGGTAGTTGATAGTGGTGCTACAATTCATGCCACTTCCCGTAGAGAATTTTTCTCATCTTACACCTCTGGTGACTTTGGTTCTGCAAAGATGGGAAATAATGATTTGTCTAAAGTGGTTGGTATTGGTGATGTTCATCTAGAACCAAGCATGGGTGCAAGATTGATTTTGAAGGGTGTTAAACATATACCCGATCTTCGATTGAATTTGATATCTACAGGGAAGCTAGATGATGAAGATTATTGCAGTATTTTTGCGAATGGGCAGTGGAAACTTACTAAGGGCTCGTTGGTTGTGGCAAGAGGACAAAAATATTCAGCCCTCTACATCATGTCTGCAAGGGTGTCTGCTGAGAAAATCAATGTTGTTAATGATGAAGCAATGCTTGATTTGTGGCATAAAAGACTCAGTCACATTAGCGAAAAAGGATTAGATATTCTGAGGAAGAAACGGTACATTCGTGGGATACACAAAGCTTATTTAAAGAAATGCGTACATTGTTTGGCTGGAAAGCAGAATAGAGTATCTTTCAAGAGCTCGGCTCCTTCAAGAAAACCAAGTTTGCTTGACTTGGTACATACTGATGTTTGTGGTCCTTTCAAAAAGAGAACACTTAGTGGTTGTCTCTACTTTGTTACCTTTGTTGATGATCATTCCAGGAAAGTTTGGGCTTACACTTTGAAAACAAAAGATCAAGTGTTAGATGTTTTTAAGCAGTTTCAAGCTTCAGTTGAGAGACAGCGTGGGAAACAATTGAAGTGTGTTAGAAGTGATACTGGGGGAGAATACATTGGTCCTTTTGATGATTATTGTAGACAACAAGGTATTCGGCATCAAAAGACACCTCCCAAGACCCCTCAGTTGAATGGCATAGCGGAGAGACTAAACCGAACATTAATTGAAAGGGTAAGATGTCTTCTTTCACAATCACAACTCCCTAAATACTTTTGGGGTGAAGCTTTGAATACAGTGGTACATGTCTTGAATCTTAGTCCTTATGTACCTTTAGATGGAGATATCCCAAATAGAGTTTGGACAGGTAAAGATGTTTCTTATGATCATTTGCGTGTCTTTGGGTGCAAAGCTTATGTATATATTCCTAAAGATGAGAGATCTAAACTCAATTCGAAAACAAGACAGTGTGTATTCATTGGTTATGGTCTTGATGAGTTCGGCTACAGATTTCATGATCCAATTAATAAGAAGCTTATTAGGAGCAGAGATGCCGTGTTTATGGAAGATCAGATAGTTCATGATATTGATAAGAGTCAAAATTCAGCGCCTATGTCTGAGAATGACTTGGTAGAATTGGGGCATATTCCGCTTGCACATACCCCTACAGAAGTTGAAGAAAATTCAGATGGTGACTCATCTTCCTCAAGAGGTTCACATATTGTTGATACTGGTGATCATGATAATGATTTCATGCATGAACAAGAGAATGAAGAAGATGTTGAACAACTTGAAGTTCCAACGCGGAGATCTACTAGAGATAGACAACCCTCTACTTGATATCCTTCTGATAAATATATTTTGTTAACCGATGCAGGTGAGCCTGAGTGTTATGATGAGGCTATTAGTGGTGTATGTAAAAATCAATGGATTGAAGCGATGAATGAAGAGATGCAATCACTTCATGAGAATCATACATTTGAGTTAGTGAAGATACCTGAAGGGAGAAAAGCCTTGAGTAACAAGTGGGTGTATAGGTTGAAGCAAGATGATAGTTCTCTTCAACCTCGGTACAAAGCAAGATTGGTAGTCAAAGGCTTTAGTCAGAAAAAATGTATTGATTTTGATTAAATATTTTCTCCAGTTGTAAAAATATCTTCTATTCGTGTGGTTCTAGGCATTGCAGCGAGTCTAGACTTGGAAATTGAGCAAATGGATGTAAAAACAGCATTCTTGCATGGTGACTTGGAAGAAGAGATTTTTATGAAACAGCCTGAAGGTTTTGTGGTTGAAGGAAAAGAAGATTATGTATGCAGACTGAAAAAAAGTCTATATGGTTTGAAGCAAGCTCCGAGACAGTGGTATAAGAAGTTCATGTTAGTTATGGGGGAGCAGGATTACAAGAAGACTTCTTCTGATAATTGTGTATTTGTGAAGAAATTTTTTGATGCCGATTTTATCGTTCTTTTACTTTACGTGGATGATATGCTTATTGTTGGGAAGAATACTTCGCGGATTGATTCTTTGAAGAAACAGTTAAGTAAGTTTTTCGCAATGAAAGATTTAGGTCCAGCAAAGCAGATTCTCGGCATTCGATTTACTAGAGACGGAGACTTGAAGAAGTTGTTCTTATCACAAGAAAAATACATTGAGAAAATTCTTCAGAAGTTTAATATGGACAAAGCTAAAGTGGTTAGCTCACCACTTTCCGGTTACTTCAAGTTAAGCAAGAAACAATGTCCTTCAACTAATGAAGAAAAGAGAGACATGGCTAATATTCCATATGCATCTGCAGTTGGAAGTCTCATGTATGCCATGGTATGTACTCGTCCTGACTTAGCTCATAGTGTTTGTGTTGTGAGCAGATTTTTATCAAATCCAGGTAGAGAGCATTGGGAAGCCGTGAAATGGATTATGAGGTATCTACGAGGAACCTCTAATTTGAAGCTCAGTTTTGGGATGAATAAACTTGAGTTGTTGTCTTATTCTGATTCAGACTTGGCTGGAGATGTCGATACTCGCAAGTCTACTTCTGGATATTTGATTAACTTTTGTGGTGGCATTGTTTCATGGAAATCAAGACTACAAAAGTGTGTTTCCCTTTCAACGACAGAAGCTGAATTCATTGCGGTGACAGAAGCGAGTAAAGAGCTACTATGGATGAAGAAGTTCTTGAAAGAACTTGGATTTAAGCAACACAGGTATGTACTGTTATGTGATAATCAGAGTGCTATTCATCTCGTGAAGAATTCGTCATTTCACTCAAAGTCGAAACATATTGATGTGAGATATCATTGGATTCGAGATATTCTTGATTCTAAACTAATGGAGGTTGATAAAGTTCATACAGATGATAATGGGTCTGACATGATGACAAAGGCTTTGCCTAGGGGAAAGCTTGAACATTGTAGATTGATCGCCGGGATGGCGAATCCTCCCACATAGTCGTGAGGGGGAGATTTGTTGGGCTCTTCCTATGTGGGAGTCCAATTATCATATGGGCTAAGCCCAATTTGGATAACACATAGGATTTTGGTTTATGTATAAATATATATTTATACATTGTCTTTCGGAAATTAGCATCATATTCTATAGTGCAGTTTTTGAGAGAAAAATGTGATTCGAGGCGGAACTTTGTGCTGTCAATCGGACTGTCTCTGGTTGTCCGATCGGCTTCAATTTTGGTGAGAAGGCTCATCTACTTGTCCTCTACAATCTGTCCAGAAGGTTTTTGATTTGGAGTCATCTAAGTGTGTTTTTCGATCATCTTCTTCTAACTGCGTTTTGGGGATATTTTAGTGAGTTTTCTGATTTCGGTTCATTATCTTGTGTATTGGGGTTGTGTATGAAGTTGTCATACTTCTTGTGGTGTATGCTCTAGTTTTATCTAGAGAATAGTTTTGTAACCCATCTTCTGATAGTGAATATTTGGTTGGACTCCGAAATCAGTCCCGTGGTTTTTACTTCCTACACTGGGAAGGTTTTCCAAGTAAAAAAAGTGTTCTGTGTTGTTTGCGTTTATTTTATTCAGACTTGATATTTTTTGGGATCGTTATCTCTATACTATATTTCATAATAAGTTATGATTATAGTAGAAAGGGAAGGAATCCATATTTGTTGGAGTGGATTCCGATGTTAAGGATATGAACGGTATACTGTAGGCTATACATGTTGGTTATAACGATGTATTTACAAATAAAACCGACCGTAAGCAGGAATGTTTAGTTAATTCGGTTAAGAAAACCGTGAAATACAATGGGTTAGTAATTTTAGTAAGACGTCGTGACGATGTGAAAAGTAGGAAAACTCATATACTAGTATTTGTACGTGAGAGATCTGGCATGTTCAAAAAATCGATAGAATCGAATGATCGAAAAAAAAGTCTACCGTAACTAATAAATGAAAATTTGGTTTAATATTCCTATAAAAAATAGTGAATACACGCTTCTGGCTGTTTTGAAGTTTTGAAATTCTATAAAAGTAAATAAAAATAAAGATTAGCCAAAAAGAAAAGAAAAGAAAAAAATGATAATATTTTATCTCGAAGCAAAAGCTATAGTTAATAATTTTATTGGTTTGTTTTTAGAGTATAATTTAAACAGGTTTAATAAAAACAAGATTAACATAGGAAAAAGTAGTTGGTACATATTGTAGAAAAATAATACGACATAGTATCTCTATAAATCACAATTGAAAATAACATGATTCAGAATCAAATTGCGGTGCAAAACACACTATTAAAAAATGTTAGATTTTGCGAAACACACAATTGAAAGGTCTATATGTTCTTCCATAATCAAGTCAAACGCTATAAATGTAAAATTAATATATATAGATTATTTTTCAAATATTTATTGTGTAACTAATATTCATATAATGTAAAGTCGATGATATTTATAATTTCATTTATTAATCTAACTTAAAATGAGGTTGTTATATTTAACTATTATCTATAATGTTAATGAATAATTTAACTTATTAATGAAATATACATTTAAATCGTATATTACAATCTCTCATTTCTGATAATCACATGCAATACATATATATGTTAAAGAGTAGACCGAAAAAAGTTATTGTATTACTAAGTAATTTATAATACTTTATCATCTTAGACAATAATCAATAAATAACAAAAAAATTTTTTATCATTTAATATGTAAATGTTTTTTAGTAATTATTTTACCAACTATCAGCAAAATTAACATAGAGTTCTCGTGGTTTGTAGCATACGAACACCATATAGTCATAAAATATATGACATAAAATGTGTCGAAATCCTATTTGATTGCATGCCTATAGAATATGGCTTTTGACCAAATATGAACATGTAAATTTAAGACCGTGTAATTCAAATATCAAGTGTAGGGACATAAAGATAAAAGTCCATAGTAGTTATGGCTCAAGTTTGTACCTATAAATGTTACGATATTCTCATCATCAGATTCATTATATTATTGAACAAAATATCTCTCTCTCTCATAAATATTACGAGATTCTCACCACCACTAAAGCCTTTAGTCGATGCATACAACTCTGTTTTTCGATTATATGTCTCATTTTGATTTTTTCTCTTCACCAGAATACCTTATAAACTAACATTACCAAATCAATGCAATTACTATAAATTTAAGAAACTTGAGTTGCACGAAACACCTACTTTCGACATTAGTTCCTCAGTTCTATGTGTACACATGGCACCATAATATTGGTTTAATTATTTAACCTTATCTATCCAATATTATCATGAGTTACTTTAACCTAAGTCTTCACTCATTTATATATATATACCAATTTAAACTCTCTTATAGCTCAATTTACAAACTTTCGAAAAAATCTTATTTCTTAGGTTTACGATATATAATCAAATCTGATTGAAGTCACATGTTTGGTCAAAGTTTTCGACATAGCGAAGAAAACAATGATGGATGAAGGAACATAATTTATTGATGAATTAGTATGTAAAATATAATATATGTACGATATGAATCATGTTAAACATATGTCGCTGGCATGACGAAGAGAAGACAATATTATGTGGGAATATTGTGACCTCCAGTACAATTCCAGACAAGAAGCGTTCGAGATGTTATATTTATGACATCGTTAAGCTTTAGACTTGTATCAGAAACCTATATTCACTACATAAATCGTGAAATATAATATAATTGAGTTTGAAAATGTGTTGCAAAACCTATGATTAAAAGTGTTATGTAACATTATATTAAAAAAAATAATGTAACGTATTTAACTTATAAATGCTAAAATAATATTCAATTACATATGTTTTTTCAAATTTCTAAACACATCAAACAACTAATTTATGTTCATACAGTATCACTTAAAAAATCATGATATAGTTTGTTATGCGTATGTTGTATGTGTTCTGACGAATTTGCGTTACATGAGAAATGATTATCCACTAAGTAAATAGTATTGTTACATATTACTTAGAGTTAACTAAAATTTATTTTCTCAGTGTTTGTAGTATACTAGCCAGAAGCATCATTACATAAATCAAATATTCTAAAACCAAAGCATTACATCTTCAACTTATGGCTAGAGAAGAATGTTACTCGGCACAAAAAAACAGGGTGGATTGGATGAAATCAGGAGACAAAACACTAAATGTTTTAACAACTACGTTAAAAACAAAGAAAATAAATTATATCCATAAAATACTTGGAGAAAATCAACGCATCACAAATGCAGTTGAAACCGAGAATTATGTTATAAATCACTTCACTTCCGTCTTAAGCACACATTTTCCAGTTAGGAATTTGGAATTTATTCAAAACAGTATACCTAAATTGGTCACTAAAGCTGACAACTCTATGCTTCCAGCAACTCCTACTAAAGAATAACTTTATTATGCAGTCAAAAGTTTAAAGCATAACTGTATAGCGTGGGTTGATGGTTTTAATACTAAAATTTACATAGTAAGTTATGACATTATCAGTAAAGACTTTTGTGAAGCTCTTATCTTTTTATTTTATAATCAACAAACTCCACACAGAATGTTTGCTAGTGTTATTTTTCTAATTCCATCTAAATCATAGAGTTAATATAGACCAGTAAGCCTATATACTATCCTAAACAAGACTATCTCTCAGATACTAAATGACAGATTTGGTTTTATAAAAATTAGAAATATACAAGACATATTCTACTCACTCAAGAACTAGCATATCATATCAACAAAAAAGTGAGAGGGATGGGAAAATATTTATCAAAATAGATACGAGTAAGGTTTTTTTATAGAATTGCATTCAATTTTATTTACCAAAATGGTAGCATTTGGTTTTGATCAAATATGGATTGGATGGATAATGAAATGTATAAACTCAGTTGGTTTTAATATAATTATCAATGTCATACTTCATGGTTACTTTAAGTCATCAAATGGAGTACGACCATGTGACCCCATTTTACCTAGCTTGTTCATCTTGGTTGAAGAATATCTAATCAGAGGGATCAAACTACGTTATATTAACTAATATAGTTTACAATATCATACAAGGAGTTCAATGATCATATATTGTCTTACATTTGTAGATGACATCTTTTTTTCACTGATGAAGCCTCCAATAATATTAGCCAAATCTGTAACTTCCAACAACAACATGCAACGTGTTCATGATAATTCATTAATAACGATAAAACCATATTTATCACTCCAACCAAAATAACTCAAAAAAGTAAATATACTGAAGAGAATCACAGGATTTTATCATGGTAGCCTGCCAATAAGTCACACTGGAATTCCAATACACGTTACCAACTCAACCTATGTCTTTAAATTTTTTGTGAATACAATTAGATCTAAAATACAAGGATGAGACTGAAAACTCTTGTCATTTGGAGGTAGACTAACCTTGATACAGACAATTTTAATGACAATCTCGATAAATTATCTTCAAAACAATATTTTAATGAAGTCTACAATTAACAAAATTGAACAAATATGTAACAGATTTTTTGGGGCATGTCAAATAATAAGAAAGCTTGCCATTGGTCTAATGGGAAAGTCGCGTGCATCACTTATAAAGAAGAATACCTTAACGTCATAAACTGGAAGAATTACATGAGGTCTTTTCATGTAAACTATCGTTTCACTTCTAGAGAAAACTCCTTACTTTGGGATAAATTCTTAAAATCCGCAAACTATTTCAACCAACAGCCTCTTCTAGCCAAGTTATATATCAAATATTCTAAACTTTAGAGATAAATCATAAGAATTGGAAATACTACTGAACATTTTATATTTTGGAAATTGGGTAAAACAACACTTTTATTAATTACTCTGTTCGTATCTAGACATTTGGGAATCTATTGCAACATATGGGGTTAAAGGTGACTGAGATATTGAAAAGCTTAGTTTTAATGTTCTTCCCTCAGACATTACCAAGATAAGGAAAGTCAAAGTTAAACCTAAAGAAGATGATAAAGTTTTGTGAAAGTTATCTAACCATGAGAGATTCAACACAAAAGTTACACTGTCAACTATTAGAGAGAAAGACTTATCATCCAATCTATATCACAAATTATGAAATAATATTATACCCTGGTATTTGTTTATAATAATCGAAAATTATGCCCCCAAGGGGTAGCCGAGTTGGTTGAGTATGGCATTCTTATAACCAAAAGGTCATGAGTTCGAGTCCCTCTACATACGCTTTCTCGGCTGAGCCTGTCACCTTGTGTGGTTTACCTTCTGGCGTTGGTTTGCAGGCTATCGCATCAGACTGAGGGTTTACCCTGTGCGCACTCATTGCACTCTGAGTAGCGGTTGCGGGTTCCCTCTGAAAAAAAATCGAAAATTATAGAACCCTTCTAAGATCAGGAATGACTTTAAATCATATATTTTATTAGCAAAATCACATAGGGGACCGACTAGCTAAAGAAAACCTTAAGCAAAAACAAAGTTTGAATTACACTAAAGACACATATCATGCTCATCTATTCGCTCTGATATTTCTAGATAGTCTTGATGTTGGTTATGTTCGTTTGAGTGAATAGAAGAACAAATCTAAACAGTTACTGATACAGCTTATTCAGATTAGAAGAAATCGAGATCATAGAGCAAATGCATTGTAAGATATGGATTAATTCTATATTACTATAGTTCATGTTATTTTTAAACAAGTTGAAATTGAATGATTATATCCTATATGCATCATAACCTCAGCATCATCTCTATTCAAACTACCATTCAACAAAGATAAAGATTTAAGGAGTTCAAACATGAGAAATTATATGAAGATTTTTGTTACAAAGATCCTATTGGTCTCCTACTGTTACTTTTCATTCATTTAACTTTCAAGTTATTTTATCTCTCTCTCTCTCTCTCTATTGTCTATTCATATACGCATTGAAGAGAATTTGTGTTCTTAGAGGTAATCTTCTTACTTACAGCATTATCTCTTAGTCCTTATTCTACCATTCATCGAACCTTTCGTCGGGTTTCTAGTTTGGATTTATCGTGCCTAACGAGTCCTCTAACAATTTCTTGGAATAGTTCATCTGCGATTCCAGCTTTAATAAGATGTCTGATCTTAATTTGTCTTAATTACTCCTTGCAAAATCATAAAAATTCAAAAATATTAGTAAAAAGAAACACCGGCTGAAATTACAGTCATAAATGAAGAATGAATGAGTTTGTAAAGGTAATCAACGATAAAAGAAAATTTAAACACCAAATATTTTATTTTAGTTTTAGTTTAGATAAAAAAAAAAAAAAAACCAATTTAGACTCTTTAACATTAACAAAATTGGTGTTTTCAAAAATAAAAATAAAAAATAAACAAAACAATCAAACGCTAACGAGCTCTAGCCTCTATCGAGTTTAATCCAATCAAAGCTCCAATAAACCGGTGACGACATAATGGTCTTGAAATGAAAAGCAAAGCTCGAAGTAAAAATCATCATGAACAACATTTGCTTCAAACGAAGCACAGACTGTTGTGTCACGTTATGACTTGCCTGGTCATCAAAGAGATTCTCTTTTGATATTGGTCATTTGAACTAGGCGACGAATCATCTTCATATAAAAATTTGAATTGCTTGTTCTATTCATTGGCTAATGTTGCTTGTTTTATTTGTTTGGGTTATGCTACATTTATTAGTTATGTTTTTCTAATTATTAAGCTAATTTTAAGAATAGTAATAATGTTTGTATCATGAAGACATAACTCTCCTTTTTTTTGCATTTATAAAGCTGGTAATATTAAAAAAATAATAATAATTTAATAAATCATTAATACATCCATTATGTAATTTAAATTTTATTACTATAAAAATAAAACAAAGTCTAATATTATATTATATTTAGTTATAAAACTATTGATTAATAAATATATTATATTAAAGACAGTATTATCTTTTATTCTATGTTTGTTTTTTAAAAGTTAAAATATTATAAATTAATTATTCAAATTATGATAAATAAAAATAAATAGTTGAAGGTTTGAAGGGAATTGTTAAAACGTCAACCTTGTAACTTGAAAAAGGTTTAAAAGAATTAATTGGCTAATTGTAACAATTTTAAATTACTATAATTAAGGACAACCGTATAATATTAATATTTTTTATTTTGTTATAGTTTACATAATTAATTAATATAATAATATATAAATTATTAATTATTATATTTTTAATTTTAGGATTAATTATAGGGAAATGTCACACTAAATACCTTCTCACCAAACTTATTATCATCTAGTACCCCAACTATTTTCTATGCCTACTAAATACCCATTCACCAAAGTAATTCCTTTTTAATACCCAGCTAATATTTCTCTTCCTGAAATACCTTCAAATGTGTCGGATTATTTTCGAACCACAATTCAAATTTTAAATTTTCAATAGTACAACCTACTCTGCTATTTTGAAAAGTTGTAATGAACCTATACCTTTTTTCAAAAGAAACTATTTTCAATCAATCTCGTTGTTTAAACTGATTTCCGAAATCAGAAAAGAGGTAAGCTTGTATCAACTTTTGTTATGTTTTTCACGAGGAAAAGCTGTGTTTTTTTTCCAACTTTTGTTAGTTCTTGGATTTTGTTAGTTCCTTGGTTTTTTTATTTTTCAAAGATTTCAAGTTTACTCTGTTTACATTAAAGTCTTGTTTAGGTTTAGACTTTGTGGAAACCAGTTTTTTAAAGTTTTTTCATAGTCGAGTTTTGGTAGAGGTTCTTTAATGGCGTTTACATCTTACCTATTGTATTGGTGAAGACGATAGCTGTAGTTTACTGTTGCGTGTAGCTTTATACTCTATCTCGCGTGTTTTAGTTGTTAAAGTAGTTTTCGCGAGTTGTAGCCTACAGCACCCTACAACTCGCGCGATGTTGTTATTTTTTTGAATTGAATTTAATAATGAAGCGATATAGGTTTGCCCCTGGAGGAGCTAACGCGAGTCATATAGAAGGTTGACGTTTCGCGCGACTCAAATCTTCATTTTTACTACGCGAGTCATATAGAAGGTAACTAGAATTTATATCGCGCAAGTGCATAACGTATTATATTATTCCTTGTTATCTAACGCGATTCACATCTTGGTGTCTCGCGAGTTACAGTAGATACGACAACGCGAGTCACCCTAGCAGTTAAGACAGACGCGATTTAGGGCAGCACCCTCACCTAGCCTAATTCCGTTTATCAGTTGCAGCCTACTAGATGTCTAAGCAAAAAGTTTGTATTTTTAAATATTTGACGCAGACCTCAATTGTTCCTTTTAGCGCGTTTGAAAACTTTGAATTTGTTGAAAAATATATTGAAGGTAGATGGGATGATCTGGTTAAGGGTTGCTACACTATTTCCTACTCTTGTGGCGGTGAAAATTACTGCTTGTTTACTAACGAGACTGATTTCATTGGTTTAACTGTTTATCTTGATGTGGAGCGTCTGAAAAGCGTTAACTTCTTTATAGAAAAACGAGTAGTTAAAACAGATGTGTATGACATTGGTAAACAGCCTACCGTAAGCTTTGTAGAACCCCGTGATGATCATTTACTAAGCGGGTAGAGTAGTAATGGTTTAATCGGTTCCCAGCATAAAAAAAGACATCTTGCCACTACGGGTTGGGTTGATGCTATAACAGGAGTTAGTCAGACATTCGCTGATGGTGCCTCCGGTTTAAGGTTATCTTTATGCCGATATGCTTTAGAGCTAGGTTTTGCTGTCAAGTATATGCATAATACATCCACTAAGATCACTGCTTACTGTGTCAACAAAAATTCAGGTTGCAAATGGCGACTGTATGCATCAATAGATTCTAGCACTAGTTTCATGATGATCAATCGCTTTGCCAACACCCAATCATGTAGCCCGGTATTTTCCAAGAAAAAAAGTAGGCATTTGACGTCCGATTTGATCGCGGATGAAATACATGAATCAATTAGGACAAGTCATTCTTTAACAGCAAAAACTATTCAGTCTTCTGTCAAACAAGACTATGGTTTAGATATTTCCTACCGTTTATCGTGGAATGCGTTAGAGAATGCGAGGAGGGAAGTTTTTTGAGATAGTAATACGTCGTTTGGGTTGCTGAATGCATGTTTTAGAAGATTAATAAGTAGAGATATTACTATTGATTGTCATTTGGAGGTTGGTTTTGGGAATGTCTTCAGGAGGTGTTTTGTGGCTTTCGAATCATGTATTCAAGGCTTTCACTTATGTCGACCATTGCTGTACGTGGATGGTACCCATGTAAACGGAAAACATGGTGGTGTCTTGTTGTCTGCAGTGGCCAAGGACGGCAATAACGGTGTGTTTCTGACCTTCTTTTAAATGTAGATCTATATGCATGGTAATAAGATAGAGTAATTCGTATTTCAGAATCCCGCTAAATAGCGCACATATTGCGCGATTTGGCCTCACCCATTGTTAATGGTTCGCAATGTGCCGACTTTACCATCCTAAGCAGTCGCGCGATGCTTAGTTTGATTAAAGGTACACATAGCGCGATACACTATATATTGTATGAAACATCACGCGAGATAGTTATTGGATGACGATGCTAGTCACGTTGCACTTTCACAAGATGCGCGAGATAGTATTTTGATATGACGCTAGATACGTTATTTATTATATGAAACATCACGCGAGATAGTAGATGCATCATATCAATCGCGCCTTAATCAATTCATATATCCTTATATTAAACCTATTTCCATATTGCAGGAATTTTTCCAGTTGCTTTTGGTATTTTCGGTGGTGAAGATTCTTATAACTGGATGTGGTTTATGGAATGTCTTAAACCTCATTTGTTTAACCATCAAATCACTTTTATTTCCGACAGACATTTTGGTATTATTAATGTTTTTTCCGTTGTTTACCCAAACTGCTTTCATGCTTACTGTATATATCATCTGCTTAATAATTTGAAAATAGCTCTTGACTGCACCAACCACGAGTTTAAGAAGAAAATGTTGAAGCGATTCAAAATGTGTGCTTACGCTCCAACAGTTGAACTTTTTGATGAGAGACTTTCCAAGTTTTTAAGTAGAGCTGGTAAAAATGTTAAGACTTTCATCGAGAATTTACCTCCCGATAAGTACGCCCAGCCATTCGTGATTGGAAAACGTTACGGGGCGATGTCATCATCTGCTGCTGAATCCTTTAACAATTAGATTAAATATTTTTACAATCTACCGATTGTTGAAATGATAGACAAGATAAGAGTTATGCTAATGACTAAGATTTCTAGACGTTATTCAGAAGGGCTAAGCTGGAACATTTTTTTATGCCCCGAATATGAGAAGCAGTTGAAGGAGAAAGTTCAAACGGGTCGAACCTGGGTGGTATCTAAGTCTTCTGCAGGTTCATTCGAAGTTTATTCTGACCCAATCATGGTTGTCAACATACTTGATTTTAAGTGTTCATGTGGTTCATGGAAGCAAGAGTGTTTTCCATGTGCTCACTCATTGGCTGCAATAACATCCGTGAACGAATATCCTATGACGTTGGTAGAACCATTCTATACTGTAAGTAATTATAGATCGACCTATTTGTTTAGCATACCTGCAATAACCGACTATGGTGAAAGTTTGTCATCTAACAAATCCGAAGGACTTGTTGTTCTACCTCCTAACGTAAAAAGGCGAGTTGGAAGGCGAACATGTGTTATAGTAGGCTATGTTTTTGTTTAAGATACTCTGGTATTTTTTCAATCCTAATCCAGATTGATGTCATTAGGCTTTCATACTTTGGATTGAAATCAACAGTCCACTTTAGCTTGGCTTTCATACTTTGGATTTAACTAAATAGTCCATTTTAGGAGTCTCATTGATTTACCCACAACTGTCCAAAATTTTCTTGACCAGGTTTTGCAAAGATTCTAAAAAACATTTCTTGACCAGGTTTTGCAAAGATTCACATATAAGTCAATATGTGTCTAGATTCCCATACAACAATACTATAATTTACAGTTAGTTCCAAGAATTGGATAATAACATTTTTTAGGGATAACCCACGGGTACCCGACCCGAGCTAATATATAGAATATATTTTTGAAAAATATTATTCTATTTATACATTAAATTTAGTTTTTCAAATTCTTTCTTTTAATATTTTTTAATATTTTTTCGGTCTAATATTGTTAATAATATTAATATTATTAATCAAATTAAAAAAATAAAACTAACATATACCAAAATCATATAGTAACATATAAGAATTAGATTTGAGCGGGATGAGAATTGACTAGATATGTAGTCTAGATAGGATCGACGGTATTTTGTGTTTTTTTGTTTATAGGGAATCTTTTGGGCAGTTTGAAGGTTCCTTGTGTCACTATTTTTGTGTTTTTTTTGTTTATAGGGAATCTTTTAGGCAGTTTGAAGGTTAATTTTCAGGAAGGAATTCAAGATTGTTGTAGGTAACCACTTTGATTGGATCAGATCTAGGTATAGAAAGAAAGAGGCTTGAAGAAGATGAATACATATAATATATACAATTATAAATAGTGATAAAAATAAAAACCATTTTGATTGGATCAGATCTAGGTATTGAAAGGAAGAGGCTTGAAGAAGATGAATACATGTAATATATACAATTATAAATAGTGATAAAAATAAAAATAAAATTTTATTATTTCAAAATTCATAAAAAAGATAGATGAGAATATAATTGTTCATAATGCCAAAAGAAATGTGAAATTATCATGGACAATTTAGATTGCATTCATCTATGTCGCGAAAACACAACACGACATTGTATAAACAACAAAACACTTCAGGGTCACGGCTTGGTCCACAGTTCCCTGTGTACCATTCAGTCTCAACACCTGTAAAAAAAAAACCAAACCATAGATATTTATTTACGATCATCAATCACAAAAAATTTATTTTCATTCTAACGTTTTTTTAAAATTTTGCATATGAAAAGCTATCCAATAAAAACTCAATATCAATTACATCAAATATTGAAATTGAAAACTAAAGAACAAAATTGAAACACCTGTTTTTAAAGATTTTTCATATGAAAAGCTATCCAGTAAAAAATCGATATCAATTCAATCAAATATTAAAATTAAAGTTACAAAAAAGATAAAAAGAACAAAATTGAGAACTAAATTACAAAATTGAAAACTTATCCTTACATTGATACATCTGAAATGAGATTGAAGAAAAAATTACACAAAGCAAAGCGGCCTTGACAAGTATAGACTTTGTTTTGATATCCATAGTCTGTTTAGCGTGAAAATTATACATTATGTTCTGAAATATATATTGCGCTAAGACGAGATCAAATATTATCTTTTAATTATATTTTACTAGCGAGAATAATATCTCTAGGGTGACTATGAATGGTTTTCAATTATAGTAGTATATTTTTTTTTTAAATTTGGAAATTAATTATTTAAAATTGATTTTGAAGATTTTATTACATTTTTGTTATAAAAGTTGACATGTAAATGTATTCTTGTGAAATATTTTCTAAATTAACAAAAATTATATTCTTCACAAATTTACAGATCTATTTACAGTTACAAATGTTTATTGATACAAATGTTTATTGATACAAAAACATTTTTAATTGGTTGATTCTTTTATTTAATTTTGTGTAATTATTATTTTAATTACAAGTGACATTTAGTTATTTTACTAATAAAAAAGATCAAAATAAGCATCAAATTACTGGAAAAAAACAGATTGATTTATTATAGTATAGTAAGTTACTATGCAATTTCTTATAGTAACTGATAAAAAATTGCATAGTAACTTAATAAAACATATAAATAATATCAATTTCTTATAGTAACTGATAAAAAATTGCATAGTAACTTAATAAAACATATAAATAATATGTTTCTATGTTACTATACTATAATAAAACGGTGGCTATAATAATTCTTTTAAGGTAATTATTGGCGGATTTACGTTGGGTCGGGCGGTCCCTACCTAAAATATATGTTTTATAAAAAAAATTAAGGTAATAATTATTTAAATAATATTAAAATAAAAATTCTAAGCCCCCTTATCTGATATATATATATATAATTTTTTTAAGGTAATAATTATTTAAATAATATTAAAGTAAAAATTCTACGCCCTTACCTAAAATATATATTTTATAAAATAAATTTGAAGGTAATAATTATTTAAATAATATTAAAGTAAAAATTTAAGATAAAATAATTGTTTTTAGGAATGTTTTTAATTTAAAGTCTGAAATAATGGTGGAAAATTTTTAATTTTAAAATTAGTATGTCGACTATTTTTAAGGAACTTTTTAGATTAAAAGTCTCGGTGGAAATTTTAATTTACAAAATCTTGGATTATGACTATTTTTAAGGAATAATTTAAGTTAGAAATCTTGAATATTTTAAGAGAAAATTTTAAGTTATATTTATAAATGGTTGGATGTAGTCTCGAGCATTTCAATTTCTATAATATCATAACTCTGATTGATTTTGTAAGTATTCTCAATTTTGTTTTTCATAATTTGTTTTGATTTTATATTGGTTTAATCTTTCTAATTAATTATGTTTTATCTCTTACTTTGATTTAAAAAAGATAAAACAATTTATGAACGAGACGATATTTAAATAAAAAAATTTAAGAAAAAGGGAAAAGGAAGAACAATATCCGAATAAATTTCACCAACTTATTTGTTCAATGTATGTATATTTTTCTGTTTTCTTTTGAAATTTTATTATTATTTTGATCTTAAAACACTTGATAATCAATATTTTTTTCTGATCAGAATTAAGGTCACTTGGGAAAGTGAAAATACATTTACTTAATTTTAGATAACAAAGTTTTATTTACTCAAATCAAAAATATTTTCTAAAGTATATTTTATATTTATCATTTTCATTTTATTTGTTTATATAAAACAATTAATTTTTAATCCGTTTAAAGACAAGGAAATATTTGTTAGTGTTTTTAAAATAAAATTATATATTTATATTATATATTATGTTTAATATAAATTTGATTTTAATTTTATATAATTTTTACATAAAATTTTGATTTTATCTATTTAAAAAATATGCTTTATATAAAAAATAATTTATTTATTTCCATCCATTTTTTCAAAAATATATTTTATACATTTTATTTTCATGTATCTTTTGAAATATCTTTTATATATATAAAATGATGTTGTTATATTTTATTTTTTAAATATCTTTTAAAAATAATATATTAATATTTTCATCTGTGTTAAAAATATTTTTTATACAACAAATTTTATTTAAAATATCTTTTTAAGATATTAAAATTGGTTTTGTTAAATTTTATCTTATGTTATATATCTTTTAAAAATAATATATTAAGATGCATTAAGATTTATTGTTAAATATATATTTATATGTATTAATATCATATCATAATAAGATATTTTTATTTGTAGACTTATAATATATCGTTATTTTGCTAAAAACCAAACAAGAAATAGTGTTGGTTCTTCAACTAGCTCGAGTAATAATAATATGATTCATCCTAATCCGATTGGGATGATAGTGTAGAATTTCATTTGAATGAATATATAGTGAGTTATCCGGACTACGCCAACTTATTGAAAATTCTCATAGTAATGTTAGAGATAAAATTCGATGAGAATTCGACGAGAATTTTAGCCCTCACTTATTTCAATTCCTAAATTCGATTAGTAACTGATCAAGAAATTGCATAGTACTTAAAAAAAATCGAAAATAAAATGGTTTGTTCTCCTAAATCTATAGACACAAGATGAATATTGATGATTCAAGTCAACGTGATGCTAGTGGTGGTATTATTATTATAAATAATAGAATTTATTATTATAAATAATAGAATTTATTATTATAAATAATAATAGGCAAATTGTATTAAAATACAAAAAGGTTAGTTTTCAAAAATAAAACTAGGAATAAATATATTAGATTTTATATGTATCGGGAAGTCTAATTTGGGTTTATAATGGTCAACTGCATTATATTTTTTGTCCATTATATATTTTGTCCATGTGTTAGGGGATGAAACATTAGAAGTCAGCTAAAAACATTCTCTAATATTTGCAACAACTAAAAAACCACATGTTGATGTATAGAAAGTCGGATAAATTAGAAATCATAAGGTATTCTGACTTAGATTTTATCCGATCTGAGGATTCTTGATGGTCAACTTCAAGCATCATAATCTTCTTGGGATGAGGTGTAATATCATAGAAGACTGTAAGACAAACACTAACTCCATTTTCCCGTATGAGTCATAGTCTATGACGTCAGAAGTTGTTGAATGTTTCAAGGCATCCAACCATGCATTTTTTACTATGAATTATTGTCACGCGACTACGAATTGTAGAGATAAAAGACCTGTAGACTATATTACCACAACTATTTGGAGGTCCAATATTTAAACAAATCATGAGTTATACGAATTAAGATGATCTTCTAAATAAAGAACCACATAATCTTTTGTGAAATTACTTCAAAATTTTATTTTACCAAATATTATCTTTATTTTATGAAATATGTTAATGAATATTTCAAGTAGATCTTTCGTGCCAAAAGATTTTATTGAACACATCATTAATGTGCGTGCTGTGTATTTACAGGTTTATTAGTTTTAGTCAAAGTTCGTATTAAGTTATATGAATTTTTGTATTGTGATAATTTTTGTATGTACCACTTAATAATATATTTGTATAATTGAATTGCATATTGTTCTTATGTTATGCACCATGATAGATTAAGGTTACGATGTTGTAAATATTGAGACGTCCATTTGCGGCTTCTAATGTAGTGAAGCTGACTTTAGTCCTATGTTTTCAATGTTCATGTATGAGATTGTTAAGTTTTTCAATGTATAAATAAAAATAAAGAACACACATTTTGGTGGATGCATCTTATAACATCGTATGATGGTTAAAGTGGAGATTTTAAGAATCTCTCCATTAGGGTAAAGGGCCACATGCTTTATTGATGCATTTTACTGATGTCAATATTAGTCTATTAAAAATAATCATATATTAGATGACGATCTAATAGATAAAATCTGAATCATAGAGCTGATTATTTGTTATACGGAAAGTAACCAGACTAATGTTTAAGAACAAAATAAGTATGAGATTATGATTCGAATAACAACATAACACATATTATCTTTCAATAAGAATATTCTTTTGATTTTGAATTTAAATTCGAATTACAAAACTATATATAAAGAATGTTTTTATTTAAATAAAGTTAACATTTTCATTACACCAAGATTATTTTGGATACAAACTAAACGGAAAGTTTCCATTTAAGAACAAAATAAGTATGATATTATGATTCTTAAAAATGACAATATAATATATTACCTTTCATTAAGAGTATTGTTTTGATTCTGAATTTAGATTAAAATTCGAACATTATATATAAAGAATTTTTTTTGTTTAAATGAAAGTTAACATTTTCATTATTTCAAAGATAAAAACTGTAAAGTCAAAGATTAAGATCGATTTATCTTTGAGAATCATATCATCAAGTAAAAGATCTTGAAAATTTTTAGAAGCATCCCATAACAAATCATTTAACAAGCAAGAAAATAAAAAAAATAAAAGTTTAAAAATGACTTTATCGTATAATATTTTCCGCATTTTATGGGTGCTTAAAATTAATGTAGAAATCTGATTATTTGCAATAGATATGAATTTTAATCTTTATAAACGATAACCCTCTATATTTGGACTATATAAATTTTTGAAATAAAATGATTATTATCTGAAGGATAATAGTTAAAATTTAAGGTGACTCTCTTATAAGTACCAACATTAGTTTAAATTCAACATTTAATATGAAAATACTATAATATCCCTTCTTATAATATTATATAGTAAGTTTTATAAAAAGATGTTTTTAAAGTCTATATCTTTCTAATTATATTTTTTTTAAACAAAATCGCTATTGTTTTTATTTTTATAAAATGAGTCAAACAAGTGGCGTGAATGATATGTTTTGAGAAGTCATTTAGAAATATTAATTATTTTTAAATTAATATTGTTAAGAAATTAATAGTATCATTAATTGTATTAAAAAATTTAATATTGTTAATTAGCTATTATAAAAATTTAATAGTGTTAATTAGTAGTATTAAAAAATTAGTACCGTTAATAAATAGTATTAAAACAACAACACTCTTAATTAATAGTATTAAAATTATATCCCTCGTATTAAAAATTTACCTTATATAAAAAAAATTGAATTTTGTTTACCATTTTACTTATTTAAAATCGAGGATTGTTCCAAATACATAAACAAATAATAAAACATATGTACTAGATGGATCCACTCATTTTTTAAGGTATTAGGATTTATATTATAATATATGCACTAGAAAAACAGTTTATACAAATATAAAAGGTTTATTCTGCAACAATTTGTACCATATAATCATACACAACGCCTGCGATATTGATCTACTCTATAAGCTGCCAAAATAACGTAATAGATAAGGCTAATATTTTTTTTTCACAATTATATTGAATAGAATTGATTTCATAATAAAAGGAGAGTTCCCAATGCAGAAGCCATATTGGCACAGAACAAAGAGAAAACTTGAAATTTGCAACTATGTCGTGTGTAAGGAGAATCCATTATGGAGATTCAAGAGCAAGCTCGAAAGTATCTTTATACTTTGTTTGAGAAAATAACTCATGAACACGTTGCACATCATGAGATATAGGAAGCTCGTTTGAAAAAATAGCTCATGAACACGTTGCACAACCTGAGATATTAAAAGCTTGTCTGAGGGATATCAAAATTAATACACTTTTTATTTGGAAACACCTTCACCATTACCCCTAACAATGTCCATTTTCTACCACAAACATTAAGCAAAACTACAAATCTCACCTAAAAATTCATCTTCACGTTAATCTATCATAACAAGAACTATAAAGCTTACATCAAAAGCCAACACATCATTAATCAACTCATTGTAATCTTTATTTTCAGTTGAATCGCTCTATTTATCTTTACCATGCTAATCCTTAGAGTTATTAATATATGAAAATATTATATCATGTTTCTAGTTATGATAAAAAAATTCAATCAAAAATCAATGATATTTTATTTTCAACCTATCAAATGGTGGTTTATAATCCCCATCAAGAAACAACTGGTGCTTAAATTTTGTGAAGGCGCAAGCATGATAAGATTGCTTTCAAAGAGAATTAAATGAGCTACTGATTTTTTATCGTCATTTATCAAAGGTGATATATGGGTGTTCGTGTGTAACCAATAAAGTTGTGATGCGTTGGTTGTTTTTTAAATATTTTGTGGTGGACTAAAAACTGAATTACAGAGTAGAGAAAACTCAACGAGTAGTGAAGAACGATGTAGATTCGTATCACTAAATATTTTATTTTATCGAAACTCACTCATTGGATCAACTCCCTGCTGAAATTTAATCTAGTAAAGCCATACTTAGCATTGATGAGTCCAGATATTTTCACCACTCACCGTGGAAACCGGACAGGGGAAATTCGGACATAAACCACCCACTGAACCATCAGAACTGGACTAAAGTATTAAAAGCTAATCACTTTCTGACTAAGCTAATTGCTAATCTGCTTAATAAACTAATGGGTTTTTGAACTCGACCCAATTCTATAAGTATGACCCGAAAGCCCATGTGGCCCATAATTAAGGGTATAAATACCCAATCACTTTCATTAATGAGGGTAATAAACATTTAATACAACAAAGTAGCTCAAATCTCTCACTACAAACCACATAAACATTAAATACCTTCCAAACACCATAAAAATCCTTACCAAATTACCCTCAGTTGAAAATAATCCACACCACTCCTTACCACAGTGGGAGAAGAAGGTGCATGAACCTAGTATTCGAAACCATCAAGAAAAACCAGTTCGGATGAATCCGGACGAGCAGGAAGTTCCACCAGCTTTGGCAGAAGTGGTGGGAAAAAACGATGAATATACGATCGAAGAGCGAGACAGGTTGAAAGTTGAGATACAAGCCTTGAGGGCTGCTAAAAGGGCACGGATGGGCTTGAAAGAAAAGTCAAAAGTGTCAGTATTTCACCACACTGATAATCCAAGAGAGCATGAGCCATCAAAGACCCATATAAGTACTAAAAAAACTCATGCTAGCTCAAAGAAGTCTCATCGGTCTAAACCAATGGAGAGCTCTGATTCAGACTCAGAGTCTTCAAGTAGCTTCTCGAACGAAGATGGAGTTGAAGAATCCCTATCATTCAGCAGTGATGAAGGCCGTTCTAAGAAGAAATAGAAGTTGGTAAAAAAATATTCAAGAAAGAGGGACAGGCATAGAAGGTTGAAGAGGCTCCTGGGTAAAGGGTCGTCTCATAGCCACAGCCATGGTCAGAGACATGTAGACCGACTAATAATGGATCCTTTCGCTTTTCATGATGAACCATGTATCTTTGCAACTCCAAATGAAGATACTGTGTTTAGTCGTGGCCGGAATTGGATACAGTCTCCATTGTCCTCCAAGATACTGTACGGAAACCTTCCTAAGAGGTTTGACAGCACAAAGACGCAAAATATGACGGCAGTAAAGATCTGGATAACGATCTGGAGCAATTCAAAAAATTTATGATGAATTTTGACGATGATGATAAGTTACTTTGTTAAGCGTTCTCCCAGTCTTTTACGAGGAGTGCTCTGCAGTGGTACAATAGTCTGCCACAAGGCTGCATCAGAAATTTTGATACTTTTTGGGTGGCCTTCCGGAGGCAGTTCGTTGAAAGTAAGGAAGTGAAAGGCAATGGAGACACTATTATCCATTGTGCCCAGGAACCAAATGAATCTTTGAAGGAATGTATAAGTCACTTTGTGAATACCAAAAATGGATTAGTTGATTGCTTTGAATAAGTAGCAATAGCTTCTCTAAGATAGGGTCTGAACCCTGACAATTTGGCTGATTCGGTAACCAGGAAGAAGGCCATGACGTAGGGTGGTTTACTGAATCAAGTCGGCAAACAGATTGATGTGGATGAAACAAAGAAAACCAGGGTGCACCGGTAAGTGAGGTCTGCCCCAGCTGCACCAAATCAAAACCAGAATCATACCAGGTACAAAGCCAAGAAAGTCGGACAAGGTCATTATAGGGCCAAGGCTAAATCCCACCCAGCTGCAGCAGCTCAGAGCCAACAATCTAGATATAAGCGAGGACCTTCGGTTCAACCGGAGTGGTTTGCAGAGTTGAAAGAAAATGTAGCCACCATTGATGAGAAAAAAAGACGAAGTACATTTCAGAAAGCCGACTGCATTGCAATCTCCTAGAGAAAGTCGTAATAATTGTTTCTGTCATTATCACCATGATACTGGCCATAACACTAAAGATTGCATCGCGTTGAAATAAGAAGTGCAGAATTTGATTGAGAGAGGGAAGTTGGGGGCTTATGTTAAAAGAAGAAGTGAAAATAGGCCTGATAATGCTCATCGGACTGGCCCAAACATTGCAGGAACATCGGCTCCGGATGGGGCTATGGTGATAATTGAAAGGTTTGATGTAGAGTCAGAATATTTGTATCCCGATCCAACCCAAAATAAGGTGGGAGTTATCACAGAACACTGCAAGACGGTGTCTGAACTCATCAACGTTTTGAGTCACTTACAATATTTGGGAGAGACACCATGAGTGCACCAACTGCTTCTTCGAGAAAGAGGCATGTTCATACTCTAGCTACCCAACTCGAAGGAGGCATGACTTCCTATCAATCGCAAATTCCTTTTCCCTTTATTATTTTCGATGAGGATGACTTGAGGGATCTAGCTGGTCCCCATGAAGATGGTGTTGTGATAGGAGCATCCATTGGGGGCAATGATATTAGACTAATTTTGCTGGACACCGGTAGTTCAGCCAATATCCTCTTTTTGACTTCCTACAAACAAATGAAGAATCCAGCAGTAATACAGCATTCGAACAAGTCAATTGTGGGTTTCACTGGAAGCTCAACAGATGTGATCGGAGAGTTTGAGGAGGAGGTTTTGTTAGGCAAGGGCTTTTTCAAGAAGATGGTCAGAATACTTTTTATGGTGGTGGATTTTCCCACATGTTACAATGCAAATTTGGGGAGATCTTGGCTCTTCGGGATGTATATTGTGGCTTCAACAGTCCACCAATGTTTTAAATACGTTGTACAAGGACAAGTGGGAGTTGTCCGAAGCAGTCAAAAAGGTAGCAAGGGAGTGTTATACAATAATATTGGGCCCCTCAAACTTTGGGGGAAGTTCAGATCAGTGAGAATTAGCAATTTGAAGGGCCCTCTGGGGGAGAGGGTGAAATTGATGATCCCAGAGAGACCCCTAGTGTTTTAATACCAATTGAAGAAGTTAAAACTCGCTCTTTGTCTGAAGGAAGAAGTGTCAAGATCGGGTCCAAGATGACATCGGAATTAAAGAGTAAAGTGTTAGCTTTTTTAAAAGACCATCATCATGTTTTTGCTTGGTGCAATGCTGATGTAACCGGGGTATTAGCAGACATTATATCACACCAACTATCGATCCGGAGGGATATAGCTCCTGTTGTGCAAAAAAAGGAGAGCTTTTTCTAAGGAGAAAGTTGATGTCATAGATTAAGAGGTTGACCGGCTTACAAAAATGGGGCACATAAAGGAATCTCAGTACCCTTTATGGACAGGCAATCCGGTGTTAGTAAAGAAGAAAAATGGAAAGTGGCGTATGTGCATCAATTTTACAAATCTCAATAGAGCTTGCCCAAAAGATCTATATCCGGTCCCCCAAATTGATCAGTTAGTGGACTCCACATCTGGAAACAAGCTATTGTCCTTTATGGATGCCTTCTCTGGGTATAATCAGATTCAAGTAGATCCAAAGGATCGAGAACATACTACATTTGTTACCGATAGAGGCATCCATTGTTACAAGGTGATGCCATTTGGGTTAAAGAATATTGGGGGTACTTATCAAATATTAGTAACACAAGGATTTTGCTAATCAGATTGGAAGAAACATGAAAGTCTATATCGATAACATGATGGTAAAGAGTATGGAAGAAGAGCTACACTTAACAGATCTACAAAAAAACCTTTGCCAACTTGGTGAAAGTAAATTTAAAGTTGAAACCTAAGAAGTGTGTTTTTGGAGTACAATCCGGAAAATTATTGGGGTATGTGATAAGTGAGAAAGGGATACAGCCTAATCCAGACAGCCTTAGTGATTTATTGCAGATGGAGCCTCCTCAGAATATTAAAGAAGTAAAAAGATTGACAGGGAGGTTAGCTGCTCTAAATCGTTTTATTTCAAGGTATTTGGATGGGTGTGCCCCATTTCTTCAAACTTTGAAAGGTGAAAAAGAATTTAATTGGTCTCCACAGTGCGACCAGGATTTCAATGAAATTAAGAAGCACTTATCTTCCTCTAAAACTTTGTTTAAACCCGTTGATGGAGAGACTCTCTACATATACTTGGCAGTTTCTGATTGTGCCATAAGTGCAGTGTTAGTATGGGAGGTGGATAACTATCCTCGTCCGGTGTACTATATCACAAAGATCTTGATAGATACAGAAAAACTGTATTTAAAACTTGAAAAATTAGCATTGGCCTTAGTAATTGCTGCTAGGAAAATGAGGCCCTACTTTCCGTCTCATTCTATTGTTGTCCGGACGTCTTTTCCTTTGAAAAACATTCTTCAAAAGGCAGACATTTCAAGCAGAATGACCAAATGGTCAGTAGAACGGGGAGACTATGATATTGATTTTGCTTCTCGAACAGCATTAAAGGCCCATACTGTTGCTGACTTCCTAGTTGAGTTTCATTTGGACAGAGACACTAAGCAAGCAACAGGTGAAAAAACTAAGAAGGTGTGGGTTGTCCGGACTGATGGTGGGTCGAGTACCATGGGTTGTGGTGTTGGGATATGTTTAACCTCTCCGTACAGCGACAAGTTATACCAGGCTATATGTTTTTCTTTGAGGGCTTCAAACAATGAGTCTGAATACGAAGCTGCTATAGCTGATTTGAAATTACCTTGCTTTGTGGAGCCAAAAGAGTTAGGGTGATGAGTGATTCTCAGCTTCTTATCCACCATGCCCAAGGTCAATATGAGGCCAAAAAGGAGCAGTTGATTAAATACTTATTCATTCTTAAAGAGGTGGCAGTTAACTTCAAAGATATCGGTTATGAGCATATACCCAGATCAGAGAACACACTAGCAGACTCGTTGGTAACCATAAGATACTCCGAGTCCTAACTATGGATTCATGTGCAAGAATGCCCATCCATTCAACCCAATCAGAGCAAGGAAGAGGAGGAAAGTTTAAGTATACAGGTGGTTCAACTTGAAGACTGGAGGTATCCTCTTCTTCAATACATCTCAGACGTCATTTTGCCTCCGGAAAAAGTAGTAGCAAGAAAAATGAAGTATAGGGTTCGTGGATTTTTAATCATAAGAGACATCCCTTACAAGAATTCTTTTATTAGACCTCTCTTGCGGTGTCTGGGGATTGAAGAGAGCCAAATAGTGCTATCCGAACTGCATGATGGTGAAAGGTCAGCACACTATGGTTATAGAGCTTTAACACGAAGAGTTTTATTGGCCGGATACTGCTCGCCATCCATAATGGAAGATGCCAAGGAATTGGTAAAGAAGTGTGATCCATGCCAAAGATATGGTAATGAAATTCATATCTCAGCTGTCCCTTTGGAATCGATTTCTGAGCCAATACCTTTTTCTCGTTGGGGACTAGATCTGGTGGGACCTCTACCAATGGCTTCCGGAGGGTGCATAACTATTATTGTAGCCATTAGTTATTTTTCAAAGTGGATAGAGGCAACCCCATTAGCAGGAACTACCTCAAAGGTTGTTATAAAATTTATCTTATCTAATATTTGTTGCAAATTTGGGGTCCCACAAAAGATAGCCACAGATAATGGGCCACAATTCGATAACAAGAGTATGGAGAGTTTTTGTGCTTCTAAGGGAATTTGGCATTGCTTCTCTTCTCCTTTCTACCCACAGGCGAATGGTCAGGTTGAAGTGGCAAACATAACCATTATGTCTGGTCTCAAAAAGAATTTAGAAGGGACTACTGGAAAGTGGCCAAGCTATCTACCAGAATTACTATAGGC
This sequence comes from Limnanthes douglasii subsp. nivea, assembly GCA_036936605.1. Lineage (NCBI taxonomy): Eukaryota > Viridiplantae > Streptophyta > Magnoliopsida > Brassicales > Limnanthaceae > Limnanthes > Limnanthes douglasii. The sequence continues at coordinate 273,932,954 of JAUPFV010000001.1, read as the reverse complement.
CTACCGGACTACTCCTGGAGCTGCTACACAGGAATCCCCATTGTCTTGGTATATGGTATGGATGCGATTGCTCCTATAGAGGCAACTCTTCCATCATACAGAGTCCATAATTTTTCCGAACAAGCTAATGAAGTGGCAGTCATAAGTCAATTGGAATTAATAGAAGAGAAAAGGTTAAGGCTCATCTTAAAGACACCCATTATCAAGGTTAAATGAGAAGCAGGTTTGCTTCCAGAATCAGAAGAAGAGATTTTCGACCGGGGGATAAAGTATTGAGAAAAGTCTTCCTACATACTAAACAGAAGCAGTTCGACAAACCAGTTCAAAATTTGGAAGGACCCTATGTGGTTCTTTAAAAAGCTTAAGCTTGGGACATACAGGCTTCAAGACAAAGATGGAAGAATCTTGACCCACCCTTGGAACACTAAACACCTCCTGATGTATCTAGAATGAAAGTTGTGTAAATATTTACTTGTTTAAAGTCCATGTAAATATTAGGGGGCATACTCTTCCCTACCCTGGTGGCGCAGGGAGGTTTTAATGAGGTGTCCAGGTTTTTTTAATAAAATTTGATGTCTTCTTAAAAAAAAATCAGAGTTGTTTGATTTACAATTTCTTTAAAGCATTCTAAGTATCTTTGACAGGTCGGATTAATTTAGTAGAATGATGACCATTTAACATTTATCATCAGAGAATTTAAACACTCTCATCTTAAAATACTTGTAAAATAACTAGGGGCTATTTAAACACCAGCCATCAAGATTGAGAGAATATGAAATAAAGCAAGAATTTGGAAAAGTAAAACTGTCCGGCTAACACCAGAGGATAATATTTGAACATAAAGAGTGCCTTGGCCATCCAAGAACTTTAAGTTTAAAAAGAAAGAGCTTGACCATACACAAACCGGATAGAAATAACAAAATTCCTTGGCCATCCAAGGACTTTAGTCTTAAACATAAAAAGTAAACACAATTACCTTAGGGCTAATTTCTTTTAGATGTTCCTGCTTCATCTTGTTTCTTCTTTGGATCTTTGGGTTCCTCATTGGAGGTCTCTCCGGTCCCTTCTTCCTCATCAGTAGTATCATCCATACCACTAGAGTAGTTATGCTTATCGCCATCTGTGATAGTATGTATTTGGAGGTCTTTGTATTCCACATATTGCCACAGAGTACCAAGTATCCTCTTCGGGAATGTTCAATGAAAAAGCAAGACCATGTCAGATTTAACTTCGGCATCCCTTTTTCTAGAGAATCTATCACCTCGTTGGTGTATGCATTGATCCTGGCATGGATTTTCTTCTCCTGCTCTTTTATCAGATCCTCCTTTTCATTGGTAACTTTGGACACAACACCTTCCAGGGAAGTTTTATCATTGGACAGGGCTTGGATATCATTATCTCTAGTCTTCACCTCTTCTTTCAAGATGGAGAGATCCCTCTCCAAGCCAGAACACTTGGTTTGGAGCTCTGTATTGGCATTCTCCGAAGTGGCCATCCTGGTTTCCAGGTCTTCTTTCCCTTTCTTCAACTCCTCGAGCTCTTTCCTCAATGCTTCAACGCTTTGATTGGCACTTAGAAGGTCATTGGATAAGCTCTCTTTATCTGCATGAAGTGTGTTGATAAGGGCAGATTGACTTCACACTTGCCTCTCCAAGTTGAGCACTGGTTGAATATGGCCTAGCAGGGAGTGAGTCACCGTGTCATTCTCCCCTGAAATGGTGAAAGACTTACCATTGAAAGTAACCATGTTTGAGGAACTTGGGGAAGGTAGGGGCCAACAAAGTCATCTTTTTCAACGTCATCGAAGTAAATGCCAATGTTTTGGAAGCCACTGATGTCCACTCCGTCAATATTGATATCCCCTTCGGTGCCCTCTCTGGCACTCTCTGGCATGTAGACCATTTGGGATTTGCTCTGCCAATGTGGGGTATGTTGGGTTGGCCGAAGGAAGAGACTCTGAAGGCCGGAGGGCAACTTTATCCCCTAAGAATATTTTCTTCTTCTTGGCTTCCCTCTCTTTACTATTTGCTCCCCGTTTTCGGTCCATCTTAGGAGCCTTTGGAAGATTTAGAGGCCCACCTGCCTCCCTAATACTCTCATCTTCAATTACTTGAAGTAGAGTATCATCCATTTCCCTTTGGGCCTACACTCCCTGACTCGCCGGGGTGATCTCCCCAACAACACCTTGAACAACCTCTGATGTAGCTTGTTTCTTCTTGCCCTTCTTTCCCTTCATCTTGCTTGGAGCTTTAGCTCTAGCAGGCAAGGCCATTTTTCCATCCTTCTCATCTATTCTCTTAAGGATGACAACCGGAGGGGGTGGTGGGCACAGCTCCTCCCAGGTAAGGTCTCTCTGCCCCGTTGTGTTCCAGAGGTGGGATCTCACTAAATTTCCGGATTTAAAACAATTGTGGAAGTGGTTTCCCCATTTATCAGCGGCCCAAGCGTTCAGCTTGGCACAAGTGGCCTTCCCCTCCTCCACATAATAGGAGAACTCCTTCGGCAGCACTAAATATATATATATATATATATATATATATATATATATATATATATATATATATATATATATATATATATATATATATATTTAAAATATATATAGTTCAGAAACAATTTTTTTACAAAGAAAAAAAGATAAATATGATAAAATATTTACCTAGTCTTTTCCATCTACTGGTGAGCATGCTAGGATTGACACCAACCTTGATTTTCCTCCCATTTTCACAAGCCCCACTGATAAACAGAAATTGGATCTTCCAATTCTTCTCTGACTCGAGCAAGTCATCTACCACCTTAAAGTTGTCTCCTATGTTGTAGTGGTAGAATGGGATATGATGGTTCTTTCAAAGGTCGGCCACAACAGTAAAAAGCTCCATTGGAAGTGGTATTCCGGAGAGCCTGAAAGCCATAATACAGGCCATAAGAGTGTACCAAGCGTTGGGACTCAGCTGGCTTGGATAAAGTTTTATCAGGTGCAAGTACCTGAAAATTTATGAATCCAAGGGAAATCTGAGCCCCTAGTTAAACATATCTGTATAAACGACTATCTCACTAAGCTTGCAGTCCATTAGGGTCTCCTAGGTGACTGGAATCCTCACCTTTACAGATTCAGGGATCCCCCATTGTGTCCGGATGCGGCCCAGCTCGGCAGTATGAGTATATACATAGTTGATATTCTGCATAGCCAGCAGATATTTGACATTAACCTTGTGGAAACAAGGACCCACCTTACCTTCCAGACTCTCTGGTAGATCTGGATGTTTCAGACAGAGTTTCTCTTTGCCTTTGCCTTTTTTTATCAGTGGCAACATCCCCAGTCTGCCCAGAAACGTCGGTCTCAAATGGAGCATCTTCTATACTGTCCTTCATCACCTCTTCCATCACCATGGAAGGTTTATTAGCCGTTGTTGGTGGGGGAATGTTGATGGATGGCTCAGTAGGTTGTCCGAACGGTTGAGCATCACCCTTTCTTAGGGGTCTGGTGTCCGGACCAGAGGATTTATCTTTTGGGACTCTGATATATGCCCCTGATCCAGTGGCTTTATCCTTGGTCCCAGACTTAGAGGGCCCTGACTTTGGGGACTTGGGTTGAGAGACATTTGCCTGACCCTTTACTTGACGGCCTGTCCGGCGAAGAATAAGTTTTTCTAGAGATTTCTCAGTGTCCGACCCCATAGCGATGAACGGAGAGGGTCTTCTTGTACTTGATACTTCTTTCTTCTACACTACAGAGGGTTGTGACTCCTCAACCGGGGAGCCTGATCGAATGGACGAAAGGCTTGGTTGAAATAATCGTTTGGGTTTGAAACTTTTAGCAGAAGATGATCCTTGATCAACTTCTGAAGAAGGTATTTTCAGGCTTATTGATTGGAGAAACTGGAAGACTCGCAGGAATACGTCTCTCTCGCTCAACCTTTTGTGCTTTTTCTAACTCTGAAAGATTTAGCCAACCACCTTTCACCAATGAATTTCTTCTCGTGAACATAAACCTACACAAGCAAATTTTTTAGAAGAGAAGTAAAAGCTCTGAAATAGAGAAATGAAAAAGTGATAAAGATGGTAAAACAGTAAAATGAAGTAATTTATACTAGTGAGGCGAAAAAGTTACCAAATACCTAGGAGAAAACAAAAAGGCAAAAGTAATGATTGAAGGCGGCGCTGATGTCATAAGTATTAAAAGAAGATGTTGCTTTTTAGGATTAGTGGGAGCGCCATTCTAGGAATAAAATGGCTGGTGAGGCGAATCAAAATATGACACGTGTCCCACGATCCATAGCAGAACTCTTGAACTTTTGAGAAGTATCAAGTCTGGATAAACCCTGAGCTGAATACATAAGCGGTCCGGAGAATATTGCTATTACCTAAGAAGATTTTTTGGTCTTGCCAAAGGCCTTCGACAAAACCGAAAAAAAGGGTTACTGATGAGTCCGGAAATATTCACCACTCACTGTAGAAGCCGGACAGGGGTAATCTGGACAATAATCATCCACTGAAAAATTTGAAAAGGACAAAAATATTAAAAACACTAAACACCTTTTGACTAAGCTAATTGTTAATTTGCTTAATAAATTAATGGGTTTTTGAACTCGACCCGATTTCATAAGTTTGACCTGAAAGCCCATATGGCCCATAATTAAGGGTATAAATACCCAACCACTTTAATTAATGAGGGTAATGAACATTTAATACAACCAAACAGCTTAAATCTCTCACTATAAAACACTTAAACGTTTAATACCTTTGAAATACCACAAAACATCTGACAAAATTACCCTCGGTAAAAAATAATCCAAACCAGCACTAATGTATACTTTAACAAAAAGTTACAAACTTCGGGCTTAAGTTACATCATTCGGTAGTGATCATGATTTAGTCCGTTTGAGCATATAGTTAACAATTCTATACGTATGTTTACAATAACTCCAACATCCATTGCCCCGATGCTCTAACTACCCAATGAGAATAGTCTGTTGACAAACATCTTCAGAGTCATCAAATCCCATGCAATACGTGAACTTTATTATGAAAATATTCCCCAATAAACCAATCTCACGCCCTATTACATCTAAGAAAATAGTAGCAATATCCACCGTACCTAACTCAAGTACAAATCGAGCAACACTTGACAACCAGACATCAAATTCTCCGTGTTGATCCATGTTTTGAGCAACTGAAACCTCTGAACCATCAAAATTTCGGTCAAGAAACAATCTTGAAGCATTTGAACATCTTTTGTAGAGGCTGAATCTGAACATAGTCTGAAAATACTTTTTACAAAATCATCTACAGTTTCATATTTATATTCAACCTTCATCTCAACTCGAGCTCAAACTTTAGCAGTAATATATGTAGTAGTACATGTATGATCGGTGATCTTCCAAATCCATTGAATACCCACCCGTTTTTAAATAAAGCCTTATCAATTTTAGAATCTAAGTAGGAAATCATGTACCTTTTATATTTTATCAGTAACCAAAAGTTCACGGGCTTCTATTGACGATGATTCCAACTATCAAGGAAATTTCTTCACTTAATATTTTTCTATGTCCATATGTTAGAAGAATACTTATTACTTCATTAGTTAAGGTATAATATAACATCTCCACTTTTCCACATGTCAGAGTACTTCTCAAGGTTTTTTGGGTTGGAATACCAAATTTTAAACAATAGATACTTAATGGTATGTTCATTAATACCACCCCGTTGTCAGTTCTAAACCTCTGTAACTACTTTCCAGATTGGATCTCCACTTGCTTCTAAAAAACTTCAAAGGGCACTAGCCACTTCTCAATAAAAAAATTCCCAACACTAGATACATCGTCCATTACAAACTCTTCTAAAATTAAAACATCACTAGTTTCAGCTAGCCTCCATAACAACCCCTAAGTCTTGGATGACCCTACTTCTGTCATCTTCACTCTTATACTTAAACCCTTTCTCATCTAATATTCATATAGACAGAATGTTATGCTTAAGTTCAGGGACATACCTCATATTTGTTAGATCTTTCTCAATTTCAGTGGATATATTCAATTGAATTCTTCTCATTCCCTTCACAATACAATAATTTTCATTCCCCTAAATGACCTTACCACCTTAAAACACTCTTAGGTCTTCAAAATAATATTTTCTTGGAATTCATATAGAAGGACGCTCCAGACCGAGAACCCACTTTGTATCGTACCTACAAGAAAAACCCATTAAAGCATCATTATATCCATAATAATCCGTAAACATTCCAGTATTCTCGACTTCACGCTTTGGATAAATATTTGACGTCCTCCTCCGAGGCTGTTTCAATTGATATGTCTGTCCTGAATAAAAAAAATTATCCTACAAGCAACACCCTAGTTGTTTCAATATCTCTATCGAGGACTTCCTCTCATACTCAGTCTTAGAACGTTAGGATCACTCTTCAGAACTGTCTTCATTTGAAATCCTTCGAGTTCAAAACACTCTTAACTTCAGCCATCGTGAGAGAATATTAAATTTCTAGAGCATGATGTCAATAAAGTACTCATACACTTCTGACATAGTGCACAGGAGGATTATAGCTTGATCATCATCACCTACTATGACACCAACAACATTCAAATCAAGAATGATTATATTATAATTGTTCAAGTATTTTTGGATCTTCTTGCTACCATCCATTAACAACGTATACAACTTCTTTTTAAGGTACAACCTATTTTCCAAATATGTCTTCATGTAATTATCTTCTAGTTTGTTATAAATCCTTATGATCGAAGACTCTCTAGACACTTCGGAAAGCACTTCGTCCCGCAATCATAAGATTAGATCACTATGGAACTTAGACAACAGTTTGACATAATGTCAAACTTCATGGAATTCATCTTTATATTTGTGTTTGATTTTTTCAGTGAGAACCAAGTCTGTACACTCAAGGTCCAGAATGATATTTGCTCTTTTACCTTATCTTTATCATTAGCGACGAATATGGTTAACAAATATCTACGCTCATCGCACCATTTGGTGAATGAGGTAACCAGAGCTTCGACACTTTACCCTTTCAAGTACAAATTTAAAAAGAAGAAATATAAAGTAAACCAGGCATACAACAAGAGATATAACATGGTTTGAATCAAGAAAATAACAACCATTATTATTTCCTTCTCCTCCCGACGTTTCCTATCCGTAATTTTTCAAACTTTCTCTATCTCAGCCCATAATTTTTATGTAAATGATGTTCTCGCTATTGTTCGTAACCTCATGGAGTCGTTCACCTTCATCGTTGTGGAGGAACCTTTTGGGGGTTCTCATATCTAAATCTAACTTCTGACAGTGGTGGTTTGTAGTTCTGGTGTAGTCTCATATATTCACTTGTAGTTTCGGGTATTCCAAAAATTTAATAATTTTTTTATTATCTTTATAATATCTTTCAGTTGTATTTAGATGTCCGGATATTTTCCGGTTGTATTTAGATGCTTCTAAAATATTCTCCATAAGACTAAAAACTTTATTTATTATATATTTAATATTTAAATAAAGTATAAATAAGAATAAACTAAGAGCTAAAATGTTGGGTTAAATACTTTTATAAACTAGTAATTCAAAACAAATCTAAAATTCAACAACTGATGTGTATTATAATTAAGTGACGATTTCATGGAATACCTTTTTCCTATTTCTCCTTTCAAAACAAAAACTAGAAAAAGCCACCCACATCTCGGGTCCACTTCTCTTTTTGTCTAAAGAGAAAAAAAAAAGAACCCCCACACATCATTGCCTCCCCAGTTTCGCTCAGCATATAAGAGAGCAACATCTAGACGGATGAAGGAGGAAAGGGGCATTACTACTTGTTCATAAACTTCTTTTCACCGTAAAGAGAGAGATATCACTGTTCTGATGTATCTTATGTTTCTGTTGTAGACTGTTATTTTATTTTTAGTATTCATCTCAATCTCGTCCAAACTACTTATGATTGATGGATGTTTTGTATATGGTGTGAACCACTTCACCGGAAATGTTTTGTATGAACATCTGGAGTCCATAATCCAGAGACCTTTGGACTTGCTTTTTTGAGTTTTAAGATCCTTTTCGCTTTGGTAATTTTATCTTGTTCATATTTGTAGTTCTTTTGCGTTTCTGCAAAACAGAGAAGGTAATTAGTTAATCAATTCTAATGTAGCTGATTTGTAGTTTTATAAAAGAAAAAGTGGGATAGTGATACATGTTGAAAAAAAAAACTCATCCAAAATAATCTTGGTTAAAAAGTGCTCTGATATATACTGAAGTTTAATGCTCTTTCCATGGCTGAATATTCCTCCGAAATTTTTTCCAAATAGAGATTGAAATATATATATATATATATATATATATATATATATATATATATATATATATATATATATATATATAATTGTAAAGATATTTTTATTTCACTTAACCATTCAAAATAAATATTATTAGTTACAATTTTTCAAAAATTTATGATTTTTTGGAAAATACAATTTTTATGTATTTTAATTGTTTTGGAGAAATTTATTATCAAAACATTAAAAATAAATACTATTAATTAAAAGCTCTTGGAAATTCTAGATTCTTTTGGAAGAATCATTTTTTATCTGGATGCTTATAAACCCAATACACTAACAATCACAAAATTATGAATTTACGAGAGTGTTTGAATAATCTTTAAGACATTCTTTAAGTATATTTTTTTTAATAAACAATGAAGATGTTCTTTTAATATTTCTACAAAGAATAGCGAATACATGATTCTGGCTGTTTTGAAGTTTCGGGATTCCATAAAGGTAAATAAAAATAACGACCAGCCGGAAAGAAAAGAAAAGAACAATATGATATTTTTTATCTCGATTAATAATTTTATTGGTTTGTTTTTAAAATATAATTTAAACAGATTTAATAAAAACATGATTAACTTAGGAAAAACTAGTTGGTATCTATTTTTTATTGAATATTGTAGAAAAATAATACCATATAGTATCTCTATAAATCACATTTGTAAAAAACGTGACTCGAAATCAGATTGCGTTACGAAACACACTATGAAAAAGAAAAATGTTGGATTTTACAGTATTTGGAATAAATAAAAATAATATGTATATATGTCATAAAAAAAATATGTTCTTCACCCATCAAGTTAAACAGTATATATGTAAAATTTAAAAAATATATATAAAGATTATTTTCTAAATATTTATTTGGTAACTAATATTTACATAATTGAAATTCGATGATATTTATAATATAATATCATCTATTAATCTAACAAAAAATTATTAAAAGGTTATTATATTAAACTATTATATATATATATATATATATATATATATTAATAAAATATATATTTAATAGATTTATCGTGTATGTAACATACAAAACACTATAGTCACATCATATTGATTTTTAATTTTTTATGTTTTACTTGATTAACATCGAATTCGTACCTCTCTCTCACTCATATATATATATATATATATATATATATATATATATATATATAGCATAAAATTTGTCAAAATTCTATTTGATTGCATGTTTATAGAATATGGCTTTTGACCGAATATGAACATGTAAATTTAAGACCGTGTAATTCAAATCTTAAGTGTAGGGAGATAAAGCTAGAAGTCCATAATCTCTCTCTTTCTCAAATATTTGAATATATGCATATTTAACTAACCTTTTACATACTTGTAACAAATTATATCCTCTCATAATATATTTCCACAAACTCCCTCTCTCATACTTTCTGGGTATGGAAAAGCTTCAGTCTTCAACGCCAGTTTCTGAACAGCCTCCTCTGAAATAAGATTCTCATAGATATCTGAATCAATTAAAAATTTACAAATTTTTCCTCCAATTGTGCAGGTAAAATGGAAGATGACATTCTCTATTCTAGCATTCAAATCAAGAGGTACCCGGAACATGATTCCTGTATCTGCGTAGCAGGAATTGTTGGGCTCTGATACCAATATGGTAGCGAAGCGGAAATAGAAGAAACAAACAACGATAATACCCTAACCCTAAGTTAGAGAAATAAAGAGACTCAAAATAATAATTCTCAAAATTCAATTAATCAAACAATTAATCAAAGTCTGACGGCAAAATAGGGTATATGATGCTTTATATATAGCATGAACCAAAACCCTAATTCCAAATAAGGAAAATTACATAAATGTTTTAAAATAAAATAAATAAATAAATAAAATAACGTTAAAATATTAAAACTGGGTTTTTAAGGCTCTACTGGTCGAATATTGGTTTCAAACTTAGTGACAAAGTCACATTTTTTAAATCTAATGGGCTCGTCGAAATCTGCGATTTAAGTACCTGTTTGATCCAATTCCGATACCTAGGAAAGAAAGCAGACTGTCTGCAGTCTTCGCTACATCCACAAACGGATAACGCGACGGAAGTAGAAGAAGAAGCAACGATAGATGAAACCCTAATTCAAGGGTAACATGATGAAACCCTAATCTAAGGGTAAGAAAAATTTAAATTTTCAGAGATAAAAAATATATTATTCCAAAACCTTCCAAATAACTTAAGGCATATGAGGCTTTATATAAGAGCTTCTCAAAACCCTAAATTATAATACAAGGAAATAAAATAAATATTTTAAAATAAAATCAAATAAAATAAAATAAAATCTTAATATAATTAGATTTAATTTAAATACATAAGATAATTGAATAAAATTAAATTAAATTAAAAAAACTTTTGGTTGGACTTTCTGGGCTACGGCATCCTCTCCTGGTTGACAAGAATTCGTCCTCGAATTCACAGCACCATCACCGTCAAGAACCTAAAATTATTTATTTTATTCAATTGTTACATTGAGAATTATAATTGTTGACCTTATCGGAATAAAATAATTCTTCTCGAGTGTTCCTTATTCGAAATCACATTGAAGCCATCCAGTTGAAGGAAATAAATAGTTTCGAAAACCTTTTCATAGCCTGAAGACAACATCCCCATGTCCAGTTGATGAAAAAAATAGTTTTGAAAACCTCTTCATAGCCTAAGACAGCATCTCGATAAGCAATTTTTACCTTGATTCGACAATTGGTAGCCAATTTAAACTCCTTTAGTAACCGGTCAATATGATCGTCATTGAAACGCCTAGTGCGTCTCCCGCATACCAAACGATCTTTGAAATATTCATGGTCGTATGTTGTTCTCTCCTTTAGACCTTGAATCAGATGAAATCAAGATTCAGAAACATGCTTTCCCCATAGCAGGAACTGAGGCTCTGATACTAAACTGATAATGCGGCGGAAATAGAAGAAGAAATAACGATAGATGAAACCCTAATTCAAGGGTAACATGATGAAACCCTAATCTAACGGTAAGAAAATTTGAGATTTTCAGAGATAAAAAATATATTATTCCAAAAACTTCCAAATAACTTAAGGCATATGAGGCTTATATAAGAGCTTCTCAAAACCTTAAATTATAATACAAGGAAATAAAATAAATATTTTAAAATCAAATAAAATCAAATAAAATCAAATTTTAATATAATTAGATTTGATTTAAATACATAAGATATTTTAATGAAATAAAATAAAATTAAAAAGGCTTTTGTTTGGACTTTCTCGGCTACATCACTTGCCTAATATCTTTCCACAAACTCCCTCTCTCTTGTGCGCGCGAACACACACACACATATATATTATTTTTCCTAAAACCTCTCCGGAACCACCACTGAAGTCTTTAGTCGACGCATAAAACTATGTTTTTTTGACATATATCTCCCTTTGATATTTTATCTTCACCAAATTACCTTATAAACTAACATTACCAAATCAATGCAATTACTATAAATTTAAGAAAAATGAGTTGCACAAAACACCTACTTTCGACATTAGTTCCTCGTATCTATGTGTACACATGGTATTATATTATTGGTTTAATTATTACACCTTATCTATCCAATATTATCATCAGTTACTTTAACCTAAGTTTTCACTCATTTATGTATATATACCAATCTAAACTCTCTTGTAGCTCAATTTATAAACTTTCAAAAAAACCTTATTTCTTAGATCTATGATATATAATCAAATATGATTGAAGTCACATGTTTGGTCAGACTTTTTGACATAGCGAAGAAAACAATGATGGATGAAAGAACATCATTTATTGATGAATTAGTATGCAAAATATAATATATGTACGATATGAATCATGTCAAACATATTTCGTTGACATGAGGAAGAGAAGACAATATTATGTGAGAATATTGTGACTTCCAGTACAATTCGAGACAAGAGGCGTTCAAGATATTATATTTATGTATTATCATGACCTTGGCTCAAAAATGGCGAACGAGATCATTATTAAAAATAGACTAGAAACAGTGTACATTAATGCTTAAAATAGACTTGTAGAGTCGCAAAGATATAACATTTTCTAAAGTTATGTGCTATTTATATTTGGTATTTTAGATTTTCATGTTATATTCATAAAATACTGTATTTGATTCCTTATGTTGTTTTCAGTTTTAAAAGAGTGAGTTATTTTTTCGATGTAAATACTAATGATTTCAATTTGAAGTAAAAAAATGTGTTTTATGGTCTTGATAGGGGAAAGAAGGGTGGATCGCCTTCCGTGTATGATTTTAAAAGTCTTTTGATATATGTCCTAATTTTCATGTACTTTCACTTGTAGACTAATATTTGTTATTTAGTGTAATTTTGGGTTTATAATTTATGATTTCCCAAGTACTAGCTGTAGTTGGTTATCTACAACTTGTTTGTCTGCTTTAACAGCTTAGTTATCATATCTTGCAAGTCATTTGTTTTTAATATTGCTTGTTGAAATATGTAGTTGGATCATCATTGATATATTTCATGTATTAATTAAATATGTGAATAAACCCATATTTAAGTGACATATTTATAATAATACAACCAAATATTTACAAAATTCTCAACTATTTTTTATATGAATTAGTATCATACTTGTTACGACTCAGAGAAATTGCTTATATTATTTACAAAAATAAGAATATTTCATTTCACATGTGGTCTAAGAATTCGTCGTATCATGAAGAATTTCATATAAGTTTTCACCGTATTAGACGAGGTTATGGAAAATTCAAAAACAAAATCTCCATTGTCTTTAAAAAATTCATAACATATTTCACAATGTTGATTGGCGAATTGTCATACTTATTTTGCCACATTGGCGAAGAATAAAACTAACTATCTCGTGAATGTAATGGCGAATTACTTTAGGTAATTCCAACCACCGGTGTATTGGTTTTATTAGGACACTTTTGCTGTTTTTGTGTCGTGGTAGCAAAATTTACGTAAAATATTAATTTTTTAGATGGTTTTTCTTATTGTTTTTCAACCTAAACCATGATTGCGAAAATCTATGATAATGCTTGCAAAATCGACCGTAATTTACGTAAAAACCTTATATAATTTATATGTGAAAAGTTCAGTACGTAAGATGCGAAATCTATCAAAATGATATATGTAAACTTTGTCTTACTTATTTTGCCACTGTAGTGACAAATAAAACTGACTATGTTGTCAGTTCAATGATGAATTAAGTTCGATCATTCTAACTACCGATCTATTAGTTTTGTTATGATTTATTTATTATTTTCTTGTCGTGTGAACAATATTTACATGAAATATTGAATTTAAATGTGTATTCTTATTGTTTTCTAATCTACACCATGAATACTAAATTCTATTAGTTAATTTCTTGGAATAGTTAGTTCATATGAGATTGAAGCTTTAATAAGATGTGTGGCCTTAATTTGTCTTAATTATTCTTTGCAAAATCATAAAAATTCAAAAATGTTAGTAAAAAGAAACGCCGGCTGAAATTACATCATAAATGAAGAATGAATGAGTTTGTAAAGGTAATCAACGATAAAAGAAAATTTAAACACCAAATATTTTATTTTAGTTTTAGGTTAAATAAAAAAAACCAATTTAGACTCTTTAACATTGACAAAAGTGGTGTTTTCAAAAATAAAAATAAAAAATAAACAAAACAATCAAACGCTAACGAGCTCTAGCCTCTATCGAGTTCAATCCAATCAAAGCTCCAATAAACCGTTGACGACATAATGGTCTTGAAATGAAAAGCAAAGCTCGAAGTCAAAATCATCATGAACAACATTTGCTTCAAACGAAGCACAGACTGTTGTGTCACGTTATGACTGTGCCTGATCATCAATGAGATTCTCTTTTGATATTGATCGTATTTGAACTAAGCGACGAATCATCTTCATATAAAAATTTGAATTGCTTGTTCTATTCATTGGCTAATGTTGCTTGTTTTATTTGTTTGGGTTATGCTACATTTATTAGTTATGTTTTTCTAATTATTAAGTTAATTTTAAGAATAGTAATAATGTTTGTATCATGAAGACATAACTCTCCTTTTTTTTCATTTATAAAGCTGTTAATATTAAAAAAAGAATTAATAATTTAATAAATCATTAATACATGGGAAATGACACACTAAGTACCTTTTAACCAAACCTATTACAATCTAGTACCCAAAAATGGGTTAATGCTCACTTAATACCCATCTCATTAAACATATCCACTTCTAATACCTTTTCTTTTTTTAATACCAAGATTACCCTCAACCTAGTATATAAGGTTGATTTGTGAAAAATTAGGGTTTTTTGTTACAGCCCCATTCTATTTTTGAATTTTGAAATTCAAAACAGCCTCCACTCTTACTCTTCTCTCTCTCCTCTTCTTCTCTCTTTCTCTTCTTCTTCTCTCTCTCCACCGGCGAACCATACAACCACCGTCGAACTAGTCTTAATCACCGGCGATCCATATAATCGCCTTTTCAGATTGTTCCGATCACCGGCGAGTTTCAGAATTCCGGTTTGACGTCGTCAGCTTCATCCAGATTCTCCTAGCTCCGATTTTGCACCGTCTCAGCCGGTCGAGCTCCGATCTTGCACCGTATCTCAGCCTCCTAGACCACCGTATCTCAGCCTCATAACAACTGATTTAAGTTTCGAAATCGTAGCAAAAAACGGTACATCTTTCAGGTCAGTAACAGAGCTGAGTTTTTAGTTTCAAAATCGATTTCCATTTTCGAAATCGATTCTAGACTCTCATATAATGTACGTTAATTGCAGAAAACTTATTACCATCTGCTTCTTCTCAATTCAAATCATCCAAACCAGCTCCGATCACATTCCGGTGAGTAATTTCATTTTTCCACCTCTGTTTTGAACCCTGATATTTATATGGATACACATTGCGATTTGTCGCCTGCAATTGTATGTTTGATGTTGCTAGATCACTGCATAGACCCTGATAGGTTTGATGTGTTTGTAGATTAAACCTGACAGCATACACCCTGATATCTTAGTTATGGCATGTTGCTATATGTGTTGATAAATAGACCATGACTCTTATAGTTTAGGTACGTGATATTGCTATATGTTTCAAACTATTTCCTCTTGCTGTATACACCCTTATATGTTAGCTATAATAGGTTGATATATGTGTTTGAAACCAGACCAATAGTCCATATACCCTGATAGTTTAGGTATGACATTTTGCTATTTGTGTTGAAAAATATCTTGCAACTTATATAGGTATTGTGGCTGCTTTTTGAAATAAGTTTCCATTTTCGATCTTAACAATAGATTCACTAGCGTAGCTAATGTATATTAATGGCAAGAAATCGTTTAGTTTCTGTTTCTGGTCGAATCAAAGCATCGATACCGGCTCTGATTACATTCCGGTAAGAAATTGCAGTTTTCCAGCTCTGTTTTATACATTGCGATTTTAGTGCATATCTGATTGCTAGACACTATATTATTTATCAGTTGCGATTTATGCCTTGTATACAGTGCTAGATACAGCATGAGACATTTCTAGATACAGCATGAGACATTGCTAGATACAGCATGAGCTTTCGAGGTATTTATGGGTAGTTTCTTTCGAGGGAGCTTCAAGCTGTGTTGGGTACTGCAAAATGGGAGGTGCAAAATGGAGATGGAAAATGGAGTAACTGAAGAAGTGCCGTTTTCATTCCTTTGTTACCATAGTTCATGTAACTTCTTAAAGTTATTGCATCGTATATATAAACTGACTCACTGTTTCAATCCAATTAAGCTATTGTGATTCAATTCAACATTTTGATTATGTCATAGCCAGTCCCGTTGTGGTCGATGTTTCAAATCGGGGTATAATAGGAGGTCATGTGATGCTCCGTTCTAAACATTATTTACCGACTTTTTTGTAACATTTTACATCTCAAAGATAAGCACTCCTTATCTTTCGACTTATGTTTTGTACACTTTTAACATTTACATGTTCCATGTCTGTTTCTTTCTGACTATGATATCTATACACGTATACATTGTTATCTATGCTTTTATACTCTGATAGCCACTCTATTCAACATTGATAGATTCTGGATTTTGCATCTAACAGATACATCAAAGTATGTTTACTGTTTTTGTTTACATCCATCTGATACTTTACTTACATTTGTTAAAGATGTACTTCAAATCTTTCATGCCTGATTCATCTCAAAGATAAGCACTCCTTGTATTTTGACTTACGCTTCTTACACTTTTAACATTGACATGTTTCATGTCTGTTTGTTTCAGACTCTGATATCTATTCATGTGTACATTGCTATCTATGCTGTTACAATCTGATAGCCCCTTTATTCAACTTTGATAGATTATGTATTTTACATCTAACAGATAAATAAAAGTATGTTTTCTGTTTCGTTGTTCATCCATCTGATACTTTGCTTATATTTGTTCAAGAGGTTTATCACATCTTTCATGCCTGATTCATCTCAAAGATAAGCACTCCTTGTATTTTGACTTATGCTTCTTACACTTTTAACATTGACACGTTTCATGTCTGTTTGTTTCAGACTCTGATATCTATTCATGTGTACATTGCTATCTATGCTGTTACAATCTGATAGCCCCTTTATTCAACTTTGATAGATTATGTATTTTACATCTAACAGATAAATAAAAGTATGTTTTCTGTTTCGTTGTTCATCCATCTGATACTTTGCTTACATTTGTTCAAGAGGTTTATCACATCTTTCATGCCTGATTCATCTCAAAGATAAGCACTCCTTGTATTTTGACTTATGCTTCTTACACTTTTAACATTGACATTTCATGTCTGTTTGTTTCAGACTCTGATATCTATTCATGTGTACATTGCTATCTATGCTGTTACAATCTGATAGCCCCTTTATTCAACTTTGATAGATTATGTATTTTACATCTAACAGATAAATAAAAGTATGTTTTCTGTTTCGTTGTTCATCCATCTGATACTTTGCTTACATTTGTTCAAGAGGTTTATCACATCTTTCATGCCTGATTCATCTCAAAGATAAGCACTCCTTGTATTTTGACTTATGCTTCTTACACTTTTAACATTGACACGTTTCATGTCTGTTTGTTTCAGACTCTGATATCTATTCATGTGTACATTGCTATCTATGCTGTTACAATCTGATAGCCCCTTTATTCAACTTTGATAGATTATGTATTTTACATCTAACAGATAAATAAAAGTATGTTTTCTCTTTCGTTGTTCATCCATCTGATACTTTGCTTACATTTGTTCAAGAGGTTTATCACATCTTTCATGCCTGATTCATCTCAAAGATAAGCACTCCTTGTATTTTGACTTATGCTTCTTACACTTTTAACATTGACACGTTTCATGTCTGTTTGTTTCAGACTCTGATATCTATTCATGTGTACATTGCTATCTATGCTGTTACAAGCTGATAGCCCCTTTATTCAACTTTGATAGATTATGTATTTTACATCTAACAGATAAATAAAAGTATGTTTTCTGTTTCGTTGTTCATCCATCTGATACTTTGCTTACATTTGTTCAAGAGGTTTATCACATCTTTCATGCCTGATTCATCTCAAAGATAAGCACTCCTTGTATTTTGACTTATGCTTCTTACACTTTTAACATTGACACGTTTCATGTCTGTTTGTTTCAGACTCTGATATATATTCATGTGTACATTGCTATCTATACTGCTACAATCTGATAGCCACGCTATACAAATTTGATAGATTATGTATTTTACATCTAACAGATAAATTAAAGTATGTTTTCTGTTTCGTTGTAGATCCATCTGATACTTTACTTACATTTGTTAAGACTCTGATATGTATTCATTTATACATTGCTATCTATGCTGTTATACTCTGATATCCACTTTATTCAACCTTGCTATCTATGCTTACATCTTATACATTAGGTCTACATACACTATTCTTTTAAATTTACCATAACTCTGATATCTTTAGTTTTTCAACATTGTTATTCTTTTAAATAACTGCAAGTAAAACTGCTTCCTTCAACTGCACAGGGTTTGTGTTTCATTACAGTCCAAAAAAAGCATAAACAAACGTTAAACACAACAAAATATAAACCAGCAGTTCCATGATACTACATCGACATGTTCAACCCTAATCAGAATCATCATCATCAGATTCCTCCGCCTCTTCTTCCTCTTCTTCTTCTTCCTCTTCCTCCGCCTCTTCTCCACCAGGTTCAAACCCATGGCGTCGGACTGTAAACTATACACAAACACTGATAGATAATGCAACCAATATTGCTAGATATGGACCAACCCTACGTAAACTCACAATGCTTACAACAGCAAGTGTCTATACCATGTGCCAAAATCAAGCACTATAGAATTACAAGAGCTGCACTAATGCTTATGGTTTAGCTATTCTGCACACCAAAAGATAATGAATTCGCAGTACATCCAAATTTAATGGTAATATGACATGCATAACAGCAACCCGCAGCTGTATATCTACCGGATGTCAACTCAAAGGACTACTGATATTCAGAGACAACTAAGTATTACCATTCGTCTGTCCAACTGCATAACTGAAATGCATACATAACTAACTACTTTAAAGTAAATCAAAAGCAGCACATGATGACATTCAGCACTGTAATTATAAATGCTATATAGAATACTCAAGTGAACAATCCACTTACGGATGCCAATTACGTCTTATAATACCAACAATACGACCCGATGGACAACTAGGGGTACAGCTTTTGTCCACTGAAGAATCAGGTGCTAGATTTGTGGTTCTCGGAGAATCATCAGAGGTATTTGGAATCAGATGCACATCATCTTCCTCCTCGTCTGCAAGAGAAACAACAGATTGAAATAGCTACATAATAAACCAGCATGAACTGGATGTTTGCCGAAAAGGATTAAGAAAAACTAAACCGAATCATGCAAAGAAGAGAGAAACCTTCATCTACTATAGATAAATTCTTATCCTCCAGCCATTGCTCTTGAGGCAATAGTTCGACGGCCACAATATCACCATCAAAAGCCCTTACAGCATTCTAATCGACACAACACCATTCTAACCAACACAACTATAACCTAACGTCGTCCGGTCGGTATATACAACCTACTGATCAGTTCAAGTATTCCGGCGACATTGGTTGTTTCTAACACCTAAATTCGAACAGAGACAGTATGTAGACGGATCGGTTCAACGGAATTAAGCAAGAACAGAGACAGTACCTGGTTCGGTTCGAAGAAATAAGGAATAACAGAGTCGCTGTTCGACGGTTTCGTTCGTACCGGAGGAAACTTCGTTCTGGTTCGACGGTCGCCGGTGGTTGCTCGAGATATCGGAGCAAAGACGGTGGAAGCGGTTCGTTGAGATATCGGAACAGAGTGTGGTCTGGCTTCGCCGGAATGTTGTCGAAGGTGAGGTCTGGTTTCAAAAAAAACTTTTGGGTTTCCTCTGGTTTCACGTGTTTCTCTCTCCTCAAATTTAGAAATGTGAAAGTGGGGGAATTGGAACCTAAAAGTCTGATTAGAAGGTGTGAAAAAAGTGGGTTTCAAGAAAACAACCCCTTTTATACCCTTGAGGGTATAATTGTCCATATATTGGCTCTAGGTAGTTTATGAAACTAGTCCAAAAACGGGTACCATTTTGGTATTTGATAGTTGAGAAGGTATTTATGGGTACTTTTCTCTTAATACATCCATTATGTAATTTAGATTTTATTATTATAAAAATCATACAAAGACTAATATTATATTATATTTAGTTATAAAACTATTGAATAATGTAAATATATTTTTAAAAAATTAAATAGATTAAAAAAATTGAAAATATTTTAAGATATCGGTTTTAATGTTAATTTTTTTAATATTCTTTTAGACAGTTTTTAAATACTTTTTAAAATACACTTTTTAAATCAATTTTTATATAAAAAGTAAATATTTTAAAATATGAGTTCAAATTTAAGTTTTTCAGCCAATTACTTTTTTAACTTTTATTTATTTCAAGAATTTAAAAGATTATCAATTAGATTTTTTATTTGAAATTAACTTTTCTAAAAATCTATGCTATGTTTTTTAAAAAAATTAATTAAATATCTAAATATCAATCCATGCAATGGAGGAGTGCGTGGGTCTATAATTTCAGCTTTTTTGTCCCAATTTTGATTTTGTTGAACTCTGTCGCGTGTTACAATACATTTTTTATCTTACATCGACGATTTCATAACGTTTTTATTCATTTTGATTTCGTTTAAGTAAATTATGTTTGTTTCAGAAAAAATATTGATTATATTGTATGGTCTGTATGATTGTAGGATGCCTCCACACCCCCCATTCTCCCACTATGAAGCAGATCATTTTGATGATGTCGAGGAGATGTTAGTAGGCGAGACATTTCGGAGCGTATGTCACCGTGCTAGAGGGGACTTACATATCGTCCGTGTTCCCCGTCTTCGTACTACGGACGAGCGATTCCGTAGATATAACTGACATGTCATCGACGTATATTCGACCTTCCACTCCTATAAAGAGCACGAGAGTTATAGCGTCTTCAGAAATGATGCTAAGGTTATTATTAGATGCAATGTGGTTTATGTTATAGTTATAGGTTTGTGTTATAACTTATATTTGTTATTGAATTTATTAGTTTAGGTTTGATTTAATTTATTTTTGAATTTATTTGTTATTGAATTTATTTGTTATTGGTTTATCTTATATGTTATATTTGTTATTGAATTTATTAATTATTGGTTTATCTTATACGTTGTATGTTTTTATGCAGCCGAGGGTACATATGCGGTGCTATGCTATGTACCAAACATACCGTGGTTGGGACTTGAAAGTGCACTAGACATGAGTACGTGATGAGGCTACAAATGTCCATCTGATATAGGTGTTTTTAGAGAGATGGAATCGAGAGACGAACACATTTCATTTCTCTTTCGGGGAGATGACTGTCAGTCTGTCACACTGGATGATGTCTACATCATCACGGGGTTACCAATGGTGGGTGTGAACTGCGAGACATATGAGTATCCTATTGTCGATTAGCGTAATGCGGCATGTGCTCGCTTACTTGGGTGCAGTGTTCAGGAGTTGGTGGAGGATATTGCAAAGAACAAAGGGGGCGGCAAGAGGCATGTTCGCCTTGCATGGCTGAAGAGGAGATTCTGCACTCATCAGTATTATGACGATGAGTTTACGGATGCTTATGTTCGCCAAGCTACTAGGGCGTACTTGTTGCACTTCTTTGGCTGTACCATACTGGCCAACAAGTCGGGCAACAACATTTGCCTCAACTACTTACAGTTCATAGACGATTATAGTAGCTCGGGCAGGTATAATTGGGGACAGATGATACTCGTTCAACTCTACTTCCAGCTAGGCAGAGGATTCTTACACTCTACTTCTGGTATGTCTGGATTCTTGGGCTTGTTAGAGGCATGGATTTACGATCATTTCCCCATATTTTCAGCTCAGCAGTACCATAGGTTTAGTATCACACATCCTACTATGTGCAAGTATGCGCATCCACCATTTTGACAAAGCTAGTAGGCTCGAAACGGTGTTCGAGATTACCTAGCTACCTTCATTGAGCACGATGTAAGTTATAATTATCTTCATATTCAATTATCGTAATACTTTAATTTAATCTAATTTTCTAATGTTAAAGGATTTGTTTATATTTTGTAGGTACCATTCATGCCTTGTACATCCGTACAGGATGCTCGAGGTCTGATGTGGTTTGGATAGATGCGACATTGAAGTCTTCAGACATTTTCGAAGCATACTATCCGCTACGAGTGGCTAGACATTTGGGTCGCATCCAAGAAGTAATATTTTGCGATACTCGATATAATATATTGTTTGTTTTACGCATGCGTGTTATGGACTAGTTGTTTAATTACAGGTATCTGGTACACTGCGTCCCATTCTTACGGGTTCTAGTAGGGTTCGTCGTGCGAACACCCTCTACAACTGGGACTCATTCACTTGGGATGACTGGGAGTCCTATCGTTTTCATCATAGTCTGCAAGGTGGGCAGTATGTTCCGGGTCAGGAGGATTGTACTACGGTTATCTACTCTGCATGGGTTACGAAAAACCTGTGGTACGTCATTTCCGATCCAGAGAATCGCCGAGATGATGCAGAGGTAAATGTGAACCACTCCGCCCCCACACATGCCACCAGACTACACGATTTGACTACGCACCTACTCAATTTACAGGCATACGAGCAGAACCACACTCCATTAGTTTGGAGGACCTTCGTTCACCTTTGGACGAGTGTTACTGTCTTGCTCACGAGTACATAGATTGATTCTTAGGTTATATTATTTATGTTTTCATGGTTGACAGTTTAAGACTTTTTATGTGTTATGTACGCAACGACTAGTTTAAATTATGTGTTATGGTATTTTGTTAAATTTTAATTATGTGTATAGTATTTTGTTACATTTTACTGATATAATTATTTTATAACATGCAAAAAAAATTGTTCGAAATTTAAGTTTAAAAACAGCATCAAAGTAGCACAAACTCAAACACAAACTCAAACATAAACTGAAACATGAACTCAAACATAAACTCAAACATAAACTGAATTATGAACTCAAACATAAACTCGAACATAAACTCAAGTATAAACTGAAACACAAACTCAAACATAAACTGAAACACAAACTCAAACATAAACTGAAACACAAACTCAAACATAAACTGAAACATGAACTCAAACATAAACTCAAACATAAACACAAACATAAACTGAATTATGAACTCAAACATAAACTCAAACATAAACTCAAGTATAAACTGAAACACACACTCAAACATAAACTGAAACACAAACTCAAACATAAACTGAAACATGAACTGTAACATAAGCCATCCACTTGTACAAATCATAATTTATCTATCAGGTCAGTTTCATTTCATCAACTTCCTTTCTTCTTTCGCAATATGGTAATCACGCATTTCCTCTACCTGGATATCAATAATGTCAGAACAGACTTGATTATGCTGCTCCTCTGTTAGAGAATCTGTGACCTGGCAGTTGAACTGGTTACACGTAACACGACGTTCCAAGTCGTTGAGGTCAGAAACTAGATGTATACAGAATTAGACTATGACTAACCAAAATTTCTAAGCATAAATTAGAAGAGAATAAATAAAAATGTTAATTAATACAAACCAAAACAATAAATTCGAAGGTAGCAAAATGTGTTTGGAAAGGATTAAACAAGAAAACAAACAACACAAAATAATAAAACTATTACATCGTATTATGCATCCCCGGATAAATCATAGAACTGATCATCCCCATCGTGTAATGTTGGTGGTTGTGCTGCTTTAATTTGGTGATATTTGTTGAGACGTTCGCCTAGTGGTATGGCCCAATTTGTAACGTCATCGCTAGTGGGGAACGCAAACCAGCATGGGTATATATCCGGCAATGGTCCATTTAAGACAATCTGCAAATTTCCATAAGATGGAAGAATTAAATACCTAGCAGAATTAATGAAAAAATAACAATGAAGTATAAATATAATATATTCACTTACTTACTTTCATAAAATCATTATCGTGCACGAAACCGATTCCAACTTCTACAATAGGACACGATCTTAGAGGTACACCACACAAAGAAAGATACGTGTATGATAGTTGGAGAGATACATGGTATACTATACATTGATACCGAATGGCTATCACCAACCCGAAGTCGGGTAATGTTATCCACTGCCTACAACCGCTCTCATACATTTTGAAACAATACAATCTCCGCAATAGGTTACCAACACATTGTGCACCATCAAAAATCCTCTCCCAAAGATCACGTTGACTCGAAAGTTTGTACATCAAATCTCGTCTTACTTCATCCCATGAATCAACATAATCTTTAATAGTCAAAGCTACGTCCCTAAATCCATAATTACCGTCGGGGGAAACATCTTCAACGCTAGTTATGTAGTTGTGCAAGTACTCGGGAAAACAACTCTCGTACGCGCTCAATCTTTTTCCTTTATTCAAATTTTCTAGATCGAGTCGTTTTCTCCTTTTTTGGTGGAGCTTTATATTAGGACTTGGCTTTGGGTACAAAAAATTCCTTAACCGCCGACACGGTCGTGCGCCTAAACTATCACCGTATTCCCACTCGGATGGGTTCCGTTTAGTTGACTTGTCGGGACCGGCTTTTTTCGGATCTTTAGTGACAACCAGTTCCTTAGGTTCCAAAACATGGCTTCTAGCGGGATCTAGGATTTGCGTCATCCTATTTATTATGCGATCTTGCATTTATGGACCGTAACCACGGATGGTACTATCTATTAAGAATAGTTTTCTTGTAAGCTCATCTTCGGTACCAACGTTATCCCTAGACTTGATCTCTAAAGTACTCTAATAAACATCATATTCACTCTTTTGAATCGATCTACCTTATCTCACGCTCATAGCACACTCACACGCACAAGGTAAATTTTGCGTTGTCCTAATAACACAGCCACACATTACGGGAGTGAACCATAAATCCTCAGCCTTTTTAATAGTTTTCTCTAATATTTCTATGGCCGTACATGAAAGTTTACCTTTGATGTCGCTAAAGATAACTCCCCTAGATGCAAGTCTAGGAAGAAACAAACTTCATTCGAACGTTTCGAAGATGGTAGAGTGTTGAATGCGAAGCAACAAGTGAATTTTATCCCAAAATTTCTCAAACATACATAGACTTGTGCCGATTACCCGTTTTAGGCTCGATTGAGAACTCTCTACCTTATAACATAAACTTAAATTATTTAGAAGTCTAACAATTAATTAAATTAATTAATGTATAGATATGATAATATAACTCACCGGTTTCTAGTGTGGTTGCCCAAATGTTTAATTTTCTTCGTGTAGATATTAAGAAATTTGTGTCTCTAAGGGTCTATCCATTGTTTCATCACGTACTCGAGAACTTTGGGACAATATGCGTAAGCTTGGTGCAACTCACCGAGGTTTCTGTTATACTCTTCGATCGTCATCAAATGTTGAACCGCGATATAAAATTCTAAGAACTCTTCACCCATGTCCACTTTTGGCAAAACTTTCTTAGAGTAGGGGCTAATGTTCCTATTTATATGCCAAGTTCATAACGTATGACTTACATCCAGAAATACCTCATCGATAGCGTTCATTAAAGCCAATACCCTATCGGTGACGATAATATTTTGTAATGCGCACATGTTATTCACCATCACTCTCCTTAGAATGCTCATTACCCACGTGTAGTTCTCTTCTTTCTCCGAGCTCATAAAAACCAAAGCTATATAAAAGGTCTTTTTCGTCAGAGTTTGGCCAACTATTTCTAGCAAAGGTATTTTATACCTTTTAGTCTTGTACGTGCTATCCATTATAAGCATTTGAGGAAAAGTGCGCAACAAATCGATGTTTTTAGGATGGGCGAAAAAAAATCAAGGATCTCGTAAGTTTCTTTGTTTGTTCGCTCCCAAACATAGTACTCGTGCTCTTTCAACTTACCGAACAAGTATTGCATTTGGGATTTCTCCGCTTTATCAACCAAATGGTATTTTTACCGCATTTTGTGAATGGTACGCATACTAGATACATTTCCCGGATCTTTTAACTTCAATCCACGGTATATATCTCTTGGCCGAGATCCGATTGTTGTGAGTTTACGAACATACTCCTCCTCTTCTGCTTTTAGCCTCGCCGCCCTTGAATGATCATTAAAGTGCAAGAAGGGTTGGTGGTTGTATTTTTCATTTCTAACTACCAATTTCCAATAACCGGGTAGTTCTAACACCGGATTTCCCTAAGCATGAACGAACAACCGCATTTTTTGATGAACAATCTTGTCGATTCTTCACAATCCCTGGTTTCGGCCTCGGCTTGTAAACATCGTGTATATTGCACTTGAAATATAGCTACGGAGTTTTACCGTTTTTACTACCATCATCATCTTTATCGACCAAAACAATGAATCATATACTCGTGCTTTCCTTATCAACCCATGCTAGGAATTTCGCTTTGGTGTAGATATTATCCGTAGTAAAAATTTGGCTATAAACGGCCATGTTACATGGTGCTTCTCATGGTTCATACACAAACAAATATCATTTTATTCCCACAATATCACCATTCTTTCATATCACCAACAAAAATAACTTCATCTATTGTAAACAATTTCACACATGTATTCACACTTCAAAAAGTGATGACAAACACAAAATTTGGCAATAAACGGGCATCTCAAACAAAGACAGACCCAAATCTCGCATAGTTATGCCAATTTTTGGTGAAATTGCCTAATTTTTTCAAATATACGCACAATTTGTTGCGATGATTTGACAAAATGACACAATTACATGCGAAGATTTGACAAATCTTCGCATGAAATTGCACAATTTTGTATCTTTCACGCGTGTTCTTACGTGAAAGTGTACAATTCCAAGCACAAATTTGTGCGAGGTTGTGCTCTGTTCCAAAAAACTGAATTTTTACCTCAAAGACACTCACCATATGGTCAGTAAGCGGCTCCTCCTCATCCGAACGGAAATCATCAATATTGCAGCTGAAATCGTCGTTATAGTCACTCAAATCCATAGTTTGAGTTTTTGGGTTTTTACTTCAACAAATTAAGGTTGATTTTATGTTTTTTTGGAGTTTGGGTTTGTGGGTTTTTGTGTTTTCTTCGATTGGAAATAAAAGTGAGAGAGAGAGAGAGAGAGAGAGAGAGAGAGAGAGAGAGAGAGAGAGAGAGAGAGAGAGAGAGAGAGAGAGAGAGAGAGAGAGAGAGAGAGAGAGAGAGAGAGAGAGAGAGAGAGAGAGAGAGAGAGAGAGAGAGAGAGAGAGAGAGAGAGAGAGAGAGAGAGAGAGAGAGAGAGAGAGAGAGAGTGAGAGAATGAGTTGGTTGAAAAATTGAAGGTTTTTATATGTGAGGGTATTTTAGTAATTTTAAGTTCAGAGAATAAATCCAAAAATTGGGTCTCACTATAAAAAAAATCTTGTTTTAGTCGTGCCCAAATGGTAATAGTGTTTTTAAAATTATATGATCTCGTTCATCGTTACTCATATAAAAAGAAGGTGATTTTCATAAAAAATGGTATTAAATGCTTGGTAACCGGTGTTTAGCATAACCCTTCTACTAAACGTACATTCTACAACTGAACCAATTATTTGAAGTTAGCACCCTGTCTCTTTAAAACCACCCATTGCTTTCTTCTTTCTTAATAAATTCCTACTACTCTTACCTATATACATATGAGTTTGGCTAAAACTTAACAATGAAAAACATAATTGTTTTTTTAATTATTTATTTATTTTTGAAATCAAAACTAAAAATTCCACTTAGAATTGGTTTTTGTGCGTGAGCCACACCGACGCTAGGTTGTGTCCACGCTACCAGCGTCGATTGATGTATTACACAAATTCATGTTTTATACTATATTTCATAATAAGTTATGATTATAGTAGAAAGGGAAGGAATCCAGATTTCTTGAAGTGGATTCCGATGTTAAGGACATGAACGGTATACTGTAGGCTATACATGTTGGTTATAACGATGTATTTACAAATAAAACCGACCGTAAGCAGGAATTTTTAGTTAATTCGGTTAAGAAAACCTTGAAATACAACGGGTTAGTAATTGTAGTAAGACGTCGTGACGATGTGAAAAGTAGGAAAACTCATATACTAATATTTGTACGTGAGAGATCTGGCATGTTCAAAAAATCGATAGAATCGAATGATCGAAAAAGAAAGTCTACTGTAACTAATAAATGAAAATTTCGTTTAATCTGAAGAAGAAAAATAATAAATGATGAATGATCCTTAAAGATCATGTGCGGAGTTCACAATCATGACAACACAAAATACAGTGAAGACCATTTTTGTTTGAGACGGTTCTCAGGTAAAGAGTTGGAATTTGGTATTGATTCTACCAACATGAGATCCACTCCCCGAGTAATTTGGGGCGTAGTAAAATTGATGAATCCTAGCAACTCGTCTTGCTTGTGCATGTTATAGAATGCTCAAATTAAACATCACAAGGTGAACAGATACAATCGGTTCCATATGCAATATTTGTTAGGTAAACTTAAATGGTTAGACTACTTCGAATAACATAGAGCGGTCGCAGACGGGAGTGGTATCACAAGCAAACTTTTCTTCGCGCACCGGGTTAGTATAGATTTGTTATGAACGTTTCCAGACGTGGTAATTATGGATAACACCTATAAGACAACCAAGTACGGGATGCCGTTGTATGAGGTTGTTAGAGCCACTTGTACGAGTAAAAATTTCTACATCAGATTTGCATTTATGTTCAAAGATGAACTTCAGAATTACAAGTACATATTGGAATGCCTTCAATCATTAATAGTAACTCACTCCATCGAACAACCGTCCATTAATTTTACGGATAAAGATTTAGCGTAGGTTAAAGCGGTTGATCTAGTGTTCCCCACAACAACCAATTGTTTATGTCGATGACACATTAACATGAACATTCTTGCATCTGCATTTTTGAATTGACATAATCATCCGTCTCTATTTGAAATGAGGCCTGAATCCTTAAGAAGTTTAAGGACTAGATAGTGTAATTCGTTCATGAGCCCCAAGATAGCCATGATTTGTGGCAATGGATTTTGTGTTTCTATAAGCAAGTCAGTATGTAAGGGATCTTTTGATTCATTTTTCTTCGATTGTGAATAAAGAGAACATTTCTATTCGATATTACTCCAGCTTCAACATACTTTACTTTTTGGGATCTCTGAGTCCATAATCCAGAGACTTGTGGAGTTGTTTTTTTGAGTTTTAAGATCCTTTTCGCTTTTGTAACTTTATCACTTTCATCTTTGTAGCTTATTTGCATTTCAGCAAAACAAATAAGGTAATTAGTTAATCAATTTTAATGTAGCCAGTGATACATGTTGAAAAAATACTCACCCAAAGGTTTCTAGGTTAAAAAGTGTTTTGATATATACTGAACTTTAATGCTCTTTCTATGGTTGGATATTCATTCAAAAATTTCCAAATAGAGATTGAAATATATAATTATAAAGATATTTTTATTTCACTAAACCATTCAAAATAAATATTATTAGTTACAATTTTTCAAAAATTTAAGATTTTTTTGGAAAATACAATTTTTCTGTATTTTAATTATTTTGGAGAAATTTATTATTAAAACATTAAAAATAAATACTATTAGTTAAAAGCTCTTGAAAACTCTAGATTCTTTTGGAAGAATCATTTTTTATTCGGATGCTTATAAAACCCAATACACTAACAATCACAAAATTATGAATTTACCAGAGTGTTTGAATATTTTTTAAGACATTCTTTAAGTATGATTTTTTGTATAAGCAATGAAGATGTTCTTTTAATATTCCTATAAAAAATAGTGAATACACACTTCTGGCTGTTTTGAAGTTTTGAAATTCCATAAAAGTAAATAAAAATAAAGATTAGCCAAAAAGAAAAAAAAAAGAAAAAAATGATAATTTTTTATCTCGAAGCAAAAGCTATAGTTAATAATTTTATTGGTTTGTTTTTAAAATATAATTTAAACAAGTTTAATAAAAACAAGATTAATAGTTGGTACCTATGGTAGAAAAATAATACAACATAGTATCTCTATAAATCACATTTGAAAATAACATGATTCAGAATCAAATTGCGTGCAAAATACACTATTAAAAATGTTAGATTTTGCGAAACACACAATTGAAAGGTCTATATGTTCTTCCATAATCAAGTCAAACGCTATAAATGTAAAATTAATATATATAGATTATTTTTCAAATATTTATTGTGTAACTAATATTTATATAATGTAAAGTCGATGATATTTATAATATTATTTATTAATCTAACTTAAAATGAGGTTGTTATTGATGAGTCCGGATTCGAAGAGCTCCACAAAAGGGTAGTCCAAAGTAAAACTCCCCGGAAACCGGACAGACTCCAAGACTTCAATTTGAACAGCCCTGATTAAACCGGACAGATGACTTCGAACACTGCAAACATAATACAGTTCGAACTATGACTAAAGTACTAAAAAACCTAATCACTATCTGACTAAGCTACCTGTGCATCTGCTTAAACTTCATGGGTCTTTAAACATGACCCGGGTCCATGAAACTTGACCCGAAAGCCCATAAGGGCCCAAAAAATCATACTATAAATACCCAACCACCAGCATTAACTATGGGTAAGAAAAATTAACTGCTGCCAGGCTGCTCAATTCTCTCACCACCCTTGAAACACTTTGAAACACCCTGAAATATCTTGAAATATCTTTAAACACCACCACACCACCGTGAAACACCCTTACGCCGCCTTAAAACTTCACTTAAAATTACCAGCCTACCCCCAGGCTACTTTTATCCACACCAAATTGGCGACCACAGTGGGAGGCGACGGTGCCTGAATCAAACATTCAAAACCAAGTAAAGAAATTCTGTCCGAATGAATCCGGATAATCCAGAGCTTCCACCAGCTTTGCTCGAAGTGGTGGAAGAGAACGATGAATATACTGTCCAAGAGCGTGACAGGTTGAGGGTTGAAATAGAAGCTCTGAGGGCTGAGAAGGCCAAGATGGGCATGAAGGAAAAGTCCAAAGCATCAGTTGCTCATCGCTCTGATAACCCTCAAGAGCATGAGGCTTCAAAAACTCATGTGAGCACTAAAAAGACACATGCTAGTTCTAAAAAGTCTCACCGGTCCAAGCCTGTGGAGAGTTCTGACTCAAGCTCAGAATCTTCGGACAGCTCTTCGGACAGTGAGGGAAATGAAAAGTCCTTGTCCTCCAGTAGTGACGAAGGGCGAACCAGGAAAAAACAGAAGCAAGTTAAAAAGTATTCCAGAAAAAGAGATCACCATGGAAGAATGAAAAGGCACATTGGGAAAGGATCATCTCACAACCGGAGGCATATAGACCGGATGCTAGTGGATCCTTTTGCCTTCCATGATGAGCCAGGTATCTTTGCAACGCCTAATGAGGATACTGCGTTCAGTCGTGGGAGGAACTGGAGGCAATCGCCATTGTCTTCCAAAATACTGTCCGGAAACCTCCCCAAGAGGTTTGATAGCACCAAGATGGAGAAGTACGATGGCAGTACTGATCCGGACAATCATCTGGAGCAATTCAAGAACTTCAGGATGAACTTCGATGATGATGATAAACTACTCTGCAGGGCATTCTCTCAATCCTTCACGGGGAGTGCTCTGAAGTGGTACAACAGCCTTCCTCAGGGTTGTATCAGAGACTTTGATACCTTCTGGGTGGCCTTTCGAAGGCAATTTGTGGGGAGCAAGGAGCTCAAGGGTAATGGAGATACCATAATCCATTGTGCCCAAGAGCCAAATGAATCGTTGAAAGAATACATAAGTCGTTTTGTGAACACAAAGAACGGGCTGGCTGATTGCTTTGAACAAGTGGCAATAGCATCCCTGAGACAAGGTTTGAACCCGGGCAACCTGGCCGATTCAGTAACAAGGAAGAAAGCCATGACCTGGGGTGGATTGCTGAATCAGGTCGGCAAGCAAATAAATGTTGATGAAACAAAAAAGACCAGGGTGCACAGGCAGGTGAGGTCCACCCCGGTGACGCCAACTCCCAATCAAAACCAGTCCGGAAACAAAGCTAGAGAGACCGGACAGGGGCATGGAAGAGGAAAAGCTCAGTCTCAACCAGCTGCCCCTGCACAAAGCCAACAGTCTAGAAACAAAAGAGGGCCATGGGTCCAACCGGAGTGGTTTGCAGAACTCAAAGAAAGTGTGGCAACCATTTTTGATAAAACAAAAGATGAAGTACACTACCGGAGACCAGCAACCTTGCAGTCTCCCAGGGAACACCGAAACAGTTCTTTTTGTCAATATCACAATGATATTGGCCATACTACTGATGATTGCATAGCGTTAAAGCAAGAGGTTCAGAACCTGATTGAAAGAGGGAAATTGGGTGCATACGTCAAAAGAAGAGGAGGCAATAGGCCTGACAACACTCACCGGGCTGGTCCGGTTAATGCTGCCCCATAAGGGGCTATGGTGATCATTGAAAGGTTTGATGTAGAATCTGAGTATTTGGATCCTGATCCAACAAGGAATAGAGTGGGTGCAATAGAGGAGCGTTCCAGGACAGTCTCCGGGCTCATTGAATTCTTTGAGTCCTTGACAATTTTCGGAGGAGACACTGTAACGGCTCCTACCACTTCGTCAAGAAAAAGGCATGTCCATAATTTGGCTACCCAGCTAGAGGGGGGCATGACCTCTTATCAATCGTCAAGTTTATTCCCATTCATTGTCTTTGATGGGGATGATTTGAGGGACATTGCTGGCCCTCATGAAGATGCTGTTGTCATAGGAGCATCAATAGGGGGCAATGAGATAAGGCGAATCCTGGTAGATACTGGGAGCTCAGCCAATATCCTTTTCCTTGATACTTACAAGAAGATGAAAAATCCAGCTGTGATTCAAAAGTCAGATAGATCGATCGTAGGCTTCACGGGCAGCTCAGCCGATGTAATCGGAGAGTTTGAAGAAGAAGTTTTGTTGGGCAGAGGCCCATTCAAGAAAACAGTCTGAATACTTTTCATTGTGGTGGATTGTCCCACTTGCTACAATGCTATTCTAGGGAGATCTTGGCTCTCTAGAATGCATGCAGTGGCTTCGACAGTCCATCAGTGTCTAAAATATGCTGTTCAGGGGCAGGTTGGGGTTGTCCGAAGCAGTCAAAAAGTTGCAAGAGAATGCTATGCCACTGCCTTGGCCCCACGAACGCTGGGGGCAGTCCATATAAACAACCAATAGCAGTTTGAGGGCCTTTCTGGGGGTGAGGGTGAAATTGATGACCCCAGGGAGACCCCCGGAGTGTTGATCCCAGTTGAGGAGGTCGAAACACACTGCTTGGAAGAAGGAAAAATCGTCAAAATAGGGTCCAAAATGCCACAAGTATTGAAAGAAGAGATGTTAAAATTCTTAAAAGACCATCAGCACGTTTTTGCTTGGTGCAATGCTGATGTAACTGGAGTACCATCAGAAGTGATTTCCCATCACTTGTCTGTCCGGAGAGATGTAGCACCAGTGGTGCAAAAAAGGAGAGCTTTCTCAAAAGAAAAGGCTGATGTCATTGTACAAGAGGTTGACAGACTCACAAAGATGGGGCACATTAAAGAAGCTCAGTATCCTTTGTGGACTGCCAATCCAGTCTTGGTAAAAAAGAAAAACGGTAAATGGCGAATGTGCATAGACTTCACAGATCTCAATCGAGCTTGCCCAAAAGACTTGTATCCGGTTCCCCGGATAGATCAGCTGGTAGATTCTACTTCTGGGAACAAGCTACTCTCCTTCATGGATGCTTTCTCCGGATATAATCAGATCCAGGTGGATCCAAGAGATCAAGAGCATACCACTTTTGTTACTGATAGAGGTTTACACTGCTATAAGGTGATGCCCTTTGGCTTAAAAAACGCTGGGGCAACTTATCAAAGGTTAGTCAACAAAGCATTTGCTAATCAGATTGGAAGAAATATGGAGGTTTACATCGACGATATGATGGTGAAAAGTGTGGATGAGCAACTACACTTGTCCGACCTCTAAGAGACTTTTGCAAACTTGGCCAAGGTAAATTTAAAGCTAAATCCTGAAAAATGCGTGTTCGGAGTGCAGTCCGGGAAGTTCTTAGGGTATATTATAAGTGAGCATGGAATACAGCCCGACCCGGACCAACTCAATGCTTTGTTCCAAATGGAGCCTCCTCGAAACGTTAAAGAAGTCCAGCAGTTGACAGGGAGGTTAGCAGCCTTGAACATGTTTATTTCTAGGTCTTCGGACAGATGTGCTCCTTTCTTTCAAACTTTGAAAGGTGCAAAGGGGTTTGAGTGGACACCACAGTGTGATGAGGCATTCAATGAAATTAAGAAGCATCTGTCCTCTCCAAAGACTTTGTTCAAACCAATCCAAGGGGAGACTCTTTTTGTGTATCTGGCTGTTTCAAGTTGTGCTATCAGTGCTGTGTTAGTGAGGGAGGTTGATGGGTATCCTCACCCTGTATACTACATCAGCAAAAGCCTGATTGATGCTGAACGGCGCTACTTGAAACTTGAAAAATTAGCATTGGCCTTGGTGATAGCTGCAAGAAAGATGAGGCCTTATTTTCAGGCTCATCCTATCGTTGTCCGGACGTCTTTCCCTTTAAAGAATATCCTTCAAAAAGCAGACATTTCAAGCAGAATGACAAAGTGGTCAGTAGAGTTGGGGGACTTCGACATAGACTTTGCTCCTCGAACAGCAGTAAAAGCCCAAGCTGTGGCTGATTTTCTGGGGCAGGAATATGTCTTACCTCTCCTTATGGGGACAACATGTTTCAAGCTATTTGTTTTGCTTTCAGGGCATCCAATAATGAGTCCGAGTATGAAGCAGCTATAGCTGGATTGAAATTGGCTTACATCTGTGGAGCAAAAAGGGTCAA
Organism: Limnanthes douglasii subsp. nivea; assembly: GCA_036936605.1. Classification (NCBI taxonomy): domain Eukaryota; kingdom Viridiplantae; phylum Streptophyta; class Magnoliopsida; order Brassicales; family Limnanthaceae; genus Limnanthes; species Limnanthes douglasii. The sequence continues at coordinate 273,898,145 of JAUPFV010000001.1, read as the reverse complement.
GCTGCTAAGTGACTCCCAATTGCTTGTCCACCATGCCTTGGGCCTATCAGAAGCTAGAAAAGAACAGTTAATCAAGTATTTACTTCTCTTGAAAAATGAGGCAATGAAGTTTAAAGCTGTTGTCTATGAGCATATTCCCCGGGCAGAGAATGAACTGGCAGACTCATTGGCAACAATAGCATACACGGAGTCCTATCCATGGATCCATGTGCTTGAAAGTCCTTCTATTCAACTTGATGAAGGGGAAAAGAGGAAGTCTTTGAAATACAAGTAAATCGGCCTCAAGATTGGAGGTCTCCTCTTATACAATATCTGTCCGATGGCATTGTACCTTTGGAAAAATCACAAGCCAGAACGTTAAAGCACAAGGCTCGTGGTTTCATCATGATTAGAGAGGTCTTGTACAAGAAATCCTATAGTAAACCTCTCCTACGCTGTTTAGGAGATCATGAGTCACAGACGGTTCTCTCCGAATTACATGATGGTGAGGGATCAGCCCATTGTGGATTTAGAGCATTAACAAGAAGAGTGCTTCTCTCCGGATATTATTGGCCTTCGATAATGAAGGATGCCAAGGAACTGGTAAGAAGGTGTGACCCATGCCAGAGGTACAGCAATGAAATTCATGTACCCGCCATTCCTATGGAATCAATTTCTGAGCCTATCCCTTTTGCTCGATGGGGATTAGACTTAGTTGGGCCTCTCCCTATGGCGTCCGGAGGGCGTAAAACCATAATCGTAGCCATTGATTACTTTTCGAAGTGGATAGAAGCAGCCCCCTTGGCAGGAACAACATCAAAGGCTGTTATAAAATTCATTCTATCCAACATATGTTGCAGATTTGGTGTCCCTCAAAGAATAACAACAGACAATGGGCCGCAGTTTGACAACAGAGAGATGGAAAGCTTCTGTACCTCAAGGGGTATTCAGCATTGCTTTTCTTCACCTTTCCACCCACAGGCCAATGGGCAAGTTGAGGTGGCTAATAGAACAATACTGTCCGGCTTAAAGAAAAATCTGGAAGGGGCTGCTGGGAAGTGGCCTAGTTATTTACAAGAAGTCTTGTGGGCCTACCGGACAACACCTGGGGCTGCAACACAAGAGTCACCTTTTGCCTTGGTCTATGGGATGGATGCAGTAGCCCCCATAGAAAAGACACTTCCCTCCTTTCGAGTGCACAACTTCTCCGGACAGGCTAATGAAATAGCAGTTAGAAATCAACTTGATTTAATTGAAGAAAGGCGGGTAAAAGCTCATCTTAGAATGGCACACTATCAAGGCTTGATGAGAAGCAGGTTTGCTTCTAAAGTTAAAAGAAGGGATTTTCAACCAGGAGATAAGGTATTGAGGAAAGTTTTCTTGCATACCAAGGAAAAACTCTTCGGAAAGCTGGCCCCAACTTGGGAGGGTCCGTATACTGTGGTTGAAAGAATCAATCCTGGCACATACTGGCTGGAAGACAAAGATGGCAGGGTTTTAACTCACCCTTGGAATATTGAACACCTTCGAATGTACTTAGAATAAAGTTTATGTAAATATTTACTTGTTTAAACATCCATGTAAATATTTGGGGGCATACCACTTCCTCTCTTCGGCGCCACGGAGAGTTTTCAATAAAACTTGGAACCTTCTTAAACAATTTTCTAAGTTTTTTCAAAATTCTGTTGATTGCCATACTACCCTGACTGAAACATCTAAGGGCTACTTAAATTATAGCCAGAGAAATTAAACACTCTCACAATATGAAATATTTAAACAAACTATGGAATAAGAGAAAGGTTGTGCAAGATAAAACGTTCATTCAATAAATTTAAAGTTGCCTTGGCCTTCCAAGGACTTTTTAAACAAGTTTAAGCATCATACAAAAATCTGTCCGGTTAAATCGGACACCATCACAAAAAATGCCTTGGCCTTCCAAGGACTTTGGTTCAAACAAAAATTAAACAAGACAAATTATAAACTAAGGAAGAGCCTTCGAAGACGGCTCACCCACTTGTGTGTTCTTGCCTTTGATGTCACTCTTCTCTTCGACTTTCTTCTTGCCCTTAGGGTCAATCTCTTCCTCCCCAGGGCTCTCTCCGGTTTCTTCTTCATCACCAGATGAGGGTTCATCGGAGTACCCCTCGTCATCAGCCATAGTCCAGTATGGGAGATCGTCATCATCTACGTAACGCCATAAGTCCCCAAGTCTTCTTTTCGGGAACTTCTCGTGAAATAGGAGGACCATGTCGGACTTCACCTTTTCAATCAATAATTCTTCACTCCGAATCATCTCTTTGGCATAAGCGTTGATTTTGGCCTTGACCATGGCCTCTTGATCCTTCACCAGAGCAGCTTTCTCGTTAACAGCCTGAGTCATTCTCTAAAGCAAGCTTGTCCGTAGTCAAATTGGTGACAAGCTTCTCTTTTGCTGCAGTCTCATTCTTTGAGGTTTTCAAGTCCTTTTCCAACTCGGACAGCTTAGCCCGGAGATCTTCTAGGGTTTTCTCTAAAGAGGCAACTTTTGTGTTACTTTCATTTTGACTCCTCTTCAGCTGTTCGTTCGACTCCTTGAGCAAGTCGACCTTGGTAGTGGCAGTCATGAGGCTTTCGGACAGCGACTTCTTCTCAGACTTAAGTTCTTTGATGGACTCTGCCTGACTCCGGACCTGCCTTTCCAAGGTAAGCACTGGTTGCACGTTGCTAAGGAGGGAATGGGCTATAACGTCCATTTCGCTGGAGACTAAGAAAGTCTTGCCATTAAAATTCACTGTATTGGAACTACTTGGGGGAACATATGGCCCAGCAAATTCATCTCTTGACAGACCGAGAAAGTAATCACCTAAAGGACCCAGGCCGGTGACATCCACTTCGTCCATATTGATCTCTCCCCTTTCAATTTCATCAGTATGGAGCTCCCTTGGAATCCCTTCGTTAAGATTCTCTGGGATCGCTTCAGCCAACGTTGGATCAATTGGGAAAGTGGGCTCCGGATCCCGGACAGCAAACTCTTCTTCTTGAGAAGTCTTCTTCTTTTTTACTTCTCTGTCAGCACTATCGCTTGCTTGTTTGCGAGTTCGTTTGGAGGCCCTTAGAGGTTTAGAGGGAGTCTCTCCGTGTTTTTTACTTTCCACTTCTACCACCTGTAGAAGGTTTGCATCAACTTGAGCTGGGACTGGCACCTCTGTGTCAAGTAGAGCCTTTTTCTCCGTATCCACTGCCGTTTTCCTCCCTCTCTTCTTCTGGCCCTTCATCTTACTTGGGGCTTTGGCCCGGGCAGGGAGGAAAAGGGTCCCATCTAGCTCGTGAGACCTTCTCAGCACTATGTCATCATCAGGAGGGGTGGAGAACTCCTCCCATGTTAAATCCCTCCGACCTGTGGTGTTCCACAGGTGAGATCTGGCTAAGTTTCCCGGAGTGAAAGCCTTGTGAAACCGGTTCTCCCAGTTCTCTGCGGCCCATGCGTTTATCTTGCCACAGGAAACCTGTCTGGCTTTCATGTAGTCTCCGAACTCTTTTGGCAGTTCTGGCAAGACAAAAGAATAGTTAGTTAGTGAAAGCTTAAAGAAGGGAAGATTCGAATAGAAACTTAAAGGAAGAACTTACGATCACTTCTCCATCTACTTCGAAGAAGGCTAGGATTCTCCCCGATTTTAATCTTTTTACCATTCTCCCATGAGCCACTTATAAACAAGAACTGGCTCCTCCATTTGTTCTCCGACTCCAGGAGATCATCGACAGCTTTCAGATTGTTCCCCATGTTAAAGTGATAAAAAGGGAACTGGTGGTGTTTGCACAGACTGGCAACAGCAGCGAACTCTTCCATTGGAAGAGGAATTCCGGACAGCCTGGATGCCATAATGCATGGCATCAAGGTGTACCATCCGTTGGGGCTCAGCTGCGATGGACATAACTTCACTAAATGGAAATAGCGCACTATTTCTGGATCCAATGGGAACCTGAGTCCCCAATTTAGCAGCTCCGTAAAGAATACGATCTCGTTCCTCTTGCAGTCCATCGGGGTCTCCGGATCAATAGGAATTCGGATCTTTACGTTTTCAGGGATCCCCCACTTAGTGCGAAGCCGTCCCAGATCTCTAGTGTGAATAAACGAATATTTGGTTTTCAACAAAGACAGAAGATATTTGGACTCTACCTTGTGGAAGCAGGGCCCAACTCTCCCTTCAAGGCTCTCCGGCAGATCCGGACGCCTTAGATACAAGTCTTCTTTGCCTTTCTTGGCAACAACCATAGCAGTTTCAACCTGTCCGGAAGACTCGGACTCAAACCTGACCTCCTCAGTGGAGTCTTCCATCCTTTCCTCCATTACAGTTGGGGGAACTTCTGCAGAAACAGCCCGGGGAGGGATGAAGCTTGGTACAGCTGATCCTCCGGACTGCTGGCTTGATGTATGCTTTTGAGTTCTCGCCTCAGTTTGAGTTTCTGAGGTCGAGGCTTCCTTGGGAGGCAGTGGACTGCTAGCCTCCGGACCGACCGGCCTTTCCCGGAGAGTCCTAACAGCTACCCCTGACTCTGATTCACTAGTATTCTTAGAGGAGAGTCCTTTAACCAACCTGCTTGGTCTTTTCATGATCAGCTTGTCTGGGGAATGATCGGAGTCGGACCCCATGGCAATAAAAGTAGATTTCTTCCTGACACTCGTAACAGTAACCCCTGGTTCGACGACAGGGATCGACTCTTGAACTGAAGAGTCTGAAACGATGGGGGAGAGTGTTGTTCGAAAGAGTTTTCTAGGTTTTGTACCTTTTGAGGAGGACGAACCTCTATCAGACTCTTCGACTGAAGGAGCTAATTTCTCAACTGGCGATGCTGGAAGCCCTGCTGCAATCCTTTTCTCTTTTTCAACCCTTTGAGCTCTCTCTAGTTCTGAAAGATTGAGCCAGCCACCCTTGATTAAAGCTGATCTTGCTGTGAACATAAAACGATTAAGGAAATCTTAAGGTTTTAGAGAGATGAAGTCTAGAGTAAAATGGCAAAGTGAAAATGAGACTGTGAAAGATGAATAGTATTTATAGTAAATGTAAAAAAGGGGGTTTGATTCCTAGGAGAATCCGAAAAGTTGGGCAATGATTAAAAAGACGGCGCTGACGTCATCAATGGCATTTAAAGAAGTTACTTGTTCGATAAAGTGGTGTAATTTTCGAGGTAGAAAAACGGCTGGAGTGACCAACCAGAGTGTGACACGTGTCCCACTACCTCTGACAAAGAACCGTTTGGAATCTGTAGCGATTGGACTGTCCGAACCTATCTCAACTCTCTTCGAATTGGAAAACCACTTCTCCAATCGGACTGTTTTTCAGTTCTTTAAACAAAGATGCTTGTTCAAATACCTAAAAAAGGGGCTCCTGATGAGTCCGGATTCGAAGAGCTCCACAAAAGGGTAGTCCAAAGTAAAACTCCCCGGAAACCGGACAGACTCCAAGACTTCAATTCGAACAACCCTGATTAAACCGGACAGATGACTTCGAACACTGCAAACATAATACAGTTCGAACTATGACTAAAGTACTAAAAAACCTAATCACTATCTGACTAAGCTACCTGTGCATCTGCTTAAACTTCATGGGTCTTTAAACATGACCCGGGTCCATGAAACTTGACCCGAAAGCCCATAAGGGCCCAAAAAATCATACTATAAATACCCAACCACCAGCATTAACTATGGGTAAGAAAAATTAACTGCTGCCAGGCTGCTCAATTCTCTCACCACCCTTGAAACACTTTGAAACACCCTGAAATATCTTGAAATATCTTTAAACACCACCACACCACCGTGAAACACCCTTACGCCGCCTTAAAACTTCACTTAAAATTACCAGCCTACCCCCAGGCTACTTTTATCCACACCAGTTATATTTAACTATTATCAATAATGTTAATGAATAATTTAACTTATTAATCAAATATACATTTAAATCGTATATTACAATCTCTCATTTCCAATAATCACATGCAATACATATATATTTTAAAGAGTAGACCGAAAAAGGTTATTGTATTACTAAGTAATTTATAATACTTTATCATCTTAGACAATAATCAATAAATAAAAACATGTTTATCATTTAATATGTAAATGTTTTTTAGTAATTATTTTACCAACTATCAGCAAAATTAATATAGAGTTCTCGTGGTTTGTAGCATACGAACACCATATAGTCATAAAATATATATGACATAAAATGTGTCGAAATCCTATTTGATTGCATGCCTATAGAATATGGCTTTTGACCAAATATGAACATGTAAATTTAAGACCGTGTAATTCAAATATCAAGTGTACGGACATAAAGATAAAAGTCCATAGTAGTTATGGCTCAAGTTTGTACCTATAAATGTTACGAGATTCTCATCATCAGAGTCATTATATTATTGAACAAAATATATCTCTCTCTCTCTCTCTCATAAATAATACGAGATTATCACCACCACTAAAGCCTTTAGTCGATGCATAAAACTCTGTTTTTCGATTATATGTCTCATTTTGATTTTTTCTCTTCACCAGAATACCTTATAAACTAACATTACCAAATCAATGCAATTACTATAAATTTAAGAAACTTGAGTTGCACGAAACACCTACTTTCAACATTAGTTACTCAGTTCTATGTGTACACATGGCACCATAATATTGGTTTAATTATTTAACCTTATCTATCCAATATTATCATGAGTTACTTTAACCTAAGTCTTCACTCATTTCTATATATATATACCAATCTAAAATCTCTTATAGCTCAATTTACAAACTTTTGAAAAAATCTTATTTCTTAGGTTTACGATATATAATCAAATCTGATTGAAGTTACATGTTTGGTCAAAGTTTTCGACATAGCGAAGAAAACAATGATGGATGAAGGAACATAATTTATTGATGAATTAGTATGTAAAATATAATATATGTACGATATGAATCATGTTAAACATATGTCACTGGCATGACGAAGAGAAGACAATATTATGTGGGAATATTGTGACCTCCAGTACAATTCCAGACAAGAAGCGTTCGAGATGTTATATTTATGACATCATTAAGCTTTAGACTTGTATCAGAAACCTATATTCACTACATAAATCGTGAAATATAATATAATGGAGTTTGAAAATGTGTTGCAAAACCTATGATTAAAAGTGTTATGTAGCATTATATTAAAAAAATAATGTAACGTATTTAACTTATAGATGCTAAAATAATATTCAATTACATATGTTTTTTCAAATTTCTAAACACATCAAACAACTAATTTATGTTCATACAGTATCACTTAAAAAATCATGATATAGTTTGTTATGCGTATGTTGTATGTGTTCTGACGAATTTGCGTTACATGAGAAATGATTATCCACTAAGTAAATAGCATTGTTACATATTACTTAGAGTTAACTAAAATTTATGTTCTCAGTGTTTGTAGTATACTAGCCAGAAGCATCATTACATAAATGAAATATTCTAAAACCAAAGCATTACATCTTCAACTTATGGCTAGAGAAGAATGTTATTGGGCACAAAAAAACAGGGTGGATTGGATGAAATCAGGAGACAAAACACTAAATGTTTTAACAACTACGTTAAAAACAAAGAAAATAAATTATATCCATAAAATACTTGGAGAAAATCAACGCATCACAAATGCTGTTGAAACCGAGAATTATGTTGTAAATCACTTCACTTCCGTCTTAAGCACATATTTTCCAGTTAGGAATTTGGAATTTATTCAAAACAGTATACCTAAATTGGTCACTAAAGTTGACAACTCTATGCTTCCAGCAACTCCTACTAAAGAAGAACTTTATTATGCAGTCAAAAGTTTAATGCATAACTGTATAGCGTGGGTTGATGGTTTTAATACTAAAATTTACATAGTAAGTTATGACATTATCAGTAAAGACTTTTGTGAAGCTCTTATCTTTTTATTTTATAATCAACAAGCTCCACACAGAATGTTTGCTACTGTTATTTTTCTAATTCCATCTAAATCATAGAGTTAATATAGACCAGTAAGCCTATATACTATCCTAAACAAGACTATCTCTCAGATACTAAATGACAGATTTGGTTTTATAAAAATTAGAAATATACAAGACATATTCTACTCACTCAAGAACTAGCATATCATATCAACAAAAGAGTGAGAGGGATGGGAACATATTTATCAAAATAGATACGAGTAAGGTTTTTGATAGAATTTTATTCAATTTTATTTACCAAAATGGTAGCATTTGGTTTTGATCAAATATGGATTAGATGGATAATGAAATGTATAAACTCAGTTGGTTTTAATATAATTACCAATGCCATACTTCATGGTTACTTTAAGTCATCAAATGGAGTACGACCATGTGACCTCATTTTACCTAGCTTGTTCATCTTGGTTGAAGAATATCTAATCAGAGGGCTCAAACTACGTTATATTAACTAATATAGTTTACAATATCATACAAGGAGTTCAATGATCATATATTGTCTTACATTTGTAGATGACATCTCTTTTTTCACTGATGAAGGCTCCAATAACATTAGCCAAATCTGTAACTTCCTACAACAACATACAACGTGTTCATGATAATTGATTAACAACGATAAAACCATATTTATCACTCCAACCAAAATAACTCAAAAGAGTAAATATACTGAAGAGAATTATAGGATTTTATCATGGTAGCCTGCCAATAAGTTACATTGGAATTCCAATACACGTTACCAACTCAACCTATGTCTTTAAACTTTTTGTGAATACAATTAGATCTAAAATACAAGGATGAGACTGAAAACTCTTGTCATTTGGAGGTAGACTAACACTGATACAGACAATTTTAATGACAATCTCGATAAATTATATTCAAAACAATATTTTAATGAAGTCTACAATTAACAAAATTGAACAAATATGTAACAGATTTTTTGGGGCATGTCAAATGATAAGAAAGCTTGCCATTGGTCTAATGGGAAAGTCGCGTGCATCACTTATAAAGAAGAATGCCTTAACGTCATAAACTGGAAGAATTACATGAGGTCTTTTCATGTAAACTATCGTTTCACTTCTAGAGAAAACTCCTTACTTTGGGATAAATTCCTAAAATCCGCAAACTATTTCAACCAACAGCCTCTTCTAGTCAAGTTATATATCAAATATTCTAAACTTTAGAGATAAATAATAAGAATTGGAAATACTACTGAACATTTTATATTTTGGAAATTGGGTACAACAACACTTTTATTAATTACTCTGTTCGTATCTAGACATTTGGGAATCTATTGCAACATATGAGGTTAAAGGTGACTGAGATATTGAAAAGCTTAGTTTTAATGTTCTTCCCTCAGACATTACCAAGATAAGGAAATTCAAAGTTAAACCTAAATAAGAGGATAAATTTTTGTGAAAGTTATCTAACCATGAGAGATTCAACACAAAAGTTACACGGTCAACTATTAGAGAGAAAGACTTATCATCCAATCTATATCACAAATTATGAAATAATATTATACCATGGAAAGTTCCTTCTTGGTCTGGAGACTCTTAAAATAGTGAATTCCAGTAGATTCTGCAAAAATGGTGAATCTTTGAAACATCTATTCGTAGATTGTAATACTGCCTGAAATGTTTGGAAATGTTTATCAAGAGTGTTTAAAATCTATATATTGAAACACATGTCTATAACACACCTAATTAGAACATAGTTCAGGTCAACAAAGTAGAAGACTCGCATCAGAACTAGCATACCAACTATTATTTGTTGGTTTGTATGCAAAGCCGGAAACAAAGCTAAGCATAAAGGAACCATAACCCATGCAAGCTCTTTGATATCCCAAATCATAAATTTCCTTAACATATTAGATAATGCTAATATATTCAAATTCAATCACTGGAAGGGTGACCAAAACTTAGCTGTTGAACTATGTTGCTACTCGAGATCAAAGAAACCTAACCTCTGCTCAGTAGTTCAATGGATCGTTTCAACAAACTAAATCTAAACATTGACGGATGTAGTTCAATTATGGGGGAAGCTTGTAGTGGAAGAATACTAAGAGACGGCAAAAGGGATATAATTTTAGCTTTTGGTCAAATTTATGGAAAGAAAAATATTAGCATAGCTGAATCTATAGTGCTACTAAATGGGATGATGTTTTGCAATTCCAGAAACATCACAATTTGGAAATTGAAATAGATTCTAAGATGCTAATAGAAATGATAGCTAATAGACATGGTCCATGGTATTTGTTTATAATAATCGAAAATTATAGAACCCTTCTAAGATCAGGAATGACTATAAATCATATATTTTATTAGCAAAATCACATAGGGGACCGACTAGCAAAAGAAAACCTTAAGCAAAAACAAAGTTTGAATGACACTAAAGACACATGTCATGCTCATCTATCCGCTATGATATTTCTAGATAGTCTTGATGTTGGTTATGTTCGTTTGAGTGAATAGAAGAACAAATCTAAACAGTTACTGATACAGCTTATTCAGATTAGAAGAAATCGAGATCATAGAGCAAATGCATTGTAAGATAGGGATTAATTCTATATTACTATAGTTCATGTTATTTTTAAACAAGTTGAAATTGAATGATTATATCCTATATGCATCATAACCGCAGCATCATCTCTATTCAAACTACCATTCAACAAAGATAAAGATTTAAGGAGTTCAAACATGAGAAATTATATGAAGATTTATGTTACAAAGATCCTATTGGTCTCCTACTGTTACTTTTCATTCATTTAAGCCCTAAACTGATGTCTGTTTGGTTCTCTTTATTTATGACTCTAAATCTATGTCTGTTTGGTTCTCTTTATTTATGACTCTAAATCTATATGTAAGAGAGATAGGAACTCCGAAAAGGCATAAGCATAATTTCAAGTTATTTTATCTCTCTCTCTATTGTCTATTCATATACGCATTGAAGATAATTTGTGTTCTTAGAGGTAATCTTATTACTTACAGCAGTATCTCCTAGTCCTTCTTCTACCATTCTTCGAACCTTTTGTCGGGTTTCTAGTTTGGATTTATCGTGCCTAACGAGTCCTCTAACAATTTCTTGGAATAGTTCATGTGCGATTCCAGCTTTAATAAGATGTCTGATCTTAATTTGTCTTAATTACACTTTGCAAAATCATAAAAATTCAAAAATGTTTGTAAAGGTAATCAACGATAAAAGAAAATTTAAACACCAAATATTTTATTTGTTTTAGTTTAGATAAAAAAAAAACCAATTTAGACTCTTTAACATTAACAAAATTGGTGTTTTCAAAAATAAAAATAAAAAATAAACAATCCAATCAAAGCTCTAACAAACCGGTGACGACATAATGGTCTTGAAATGAAAAGCAAAGCTCGAAGTAAAAATCATCATGAACAACATTTGCTTCAAACGAAGCACAGACTGTTGTGTCACGTTATGACTTTGTTATGACTCTGCCCGGTCATCAATGAGATTCTCTTTTGATATTGGTCGTATTTGAACTAGGCGATGAATCATCTTCATATAAAAATTTGAATTGCTTGTTCTATTCATTGGCTAATGTTGCTTGTTTTATTTGTTTGGGTTATGCTACATTTATTAGATATGTTTTTCTAATTATTAAGCTAATTTTAAGAATAGTAATAATGTTTGTATCATGAAGACATAACTCTCCTTTTTTTCATTTATAAAGCTGGTAATATTAAAAAAAAAATTAATAATTTAATAATTAATAAATCATTAATACATCTATTATGTAATTTAAATTTTATTACTATAAAAATAAAACAAAGACTAATATTATATTATATTTAGTTATAAAACTATTGATTAATGTAAATATATTATATTAAAGACAGTATTATCTTTTATTCTATGTTTGTTTTTTAAAGTTAAAATATTATAAATTAATTATTCAAACTACAATAAATAAAAATAAATAGTTAAAGGTTTGAACGGAATTGTTAAAACGTCAACCTTGTAACTAGAAAAAGGTTTAAAAGAATTAATTGGTTAATTGTAACAATTTTAAATTACTATAATTAAAGGCAACCGTATAATATTAATATTTTTTATTTTGTTATAGTTTACTTAATTAATTAATATAATAATATATAAATTATTAATTATTATATTTTTAATTTTAGGATTAATTATAAGGAAATGTCACACTAAATACCTTCTCACCAAACTTATTATCATCTAGTACCCCAACTATTTTCTATGCCTACTAAATACACATCTCACCAAAGTAATTCCTTTTTAATACCCAACTAATATTTCCCTTCCTGAAATACCATCAAATGTGTCGGATTATTTTCGAACCATAATTCAAATTTTAAATTTCAATAGTACAACCTACTCTGCTATTTTGAAATGTTGTAATGAACCTATACCTTTTTTCAAAAGAAACCATTTTCAATCAATCTCGTTGTTTAGACTGATTTCCGAAATCAGAAAAGAGGTAAGCTTGTATCAACTTTTGTTATGCTTTTCACGAGGAAAAGCTGTGTTTTTTTTTCCAACTTTTGTTAATTCTTGGATTTTGTTAGTTCCTTGGTTTTTTTAGTTTTCAAAGATTTCAAGTTTACTCTGTTTACAACAAAGTCTTGTTTAGGTTTAGACCTTGTGGAAACCAGTTTTTTCATACTCGAGTTTTGGTAGAGGTTCTTTAATGGCGTTTACATCTTACCTGTTGTATTGTTGAAGACGATAGTTGTAGTTTACTGTTGCGTGTAGCTTTATACTCTATCTTGCGCGTTTTAGCTGTTAAAGTAGTTTTTGCGAGTTGTAGCCTACAGCACCCTACAACTCGCGCGATGTTGTTATTTTTTTTAATTGAATTTAATAATGAAGCGATATAGGTTTGCCCCTGGAGGAGCTAATGCGAGTCATATAGAAGGTTGACGTTTCGCGCGACTCAAATCTTCATTTTTACTACGCGAGTCATATAGAAGGTAACTAGAATTTATATCGCGCAAGTGCATAACGTATTATATTATTCCTTGTTATTTTAACGCGATTCACATCTCGGTGTCTCGCGAGTTACAGTAGATACGACAACGCGAGTCACCCTAGCAGTTAACATCCCAAGTCACGCTTGGACAGACGCGATTTAGGGCAGCACCCTCACCTAGCCTAATTCCGTTTATCATTTGCAGCCTACTAGATGTCTAAGCAAAAAGTTTGTATTTTTAAATATTTAAAGCAGACCTCAATCGTTCCTTTTAGCGCGTTTGAAAACTTTGAATCTGTTGAAAAATATATTGAAGGTAGATGGGATGATCTGGTTAAGGGTTGCTACACTATTTCCTACTCCTGTGGCGGTGAAAATTACTACTTGTTTACTAACGAGACTGATTTCATTGGTTTAACTGTTTATCTTGATGTGGAGCGTCTGAAAAGCGTTAGCTTCTTTATAGAAAAACGAGTAGTTAAAACAGATGCCCATGACATTGGTAAACAGCCTACCGTAAGCTTTGTAGAACCCCGTCTTGATCATTTACTAAGCGGGTAGAGTAGTAATGGTTTAATCGGTTCCCAGCATAAAAAAAGACATCTTGCCACTACGGGTTGGGTTGATGCTATAACAGGAGTTTGTCAGACATTCGCTGATGGTGCCTCCGGTTTAAGGTTATCTTTATGCCGATATGCTTTAGAGCTAGGTTTTGTTGTCAAGTATATGCATAATACATCCACTAAGATAACTGCTTACTGTGTCAACAAAAATTCAGGTTGCAAATGGCGACTGTATGCATCAATAGATTCTAGCATTGGTTTCATGATGATCAAGCGCTTTTCCAACACCCATTCATGTAGCCCGGTATTTTCCAAGAAAAAAAGTAGGCATTTGACGTCCGATTTGATCGCGGATGAAATACATGAATCAATTAGGACAAGTCATTCTTTAACAGCAAAAACTATTCAGTCTTCTGTCAAACAAGACTGTGGTTTAGATATTTCCTACCGTTTATCGTGGAATGCGTTAGAGAAGGCGAGGAGGGAAGTTTTTTGAGACAATAATACTTCGTTTGGGTTGCTGAATGCATATTTTAGAAGATTAAAAAGTAGAGATATTACTACCGATTGTCATTTGGAGGTTGGTTTTGGGAATGTCTTCAGGAGGTGTTTTGTGGCTTTCGAATCATGTATTCAAGGCTTTCACTCATGTCGACCATTGTTGTACGTGGATGGTACCCATTTAAATGGAAAACATGGTGGTGTCTTGCTGTCTGCAGTGGCCAAGGACGACAATAACGGTGTGTTTCTGACCTTCTTTTAAATGTAGATCTATATGCGTGGTAATAAGATAGAGTAATTCGTATTTCAGAATCCCGCTAAATAACGCACATATTGCGCGATTTGGCCTCACCCATTGTTAATGGTTCGTGATGTGCCGACTTTACCATCCTAAGCAGTCGCGCGATTCTTAGTTTGATTAAAGGTACACATAGCGCGATACACTATATATTGTATGAAACATCACGCGAGATAGTTATTGGATGACGATGCTAGTCACTTTGCACTTTCACAAGATGCGCGAGATAGTATTTTGATATGACGCTAGATACGTTATTTATTATATGAAACATCACGCGAGATAGTAGATGCATCATATCAATCGCGCCTTAATCAATTCATATATCCTTATATTAAACCTATTTCCATATTGCAGGAATTTTTCCAGTTGCTTTTGGTATTTTCGGTGGTGAAGATTCTGATAACTGGATGTGCTTTGTGGAATGTCTTAAACCTCATTTGTTAAACCGTCAAATCACTTTTATTTCCGACAGACATTCTGGTATTATTAATATTGTTTCCGTTGTTTACCCAAACTGCTTTCATGCTTACTGTATATATCATCTGCTTAATAATTTGAAAACAGCTCTTGACTGCACCAACCGCGAGTCTAAGAAGAAAATGTTGAAGCGATTCAAAAGTTGTGCTTACGCTCCAACAGTTGAACTTTTTGATGAGAGACTTTCCAAGTTTTTAAGTAGAGCTGGTAAAAATGTTAAGACTTTCATCGAGAATTTACCTCCCGATAAGTACGCCCAGCCATTCGTGATTGGAAAACGTTACGGGGCGATGGCATCATCTGCTGCCGAATCCTTTAACAATTAGATTAAATATTTTTGCAATCTACCAATTGTTGAAATGATAGACAAGATAAGAGTTATGCTAATGACTAAGATTTCTAGATGTTATTCAGAAGGGCTAAGCTAGAATAGTTTTTTATGCCCCGAATATGAGAAGCAGCTGAAGGAGAAAGTTCAAACGGGTCGAACCTGGGTGGTATCTAAGTCTTCTGCAGGTTCATTCGAAGTTTATTCTGACCCAATTATAGTTGTCAACATACTTGATTTTAAGTGTTCATGTGTTTCATGGAAGCAAGAGTGTTTTCCATGTGCTCACTCATTGGCTGCAATAACATCCGTGAACGAAGATCCTATGACGCTGGTAGAACCATTCTACACTGTAAGTAATTATAGATCGACCTATTTGTTTAGCATACCTGCGATAACCGACTATGGTGAAAGTTCGTCATCTAACGAATCCGAAGGACTTGTTGTTCTACCTCCTAACGTAAAAAGGCAAGTTGGAAGGCGAACATGTGTTATAGTAGGCTATGTTTTTGTTTGAGACTCTGATCTTAAGAGGACTTCCAATAGTCGCTACTATAGATTGGATTATATTATTGTTGTAGAGATACTCTGGTATTTTTTCAATCCTAATCCAGATTGATGTCATTAGGCTTTCATACTTCGGATTGAAATCAACAGTCCACTTTAGCTTAGCTTTCATACTTTGGATTTAACTAAATAGTCCATTTTAGGAGTTTCATTGATTTACCCACAACTGTCCAAAATTTTCTTGACCAGGTTTGGCAAAGATTCTAAAAAACATTTCTTGACCAGGTTTTGCAAAGATTCACATGTAAGTCAATATGTGTCTAGATTCCCATACAACAATACTATAATTTACAGTTAGTTTCAAGAATTGGATAATAACTTTTTTGTAGGGATGGTATTTTTTTCCGAACCCGACCCGAGCTAATATATAGAATATATTTTTGAAAAATATTATTCTATTTAAACATTAAATTTAGTTTTTCAAATTCTTTCTTTTAATAATTTTTAGTTGTCTCTGCAAAACTTATAATATATATTAATTATTAATAACATTATAAAAATACAAACTATTTGTTCATCTCTAATTTTTTTTGTTATTAGTCCTATTAATGTGTACTTAGTATCAAGAGATAAGGGTTAGTATCAAGAGATAACTTATTTTTATCCTTTTGCGAGAATTGATAACTTATTTTTATCCTTTTGCGAGAATTGACTAGATATTTAGAGCTGGAAGCCATTGTTACGCTTATATTCCTTGTGTCACTATATTTTGTGTTTTTTTTTTTTTTATAGGGAATCTTTTAGGCAGTTTGAAGGTTAATTTTCAGGAAGGAATTCAAGATTGTTGTAGGTAACCACTTTGATTGGATCAGATCTAAGTATTGAAAGGAAGAGGCTTGAAAATGAAGAAGAATACATGTAATATATACAATTATAAATAGTGATAAAAATAAAAATAAAATTTTATTATTTCAAAATTAATAAAAAAGATAGATGAGAATATAATTGTTCATAATGCCAAAAGAAATGTGAAATTATCATGGACAATTTAGATTGCATTTATCTATGCCGCGAAAACACAACACCGTATGAACAACAAAACACTTCAGGGTCATCGCTTGGTCCACAGGGAAACAAAAAAACCAAACCATGGATATTTATTTACAATCATCAATCACACAAAATTTATTTTCATTCTAACGTTTTTTAAGATTTTGGATATGAAAAGCTATCCAATAAAATCTCAATATCAATTACATCAAATATTGAAATTGAAAACTAAAGAACAAAATTGAAACACTTGTTTTTAAAGATTTTTCATATGAAAAGCTATCCAATAAAAAATCGATATCAATTACATCAAATATTAAAATTAAAGTTACAAAAAAGATAAAAAAAAAAACAAAATTGAGAACTAAAGAACAAAATTGAAAACTTATCCTCACTTTGCTGAAATGAGATTGAAGAAAAAATTACACAAAGCAAAGCGGCCTTGACAAGTATAGACTTTGTTTTGATATCCATAGTCTGTTTAGCGTGAAAACTATACATTATGTTCGCAAATATATATTGCGCTAAGATGAGATCAAATATTATCTTTTAATTATATTTTACTAGCGAGAATAATATCTCTTTTTTCGGAGGGAACCCGCAGCCGCTATAAGTGCGCACAGGGTAAACCCTCAGTCTGACGTGATAGCCTGCAAACCAACGCCATGACCTTTTGGTCATAAAAATGTCATACTAATAATATCTCTAGGGTGACTATGAATGGTTTTCAATTATAGTAGTATTTATTTATTAAATTTGGAAATTAATTATTTAAAATTGATTTTGAAGATTTTATTACATTTTTGTTATAAAATTTGACATGTAAATGTATTCTTGTGAAACATTTTCTAAATTAACAAAAATTATATTCTTCACAAATTTACAGATCTATTTACAGTTACAAGTGTTTATTGATAAAAAATATTTTTAATTGGTTGATTCTTTTATTTAATTTTCTGTAATTATTATTTTAATTACAAATGACATTTAGTTATTTTACTAATAAAAAGGATCAAAATAAGCATCAAATTACTGGAAAAAAAACAGATTGATTTATTATAGTATAGTAAGTTACTATGCAATAATATCAATTTCTTATAGTAACTGATAAAAAATTGCATAGTAACTTAATAAAACATATAAATAATATGTTTATATGTTACTATACTATAATAAGTGGCTATAATAATTCTTTTAAGGTAATTATTGGCGGATCTAGTTGGGGCCTACCTAAAATATATGTTTTATAAAAAAATTAAGGTAACAATTATTTAAATAATATTAAAATAAAAATTCTAAGCCCCCTTACCATATATATATATAATTTTTTTTAAGACAATAATTATTTAAATAATATTAAAGTAAAAATTCTACGCTCTTACCTAAAATATATATTTTATAATTTTTTGAAGGTAATAATTATTTAAATAATATTAAAGTAAAAATTTAAGATAAAATAATTGTTTTTAGGGATTTTTCAATTTAAAGTCTGAAATAATGGTAGAAATTTTTTAATTTAAAAATTAGTATGTTGACTATTTTTTAAAGAACTTTTTAGAATAAAAGTCTTGGTGGAAATTTTAATTTACAAAATCTTGGATTATGACTATTTTTAAGGAATAATTTAAGTTAGAAATCTTGAATATTTTAAAAGAAAATTTTAAGTTGATATTTATAAATGGTTGGATGTAGTCTCGATCATCTCAATTTCTATAATATCATAACTCTGATTGATTTTGTAAGTATTCTCAAATTTTTTTCCATAATTTGTTTTGATTTTATATTGGTTTAATCTTTCTAATTAATTATGTTTTATCTCTTGATTCTGAATTTAGATTAAAATTCGAACATTATATATAAAGAAGTTTTTTGTTTAAATGAAGTTAACATTTTCATTATTTCAAAGATAAAAACTGTAAAGTCAAGGATTAAGAGATCAAGTTTGACTTATCTTTGAGAATCATATCATCAAGTAAAAGATCTTGCAAAATTTTAGAATTATCAAACTTCCCATAACAAATCATTTAACAAGCAAGAAAATAAAAAAAATAGCCCCCAAGGGGTAGCCGAGTTGGTTGAGCATGGCATTCTTATAACCAAAAGGTCATGAGTTCGAGTCCCTCTGCATACGCTTTCTCGGCTGAGCCTGTCACCTTGTGTGGTTTACCTTCTGGCGTTGGTTTGCAGGCTATCGCGTCAGACTGAGGGTTTACCCTGTGCGCACTCATTGCACTCTGAGTAGCGGCTGCGGGTTCCCTCCGAAAAAAAAAAAAATCAAAAAAATAAAGTTTAAAAATGACTTTATCATATAATATTTTCCGCATTTTATGGGTGCTTAAAATTAATGTAGAAATCTGATTATTTGCAATAGATATGAATTTTAATCTCTATAAACGATAACCCTCTATATTTGGACTATATAAATTTTTGAAATAAAATGATTATTATATGAAGGATAATAGTTAAAATTTAAGGTGACTCTCTCTTATAAGTACCAACATTAGTTTAAATTCAACATTTAATATCAAAAAATATCTTTTTTATTAAAAAGTTATGAAAATACTATAATATCCCTTCCTTATAATATTATATAGTAAGTTTTATAAAAAGGTGTTTTTTACAGTCTATATCTTTCTAATTATATTTTTTTTAAACAAAATCGCTATTGTCTTTATTTTTATAAAATGAATCAAACAAGTGACGTGAATAATATGTTTTGAGAAATCATTTAGAAATATTAATTGTTTTTAAATTAATATTGTTAAGAAATTAATATTATCATTAATTGTATTAGAAAATTTAATATTGTTAATTAGCTATTATAAAAATTTAATAGTGTTAATTAGTAGTATTAAAAATTAGTACCGTTAATAAATAGTATTAAAACAACAACACTCTTAATTAATAGTATTAAAATTTTATCCCTCGTATTAAAAATTTACCTTATATAAAAAATATTTGAATTTTGTTTATCATTTTACTTATTTAAAATCGAGGATTGTTCCAAATACATAAACAAATAATAAAACACATGTAAAGTAATAGCTAAGTTATCTATTAGTAAAACTATATTGTAATACTGGATTGATCCACTCATTTTTAAGGTATTAGGATTTATATTATAATATATGCACTAGAAAAATAGTTTATACAAATATAAAAGATTTATTCTCCAACAATTTGTACAATATAATCATACACAAGTCCTGTGATATTGATCTACTCTATAAGCTGCTAAAATAACGTAATAGACAAGGCTAATATTTGTTTTATTCACAATTATATTGAATAAAATTGATTTCATAGTAAAAGGAGAGTTCCAAATGCAGAAGCCATATTGGCACAGAACAAAGAGAAAACCTGAAATTTGCAACTATGTCGTGTATACGGAGAATCCATTATGGAGATTCAAGAGCAAGCTCGAAAGTATCTTTATACTTTGTTTGAGAAAATAACACATGAACACGTTGCACAACATGAGATATAGGAAGCTCGTTTGAAAAAATAGCTCATGAACACGTTGCACAACCTGAGATATTAAAAGCTTGTCTGAGGGATATCAAAATTAATACACTTTTTATTTGGAAACACCTTCACCATTACCCCTAACAAAGTCCATTTTCTACCACAAACATTAAGCAAAACTACAATTCTAACCTAAAACTTCATCTTCACGTTAATCTATCATAACAAGAACTATAAAACTTACATCAAAAGCCAACACATCATTAATCAACTCAGTGTAATCTTTATTTTCAGTTGAATCGCTCTATTTATCTTTACCATGCTAATCCTTAGAGTTATTAATATATGAAAATATTATATCATGTTTCTAGTTATGATAAAAAAAATTCAATAAAAAATCAATGATATTTTATTTTCAACCTATCAAATGGTGGTTTATAATCTCCATCAAGAAACAACTGGTGCTTAAATTTTGCGAAGGCGCAAGCATGATAAGATTGCTTTCAAAGAGAATTAAATGAGCTAGTGATTTTTCATCGTCATTTATCAAAGGTGATATATGGGTGTTCGTGTGTAACCAATAAAGTTATGACGCGTTGGTTTTTTTTAAATATTTTGTGGTGGATTAAAAACTGAATTACAGAGTAGAGAAAACTTGACGAGTAGTGAAGAACGATGTAGATTCGTATCACTAAATATTTTAGTTTATCGAAACTCACTCATTGGATCAACTCCGTGCTGAAATTTAATCTAGTAAAGCCATACTTAACATTGATGAGTCCAGATATTTTCACCACTCACCGTGGAAACCGGACAGGGGAAATTCGGACATAAACCACCCACTGAACCATCCGAACTGGACTAAAGTATTAAAAGCTAATCACTTTCTGACTAAGTTAATTGCTAATCTGCTTAATAAACTAATGAGTTTTTGAACTCGACCCGATTCCATAAGTATGACCCGAAAGCCCATGTGGCCCATAATTAAGGGTATAAATACCCAATCACTTTCATTAATGGGGGTAATGAACATTTAATACAACAAGGTAGCTCAAATCTCTCACTACAAACCACATAAACATTAAATACCTTTCAAACACCACAAAACTCCTTACCAAATTACCCTCAGTTGAAAATAAGCCACACCAAATTGGCGACCACGATGGGAGAAGAAGGTGCCTGAACCTAGTATTCGAAACCATAAAAAAAAACCAGTTCGGATGAATATGGACGAGCAGGAAGTGCCACCATCTTTGGCAGAAGTGGTGGGAGAAAACGATGAATATACGATCGAAGAGCGAGACAGGTTGAAAGTTGAGATAGAAGCCTTGGGGGCTGCTAAAAGGGCAGGGATGGGCTTGAAAGAGAAGTCAAAAGTGTCAGTAGTTTACCACACTGATAATCCAAGAGAGCATGAGCCATCAAAGACCCATATAAGTACTAAAAAACTCATGCTAGCTCAAAGAAGTCTCATCAGTCTAAACCAGTGGAGAGCTCTGATTCAGACTAAGAGTCTTCAAGTAGCTCCTCAAACGAAGATGGAGTTGAAGAATCCCTGTCATTCAGCAATGATGAAGGCCGTTCTAAGAAGAAACAGAAGTTGGTCAAAAAATATTCAAGAAAGAGGGACATGTATGGAAGGTTGAAGAGGCGCCTGGGTAAAGGGTCGTCTCATAGCCACAACCATGGTCGGAGACATGTAGACTGACTATTAATGGATCCTTTTGCTTTTCATGATGAACCATGTATCTTTGCAACTCCAAATGAAGATACCGTGTTTAGTCGTGGCCGGAATTGGAGATAGTCTCCATTGTCCTCCAATATACTGTCTGGAAACCTTCCTAAGAGTTTTGACAGCACAAAGACGGAAAATATGATGGCAGTAAAGATCTGGATAACCATTTAGAGTAATTCAAAAAAATTATGATGAATTTTGACAATGATGATAAGTTACTTTCTTACGCATTCTCCCAGTCTTTTACGGGGAGTGCTCTAAAGTGGTACAATAGTCTGCCACAGGGCTGCATCAGAAATTTTGATACTTTTTGGGTGGCCTTCCGGAGGCAGTTCGTTAGAAGTAAGGAAGTGAAAGGCAATGGAGACACTATTATCCATTGTGCCCAGGAACCAAATGAATCTTTGAAGGAATATATAAGTCACTTTGTGAATACCAAAAATGGGTTAGTTGATTGCTTTGAATAAATACTAATAGCTTCTCTAAGATAGGGTATGAATCCTGACAATTTGGCTGATTCGGTAACCAGGAAGAAGGCCATGACGTAGGGTGGTTTACAGAATCAGGTCGGCAAACAGATTAATGTGGATGAAACAAAGAAAACCAGGGTGCACCGGCAAGTGAAGTCTGCCCCAGATGCACCAAATCAAAACCAGAATCAGTCAGAGTACAAAGCCAAGGAAGCCGGACAAGGTCATAATAGGGCCAAGGCTCAATCCCACCTAGCTGCACCAGCTCAGAGCCAACAATCTAGAAATAAGCGAGGACCTTAGGTTTAACTGGAGTGGTTTGCAGAGTTGAAAGAAAATGTAGCCACCATTGATGACAAAAAAAGACGAAGTACATTTCAGAAAGCCGGCTGCATTACAATCTCCCAGAGAAAGTCGTAATAATTGTTTCTATCATTATCACCATGATATTGGCCTTAACACTGAAGATTGCATCGCGTTGAAATAAGAAGTGCAGAATTTGATTGAGAGAGGGAAGTTGGGGGCTTATGTTAAAAGAAGAAGTGGAAATAGGCCTGATAATGCTCATCGGACTGGCCCAAACAATGCAGGAACATCGGCTCTGGATGGGGCTATGGTGATAATTGAAAGGTTTGATGTAGATTCAGAATATTTGGATCCTGATCCAAGCCGAAATAAGGTGGGAGTTATCACAGAACACTGCAAGACGGTGTCTGGACTCATCAACTTTTTGAGTCACTTATAATATTTGGGGGATACACCATGACTGCACCAACAGATGGTTATAGAGCGTTCGAACAGGTAAATTGTGGGTTTCACTGGAAACTCAGCAGATGTGATCGGGGAGTTTGAGGAGGAGGTTTTGTTAGGAAAGGGATTTTTCAAGAAGATGGTCAGAATACTTTTTATTGTGGTGGATTGTCCCACATGTTACAATGCCATTTTGGGGAGATCTTGGCTCTCCGGGATGCATATTGTGGCTTCAACAGTCCACCAATTTTTAAAATACGTTGTACAAGGACAAGTGGGAGTTGTCTGAAGCAATCAAAATTTAGCAAGGGAGTGTTATGCAACAACATTGGCCCCTCGAACTTTGGAGGAAGTTCAGATCAGTGAGAATTAGCAATTTGAGGGGCCCTCTGGGGGAGAGGGTGAAATTGATGATCCCAGAGAGACCCCTGGTGTTTTAATACCAATTGAAGAAGTTAAAACTCGCTCTCTGGCTGAAGGAAGAAGTGTCAAGATCGGATCCAAGATGACATCGGAATTAAAGAGTAAAGTGTTAGCTTTTTTGAAAGACCATCAGCATGTTTTTGCTTGGTCCAATGCTGATGTAACTGATGTATTAGCAGATCACACCAACTATCGATCAGGAGGGATATATCACTTGTTGTGAAAAAAAGGAGAGCTTTTTCTAAGGAGAAAGCTGATGTCATAGTTCAATAGGTTGACCGGCTTACAAAAATGGGGCACATAAAGGAATCTCAGTTGCCTTTATGGACAGCCAATTCGGTGTTAGTAAAGAAGAAAAATGGAAAGTGGCGTATGTGCATCGATTTTACAAATCTTAATAGAGCTTGCCCAAAAGATCTATATCCGGTCCCCCAAATTGATCAGTTAGTCGACTCCACATCTGGGAACAAGCTATTGTCCTTTATGGATGCCTTCTCTGGGTATAATCAGATTCAAGTAGATCCAAATGATCGAGAACATACTACATTTGTTACCGATAGAGGCCTCAATTGTTACAAGGTGATGCCATTTGGGTTAAAGAATGCTGGGGGTACTTATCAAAGATTAGTAAACAAGGATTTTTCTAATCAGATTGGAAGAAACATGGAAGTATATATCGATGACATGATGGTAAAGAGTATGGAAGAAGAGCTACACTTAACAGATCTACAAAAAACCTTTGCCAACTTGGTGAAAGTAAATTTAAAGTTGAAACCAGAGAAGTGTGTTTTTGGAGTACAATCCAGAAAATTCTTAGGGTATATGATAAGTGAGAAAGGGATACAGCCTAATCCAGACAGCCTTAGTGATTTATTGCAGATGGAGCCTCCTCAGAATATTAAAGAAGTACAAAGATTGACAGGGAGGTTAGCTGCTCTAAACAGTTTTATTTCAAGGTCTTTGGATGGGTGTGCCCCATTTCTTCAAACTTTGAAAGGTGAAAAAGAATTTAATTGGTCTCCACAGTGCGACCAGGCTTTCAATGAAATTAAGAAGCACTTATCTTCCTCTAAAACTTTGTTTAAACCCGTTGATGGAGAGACTCTCTACATATACTTGGCACTTTTTTATTGTGCCATAAGTGCAGTGTTAGTAAGGGAGGTGGATAACTATCCTCGTCCGGTGTACTATATCAGAAAGAGTTTGATAGATGCAGAAAAAATGTATTTAAAACTTGAAAAATTACCATTGGCCTTAGTAGTTGCTGCTAGGAAAATGAGGCCCTACTTTCCGTCTCATTCTATTGTTGTCCGGACGACTTTTCCTTTGAAAAACTTTCTTCAAAAGGCAGACATTTCAAGCAGAATGACCAAATGGTCAGTAGAACTCGGATACTATGATATTGATTTTGCTTCTCGAACAGCATTAAAGGCCCATACTGTTGCTGACTTCCTAGTTGAGTTTCATTCAGACAGAGACACTAAGCAAGTAACAGGTGAAAAAACGAAGAAGGCGTGGGTTGTCTAGACTGATGGTGAGTCGAGTACCATGGGTTGTGGTGCTGGGATATGTTTAACCTCTCTGTACGGCGACAAGTTATACCAGACTATATGTTTTGATTTTAGGGCTTCAAACAATGAGTCTGAATACGAAGCTGCTATAGCTGGTTTAAAATTAGCCTTGCTTTGTGGAGCCAAAAGAGTTAGGTTGATGAATGATTCTTAGCTACTTATCCATCATGCCCAAGGTCAATATGAGGCCAAAAAGGAGCAGTTGATTAAATACTTATACATTCTTAAAGAGGTGGCAGTTAACTTCAAAGATATCAGTTATGAGCATATACCCAGATCGGAGAACACACTAGCAGACTCCTTGGCAACCATAATATACTCTGAGTCCTAACCATGGATTCATGTGCAAGAATGCCCATCCATTCAACCCAATCAGAGCAAAGAAGAGGAGGAAAGTTTAAGTATACAGGTGGTTCAACCTGAAGACTGGAGGTATCCTCTTCTTCAATACATCTCAGATGGCATTTTGTCTCCGGAAAAAGTAGTAGCAAGAAAAATGAAGTATAGGGTTCGTGGCTTTTTAATCATAAGAGACATCCCTTACAATAAGTCTTTTATTAGACCTCTCTTGCGGTGTCTGGGGATTGAAGAGTCCCAAATAGTGCTATCCAAACTGCATGATGGTGAAAGGTCAGCACACTGTGGTTATAGAGATTTCACACGAAGAGTTTTATTGGCCGGATACTGCTGGCCATCCATAATGGAAGATGCCAAGGAATTGGTAAAGAAGTGTAATCCATGCCAAAGATATGGTAATGAAATTCATATCCCAGCTGTCCCTTTGGAATCGATTTCTGAGCCAATACCTTTTTCTCGTTGGGGACTAGATCTGGTGGGGCCTCTACCAATGGCTTCCGGAGGGTGCAGAACTATTATTGTAGCCATTGATTATTTTTCAAAGTGGATAGAAGCAACCCCATTAGCAGGAACTACCTCAAAGGCTGTTATAAAATTTATCTTATCTAATATTTGTTGCAAATTTGGGGTCCCACAAAAGATAACCACAGATAATGGGCCACAATTCGATTACAAGGGTATGGAGAGTTTTTGTGCTTCTAAGGGAATTCAGCATTGCTTCTCTTCTCCTTTCCACCCACAGTCGAATGGTCAGGTTGAAGTGGCAAACAGAACCATTATGTCTGGTCTCAAAAAGAATTTAGAAGGGACTAATGGAAAGTGGCCAAGCTATCTACAAGAATTACTATAGGCCTACCGGACTACTCCTGGAGCTGCTACACAGGAATCCTCGTTTGCCTTGCTATATGGTATGGATGCGATTGCTCCCATAAAGGCAACTCTTCCATCATACAGATTCCATAATTTTTCCGAACAAGCTAATGAACTGGAAGTCAGAAGTCAATTGGACTTAATAGAAGAGAAAAGGTTAAGGCTCATCTTAGAGACACCCATTATCAAGGTTTAATGAGAAGCAGGTTTGCTTCCAGAATCAGAAGAAGGGATTTTCGACTGGAGGATAAAGTATTGAGAAAAGTCTTCCTACATACTAAACACAAGTAGTTCAGCAAACAAGCTCCAAATTGGGAAGGACCCTATGTGGTCATTGAAAAGCTTAAGCCTGGGACATACAGGTTTCAAGATAAAGATGGAAGAACCTTGACCCACCCTTGGAACATTGAACACCTCCGGATGTATCTAGAATGAAAGTTGTGTAAATATTTACTTGTTTAAAGTCCATGTAAATATTAGGGGGCATACTCTTTCCTACCCTGGTGGCGCGGGGAGGTTTTAATGAGGTGTCCGGGTTTTTTAATAAAATTTGATGTCTTCTTAAAAAAATCGGAGTTGTTTGATTTACAATTTCTTTAAAGCCTTCTAAGTATCTTTGACAGGTCGGACTAATCTGGTAGAATGATGAGCATTTAACATTTGTCATCGGAGAATTTAAACACTCTCATCTTAAAAATACTTGTAAAATAACTAGGGGCTATTTAAACACCAACCATCAAGATGGAGCGAATATGAAATAAAGCAAGAATTTGGCAAACTAAAACTCTCCGGCTAACACCGGAGGATAATATTAGAACATAAGGAGTGCCTTGGTCATCCAAGAACTTTAAGTTTAAAAAGAAAGAGCTTGACCGCAAACCGGATAGAAATAACAAAATTCCTTGGCCATCCAAAGACTTTAGTCTTAAACATAAAAAGTAAACACAACAACCTTATGGCTAATTTCCCTTAGATGTTCATGCTTCATCTTGTTTCTGCTTTGGATCTTTGGGTTCCTCATTGGAGGTCTCTCTGGTCCCTTCTTCCTCATCAGTAGTATCATCCATACCACTAGAGTAGTTGTGCTTATCGCCCTCTACCATAGTATGTATTTGAAGGTCTTTGTATTCCACATATTGCCACAGATTACCAAGTATCCTCTTCGGGAATATTCAATGAAAAAGCAAGACCATGTCGGATTTAACTTCGGCATCCCTTTTTTCTAGAGAATCTATCACCTCGTTGGTGTATGCATTGATCCTGGCCTGGATTTTCTTCTCCTGGTCTTTTATCAGATCCTCCTTTTTATTGGTAACTTTGGACACAACACCTTCCAGGGAAGTTTTATCATTGGACAAGTCTTGGACAACATTATCTCTAGTCTTCACCTCTTCCTTCAAGATAGAGAGATCCCTCTCCAAGCCAGAACACTTGGTTTGGAGCTCTGTATTGGCCTTCTCTAAAGTGTCCATCATGGTTTCCAAGTCTTCTTTCCATTTCTTCAACTCCTCGAGCTCTTTCCTCAATGGGCTTTGATTGGCATTTAGAAGGTCATTGGATAAGCTCTCTTTATCTGCATAGAGTGTGTTGATAAGGGCAGATTAACTTCGCACTTTCCTCTCCAAGTTGAGCACTGGTTGAATATGGCCTAGCAGGGAGTGAGTCACCGTGTCATTCTCCCCTGAAACGGTGAAGGACTTAACATTGAAAGTAGCCATGTTTGAGGAACTTGGGGGAAGGTAGGGGCCAACAAAGTCATCGTTTTCAACGTCATCAAAGTAAATGCCAATGTTTTGGAAGCCACTGATGTCCACTCCGTCAATATTGATGTCCACTCCGTCAATATTGATATCCCCTCTGGTGCCCTCTCTGGCACTCTCTGGCATTTAGACCACTTGGGATTTTCTCTGCCAATGTGGGGTCTGTTGGGTCGGCCGAAGGAAGAGACTCTGAAGGCCGGAGGGCAACTTCATCCCTTAAGAATATTTTCTTCTTCTTGGCTTCCCTCTCTTCATCATTTGCTCCCCATTTTCGGTCCATCTTAGGAGCCTTTGGAAGATTTGGAGGCCCACCTGCCTCCCTAATACTCTCATCTTCAACTACTTGAAGTAGAGTAGCATCTATTCCCCCTTGGGCCTGCACTCCCTGACTCGCCGGGGTGATCTCCCCAACAACACCTTGAACAACCTCTGATGTAGCTTGTTTCTTCTTGTCCTTCTTGCCCTTCATCTTGCTTGGAGCTTTAGCTCTAGCAGGCAATGCCATTTTTCCATCCTTCTCCTCTATTCTCTTAAGGATGACAACCAGAGGGGGTGGTGGGCACAGCTCCTCCTAGGTAAGGTCTCTCCGATCCGTTGTGTTCCAGAGGTGGGATCTCACTAAATTTCCGGTTTTGAAGCAATTGTAGAAGTTGTTTCCCCATTTATCAGCGGCCCAAGCGTTCAGCTTGGCACAAGTGGCCTTACTCTCCTCCACATAATAGGAGAACTCCTTCGGCAGCACTAAATATATATATATATATATATTAAAAATATATGTAGTTCAGAAACAGATTTTTTAGAAAGAAAAAAAGATAAATATGATA
Source organism: Limnanthes douglasii subsp. nivea (assembly GCA_036936605.1). Taxonomy (NCBI): domain Eukaryota; kingdom Viridiplantae; phylum Streptophyta; class Magnoliopsida; order Brassicales; family Limnanthaceae; genus Limnanthes; species Limnanthes douglasii. The sequence continues at coordinate 273,869,268 of JAUPFV010000001.1, read as the reverse complement.
AAATATTTACCTGATCTTTTCCATCTACTGGTGAGCATGCTAGGATTGACACCAACCTTGATTTTCCTCTCATTTTCCCAAGCCCCACTGATAAACATAAATTGGGTCTTCCAATTCTTCTCTGACTCGAGCAAGTCATCTACCACCTTAAAGTTGTCTCCCATGTTGTAGTGGTAGAATGGGATATGATGGTTCTTGCAAAGGTCGGCGACAGAAGTAAACTGCTCCATTGGAAGTGGTATTTCGGAGAGCCTGAAAGCCATAATACAGGCCATAAGAGTGTACCAAGCGTTGGAACTCAGCTGGCTTGGACAAAGTTTTATCAGGTCCAAGTACCTGAAAATTTATGGATCCAAGGGAAATCTGAGCCCCTAGTTAAACATATCTGTATAAATGACTATCTCACTAAGCTTGCAGTCCATTGGGGTCTCCGGGGTGACTGGAATCCTCACCTTTACAGATTCAGGGATCCCTCATTGTGTCCGGATCCGGCCCAGCTCGGTAGTATGAGTATATACATAGTTGATATTCTGCATAGCCAGCAGATACTTGACATTGACCTTGTGGAAACAAGGGCCCACCATACCTTCCAGACTCTCCGGTAGATTTGGATGTTTCAGACAGAGTTTCTCTTTGCCTTTGCCTTTTTTATCAGTGGAAACATCCCCAGTCTGCCCAAAAACGTCGGTCTCAAATGGAGCATCTTCTATATTGTCCTTCATCACCTCTTCCATCACCATGGAAGGTTTATTAGCCGTTGTTGGTGGGGGAATGTTGGTGGCTGGCTCAGTAGGTTGTCCGAACGGTTGAGCATCACTCTTTCTTAGGGGTTTGGTGTCCGGACCAGAGGATTTATCTTTTGGGACTCTGATATATGCCCCTGATCCAGTGGCTTTATCCTTGGTCCCAGACTTAGAGGGCCCTGACTTTGGGGACTTGGGTTGAGAGACATTTGCCTGACCCTTTACTTGACGGCCTGTCCGGCGAAGAATAAGTTTTTCTAGAGATTTCTCAATGTCTGACCCCATAGCGATGAACGGAGAGGGTCTTCTTGTACTTGATACTGCTTTCTTCTGCACTACAGAGGGTTGTGACTCCTCAACTGGGGAGCCTGATGGAATGGACAAAAGGCTTGGTTGAAATAATCGTTTGGGTTTGAAACTTTTAGCAGAAGATGATCCTTGATCAGCTTCTGAAGAAGGTATTTCAGGCTTATGGATTGGAGAAACTGGAAGACTCGCAGCAATACGTCTCTCTCGCTCAACCTTTTGTGCTTTTTCTAACTCTGAAAGATTTAGCCAACCACCTTTCACCAATGAATTTCTTCTCGTGAACATAAACCTACACAAGAAAATTTTTTAGAAGAGAAGTAAAAGCTTTGAAATAGAGAAATGAAAAAGTGATGAAGATGGTAAAACAGTAAAATGAAGTAATTTATACTAGTGAGGCGAAAAAGTTACCAAATACCTAGGAGAAAACAAAAAGGCAAAAGTAATGATTGAAGGCGGCGCTGATGTCATAAGTATTAAAAGCAGATGTTGCTTTTTAGGATTAGTGGGAGCGTCATTCTAGGAATAAAATGGCTGGTGAGGCGAATCAAAATATGACACGTGTCCCACGATCCATAGCAGAACTCTTGAACTTTTGAGAAGTATCAAGTCTGGATAAACCCTGAGCTGAATACATAAGCGGTCTGGAGAATGTTGCTATTACCTAAGAAGATTTTTTGGTCTTGCCAAAGGCCTTCGACAAAACCTAAAAAAAAGGTTACTGATGAGTCCGGAAATATTCACCACTCACTGTAGAAGCCGGACAGGGGTAATCCGGACAATAATCATCCACTGAAAAATTCGAAAAGGACAGAAGTTATAAAAACACTAAACACCTTTTGACTAAGCTAATTTTTAATTTGCTTAATAATAATGGGTTTTTGAACTCGACCCGATTTCATAAGTTTGACCTGAAAGCCCATATGGCCCATAATTAAGGGTATAAATACCCAACCACTTTAATTAATGAGGGTAGTGAATATTTAATACAACCAGACAGCTTAAATCTCTCACTATAAAACACTTAAACGTTTAATACCTTTGAAATACCACAAAACATCTGACAAAATTACCCTCAGTAAAAAATAATCCAAACCAACACTAATGTATACTTTAACAAAAAGTTACAAACTTCGGCCTTAAGTTACATCATTCGATAGTGATCATGATTTAGTCCGTTTGAGCATATAGTTAACAATTCTATACGTATGCTTACAATAACTCCAACATCCATTGCCCCGATGCTCTAACTACCCAATGAGAATAGTCTGTTGACAAATATCTTCAGATTCATCAAGTCCCATGCAATACGTGAACTTTATTATGAAAATATTCCCCAATAAACCAATCTCGCGCCCTCTTACATCTAAGAAAATAGTAGAAATATCCACCTTACCTAACTCAAGTACAAATCGAGCAACACTTGACAACCAGACATCAAATTCTCCGTGTTGATCCATGTTTTGAACAACTGAAACCTCTAAACCATCAAAATTTCGGTCAAGAACCAATCTTGAAGCATTTGAACATCCTTTGTAAAGGCTGAATCTGAACATAGTCTGAAAATAAGAGATTATTATATTCTTTTCACCTTCATAAGTTCTTGACATCTATATTGGTTAGTCAACTTCCACATCTTCTATTTGGTTCTCAAATCCTGCCATATCATACTCTGGACATCCTTATTCTTGTTGTCCTTATGGACACATTATGTCACATTATGAAAATTCATCTTCCATTTTCCCTTTAAATGTTGTCATGTCATATAGTTGTTATCCATCTTTTTGTTTTCTTTATGGATCTGTCACGTCATATTCTGGAAATTCATCTTCCATTTGTTCTTCAAATATTGTCATGTCATATACTTGTCAGTCTTTTCGTTGTTGTATGTGTGGGCATGTCATGTTATATTATGCAAACTTATTTTTCTTTTGTCCTTCAAACTTTGTCATGTCTTATTCTTCTCATTCTCTTGTGTCAACATCACCTTCAGCTAAGCTTTCATCACTTGTAAATACCACTACTCAATCATCATTAAGCTCTAGACTTGTATCAGAAACCTATATTCATTACAGAAATCGTGAAATATCATATAATTGAGTTTGAAAATGTGTTGCAAAACCTATGATTAAAAGTGTTATTTAACATTATATTAAAAATCTGATGTAACGTATTTAACTTATAGATGCTAAAATAATATTCAATTACATATGTTCTTTTTAAAAATTTCTAAACACATCAAACAACTAATTTATGTTCATACAGTATCACTTAAAAATTATGTTATAGTTTGTTATGCGTATGTTGTATGTGTTTTGACGAATTTTCTTTACATGAGAAATGGTTATCCACTAAGTAAATAGTGTTATTACGTATTACTTAGAGTTAAAAAAAATTATTTTCTCAGTGTTTGTAGTATACTAGCCAGAAGCATCGGTACATAAATCAAATATTCTAAAGCCAAATAATTACATCTTCAACTTATGGCTAGAGAGGAATGTTACTGGGCACAAAAAACGGGGTAGATTGGATGAAATGAGAAGACAAAAACACTAAATGTTTTAAAAACTACATTAAAAAACAAATAAAATAAATTATATCCATGAAATACTTGGAGAAAAATAAACGCATCACAAATCCAGTTGGAACTGAGAATTTTGTTGTAAACTACTTCACTTCCCTCTTAAGCGCACATTTTCAGTTAGGAATTTATAATTTATTCAGGACATTATACCTAAAGCTGACAACTCTATAATTCCGGCATAAAAGAACTATATTATGCATTCAAAAGTTTAAAACATAACAGTATAGCGTGGGTTGATGGTTTTAATACTAAAATTTACATCGTAAGTTAGGACATTATCAGTATAGACTTTTGTGAAGCTCTTATCTTTTTATTTCATAATCAGCAGGATCCACAAGGAATGTTTACTACTGTTATTTTTCTAATTCCATCTAAATCATAGAGTTAATATAGACCAATAAGCCTATATACTAGCCTAAAGAAGAATATCTCTCATGGACTAAATGACAGGTTTTCCTTGATTCCACCTAAGCTTAATCAGAAAAGCAAAATGGTTTTATAAAAATTAGAAATATACAAGACAATATTCTACTCACTCAAGAACTAGCATATCAAATCAACAAAAAAGTGAGAGGAGAAGGATGGGAACATATTTATCAAAATAGATACGAGTAAGGTTTATGATAGAATTTCATTCAATTTTATTTACCAAATAGTGGAAGTATTTGGTTTTGATAAAATATGGATTGGATGGATAAGAAAATGTATAAACTCGGTTGGTTTTAATATAATTATCAATGTCATACTTCATGGTTACTTTAAGTTATCAAATAGAGTTAGACCAGGTGACCCCATTTTACCTAGCTTGTTCATCTTGGTTGAAGAATATCTAATCTCTTTTTGACTAAACACTTTTTGACTAAGCTAATTGTTAATTTGCTTAATAAATTAATGGGTTTTTGAACTCGACCCGATTTCATAAGTTTGACCTGAAATCCTATAGGACCCATAATTAAGGGTATAAATACCCAACCACTTTAATTAATTAGGGTAATGAACATTTAATACAACCAGACAGCTTAAATCTCTCACTATAAAGCACTTAAACGTTTAATACCTTTGAAATACCACAAAACATCTGATAAAATTACCCTCAGTAAAAAATAATCCAAACCAGCACTAATGTATACTTTAACAAAAAGTTACAAACTTCGGCCTTAAGTTACATCATTCGGTAGTGATCATGATTTAGTCTGTTTGAGCATATAGTTAACAATTCTATACGTATGCTTACAATAACTCCAACATCCATTGCCCCGATGCTCTAACTACCCAATGAGAATAGTCTGTTGACAAACATCTTCAGAGTCATCAAGTCCCATGCAATACGTGAACTTTATTATGAAAATATTCCCCAATAAACCAATCTCGCGCCCTCTTACATCTAAGAAAATAGTAGCAATATCCACCTTACCTAACTCAAGTACAAATCGAGCAACATTTAACAACCAAACATCAAATTCTCCGTGTTGATCCATGTTTTGAAAAACTGAAACCTCTGAACCATCAAAATTTCGGTCAAGAACCAATCTTGAAGCATTTGAACATCCTTTGTAGAGGCTGAATCTGAACATAGTCTGAAAATAGTTTTTACAAAATCATCTACAGTTTCATATTTATATTCAACCTTCATCTCAACTCGAGCTCAAACTTTAGCAGTAATATATGTAGTAGTACCTGTATGATCGATGATCTTCCAAATCCATTGAATACCCACCCGTTTTTAAATAAAGCCTTATCAATTTTAGAATCCAAGTAGGACATCATGTACCTTTTATATTTTATCAGTAACCAAAAGTTCACGGGCTTCTATTGACGATGATTCCAACTATCATGACAATTTCTTCACTTAATCTTTTTCTATGTCCATATGTTAGAAGAATAATTATTACTTCATTAGTTAAGGTATAATATAAACATCTCAACTTTTCCACATCTCAGAGTACTTCTCAAGGTTTTTTGGGTTGAAATACCAAATTTAGAACAATAGATACTTAATGGTATGTTCATTAATATCACCCCGTTGTCAGTTCTAAACCTCTTTAACTACTTTCCAGATTAGATCTCCACTTGCTTCTAAAAAACTTCAAAGGGCACTAGCCACTTCTCAGTAAAAAAATTCCCAACACTAGATACATCGTCCATTACAAACTCTTCTAAAATTAAAACATCACTAGTTCAGCTAGCCTCCATAACAACCCCTAAGTCTTGGATGACCCTACTTCTGTCATCTTCACTCTTATACTTTAACCATTTCTCATCTAATATTCATATAGACAGAATGTTATGCTTAAGTTTAGGGACATACCTCATATTTGTTAAATCTTTCTCAATTTCAGTGGATATATTCAACTGAATTCTTCTCATTCCCTTCACAATACAATAATTTTCATTCCCCTAAATGACCTTACCACCTTAAAACACTCTTAGGTCTTCAAAATAATGTTTTCTAGGAAGTTATATAGAATGACGCGCCCGAACGAGAACCCACTTTGTATCATACCTACAAGAAAAAACCATTAAAGCATCATTATATCCATAATAATCCGTAAACATTCCAGTATTCTCGACTTCACACTTTGGATAAATATTTGACATCCTCCTCCGAGGTTGTTCCAATTGATATGTCTGTCCTTATTGTATAAAAACTTTTTATCCTACTTCCAACACCCTAATTGTTTCAATATCTCTATCGAGGACTTCCTCTCATACTCAGTCTTAGAACGTTAGGATCACTCTTCAGAACTGTCTTCATTTGAAATCCTTCGAGTTCAAAACACTCTTAACTTCGGCCATCGTGAGAGAATATTAAATTTCTAGAGCATGATGTGAATAAAGTACTCATACACTTCTGACATAGTGCACAGGAGGATTATAGCTTGATCATCATCACCTACTATGACACCAACAACATTCAAATCTAGAATGATTATATTATAATTGTTCAAGTATTTTTGGATCTTCTTGCTACCATCCATTAACAACGTATACAACTTCTTTTTAAGGTAAAACCTATTTTCCAAATACGTCTTCATGTAATTATCTTCTAGTTTGTTATAAATCCTTATGACCGAAGACTCTCTAGACACTTCAGAAAGCACTTCGTCCCGCAATCATAAGATTAGATCACTATGGAACTTAGACAACACTTTGACATAATGTCAAACTTCATGGAATTCATCTTTATATTTGTGTTTGATTTTTTCAGTAAGAACCAAGTCTGTACACTCAAGGTCCATAATGATATTTTCTCTTTTACCTTATCTTTATCATTAGCGAAGAATATGGTTAACAAATATCTACGCTCATCGCACCATTTTTTAGGAAAATAAAAAATATTCAAACAAGTCTAGCCATGGCCAAAACTTAGCCAATGACAGTCGAAGCAATAATAACAGTTGGTGAGTCAAGAGGCTGAATGAGGTAACCAGAGCTTCGACACTTTACCCTTTCAAGTACAAATTTAAAAAGAAGAAATATAAAGTAAATCAGACATACAACAAGAGATATAACATGGTTTGAATCAAGAAGAAAACAACCATTATTATTTCCTTCTCCTCCTGACGTTTCCTATCCGTGATTTTTCAAACTTTCTCTAGCTCACCCCATAATTTTTATGTAAATGATGTTCTCGCTATTGTTCGTAACCTCATGGAGTCGTTCACCTTCATCGTTGTGGAGGAACCTTTTGGGGGTTCTCATATCTAAATCTAACTTCTGGCAGTGGTGGTTTGTAGTTCTGGTGTAGTCTCATATATTCACTTGTAGTTTCGTGTATTTCAAAAATTTAATAATTTTTTTTATTATCTTTGTAATATCTTTCAGTTGTATTTAGATGTCCGGATATTTTCCGGTTGTATTTAGATGCTTCCAAAATATTTTCAATAAGACTAAAAACTTTATTTATTATATATTTAATATTTAAATCAAGTATAAATAAGAATAAACTAAGAGCTGAAATGTTGGGTTAAATACTTTTATAAACTAGTAATTCAAAACAAATCTAAAATTCAACAAGTGATGTGTATTATAATTAAGCCACGATTTCATGGAATACCCTTTTCCCATTTCTCCTTTCAAAACAAAAACTAGAAAAAGCCATCCACATCTGGGTCCACTTCTCTTTTTGTCTAAAGAGAAAAAAAAAGGAACCCCCACACATCATTGCCTCCCCAGTTTCGCTCAGCATATAAGAGAGCAATATCTAGACGGATGAAGGAGGAAAGGGGCATTACTACTTATTCAGAATTTTTCATTCTGGTCTTCACCTACAAGCTACAATGCATAAACTTCTTATCACCGTAAAGAGAGAGAGGAGTGCGATCTGCACTCCCAGTAATTTGTTAACGATTTTTTTTTCTGTGCAAATACAAACACTAGTTTCTGTTTGAAGTTTAATATATAAAACATGTTTGATGGTCTTAAAAACAGGGAAGGGTTCGATCCCATTCAACGCAGAATTCTCCGAGCGTGTTAAGACATATCACTGTTCTGATGTATCTTATGTTTCTGTTGTAGACTGTTATTTTATTTTTAGTATTCGTCTCAATCTCGTCCAAACTACTTATGATTGATGGATGTTTTGTATATGGTGTGAACCACTTCACTGGAAATGTTTTATATGAACATCTGGAGTCCATAATCCGGAGACCTTTGGACTTGCTTTTTTGAGTTTTAAGATCCTTTTCGCTTTGGTAATTTTATCTTGTTCATATTTGTAGTTCTTTTGCGTTTCTGCAAAACAGAGAAGGTAATTAGTTAATCAATTCTAATGTAGCTGATTTGTAGTTTTATAAAAGAAAAAGTGGGATAGTGATACATGTTGAAACAAAACTCATCCAAAATAATCTTGGTAAAAAAGAGCTGTGATATATACTGAACTTTAATGCTCTTTCCATGGCTGAATATTCCTCCGAATTTTTTTTTCAAATAGAGATTGAAATATATATAATTATAAAGATATTTTTATTTCACTTAACCATTCAAAATAAATATTATTAGTTGGAAAATACAATTTTTATGTATTTAAATTGTTTTGGAGAAATTTATTATCAAAACATTAAAAATAAATACTATTAGTTAAAAGCTCTTGGAAATTCTAGATTCTTTTGGAAGAATCATTTTTTATCTGGATCCTTATAAACCCAATACACTAACAATCACAAGATTATGAATTTACTAGAGTGTTTGAATAATCTTTAAGACATTCTTTAAGTATAATTGTTTTAATAAAAAATGAAGATGTTCTTTTAATATTCCTACAAAGAATAGCGAATACATGTGTTTTGAAGTTTTGGGATTCCATAAAGGTAAATAAAAACGATCAGCCGGAAAGAAAAGAAAAGAAAAATGTGATATTTTTTATCTCGATTAATAATTTTATTGGTTTGTTTTTAAAATATAATTTAAACAGATTTAATAAAAACATGATTAACTTAGGAAAAACTAGTTGGTATCTATTTTTGATTCAATATTGTAGAAAAATAACACCATATAGTATCTTTATAAATCACATTTGTAAAAAACGTGACTCGAAATCAGATTGCGTTGCAAAACACACTGTGAAAAAGAAAAAATGTTGGATTTTACAAAACACACCGTTGAAAGGTCTATATTTTTAATTAAAAAATTAATTGCATAAAAAAATATGTTCTTCACCCATCAAGTTAAACATTATATATGTAAAATTAAAAAAATATATATATATATATATAAATTATTTTCTAAATATTTATTGGGTAACTAATATTTATATAATTGAAATTCGATGATATTTATAATATAATATCATCTATTAATCTAACAAAAAAATTATTAAAAGGTTTTTATATTTAACTATTATATATATGCATTTAATAGATTTATCGTGTATGTAACATAAAAAAACACCATATAGTCACATCATATTGATTTATAATTTTTTATGTTTTACTTGATTAACATCGAATTCGTACATCTCTCTCACACTCATATATATATATATAGCATAAAATGTGTCAAAATTCTATTTGATTGCATGTTAATAGAATATGGCTTTTAACCGAATATGAACATGTAAATTTAAGACCGTGTAATTCAAATCTTAAGTGTAGGGAGATAAAGCTAGAAGTCCATAATCTCTCTCTCTCTCTTTCTCAAATATTTGAATATATGCATATTTAAATAACCTTTTACATACATGTAACAAATTATATCCTCTCATAATATATTTCCACAAACTCCCTCTCTCATACTTTTTGGGTATTGAAGAGCTTCAGTCTTCAACGCCAGTTTCTGCACAACCTCCTCTGAAATCATATTCTCATAGATATCTGAATCAATTACAAATTTACAAATTCTTCCTCCAATTGTGCAGGTAGAATGGAAGATGTCACTCTCTATTCTAGCATTCAAATCAAGAGGTACCCGGAACATGATTCCTGTATCTGCGTAGCAGGAATTGTTGGGCTCTGATACCAATATGGTAGCGAAGCGCAAATAGAAGAAACAAACAACGATAATACCTTAACCCTAAGTTAGAGAAATAAAGAGACTCAGAATAATAATTATCAAAATTCAAGTAATCAAACAATTAATCAAAGTCTGACGGCAATATCATACAAGGAGTTCAATGATCATATATTGTCTTACATTTGTAGATGCCATCTCTTTTTTCACTGATGAAGCCTCCAATAACATTAGCCAAATCTGTAACTTCCTACAACAACATGTAACGTGTTCGTGATAATTGATTAACAACGATAAAACCCTATTTATCACTCCAACCAAAATAACTCAAAAGAGTAAATATACTTCAGAGAATCATAGGATTTTATCATGGTAGCCTGCCAATAAGTCACATCTGAATTCCAATACACGTTACCAACTCAACCTATGTCTTTAAATTTTTTGTGAATACAATTAGATCTAAAATACAAGTACGAGATTGAAAACTCTTGTCATTTGGAGGTAGACTAACACTCATACAGACAATTTTAATGACAATCTCGATAAATTATCTTCAAAACAATATTTTAATGAAGTCTACAATTAACAAAAATTGAACAAATATGTAACAGATTTTTTGGGGCATGTCAAATGATAAGAAAGCTAGCCATTGGTCTAATGGGAAAGTCGCGTGCATCACTTATAAAGAAGAATTCCTTAACGTCATAAACTGGAAGAATTACATTAGGTCTTTTCATGTAAACTATCGTTTCACTTCTAGAGAAAACTCCTTACTTTGGGATAAATTCCTAAAATCCGCAAACTATTTCAACCAACAGCCTCTTCTAATCAAGTTATACATCAAATATTCTAAACTTTAGAGATAAATCATAAGAATTGGAAACACTACTGAACATTTTATATGTTGGAAATTGGGTACAACAATACTTTTATTAATTACTCTATTCGTATCTAGACATTTGGGAATCTATTTCAACATATGGGGTTAAAGGTGACTGAGATATTGAAAAGCTTAATTTTAATGTTCTTCCCTCAGACATTACCAAGATAAAGAAAGTCAAAGTTAAACCTAAAGAAGAGGATAAATTTTTGTGAAAGTTATCTAACCATGAGAGATTCAACACAAAAGTTACACGGTCAACTATTAGAGAGAAATACTTATCATCCAATCTATATCACAAATTATGAAATAATATTATACCCTGGAAAGTTCCTTCTTGGTCTGGAGACTCTTAAAATAGTGAATTCCAGTAGATACCACTTTACAAAGTAGGCAACTACAAGAGGCATTTAAGTGTCAATTCTGCAAAAATGGTGAATCTTTGAAACATCTAATCGTAGATTGTAATACTGCCTGAAATGTTTGGAAATATTTATCAAGAGTGTTTAAAATCTATATATTGAAACACATGTCTATAACACACGTAATTATAACATAGTTCCGGTCAACAAAGTAGAAGACTCGCATCAGAACTAGCATACCAACTATTATTTGTTGGTTTGTATGCAAAGCCGGAAACAAAGCTAAGCATAAAGGAACCATAACCCATGCAAGCTCTTTAATATCCCAAATCATAAATTTCCTTAACATATTAGATAATGCTAATCTATTCAAATTCAATCACCGGAAGGGTGACCAAAACTTAGTTGTTGAACTATGTTGCTACTCGAGATCAAAGAAACCTAACCTCTGCTCAGTAGTTCAATGGATCACTTCAACAAACTAAATCTAAACATTGACGGAGCTAGTTCAATTATGGGGGAAGATTGTAGTGGAAGAATACTAAGAGACAGCAAAAAGGATATAATTTTAGCTTTTGGTCAAATTTATGGAAAGAAAAATATTCTCATAGTTGAATCTATAGTGCTACTAAATGGGCTGATGTTTTGCAATTCCAGAAACATCACAATTTGGAAATTGAAATAGATTCTAAGATGCTAATAGAAATGATAGCTAATAGACATGTTCCATGTTATTTGTTTATAATAATCAAAAATTATAGAACCCTTTGAAGATCAGGAATGACTATAAATCATATATTTTACTAGCAAAATCACATAGGGGACCGACTAGCTAAATAAAACCTTAAGCAAAAACAAAGTTTGAATTACACTAAAGACACATATCATGCTCATCTATCCGCTCTGATATTTCTAGATAGTCTTGCTGTTGGTTATGTTCGTTTGAGTGAATAGAAGAACAAATCTAAACAGTTAATGATACAGCTTATTCAGATTAGAAGAAATCGAGATCATAGAGCATCATCTCTATTCAAACTACCATTCAAGAAAGATAAAGATTTAAGGAGTTCAAACATGAGAAATTATATGAAGATTTATGTTACAAAGATCCTATTGGTCTCCTACTGTTACTTTTCATTCATTTAAGCCCTAAACTGATGTCTGTTTGGTTCTCTTTATTTATGACTCTAAATCTATATGTAAGAGAGACAGGAACTCTGAAAAGGCATAATCATAATTTTAAGTTATTTTATCTCTCTCTCTCTATTGTCTATTCATATACGTATTGAAGAGAATTTGTTTTCTTAGAGGTAATCTTCTTACTTACAGCATTATCTCCTAGTCCTTATTCTACCAATCTTCGAACCTTTCGTCGGGTTTCTAGTTTGGATTTATCGTGCCGAACGAGTCCTCGAACAATTTCTTGGAATAGTTCATCTGCGATTCCAGCTTTAATAAGATGTCTGATCTTAATTTGTCTTAATTACTCTTTGCAAAATCATAAAAATTCAAAAATGTTAGTAAAAAGAAACACCGGCTGAAATTACCATCATAAATGAAGAATGAATGAGTTTGTAAAGGTAATCAACTATAAAAGAAAATTTAAACACCAAATATTTTATTTTAGTTTTAGTTTAGATAAAAAAACCAACTTAGACTCTTTAACATTAACAAAATTGGTGTTTTCAAAAATAAAAATAAAAAATAAACAAAACAATCAAATGCTAACGAGCTCTAGCCTCTATCGAGTTCAATCCAATCAAAGCTCCAATAAACCGGTGATGACATAATGGTCTTGAAATGAAAAGCAAAGCTCGAAGTCAAAATCATCATGAACAATATTTGCTTCAAACGAAGCACAGACTGTTGTGTCACGTTATGAATGTGCCTGATCATCAATGAGATCCTCTTTTGATATTGATCGTATTTGAACTAGGCGACGAATCATCTTCATATAAAAATTTGAATTGCTTGTTCTATTCATTGGCTAATGTTGCTTGTTTTATTTGTTTGGGTTATGCTACATTTATTAGTTATGTTTTTCTAATTATCAAGCTAATTTTAAGAATAGTAATAATGTTTGTATCATGAAGACATAACTCTCCTTTTTTCATTTATAAAGCTAGTAATATTAAAAAAAATTAATAATTTAATAAATCATTAATACATCCATTATGTAATTTAAATTTTATTACTATAAAAATAAAACAAAGACTAATATTATATTATATTTAGTTATAAAACTATTGATTAATGTAAATATATTATATTAAAGACAGTATTATATTTTATTCTATGTTTGTTTTTTAAAAGTTAAAATATTATAAATTAATTATTCAAATTATGATAAATAAAAATATAATGTTAAAGGTTTGAACGGAATTGTTAAAACGTCAACCTTTTAACTAGAAAAAGGTTTAAAAGAATTAAGTGGCTAATTGTAATACTTTAAATTCCAATAATTAAGGGCAACATTATAATATTAATATTTTTAATTTTGTTATAGTTTACTTAATTAATTAATATAATAATATATAATATAAAAATTATTATATTTTTAATTTTAGGATTAATTATAGGGAAATGTCACACTAAATTCATTCTCACCAAAGTTATTATCATCTAGTACCCCAACTATTTTCTATGCCTACTAAATACCCATCTCACCAAAGTAATTCCTTTTTAATACCCAGCTAATATTTCCCTTCCTGTAATACCCTCAAATGTGTCGGATTATTTTCGAACCACAATTCAAACTTTGAATTTTCAATAGTACAACCCACTCTGCTATTTTGGAAAGTTGTAATGAACCTATACCTTTTTTCAAAAGAAACCATTTTCAATCAATCTCGTTGTTTAAACTGATTTCCGAAATCAGAAAAGAGATAAGCTTGTATCAACTTTTGTTATGCTTTTCACGAGTAGAAGCTGTGTTTTTTTTCCAACTTTTGTTAGTTCTTGGATTTTGTTAGTTCCTTGGTTTTTTTAGTTTTCAAAGATTTCAAGTTTACTATGTTTACATTAAAGTCTTATTTAGCTTTAGACCTTGTGGAAACGAGTTTTTTTAAGTTTTTTCATAGTCGAGTTTTGGTAGAGGTTCTTTAATGGCGTTTACATCTTACCTGTTGTATTGGTGAAGACGATAGTTGTAGTTTATTGTTGCGTGTAGCTTTATACTCTATCTCGCGCGTTTTAGCTGTTAAAGTAGTTTTCGCGAGTTGTAGCCTACAACACCCTACAACTCGCGCGATGTTGTTATTTTTTTGAATTGAATTTAATAATGAAGCGATATAGGTTTGCCCTTGGAGGAGCTAATGCGAGTCATATCGAAGGTTGACGTTTCGCGCGACTCAAATAATTTTACCACAAAAAAATGTCTGATGCATTTTTGAAAGTGTGTAATAATATGATACTTTCGGACATGAAACTCTCGTTCAATACCTATCAGGTCGAATGACTTTAAAGATTATCTGAAAGAAATCGAATACACGGAAAGTTGGTTAAAGCCTTACAGTGATAAGTTTATCATGTGAAAAACTAACAAATTCTTGCATTTTGGTAACCAAACAACCAACCTCGTCGAGAGTACACATTTTACGCTTAAGTGGACCCTTGGTACGAGCAAAGGTAATTTCGAGTCGTTTTGCTTAAAAATTCATACTTTTTTGGTTTGCAATATGGATTTATTAGATAGTCGTTTAAGAATAGTTGAGTTTTAGCCTTACAAAACGTTTCAAAAAATATATATACGAAGACCTAAGAGGTAACGTCTCTCACGAAACTTTAGAATTATCTTCAATTAAGGTTGAATGTTCTCAAAACATGGTAGCTAATGATGTGCCATATTGCTCACGTCTTATACGAACTTCGCATGGTATACCTTGTTCACATGACATCTTTGATTTTGTAAAAAATGGGTTAGCGGTACCTTTGCACTTGTTCCACGATCATAGGAATAAATTAGATATATTTTTCTCTAATGATATAAAGACTAAAGAGGTATTGAAAGAGAAGCTAGATAAACTAGTTGATGTTGGTATGCAAACCAAAGACGATAGACGCATAGAACATGTTTACGAACATTAGTTTGATATAGTTTATCCGGAAACATCTTCCCATTTGGAGCCGAATTATAAATTAAAAGCACGTGGTCGGCCAATTTAGAAACATAAAACATATATTGTTGAATCAAATTCGTCTACTAAGCAAGACAATCATGACACAAACATGTGTTAGATGAGGAGAAAGTGAGTGAACCATCATAATGCCAATCTTTCAATGCTCAGTCGACCATTATATGAGGGAACAGAAATTCACCGATCAAAGCATGAAAAAGGAACAAAGTTCCTACACAATCAAGTTGTCATATTGCTCTTCCTGACAAACCCGACAAACTACTTAAAGTGGAATTATCATTTGAAACTCATACGATACATGCACTATCGAGTGGAACGGTTGGTTGTAGCTCAAGCGCTATGATGCCTACTAAGTTACTCTCGGGTTCTCATATAGAAGGTTACTTAAACAAATTCATTATCTCTTATATACCTCATAAATTCCATCAACGATGTTAAAACAGACGAACATTACGGATACCAATCTATTGCGTTTGGAGCCTCTTAAGAATGCACTCTACCACGACCTTATAGATTATCTAGGCAGATTACATGAGGATATATGGTAATAAAGAGGAGATATCTAAGGTCCTGGAACGCGTAAAGTGCAACAATGGTATCAATACTTATGAGCATTGCATGACGATGCCCGAGATGAGAATCGCGATCGCGTCGAAGTTTAACTGCATCTTCCACTTTGTAGTACACTCGGGTAATAGTGATGTTAGTTTCACTTATTTGCCTTTATGAGGAGCACCGCCTCCGATGTCAGATAGGAAGGGAATTCGGTTATGTTGGGTCAATGGCAACCACTTTATCAATGTAAGTATCGACTAAAACAT
Organism: Limnanthes douglasii subsp. nivea; assembly: GCA_036936605.1. Taxonomy (NCBI): domain Eukaryota; kingdom Viridiplantae; phylum Streptophyta; class Magnoliopsida; order Brassicales; family Limnanthaceae; genus Limnanthes; species Limnanthes douglasii. The sequence goes on along the minus strand of JAUPFV010000001.1, from coordinate 273,852,989 downwards.
TCGGTTGTGGTTACTAAAGTTTTTAGATCTTAACGTTGTAATTGTTTTTGTTATGCAGTTTACCATGGCGGTCAACGATCCATGTAACATGATATATTCTTCTTGTACAAAATTTAGGAAAGAAGATAGCAAAACTTGGGCTTGGGAATTACTGATTATTCCCCATTCCAAGTGGTATGTTGAAATTCAATGATGGTGTTTTGAAGTAACCAATCTATCCGCCTACGTTTAATTTACGTCTAATATTATCATCAAACTATTTTTCATTTTAATTGATGTAGTATTTTCCACAGGAAAAACTTGACTGCCACGTAAGGGTTAAGCATTTTTATGGATCTTATAGAACTTGATCACGTTAAATTCTATACTTATCAACTTCAAGTATATATCTATTTTTCTTGTCTATGTCGGTATTTCCATTACATTTTACGTGTCTATGAACCCGCAACTTCGCCTTTTGGGGGTGAGTCCTCTTTGATCTTCTGACCGCTTCTATACACGTCTTCCCTGAATGAATAGTCAAAACGCGCCTATTCACAATGTACGAAATATGTAAATCTATAGGGAGTTTTATATGTGTAATTGTTTTTTTAGAATACATAACGCTGACGACGTTATGACACTACGCCGGTATCGTAGACCCTACGCACCGCTACTGAGGTATTGTTAATTTTGGAATTAGTTTTTAAATTTTATAAAACATAAACCCAATTGCGCGAGCTCCGCATACCACCAGTGCTAACAAATAAGAAAAAAATAGATAAATTATTGCATGTAAACAAAAAAGCATTAAATATTTATGAAGTAGAGAAATTCAATAAGGGTCGTGTCGAATATATTCAAAACGTTTTTTACAAGATCATCCTTCAAATGAATATGTTTTACCTTATCACGTAGTTCAGCTTTAGTTCAACCCCAGACATGCATTCCCAACTGAAAATGCATTTCAGTTTGGATAATGAACAATGAGCTAGGTCTAGCAATTCTCGCTGGTTTGAAAGGTATATTTTCACAACTTCGTGAATATGAATTTCATTCATCATCAACTATCATGTTGTGAAATATAATGCATGCCTTCATTATCTTACTTAGATCTTTGAGATCCCACATCATTAGTAGATGACAAAAAATTGCAAATCATTCTGCAGAACTTTGCATGCACATTCCACATCCTTGCTGCACGACTCTTTTATTTTGAGAAACAACTTAGCTTCATCGCCTTGGGGTATTTAAATTGACTGGATGAAGGTGGGTCATTTAGTATAGATTCTATCATTAATAATAGTACCCTATATTGTATTTATTTTCATTCACATTGCAGTCTCAATGTCTTTAAACACTATAAATCTATCTAGTACATTTATGTTGTTCAAAATACTTGACATCCTTAAAAAAACATGCCATATCCATAAGTCTTGGGAAGTCACTGCCTCGAGGATAAATGTTTTTTGATTTTATATTCATTAGTAAATTGTATATGACAAGCTTTAAGACAATTCATTCATTCCTAGTGCATGAAATCGATACTTCCAAGCATTCCGGGAAAACCCCAAGTCTCACCAACTTGTAGTAACCACTCCAAATCAGTCACATTATGATGCCTTAAGTATTCAACTTTAAATAAATAAATTCTACCCTCATAAAAAGTTCTTAACATATTTTATTGCTATTGTAACTCCAATATTGATACATCTATCGCAAACATCCACTGCATTTTCATACGCAAACATGCACATGGTAGTTGTGCACTTCACGATATTCGTCAAACCAAGTTTTCTTAAACCATTATTCATTTGAGTAAAATAAATGTCATGATTTGATAATCTTTCCACAACTTGAATAAATAAGGGCCTCTTTATTCGAAACGTTTTTATAATTTTTTTAGTGTATACGCATGGTTCGTCGAAATAATCAGAAATTATCCTCCGATAGTGAGATAATGAATCTCGAATAATTGTTATTCTTGTATGTGGAGTATTTTTTTAACATCTAAAGCTCATTGAAAAATTCTTTTTGCTTGTTGATCATAGGTTCGTCCAACTTCTATTACTTTTGCATATCCTCGACTATTTTTCTGCATAATTTTAATTATGGTGCCATTAAATGAGTACAATGGATGAAGAAGAAGATATGAAAAAATGGATATGAAGAAGAAGATGTGAGGATCAAATATTTTTGGTTATTTTCATATGATGTGCAATAACCTTTTTATAATCTTGTTATCTCTAAATTCTAATATTGTGTACCAATTACATTTAATTTCTAACTAGTAGAGGGTTTGGACATGTAAGACGAAATCTTATATTTTCGTAAATAATTCTTTTATCTTGTCATAAGTTAGTGAGATATATGGTGTACATATTTAAACACGCATTGTATAATTTTGTCAAGAGTTAGTGGGAAATATGGTATATTAATTAGACCAACCATTGTATTAACTTCTTTTATCTAGATTCTAAGGTAATTGATTAAATAAAATCATGTTGTAGCTAGTGGATAATGGAAACTAGTAGAATAAATCATATCGTATGACCAATCATGGTTTTATCGTGCCAAAAAGTTAGTGGATTAGTTGTGTAATAATTCAGACCAAACATTGTATTCTCTTGTTATCTCCGGATTCCACAGTAATATATTAAATAAAATCATTTGTAATTAGTGGATGATGAAACTTAGTAAGAAGAAATCATATCTTGTGACCAAGCATGGTCTTATCAGGCCAGAAGTTAGTTGATTAGTTATGTAATAATTCATACCAAACATTATCTTATCTTATTTTATTTTTTACATGATTATATGTTTTAAATTTAGTTGTTTACTTTTTATTTATAAAAGTTAATATCTATGTTCTAGAGATTGGAATTTTTTTGTAGATGATGATTATTTTGTACGTGTAAGTATATGAATAACATTATTTATTTTAATTTTGTTTAATTTTTTAATGTTTCTATAATTCTTTTATTTAATTTTATAGATTATTACATTAGTACACTCATATATGGAGTTAATCAAGCATCGTCTTATTCATAAATCTAAAATTTTAAACCTTCCAAGTTACTACCGGTTTATGTATCACCAATCGTTTTAAAGATAATATACAATAATTATCTTTAAAATACTGAGAAGGTCGGAGGTGAAAAGTTAGCATACGATTGTAACAATTAACGATTGATTTAACGCACTTATAGATTGATAAAATTTAGTGCTATGATTAAAGATTAATGAAATAGACACATAATAAACATCGTATAAATGTAACTGCCAACTGTAATTAATCTCGTCAAAAGTCAACCCGCTAATTCCTTTCTTTTATATAAAGGTCCTCAATTACATAACTTTGAATACACAAATCAACATACTTAAATATAGTCTATAACGAAATTCATACTTATGTTTGATATGGAATAGACTGTTAGTGAAGACTATCATCTCTTCCAAACCGTCAAACATGTAAAAATAAAGAGATTAGATGAGACTATTTGATGGATTTATCCATGAATTTTTATGTACAATGTAATACATGTACGAGGGTGTTGAAGGAAAACTCATGACATCTTCATGGCGGTGTGAAGAAGTATCTACAAGGTAAATAATTTGAAATACAAACCAATATATCGTGTGTTTGACCTCACATGAGAAATTAGGAATGACGCGTATAACTTGTTCTATTTGAAAGTAAGTGTTTTTTTACAAAAGATATGTTACGTTATGTGGATGAACAAATCGTTAATAAGAGGAAGCATTGAGGAGTTGCATTTTTACCGAATGATATGACTTTGACTAAAACAATTGTTGTTTTATATTCATGTTCAATGTTGTTTTATGTTCCTTTCATCACTTTAAGTTATTATATATATTTTTTTTAGTGTTTTAAGTTATTGTTTTATTTTATGTTCACATTTAATGTTGTTTTATATTCGTTTGGTGTTCTTTAGTTCGTGTTTAACTATTTACTTATGTATCTATCATATTATAATATAGCTTTTTACGATGCCAAATATTAGGGTTCATGATCTCTCGCACGGTGTCATGCAAGAGGTCCATAATGTGCTTAGTATGAGGATTAATGATTCAATTAAAGAATATATACTTCATGATATTGAGTTGACACTTCGTTGGCAGCAAGCTAGAATATTCGCATTTCTTACAGTTTGATATGTAAGGATTCTACTCTTATATATGTTATTAGTTGTTTTATGTCTTTTTTAGCATTGTTGGAGATCATATTTGTTTCCATTCTTTTGAGTGCCTAATTAGTGTGTTTGTTTATGTTCATTTCATTTCTTTAATTTATTGTATTGGTTTTATGTTCATGTTTAATGTTGTGTTATCTATTTAATTTTGATGTATTAAAATTAGTAACACAATAACAGTTGTTAAAACAACTATTACGCAAATATCGAATATATAGGCGTTGATAAAGTCTAAGTGAATACAAAGTATAACCACTGCTACAAAAGCAACTGCAAAACGTCTAATAAAAATAACTAGAATCCGTATGAAATAGAAGTATGAACTTAAAGTAAAAACAATAAACTTAAACATCATAGTTTATACTTAATAAAAATAATACGCTTAAACAACATTGGAGAAAAATTTAATTAAAAGCAATTTACTTAAACAACATAAGTTAGTGAGAAATATTATGTAAATATTCAAACAAGCATTGTCTTATCTTGTTAAAAGTTAGTGAAAAATATGGTGTAAATATTCAAGCACACATTGTCTTATTTTTTTGTAATTGGATTCCAAGATAATTGATTAAATAAAGGTACCTTGGTTTAGGTCAAGGAGCGAAGCCCTTTGCGGGGTCCAAGGGGCGGTATCGAAAATTCATTTGAATTTTTGAATTTTTGTTGTCTTCAGATTCCAAAGTAATTGATTAAATAAAAGCATGTTGTATCTAGTGGATGGTGGAAACTAGGAAGAAATTTTTATTTTTCATAAAACATGGCCTTATCATGCGAGCATTTAATGGGTGACTTGTGTAATAATTTAGAACACATATTGTCTTATCTTGTTGTCTCCAAATTCCAAGGTAATTGATTAAATAAAATCATGTTATAGCCAGTAGATTGTGGAAACTAGCAAGACAAAATTTTATCTTGTCATAAACCATGGTCTTATCTTGCCATAAATTAGCGGATAAGTTGTGTAATAATTCAGATAAAGCATTATCTTATCTTGTTGTCTCCGGATTCCACAGTGATTATTAAATAAAAGTATGTTATAGCTAGTGGATGGTGGAAACTAGCAAGATAAAATTTTATCTTGTCATAAACCATGGTTTTATCACGCCAGAAATTAATAGGTGAGTTGTGTAGTAACTCAGACCAAGCATTCTTTGTCTCCGAATTCCAAAGTAATTGATTAAATAAAAGCATGTTATAGCTAGTGGATGGTAGAAACTAGCAAGGAAATTTTTTATCTTGTCATAAAGCATGGTCTTATAATGCTAGAAATTAATGGGTGAGTTGTGTAATAATCCAGACCAAGGATTGTCTTATCTACTTGTCTCCGGATTCTAAGGTAATTAATTAAAAAAAATGTTGTAGCTAGTGAACGGTGTAACATGGTCTTATTTTGAAATTAGTGGGAAATATGGTGAAAAATTCAAACAAAGTAACTTGGACAACATTTTCATGTAACAAATAAGTGAAAAAATAAACATTAATAATTGAACAAAAAAACACAAAATAATTGAAATGGGCACATACAACAACAATTGAAAACATCAAACACAACAAATATGCTACATCAGAAATAATTCTTTCACTAAATACTGAAACATATGCTCATGATAACGATCATGAACTTTATTCTTCAACTCCATAAACAATTTCATAGTCTCAACTTCATTTTGGAATTGTAATGCTACTGTGTATTCATCAAGGGCATCATTTTGGCGTTGCAATGTTAGAAGTGTCTCTTTTTTGTAGTCATGATTTGTTCTCGAGAAGTTTTCCATTCCTCAAATATGTTTGTAATTGAAGTCTTTTTACATTTCTTTTTTATCAGTAGCCGCATGACGTACAAATGAATTATTTAAGGACTCCAACGAGTCAACATTATTATTTATTTTTTATCCACTACTATTAGATTCAGGGGCTCGTGTCATATATTTTTGTAGGAGATAAAATAACTTTTACTCTTTCTGTAGCTGAAACTTCTTACCATTCAACTTCTGGTACATATTTACAACATCATAAATGTAGCCGTCCTCAAACCAACCATTTCTCATATCTCTGCATGAAACACTGTAAAGACCAACAAAAGTACCAATATTATTATAGATTATTTGATAATGGCTTTTGGTTGTCCTAAGTGGTAGCACCAATATATAAGATAGAATAGACGACGCCAAACACAAACAGAAAATGATAAAATATATAATAAACTCTAACCCTATGTCATAATATAAGAGACTTAGAGAAAACTCAAATTATATTCCAAAAATTGTGATGGCAAAAGTAGTGTTTGTGAGCATTTTATAGCAGTGCTCGAAACCCTACGCCAAAATTACAACTTCTTCCTCACGAAATAAAATAAAGCCCAACCCAATTTCAAAGTGATTGGAGTTGGTTAAGTATTTTTATTGAATCCAATAAAAATATAAAAATGTAGAAAATTCACGAAAACAACAAAAAAGGCATAAATGATGGAATTTTGGGCATGAACTTCATCAATAGGCTTTGTCCTTATGATGCTTTTGAAAATAGTTGGCCTGCTCGAAACGTTTGATTTGAGTGGTCCCAACGCCTAATTCAGATAACCGAGCTCCAAATAAAGCCCGTTTTCGTTTACCCAAAAGGGCCATATAGTCATGGGCTTGTGCAACTACATCATCCTATCCTTCTTCAGAAGAATTCGCCCACAAATTCTCAGCTTCATCATCCTCAACGAAATTGGTAAACGGCATTAGGTGCTTCACGTTGAAAATCTCACGGGTCTTCATGTGGTTGGGTAGCTTTAATCTGTATGCATTGGGATTAATCTTTTTAATGATTTCAAACGGATCCACCTTTCTTGCAGCTAACTTGTTTTACTCGTGCGCTGGATAACGATCTCTAGTCAAAACTGCCCATACAAAGTCCCCTACTGTAAACTCCACCAGTCGGCTCTTCTTATTTGGGATAACCTTGTACTTTTGTGTTGTTTCCAGATGTTTGCGTGTGTTCTCATGGATCTCCCATAGATCAGCAATGACGATCTCGACCTTAAATGGAACCTTAAGAAGCGTTGGGAAAGCCAAATCCATCGGACCTCGTGGGTTATAATCGTAGACTACCATAAAAGGGGCTATACCTAGTACTGCGCTTGTGGTACTTGTTGTAGGCGAACTCAACGTGATAAAGGCGGGAATCTCATGCTTGTCCCAATTTCACTATCATTATTATTTTGGAAAAAATCACATAGTCAATATTAATTATCCTTTGTACTTCAAACCCCATACTATTATTTGCTGATGAATTTTGAGTGGGAGATACAAAACTTGTTGAGGTATCATCTTCACTTCCTTTAAAAACTATTTTGGGAATAAAAAATTATGATTTCTGGTATATAAGTGGTCCTTCATGGCCTCGGATTGTCCTAGCGTATGATTAACTAATAGTTATGAGTCATTTATCAATCGAAATCGTTTGACCTCACAAACATGCATGAGTGGTAGTCCCGTCAAAGAGACCTTATACTCTGCTTCAATATTTGAAGCTGGAAAACCAAACCATATGGCTTGATACATTTCTACGCCCATCGGGGTGGTTAATTGAGCTCCTGCACCATAACAAAAAATGCTCGACCCTCCGTCACTCCGGAAAGCCCTTTATGTCTTTTCCTCCTCTTGATTATCTTAATGTCTATCCGTTTGAATGTAATTCAACCAAAAATCCTGCTAAATTTTGATCCTCAATTGTTGTTCGAGGCTAAAAAATTATGTCAAAATCACCCAACCCCATCGACCATTTCGTCATCCAACCCAACATGTCAGGTAATTGCAGAACATTTTTCAAAGGAAAAATATATTCGAACTGTTATAGAATGCACTTGGATATATTGTCCCATTTTACAATTTACGGTTATTAATGTCAAGAAAATTTTTTCTAATTCCAAATAACTTTTATCGATGTCTATGACACTTTTACTCACATAATAAACATGTCGAGGACAATTATCTGCCTCATGAATCAATGCAATACTTATCGCATAGTCTGACACTGCGATATGAATGAATAATATTTCTCCTAGGTTTGGTTTGGTCAATACCGCAAGAGAATACAAGTACTCATTGATTCTGAGGGAATCCTTAGTCCATTTCGGGGTCCAATTAAAATCCTTTACTTATCAAAGAACTTGAAAAAATAAGTCGCATTTGTCTGATGATCTGGATACGAACCTGCTCAGAGCGGCCAATCTTCCAATCAAAATCTGCACTTCCTTAATGGACCGAGGGGGCCATAATGTTCAAAATATTTAATTGCATTCGGTCAGCCTCTATCGTTTTGTAACTAATCATGTAACCTAAGAATCTTCCAATTAATAAATTCGTATTGGCTGGACATATATTAACTCGTATTTGTAGAGCTAATGTCCTTCATTTATTATCTGATTCTTAATATATAGCTGGTCATTCCCAATGAAATCTTGAAACAAAATAAGTAAATATGAGGGAATATTTGAAGTATTGAAAGAAATTATAAGAAATTATAAAAAATTTATATATATGAATAAGTTCAAAGAATAGAAAGAAATAAGTGTACTTTTTTATCAAAATTTGGTAGTATAGAAGATAATCCATTTATAATAATATAAAAAATACCATCATGTTTTGGAAATATTAAAAATCATGAGATATTCTCAGTAGATAATGATAATGATTGGCGGCGTGAATATTTACTATTTCTAAAAGATAAAAAATTACCATCGCATAAATCTGAAGCTCGTGCATTATGATTGCATGTTGATGGTATTTTATATATAAAAAAGTGCTACACAAACTTTGTTAGGATCTTTGTGATAAAAACAAGGTTTGCTTATTTTAAAGGATTTGTATGAGTGAAAATATTTTTATATTATGGATATCGTGGATTGATAGATGTATTCTCTTAAAATACTTTTATTCAGCAATGCTTTCGGCCAACATAAAGTTGTTGGTAGAACATTTTGATCATTATCAATGTTTCGCTAATACAACTTATATTCATAGTAAGTCAGTGGGATCAAATCCTGCCCCATGTCCATCTGATAGATGATAAATTAATTTAGTATGGCCATTACCAATGACAAAAGGAAGAAGATAATATTCTTTTATAGTGGTTGTTGATTATTTCACAAAGTGGGTGGAAGCAAAGGCATTAACAAAAATGAGGTCCCAAAAAGTTTGTGAATTTTTGCAATCTTGTATTTTGAATCGTTATGGAATTCTGAGGGTGTTAATGACGGATAACGGACCTCAGTTTCAAAATGATATGGTGAAAACTATTTGTAGAAAATATAGGGTACAACAATATTTTTCTACTTTGTATTATCCAAAAGCAGATGTGCGAGTAAAGGTTACAAATAAAACCATTTTACATGGGATAAAAAAGAGTTAGAGTTGACTAAGAGAAAATGGATAGATTTTCTAAATGAGTTTTATGGACATATACAAAAAATTTCTAAAGTTTCAACAAGCAAAACACGATTCACTATGGTTTATAGGATGGAGGCAGTCGTTTCAGAAGAGATTATGATTCACAATCACATAGTACAATTTTATTCATTAGAGTATAATGATAGAGAAAAAGATATAGATGTTGGCTTAATATGGGAACAACACAATCAACCTCGAGTCAGAGAATTACATTATAGAACTTTGACGCAAATTCGTTATAATTTAAAGTTGAAAGTTAAAAGTTTTCAGGAAGAAAATTTGGTATGAAGAAAAGTATTCCAATGATCAAGAGATAAAAACACAAAGAAATTGGCTCCAAATTAAACACAAAGAAAGTTTCTCCAAATTAGGATGAACCTTTATGGTAGTTTCTAAGGGACATAACACAAATTATAAATTAATGGATATGGTACTAATGGAATTTTAAGATGTATTTATGATTACTATCAATGAAGTATATTTTTGTGATTATTATGAATAAAAGGTGATATATGACATGAGATTATAATAAAGTTATAGCTAATAAGAAAAAATAGCTGAAAAAGTGCAGTATGTCACGTATCTAATTAAAATGAGTAGGACTATAAGTCAAATCTAGATGGAAAGCGTAAGAGTTTACTATACAACTGTAAAGTTCTTAAGATGTGATTATGGTTATAAGTCACTCCTAGTTGTTAAAGCATAAATTGACACCCATCAAAATCAAAACAAATATTACTATAAGTTAGGCTCAACTGAAAGTGAAAGAGGCAATACTATTTTTTTGTTAAAAAATAAGAAAATGAAATATAAATGTATGATAGATGAATATTAATGTCGGAAAATTAAATGGGAATATAATTTAAAATAAAAAATTGTAAGACGTACAACCTGATATAAGCAAGAATAAAATAAGATAAATAATAATAATAATAATAATAATAATAACAACAACAACAACGTCCTACAGTAAAACGTAAAATACAAAAATAATAGTTGCATGGTAGCTAATAAAGAGTTTAACAAAAATAGACGATCGAGGTATCAATCAGATGGCTACCATAAAAAAATATAAGCAATTAATGTTTCAAAATGTATCCATTCAGAGTAAAAAAAGTGCGTTACGTGGAGTGTGAAATTAAGATTTATTTTTCGGTAACATTGGCAGGGTTGGTTGTATCGTGCTTATCATTTTTTTACATCATCATTTTTGGGATTCTGAATGTCAGATTTGAGAGGAATGTTTATTTTCTTTTGAATCTTGATTGAATTTTTCCAAGTTGTTCAAAACATAACATGATATTCTTCGGGAATTTCTTTAGAATATGCGCTGATAAAAATATGTTGTGTACATTGTTATCAAATATTCTTCTCATGATAACTTGATGTTGTTGGTCTATCAATTTTTAGTCTTGTTGAGAATAAATTGAGTTATGATTTTCTTGACCTCTTTAGCTTTGTTAGCATTTTCAATTTTAATTTTGAGTTTCTCAAGTTTTCCTTTTAAAATGTTCTATGGGGATTAAAGTGTGGAAATTTGACCATTTTGGATAGTAAATCATTGTCAACTTGTAGTTTTTCTTTTAACCATTCATTTTCAACTATTTTGAACTGAAGGGATCAAACTAGTATTTAAGAGCTTACTTTCGTCAGGGGTAATGTGTATGCCATCAAGAAGTATGGAATTGAATGTTCTATGTAATAATATTTTTTAAGTAAATATAAGTTATCTTTTATGTTTTTAAATAGATAAAGGATATAAATTATTTTGTAAGTAAGTTATAATTTTTTTACTTCTGTATGAAGTATTATTTTTCGATGCATGAGATTAATATTTGAATGGATGGATGAATAGTTGTTCAGAAACTGGGCGATAAAACGGCAAGTGAATAATTGAGGTTCGATCAATGATGAATCATCTGTCAAATGTGATAGAAAACTTACGAGATTTGTTAGGAATGGATGAAGTACTCTTACCAATAGGCATGGATTCTTGTGTTAATTAAATAACAGGTAGATTTGAAATGAAAGTCTTGTTGAGAGTAAAGTCTTCCGTAAGTTTCTTCTTCTTTTATCATTATTTTTTTGGATGGACTAGAAGTTGAAAGAACAAGAAGGTTTTTGCAAAACTTGTTTGTTGGTGGTTTGGTAAATTTTTCTTTAAATTGTTTTTTTCTTCTTCTTCCTTCGACTACTTCGCTCTTTGTTTCTTTGAGATATTGAGATCCATAATCCATTCAATTTAATATCCAAAAGGAATTATTACATCGTTGGTAAACTCTTTATCTTTTGTACCATCTATGATTTGATAACCTTCAGAAAGATAATAACTTTTATTGGTTAAAATATGAAGTAAAACAAGTTATACTGAGTGAAAACATTGTGAAGCGAATCTTTAGATATTGCTTTAACATCTGAAAAAGTTAAAGAAAAAAGTATAGGTATATGAGAAATTATGAGAGTAGAATTTAATGAGCATAATAAAAAATAAAGCACACTTTTTTATATCCATTGTCTCTCAACAACACTAGTAAAATTCTAAAAGTTGTTAACTCTCAATTGCCGAAAACATAACAAAATATTCTTTCCAACCATGATCTGAAGTGGAGTGTAGCAATGCTTTTGTGTTTAGTGGTCGTAAAATAATAGAATAGATACTTATACACTTTATTAAACGTGTATTCGCGCATAATATTAGAAAATTTGAATGTTTTTTTCCAATATCACAGATGCAATGATAATGCGTATAAGTGCAACACTTCCCTAGCATCATACAGGAGGTGAGAAACCCTAATATTTGGAACCGAATTCAAATAATTATGCATGCTAGTGTCTTTTTCAGGACTGCGTAAAGGCTGATATGGAGCTCCATGCCACTCATACTTATAGTATATTCTATAAAAAATTCATTGAAAAATAAACCATATGTATTATGTTCTAACCACCTCGTCTTAACATAATTTACGACTTTCAGCAAGTGACGGTCTTCTCGAATAGTCTATTCCATATCGTGCAAAATAGATGTATTATTATTTATGATATTGATTCGATAAAGAGATGTACTAGGTGAAATGGAAAATCGCACAATATATACCATTTAATATATCCCTCCAATATTTAGAGCAAAACATTTAGCCATTGGTCGCACATAATGCGCAACCAGAAGCTAAATATTGAGCTTTTAAAATAAAACAAAAATTGTATCACGTAGAGTGCGTTTTCTCGATTCTAAATATCATAAAGATCATGCTATACAATGTTATGTTTCTATTTTAAATGTTAAAAATAATAGCCTTTGGTCGAACATAATGTGTGACAAGTGAGTCATATAGCGCAATGAATATGCAATTTACAGTATTATATGAAATTAAGAAAAACGATCATAAATTAACCATAAATTAATACAACATTAAACATAAGATGAAAATAAATAAATAAACTCTCAATACAAGATGAGATTAACTTACAAAAATAACATTGAACATCAAACTATAACAAACATTATAACTTATTAGTTAAAATCATATCCGAGTTAAATAAAGAAAAGTGCAATTTGATATTGAGTTCGCTTGTTAACAAGGTAATCCTCTAAAAAAACTATCATATCTTTTGTAATGAAATCAATAATGTTCAACTATCATACGTTGACGGCTCCTTATATTATTTCATACGGTTGGTCAAAAACCTGAACAATTGATTCATGTTTCAAATTATTGTACATGGTAAAAACTTGTTCATGAATGCGTGAAGGTGGAGAGGGAACACTTAGAAAACCGTAGATATAGTACATTGTACATAAAAATTCATCAAAAAATTAGTGTTCTCATTCGACCTTATTCTCTGAACAAACTATACAAGTAAATATAAGTAGTTTTCTATGTCAATGGTCAATTCCATAACTAATATAATTCATGTTTTCTATGATATGTTATTTGGTGGATTAATAAACATATCATGCTTGAGTAGCATATATATATATATATATATATATAAGTGAACTATAAGCACGGTGTGAAATTCTATTAAACATTAAATCATATTTGGTAATTTTTTTATAATTTGCGGGTAATTGACGTCACTTAATACAAAAATAAAGTATAATTAAGTTCTAATATAACATGCGAAATAAAATATTACATAATTAATTTTAAGAGTGTACCAACATAATGTATTGATGTGTAGAAAAATTGAATACAAAATATAATATAATCAAACATCACCCTTGGCCAGATCGGTAGGTATTGCCTATTCATTACGCATTGGTGCATTGGCTGACACAATTGGTCTAGATAAGTTTTTGTGTACCTCTAGTAAAAACCTATTCTTTAAGCTTTACAACATGACTGGTTTTGGGTTTTTGGATTTTCATAACCCCATTAATAATATGATCTTGATGTTCAGGTCCGTAACCATATATAAAATCTATGATGGATAGTTTTTTTATAGATCATTTTCATACAAAGTTGCATCTCTAATAGTGAAATCTATTTTTTTCCAAAATATCTACCTTATCTTTAGATCATAGTTATTTCACATGTACAAGGCACTCGTGTGCTTTCCTAATAACACATGCACATGCTACCTGATGTAGGCATATATTTCTAGCTCGTTTAATAGCTCTACCTTCTCTTTCTATCATAGTAATTTCATATGTTCAATGCGACTCATGTGTTTTTCTAATAACACATACACATGTTATCCGATCTATGCATATATTTCTAGCCCGTTTAACAGTCTTCTTCATTATTTCTATGCCCACGTTGAATATGTAACTATATAATTGCAAGTATAATGTAATTTTATGATCCAGTATAATAAAAAACTTACTTCATTCGAAAGATTTAAAATTCTTTGAAAGAAGGTAACAGTTTGTGAACTTTCTTATACAAAAGTTCAAAATTACACTGATCATTACCAAAGTAATGTTTTAGGGCTACGTGTGTACTCTTACACCTATAAAAAGAATAAATTTTATTATTATAACCTTAAATTTTAATAATAAAAAATATAACATTGAAAATAAAATTCACGCATACCGATTGGTTGTTTTATTTCTATAATGCTTGATCTAGTTGGTTTGATGATTCATAAATTTCTCACCATATTTTGTTATCCATATCATAACATAATCTACACATTTTGGGTAGATGAAGAAAAATTCACACAATAAATCCAAAAACAAAATTATAAAACTTCATAAAATCATTTGAAGTGACTTTAGAGAGCATTCCCTTTTTAACCATGCTAAAAACGTTCTTGTTTACATGCCACTTGCATAGCAAGTGGAATGCGTGTAGAACTAGATATTAAATAACTACAATCAACACTAAATTCCGATATATCAAAATGACATTAGGAAAAACACACATATTATCCACCATCGCACCTCGTAGAACACTTAAATATCACGTGTGTAGTTTCCTTGTTTTTCCGCACTTATAAACACATAACCAGCGGTAAATGTAATATGTGTTGAAGTTACACCAACAATTTCAAGCAATAAAATTTTATACCGCGTTGTCTTGTAAGTACAATCCATGATAAGTACATATGGAAATGTATACAACAAGTCAATATTTGTAGGATGCGTAAAAAAATAAATTGGTGATCATGTCTGTTATATCATTTGTCTAGTCCGATGCGTAGTAATTATGTTCCTTCAATTTCTTCAAAAACTATTTCATTTGAGATTGACCATATTTATCAACATTGTATTTTTTTTTACCAGAGTTATAGATCGTACACATGTTGGGAACATTTTTGGGTTATGCATACTCAAACCAACATATAGTTTCATAGGATGTGAACAAAAAAAAGATAAATTACAGACTAATTCATTTTCATCCACCTTGAGTTTAAAATCTTGTGAACGACCATCTAGTGAATATAAGGTTTGTGGTTGTGTTTTTCGTTTTCAGCTGTCAATCTTGTGAACGCCAATAAGAAGCTAGTGCATCAACCATATACACCCTTAACTTGAAAGGACAATTACATTTATTGGGTGTACACTTTATTTTCTTCAAAGTTTATGGGTTAGCTTTTGATTTATAAATATCGTATCTCTCGCATGTATAGGTTATCATAGGATTTTTCCTCATTTATCGGAGTCGCAAAGGTAAATAATATTGATAAATCCTTTTTTTTATTTTGAAATAAACCTCTGCATCCAATTATGGTTTAGTATAATACTTCTCAACTATAAAAATGTGTGTGTAATCAGTCATCGTAAATGTTGGTTGTCCATGTCCATACATTTATTACGAGACTACTTAAAATTACATGGTTAGTGCTACTAAACTATGCGAAATTGCATGTTATTTTATGGAAGTTCATAAAAAATATCACGTGATTCAAGGATCTATTGTTCCAAATTTTAGGAAGTTACCACCATATAATTGGCTTCGTCTTCATTATAAAAATCAGATAAATACTCGCTTAAGTCTTCGTTATTCATCAAATTTTAAGTTTTTAGAGTGTTTAGGTATTCAGATTACTAAGGCTTAGTGTTTTAGAGATTTATAATTTTATGTCTCATATAATTAGTAAGGTTTGATGTGTATATTCTTAAAAATATAACTTTAAATTAAGAAAAATTTGAGTTAGATATAATATCTAACAAAAAAAAAAGTTTTAGATTTAACTGTCTCCACTATAATTTTTTACTGTAACTTTAATTTTGAATATATATTTTCAAACTTATGTCAGATATTCTATACATATAGTTTTGATATAAAGTTTAGAATATATAGGGTTCTTCTAATAAATATTTGATATTTATATCAAATATAAGATTTTAAATATCTTCAATATTATTTGTAGAATATGAAGTCGTTGATTGATTTGTATGTTTAAATCTGACTCTGATATATCAAATCTATATCAAAATTATATTATTTGTTGAAAATGTTTCAACTGGATAGTCGTGATGACTCTGATCAAGGAAAATAGATGATAAGGTAAATTGAGAGAACAACCGAGAATATTGATCAAACCATTTGGAAATGTTGGAGAAAAAAACAGAGCTTGACAGTCAACACTTCACTTTTAAATAAAGAACAACGGGATTCTCCACCATAACATGGAATGAGCCAAAATCACCAACAAG
Organism: Limnanthes douglasii subsp. nivea; assembly: GCA_036936605.1. Lineage (NCBI taxonomy): Eukaryota > Viridiplantae > Streptophyta > Magnoliopsida > Brassicales > Limnanthaceae > Limnanthes > Limnanthes douglasii. The sequence goes on along the minus strand of JAUPFV010000001.1, from coordinate 273,836,256 downwards.
TTTCTATCATAGGAGCTCAACCGAATCATCAACATGTCCTAGTGGCCCAACCAAAAATTTAACTAAAATTTCAAGCCAATATGGCTCAACCATAGATCTATCCAAATAATTAGCAGTATCAAATACGTACATTACAATTTCCATTTCAACAGAATCATACATCCATACCGCCAATTCACCCAATATGTCGTAAAAATATTTTAATAAACCAAGTGTTATTTTTACATTGATGATGATTAATTGCAAGATGAATCTCCATTTGCATCGAACATCTTGTATGATAACTTACCGATAAACTTCAACAATCATAAGATTGATAAGCACAATAGCAAAAGAGATCAGGATAATCATGTGGAACAATTTAAAACTAATATTCCACATTTCAAAAGGTGACCGTAGCCAGCACACAAATTCATATCGTTGCACATCGTGAGCCCAAATATTCTTAGAGAAAGGAAAATATAAGAATATTAAAATGTCAATATCGTCGTACTAACAATATCAGGATAAAAACATACGACAAAGTCAAAGTGGTCATACTAAATATATAATATAAAGAATGTAAAAAAGCTAAGAGGTTCATGCTGACGATATCAAAGTAATAATAGAATGCCTTACTAACCCAACGAAACGATAAATGAAGTTTGACATGTGCTCATAAGATATTGTAGGCTTATATGACACCAATACGAAAAGAAAATCCATGCTCATCCGTTAGTCTTTTTTTTATAAATAAGCTCATATATTAACATAGAGAGAGGTAGGTGTAAAGATAAAGATAAATATTGGTAAAAAGAAAGAGGTGAAACTGTGTGAAATACATAAGTGATTTTTGGACGGTTTTTTATAAAAAATAAGTTATTTTCATTTTTTTATTATTTGGAGACAACTTTGTTTTTTTTATGGTTAAACTTTCAGGTGAAAAATTTCTTATATCATATAAGTTTAAAATAATCGAATCGAGTTATTATCATTTATAAAATATAAATTTAAAATCTCAAGTTTCATCATTCTAGACGTTAAGTTTACTAATTTTTAAGTCAATAAACGAATCTTCAAGGTTTTCACTGGAACACCCGTAAAGGATTAATATGGTTTCATCTTGAATGGATTATCAATATACTTATGTCTCAGAGTATGTCTAGACTTTTTTATTTATGTGTCATTTTAGATTGTATCAAGTGTTGCTTGACTAACATAATTAATTTATACTGTGATTTTATCATTTGAGAAAAATGTTATATCCAACAAAAAGTATCTCAACCATTGAACTTATTTACCTATTGCGACCAAATTTATGAGCTTATACTGCATAGACAAATGTGATATACATGCCTATTTGTATTGAATCCTAAGAAACAGTCTTACCTACGAAATAAACACCAATTCCTTGGTTCATTTATCATCAACTAGGCTAGTGAACTGACTTGTAGATGTATATATTGCAAGTACCTCACAAAAATTAAAATATTGAAGGTATATATTTTTTCTTCTCATTTTCAAGTAACCAAAAATATTTCCAATAACATTAAAATGTTATGTACTTAGATTACTAGTAAGTTGAGTTAATTTACTAACCCTAAATAAAATAATTAACTTAGTGTACTAAGCTACATACGCGAGACTTCTTATAGTACTAGCATATTCTAATTGAGTTACTACTTGTCTTATATTATTTCTATGTTTCAAACCGAGAGTGAATAATGTATGTGACTTTTTAAATGTTAGATGTTTAAATTTATCAAGTATTTTTTTAATGTACTGTGATGGACTTAGGATAAAACCTCTATTATTTTTGAACACTTTGATTCCCAAAATATTGTATACTTTCTCAAGATCATTCATCTTTAAAATATAAGATATAAACCTCATTTTTTAATATTTTACTCATATTAAAACTGACTATAAAGAATAATTTATTCTTTATTTTCTTCAAAAATCATTTTAATATATTTTGTGTCGAAGTATTTACTTTCATATAACAAACCTAATAGGATAAAAAAGAAGATCTAATAGGATATTCAATATTTAGATCAGATATGGAAAAAATTACAATCTTTATTAGTATATCAGTTGTAAAGGATGATGAAAGCCCATTTATCATTGAATGAACTGAAAAGTACCGTTATTTAGACAAGAACCATAATTTATAACAGGAGGAGTGAGAGCGAGAAAAATGGAAGCATTGCTTGCTTGGTACAGAGATGAATCAGACTTGAAATTCATTTATTATAGTGGATCCACCTTTGTTAAAATTGTTAGGTGCCACAAAATTCTCATATCCTATATCGGTTATACATGGGAAGGAAGAACAATATATAAGTAAGGAATGTATCTTCATTAGTGTGAGGCCTTTTGAAAGTGGACCAAAAGCAAAACCGCACGAGCCAGTGGAACCAAAACGGACAATATCACACTAGTGTGGAGATCAAATTATTCTTACTTATATACAGTGGAAGAATATGTAACACCCCATATTCCCTACAAATGGTATTAGAGCACCAGGATCAGACATAACGCGATATGGTGAGTGATGTGGGTGATGTGGGTGATGTGGGTGAATTATCAGATGTTGAACATGTTACAAGAAGCCATAAACCATACTCAAGCTGAACGATCTGCTCTATATATGGAGTAGACATACTCAAGGTGAACGACCTACTCTGTATATGTATTTCTTGATGGCTCATCAAGCAGGTGGTTTGATCAAGGAGAGGCGTAATATCATCTATAGATGGAGTGATGGTTCATCAAGCTGGTGATAAATAAGCGGTGTAGTGTCATATGATAGTGAGCAGATAGATCCGCTCTAAAGCTCTATAGAGGACCTGACTAGAGTAGGCAGATGGAAGTCAATTGAGAGGAGGCTAGAATTGTACTTTGTTCGAGAGGAGGATTGTTAGGTGCAACTAAAGTCTCATATTCCACATTGTTTATACATGGGAAGGAAGAAAAATATATCACACATCGGTTATACATGGGTACGAAAAACTGTATATAAGTCGAGAATATATCTCTATTAGTGTGAGGCATTTTGGAAGAAGGACAAAAAGCAAAATTGTGCATGCCAATGGGCGTAAAGCAGATAATATCACACTAGTGTGGAGATTGGACTTGCGAACCTCGTTAGTTATAATCTGATTCTATATCATCGAGTAATTATCCAAGTGTTTTGATGCTGAAGAGTGAAGGTTCTTTACAGAGTTGTTTCTTCACTACTTGAGTCTCAGTTGTCGATTATAAAATTGGAAATGAAAGTAAATTGTAAACTTTATGAAGTATATTATTATGTATATCATTAGTACATGATTTTTTCAATTTGTTGTCCCGAGTACAAATTTGTTCTCTCATTCATAATAGAGAAGACATAATCGTCGAGATATAACATTATGGAAATTACCCTCACAATATTTTTATTAAATAAAGTTCAAACTTCCAAGTTAATGAGCAATATCTTGCAGCAAAAGCCAATACACTAAATACAAGACTCGAACCATAATATAAAAAGTAATTTTTTTCTTTTAATATTTGGGTTTTCACCAAAATTTCCCTATCATTTTCTCTATAAAATCCACACACTTATATAAAGGTATTTCAAGTAAGAGCGGACAAAAACTACTTAATAAAAATCATGCAAGTCTCCATACTATCTATAGTATTACAAGAGGCATACATAGTTGTTAACGGAAATAATAATATATATTGACTAAATAATTTATTATAGTCAATATTCAAACGTAATCTATTATAAATATTATTAGATTAGATTTTATTACAGTAGACTAGTATAATAATAAGATATTTTCAGAGCTTATATATATGGCTTTAACTTGTACTGAAATTCTAAGTTATAATAAATATTTTCTAGTTTTTACATGGTATCAGAGCTTGTGTGTCAGGTATCTCAACTACGTGTCTTATTTCTTCTTCCTTTGATTGGGTCATTGATTCTGCTGCCACTGAACATATGACAGATAATAAACAAGTTTTTACTTCTCTTTAAAATACACATCATTCTAATGTCACATTGGCAGATGGATCATCATCTCGTGTTTTAGGTTCAGGGAATGTCAATCCCACCAAAAATATCTCTTTGACATCTGTTTTACATCTCCCTTAGTTTTCATTCAACCTTATTTCTATTAGCCAACTCACTAAAACACTAAATTGTTTTGTTGCCTTTTATTCCGATCATTGTTTGTTTCAGGATCTTACGACGAATAAAATAATTGGTAGAGGGCATGAGAGTGGAGGTCTCTACTATCTTGATAAAGACTATCATACATCTACTGCGTGTTCTACTATTACATCTCCATTTGAAGCACATTGTCGTATGGGTCATCCATCTTTAATCTCTTTAAAACAACTTTATCCGAAATTTTGGCATTTGACATCATTAGATTGTGAGTCATGTAGATTTGCTAAACATCATCGTCTTCCATCATATCCTCGTATTAATAAACGGGCTGCGTTTCCTTTTGAAATAGTTCATTCAGATGTTTGGGGTCCTTGTCCCGTTGTTTCTAAAACTGGTTTTAAATATTTTGTTAGTTTTTTATGATTATTCCCGTGTTACATGGCTATATTTAATGAAAAATCGTTCTGAGTTATTTTCAATATTTTACATGTTTACTGCAGAAATAAATACCCAATTTAATTGTCCTATTCGTATTTTAAGAAGTGATAATGGTAAAGAATATTGCTCAAATACATTTCAATTATTTATGGAACAAAAAAGAATGATTCACCAAACTTCGTGTGTGGACACACCATCTCAAAATGGTGTTGCTGAAATAAAAAATAGACATCTTTTAGAGGTTACTCGTGCACTTATTTTTCAAATGAAAGTACCAAAATTATTTTGGACAGATGTTGTTTCCACTACCTGTTTTTTAATTAATCGTATGGCGTCTACTGTCCTTTCAAATAATATTCCATATTATGTGCTTTTTCCATCTAAACCTCTATTTCCTGTTAAACCACGCATTTTTTGTTGTACTTGCTTTGTTAGGGATGTAAGTCCTACTCGTACAAAATTAGATCCCAAATCCTTAAAATGTATTTTTCTTGGATATTCTAGGTTTCAAAAAGGCTATAAATGTTTTTCCCCATCTCTTCATCGTTACATAGTATCTAAGGATGTTGCATTTTTAGAACATGTTCCATTTTTTCCTGGTTTGTCTAATGTCGATCCAGAAACAACTACTGTCGATGATGATTTACTCATGTACACCACCGTTCAAAGATCTGATGTACCACCTCCACCATATCGACCTTCTATTAGATATGTTTATTATCGACGTAAAGTACCTCCTCCATCATGTCCACTACCAATTCCTTCGTCTCCGGATCCTGCTACAAACAATAATGAGTCCACTCCTGATCTTCCTATTGCTCTTCGAAAAGGTAAAAGACAATGTACTTATCCAATTTCTTCTTTTGCAAAATATGATCAATTACCTTCTTCAACCCGAGCTTTTATTGCATCTCTTGATTCTATTTCTATTCCAAAAGCTGTCCATTAAGCATTATGTCATTCTGGCTGGCAAGCTGCAATGTTTGAAGAGATAAGAGAATTAGAAGACACTGGTACTTGGAAGTTGGTTGATTTACCCAATGGAAAGAAAGCTATCGGTTGTAGATGGGTGTTTAATGTAAAAATGAATCCAGATGGAACGCTAGCTCGTCTCAAAGCACGACTTGTTGCAAAAGGATATGCTCAAACCTATGGTGTTGATTACTCTGAAACCTTTTCTTCGGTAGTTAATTTTACCTTTATTCGTTTATTTATTTCTTTAGCAGCATCAAATAATTGGCCATTACATCAGTTAGATATTACAAATGCATTTTTACATAGAGACCTCCAAAAAGAAGTCTATATGGAGCAACCATATGGATTTGTTGCTCAGGGGGGAAAGAGGAAATGTATGTTTTTTGTATAAATCATTGTACGGATTAAAACAAAGTCCTCGTGCTTGGTTCGGCAAGTTTAGTGATGCATTAAATGAATTTTGGTTGAAGAAAAGTAGTTGTGATCACTCTCTCTTTTATAAACGTTCTGCAAATGAAATTATACTCGTTGTTGTATATGTAGATGACATCATTATTACTGGGAATGATACTAAAGGCATTTCATTGCTTAAAACATTTTTACATTCGCGATTTCAAACAAAATATTTAGGACCATTGAAGTATTTTTTGGGGATTGAAATAACAAGAAGCAACAAAAGGTATTCTTTTATCGCAGAGAAAATACGTTTAAGATTTGTTGGTGGAAACAGGAAATCTAGGAGCAAAACCATGTAATATACCAATGGTTCATAATTCGCAATTACTGAAAGATGACGGAGAATTGTTTAGTGATCCAGAAACGTATCGTCGATTAGTAGGAAAACTCAATTACCTTACAGTAACTCGACCAGATATTGCATATCCAGTCAGTGTTGTAAGTCAGTTTATGTCTTCTCCAACAGTTAATCACTGGGCAGCACTAGAACATATCTTGTGTTATCTCAAATCAGCTCCTGGACTAGGATTGTGGTATGGCAGGTATGGCAGTATTGGTCATAAAAATATAGAGTGTTTTGCAGCTGCAGATTGGGCTGGATCTAAAACTGATAGAAGATCGACCACTGGTTACTGCGTTTTTTGTAAGGGGTAATTTGGTAATTTGGAAGAGTAAGAAACAAAATGTTGTATCGCTGTCAAGTGCTGAAGGTGAATATAGAGTCGTGGCTCAATCTACTTGTGAGATAATTTGGATTTTCCAATTGTTAAATGATATTGGCATCAAGACTACCATGCTTGCGAAGTTATGGTGTGATAATCAAGCGGCGCTGCACATTGCGTCTAATCCTTTCTTTCACGAAAGAACAAAGCATATTGAAATTGATTGTCATTTTATCCGCAAAAAGATTCAACAAAATCTCATTCATACGAGATATGTCAAAACAGGAGAACAACTAGGAGATATATTCACAAAAGCGCTCAATGGATCACGGATTACTTATATTTGTAATAAGTTGGGCATGATTAATATATATGCTCCAGGTGGAGGGGGAGTGTGATTTCGTTTCAGTCTTTCGATCAAGCTTGTACTTCAAGTACTTCAGTTCAAGTTTCAAAGAGATCGTTATTATCAAAGCTACGACAGTTTCAAGTACTTTCGCACAAGCTTGAGGGGGAGTGTTAACAGAAATAATAATATACATTGACTAAATAATTTATTATAGTCAATATTCAAACGTAATCTATTATAGATATTATTAGATTAGATTTTATTACAGTAGACTAGTATAATAATAAGATATTTTCAGAGCCTATATATATGGCTTTAACTTTTACTGAAATTTTAAGTTATAATAAATATTTTCTAGTTTTTACAATAGCAAACATACAAATCAGAAGACCAAACTATAAAATAAATTTGTGAGCAAACATATTTACTGTAGAAATAAAAAACGATACGGTAAACCCAATCGAGTTTAAATATAAGAAAATGGTGAACGCGAATCATTTATTCCTTTATATTAAGTGTAGACACGAAGTGATGATAACAAGATCATTGTCGAATGTTTGATTTGGTGTCGAATATCATAGGGTGTGGAACCTATAATTTGGTACCGTATGCTGCAACTTAGAGTTGAAGCTGGATGTTGAAGCTAAGACTAAGGCCAAAGGCCGTAACTAAAGGCTAAAGCTGGAACTGAGTGTTGACAGTAAAACTAGATGTCAATAGATGAAACTAATTTTTGGAGCTGGAGAAACGTGATTGGGGTAGTTCACGTGGAACTGCTGACTCTGTATGTGAGATGTTCATCAAACTTAGGTATAAAAGGATTCTATTGGAACATAAAAGTTGAGTATACTTGTAGACATGCTGATTGTTACTACGGGGTTCAAGACCTTGACCGATGGTATAAAGAGATTGTCGATACCATGTCGATGACCTGGCTGATGCATTTTACCGATGGTCGTGGCTAATAATGTCGAGGACCTCTGATTGATGTTTCTAACAACCTGTATCAATGTTACTGGAACGATGCGTGTTTTGATATGATACAATTGAGCTTTAGTTCCTGATCGAACTAACCTTATTCCATTTTCTGGAAGTAACCTATTTAATTGAGTCATTTATTCTAGTCTTCATATATTAGTCAGATTATATATTAATTAGATTTCCTACTAAATTGGGTCTTGAAATTAATTAAATTTTCTTATTAATCCAGATTTTCTATCTATTAGGTTTCTTATCTTATGGTTTGAGATTTATTGCAGACTTTTATTAAGGTGATTCAATCTGGAACTTCTATTGAAAAATTAGGGTTTTCCATAAGTCTATAAATAGAGGAAGCATAATGTATTGTAAAGGTGTGACGTGATAAACCAACAACAACGATGATAAAAGAGGTCGACGAGTCTATTTTTTAAGAGAATATAATGAGGTAGATGATAAACACTTGAATATGTATTCTGAAATTCAAATTTTCTTTATAAGACGAGAACAGAGCTTTTAAAGTTGATCTTAATTAACAATGTGTAACTTTGCCAATTGTTGATCATTTATTCGGCTTAGTGGCTAGAATTCGACTTAAAGAGTCTTGTTAGGTATGAGTTAGATCTTGTTCAGACGTTGTTTATTTAATTAGCATGTGGTGAACATAGAAATTTGAAATCCATGTTCTTTGTTGGTGAATAAAACAAAATAGAAGGACAGGGATCGTTAATCTTGAAATATGTCAAGCGTAGTCCTAATGATGTCTTCGATAAAGTTTAATTTTGAGAAATTCACATGAGAACGATTTTAATCTCTAAAGGATTAAGGTTAAAGCATTTCTTGTATCGTTGGGATTATCTACCATAATTGAAGATAAATGGTAGAAAGAAGATTGATGTCGAGGTGCCCAAAATTTGATGATCTTGAGTCTAGGGGATAAGGTATTTTAAGAGGTGTCAGGATAGTCTTCAACTGTTGGGATATAGGATAAGGTGGAAGCTATTTATGTGAAGAAATATTTGGAAAACATGTTGTACATGAAGAATCAGTTTTACATGTTGTAGATGAATGATAGTAGGGAGATCTGAAGACACTTGAACGATTCTATAAAGTTATTATTGATTTGAATGCAGTTGGCGTCAAGTTAGAATATATGGATCAAACAATTATCTTTTTTATATCTCTTCCAGAAGCATATGAGCACTTTGTTGACACCATGCTCTATAAAAAAAATAGTCACTCATGAAGGCCGAGGTGAAGAATGTTTTGAACTAAAAGGATCTTCAAAGGAAGTCGGTTTGAATATCGACTCGAATTGTGTTGGAATAAGTATGAGTAGTAAGACTGGATGAATAAATTGAATCAAGAAAATTTATTGTACTATGATCAAAGGTTAGTACTTCTAAAAATAAGGTCGTATAAGTAGGAACTCCCCTGAGATAAAGAAGGAAAATAACTATCAGAGAGACAAAATTGAAGATGGAATGATCTTAGATGACTATAAATATGTTGATGGGTTGGTGGTTTCTTCTTCCATGCACAATAACAAGTGGGTTCTCGATTTTGGAGCATCATCCTATATAACTTCTAACAAGCACTGGTTTGAAAATGTGAAGTTTTTCAATGTGGTAAGGTCATGTTGGGAATAATATGTTCATTTTGTGAAGGAAAATAGGAGTATCAAATTCAAGCTGTCTACCAAAGTGGAATAAGATTTAACAAATGTAAGGTATGCTCCTAAACTTAAAAGTAACCTTATATATATAAATTAGATGAGGGAGGTTTTGAGTATAATTTTAGAAATGGCAGACTTAAGGTCTTTCAAGACTCGCATGTTGTTATGAAGGCTATCAAGGCTGATAATGTTATAGTTATCGATGGGTCTGTATTAGAAATGATATCAGGTGTTCGGAATAGATATGCTGGTATTTAGCTGAAGACCTATGAGAGTTTGTCAAAGAAGATGGAGATCCAATTCAGGAAGTACCTAAAGAGGTTTAAGACTAACAATGACATGGTATTAGTGAGCCGACCATTCACTAGCTATTGTTTAAATATTTGTATGCCTATGCACAAAATCTTGCAGAGTACCCCAAAGCATAAAATAGTTGAGAATATAAGCCAAAGCTTACTTGAAGTAAAAGTTATGCTTCTGAAAACTGGACAAATCAAGAAGTTGAGCGAATGAGCTTTTGGGATAACTATCATCGTTAATGGGAGCCCCTTGACTTTTGATTGTCATGGAGATATAATAGGTACCAAGAGTGGAGTTGGAGTTGAGATATAATTATAACATAAGGTTGGAGATGAGGATGCCTCCACTGAAGCTAAGTTTCAAGCTGGGTTTGGGCTCGGCCTTTGCGAAAGAAGTTCAACCATTTCTAGATATGAGTCTTAAAATAAAGTTTGATAGGTCAAAAATAGTATTAGATGTTCAAACTATGGAGCAGTTGTCAAATTTTTCTCAGTATGACCTTGAGTTAGGTTAGACGAATGTTACTACAACCTTATTGGATGTAAGAGGCCAAGAGATTGTTTTGTTGGGGAGGATTACCTCTTTAGAGTTCACAAATTGCATAATAATTAATCAATTCTAGCATGCATATAGATGATTTATTTATGGCGAGTAGTTAAAGTATCATGGTAACGAATAGTGGTGTCTTTATGATCCTAGGTAGAGGATTTTTAAGTAATGATCAAAGTGATGACGACAAGATCACTGCCGAAGGCTTGACTTGGTGTTAAAATATGTAACTTGGTATAGAAGTTGTACCTTAGTGTAGAAGCTTGGTGTTGTAGGTTGTAACTTAGATTTGAAGAGGGATGTTGAAGCTGGGACGAAGTACCAAATGGTACTAAGGTCTAAATATAAAACGGAATGCTGACAGTGGAACTATGTATTGATACCTGGAACTAAGTGTTATAGCTAGTGAAATATGATCGGAGCTAGGCATGGGCATATGGGTATGGAACCGAAAAACCGAACCGAACCAAACTGAAATAATATATTCGGTTTGGTTCCGGTTCCTTATAAATACTCATACGGTTCCTTATCTTAAATACCCACGGTTCTCGGTTCGGTTCGGTTCGGAACCGAGAACCGAATAGTACCCATAAATAGCCAAATAAGCAATAGTACCCTTGAATATCCATGGTTCACTGTTTGGTTCCAAATGATTCTTTTGGTTACAAAGTAACTATTTGGTTAGAAAGTAACCATTTGGTTCTTTTCGTGTTCAGTTCCAAACAGTTTTTTTGGTTAGAAAGTAACCATTTGGTTAGAAAATAACCATTTCATTCCTTTCAGGTTCGTTTCCAAACGTTTCTTCTGGTTACAAAGTAACCATTTGGTTAGAAAGTAACCATTTGGAACCTAAACCCGAACGTAACCGAACTGAACCGAAAAGAACTGAACCGAACCAAATTTTAATCAGTTCCTAAATGTGTTCTAGTTTTAAAGAACCGAAAGAACCGAGAACCGAACCGAACCGAACCGACTTTTAATCGGTTCCTAAATGGGTACTAGCTCTAAAGAACCGAAAGAACCAAGAACCGAACCGAATCGAACCGAAAAACCGAATGCCCATACCTAATCGGAGCAGTCCACCTGGAATTGTGGACTCTCTAACTGACTGGATACTCGACTGGACTCAGGTGTAGAAAGAGTCTACCGGAGTCTAAGAGTTGAGCATACCCGAAGACATGCTAGCTGTTTCCAAGACTTTATTACACCGAAACACATCACCAAAGTGGCTCTATATGCGGGAAACTGAGGCCCTTCGGCTAGAATGAGTGCATAATCAAGTGTAGACCTCTTAGTGTCCATATAACAAAAATATCCATGTTATAATAATAACATGTAGTATCTAATTATCTGACATGTTTTATGTCAATTTGTAATGCTTGTTTTCCGGAAAATTCCTGAAGGAAGCTTCAAACTTTATTGTAATGATCAACTCCTGGATTTCTTTATTACCTTCTCATCACTCATATTATAAAGGATATACATGGTCTAGTGCAACATTGTGTATGCATGATACTTTCAAAAATCTAAGTGTATTAGCATGTTTTTTATGCTGTGAATATCAAATTTTGTCTTAGGACACTGACTTAACAAGAACTTATCACCTTTAGCCATAATGGTATCCACAGTTTTGTTGTTTTCTGAGCTAAAATGGTGTAACAAGATCTAAATATATGTATTTTGTGAGATACATAGGATTTCTTAAGGGTAATTCTTTATTATATGGATCTCTAAAATAAAATGCACTTCACCAAGATCTTTCATGTCAAATTTATCTTACAAAAAAGTTTAATAGCATGTAATAAGTTTATATCATTCGTAACAAGGAGTATGTCACTCATATATAACACTTAATATATTATTTTAAGCCCATTTTATTTGTGATACATATAATTTACAAAGTATTTATCTTAAATCTAAAGTAGTTGAGAATATTTTAGAACTTGTGGTACCATTGGCGAGATGTATGCTTCAGCTCATAATTGGATTTTTTGACTCCATACACTATGAAATTTTTTTTCCTAACATAAAATATTTCATTAATAATTAATTTGAGAATTAATGTCTTAACATGAGTCTGACGAACCTCAAATTCAATATGTGAAACTAGAGTCTTGATTTTCCTAAACAAGTCATTTGATGGAATTGTAGAATATGTATCAGAATATCCAGTGTCTTCATGTTGAGTATAAAACATGACCACAAGACACACTTTGTATATTTCCATATTTTCTTAAGCATCATGTTTAGTTTTAAATATTTATTTACAACTAAATTATTTATTCTCTTTATGTAACGTGACTTAATCTCATACTAGATTGTTTTGTATCATTTTGTACTCTAAATTTATCATTTTAAGCTATAAATTAGAGTTCAAACCCTTCATGGAAACTAAAAGGTGATTAGATCACTTTCCAAGATCCTAAAAAGACCTTGTGTTTCTTTAATAAGGCCATATAAATTGAAGGAACACCACTTCTTATTTTTGTAGTCGATCTAACCCATCAACAATTTAAGTACTCAAATATTCACGAAACACAGTCAAAGATACAATTAACTACAAATATAAGTAGTTATATATAAATAATACATTATCCCATGATATATATGATATATTTATTGTAACATGAGATATAAATAAAGGTTTAAAATTAATTAATAAGATAACATATTTTACTCATTCTTACTTTTACTTTGCAATAATCATCTATAATGATAAAAATTTCTTATTTCACTCCAAATTTAGATTCTGATTCGGCTAAGCATAGTGGCTCATAATTATTGATATCAATAACAAACTTAAAATTATATAATTAGTTAATAAAAAATGATGAGATCTGGAAAAAAACTATAAACTTTTAACGTATTTTATCACTTAAAATACGGTATAAGATTATATCAATTTTTATTGGTGAATATGTTTCTATGTTTGGTTGGTTATCATAATTATTGTGATTTCTCTATTACATTGATATATGTTAATGATAGTTTGATTAATAAATAATAACATAAATAAGTATTAGACTAATATATAAAACAATTCCATGAATGTAATCGTATAACCGTGTCAAATTGGAATTATGTGAATGATTGAACTCAAATATTTAGACTTATGAATAAACTATAACTTTATAGACTAATTTTTAAAAACTAATTGTCAGAGGTTATTGTCCACGATCACAACAACTAAAGAAAATATATCTTTATAGAACGATCTATCAATCAAACTATTTTTGATGAAAACATGATTTGCACTCTTTCATATTGAACTATAATTACAATCGAATTTAAGAGATGAATTATATTGATTCTTTCATTGTATAAATAAGAAGAAAATTCTAAGGTTGGTGATGGTTGGAAGATCAGAATCAAAATATTGATAAAAGATAATAAGGAACAAAACCAAGAGAACCAATGACTAATTTTATCCTGATATAAATAATAAATATTTCCTCGACTAACGAGAGATTTAAAAATTTAGTCGAATATATAGACTATATTAGTTTAGAAGTTGGAAGTCTGATTTACACTCATATAAATTTGTCATATAATATAACATTCATTATCGAGGTATTCAATATGTACATTAACCATTTGAAGATAATTAAAAGAGTTTTCTAGTATTTAAAAATAATATCACATATTAAGATAAATGATATCAATAATATCAAATTATAGGTTATTCTAATGTAAACATTTTTGGTATTGTGGATAGTTATACATCTACATACATCAAAATTTTCCTTTTATAAAAATATTTTATTACTTTAAAGAATGTAAATTTATTTTTTTTGTAAATGTGTCGATTTGATATATGTGTGCGCGCACACACACATATATATATATCGACAATAAACGAGTATGCATTAATGATGAGGTGTAAGATGTATGAGTTTTAAAATTATGCATTGGCTGAACACAACAATGAAATAGAAATAATTGATGAAAAATATGTAGATGCGTTAATTAAAAATGTGTAAGGGTCAACTAAGATATGTATATACATTAAAAAAGTTGCATACATGGTTTGATATGATGCACATAAATACTTTGTTAGAATATGCGTAAGTGGTTTGATGAAAAATGCGTAAATGCATTGATGATGAGGTGTAAGATGCATCGTTGTCAAAATCATGCCTTCAATAAGTGGTTTGTCCATTTACAATGCATATTTGTGTTGCTATAAAACTAAGACGTTACCACAAATGACTTGAGTAATGTAATCGTAAATGGTAGATCAGTAAGTGAAATGAACGAATATAAATAATTTTTAGAGCTCAAAAAAAATAAAATTGTTTATTAATAAAAGATAATAATATACTTATTTATACGCATGAAATTATTATTTTATGTGGACGTGACTCGAATTCGAATCTTGGATCAACAATCAAGCATGTGAGTGGTCGTATGTGCTCTTATTGATTCATGAGCTTTATGTGTGTTCAAGCCAATAAATATCACTATAAATAGATTAGTCAAGCCTCTTTTGAGGGGGATAATTTCTTTTCAAAAAAAGCTTAGACTATTTCAATATTATATTTTTAATTTTTAAGTAACTTATACGTGAGGGTAGGCCGAATAATATTTTGATACTTATCAATAGAGACGTTTGTGAGAAAAGACTCATACCCAGAAGTTTCCTTCTAAAAACAAACCGTAGTACTCATAAAATTACGAACACATACTTCAAATAGATGGATGACTTCGGTGAGGCTAAAGGTACTACATGGGCATGTATTCTCCAGCAAAGATGTGTATGATTTTATGAATAAATATCACTTCAAATGTAGCTTAACGATTTACATTTCTCCCATTTGGCAGAGGTAACCAATATTCAATGGCTAACCATATGTATGGGCCTCAGTCGTTAGATCGTAGTAATGTAGCATTAGTGGTTGATGGGCATGAAAGGGTCTCATTGATCGTATTTTTATCAAACATTTGAGATTAAAAATGTCAATATAAAATATTCAACACCTCATGTCATCAAAAATGGAACCTTTATATAAAACCATAGATGGTAAAAAAATCACAAAATGTCACAAACAATTGTAACACATGTAAATTATCAAACCACTTATAGTTTATTTTTTATTGAACTATAAATATGATGGATTCGGTTGATTAGAGAGTGAAAATATGACTAATGATTATTTTCAAAGGTGATTAATCAATAATTATGTTAGTCTCTTTTGGTGGTGGTCATGTCTTATAGTCAATTATGTATTGGTGGTATATTATTAGTTTTAAAATCAAGGTAATAACTTATTAGAATAAAAACTATATATTTATATGTTTGATACTTCTAAAAAATTTCTTAAACTTGTCCAATGTTGTTGTAACCATGTTTATATTTATCATAGTTTTATCCCTCATGATAAATTAATCCATAAGCCATGAAAATCATATGTACTTGTATTAACTCATGAACCTTACGTTAGCTTAATCCATATATGCAACTGTAGAAAATCAATTAATGACCCTTTTAAACAATTTAATCAATTGTCACATTGACCGTATTTTTATCAATCATTTGAGATTAAAAATGGTCAATAAAACAATTCAACAACACATGTAATAGAAATTTTAAACCTTTATAAAAAATCATAGATGGTCAAAGCAATCACAAAATGTTACAAACAACTGTAACACATGGATATTATCAAATCAATTGTAGTTTATTATTTATTGAATTATAACTATCATGGGTTTTAAAGGTGATTTTCCAATAAATATGTTAGTCTCTTCTTGATGGTGGTCATGTATTGCAGTTGATTGTGTGTTGATGGTATAACATTAGTTTTTAAAATTAAAGAAATAACTTGTTTCATCAAATCATAACTTTATGTTCATATGTCGCATACTACTAAAAATAATCTTAAACACGTCATATATTGTTATAACCATGCTTGTATTTATCATAGTTTTGTCCATCGTAATAAATTAATCCATAAGCCATCAAAATCATATATATTTTTATTAACTCACGAGTCTTACGGTTACCCATCCCATAAATGCAACTATAAAAAAAATACATCAATGATCTTTTCAAACAACTTAATCAATTATCATATTGATCGTATTTGTTATCAATTAATTAAGATTAAAAATGATCAATGTCAAAATAATTTAACAACACAAGTAAAAGAAATGGAATCTTTAATAAAACCATAGATGGTTATAACAATTATATAATATAACAAACAATTGTATCACATGAAATTATAAAATTACTTATAATTTTTTATTTATTGAACTATAAATGTGATGGGTTCGACTAATTGGAGTGTGACAATATGACCAATGACTATTTCAAAGGGGTGTTCTCCAATAAATATGTTAGTATCTTTTGGTGGTGGTCGTGTGTTTTAGTTGATTGATTATTGGTTGTATATCACTAGCTTAAAAAATTAAAGGAATAACTTATTTAATCAATAAATAATTTTATGTTTAAAGATGAATAGAGCTGAAACAAAGAGATAGAATATCAAACCAAAAGTAAAGAAGAAAGAAGCATAAAATAAATAAATTTGAAGTGAGACAGAGCCACGAGATTTAAAACATCACAACGACAGGTTGAAGCCTCTAAAGAAATAATAAAGATCGAAAAACACTCAAACATGGAAATTAAAAGACAAAAGATGCTTCAACAAAAACAAAAAATGCAACAAATAGGTAGTATAAGCCTTGGAGAAGATAGGAGAAAGCTTCAACAAAAGATCAATTTGGGCAAAAAATTCTTAAACCTTCCAATGTTGTTGTAACCATGTTTGTATCTATAATAATTTCATCAATGGTGATAAATGAATCCATAAACCATCAAAATCATATGTATTGTTTTATTAACTAACGAATCTTACGATGGCTTGTAAATACAACTATAGAAAAATCAATTAATGACCTTTTAAATCATTTAATCAAGTATCACATTGATTTTATATCTTATCAATCATTTGAGATTCAAAATGTAAATATAAAATAATTCAACAACACATGTAATAGAAAATAGAACCTTTATATAAAACCATAGATGGTCAAAACAATCAAAAAATGTTACAACTAATTGTAAGACATGGAACTTATCAAACCACTTTTTTTTTATTGAACTATAAATATGATGGTAACTGTTGATTAGAATTTGCAAATATGACCAAAAACTGTTTCAAAAGATGATTTGCCAATAAATATGTTAGTTACTTTTGTGGTGGTCATGTCTTGTAGTTGATTGTGTATTGGTGGTATAACATTCATTTTAGAAATCAAGAGAACAACTTATTACATCAAGAAATAACTTTATGTTAATATGTCTCATATAAGTAAAATAAAATCGTAAAAATGTCATATGTGGATGTAACCATGCTTGTGTTCATCATAGTTTTGTCCATCGCGATTGAATAACCAATAAGCCATCAAAATCATATGCTTTTTTATTAACTGACGAATCTTACGGTGATCAATCCATAAATTTAACTATGTAAAAATCAATTATTGACATTTTAAAACAATTTAATAAGTTACCACATTTTTTCGTATTTTGTATCAATCATTTGAGAGAGAAAATGGCCAATATAAAATAGTTCAACAACACATATAATATAAAATGGAACTTTTATATAAACCATAGATGGTCGAAACAATCACAAAATGTTACAAACAATTGTAACACATGCAAATTATCAAACCACTTATATTTTATTATTTATGGAACTATAAGTATGGTATTTCGGTTGAATGGAGTGTGAAAATATGACCGATGACTATTTTGAAAGGTGATATGCCAATAAATATTTTAGTCTTTTTTTGTGGTGGTCATGTCTTATAGTTAATTATTTATTGACATAAATAGAAGATAAAATTACGCATAATTTTTTATATGGATATGCGTCAAAGTTCATTATCAACAAAATAAAGGTCGTGCAATAATCCCTAAATTATGAAATTCGTCAAGCCATTCACCACGTGACCTTTATAATATACGTCAAATCCTCTCCTTGATAAAAACAGTTATAAGTCAAGTAATCTTAATATTCTTGCTAAAAAAATGTTATAAGTCAAATCATCTCAACATTAATTACGACAAAATCTACAAAATATGGGTAATCTACGTTGATACATAAACGAACATGGTTAATAAACCAAACCTATAAGGCCACACAAGAGGTCGTACTAATCCTATGCTTAAAAAGTCATATTAGCAAACATGGTTAATCAACCAAACCTGTAAGGCCACACAATAGGACATACTGAGCTTACACTTAAAAGGTCAACATCACGAACTATTTAATAAATCAAACATATAAGGTCAAGCAAGGGCCCATACTCAGCTCAATATTACAAAGGTAAATTAGCAATCTGGTTAATCAACCAAGCTAGCAAGATGCCATATTGTACCTTGAGTCACGAGTCATATATATGTAGACCTCCGCGACAAGAAAGACAAACGTCTTCTATTGCTTACATACTTACAATATACACACAATCACTTACAAGTATTCATTAAATTCTCCAAACCAAAGGTTACGATAACTACAACGTAATATATTCACACAAAATTAGTAAAACTAAATATACTTATTGCTTTATCCTTCAACGGATACTATAGGTCTACTCATCCATATCCAACAAAAAATTAAATCAAGCCGAAGAAACATGTAATGTCATAACAACATACTAATTGTTAGTTATACTTTTTCTCTTTGGTAAAATAGAGTTTTTTTATCCTCAAGAGAGTTTTTAGCGGGCAAAGGATTTTAACGAGACAATAATACTTAAATATGAACCAAGTTAGCGACGTCTCTAATAATTGTTCGGCTAAAATATTCAGAATAACTAAGCCTAAAGACTTTTAGGATTACAGCCGATATGGCTGACATAGTTACTTTGACATGATCACTGATGCCTCAATAAAAATGATAAATGAAGACAGATCTACGTCACTTTACAAAATCAAAAAAAGCAAACTTCCTCAAAAAATAAAAAAGAATAAAAATATTAGACTATGCGGATATTAAATTTGACCATTGTATAGTCTTTAAGTTCTACTATATTCCAACTCAAATACTAGAGGGAACTCCTGATAAAACTATATTTCGTATATAATACACGGACAACAATAAAGTGTCTTTATGATTTTATTATACGTGATTTATATTACATATTTATTATTTAAATTATGTAAAAAAACAGAGATAGATAAGGAAAAAGTGAAATGTCTTTAGGAATTTGTATCAATAAGAGTATAAACTCTCATTGTAAGAGGAACGATATTTTATACAAAAATATTATTATATTATTTTTCTATTTTATCTCTCATTTTTCCTCTATAGATGATTTTGTTGTTTTATTAGAGTTTTTATCCTTATCATTAGTCTTTTTTTGTGGTGGTCTTGTCTTGTAGTTGATTGTGTATTGGTGCTCTAACTTAGTTTTAAAAATTATGAGAATAATTTTTTAAAATTAAAAAATAGCTTTATGTTTATATGTATAATACTACTAAAACATTTCTTAAACGTCTCATATGTTGTTGTAACTGTGCTTGTATTTATCATGGTTTCGTCCATCGTGATAAATTAGTCCATACATTCTACTTTAAAAAATCTATTAAGGATCTTTGTAAACAATTTCATAAATTATCATATTTTCGTATTTTTATCGATCATTTGTTAAAAATGACCAATATAAAATAATTTAACATGTAATAGAAAATAAAACCTTTATATAAGAACATAGATGGCCAAAACAATCAAAAATATTACAAACAATTATAACACATGGAAATTATCAAACCGCTTGTAGTTTATTATTTATTAAATTGTAAATATGATCGGTTCAATTGATTTAAGTGTTAATATATAATCGATGACTATTTCAAATATTGATTTGCTAATAAATAGTGTTAATATATGATCGATGAATATTTCGAATATTGATTTGCTAATAAATATGTTAGTCTTTGTTGGTGATCATGTAATGTAGGGTTGTCAAACGGATATTTCAGATACGAATCTGCCTATATCCGAATCTGAAATCACTATCTGAATCCGAATTCGAATCCAAAGTTTTATAAAAAATAACATTCGAATCCGTATCTGAATTTCCACTAAAATTTTTAACTAATTGCACTATTGGATGGACTACTTTTAGAAGCACCTTAGTAGAAATTCACATTCCCATTTTAAATGTGAGATAAGATTAAAAAAATATACTTATTTTGAAAAGCTACCATGTCTTTTATAGAAAATTTGGTAGCATTTCTTTTCCACATTTTAAATGTGGGATAAAAGTCACAAGATTAAAAAAGATATATTTGTTATCAAAAACAACCGTGTGTTTTATAAACATCTTGGTAGCAACTCTTTTTTCCAACTTTAGATGTGGGATAAGATACATTTTTAAAAGAAGAAACCATATATATTTATAGCCAACTTTGTTAGTAATTTGTTTTGCTTTACAATGTGTGATAGCTAAAAAATATGCTTAAATATAAAAAATATTATATATATATAATTCGGATATCGGATATTTCGAATACGGATATGACTATATCAATAGCCGCTCTTTTCGAATACGAATTCAGATACGAATATTATCCGTTTTTTTTTCGAATACGGATATTATCCGTTTTATTCGGATTCGATATCGAATACGAATTCAGATACGAATATTATCCGTTTTCTTTCGAATACGGATATTATCCGTTTTATTCGGATTCGATATCGAATATTTCGGTCGGATATCGGATTTTCGGATTTTTTTTACAACCTTATGTAATGTAGTTAATTGCGTATAGGCGGTATAAGTGGCGAAACCATGAACCGAAATAAAGGGGGGACAAATAAAATTTTATTAAATTCATTCAATATTTTTAGTTTTTAGTAACCAATAGATGATAATTAACTAGCGAGAAGGTAAACCCCACAAGGTGACAAGCTCAGTCAAGAAAACAAAACGTTTGTAGAGGGACTCGAACTCATTAAATTTCCTTACTCCACCAACTCTGCTAACCATTTCGCGACATGATGAATTATGTTAGTATTACTATTCCTTGGGTTTTTAGCTAAATAACACTTCATTATAAGTCCATATCAATTAAATAATATTACATATAAAAACAATATTTAACGATAAATATGAATATACTTAATATATTATTTTACAAGATACTTAAAAAATCAAATTTAATTTTTAAGATATTTAAAAGATTCGTAAAAATTAAATTAAATTTTTCATATCGAAGATATTTTTAAAGCATCCATGAAAATATTAATATATTATTTTTTAAATATATTTTAAAAGATAAAATATGATAAAATCAGATTAAATTTTTAAATGTACATAAAAATAAAATATCCAAAAGATATTTTTGAAAATAGATGGAATTTAAATCAAATTTTTTATATAAAAGATATTTTTAGATATATAGAAATAAAATAAAATTATGAAAAAATATAGAAATAAAAATCAAATTTGTAAAATAGTTATTTAATTTTTTTTACTCATATTGGATTGCTCTTATTAATAAGATTTGAAAGTACAAGGACTATGTGAAAAGTCTTAACAATGATTAGGGCTTAATACAATACTAGATCAAATTTTGAATTGAAGATACCGCCAATGGATCTGAAGCAGGGGAGCTAGGTTAGATTTGGGGACAAGACGATTCGATTCGGGATCAGAGAAATTGAAACCATTGTTAATGAGATGCGTTAGCTCTTAGGTAGCCAATTCCTAGACTTTCAAGCAGATTTATAACTCTCAAGGGATTCGGGGATTCAGGGAGTCATCTTGATTGCTTTCATTTCTTTTAAAGCTTGCTTGGAAATCCAGTAGGCTGCGGTGTTATGTTCACGATATATGCGGATGATGGTCATAGCATGATGGATGATTTTTCTGCAACAGGTGATAAAGGGTTCCAAGTACCATGTAGTCTTTCCAGGATTTCAAAGTCAACTTCGATATTCAGGTTGGTTATATTCATCGAGCGACAGATTTGAAGCCGTCAAGCAAAACTCTACACTCTGCAATGATTGGTAGGTTTTTCCCATAAACTCTTCCAAACCAGAAGAATGGTGCCTTCATGATTTCTAACAACCCCCCTCCCCCCTCCGCTAGCTTCTCCAGGATTGTCACAAGCTTAAAGCGATTTGCTTTAGGATTTTTCCATTTAAGAAATAAAGAGAGTCTGTTATTTTTAAAGATGCTTTACGCATCAAGTCTTTTCCCTAGTGAGATATTTTGAGCAATTTTGCATTCTCTAAACTAGAGAGGATGTAAATTGAAGAGGAACTAACACTTTAATTGTGGTATTTCTTTTTATTGTCTCTAATTGTGGTATTTCTTTTTATTGTGAGCCGCTCAGATTTCCTAAGTAATGATTGAGGGTAATATCATTCGAACATTACATTTTTTGGAGGTGGACTAGTACCAAGATCTTATAAGGTGAGAGAGATTCATATTTGGAAAGATGTGGATCTTGTAAAAGGAACTGAAGAAAACCCATACAAACCACCGGACAAATATGTGATGAGTTGTTTCTTTGTTGTTGCAGAATTGACACTTAGATACCAATTACAAATGCTTTCTTTGAAGGTCAGAGTCAAAGTAACAACGAGCATTTTCCTTAGCGTGACAGTGTTCGAGCATTTTCCTTAGCGTGACAGTGTTCCAGGTCTTGGAGAATAAATTGAACCTATTACTCTTCTTTTTTCTAGGTTTCTTTAGAGCTAAATGAACCATTCCTAATTTTATTAATCTCAGTGGAAGTAATAGAGAGCTTCAATCAATCTATGTTCCAATCACCCTCAATAAAAAAAGCTACATTGACTTTGTCTTTATTGGCATCTCATAACCAGCTTCTGTCATCAAAGTCATTGAAGTAGATGAATGGGTTTGTAGAGCACCAACAGTCAAGCCAAAAATCTATGTTATCGTGACCAGAATTCCATACAAAAATCTATGTTAAAAGATGTACTTCTCTGTCCCTGACATTCCTGATTCTAATCCAGATTTTTTATTTCATTAAAGGGGAAGAGTCTAAGATTGGGTGAATATTGTTGCAATATATAGCCAAAAATCTATATATATATATATATATATATATATATATATTACATTGTCTATTAATTTTCGGGAAAATTTAATAAATGTTATTTTATTGTCTATGTAATACATAACTTATTTTAAATATATAATAACATATAAATCTATATATCTTTGATTTAATTTTTCAAAAAACGCAAATCATTCAAGTTATTTTATTTAAGTGTTCCTCGAATTTATTGTACACGTTATCTTTTCGCATCCATCTAAATTTTGGTACATTTTTAGCCGGGACATAAATGTCAACATAATTTATTTATTAAATTTATGATCCCTAATTTAGCCTTGAATGAGTGGTGTACATTAATAGTCTATATTAGCTCGATAGACAATTATTTTATATATTTGTGATTTACTATATATTGTTTCCATTAATAAAATTATAGTATTATAGGGTGTCTGAGTTTATATTCTTTGTATTTTTCGTTGGGGCTCCGACAATTATTTTAGTTGTCTGTGGAAAGAAAAATAAAAATATTACGTTATTTTAGTTGGTTTTTGTTATTTTATTAGATATTTTAACTTGATTTTAATATTTTAATTTGATTTTTGGTATTTTAGTTTAAGTTTTGGTTTTGGTTTTGAGTTTTAGCTTTTGGATTTGGATTTGGATTTGGATTTGGATTTGGATTTGGATTTCGTTTTCGTCTTAGAGCAAATTAGAAATTGCAATTTGTTATTGGTTACTTTTTTGTGGTGTTTTAGTTTGGTTTTGGGATTGAATTTAGTTTTGGATTTTGATTTGAATTTTGGGTTTTGATTTGAATTTTTGTTTTAGATTTTGTGATTTCGATGTTAGAAATTAGAATTTGGGGTTTAGGATTTGTGACAATTAAAAAGTAGAAATTATAAATTAGGGTGTGAGATCGGAGATCAGATATTTGAATTGTAAATTTGAAAATTTGAAAATTTGAAGATTTGTGATTTGTGATCGGAGATAATTCATGGGATATAATTCGAAGATATAGTAAAAATATTAAGAAAAATTGAAGATATTTCTTTAAATATAGACTAACTTAATAATTTTTTAATATATATTTTAATATAAAAAATTATATTTATAGTTAAAAATAATCATAGTTCCTTTAGTATTTTAACGTTTCTGCTCCCTGTCAATTTGCACGCGCTAGTGGAAAAAATGCAACGATTTGAAACATCAATGACTCGTTTTAAGGACGAAAGAAGGTTAGTCGCACGAATGCAACATGTGTCAAACACCAGTGACTTGACAGGGTTTTTAGCCTAAATCAAGCAAACTGCATAATCAAAAGTGATTTCATTTATAGCCCAATACTGCAAAATTCAGAAAAGAAAGAGAAAGAATTTAACATGAAACCACTAGAGAAAATGAGAGATAGATTTAGGGTCAAAGATAGACCTAATTTTGAATTAGTAGATGAGCTATGTCGAATGGTTAAAGAATCAAAGGGTAAATTTGTCTTAAAAACCTAATTTTTGGACTATTAAATAAATTGATACTTATTTTGGTAGAAATAGATAAATAGTATTTGAAGCTGGATTTATAAGTAAATACCATCTTTTTATGTATGGATCGGTAGAAACCCAAATAATAATTTTTTTATAGACAATCCGATGATTAAAACATACCCGGTAGTGAGCATCTATTGACTATTCATTTTGGATAAAGTTAGTTTTCGAATGTATTGATTGGTTAAAGACTACCCTGTGGTACTATCCTCGATAAAACTTTATAACACTTGTAGTCCCTCGATTTTAGGTCAAAGTTAAAATGCAGTCAACACAATGAATTGATGCACATACCCGTTTAAACAGTTGACGTGACAAATATGATTAATTTTTATGGGTTATTAGTATCTATATGGCATTATATACATGACTTCTTAATAAAATGGATATATAAGATTCAATTCTCCATTTTATCTCCATTTAATTTTTTTCTTTGTTATGTTAGTGTTTCTTTTAATTTATTTTTTTTTGCAAAGTTTCTTCTTCTTTTTGTGTTTTTGACGGTTTTTTCAAACTTTTATGTCTGATTTACCCTTGCCTTCATTTTTTTGTGTTTTGTCCAAATCTTGCTTCTTTTTTTGCAAACTTTAATTTTTTTTTATTGTTTATGAAAGTAATATTTTTTCACAAATAATTTGAGGATTGATGTTGGTCTGAAACTTAAGCATAACAATTTCCCTAATCTAGTGTTCGTTCAAATATTATTGAATAATTTTCTATCCAATGAGTAGTCTTTTCTCTTGACGTTTTCACTTGACCATTCATACCCGGAGAACTAACAATAACTCTAATTCCTGCTTGTAGAATGGTAAGTTAGACCCTAAATTAATTTATATGAACATAGTCTAAAAATGTAAATCAAAACAAGAATGAAGATCAGTGATTTATGTTGAATATGGTAAAAAAAAATATAAAACACAACAAAAGGTCTATTATTGGTGATCTTGTGAAGCCCCCCTTGTTTCTTGACTGGCAGCCGAGCATAACCAGTGTACCAATATGTGATGATATATTAATCTATAAAACAACATATGGCTCAAGTGCTCCGGAAGGTTCAAACCAGGTCTCACTCACCATAAAGTTACATATGGCTCAAGTTCTAGAGGCAATGCCCTACTCTCTACCAAACTATACATTCCTTCCAATACCAAGTACCAAAAGTCTATAAAGGCTTATGGGGCCACACCGACCCTGAAACACCCAAATATGAGAGATCAATGGGTAACAAGGTTGTAAAAAACGAGAAAAACTGAAAGGATACGATACAAGTCGAGTTTGATACAAGCCAAGAGGATGCTACTAGGGAATGACTTATTCTACCAATGGTTTTGGCCATGAGGTCTCAAACGATGCAAGGGAGAAAATTTTTATTGGATATATGAAAGTCTCATAATCTAGTCAGTGGGGTTAGGGGGAGCCATGTTCAGAAGTCCACCGCCAAATTTGGGCCTATAATAATTCAAGATCTTAGTCATATGGTCGTTCGATGTGGACATCTTGTTAAGAGGTTTCACAGTGTGCCTACTAAAAGGCTTTTAATATAAACATATGCCTAGAAAAATTCCTTATGAGTTTAGGTAAATTTTTTAGTGTTTGATTCTTGGTTAATAAATTCTAAGATTTTAGATTTTTCTTTGCAGATGATGTGTAACATGTTTGGGACCATATGAACAATTTATGTGGTTCTTCCTAACTTTGCTAGCCTTTTGAAGGCTATTTTGAATAATATTAATGACATGGATGAGACTGTTGTTGAACTTAGTAGGATTATAAGTGGAATAGTTACTTATAGGAATCGACATTAAACTAAAATACATGAGTGGCGGAAGGCTACAAAAAACCTCCAAAAACTCATGGTGGGGAGGTCAATTTTGGAATATTAGAAGCGTCAGTTGAAAGATGAGGATCCCTTCATAAACAAGTCATTTAAATATGTTGATGCTTTCAAATGTAAGGTTGTTAAGGAAGCCCATGTCTTCACATATGGATAGCTCATGATCAAGTTGTGCATATTAGAAAACAAATGGTCCTTGACTTTCATGATACGTTTTTTACCTAAACTTAGAAAAAGGTATGGTATTTACCTCTTAAATGGGCTCGATCGAAATGGGTCATGATAGATTATCCGGAAGATAAATAAATAAAAGTGGTCAAAGACCAGAAGAAGGGTCTCCATGTTGATGCTCAAGTGAATACGATAGATAATTTAATGTTGGCACTCCATGTTGAACCTTCCACTACATAACTAGAATTCCTAAGTACTCTTAATAAGATTCATTTAAGAGAACAATAAGAATTTTAGGAATACGAGGCTAAAATAACCAATGGTATTGATGAGGCCAAGATCGATTAAATGTATCATATTTTTTATTAGTTTGTATTTATTTTCCATCTTTTGAACCAAATTCCTTGGTAGTCCAAGGCAATATCTGCATGTGTTTTGTTAACTATCTCTGAACTAGCAAGTCTTTTATAGTCCAAATTAAAATTTGTATGCTTAAAGTTTTGTTATATTATCGCATGTGTTGTTCTCATTATGCGGTATCAGCTTCCTTTAGTGGTGATCAGTCTCTATCGATGAGGTCAGACCTCATACACTCGCTTGATTTTATCATTATGGGTGATTTATAACTTTAATATTTTAAGATATGATTTATTCTTCCGGGAGTGGCCCCTCTGTCTGCCTCCTCTAGTGTTTGAATAACAAAACTTGCTTTTAGTATTTTTGGACATGAAAGTGGCATACTATCGACCTCCATTGGCAGTTTGTTAACTTATATTGATGATATCTTGCCAACGAGGTCGGGCTTTAGCTCCTGCATCTTAGCATACATATGTTTTAGCGCACAAACTTTTTTTAGCCAACAAAATTCTTAAGGGTTCGACTATATATGTACCTTATTAAAACGTTCATGCACCATGTGGCAGGAAAGAGTTCCCTACCGAGGAATCTGAATATTTACAAAGATTTGTATTTACATAGAAAGATGATAATATTCAGCTAGACATATATTTAAATGTTCTATGTTTGAGAGATGTGGGAGAGGTATGACTCATTTATCAGCCTACTTGTGTGTGTTTCCTTAAATTTATCCACCTCCGTGTACGGTCCAGTTAGGGTTAAGATTATCGTCCATAGGGTTTTTAGTATGTTGAAAGAAACCTTCATTAACCCTTGATTATCCATTTGGATGCGGTCGTGCACCTTTGAATCATATATGCCTCTCATCAAAGTTTGCTAATTATGTACCTTTAGATATGGCTTAATCCTTTTTTTCGATCATATCCAAACTAGATTTATTTTCCCTCGATATTAAATTTTTTGGCATAATTGGATGATCTGTGAGAAAGGAGCACTGTCTCCGCTAGGACTACCACATCCATACCATAGACCAATACAAAATGTATTCCATATCCCTATATTGAATAAGTGCAGTACTCATGGTGTAGTCGTACATTGCTAAATCAATGTATAGTGTTTGTTTGGGAAATGACTTCGATAGTACTTTTAGAGATGGTCATTTAATCTTGTAAAACATTTAGTCGCATTCCTCAATTATTATAAGCGCTCGGATTTTTTAGTGGTTCAAAAAAATAGGAGCATTTATCTGAAATAAAATAGATATGAATCTGTTTAAGGCTGCCAACCGAACAGCTAGTATTTAGACTTCCTTAATTGATCTTGGAGGGTGCATTGATGTTAAAGCATCTAACTCTGGTAGATCAGCCTTTATCCCACTTTTAATTTCCAGATATCTCATGAACTTTCCCGACCGGACCCCAAATGCGTATTTCTCTATATTGAACTTGAGGTTTATGGCCACTAAATTAGTGTTTCCTCTAGATATCGAAAATGGTCGGCATCCTTGGGGCACTTGAGCAGCATATCATCAGTATACACCTTTATATCCCGACCTATCTTACTAGAAAACACATTTTTAATGAGCTTATAATAAGTTCCATTGTATTATTTAATCCAAAATCTATGAATTTATAACAATGGAGACCACGTTTGGTAGTGAAAGCAATGCATTATTGTTATGCTCTGTGCATCTGCATCTGTTTATACCTTGAGTACGCATCTATGAATGACAAGAGAATATTATTCATAGTTGAATCCACTAATTAATCTATCTTTGGCATCGAGAACGGGTTCTTAGGGAAATTATTGTGCATCTGCATCTATTTATACCCTGAGTACGCATCCATGAATGGCAAGAGATTATTATCCGTAGTTAAATCCACGAATTAATCTATTATTGGCATCGAGAATAGGTTCTTAGGGAAATTTATATTCAATTTAATAAAATCCACATACATGTGTTATTTTCCAATTTCGTTTGGACCACCAACGAATTGGTTGTCCATAATAGGTATTTAGAATCTATGATGTGACTGATCTCAGATAATCGATTTTCCTCGACCATAAAAAGTATTAATCTTTCAATATTTAAGGTTTTTATTTTTTGAATGATAGGTCAAACATTTGGATTTATTGAAAATCTTTGGCATATGACGTATGAGGTTAACCATGTTACGTCTTCTGACTTCTAAGAAAAAAATATCTAAATTGTTAGTAAAAAATAGAAGGATAGTATGGATACTACCTAAAATAATAATACCGATTTTTAAACTCTTTCCCTCGATAAGCTTTAGAATTTTCATAGACTCATCCAGGATTACCAAGATTTGGGACTCACGAGGATCGTAAACCCCTCCACATCAAGTAAGACTTCTTATGATTGTTATTTTTGTTACATAAAAAGAAGTCATGTAACACGCCTTAGATGTCTGCTGATCTCCTATTTATGACTCGCACTTTTCCATTAACTAAGTAACTAAAGCATCAGTGTATTGTCAAAGTGATTGCATGCAACTTAGCTAGCCACGAACATCATAGGATCATGTTGTAGGCAGTAGGATTTTTTACCACCATGAATAGTGTATACAGTGTTATTTTATATTCTCATCTTCTGAGGTAAACATCAATATTTATTTCACAAAGAAGCTTAATATCCTCTCATGCCCCACTACAATTTTATCAGAATTTTGGTAAGTTGGTGGTTTCATCATTTTATCAATTATGCATTTAAAGGTTACGTTAACAAAACTTACGGTATTTGAACCCTCCTTACTTGAAAATATAGGTGGTGATTAACACATTATCATTATATGGTCAATTATCTCTCAAAAGTCACTGTAACTAAAAATTAATCGGTTGAAACAAGGTTCAATACAAATAAGTCGAGATATTCTCATGGTGCTGCTTCTCAAACTCGGATGCATGCATTTTCCTAGAAGATTTAGTTATCTCATACGTTTTCCCCCTAGCGATGGTCATGACACTATTTTAAATGTTTTTGAAGTTTAGTAACCTTCCTCATGAGGTTTGGTTAATACTTCAATGAAATCTTAAATTATCATGGCTTGCTTGTATCTTGGTTGTATCATTAGTGCCTCAATACTATTTGGTCATGTATAGGCGTAGATCACTTTCTTTCGGACTCTAGAAGCTTTATTTTTACCAAACTCAATCAGTTTTTCATCATTAATAAGGGTATGGATCTCTCCTTTTAAAACTTTATAGTTTTTGGTGCAATACCTGGTGCCATTATAGTACTTACAAAACTTAATGATCTTTATATATTCCTTAAGTGTAAGTATCGACAACGGTTTCTGAAAAATAAATGAATTTCTTAGCTTTTCGATATATTGTAGCTATGCTTATATTAAATCAATATAGTTATCATCTATGTTTTTTACCTCTCAATTTTCTACGTAAGCACCCCTTCAACCATACATATCTCTTCGGTATATTTGAAACCTAGTTTGATGGTTGATCGGTAGGGAGACTGGTAGACCAAGGCATAAAAGAAGAAGCGTAGCCGTGAAGCAACTAGTTAAACCAGGTTAGGATCTTGCTAATGAAGGTCACAAAGAAAGCTCGGCCTAACAAGCGAACATCCCTGTAAAGCTAAACATTACATTTCTGAATTGTTCTGTATGTTGGTCAGGGTCTCCAAAGCCATTGTACTTTTCAATCTTATAATTACCAAACCATTAGGACCCCTCTCCAGGAAAGTTTTCTAGTGCCAAGGGCGGTCTGGACATACTAGATCTCTATACGTAAGAATATATATTATTTCGCACCAGATGTTGAGTCAAAACCTAGAAGCCCTCTTGATACGGCTGATTAGGATTGAGGTGATGTGGGTTTAATTAATAAATAGAATATCCATACGTATTCTGATAATAATAATGCTTGACCCCTAACATTGAACCCAAATCGTGCTAGCCCCCAGATGAAGGGGTTAAAATATTGGCTAACCAGGTTGCAACGGGGGAGGATGAGCATGATGTTGTTGAGGCTGAGGGAAATGATGTACCAGTTGGACATAAGGTTTTGCGCACTGTTGCGGAGGAGACACAAGCTCATATTAAGTTGGCACCGAAGGTCAAAATTGAGGTGGCACTATTAGATTCAAACCTTGGAAAAGGTCAACATAGGACCTCCTAGTCGGAGCTTTGCGTTGATGGTGCATTGCCCTTTGTATGCCTTAACGTCTAAACCGAGATCATTGATGCCTCATGTGTGTAATATACTCTGAATTTCAATAAAGATCAGTATATATGTCGCTCGACGAAAAAGACGTGTGATGACAGTTCATGACTGTATGTCCCTTTTTGCGATCGTTTTGAAATCGCTCGACACGGTATCGCTGGAGTGAATCCGACACCTCATCATGAAACTCCAAAAGACCCTAATTGATATATTTTTTTAAACTTTAAAGCTCAACTTCGAAGGTCTCGAATCCATGTTATCCACGACCTCAGCTTCATGGGCTAGGCTTGTTTGCTAACTGAGCCCGAAAGATGGTTGTATCTAGAAGACTCTCTGAACCATGTAATTCCTCAACCATTGTTGAAGCTTCGACCCCTCGCATCAACCATAATAACATTTTCCATAACTAGAAGAAAAGATAGTGATTACTAGTGACTTTATCTAGATGATTTTGGAAATAAAGTAACTATGTACGAGTCTCTTTTCTCATACATCGGCATTAATGATGCTCTGTTATGCTCGGACTCTAAGGATATGTTCATACCGGCCAAAACACCACGCATTATGAATAATATCTCAAAAAACTATTCTAGAAAGAGAAAGTCCACACATTATGATTAATATCTCAAAAACTATTCTAGAAAGAGAAAGTGGTTATGTCAATGATTATTATATTAATTGTTGACTAGTCTCAAAATGGATGAAAAAATTATTGATAGTCATACAAATGATTTTTTAACACAAAACTCTAAAGTACACTAATGGATCGATGAATACATTCTATTTGTTTCTATTACATAAATAACGAAGGATCTAACCTAAATTTTATTTTTATTATTAATAAAAAATAACCGTTTATTTTAATTTTATTTAAAAAATAATATTCAAGTGAATATTTAAGCAGATATGTATAAATTATGCATTTTGGAAACATAATTCATATCCAAAATGATTTATATATAATATATAGTTACGGTCGAAATTTTTATGGTTTATAATCTTCATTAAAAAATAATTAGCAAAAACCAATATATTTTTATGAACAAATATTTGTGTAATTTATATAAATAAATTACGAAACTGCAGCTAATTGTAAACTAAATATTAGTCAATAGTATTAAAAGGTTAAAACACCCAAAAAAAATGATCCGACTATGGTGTTTCTGGGAGAATATTGGTAACAACACAATACACATGTGACATGGCCGGCCGTGTTCAAAACAATAGTTAACTTGAATGGTTAAAACCTTAAAATTATAAATTTGTCAAAACAGAGCCGAAATTCGTTTTTCAACCGAATATTTATTGATTTTTACTTTATTACATTATAAATTCTATACTTAAAGTAGTAACCTATTTTTATCATATGCGACATAAGTCGCATCGCCAAACAAGCCAAATCTCTCTATAAAATCGTTTATTAAAGATGATTTTCACCATTTATTTTAACTTCCAATTGAAAATTTCTTGGTTTGTAGATTGCAAATTTTCTACATTTACTTTACTTACAAATTATACTTGGTTTTCAACTCTGCAAACCCAGAAGGAAGAATTCGAAATTTAGAAAACTTACAAGAATATATAAAATTACAAGTGATATATAAATCTTGCAATTTTCTGAGAAACCTGCATTCTACAAATCTTGTAAGATTCTGAAAAGCAGGCATTCGGGTCCGCTTACTTGCATTCTTCGAGAAGATAAAGATGGTTTTAGTTGTTGCATGTTTTGTTAAGGTATCAATGCTTCATCGCTGCTCAAGGAAGACTTTAGTGAGTGCAAAACACCCTGCCAGATGAATACAAAAATTATAATCACAGCTTACGACCTGAAAAGATTCTAAATTCACCGGTCATTCAAATGCAATTACAATATAAACTTGTGTCTTGCCGATTAGTTGAGTAAGTGGGACAAAACAGATCGGTCTTCCACGCTAAATCTGTAAACAAAGGACAATGAATCAAGTCCAGAAGCTAGTATAGAACAGTAATTCAATGAGACTAATAACAAAACCTTTTCAGGAAGCTGTAAGGGAGATATCCACATCAAGGGTACATCAGAGATGAGTTGTGCGGTCTCTTTTATAATGTCTTGAATGTTTATCTGTAAGCCTTGTACATGTATCTCAGCCTACATGATAATCAAGGGTAGGGATCTTCATTCATCAGCAATATTTAAATTAAGTTTTAC
Organism: Limnanthes douglasii subsp. nivea; assembly: GCA_036936605.1. Classification (NCBI taxonomy): domain Eukaryota; kingdom Viridiplantae; phylum Streptophyta; class Magnoliopsida; order Brassicales; family Limnanthaceae; genus Limnanthes; species Limnanthes douglasii. The sequence goes on along the minus strand of JAUPFV010000001.1, from coordinate 273,802,400 downwards.
TGCTCTATGCATGAAAAACTATGCAATGTTAAATCATTTTGCCCTATGATCCACAGGAGGAGAAATTCTAATTGTATTCTTTAGTTATACTAGGTAAAATAAACTGTTACTGCTCCAATTTATTACCTTATGGAGGAGAAACTCTAATTGTATGCTTTAGTTATATATTAGGTAAATAAACTGTTACTGCTCCAATTTATTACCTTATGAAAGCTGTATAGATATGAGTTTAAATCATTATATAAGTTTTTGGCACATGCATAATACTTTTCAGCAGCAAATTCATTTGGGCAATTTATTAGCTACAGGAATCAATATATCAAACAAAAAGGAAAAACTACAAAACCAAACACCTGATCATCTCGAAGGTGACCTGGAATTTCTTTCTGAAATCGAGAACGTTGCAACACCTGTATGAAATTATAGCGTTACAAGTATCAAAAGACACTAGAGAGTAATGTTTATAAATTAGAACATGATAACTGCTGCTAAGGAGAAGGCATCATCCATACACATTAGGAACTTCAAATTTTTTACTCAATTTAAAACATAAAGCATATGATATAACACATCTTTAATCTTCTGATAAAATTTTGTAACTTGCATTTTTATTTCCAAGAAAAATCATAGAAAACACTCTTGGCGGCTCTTTATACACACATTACTCACTACTAAACATCTTATTGTTAACTATAGTGATGACTAATTCAAGACTAATTGTTTCAGAAGCCGCACAACCCAGGCAGCAATATGATAGGACTGAAGTACCATATCTTTACAGTAAAAATAATATCGCCTGAACTATTCTACTATTCTACCCTTACTCAAGCCGTTGTTGTAATAAAAAGTAATTATAGATTATGCACAACACGTTTCAATAGCTTCAAACCATCATCTATCACCTGAACATTCTACTTTGTATCCTATACAAACCTAAACTAAAACACATCATGCACATTTGTTAAAAAATAAAAACAGCATCACGAAAATAGCTACGAGAAAGGGTGTCCATACAAAAATCACTCCTTAGCCCTGTCTCATTAGCCGCTTTATCACTGTATCCAGAAGTTTTACGTGAAGCCTTAGCCTGAAATGGCATAAGGATGGCAGAATATATAATATAGAAAGGACAGAATAAAAAAGAGAGTGCTAAAGCCATTTATGTTCAAGCTTCACTATGCAAGAAGAATTAACTAGCAACGACATGCAGAAGTGCAGATATAAAACATGGACCGAGATTCTTTGTCAGTAACTTCAAAGGCATTTTTAGATCATGACACGACATGCCTTTACATTGATCCTTCCCTGACTAAAGCTTCTAGATTTCCATTATCTCGTAAGTCAAGCAGGTTTATTGTCTTATTTTGTGAGTGTTCTCAAGTGAGATTTATTAAAAACTGTTTTACCATGATACTCAGTACCAAAACTAGTCAAGCAACTAATTAACACAAGAAATTTAAAACACATAGACAGTAACACCAACCTGAGTCACCCATTTAAGCACTTTCTTCACCTTTTCCATGAACCATTAAGGACATTAATTCACTGGAACCACCACTCTTTTCATTTCCATATACCCGTGCTGCTTCGATAATGACCCTTCTTTGTTGCCCATGTCCATAGATTAAGAGCTCTGGTGCGCTCATCCATTCATCTCTATCACCACTAATGCCGGCACTAATAAAATTAGCAAAGCTTACAGTTCAAATGAAATACAAGAACTTCTATGACCACTAATGTCGGCACTAGCAGTTACTGGATTGCAAAATCAATCATTGAAAAAACCTAAATTCTTTATAAATGAGAATTGATAAAACAGTGAGCTAGAAGACAACTCACCTTCGACCGAATCGACCGGTGAGATTACGATCAACCATGGACTTGGTAGACCTGAAATGAATGTTCATCCATTGATTGGTTGTCTATTGTATCGGCTCCTCTTCTCTAAAACCTCTTTTACTTCACATTTCGAAGAAAAAATTGGAGCTACGCCTACTGAGAAACCCTAGGTGGCAATTTGGTATTTATTCTTACTTATGTTCCCTCCAAATATAAAATTATATATAGTCGATTCATTGTAGTTACCACGGGCTAACAACTCCTTTATCGTTCTATATACGATTTATTTTATCTAGCCAGATTGATGATTAATTTATAATAATATTTTATCGAACTAAACCCACATAAAATCCGAATACATGTGATTTTTTTTAAGAATTCAATCTAGATAATATATATATATATATAGATCAATACTTATGATGATGCATATTTTTGTGGCTTTTTATAGTATGCTACGTTTCGCTTTCATAGATGGTACAAAGAATATTAACGACTTTAGTATCTTAGTTTAGTATTTAATGTACGATCATTTTTACATTTTCTAACCATAATACTACCATGGCTATTCCATAAATATGTCGCATATTTATATGTGGGCTATAGATTCGTTAAAAAATGAAACGAAAATATTACATTGGTTATCTTCATACAAAGAGGCTTGTTCTCGACCATTTAGCGGTAGATACGATGCATATCTTTCATGGTGTCCTTAATTTTATGGAAAATTATTGATATGATATGTATTTAATGACACATGTTTTGTTGTTATTTTTAGGTTATATTTTTAGTCATATCAATATATACGAATAATAAAATTGTTTGGTGATGTAACGTGATTTGACTGTACTATTAGGTGCAGAGACAAGATAAAGTCGTACATGCTCGGCCACGTAGTTCAAAAATTTGGTTGTATCCAATATGTACTGTGTCGTCTGAATAACAGAGTTTGTAAGAGAAACAAAATGATTAATATGTTTACAACTATGGAGGAATCTGGATTTCGTGGGAGTCAAATCTTTATCGGCGGACTAGAATTGTCTGATAATGGTCAAAGTTTTTGGTATTTATACTATGGATCAAGACTAATATGTGTTTATTTCTTAAATTTTTTAATATGATATATCTCCAATTATGACCCAAAAATCATTGGTTTAATTAGTACACATGACGTATGAAAAATAACATTTTCCAATATGTTGATACAAGAAGATTGTGATGTGTTATGGGATATGATCCATATATATGATTTATCAGTATGAAACTATAAGTAATTTATATTATTTATTTGATGTGTTGAATTTCGAATATTTGATTTATTTTATGTGTTTTGTGACGCATTATAAATATTTTAATAAAATAAATTATATGAACTTTAATTTAATTTTATCTAATAAATTGACAATGATACAAAAATTAAAATAAACATTACGTGAGCTATTTAAAATATTTTATTTATTTACTCGGTGGGATAAAAAAAATACAACATGACGCTTTACGTTTTAGATTAATAAGAAATGGAAAATACTTAATTTCAACCCCTAAGTCAAAATTTGATTTGTTTTTATATTTAACTTTTTCGGAACTAAGTTTGGCCTACACAGTCAAAATCAGTTACATTTTGGTTTTAAAAATGATCAATTAATTTTGATCCACACGGCCGAAATGAGTTATATGTTGGCTTACAAAATGCAAAATAATGTTAACTTACATAGTCCAAATCATTTGCATTTTAGTTTACAAAATGTAAAGTAAAATTAACCCATACAGTGGAAATCAGTTGCATTTTTATTTTAAAAACACAAAATAATGTCTACCCACGTGGTCAAAATTACTTATATTTTGGTTTACAAAATGTAAAGTAATTATGACCTCATGGGTCATTAGTAGATGTATTTATAAAAAAAATAACCAACATATCTTATTGCGTTACAAGGTTACTTAAACATTACCGCCAACCTAATGCACAACTAGTTGAACATAGTTCTATATTCTTTTTATATACTGATAAAGTCAAACATATTACCAATAAAAATTAACAAAAATCAATACTATATATCTATAATATGAAGTGAAGTACGACCAAAAATTCATTATTAAATTAAAGTTAGCGGCATGGTTAATTAAATGATTTTATATAAATAATATTTTTTATTGACAAAGTTGTGTGCAAAATGTATTTCGTGTAAGATATAAATTATGTTAATCGATTTTGTTTGCACGTTGACACGAAGAAGTATATATTATATGTAATTATTTTATATTAGTTCTATTTATCGGAATGTTGACCTCCCATACGAAGGCATACAAATTAGATTCAAGTTTTTCTCTTTAGATTTTTTTGACAAAATAATTTAACATTATTTGAATCAGGTGAACGGAATCCATATTCACAAGAGAGGTATAAAAATACGCGTAGCTGAGTATAACCGACTTGAAAATTCTAACAGATGAAATTAACTAACGATGGTTTGTTAATGTCAAATGTTTAATCATTTAGCGGATACATATTTCAAGGTTTGTATTAGGTTAGAATCCAAATATATGAAGGTTCTAATATAAACCTAGATAATGTTTACAAGAAACAACATTTGGGATATGGAATTGAATCGCGGTATGTAATTCTTATCCAACTCATATAAATATATGATTTGGAACCATATATGATGTTATCCGACACTTGTTGGAAATCGAGTTATTGCATATATTTTGTTATATGCGTATTACCATTATATATATATATATATATATATATATATATATATATATATATATATATATATATATATATATATATATATATATACTGAAGTATTATTTTTAAATTAAACCCTAAATCTATAATATATTTTGGTGTATCCATAAAGATGCATGTTTAACACGGGTCACTGATTAAGTATTGACAACGAAGAATGACTTTGGTGGAAAAACAATTGATGTCCTTGCTTGCATACTAAACTATATTTACGAAAAACATGAAGTATACCGACACCATATTATCTTGATAAAGTTTATGTTATGTAGGATTCTCTCAAAAAGCTTCATATTTATTAGGTGTTTAACCTTACACATGAAAAATATTAAATAATATTAAAAAGTGTTTGTTGCGTTCGAATGATAAATTTACCGACCACCAGTTGGAGCACATTAGGGCGGCCTTACTAAATAAAAAGTTAATGCATTTAACGAATTTGAGTATCATCAGAAACAAAATGAGTACGAATATAAGCATCCCTTATAGTAAGTGTAGATAATCTCCATGTTTTTTTATACTAATCTATCCTTCTTATGTTTTATTATCGTAAATTGAGTTCTATTTTATTATTTTTATTGTATATTTATGTACTGTTTTTAATTCAATATGAAAAAATTTGTTTTGTATTTAAAAACTTTGAAACAAGGCATTTTCGTTATGAGAAGTAATAATACCTATAAGTGTAGTTTAAATTACAACACAATTAAGTAACAAAACATTTACGTTATAAACAACAATATAAATATTGGTTAGTAGATTGGTCAGTCTTCAGTAATGTTCGTCACCATACAACCTTATTGTTTAAGAGGTTAGATTCTGGTTTATATCAATATACGGTCGAATAATGAACTTATTCAAGTTTGACTATATAAAGAAATTATTTTCGCCTACATAAGATGAATGGTTATAGTGGTTCATTCGTTGGATGACTACCTATCAAAATATATATTATTATTATAAAATATAGTTTTATTATGAACAAAATATATAATTTAAATCAATTTTTTTGCATACGTTAATTAAATCATATGCATGTGTGTAATGCAACAATATATATCAATGAGAAAATACATAAAACCTTTGAGAAGTAAATAAGTTGCTCGCACAACTAGAAAAAATAAGCTACGATGCATTTAAACAAGGTTGTAATGATGAGACAAATAATAATAAATTAAGCATAGCTAGTTCAAGATAACGTTTTGCGTGTATTTTAAACTTGTTACAAAAAGACAGGTCCAATCAGATTTCTTTCATTAGTTAGTGTCTCATATGTGGTCAGAGTTTTTTATCTTCAAAATAAGTGATGTAAAACCTTAAAGGCACAATGACCATCCATTCGTAAATTCGTTACCTCATAAGTGTAAAAATGTAGATAATGGGAAGGGGGAAGGGGGAGATGGTCTTAATAGAATAATTTTTCTAAAGACAAGTCAAATCATTTGTTACTTTTTTTGCGTTTTGGTATATGTGGAGCTTTATTTTTATTGTGTAATTTTGATTTTTTAGTTTGATTGACTAATGATTTTCGTGGTGCTTATAATTGTTGTCGGGTTCAGAGTTGTGGTTGCGCTATCAGTTTGTTCGATGAAATATTCAAATAAGATTTTTCTCGTTTGGTCAAACTAGTTTTAACCATTTTTTCTCAAATATTTTCGTCTTGAACGATTATTTGGATGGAATAACTTGAGTTATTTTCAGATCAAGTACTTAAAATAATTATTATATAAATCTTGTTCTCTCAATCATAATCATAGACCAACCCATACTTTTTTTAAAATTTATTTATCCACAAATTTATTTTTATCGTTTCATGGAAACAATTATAATATTATCACTTCATGTCCATCATATAACAAATCATACAAAAGTTGTTGCTTTCCACAGAAGTCATCTCAAATGCACACGATAAACCATATGTCGCTTTAATAACATATTCACATTCTACTTTTTTTATATATGTATTTTTAGTCAAATTGCAGTGTTTCAATTTAACAGTAAATTATGTTTTGCTGACACCATCCCTCGTGTTTATGATTATTTAAGTGTGTATAAAAATGGAAAGATTACCTTACATTCCTCGAACGATGCTTTTATATTCATGCATTGAATATCAAGCAAAGTATTAATTTTCATAAAAAATACTTCAAAATTTAATTGATTTATTTCAATAAATTGCTTCAAAAATGAATGTGCACTTCTTACTCCAAAGTTTTTAAATAAGTTATAAAAATTGCTTGTGTGGTTAGTATATTTCTCTACAACTCGAAATCTATTGGCAAATACTCGATCATAATCAAAGCATAAAAAAATGCATTGGGTGCATTATTTTTATGTGGATATATTTTTTGCATTAGTTAAAATGATTTTTTTTGTACCACTTGCATAACAAGTGTGTCGCGTCCAAAAATGAGTTTTGATTATTATTATTTTTTAAAAATAGATTGATCTGAAGAGAAGTTAAGATCATCAAAATTGAAGAAGTCAATGAGAAGCTGGACAAATCTCAAAGACCAAATGGAAGTTATTTGAGCTTTAAGCTAGTGTTCGTCGCAATCACTATGCAGTTGGTCACGGTGAACTAACAAGGCCAAAATAACACGTGTTTTGGCTCAATACTTGTCGTGATTAGCTATATAATGATCAGGGCAAAGTGGTCAGTCTGAAATAAATAGGCGTGTCATACCAATGATTACGATGAAAAAGAATTCGTTACAATCATCTCAAACAAATTTTAGAAATCCATAACGTGGTAAATGACTTTATTTCAATTTTTACTAGTTAACCAACAACTTCACCTCAGAATGTAACAAAAGTGTAAATCCATTAGAGCCATAGCACGAGAAACATAAAACCAAGAAGAAATAATTTGACAATAAGAACAAGAATACGTTTAATAGTGTTAAGAGAAATTCCTTTGTGTGTGGCAAACAGGGTCATATTTCTTGTACGTGCAACCTTAATAAAAATGTGATGGCATGAATTATGTGGCGGAAGATATTGCTAAAATTATGGCAGAATTATTGCATTAAAGATAAGATTTCGGGCTGGTGGTACGATACATGTGCATTTGTCCATATCTCCTATGAAAAATCTTTGCTAAAAATAATGGATGTGAGTAATAGCATAAAAGATGTGCACATAAAAATATACAAATAAGTCCAATGTTGAAGGACGCGGAAGTGCAAAGTTAATATTTACCGGTGGTAAAACAATTACTCTTGTAAATGTATTGTATATTTCGGAAGTGAACAAAAAATTAGTTTTGGTGATCTATTAGCTAAGGATGGAATTCGATCTATGTAAAATTTCGACAAACTTATTTTGTTCAAGGATGGAACCTTATTAGGATATATACAATCTTGTAACAATATGGTCAAACTATTTACTCATGATGTTATTAAGGAAGTAACTAATTCTATTTATTTTTCCTCGCGTAATTATAGTCTATTACGACACGATAGACGTGCTCATATTGGCATAACATGATAAATGGAATCATTAAAGTAGTACTTATAAAATGTGATAGGTTTTATGAAAAATGTAAATTGTGTGTAGAATAAAAGATAATTAAGAAGCCTTAAAATTTTGTAGAAAGATGTACGAAATTGTTAAGCTTAATACGCATTGACATATGTGAGTTATCTATATTGACACATATGGATACGAGATACTTTGTAACTTTCATTGATGAATAATCTAGATTTACATATTCGTATTTTCTTAAACATAGGGATGAGTTCTTTAGCATGTTTAAGATCTTCAAAGTGGAAGTAAAAAGTCAATTAGACATTAAGATTAAAATATTGTGTAGTGATATAAGCGAGGAATAGTTTTCATGATAATTTCATGTTTTGTGAAGAGCATAAAATAATTCATCAATGTTCACCACCTTATACACTGTAACAAAATTGATAGGCTGAGTGTAATTAGAATTTTGATTGATATGACCAATGTCATGCTAGCTAATTCCAATTTGTACAATAATTTATAGGATGAGACTATTTTAACTGCACATCATATTTGTAAGCATACTGATCCAAAGAAAATAAGAATGTCTTTATATGCGTTATGTAAATGAAAAAAATCAAACATTGAATATTTTAAAATGAGGCGGTGTTAAGTTTTTTGTAAAATGATATATCTACAAAAAATAAGTCATGAATTTATAAGACATATATTTCTTATACTAAGTAACGATATAGAATGGATTATAGAAATGGATAGGTTTTTGTCCTCTGCTTTTAAGACAAACGATCTTAATGAATTAGACATTATTTTAGGAATAAAAGTATTTAAAATTACTTGTTGAGTGCAAGCATCTGAAATCTAAAGAAGCACATACAACATTTGATTATAATTGAAAACTTGGAAAATTAAGGAAAATAAGTAGCTCAATTAGAATATACTAGTACAATAGAATGTGTGATGTATGAAGCTTCGTGCATTATAACAGATATATCTTTTGCGATAAGTAAATTAAGTTAATTTATGAGCAATCTAAGCACAGAACATTAGAATGTCGTTAGAAGGGTTTTGGGGTACTTGGAAAAGACGAAGGATGTGTGTCTTCAATATATTAACTTTCATGGGGTACTTGAGGGATATACGGATGCAAGTTGGGTCACTAGTCTAGCTGATAATAAATCAAATACGTGATGGGTGTTCACTTTTATAGGTGGTTTTGTTTTTTAGATGAAACAAATAAACATGTATATCTTATTCAACGATTGAATATGTGTTTATAGCGTTGGCCACAATATGTAAAGAGGTTGAATGGTTGAGAGATCTCTTGTTAGAGATATCATTTACCTATAAGAGTAATATGGAAATACAAATACATTATCATTGTCAATCAATATTAGGTATAACACACAATGAAATCTACAATGGGAAGTATAGACATATAAGTCTAAGACATGAATATGTTAGATAATTAATTCAGAGTGGAATTATATCGGTCTCATACATATGTTCTAGCAAGAACTTAACATATCTGTTGACCCAATTGTTTACTCGAGAATTAGTATAGTCTACATTTAAAGGAATGAGACTAAAACTCTTAACATAATATTTTATAAACAACGACAACCCAATTTCATTGTAGAAAACCTAAACATCAAATTTTCATTGGTGATAATAAGTTGTTTATGAAAATTTAAGCATATATATAAATTAAATTTCTACTTGTTATGTGTGTGAAATACACTAGTCGTTATCGTGGAGAGATATTTTTTAGGGAATTTTTAATACAATTTGGTCTGTGTATGACATCTGTTTCTAAAGATAAGAAAAACACTTTAAGAATTGAACCTATGAGGATTTAAAGGTGATGTTGTCTCTCCAGAGAAAATGAGTTCCTCTGAAGTTGTGGTTCTTGAAATAAATAAAACACACAACCGAAACAAAGTCAAGTGTAACGTGGAAAAATATTTTGATAAGATAATTACATGTGTGAGATCGTTGGTTAGATCAAATGGGAGGTTGGTTCAAAATTTACGACTACCAATATTTTCCATTTTAACTTTGATATATTTACACTAAGGTAAAACACAAATCGAAATATATTTTGCTTTATGCGTGAATATTGTCTCATTGAGGAGATAAGAGAGATCATTTAATCAAGTGAGGGATTGTTAAAAATATTGATTAAATGTGTTTGATCTGAATATGAGTTCAAATAATCGGAGTTGGAGAAGTCGACAAGAAGATTGGACAAACCTCACTATTGCCAATCGGGAGTTATTGGAGCTTCAGACAAGTGTTAGGTGGTTGATCGCAACAAAATAGAAAATTCGAAACAGCAAGTGCTTCAAACAAGTGCTCGCCACTATCAGTTATATGTTGATAACGATAATATGGACATGCCGAAGCAAATATATGATTTGGTCCAGTGGTCGTCATGATCAACCATATGTTGATCGTGGTGAAGTGGATTTCGCCGCAGTGAGCTCAGCTCGAGAAAATTTGAAATTTCAGAATGTGGTTAACAACTGAAATTCAAATTTTAACCATTAATCAACAACTTTTTTGCGATCAACGAAGGTTGATCGCATGCAACCTGCAATGCTGTATTTTTTGAAAAATAAAAGTAATTTGAGAAGTTATTTCTAATGTACTTTTTCAAATCTAAGCTTAAATTTATTATTTCTTGTATTTAAGATTAAAATGTGAAGAAAAAAACTTGTTTCAAAGATCTAACAATAGAGTGATCACTTCTTTATAAAGCGTTACTTTACATGGCTCAAACTTCTCCATTGAATCTGACGATTTTGTGGCAAATCTTTTTTTCATTTATAATTGTAAGTTGTTGTTTCCTATTTTAATTTTCTAACAATTTTGTGTATATACCACTTGTATAATAAATATTTCATGTCGAATAAATGATTTTCGTTTTTTTATAAAAAAAATCTTTAAAAAAAATTTGGTTTGAATTTAAATTTGTTCGATTAAAATAATAAATTTTAAAAAATAATATCAGAATATAAACTCGATGAGCTATTACAAGAAGATGAAATGAGGTATAGTAAAACATATACTACTAAAACTTATATAAAAGAGCTAATAAAAAATTAAAATTAAAAAAGATAAAATGATGTATAATTAAAAATATATTACTAAAACTTAGATAACAGAGCTAATTAAAAAATTAAAAAGTTAAAACTAGCTCAAAAATATTATCAATCTAATTTCGAATAAGAGATTTAAAATTATAAAAATATACTATAGATAAATGCATCTGAGTTTAGGATATTATATCCTATAAAAAATAGGCATGATAAGTCTACGTCGGCTAAAAATATACTCCACTCTCGTTCGCTAATAAATGTAGTGGAGTAAATTTTTGTAAAGTACTCCACTAATAGTGTTTTCTTGGTATTTAGGTACTACGATGGTGCATGTACCAAGCTAAGTTACTTAGTTTGATGTTTCATATTTTACGTTTGAAATTATAATTTTTATTGATGACAAAGAGGGTGGGTGAGGTCGTTATTTCTTTTTTTTAGTTTTGGTTTTGGTTTTGACATAAATAAAACTAAAGTTTGAATTATTTAAACCAAACTTAACTTTCCATATTTTACGTTTGAAACTCCAATCCATTTATTATGTAATATATATTTGTATTTATATAGTTTATAATAATTATTATTATTATTAGGCACTTTTAAAACAGACGAACTTAGCATACAGTTTTTTAAAGTTAGAATTGGTGATTGTGAAATTTAGTTAAGAATAAAAAGGAGGAAAAATTATAGCTGGTGGATCTTAATTATTTTTGTAAGAGGTTGTGAGAGAAAGAGGTATGTGTTTATATTAAACGTCTTTGGAAAAAGTCAACCACCTTAACGATGTTGGTTGGGTATTTATATCGTTTTTCCTTGATTCATGGGTCGTGTGGGTCGAGCCTCATAGCCAGGTCATTCATATGAGCCCACAAACCCAAGAAATAAGTTACTAGGCACATAGATGAGTCATAGTTCCACTCAAGCTACTCTTCATCTCCTGTTTTTTATTTTGTATGCCTGAAATGCCCTTCGGATATTATTAGATAGCCCCCTTAACGTTTTTAAATTTTTTTTGGAAGAGCTAACCATATCGTATAATATCCGACTGGCCTTCGAAGTGGATTTGAAGGGTCTACCGATCAGCCCAAAGGTCGTGACTTTATTATTAGTTTTCTGTTACACGTGTCAGCTTCTAGTTGGACCTACTAGCCGTTTCTATAAGGGATTTGCAGCTATACTTCCAAAATTAAGGGAGCTACAGTTAATTGATAATAATTATTACTTAGGCGATTCACCTCTCATAGCTTAAAACACTCAAGTAGATTTTTTTATTATATAGGTATGCTTTTTATTATTTCCATTTGTAGAGTAAGATTTTTTTCAAGTTTTAAATCTATAGAGATATGCTTAGAAATCTCATAAGCATTCAACTTCTCCAATCTTTCCAAGATTTTATGTTCATAACAAGAACTACCTTAATCAAATAAGGCTGGCTCAACTTTTTCTAAGTTAGATAGAGAGAAGAGAGAGGCAAGAATCATTGTCGGACTGTCTGTCTCTCATAGTGGATTGATCATTGAAGAGGTATCAGAAACTGGATCGGAGTTCATCTTCTTACAGACCAACAATATTTTCCGAAAAAGCTTCCCCATCTCCATCTTAAATAAATCTAAAAAACCAGAACCACCACTTTACCAACCAGAGCAACCAGAACCACCAGTTCACCAACCTGAGCAACCGGAACTACCAATTCATCAACTAGAGCAATCAGAACCACTAGTTCATCAACCAGAACAACCACAGCCACCAGTTCAACTAAACGAAAACCTTTTTCCCAGGGCTAAAGCCGTTACCAGTCACAAAACTCCATCATCTTTCATTTCCACAGGGTCAGATATAGGAGAGAGCCCATCTCGAAGGGTTACTAAGGTATCTAAGGCCAAAACTCTAATTCCAATTGCCAAATAGGTAGGCAAAACCGATGAAAATACTTTAAAAGTAAAATCTCCAGTATTGCCAAGCTTGGATCCAAATCCATTGACTCCTCCCACTAAAAATTTTCATACTCAGAAAGAAGACAACTTAAGTCGGTTGACCCAGCGCCACAAATCATGGAGGAGACGATGGAAGATAGTGGGTAAAATACCTCACTAGAGAGTTCCGGACATACTGGGGAAACCAGTTTATTTTGGGAAAAATAAGAGAAATATGTAGTGGTGCATGTTGATTCCCGAACCGATTCTGGAACGCCTTGTTGGGCGAGTAGGGCCTAATTTTTCCAAGGTCACTGTTAAATATTTTTTGGTACTAGAAAGAATTTTTTATGTCTATACGCATACTGCTGAGTTGGATAGAATAAGGAAAAAATGAGGCTTTCCGGAGTCCATCAAGGTGAGAATTCCCATCCCTGATGAGACTCCAATGAATATCAAGACTAAAGAATTGGTAGTATATACGAAAGACTAAAATCTTCAGTTCCCTTTGGACTCAGAGATAGATAGGTACTTTCACCTAGTAAGACTATGACCGAGTCAGTTGAGCCCCAACACATGTTATACCTTATTGGCAAGCACCATTGCTTCTAGACTTTCCAAGATCCTAATTCCCATGGAACAGTTCGTTGATGTAGCCGGCTTATGTCGAAGCCACCATATTCCCTTCTACTATTTGGATATAGAGAATGATTACAATTTGGTTGACGATTTGTTGGAGGCCGATAAGCCTTAAAATACTCAATTCATCTACATCAGTGGTTCCTGGGAGAATGGAAAAAGGACCACCTCCAAAGGAAATCCAATTGCTTTAACCATATACTAGAAAAAATCAAGTAAACACTTTTAAAATTTCTATTAAATCTCACTTCAGATGTTAATATTGAACTTTACATCGTATGGTAATATTAAAATTTCATATCAGATTTATCGTTCAGTATTTTCCAAGATGTTTTTAGAACATCAGGAGGAGGGACAAACCACTTTGGGATTCAAAAGGACTATGATCAGGGTTGAACGCCCCGTACAAAGTGGTATGGGTCGATAGATTTAGGGAGGTTTCTTCTTTTAAATTTCATTTCCCTTCCTCGAGTTGTAAATCACACCTGATGCTCGGTATTGGACAAAATTCTTAAAGATAGTAAAGTAATCATTGATATAGAAGATGAGTATTTTGTTGGGATTTGGTTTTTTCATAAACCGATTTGATATCACTTCTTCAAATCAAGCAAGAATACAGTATGGGGAAATCAACAAAAATTGAATATAAATGAGGAATGATGAACGCAGTGGTGATGGTGGTGGAGTGAAATTTCTCAAACGTCTTTCTCTCTCTATCTCTAGACTTATTATGTGATAGGAAAAATGGGTGTTGATAGGTTATTTATAAAAGCAATGATGAAGAAGAGATCAGGTTTTTCAGAGAAGGAAGTTGAAGGGTTTATAGGCGTCCATAGATTATAATACGAATTGACAGATAATGGTTACCTAGTAGGTTCACATGTGTAGAGTGTCAGAATAAAGTATCACGAGCACTAAGAAGCTTTTGTAGAGTGACAGATAACGCCGCTGGCAACTTGATCAGTGGGTTTACGATACCCTCTGGTAAACCCTCCCTGCACCAGTCATAGTGCTTTCCTTAACTGTAAACATAAAAATCTTTTTAGGTAACATCACCAATGGGATACGTGCGCACAAAAACACATCATATTTCCTTCTTACACTTATCCCTACACCATCTCTCCAGTTGAATGTTCATTACGACACTTTCGTTCTCTTAATTTCCTGATACAAACACGAATGCGTGTTTCCAATTCTTATCTGATGTCGGCAATTCTACCAATCTTACTACCCCACAAAGTTGAGTATGAAGAGTTTTAAGAACGACTCGGGGGTAATTTTGTGTTACGAGAATCTCTTAGTGTCAAAATAGAATTAAGCTCTTTGTTTAGGAGCCTTTTAGAGAGAGAAAGTAAGAACTAGATTAAGTAGAGAGGGAAAGTAGTATTGTATTCATCTCGGGGTCTGTAAAGCATTTGTGGTCCTTTTATAGTACAATTATGGGTCCTAAACGCTTTAATTCCACTTATTACATCTTTAGTCCCTATATCTTTTCACCTCTTCATAACGACTATTTCTATTGTTCTTTACAATTTTCCCCTAATACAACTTCTTCTTTATAATTCGCCCCTAACAAACTTCTTCTTTATAATTCGCCCCTAACAAACTTTTTCTTAACAATTCTCTCTTAACAAACTTCTTTTTTACAATTCTCTCCTAACAAACTTCTTCTTTACAATTTTGCCATGTCTTTTATTCTCCCTCATGAGTAGCCCCCCAGTCCTAGTAAAAATATTTTTGATAGGACTGTGAAGGAGTCTCCATTGCTTATTTCAATCCTCCTCGGCAATTTGCTTCCTCGAATATCTTCTCCACGGATAACTCTGCTTCAACTGCAAAATTTCTCCTCGAAAATGCCTTCGAACAATGTTTCAAATATTACATATTTCTTCGAAAAAATCTCTGTCCAACAAGCATACCCTTCGAATAAAGAATACCTTTTATGCCATACTAACCAGTAGCCCCCCAATCCTTGCAATGTCTTAGTAATCCTTGAACCAGACCTTGTCGATATCTTGCATCGGAATTAGCTGTATCAGAATAATCAGAGCCACCAATACTAGGCTAATAGATTGCAAGGATTGAATAAAAAATATATGACGTCAACAGTCGTATTTCTTTGTCAGCGAATCTTGTTTAGAAATCTTTTCCTATTCCCCAGACGTTTGCATCATTGGATTGCCTCTGCAGCTTCTCCCGCGTTTTTTATCAACAATTGTGCACCTAGGTTACCCATAATGCCCCTAGGAAAATAAGAGAAAATATCCTCAGGCCTGACTTACCCTAAAAGCTCATTATCCTCTATAAATACTGATCTCCTTCCTTAGCATTTCAAACTTTCCACCCTTAAATTTCTAGAGAGAGAAAGATGGCTTATAAACCTCGTCGGATTCCAGAGTGGCTCCTTATTAGCAAAAAATTCGAAGAGAATGTTGCTGCTGGTGAATACATTGAGCCTCAACCCCAACTTGCTGTCACTACGTTTTACGGTTCGTGGCCTCCACCGGAAAATTCCACTGCTATGATAGCCCTCGAAGTTTCACAACAGAGTCTAATTTCTGATCAAAGCAAAGTCAACCTCATGGGTAAAGATAAACAGCATATACACTCGTCTGGGAAAAGGAAAAAAACATCATAAGAAAAAATCTGAGGAGCACAAACGTGCTAAAATGACGCCCTCAGAGACTTCGAACTCCCCGTTGGCTCTGATCGCTGAAAACCTCGTGCAAAAAAATGACAACTCAGGATCGAGCCTTCCAGCCACTCCTTCAATCACAGCAACTGAGAGCCCTCGATTTTCTTGAGGAAGGAATATCTTAACCGAAGAAGAGCTTTGAGAAATGCAAAACAAAGCTTTAGCTACTAAAGGAAAAAGGATTGCCTTGGATATCCATGAGCCAGAAATTCAACCAGCGTCTTCTGAAGAGCAAAATAAGACCACTAACTTACCTTAGAATCATCTAGTCAAGCGACTACCAGTCATCCAGTAATGTCCGAAGAGCAAGCTCGTCGGATTGCACCTAAGTCTAAGGGAGATATCACGCTTCCCTTAGAGCTTGATGTCATTGCAGGCAACAATATCTGAGGGATCGAGAACAAACACATGGTGGCACTACACAACATACGATATAAGTATTTTTCACCCTCTGAGGAGCCCATGCTGAGAATCTGGTGGTGCATTCCTTCGTATATTAACATAAGGTTTCCCTCGGAAGGTGAGACTCCTCTATCAGTGAGGGATGATGAACTAGTTGTTTATACCGAAATTATGAATTGGGGGTTAAGGTTTCCTTTAGACCCATTTTTTTATTGAGTACTTTGCCAAGATTTGTCTCTGCCCTTCACAAGCCGGACCAAACATGTGGTTCACGCTTATGGCAATCATCATGGCTTCAAGGATTTCAGGCATCGAATTCTCCTTAGAAGAGCTGATCGGACTATCTGGTTTAGCAAGGAATCCATTTTTTCCATTTTACTCACTAACTTTTAGGCGAAGACAAAAAGTTTTAAAAGACTTGCAAGAGGCGGATAAGAAATGGAGGCAACAATTCATCTTCTTCTCTGGTCACTGGGAGACAGGGTCAGAATCGACTCCTTCGAATCTTCACAGGCTATCCCTCTTGTGGACCAACATATGTAAGTTTACTAACTTCTTTGACCTTTTCTCCTCGGATAATAATGTACTGACTTGAAAATTCTTGTAGTTATGGCAGGTATTTCAAAACCCTACTCGGATTATGTGGAGAGTGCCACTACTGTCTTCACCAAATTGAGCGAGTGGGCCAAATAACACTGGGAAAATAGATTTATCTTGTGCTTCGTAAATAACAACTTAGCCATGGGCCGGTTGTGGAGGTTGAACCCTCTTGATCGATTGACCTTGAAAGAACTAATGACCCCTCTCCCTCAACAAGAAGTTTTAGATCGAGTGTCTAAAAAAGACATAATCATATACCTCCCAAAGCGTTCTCGTGCCAAAAGTCACCTTGGTGAATCCGACAAGGAAGTTTCCACGAAGGATCGTCCGTCAGATAACGAAGGGATAGTCACCAAGCAGGAACCACCTCCCTCGGCCAACATTGTGATACCCGATTCCAATTCCCCTCCAATAAAATCTATCCATCCGCCGAAGAAGAAATATACCAAAGCATGAAAAAAGAAAAACAAAGATGTCCTGGAGCCTATCCAAGAATTAGCCGCAGATGGCAAAACGCAAGATGACATTCAAGAAGCCGCTCAGGGCAACGAGCTCCAAGAAATATCGAGTGAGCCCAAAAAAGAAGTTAGAGGTAATTCTCCCAAGGAAAACTCTAATTTGACATCGAACTCTCCTCAGACTCAGGCTTTAAGTCCTGCTCCCATCGAATATTCCCCTATACTGGCACCACTCCCCATTCCTCGAAGAAATCCTCCTCAGAATGTTGACATTAATATTCTAATGGGGGAGACTTCGGATTACGATCCCACAGTGCTAGGCTCACCCACCAACTCCTTCGAAGTTCCTCTTCATGATGAGTTTTCACTAAGTCTTCGAAGTCTGTTTCATACCTCTGTCAACATGGGAAAGAAAATGCAGCATCTAGAGGAAAAAAAAATCATTAAAAGTTCAAAGCGTCCCTGATCGAAGAGGCAAAGAAACAATATGCCATTTGTGGAGAGCCAAGCAGATGCACTTTATGAAAAACTATATGCTTCTGAGAATTATGTCATCATGCTCGAAAGATGCTGCCAGGAAGAAAGAGACCTCTACCAAAAGAAAACGAGGGCTCAAGAAAAACTCTTGACCGAACTCCAAAAGGCTTATGAATTGGCATGCAAGGGATTTAAAGACTGTTGTGATGACTATGAAAAGGTGACGAAGGACAGAGAAAAATTGGTGAAGTGAATCGAAGATATTCCTCGGCAAGTTGAGGAGGAGAAGGAAAAAGCCGTGAATGCCTATGCGGCTAAATGTACAAACAACCTTAATGCTCGAGATGCTACAGTCCGAGCAGGCCTGATAACCCAAATTCATGCAGAGCACCCCAAATATGACTTAGGCAGCTTTTGGAAACTCGTTTCCCCGGACCTCCGTCCTCCTCACATTGTGGTGAGTGAGATTGAGTCATCAGAATCTGAGGAAAGTCATTCCCCGGATAAGTCTGATTAGTTAGAAAAAATGGTAATATAGTTAGCAGTTTTTGTGTATAAGACCTTTAAGGCGATTTTTGTAGCCCATCTAACTTTATGCGAGGAGATGGACTCCTCGGATTTTTGTGTATGCCACAGCTTGGAATGCCAATCGTGTAACTTATTAATTGTCATACTTTTCATAAGTTTTTGCCAACTTGCATCGTAATATTCATTGAATGCTTAATCTATACCGACTTGCATCGTAATATTCATTATAAACTGTGCTAAGACTAGCTTAGGAGAAATAGTTGAAGGCACCGAAAAACGTGAGACACAAAATATTGTGACCCAAATAATAGTTCAAGGCACCAAAAAATTCGGGGCACAAAGTGTTGTGGCCCAAATGATAGTTCGAGGTACTAAAAAATTCGAGGCACAAAATATTGTGACCCAAATAATAGTTCGATGCATCAAAAAATTCGAGGCACAAAATATTGTGTCCTAAATAATAGTTCGAGGCATCAAGAAATTCGAGGCACAAAATATTGTGACCCAAATAATAGTTCAAGGCATCCAGAAATTCGAGGCACAAAAGATTGTGACCCAAATAATAGTTCAAGGCAAAAAATGCGTTGTATTAATCAGCTCATAGTGACACCTCGTTAAAACCTTCCTGTTCCTAACAGGGTAGGAAAGAGTATGCCCTCGCTATGTTTTGTAAACCGGGAGATATAAAAAAGACAAATATTACATGCTTACTTGTTCCTCATTCAAGATACAATTTTAAGTGTTCGATGTTCCATGGAGCCTCAATTATCGCCCTTGCCTGTCTTTTAATCTATATGTTCCCTGTTTTACTTTCTCTGTTACTTCATAGGGGCCCTCCCAATTCGGTCCCAATTTTCCAAGACTCTTCTCTTTAGTGTGTAGAAAGACTTTGCGTAATATTTTGTCTCCCACCTTAAAATCTATGTGTTTTACTTTAGAAGCATATCTACTCCTCATTAAGGTTTGATAATGCAAAGACTTCAACTGCGCGCATTGTCTTTTCTCTTCAACCAAATCTAATTCCAAGGTTCTGCTTTGGTCGTTCAAATCTTCTGTATAAGTTGCCACACGAGATAATGGGAAGACAATCTCCGAAGGGACAACTGCATCCATACCGTACACTAATGCAAACGGAGATGCAGCAGTGGTAGTTCGAGGCGTTTTCCTATAAGCCCACAATACTTCTTTTGAATAATCAGGCCATCTTCCTGCCTTTCCTTCCAAATTCTTTTTCAACCCATCTAGAATTGTTCGATTGGTCACTTCCACCTGACCGTTAGGCTAGGGATGAAATGGGGCAGAAAAGCATTGTCGTATGCCCCTGGAAAGGCAAAAGCTTTTAAATTCTTTGTTGTCGAACTAAGGTCCATTATCCGTTGTGATTTGCATTGGTACCCCAAAGCGACAGCAAATATTCGAAACGAAGAATTTGATAAAATCTTTGGCTTTCGTCCCGGCAAGGGGTTACGCTTCCACCCACTTAGAGAAATAATCCACCGCTACGATTATATTCTGTCTGCCTCCAGACGCCATTGGTAGGGGCTCAACTAAATCAATGCCTCACCTGTCAAATGGAAGCGCCTCTGAAATACTCTCCAATAACACCCCATGATTGTGGATTACATTTGCATAGCGCTGACACGTATCACATCGTTTTACGAAGTCTTTCGCATCCGAAGAGATAGTCGGCCAATAATAACCAGCCAAAAACACCCGTCGAATTAACACCTTATACCCACAATGGGCTGAACTTTCCCCATCGTGCAATTCTGACAGGACAAATTGCGACTCATCCTTGTTCAGACACCTTAGTAATGGTCGGCTCAAAGATTTCTTATACAGAACGCCTCCCAACATGATATACCCATGAGACTTGAACCTGATCTTCCTAGCCTCGTACTTTCCAGCGGGTAAAGTATCTTTTTCCAATAAGTCAATAATTTCTGATCTCCAATCATTTGTGATCACATTTCTTACTTCTTTAATGTTCATTGAATGTTCTGCATCGATCATAACCGAAGGATAATCCTGAATCAAGACCCATGGGTATCCCTCAGTTCACGAGGCTGTAGCCAAAGAATCTGGGACGACATTTCCCTCTCTTCGAACATATTCATACTGAACCCCATCGAATTCAATAACCAAATCTTTTAACGCTTTCAGATACTGTATCAACTAATCTTTTATGGCCTCAGACTCACCCAAAGCTTGATTTATCACCAACTGTGAATTACTTATCAGTTTAATCTTTTTGGCCCCACATATTCGAGCTAAGCGCAGACCCGCCAATGCCGCCTCATACTTTGCTTCATTATTAGTCGCCTTGAAACCGAATCGAATAGCTTGGAACATGGCTATCCCTTCTGGAGAAATTAATTGGACACCCACACCACTTCCAGAGTTATTCGACCCTCCATCCGTTCAAACCAACCATTCCGTGTCATCAAAGTGGTCAATAGCCTTCATGTCGTCCCTTTCTGAGTGGAATTCAACCAAAAAATCAGCCAAGACCTGGGCTTTTATCGCCGTCCGAGGCTCGAACGTTATATCAAAATCCTTCAATTCGGCTGACCATTTAGTCATCCTCCCAGATATATCGGGCCTTTGTAGCAAACCTTTCAAGGGAAATGTCGTTCGAACAACAATAGGATGTGCCTGGAAATAAGGTCTCATTTTTCGGGTGGCTGTTACCAAAGCCAAAGATACCTTCTCCAATTTAAGATATCGTTTCTCAGCATCCAACAAAATTTTACTGACATAGTAAATGGGTTTCAAAAGAGTGTCCTCTTCTCGGAGTAAAACGGCACTGACTGCACAATCTGATACCGCCACATAGACAATTAATCTCTCCCCCACCAATGGTTTAGATTGTATATCCGGGGACATCAAATATTTTTGAATTTGGCGAAAAGCTGATGAACATTCATCGATCCAATTAAATTATTTCGTATTACGCAATACCTTGAAGAAAGGTGCATATTTGTCCGATGAGCGAGATATGAATCTATTCAGTGCTGCCAATCTCCCTGTCAGGATCTGGACTTCCTTGATATTCCGAGGTGGAGTCATGGTTCTTAAAGCTTTTATCTGTTCCGGGTCAGCCTCTATACCTTTTTCACTTATCCTATAGCCAAGGAACTTACCCGATCGTACCCCAAAAACACACATTTCCGGATTCAGTTTCAAATTGACCTTACTCAAATTTTTAAAAGTCTCCTCCAAGTCAGCAAAATGATCTTCGTCCCACAAACTCTTGACAAGCATGTCATCGATATAAGCTTCGACATTCCGACCAATTTTCCCCTCAAAGGTTTTGTTGACCAAGCGCTGATAAGTTGCCCCTGTATTCTTTAGGCCAAATGGCATAACCTTGTAGCAATATAATCCTCTCCCCGTAATAAATGACGTGCTCTCTTCATCTTTCGCATCTAACCGGATTTTATTATACCCTGAATATGCGTCCATGAAAGACAACAATCGATTGCCCGAAGTCGAATCCACTAACTGATCAATGCGGGGCACCAGAAAAGAATCCTTAGGACAAGCTCTGTTTAGGTCCGTGAAGTCCACACACATCCTCCACTTGCCATTCCTTTTCCTGACCAAGACTGGATTTGAGGCCCATACGGGGTAATGCGACTCGCGAATGTGGCCTATGCTTAATAGCCTTTCCACTTCCAAAAGAATAGATGCAGCCTTCTCCTGAGAAACTGGTCTCCTTTTCTGGACAATGGGTCGAACATCAAGTCGTACCGCAAGTTTATGACATATTATCTCTGATGGTACTCCCGTAACATCTTGTGCACACCAAGCAAACATATCGAGTTTGTTAGACAAAAACGCAACCAACCTCTCTCTGAACTCAAAAGAAAGTTTTACTCCGATCTTCAGCAATTTTCCATCTCCAAATTTATGCTCCTCAGAATCCTCTTCTTGGACCAGAAACCCGGGGGTCTCCCTCGGATCATCACATGGAATAATTTCCAAGGAAGGCCCTTTAATTGTTATGCCTTGTCCGGTGTGTCTCCTCGATCTCCCTTCGAGGATAAAACTATCTGGTAACATTCTCGGGCCATCTTCTGGCTGCTCCTGATTGTCCCAATGTTGTTTTCTACCACAAATTTCAGACACTGATGCACCGTCGAAATCACACCAAGCATTTGGGACAGCCAAGAGTGACCCAAAATTGCATTATATGAAGTTGGTGCGTCAACAACAATAAACAGTACTTCCACCTCCTTCTTGAACGGCCCACGACCTAATTCGACCACACACTGAAATTCTCCAATAATTACTGTTGTGGCACCGGTAAATACCACTATGGTTCTGTCTGGGTAGTCAGATTGACCATATGCCTTTTCCGTGAACTATTAGAATTCCCGGCGATGGTATCTCCTCCAAAGATAGCCAGTGATTAAAAGAAAGCACAGAGGTCGTTTACTTTCCCCCTCGGAATAATCTCTTCCACCATGTTTATGTTGTTCCTCCCCTATTTGGGATCCAGATACTCTTGCTCAATATCAAAAACATCAACCTCCTCGGAAATCACCATGGCTGTATGAGCGATTTTCGGAACAACCTTTACCACAACATTTTTTTGGGAGTGTTTTTTGACAAACTCTAACAACATTCCATTCTCGATCAAAGCTTGCACTTCTTTTTTCAAAGCTATACAGTCTTTAGTATCGTTTCCAATATCCTCATGATACTTACAATACTTGCTAACACTTCTACTTTCCCTCAGAGTCTGAATAGGAAAAGGTTTTCTGAACGGCACCGTTGATCTTTCCTTATCAAATATTGTGGCAACATTTTCTGTTAACTCCGCGAAATAGTCCGGTCGAACCCATTTGTTCGAGATTGGCCTTGCTCCTTGGTTGTAATATTGTTGGTTGCCATAGTGTTGTGGGTTTGTTTTCTGCCTAGGCGGATACTAACCCGTACTTTTGGCTTGAACATTGGCTCGGGGCTCTTGGTTACTAGCCTCCGATCTCTGAAACTGGTTCTGAACGAATTGATCGTCGGATCCTTTCTCGGATGCATAAGTCTCCTCCACTAGAATTCTCTTCTCAACTTGATCCAACAATGCTCCAAATGTCATGGTCTGAATCTCTGCCACCGTATCCTTTAATAGTCCGGGGAGTAGGCCCATCCTGAAAGCTGCTAATGCTACTGAGTCTTTGCAGTACTCCATGTCCGTTTTCGTTTTGACGAATCAATTGGTATAATTCTTCAAGATTTCCCCAAATTTTGTCTACAATAGATTATCGTATCTCCATTAGCTCTGAAATTTTTGCTCCCCATAAAATGTTGTCTGAAGATATTTCAGAACATGTCGAAATTCTTTATCGAGCCCTGCGGAAGCCGATTATACCACTTGGAAGCTACCCCCTTGAAGGTATGAGAAAACGCTCTACACAACAATTTATCATCTTCATCGAAATTAATCATGAAGTTTTTGAATTGCTCGATGTGGTTATCAGGGTCTTGTGTCCCATCAAACTTTTCTAACTTCGAGATATCGAAATGCTTTGGGAGATTGCCCACTAAAATTTCCGGGGACAAAGGAGAAGCTCTCCAATTATGACCCGTCTAATAAGCATTAGAACTCAAGTTTTCATTGCTCAGAAAATACAATCCCTCCTCGGACGACAGATTATATTGATGCCGTCACTCCGAATTTTGCGGGCCAACGTTGTGGTTCCCAACGGGAAGGTTCGCTTGGCCATAACCCCGCTCATTAACTCGAGTATAATAACTCTTCTCCCTCGGAGATTTCCTCTCTGAGCTCCTTCCCCTCTTGTGTTCTGCGTGTCTTCGACTATGCCTTTTCTTTCTGTGATTTTTCCTAGGAGATGACTCCGACGAGCTGTAACGAGAATAATTGCTCGAGTCAGAAGACTCCAGACGACATTTTTCTTTCCTCCTCGAAGATCTTCGTTCATATCCTCTGTATCTATCATCCCAAGTTTTAGGACGAAAATCGGCTTTGTGCTCTTCTTTTCCACTGTCCGGCTCCCTTCTCACCTTGGAGCGAAGATTTGCCTGAACAATTTCTTTTTCCGCCTTCAATCTCTCAATCTCGAGCAGCAATTCTCCTTCGAGCCAACAGATTTGAATCATCAAACGTGTCTCCGACGCGCTGGCCCCCATGCGCCTCGTACTCCATATCATTACGATAATCGTCACCCACCAGATTCTCCTCACAGTTATTAACAAAATCGTCCCCTTGCTCTTCCATAATTCCGCTCGGATTAGGAATTATTTCCAGGAAGCGATTGTCGTTAGAGAAATCTTCGTTTCCCACAAACGGTGCCACTGAAGAGTTTTAAGAACAACTCAGAGTAATTTCGTGTTACGAGAATCTTTTAGTGTCAAAATAGAATTAAGCTCTTTGTTTATGAGCCTTTTTAGAGAGAGAAAGTAAGAACTAGATTAAGTAGAAAGAGAAAGTTGTATTATATTCATCTCGGGATCTGTAAAGCATGTGTGGTCCTTTTATAGTACAATTATGGGTCCCACACGTTTTAATTCCACTTATTACATCTTTAGTCCCTATATCTTTTCATCTCTTCATAACGACTATTTCTATTGTTTTTTACAATTTTCCCCTGATACAACTTTTTCTTTATAATTCGCCCCTAACAAACTTCTTCTTTATACTTCGCCCCTAACAAACTTCTTCTTTACAATTATCTCCTAACAAATTTCTTCTTTACAATTCTCTCCTAACAAACTTCTTCTTTACAATTTTGCCATATGTCTTTTATTCTCCCTCATCAGAGTATAAAAGAAAGGTAACCTGGCTAATTTGGCAACATCAACTACAGCTAAGAGGTCTGCCAAATACACATGAATGCCTGGTAATTAGGAACTTAAGATTACGCTCAGCAACATCTCCACGAATTGGCAGTCAGTTGCATAGGGCATATACTTAAGAAAATAAAAAAATCGTGTATCAAAGGGAACAAGGGTAATCGTAACCTCAAATAAAAAATCATTTTATACAAACATTTTCATTCTCTTTCGCCTGATAAGGCTTATCTCCGGGCATTGGTGCTCTCACTATCACGTCATTGGGAATATCATATCTAATTCTAAATTCGCGGAGACCATCCTCTGTTAAGTACTCATACTTGGGGGTTAATTGAGAAAAATACTTATCCAAAAAGGTAGGGCTTTCATAATCCACTTCCGTGCCATCACCGATAAACACGCCAATATTCTATTTCTTTTTATCTCACTTTCTCGGTGCCATCAAGATCAATAAAATGATTGGCAACGATCTAACAATGGTTATCAGAGCAAGCAAACAACTGGGATAACTTGCCTCAACCAGTGCTACTAACACAAATTTTTCACTACACCCAACTTAAATTTTGGCAAATATAATTAAATTGGCTTACGGGTGGCCCTAATACAACATCATTGTCACTATAGCCTTACAAGATTTACACTAAGCTAGGTTTTGAACATAACTTTTTTCATACCGTGGGAGTTTATAACGAGCAACCACGATGGATAATGTAGCTCTCAATTTTTTTGAAATTAGTATTTATTCTCTATGGAAATAAAAATACTACTTAGTATAATGAATTGCAAAAGTACAAAAGAGTGAATTTACACAAAAATTGGTTCTCCAACCCACGTGTGATGGGTGCCAGTTACCATACACATTAATTAAAGTAGTCAGATTCAAAGCGCCATAATCCATTGAAATGACTTCATGTGTCAGGACCGTCATATCACACGTGCCGCCCAAAAAGAGCCATGTGTCAATTTATCGCTTGCAAATAATCATTTCGTTGTCAGACCTAATAAGCTACATAAGAGACGTGTCCAACGAAGACTCTATTTTTCCCATCAACTCTTCTTTATAACTAGTTATTCCATCGATTATCCTTTTTTCAAAATATAACCCATGGACTATGAGGAGTATTGATGATACCCTTATTAATCCGATAGATCGGGTGAATTCCGAGCAAATGAAAATGATGTCAACACATAAACAAGACCAAACCGAGGGGTTTCCGACACGACACCGAGGTAACACATAAGCGATACACCCATACAACACTTAATAGCAAATGATCGACACCAAAGCTTAGGGGTATCTACTTCACAATTAGACAGTCCGTAAACCATCAGACAAGATCATTGCAGACGATCATAATGAAGCCCAAACGAGGAATATCAAGGTCATCCAACAAAAAACAACAGAGCAGAAGTCATATGGGAAGTTGAACAAAAGCAGATCGAGGCCTACCTAATCAATAAGGAAACCGGACGTGGGTCATAAGCGGGTGATTGTTTAATCAGGATCTTACCAGGTAAAGGTTTCACCAAGCGGGGTCCATACACTAAAAGAAAATGGGACAATCAAGGCCCATCTAGAAATGATACGCATCTACCGATGCTTGTACAACTAAGTCATCTGTAACGGTTGATGAAGAGGTCATAAAGGAAGTCAACACTCATTAATAGATTTGTTGACTAGACGACCCACATAACGACCACGATCGGAGTAATGTCTACGATTATAGGTCCATTACCATACATTCAGGTCCATGATGATGAATAGTGGGATATTAACCTACAGATTATTTGTAAAGAGTATAAATAGGTCAAAATTATTTAAAAATCATATTTTCTTCGCCAATTAATAAAATTACTACTTGTCATATTATTTTTTGGATTTTTCCATAACACTAATTACACTTTCACTTAAAGTTTTTGCTCGACATAAATTTAAATTCTTATTTTTTTCTTCAAGATAAAGTCGGTTACGGTCAAACGGAGTCCAGCAAAATAAAATTGGATGCATTTTTAAAATACTAATCGAGATCAGAAAGGTCGAAAAAGATTTCTTTTGAGCAAACTCCTTATTCTCATGAGAACATGTCGTTCAAGTACAACAAGATATATTGACATTAGTGTGAATCATTTTAGACTAGATTGTTACAAGTAATACGTAAAATACATGGTGAAAATTGTGGAATTAGATTAGTATGTATATGACACGTGAGTATCACGAACGTAACATAATATAATGTACAATATGAATTCAGGGTACGTATTATACTTTTATAAAGACACTATGGGATAATGATAGACTAATGCAGGACATGTAGACAATGATGTCGAGCATATTTTTTTAGACACAAGGATGGTTATAATCAAAAAATAAACTGCACATTGGTTCATACCATGTCTAAACAAATAAACATTACAATAAACAAATAGACATTTCCATAAACATTCTCCACAATAAAATTATAACAATTTCGGATCATCAAAGAGAATATCTATTATTACTTCGTCAATTTATATTCTAAACAAAATTAGTCCTCGTAAATGGATTCGTTTTATAACTTGAACTTTAAAGCTACAAAATAAGTATATTTTATTACTTATCTTAACAAACATAAGATATCATAAGATATATTAGCAAACATGCATACATTTAGGAAGTCATTATCGCTTTGCGTAATACACTTAAGAGTATTAATATCCTTTGACATAAATAGAAGATAAAATTATGCATAGTTCTATATATGGTTATATGTCAAAGTTCATTATCAACAAAATAAAGACCACGCAATAAACCCTCAATTATGAAAATATGCCAACCCATTCGCCACGTTATCTCTATAATATATGTCAAATCCTCTCCTTGATAAAAAACGATTATAACCCAAGTAATATTCATCTTCATAATAAAAAAATACTATAATTCAAATCATTTCAACGTTAATTACGACAAAAGCTACAAAATAGGGGTCATCAACGCGGATACATATAAAGACATGATTAATAAACCAAGCCTATAAGGCCACGCAAGAGGCCATACTAAGCCTAGACTTAAAAAGTCATATTAGCAAACATGATTAATCAACCAAACATGTAAGGCCACACAATGAGACATATTAAGCTTACACTTAAAAAGTCAACATCATTATTTTTTTAATAAATCAAGCATATAAGGTCAAGCAAGGGGTCATACTGAGCTCAAACTTACAAAGGTAAATTAACAATCTGGTTAATCAACCAAACCAGTAAAAGCTATGCAAGATGCCATATTGTACCTTAAGTCACGAGTCATATATACAGACCTCTGTGACAAGAAATATAAACGTCTTTTATTGCTTACATACTTACAATCTATACACAATCACTTATAACTGTTTAGTAAATTATCCAAAACAAAGGTCGTGATAACTAAGACGTAATATATTCACACAAAATTTATACAACTAAATATAGTCATTACTTAATCTTTCAACAAAGACTATAAGGGCTACTCATTCATATCCAACAAAAAATTGAAACAAACCGAAGAAACGGGTAATGACTTAACAATATACTAATTGTTAGTTATATTTTTTCCCTTTAGTAAAATAGAGTTTTTTATCCTCAAGAGATTTTTTAGCCGACAAAAGGTTTTAACGAGACAAGAATACTTAATTACGAACCAAGTTGGAGACGTTTCCAATAACTGTTCGACTATAAAATTTAAAATAACCAAGCCTTAAGAATTTTAGAAGTCTAACCGATACGACTGACATAGTTACTTCAATATGATCGGCAACGCCTCAGTAAAAATGATGAATGAATTCAGAGCTACACCACTTGACAAAATCGAGAAAGAAAACTTCCTCGAAAGATAAAGAAGAATAAAAATATTATATTATAAGTATATTATATTCGCCATTGTATAGTCCTGAAGTTTAACTATATTTCATCTCAAATACTAGAGGGGACTCCTGATAATGCTATATTTCGTATATAATACGCGGATAACAATAAAGTGTATTTATCATTTAGTTATACGTGATTTATATTGCACATTTTTATTTAAATTATGTTAACTACAAAGAGAAAATAAGGAGATAGTGAAAGGTCTTGTAGAATTTTTATAAATAAGAGTATAAACTCTCATTGTAAGAGAACGGTATTTTATACAATATTATCATTATATTACTTTTCTATTTTATTTATCTTTTTTCTTTTATAAATGATTTTGTTGTTTGATTAGAGTTTGTATCCTTATCGTTAGTCTTTTTTTTATGGTGATCTTGTCTTGTAGTTAATTGTGTATTGTTGGTATAACATTAGTTTTAAAAATTAAGGGAATAGATTAATTCATTAAAAATAGCTTTATGTTTATATGTATAATACTACTAGAACATTTCTTAAACGTGTCATATGTTGTTGTAACCATGCTTGTATTTATCATAGTTTCGTCCGTCGTGATAAATTAGTTCATACATTCAACTAAAAAACACCAATTAATGATATTTTTAAACAATTTAATCAATTATCACATTTGCCATATTTTTATCGATCATTTGAGATAAAAATGGCCGATATAAAATAATTCAGCATGTAATAGGAAATAAAACCTTTATATAAGCACATAGATGATCAAAACAATCAAAAAAATATTGCAAACAATTGAAACACATAGAAATTATCAAACCACTTGCAGTTTGTTATTTATTGAACTATAAATATGATCGGTTTGGTTGATTATGTTTTAATTATCGTGACCCTTGTTTTAGAGAATTTGCTAAACAATTGTAAGTGATTGTCTGTAGATTGTAAGTATGTAAGAAATAGAAGACGTTTATCTTTCTTATTGCGGAGGTCTGTATATATATGACTCGTGACTCAAGGCACAATATGGCATCTTGCATAGCTTTTACTTGCTTGGTTGATTAACCATATTTCTAATTTACTTTTATAAGTTCGAGTTAGGTATGACCCCTTGCTTGACCTTATATGCTTGATTTATTAAAAAGTTTGTGATGTTGACCTTTTAAGTGTAAGCTCAATATGTCCCATTGTATGGCCTTACAGATTTGGTTGATTAACCATGTTTGCTAATATTACTTTTAAGTCTAGGCTTAGTATGGCATTTTCTATGGCCTTATATGCTTGGTTTATCAATTATGTTCGTTTATGTATCAGTGTAGATGACCCTCATTTTGTAGATTTCATCGTAATTAACGTTGAGATGATTTGACTTATACTATTTTTTAGCATGAAGATGAATATTACTAGGCATATAGCCGCTTTTAGCAAGGAGAGGATCTGACGTATATTATAAATATCATGTGGTGAATGGCTTGAAGAATTTCATAATTGAGGGTTTATTACACGACCTTTATTTTGTTGATAATGAATTTTGATGTATGACCATATATAAAACTATGTATAATTTTATCTTCTATTTATGTCAAAGGAGATTAATGTTCTTAAGTGTATTACGCAAAATGATAATGGCTTCCTAAATGTATGCATGTTTGCTACTATGTCTTATGATGTCTTATGATTGTTAAGATAAGTAATAATATATACATTTTTTGCAGGCTTAAAGTTCAAGTTATAAACGAAGCCATTTACGATGGCTATTTTTTTTAGAATATCAATTGATGAAGTAATAGATATTCACTTTGATGAACATAAATTGTTATGATTTTATTGTGGAGAATGTTTATGAAAATATCTATTTGTTTATTGCAATGTCTACTTATTTAGACATGGTATGAACCAATGTGCAGTTCATTTGTCGATTGTATATACCATCCTTGTGTCTAAAAACATATGCTCGACATTATTTTCCACATGTCCTGCATTAGTCTATCATCATTCCACTATGTCTTAACCTAATTATAATACGTACCCTGATTCATACAACCATTATATTATGTTATGTTCATTCTACTCATGTGTCATATACATACTAATCTACTTCCACAATTGTCACCATGTATTTTACGTATTACTTCTTCCTCTTTGTAATGATATAGTCTAAAATGATTTACACCAATGTCAATATTCCTTGTTGTACCGGTCCCCTCCTTGAGGTTCTTTTCAAACAAAATACTGCACCTTGAACGACATGTTCCTATGAGAATAGGAAGTTTTCTCAAGAGAAATCTCTTTCATTTTTAGTGTAAATGTTATAAGTAAGTTCGACCTTTCCGATCTCAATTATTATTTTAAACAAATCCTCCAATTTTGTTTTGCTGAAATTTGTGTGACCGCAACCCGACTTTATCTTAAAAAAAGAAATTAAATTTTTGTCGAACAAAAACTTTAGGTGAAAGCGCAAGTTAGTGTTAAGGGAAAATCGAACAAATAATCTGTCAAGTAGTAATTTTATTAATCGGGAAAGCAAATACTGTTTTATATAATTTTTTTATCTATTTATACTCTTTACAAAGCGGTTTCACTCTCTCATTAATTACATTATCTCACTATTTATCATCCTGGACCTGAATTTATGATAATGGACCTATAATCGTAGTCATTACTCTTATCGTGGTGCGTTACGTGGGTTGTCTGGTTAATAGATCCATTAATAAGTGTTGACTTCCTTTATGACCTCTTCATCAACTGTTACAGATGACTTAGCTTTGCATGCATCGGTAGATGCGCGTTATTCCTCGATATGCCTCGTTTTCCCCTTTGCTTTTAGTGTATGGCCCTCGTTTGGTGAAGCCTCTACCCGGTAAGATCCTGATTAAACAATCACCCGCTTATGACCCCCACCTAGATTTCGTATTGATTGGGCAGGCCTCGATCTACTTCTGTTGAACTTCCCATATGACTTCTACTCAGTTGTCCTTTGTTAGATGACCTCGACATCCTTTGTTCGGGCTTCGTTATGATCGTTCATGATGATCTTTCCCGATGGTTTACGGAATGTCTAATTGTGAAGTAGATACCCCTCACATTTGGTGTTGGCCCTTTGCTACTAAGTGTTGTATGAGTGTATCGCTTATGTGCTACCTCAGTGTCGTGCTGGAAACCCCTTGGTTTGGTCTTGTTTATGTGTCGACATCATTCTCATATGCTCGGACTTTACCCGATCTATCGGTTTGGTAAGGGTACCCTTATCAACAATCCCTCTAGTCTATAGATTATATTTTGAAAAAGGATAAACGATGGAATAACTTGTTGTAAAAAAAGTATATGGGAAAATGAAGTCGTCGTTAGACACGTAGCCTATGTAGCTTATTAGGTCTGATAACGAAATGATTGTTTGCAGGCGGTAGGTTGACACATGGCTCCCTTTAGGTGGCGCGTGGGATATGACCGTTCTAACACAGGAAGTCATTTCGATGGATTATGGCGCTTCGAATCTGACTACTTTAATTAATGTGTATGACAACTAGTGCCCCATCACGCGTGGGTCGAAGAACTAATTTGGTGTAAATTCACTCTTTCATACTTTTGCAATTCATTTCACTAAATAACATTTTTATTTCCAGAAAGAATATATACTATTTTCAAAAAAATTGATAGCCACATTGTCTATCGTCGTTGCACGTTCTAGACTCCGTCGGTACGAAAAAAAAGTATGTTCAAAACCCATCTTTGTGTAAATCGTGTATGGATATAGTGACAATGATGTTATATTAAGGCCACCCGTAAGCCAATTTAAGTATACTTGCCCAAATTTTGGTTGGGTGTAGTGAAAACTTCGTGTTAGTAGCACTAGTTGAGGCAAGTTATGTAGCCCAAAAATTCCAGATAAAAACCTTTTTAATTTAATTTTATTCAAATATCTTATATTGTTTAAATCAAATCTAATTATATTAAGATTTAATTTTATTTTATTGTAATACATTTATTTTATTTCATTGATTCAAATTTAGGATTTTTAGAAGTTATTATATAAAGCCTCATATGCCTTAAATTATTTTAAGTTTTTAGAATAATACATTTTTTATCTTTGAAAATTTCAATCTTTGTTACCGTTAGATTATGGTGTTATCATGTTATCCTTGAATTAGGGTTTCATCATGTTATTCTTGAATTAAGTTTTCATCTATCGTTGTTTTTTCTTCTATTTCTGTCGCGTTATCATATTGTTAGACCGTTGCAGTCATTCTATTGATCTTGATGGTGTCGAGAAAGGGAGGTAAAAATAAAGAGAATATTAGATTTATTGCCGGTGATGGCACAAAAGCGGAGTATGAAAGCCCTACCTTATTGGAGGAGTATTTTCATCGATTTACCTTGAAGTATGGGTACTTAATAGAGGATGGTCTCTATGAATTTAGAGTTAGGTACGACATTCCCAATGACGTGATAGTGAGAGTACCAGTGGCTGGAGAGAAGCTTTATCAGACGAAAGAGAATGAAACATGTCTTTATACTATGATTTTTATTAGAGGTTACGATTACCCTTACTCCCTTTGACACAATATGTTTTTAGTTTCCTACTATATGCCTTATGCAACTGGCTACCAATTCGTGGACACTGTTACTGAGCGTAATCTTAAGTTCCTGACCACTAGGCATTCATGTGTGTTTGGTAGACCTCCTAGTTGTAGTTGATGTGGCCAAATTAGCCAGGTCACTTTCTTCTATACTCAACTGTCTGAGGTAAGAAGATTGGTATAATTGTCGATGTCGGATAAGAATTAGAAACACACGTTCGTGTTTGTATCAGGAAATTGGGATCATGAATTTTTTTTAATGAACCTTCAATTGAAGAGACTGTGCAGGGCTAAGTGTAAGAAGTAAATATGATGTGGTTTTGTGTGCACGTATCCCATTGGTGATGTTACCTAAAAGGATTTTTATGTTTGCATGTGAAGGAAATCAGTAGGAGTGGTGCACGAAGAGTTTACTGGAGGGTATCGTAAACTCATTGATAAAGTTGTCAGCGGTAACCAACTCAGTATGGGGTCAGGAGGCTTCACACTTGTTTGCATAGGTTAACTACTTACAGTCCACGTTGTTGTGCGTACCAGAGCTAGATATTATAGAGGACGAGAAGGTGAAGATGACTGGTAGCATAGAAGTGGTGATAACAGATCAGTTACAGGCTCTGATGGAGAAATTCTACTGCGCTTGTAACAGTGCAGGGGTTGGGTTAGTGGTGCTCCAAATTCATAAGGCTAGGGAGGTGAAATATGGATCACGTCCACGAGAAAACAATAAAAAGGAGGAGGAAATTTTGGCCATTTAATATGTTAGGGATGGTAGCCAACAAGGAGACAATACAACGCGGTTATGGTAGGATTGAGTGAAGGAGTGTGGGCGGTGATAAGGGGAGAAAATATAGATAACTGCTAGGTTAATTATACCAAATACAAGGCCTAAGTTTGCATATTTAGTGATTAAGGATCAAATTAAAGCAAACATAAGAAGTAGAGGGGTTAAATAATAGACCCAAGAACTTATCTGTAAATAGTAGAAGAGTGGGGTGAGAAATCCACCTTAATAGTGGTAATTATGTAATTTTACTACCCACCTCGTCTATTATATAAATGGCATTCCTTTGTTGGGAAAAGGGCCAATGATTAGTCAATTATTACTATATTTATTCATTTTCTGTTTCTCTATCCATAAAATATTAGTCTTATAAATACCCTATACGAACATTTCTTAGACAAGAGACCTCCTACGAACATTTCTTAGACAAGAGACCTCCTACGAATATTTTCGCTTCCGAAATTACCTAAGAATATTATGAGTTCATCAATGGCGCCATATGTGGGAACCTGAGTAGTACCCGGAATTAACCTTCTAAAACCGTGAAAAGAATATATAAAAAAATGAAAACAAAAGTTCGTGGACAGACTGAGATGAATTCGACCAGAAATTCGAGTGATGCTGAATCTGGTGACCATTTGATGGAAGAACAAGTCATTAACGAAGGAAACGATCCAAACCGATATGCAGAAGAGCTTCTGGAAGAATCAGTCTTGGTTGCCAAGCGTAAAGAATTGTTGAAGGACATCGAAAGACTAAATGCGGAGAAAGAATAGATAATAAGCTCTAGAAAAGTCAGATCTGAAGTCCGACAACTGAGTTTTATGGTTGATCAGATTCAAGATGTCATTTAACTTGAAGAAAGACGTCGAAGGAGAAGTCATTGATCTTCCAAAAGGCGAGCCAGATCAGAACAAAGATATGAGCCATCAGAATCTAGTGAGTATACTTCTCTTAGCTCAGATGTATTTTCATCCTCGGACACCAATGCCAGGTACAAAGAAGATCAGAAGTAAAGAGATTCAAAGACGCATAAGAACTCTCATCGGACCATTTGCAGAAAAAAGAGTCGAGGAAGAAAGGTGATCATGGGAAAAGAAATCTGTATTCCGAGGAGCCCAATAAAGCAGGAAACGTCCGATTGGATCATATAACTCCTCCGAGGCAGCCTCAATCCGACGGTTACAATCAAGATTACCGAGTCAGTAATTATTTTACTTTTCTGACCGAGGAAATGCTCTATATGATAACCAATGAAGGTCCGGGGGGGAGTGCTTACAAATTCGGACATAATTTGAGGTCATCTCCACTCTCTCCGGAGATCTTGTACGGACATCTACCGAAATGGTTCGATATATCTAAGTTGGAAAGGTTTGACGAGACTAAAGATCCAGATAATCACATTGAGCAGTTCAAGAACTTTATGATCAATTATGATGATGACGATAAGCTGTTGTGTATGGAATTTTCCCAAACGTTCAAGAACGTTGCGTGCAAATGGTATAATCGTTTACCTCTGGGTTGTATTAAAAACTTTGATTTGTTTTGGAGTATGTTCTGCGGCATTTTGTTGAAGTAAGAAATTCTGGCCGAATGGGGATACCATCATCTACTGCAGACAAAAAGTCGGGGAAAGCTTGTAAGAGTACACAAAATGTTTTATTCAGGTCAAGACGGATATGGAGTTTTGTGAAGATAAGGTGGCGTTGGCAGGTTTCCGAATGGGTTTGCTTCCAAGGGTAATGAAAGATAATATTGCGGAGACACAAGCCATAACATTCAGAGCATTGTTAGATCAGATAGAGAAGTGGATTCTAGTAGAGGAAACTAGAGCCTAAGAGATAGAGTCGATGTCTAAATTCTATCAGGATTCGACCTTGACTAGAGCTGCTACCCCACTAGTCCATGTTCGACCACAAGTATCACAGCCAACAACAACCGTCAAGCTCCTCAACGGGTAGTACACAGTCAACAGTATGCCCATGCAAGACAAGCGACTCAATAGTACGTGCGACCCATATCTAATAGATGGGTCCGGCCTACTTACTATGCTGAGTTAAATGAGTGTGTATCAACCATTTTCGAGAAATCACGTGCAAATGAACACTTTTGTAAGCATTTCCCGTTGCAGAGCCCAAGGGAACATATGAAGAACAAATACTGTCAATTCCACAAATATATCGGGCATGATACGAAAGACTGTGTGGTATTAAAGAAAGAAGTCCAGTATTTGATAGAGAATGGAAAGTTAATTGAATTTGTGAAAAAGAATTCCGCGGTTGTTTTTAAACAAGAATCTGCTTCTAAAGAAGAGGGTACTATGATGATATCTGAGGCGATCGACGAAAAATCCATTGACGCATTTGATATCACTGCAGAGTATCTAGATCCAAAGCCGGGCAGAAATAGTATAAACATGGTTGAAGAGCCAATTGCTAGAGGAAATGTTAGTAAGACATGTGCATTGTTTGAATCACTAACCATTTTTAGTGGGGACACAGTGGCAGGAATATCAAATTACTCAAAAAGGCACATTGTTAGTCTGACGACACAGTTGGAAGTAGGTGCTTCATCACACATGTACATAAATCCATCCTCGATTTTTTGCTTCAAAGATGACGACATGAGAGATGTAGAATGAGGATGCAGTAGTAATCGGAGCAGAGATAGCGAGAGTTGAGATAAGAAAAAACTTAATTGATATTGGGAGCTCAGCTAACATAATGTATATGTAAACTTATAGCCAGATAAAGAACCCATCAACAATCTTGCGATCTGACCGGGAGATAGTGGGATTTACTTGGAGCAACTACTGATGTAGTCGGAGAATTTGAAGGAATAGTGGAGTGGTGGATGCACTCACATCATACAACACTATCTTCGGAAGGTCTTGGTTGTCCAAGATGCATGTTGTGTCGTCCACTATTCATCAGTGTTTGAAGTACGTGGTTGGAAGCAATGTGGGAATGGTAAGAAGCAACCAGAATATGGCAAGGGAATGTTACCGAGCTGCGCTAGCCCTCAAGCAGGTGAATGGGGTTAAATCGAAAAAACAATAGCAATCAGAGGGGCCTCCCACGGATTCCGACCCTGTTGATGATCCGAGGGAGTCCCACCGGTTTATGATCCCTGATGATGGCTTCAAGGATCATGTCTTTTTCCCTGTTAAAAATCTTAAGATCGGTACAAGGTTATCTCAGGAGGTAAAAAAACGTTTACTCAAATTTTTTTCTACAAAATTAAGCTTGTTTGCTTGGTGTAAAGAAACGTTACAGGGGTTCCAGCAGATGTCATCTGTCACAGGCTAGCGATGCGGAACAGTGTCTGTCCGATCATACAGAAGAGAAGATCATTTTCTCAAGAAAAAGCTGAAGCGATAATAAATGAGGTGGACCGTTTGACAAATGTGGACAACATACGCGAGTCATAGAGCCCTTTGTGGACTGCTAACCCAGTCTTAGTAAAGAAGAAAAACGACAAGTGGCAAATATGTGTGGACTTTACCGATTTGAACAGGGCATGTCCCAAAGATCCTTTCCATGTTCCTAGAATTGATCAGTTGGTTGACTCGACGTCCGGAAATCGTTTGTTATCCTTTATGGATGCCTATGCTGGGTACAATCAAATCCAGATGGACCCAAGGGACCAAGAGATCACATATTTTATTACTGGAAGGGGTCTGCAGTGTTATAAGGTGATGTCATTCGGATTAAAGAACGATGGGGAAACATATCAGCACTTAGTGAACAAATATTTTGAGAGTCAGATTGGTAGAAATGTTGAGGTTTACATTGATGACATGCTAGTCAATATCCTCGAATAAAACAATCATTTAGCTAACTTGGAAGAAACCTTTGCCAATTTAACCAAGATACATTTAAAGTTAAACCCAGAGAAGTGCACGTACGGGGTAAGATCCGGAAATATTTTAGGGTACATTGTCATCAAACATAGCATTGAAGCCGTCCAGTATAGATAAATTCTTTATTGACTATGGACCCATCAAGAATAATCAAAGAGGTACAAATCCTGGCTGGAAGATTGGTAACATTAAATAGATTTATATCACGATCCTCAGACCGATGCACCCCTTTTTTCCAGGTACTGAGAAAAGAAAATTTCTTTGATTGGACTCAAGAATGTTCATATGCTTTTAACCAGATTAAAGAGTATCTTTCCTCCCTAGAAATACTGACCAAACCAAATTCGGGGGAGAATTTGTTCATTTATTTGGCAGTATCAGATTTCGCGGTTAGCACGGTCTTGATCCAAGAGGAGTCAAACGTTTCGAGGCCGGTCTACTATGTGAGTAAGAGTCTTCTGGATGCAGAAAAGCGGTACCTCAAGTTAGAGAAAATAGCACTTGCATTGGTAACATTTGCGCGAAAAATGAGGCCTTAATTTCAGGCATTCAATTGTGGTACAAACATCTTTTCCGTTAAAGAACATCCTACAAAGGTCGAATGTAACTGGAACAATGATAAAGTGGTTTGTAGAACTTGAAGACTTCGATATTGAATTTGAACCGCGAACCGCTATCAAATTCTTTAAGTTACAGATACATTTGTGCAAAAAATGAGGCCTTAATTTCAGGCATTCAATTATGGTACAAACATCTTTTCCGCTGAAAAACATGCTACAAAGGTCGGATGTATCTGGAACAATGATAAAGTGGTCTGTAGAACTTGAAGACTTCGATATTGAATTTAAAATCGCGAACCGCTATCAAATGTTTTAGGTTACATAGTCATCGAACATGGCATTAAAGCTGATCTAGTACAACTAAATTCTTTATTGACTATGGACCCATCAAGAACAATCAAAGATGTACAAATCCTGGCTGGAAGATTGGTAGCATTAAACAGATTTATATCATGATCCTCAGACAGATGCGCCCCTTTCTTCCAGGTACTGAGAAAAGCAAATTTCTTTGATTGGACTCAAGAATGTTCAGATGCTTTTAACCAGATTAAAGAGTATATTTCCTCCCTAGAAATACTGACCAAGCTAAATCTGGGGGAGAATTTGTTCATTTATTTGGCAGTGTCAGATTTCGCAGTTAGCGCGGTCTTAATCCAAGAGGAGTCAAACGTTTCGAGGCCGGTCTACTATGTGAGTAAGAGTCTTCTGGATGCAGAGAATCGGTACCTCAAGTTAGAGAAAATAATACTTTTATTGATAACATTTGCGCGAGAAATGAGGCCTTAATTTCAGGCATTCAATTGTGGTACAAACATCTTTTATGTTGAAGAACATGCTACAAAGGTCGGATGTAGCTGGAACAATGATAAAGTGGTTTGTAGAACTTGAATACTTCGATATTGAATTTGAACCGCGAAACGCTATCAAAGTACAAGCACTATCTGACTTCTTAGTTGAATTCCACTCCAATCGGAATGAAATAGATACTGATAAAGAAGAATCTGACCCAGAATGGGTAGTCCGAACTGACGGGGGATCAAACTCATCTGGGTGTCGTGCAGGATTATAGTTGACATCTCCGGAAGGAATTACGATGTATCAAGATATCCGACTTGGGTTCAAAACATCAAAAAATAAAGCAGAGTATGAAGCAGCTCCTAGTGATTCCTTGGCCAAAGAATCTTACTCAGAGCTGATTCCTTGGCCAAAGAATCTTACTCAGAGGAGTACCCATGGATAGTCGTCCAAGAAAATCCATCAATTGTTAAGGGATTCGAGTCAGTTGAAGGAGGTATCGAGGCCTTCCAAATTTCTACAACTATAGTGAAAGATTAGAGAAGTGAGATACAAGAGTTCTTAGTCCACGATATATTACCAATTGATAAAGTAATGACTAAAAGGATACGATTAAATACATATGGGTACGTGGTACTCGGAGATGTATTGTATAAGAAATATTTTAACCGGCCTTTACTTCATTGCTTGGGGAAGGACGAGTCATAATTGATACTTTCAGAACTGCATGATGGGGAAGAGTCAGCACATTATGATTACAAGACATTGATACGATGAGTTCTCCTGGCTAGTTATTATTGGCTGACCATCTCGTCGAACGCAAATGAGTTAGTATAGAAATGCAACACTTGCCAACGATAACTCAATCCATATCCCCGGTATCCCCCTCGAATCAATATCAGAGAATTTGTCATTAGACCGATGGGGTATCGATCTAGTCGGGCCACTTCTGATGGCTTCAGGAGGTCGTCAAACGATCATTGTTGTGGTAGATTACTTCTCCAAGTGGGTAGAGGCTGAGCCGTTAGAAGGAACAAGAGTGAAATATGTGATCAGGTTTATCACCTCCAACATTTGTTTTCTCTTTGGTGTACCAACGAAAATTACAATGGATAATGACCCGTAATTCGATAACAATGAGATGAAAGCTTTTTGTGCATCAATAGGAATACAAAAATACTTCTTAGCACCTTTCCACCCTCAAGATAATGGCGAGGTCGAAGTAACTAATCGGACAATCTTAGATGAACTGAGGAAGAATCTGGAGGGTAA
This sequence comes from Limnanthes douglasii subsp. nivea, assembly GCA_036936605.1. Classification (NCBI taxonomy): domain Eukaryota; kingdom Viridiplantae; phylum Streptophyta; class Magnoliopsida; order Brassicales; family Limnanthaceae; genus Limnanthes; species Limnanthes douglasii. The sequence continues at coordinate 273,761,028 of JAUPFV010000001.1, read as the reverse complement.
GGATGGAAAATGGCCGGATTACCTACAAGAATTTTTATGGGCTTACATGTTCACTCCTCGGACTGCAACGCACGAGTCACCATTCGCATTTATTTATGGAATGGATGCGGTAGTACTATCAGAAACAATGTTCCCATCATACAGGTTAAGCGAATAATTTGAGGAAGCAAATGATAAGGGAAAGCGTACCGAGTTGGACCTAATAGAAGAAAATAGAAGGAGGGTGTAGTTAAAATCTTTACACTACCAGACTTTAATGAGGAGCCGGTATGCATCAAAAGTCAAAAGAAGATAATTCAAGATTGCGGACAAAGTTTTAAGGAAAGTATTCCTTCATACAAAAAAAAGAGGATGGGAAACTTAGCTCCAAATTGGGAGGTTCCGTACACGGTAGCCAAAAAGATAAAGCCGAGGACGTACAGATTAAAATATAAAGAAAGAAGAGATCTTCCCCACCCTTGGAACATTGAGCACCTCAAAGTTTACTTAGATTACACGTGTAAATATGTAAATATTTTCTTTACCAGTTTATGTAAGTATCAGTGGCATACTATTTCCTACCCTGGTGGCGCATGAAGGTTTTAATAAGGTGCCCTAATAGCCGACTCATATATAAATTTTCATTTTCTTCTTAAAAGGAGTCACGGAACGTTATCTTTTTTAACTCAAAAAGCATTCCAAAAAAGTTTGAACAAAAACGTTCATCTTTTTTAACTCAAAAAGAATTCCAAAGAAGTTTGGACAAGAAAGTTCATCTTTTCGAACTCAAACCATACACCAAAACAGTTCGGACAAGAAAATTCATCTTTATGAACTCAAAACACACTCCAAAAACGTTTACACAAGAATTCATCTTTTTGAATCATAAGATAACAAGAATTAGTTATTAGCATAAAACATAAAACGTATTCATATGAATAATTTCTCAAGTAAGGTACAAAATAAGTTAGGTAAGGAATATTTTAGGTTAAACATTCCTAAGAAATGTTTTGGGTAATTTTTTTACTAAGGAACTTTTTGTCTCATAAGGATTGTTTTAGGATAAACATTTCAACAAAAAACATTGTTTGAATAAGGTATAGTTCGAAAAGCATGGAATCATAAATCCTCACAACAAGAGGTTAATTTTATATAACAAAAAGTTTAACAGGTTGTGAATACAGTCAACAGAATGAAGATAAAAACGTTCAACATTTACTAGTCGGATGCAGAGTTTTCCTTACTGTCTTCCTGGGAACCAGATTCCAATTATGAACTTTTGGAGTCATCGTTGGACTCCAAATCTTCCATGGAAATGCCTGCAGGAAAATGCCTTTCAATAACTCGTAGCCAAACACTGCCAAGATTCAGATCCATAAACTTCTCGAGCATCTCTAGCACCATAGCGGACCTCATGTTAGCATCTCTTTCTTCGAGGCTAGCGACAATACCGGTTGCGTATGCATCAAGTCGTTTCTTCAGCTCAGCTTCGAAGTCCTTCTTCAGGGCCTCATTCTCCTTCGACGGCTTCTCAATATCCTCAAAAGTTTGTTAGAAGTAGACCTTAGTCTTCACACAAGACTCGGTAAGCCCATCGACCAACGTGTGTAGTTCTTCGTCGAACTTTTTCCCCTCTTCGGAAAGTGCAGTCCGTAAGGAAGTAATTTTAGTTAAATGATCAACGGAAGTCTCATTCTCCTTGGAAAGTTCATCTTTGATCTGTTTCAGTTGGGATGATATTTATTTTTCTTGGCAAGCTTATCTGTCAAGTCTTTTACCTTTTCCTTCAATTCAGTTGCCTCGGAGGTCAATGTTTTTACCTCAGCTTTTCTTTGAAGGATTTCACTCTTGTAAAGATCCTTGCATTTGGCTTTCCGTTCGAGAAGAGCAGCAACACGAAGAAATTTGTTCATCTTATTTGCAACAAAATTGTTCTCGTAGACATCAAAGTAAGCTGAGGCAGGGGAGGGGTATGCTCATTCCTCAAAGTTCTCTTCTTGTGGTTGTATTTTCTGAAGAATAAATTCCCCCCAGAGTTTGAGTCGACTATGACAACTTTCTTTACGGGAGGCAAGCCCGGACAGGTGGTATTGTCACTTTCCCCATCACTGTCAACCACCTTCTTTTGCTTCTCTTCAGCAGTAAGTATTTTTGGTCTCAAAACCCCAGCTCTACCATGTGGTCTAACCTCAATGGAATTATCAGCGTTTTTCAGTTCCTCTTCCTAAGCATTGGTCAGAGGATTGGTCTGGAGGGGGGCACTTGGTCTTCTTGCTGAACTTTCGGTGGCCTTTCCTCACGAGTCTCATCCTGGTGATGTCCATGGGCTCCAACTCCTCGCCCCTCCGGAGTGTCACTCTCTGACTCTGCATCCTCCTCAGTTCTCTTACCATCTTTCTCGATATTTTTTTGCGCCTTGGGGACCCGGAGCCTGAGCTCGGGTAAAAAGGTAAACTGCGTTATCCAAGCACTCTAGACGTTTAAGGATGGCACCATAAGGTATGACATGGAATTTTTCTCGCCAAGGTCATACCTCCAAAGGTTGATTTTCACAAAGTTCACTGGTAGAAAACTTTAATGGAATTTATGATCCCAATGGTCACCTGCGCAGACGCTCAGCTTTACAAAGATATCCTTGGCAGTTTTGGCATAACGTTTAAAGGGTTTGGAAATTCCATTCATAGCTGTTAGAAAGAAATGTGTTAGGACTATCCAACCTTAACCAATAAGATAGAAGAATGTGTAAGAATACGTACCCGCCCGGACCATTTCAAAGTTCACCGATGGGGAAGGTCATCAGAACTTTTAAAGCCAGTCTCCCATAGCCCAGAGATGAAGACAAACTGTTGTTTCCATTTATTGTCATCCTCCAAGAAATCTTTGATGAGCTTGAACTGCCTCGCAAACCAAGAGAGTAAAAAGGTTAAAGAGAGTTCTTAGCCACACCTGAAATGGAGATGAACTGCTCCATGGAAAAGGCTATTTCGGAAAGTCTGGAGGCCATGATGTAGGCCATGAGTGTGTACCACATATTAGCGCCAACTTGAGAAGGACAAAATCCGATAAGATGGAAGTAGTCGACCAGAGCAGGAGCAATGGGTATAGGAAGGCCCCAGTTCATAAGCTCAGTATAAATGATCAGCTCATGATTGCGAACGGACAGTGGGGTCTCTCTGATGGTGGGAAACCGAATTGTGATGTTCTCGGGAATTCCCCTTCGATCTCTCAACTCTACTTCTTCAGTTGGATGGAAGTATTTGTACTTCACTCTATAGAGGGAAAAAAGTCTTAGAATCAATATCGCGAAGATTATCACATAAAACATCCTCTATGTTCGAGGGCATGTCTGTAGTACGTTTCCTTTTATTTTTGTCTTTTTTCACCAAGGAAGCTTTCCCACTCCAAGGGGGTGTATCAGTGGTAATTTCTGGGAGAGGAGAAGAGACATCATTTCTTGGCACGGATGGTTCGAGTGGAGGAACCGTAGCTGGAACGACTTGTAAACACTGTGCCTCAACCACTACCATGTCAAGTCGCTCCTAATCGTTGTCGGGCTCATCAAGTAAATTTATCTCTTGGAGTTCAGGGTTGGACTTCAAAACCTGCTCTAACCAAACACCCCTTATTGAAGACTTCTTGGGGCTCATTTCTAGAGTCATTTGCGGGGACCCCTGCAGAGTCACCTTAGGAGTCGAGCAGAAGATGAGATTTTCACTCGAATAGATTTTACATGCGGATTGGGGGACCTTTTCCTTTTGACACGTTCCCTTGTATTTATATTATTCGGTTTTCCCTTTTCATCACCCATGGTTATGAAGGGAGAATTTTTAGAAGGAATATCAAACGTCGAACGGTCAGCCTTGTTATCACTAAAACAAGCTCGACCGGGGGTTGAGTAGCAAGGTTAAAGGAGCGTTCTCGGATAGGGGACCATTTATCGTGAAAGTTTGATTCCTAGATATTTGTAGGTGTGGGATACTCTCTTTCACCAGAAAGTCCGCGAGCAGCAATTTGATTTGAGATATTATGCCACCTCTAAAGTTTATACCGTTCAAGATTGATAAACTCTTTAGGAATGAAAGAGCAAAGAGGAAATTTGGGGTTGAAATTTTCTTTCTCTAAGACAAACGTTCTCGACTTAAGGTAAGACAGAGACCAAAGGGTGTAAACCTATAACCAGAGGTGGAAGCGAGTATTTATAGTGAAAAAGGACAAAAGGCGAAAGGTTAAAAATTAAAGGAACTTTGACACGTTTCCTCTGTCACAAATCGCTTCAAACGGTGTGATGGCAAGCTAGGGTAGGGATGTGACACGTGGCCAAAAGTGACCATCATTTAAAAAATCTCTGACTCTATAGCGGTTATCAAAGGCACGCGAGTTCACATCAAATGATGACTTAGGCGAGGTCATCATTAGTGTAGTTTATTTCTGGCCGAGGGTAATCTGGTAAAGTGTTTAAACAGTGTTTTGGTAATTTTGTGGTGTTTTGTATTAAGTGTGTATAGTGGAGAGATAATTAAGCTGTCTACTAGTAGTAAATTATGATCACCCTCATTAATGAAATTAGTTGGGGTATTTATACTTAATTATTGATCCATGGGCTTATTGGATCGGGTTGTGAAACCGGGTCGAGTTTAATGACTCATTAGTCATATAGTTTTAAGTTGATTAGCAACTAGCTTAGTCAAAAGTTTGTACATTTGTCATGTTTGGATATTTGGAGTAGTAGTTTAGTCTGAATTAACCTTCGAATTCGGTTGTGGCACAGTGACTAAAAACTACGACCTCATCACTAGCCCTTTTTAGGTCTTGTAAAAAATCTTTAGAAGACCTAAAAATTAAAAAAATCAATACCAACTTATCCCGATCTGATTATGTCGTTCAAACTGCAAAAGTTTTCCTTTAATAGTAATCATGTTCGAATGTCAGAACTGACTTTTCATATTAGAATTCTAAGAGTTTTTTCTTGAATCGCGGGACACGTGTCAAGATCTAGTTTGACCTCCCAGCCGTTTTTCTCCTAGATTGTCGCACCCACCAGGCTTATAAAGTTACCTAGGTTTTATTTTTCACACGTTTGCAGCCTTTAATCATCGCAAAAAATCGATCCATCTCCTCCTAGGTAATTGCTCATTTTACTCTTATATATAAACTTTTATATTGTTTCATTGTCTTCCACAATCACAAATATTCTTAAAAAAAAAGAGAAAGAACTCAGTTTACCTTCAAACTTGTTCTTGAGACATATATGTGCACAGCCAGAAATACCTTAGTTAAAGGAGGTTGGTTGAACTTGTCTGAATTAAAGAGAGTCCTGAAAGTTGCGAGGGACGAGCGCATTGCTACTGGTCTTCATGCTTCTCTAAGCGAGAAAGGTAATCAGCCAAACCAGAATACTGATCAAGGGTCGTCTTCTTCAAAAAATCCAAGAGTTAAAACTTCCATTTATAACAAATCTTTCCCCTCTCCCATTTGGTTCCTCAGTCCAAGAATCCCAAAACCCTTTACCTAAGGAGAAACTCGTTTCCAGTGTTAGGAAACCCTCCCCTTTCATTGCAATGGGATCAGACACAGAAAAATCATCAGACAAATTAACTCCTCGCAGGGTTACCCGTCAATCCAAAACCAAATCCACACCCACATCTTCCAAATCCTCCAGTTTAGAGGTAGAAAAGGATGTACCACAAGCTAAAACATCCGGGCAGCAGCCTCCACCATATACTAGAATATCATAAGCGTCATCTGCACAGCCTTCTGAACAATTTTTTACAAGACCAACCGAACAGCCACCCTCAAAGGCATCAGAACAGCCTCATTCAAAACCATTTGAACAACCTTCCACAATGATGGAAGAAAATATGGAAGATAGCATAGAGGAAGCCCATTTCGAGGCTAAGGCGTCCGGTCAAATATGGGATGCAAATTCCGACCAGAAAGGCAAAACTAAGATGGGCATGACTCATCCGGACGCTCTTCCGGAGAGTTTGGAGGGTAAAGTGGGTCCCTGTTTTAAGAAAGTAAGTGTCAAGTACCTGGTGGCCCTTCAGAATATCAATTACGTGTATACCCACACATGTGAGTTGGGTTGGATCTGTACTAAATGGGGGATCCCAGAGTCAGTAAAGTGAGGATCTCTATTACTCCGGAGACCCTAATGGACTGCAAACTGAATGAGGTGGTAGTCTACACTGAAGTATTGAACAGGGGACTTTGGTTCCCCTTAGATCCGGAGATTGTCATATATTTTCATCTGATCAAGTTGTATCCCAACCAACTGAGCCCCAATACTTTGTACACCCTCCTAGCCTGCATCATGGCGTCCACGCTGTCTAAGATTCCACTACCGATGGAATAGTTTGTTGTTGTGGCAAGCTTATGCAAGAGCCATCAGATTCCTTTCTACCATTACAACATGGAGAATGACTACAAGGGTGGATGATCTCTTGGAGTCCAAAAACCCTGGAGGACGCAATTCCTCTTCATTAGTGGGACTTGGGAGAATGGCAGGAAAATTAAGGCTGAAACAAACCCAAGCCTTCTAACCAGTCGCTGGAAGAGCACTTGTGAGTTTCTCTTACCTTTTTCTTTTATCTTTTAAGTTATAAATTTTTCATTTTGACTAACTGATGTTTCTTCCCAGTTCTTCTGTAGGAGTTCCTGGGCTATCTAGAGGCAGGGTAGAATACTTGCGCCAAGCTAAATGTTTGGGCTTCAGAGAACTGAGGGAATGTCTTCCACAATTGCTTCAAGTTAGGAAATTTTGTAAGGTCTCACCTCTAGAACACCACAAGTAGAAGAGATCTTTCATGGGAAGAGTTAACCAACCCTCCCCATGATGATGTGATCCTGAAGAGGACAGAAGCTAAGGATGCTAAATTTTATCTGCCTTCCAGGGCCAAAGCCCATAGCAAAATGAAGAATAAGAAGAAGAAGGGCACAACAAACTTAGCCCAAACAACTATGAAGGGGATTAGTTTGAAGAACCAGGGAGACATCAATGCGGCTTTGCTAAAAGCAGTGGAGGTAACTGTGAAGGAAGGTGGAGGGTCAAAGAACCCACCAAGGCCTCCTAAGAAAGATACGAAACACAAGAAGAGCAGTGATGAGAAGGATGCCAATAACAAAAAAGGTCACTCTGCGAGCAGAGATAATTCTTCGCCCACCAGAAGTCCTCTCCCAGCTCCTACTGACCCAACCTTACAGGAGGAAATTCCAACTAATCTCCAGTCTGGATAGGTTGCTGGAGATGGAAATGATGAGGTAGACCTTGAAGTCTTTCAAGACATTAGTATCTATTTTAATGATCTGGATAAAGATGACTCTGTGGGTCCTTACCCATCTTCAAGTTCTTTCAATATGATGACTTATAATGTGAAGTCCTACTCTATATCCGGGAAGCAAGACACCTTGAGCCATGCTCTTTTAGGCTTCATCCGACTAGTACTTGTTCTGGAGAGGCAGGTAAGAACTCAAACAAGCACCATTAATTCTCTAACCACTGACAAGAAAAACTTTTCAGATAATCTTCTTAGTCCTAAACAAAGCATAGAGGTGCTGAAGAAGGAAAAAGAAGAGTTAGCAGCCAAGCTGATCGCATCAGAGATGGCCAACACTGAGCTTCAAACCAAATACTCCATTCTGTAGACCTCTTCTTCACAAAACCTCACAGCCTTGAAATAGCAATTGAAAACTAAGGATGGTGTTATCCAAACTTTATCTGATGCGAAGACCAAGTTAGAGGGCACTGTTGAAGAGAAGATTAAAGAGAATGAGGCCCTGGAACGCTAACAAAAACAAGTTGTCGATGCAGGTATAGAGAAGTACGCCAATGAAGTAGTGGATTATCTAGAGAAAAAGGATGATGGGATCAAATCCGATATGGTCATGCTGTTTCATGAAACTTTTCCTAAAAGGACCCTTGGTCCTTTATGGAAATATGTAGATTATGAGGACATCCTATTCCACACTCTAGCAGATGGTGACAAGCACAACTATTATAGTGGAAAAACTCTTCAACTTATGATGATGAAGGAACGGGTGAGAGTTCAAGTGTTGAACTCAAAAGTCCCAAAAACGACGGAGGTGAAGAAAAATATGAAGGGAACAATCCCTAAGGTTTTATTGTGTAATTTTTGTTTTTTGAAACACTAAAGTCCTTGGATGGCCAAGGGATTTTTTTTACTGTTGATCGGTTTGAGTCTGATCAGGTTTAATTATTTAATTTCTCTTTTGTTTAATACTTTGTTTAAATCTTTCATGGCTAATTTTTAAGTAGCTCCTAAAATTTCAGGAGTGTTGAATCAAGAATATCCAATATCTTCGATCACACGCGTTTAATATTTGTGACCAAGTGTTAAACATATCTGATCAACTCAAGAAAACTTAAGAGTCCGGGTGTTGAATAAGAAATTTATATTCAAATTGAATTGAAACAAAATCACACGAGACTTTTGAAGAAGGCATCATATATTATTGAAAAATCTGGACACCTCATTAAAACCTCCCCACGCCACCACGGTAGGAAAGAGTATGCCCCCTAATATTTACATTGGTATTTAACAAGTAAATATTTACAAAATAACCTTATTCTAAATATGACATGAGATGCTCAACATTCCATGGATGCTTTAGAGCTCTTCTTTCTTTGTCTTGGAGAATGTACGTCCCTGGTTTAACTTTTTCACAGACCACATAAGATCCTTCCCAGTTCGGAGCCAACTTACCGAACTGCTTCTCCTTAGTATGTAAAAATACTTTTCTTAAAACTTTATCCCCTATTTGAAAATCTTGTCTTTTGACTTTGGAAGAAAATCTGCTCTTCATCAAGCTTTGGTAGTGTGTTGTTCTCAAATGCGCTTTAACCCTATTTCTTCTATTAAGTCCAACTCATTCCTGACTGCTACATCATTAGCCTGTTCGGAATAGTTTTGGACTCTGTGTGATGGTAGTCTCTATGGGAGTAATTGCATACATCCCATATACCAAAGCAAAAGGAGACTCTTATGTGGCACCCCGAGGTGTAGTTTGGTAGGCCCACAATACTTGTAAATAACTTGGTTATTTTCCTACAACTTCCTCCAAGTTATTCTTTAATCGAGACAAGATATCTCTATTTGAAACCTCAACTTGGCCATTTTCTTGAGGGAGAAGACTTCCATGTTTTTGTTATCAAACTGTGGCCCATTGTCTGTAGTAATCTTCTGAGGAACCCCAAACGTACAACATATGTTGGATATGATAAATTTAATAACGACTTTCAAAATGGTTATAACCAATGGATCTGCCTTTATCCATTTAGAGAAATATTCAATAACGACTATAATAGTTCTACACCAACCGAATCCCATACGAAGAGGCCTAACTAAATCCATCCCCCGCGTGGAAAAGGGTACTAGTTTAAATTATAGACTCCATAGGTACTGTTGGCACATGAATTTCATTCCCATATTTTTGACATGGATCACATTTCTTCACTATTTCTTTAGCATCTGCCATTATGGTTGGCCACTACTATCCGGCAAACAAAACTCGTCGGGTCAGTTCCCTATAGCCACAGTGTGCTGAGCCTTCCCCATCATGTAATTCGGATAATACCGCATGGGATTCTTTAAACCCTAAACAACGTAGGAGAGGCCTGTTGAAAGATTTTTTGTAAAGAACCTCTTTTATTATTAAGAAACCACGAGCCTTGTACTTAATTTTCTTTTCCATAGCTTTATCAGAAGGAAAAACCCCATCAGAAATGTATTGGAAGAGAGTGTATCTCCAATAATTAGGTTGAATAACATGTATGCTCATATTCTCTTCATCCTCTTTCTTCTGATCAATCTGTATAGATGGACATTCTTGTATAAGAATCCAGGGGTAAGATTCAGAATGGGTTATAGTTGCCAAGGAGTCTGCCAAAGTATTTTCCGATCTGGGAATATGCTCATAACAAATACCTTTAAAGTTGGCTGCCACTTCTTTTAACATAAGCAAATACTTTACCATTTGTTCTTTCTTAGCTTCAGACTTACCTTGAGCATGGTGGATGAGTAATTGAGAGTCGCTCATTAACCGGACTCTCTTAGCCCCATATAAAAGAGATAGCTTAAGACCAGCCATGGCTGCTTCATACTCAGACTCATTGTTGGAAGCCCTGAATCCAAAGCATATAGCTTGATAAATTTTATCACCATGTGGGGAGGCTAAACAAATTTAAGCTCCACAACCCATAGTGCTTGATCCACAATCAGTTCGAACCATCCATTCTTTTTTGAAACCATTGCGTGATTTTTGTCTGGAAGATCCGTCAGCATGAAACTCTACCAAGAAGTCAGCCACGGATTGGGCTTTAATTGCTGTTCTTGGGGAAAATTCAATATCGTAATCACCCAATTTCACTGACCAGTTGGTCATTCTGCTTGATATGTCATCTTTTTAAAGAATATTTTTTAAAGGGAAAGACGTTTGGACAATAATATAATGAGCTTAGAAGTAGGGTCAAATTTTTCTTGCTGCAATTACCAAAGCCAATGCCGACTTCTCCAACCTCATATATCTTCTTTCTGCATCTAGTAAACTCTTACTGATGTAGTACACCAGACGAGGATAATTGTACATTTCCCTTACTATGACAACCCTTATAGCACATTCTGATACAACTAGATTCACATAAACCTTTTCTTCCCGAACAGGTTTGAAAAGAGTTTTAGGTGAAGACAAATGTTTCTTTATTTAAGTAAAAGCCTGGTCGCACTGTGGGGACCAACTGAAGTTTTTAACAATTCTCAATACTTGGAAGAATGGAGCGCACTTGTCCGATGACCTTGAAATAAATTTGTTCAATGCGGCCAGCCTTCTTGTGAGCCTTTAAATTTTTTTAATATTTCGAGGAGGGTCCATTGCTAACAAGGCATTAAGCTGATCCATATCGGGCTGGATTCCTTTCTCACTTATTATGTAGCCCAAGAATTTTCCAGATCGGACCCCAAACACGCACTTCTTTGGGTTTAACTTCAAATTCATAGTTTCTAAATTGTAAAATGTCTCTTGAAGGTCAAATATGAGTAATTATTCCTCCAAGATTTTAACCACCATATCATCTATGTACACTTCCATGTTCCCGCCAATCTGATTAGCAAAAATTTTATTCACCAACCTCTGCTAAGTGGCCCCAGTATTTTTCAACCCGAAAGGCATCACCTTGTAACAATGAAGACCTTTATCTGTGATGAAAGTAGTGTAATCTTGATCCTTCAGATCTACTTGTATCTAGTTATATCCTGAGAAGGCATCCATGAAGGACAATAGTTTCTTTCCAGATGTAGAATCCACCAACTGATCTATCTGAGGAACGGGATAAAGATCATTTAGACATGCCCTATTGAGGTCAATGAAATCAATACACATACGCCATTTTCCATTATTTTTCCTGACTAACACCGGGTTGATCCTCCACAAAGGGTACTGATATTCTTTAATATGACCCATCTTGGTCAACCGGTCGACTTCTTGAACAATTACATCTGTTTTTTCCTTGGAAAAAGCTCTCCTCTTTTGTACAACCGGTGCAACATCACTCCGGATAGACAACTTGTATGAAATAACATCTGCTGGTACTCCAGTTACATCACTGTTTCACCATGCAAACACATGTTAATTATTCATCAAAAGTGACAACAATATATGCTTCAATTCTGGCGTCGATTGGAACCAATCTTAACATCCTTGCCATCTGCAAGGGAGTGAGTTTCAACATCTTCAATAGGTATTATAATACTGGGAGCTTCTCTGGGATCTTTAATCTCACTCTCCTCAGTAGAAGACTCCAGTAGTTTCTAATCTTTGTTAATCCGGACTGCCCCCAACATTTTAGGAGCAAGAGCTGTTGCATAGCACTCTTTGGCTATCTTTTAACTACTCTGGACGACGCCTACTTGTCACTGAACTGCATACTTCAAGCACTGATGGACTGTAGGCCACAACATGCATTCTGGAAAGCCAATACCTCCCAAGAATTACATTGTACGATGTGGGGAAATCCACCACAACAAATAGTACTCTTACCATCTTTTTAAAGGCCCCCTTGCCCAACAATACTTCCTCTTGGAACTCCCCAATTACGTCTAGAGAACTCCCCGTGAAGCCTACAATGGTTATGTTCAAACGTTAAATAACTGTCAGATCCCTTATTTTCTTGTAGGAGCTTAACAATAAGATGTTTGTCGAACTGCCCGTATCAATCAGAATTCAGCGTATATCATTTCATCTAAAAAGCCACTATAACCACTGCATCCTCATGAGGTCCTGCAATGTCCCTCAAGTCGTCTTCATCAAAGACTATAAATGGGAATGAGGATTGGCACTGATGGGAAGACATTCCACATTCTAACTGAGTGGCCAAATTGTGGACATAACTCTTTCTTGATGAAATGGTAGGTGCAGTCACAGTATCTCATCCAAAAATAGTTAATGATTCGAAGAAGTTGATAAGTCTGGAAATTGTCTTTGTTATCTTTGTTATCACCCCCGCCTCATTTCGATCTGGATTTGGATTCAGATACTCAGAGGTGACATCAAATCTTTCAAGAATCACCATCACACCCTTTTAAGCAGATGTCTCATGATTGTTTGAAGGACCCGTCCGAGGAGCATTACTCTGTGCATTATCCACTATGTTTCCAGTTCTCTTTTTAATATATGTTCCCAGCTTGCCCATCTCAATAAGATTTTATACCTCTTGTTTCAATTCTATGCCATCCTGATTATCATGGCATATATCATTATGATATTGGCAAAATCGAGTGTCCCGGTTCTCTCTGGGGGATTGCAGTACTGCCGGTTGGAAGTGCACTTCATTCTATGTTTTATCATAGATTGTGGCTACATTCTCCCCCAATTCAGCGAACCACTCAGGTTAGACCCAAGGACCCCTCTTACTTCTGGTTTGTTGGCTTTGGGTCTGGTTGGATTGAACCTGTTTGGACCGGTTAGAACCTTGTTCGGTCTCCTTTACCTTGTAACTGTATTGGTTAGTGGCTGGAGGAGCTGTTGTTATAGTGGTGGACCTCACCTGACGGTGCACCCTTGTTTTCCTTGTTTCTTCTACATTGATCTGTTTTCCCACTTGGTTCAATAAACCACCCTAGGTCATAGCTTTCTTCCGAGTCACAGAAGTAGCTAAATTACCAGGATTTAAACCTTGCCTTAAGGAAGCAATTTCCACTTGTTCAAAGTAATCTGGTAGCCCATTCTCTGTATTCACAAAACGAATTATGAGCCTAAACAAGGACGGTAGCATTTAGAATCAGTGATTTTTGAAAATTCTAAAAAAATCAATCCTTTAATTTGAGTAAAAAGGTATAGTTTTGGTGCCTTGAACCTAGACTTTAAAAAGATTTGATAAGAATGGAAATGGTTTTCAATAATAAGGACATGACATTAAAGAAGTCATAGAGGCTCAACCTAGTAATGCAAAAAATGAAGTTAATGAAGAGTCTGATATACAAAGTGAAGTTGGAAATGATTTTGCCAAGGATATTTTGGGACCTAGTTCAGCTTTGGGTTGTGCATATGAATTTCAAACACTACCTGATTTCGAAGATGACCAAGGTTATCGTGTTTCAGGGCCTTTGGATGATCATATGGAAGATTAACATGATCTTGAACAATTATCAATTGGCAAGAGATAAAGTATAAAAACCAAAACAATGGTCATAGATGTATAGTTTTGTCGATCTAATTGGTTATGATTTATCTATTGAAATATCTCCATATTGAACTCGAGAACTATTGCAGTGCTATCAAGAGCAGCAATAAATACAAGTGGCTTATGATCATGAAAGAAGAAGTGTGATCTCTTAAGAAGATGTACACAAGCATTCTTATGAATCGGTCGAAGGGTTGGAAGCTAGTTGTGAGTAAATAGATATTCAAGTGGGAGGCAATTATTTATGGTGTTGAGTTACCCAAATATAAGTTTAGGCTTTTGGCTAAGAGCTTCACTAAAAAAATAGCATCGATTTCAATGAGATATTTTTGTCGGTTATGGAATAAATCTCCATCAGTGTTTTGCTGTTAATTTTTGCTAGATTTGACCTGGAGCTAGGTCAAATTAATGTTATTAATACATGATAGAAGATTCAATTTACATGTATCAGCAAAATATGTTTGAATATGGAGAGAAAAATTATGTGTGCTTGTTGAAAAGACCCCTTCGTTGGCTTAAATAGTTTCCAAGGTGGTGAAATATAAGATTTGATTATTTTATGAGATTTATGCAAATATATTCTTAGTTACTACAAAAATTGTGTCTATTAAAATGGGGAACACACACACACACACACACACACACATATATATATATATAGAGAGAGAGAGAGAAGTCTTATTGTTGTTGTATGTGGATAACGTACTAATATTTAGAAGAGATAAGAAGCTGACTGAAACGACGAAGACTCAACTGAAAAAAGAGTTTGAGATGAAATATTTGGGAGAGGGTATGAGGATATTTTATGTTGATATTATGAGGAATATGTCGAAAGGGTATTTATTCTTATCTCAGCAAGAATATATACATAATATCCTAAAATGTTCTCTATGTTTATAGCGAAATTGGTTGGAACTCCCATTGGTTCCCAAATCAAATTGAATGTCACTCAAGAACCAACCAAAGTTACAAATAAGAAGTATATGAGACCTCATATCTCCTACAACATAAATATTTTTAGCATATTTATTTTAAATTTAGATAAACCATATTGACATGAACTTAAGTGGCTCATGAGATACTTGAAGCGCTCAGATATTATGGAATGGTATTATAATTAAAATACATGTAATATTTGTTAAGAGGGTATGTGGACATCGATTATGCAGTCTGAGTGGGCACAATGAAGTTTATTTTGGGTTATCCATTTATTATATTTGAAGGAATGCTTATAAATAAAAGGTTATCGTGCTATCATTAAAGAAACCAAATATATGGTTGTTATGGAAACCATGATGGAAGTTATTTGGAAGAAGGGATTGTTGAATGAACTCACTGATGTGGAGCAAGATGTGGTTCTATTCTTTGATTATTTTGTGCTCTTTATCTAATAAAGACTTTGAAGTTACATGAGCAAACTAAACATGTAGATATCAAGATTCACTTCATCTTACACAGGTGAAAAAAAAGCAAGGGAAGGTGGCTAATTACTAAGAAAGAAAATCTTTTGAATGCTCTGACCAAAGTATTGTCTACTTCATAGCTCAAGAACTACATGCGACTAGTTCAAGTTTTGGATTCATGTATGTTTGTCTCTAAAGAGTGTAAAAGATGTTGGAGTTATTATAAGCCTATATGGATGATTGTTTAGTGAACTCACTGATGAGGAACAATATGTGGTTATATTCGTTGATAACATTAGTTCTTTTCATTTAATGAAGAATTTGAATTTCCATAAGCAAATTAAACATGCGGATATCAAGATGCACTTTATCTAACACAGGTAGAAAAAAATCAAGTGAATGTTGACGAGATCGAATATTTCAATTGTTGTGTCTTGACTTGATCCGATGGGCAGTTCGGACCATAACCACTATATTAAAAAACTGAACAGGACAAACGTAATAAATACTGACTAAGCTAGTTGTTGGTCACTTCACACCAGATTACTAATGGGTCCTTAAACTTGACCCGACTTCACTATCCGACCCAATAGGCCCATGGGTCAGTAATTAAGTATAAATACCCCTAACACTTTCACTAATGAAAGTAATCAGAATTTATTGGTAGCACACAACTAATTATCTCAGTACTCTTTACTCTAAATATTAAATACCCCAAAACACCCAAAACACTTTACAAAATTACCCTTAGACAGAAATAAACACACCAAATTGGCGACCACAGTGGGAGTACGACGGTGTTTGAATTTCACAATTCAAAACCAGCAAGAAAAGTTGTTCGGATGGATCCGAATAAGCAGAATATTCCACCTCATAAGGTGGAAGTTTCAAGGGAAAATAAGGAGTATACTATCGAGGAGCGAGACCAGTTGAGGGCTAAAATAAAGGCGCTGAGAGCAACAAAACAAACAAAAAACGAGTTAAGGAAAAATCTGGAGCGTCAGTACTTCACCACACTGACAATCTTGGAGAAAATAAGCAGTCATTGAAAACCCATCTCAGTTACAAGAAGACACACCGATCTAAGCCTGTTGAGATTTCTACATCTGAGTCCTCCAACAGCTCACCAAGTGAGGTAGAACTAGAAGAATTATTGTCTTCAAGTAGTGGTGAGGTAAGATAAAAAAAATAAGGTTGACTAAAAAACATTCAAGAAAGAGGGATAGGCATGACAGGCTTAAGAAGCAACATGACAAGGGTAAGGGGTCAACTAATAGGCATATTGATAAGTTATTAGCCATAACAAAAATTGGAGGCAATCGCCATTTTCTGCAAAAATACTCTACGGACACCTTTCTAAGAGGTTTCATAGCTCCAAGATGGAGAAATACGATGGGAGTCGAGATCCGGACAACCATCTGGAGCAGTTCAAGAACTTCATGATGATTTTTGACAATAATGACAAGCTAATGGCTAGGGATTTCTCCCAAACTTTTACAGGAAGTGCCCTCAAATGGTTCAACAGACTCCCTAAGAGATGTATAAGAAATTTTGATACATTCTGGGTTGCCTCCGGAGGAAAGTTTTTGGAATTAAGGAACTCAAGGGTAATGGGGCCACCATTATCCATTGTGCTCAAGAACCAAACGAGTCCTTGAAGGAGTACCTCAATCGTTTTTTGAACACAAAGAATGGGCTAGCAGATTCCTTTGAATAAGTTGTAGTTGCTTCTCTCAGACAAGGTTTAAATCCAGGAAATTTAGTCGATTCGGTGACTCAGAAGAAGGTTATGACCTGGGGTGGTTTATTGAATCAAGTGGGAAAGCAAATCAACGTAGAAGAGAACAAAAAAACCAAGAGTACAACGCCAAGTGAGATCTACTACTACAATAACAACTCCTCCGGCTACTAACCAGCCCGGTTACAGGTAAAATGAGCTTGGACAGGGGTTCACTCGGTTAAGGCAGAATCATTTCATCCAAACTCAGAGCCACCATGTCAGAAGTAAGAGAGGTCCCTGGTTTCAGCCTGAGTGGTTTGCTCAGTTTGGAGAGAGTGTGGCTACAATATAT
Source organism: Limnanthes douglasii subsp. nivea (assembly GCA_036936605.1). Classification (NCBI taxonomy): domain Eukaryota; kingdom Viridiplantae; phylum Streptophyta; class Magnoliopsida; order Brassicales; family Limnanthaceae; genus Limnanthes; species Limnanthes douglasii. The sequence goes on along the minus strand of JAUPFV010000001.1, from coordinate 273,743,881 downwards.
GACAAGACTAAGAATGAGGTATGTTTTAGAAATCCAACAGCATTGCAGTCTCCCAGACATAGGCCGTGATACTCACGATTGTATAGCCTTGAAGCAGGAGGTCCAAAAACTCATTGAAAGGGGAAAGTTGGGGGCCTACGTAAAAAAGCGAGGGAGAATCAGACTGGATAATGGGCAAACAGATACTCCCTAGGTAGGTCCTTCAAACGATCTTGAGACATCTACACAAGATGGTGCAATGGTAATTGTTGAAAGATTTGATGTAGACTCTGAGTATCTAGATCCAGATCCGAGTCAAAATCAGGTGGGGGTGATAACAGACAAAACCAAATCGGTTTCCGTTCTGATTAGCTATTTTGAGTCACTAACTATTTTCGGAGAGGATACTGTGACAGCACTTCTACTTCATCCAGGAAGAGGCATGTCCACAATTTGGCCACCCAGTTGGATGGTCGAATGTCCACCCACTAGTGTCAATCATCATCCCTCTTTATAGTTTTTGATGAGGATGACCTGAGGGACATTGCAGGGCCTCATAAAGATGCGGTGGTAATAAAGTCTTCAATAGGGGGAAACGATATACGCTGGATTTTGATTGACACAAGAAGTTCGGTAAACATCCTGTTTTTAAGCTCCTACAAGCAAATGAGAAACCCTTCAGTTATACAACGTTCAAACATAACCATTGTAGGCTTCACAGGAAGTTCTGCAGATGTAATTGGGGAGTTCAAAAAGGAAGTATTGTTGGGCAATGAACCCTTTAAAAAGATGGTAAGAGTGCTATTTGTTGTGGTTGATTGCCCAACGTCTTACAATAAAATATTTGGGAGGTCTTGGCTCTCCAGAATACATGCGGTGGCCTCTAAGGTCCACCAATGTTTGAAGTATGGTGTCCGTGGACAAGTACGTGTTGTCTGGAGCAGCCAGAAGATAACCAGAGAATGTTATGCAACAACCCTTGTCCCTAAAACTCTAGGGGCAATTAGAGTTAACAAAGATTAACAGCTATTTGATCCCTTTGTCGAGGAAAATGAAAATTATGATCCCATGGAGGCTCCCAGTGTTATAATAATTATTAAAGAGGTTGAAATCCACTCCCTTACAGAGGGAAAGAGTGTTAAAATTGGTTCCAAGCTGGTACCAGAATTAAAATACCGGTTATTATTCTTTTTAATAAATAATCAACATATTTTTGCATGGTGTAACAGTGATGTCGCTGGAGTACCATCTGATATTATTTCCCATAAGTTGTCAATCCAGAGTGATATTGCACCAGTTGTACAGAAGAGAAGGTATTTTTCTAAGGAAAAAATAGATGTGATTGTTCAAGAAGTTGATCGTTTAACCAAGATGGGTCACATTAAAGAATCTCAATACCCTTTGTGGACTGCTAACCCTATTTTAGTCAAGAAAAAGAATGACAAATGGCACATATGCATTGATTTCACTGACCTTAATAGGGCATGCCCTAAAGATCTTTATCTTGTTCCTCACATAGATCAGTTGGTGGATTCTACCTCTGGAAACAAACTATTGTTCTTCATGGATGCCTTCTCAGGGTCCTACCAGATACAAGTAGATATGAAGGATCAAGATCACACTACTTTCATCACATACAGAGGTCTTCATTGTTATAAGGTGATGTCGTTCGGATTGACAAATGCTGGGGCAACTTATCAGAGTTTAGTGAATAAAGATTTTGCTAATCAGATTGGCAGAAACACAGAGGTTTACATAGATGATATGATGGTTAAAACCTTAAAGGGATATTTAGATATATCGGACCTTCAAGAAATATTCTCCAATTTAGGGGTTGTAAGTTTAAAATTGAACCTTGAGAAATTTGTATTTGGGGTCCGATCTGAAAAGTTCTTGGACTACATAATAAGTGAGAAGGGAATCCAGCCTGATCCGGATAAACTTAATGCCTTACTAGCAATAGACCCTCCTTGGAATATTAAAAAAGTTCAAAGACTGACCAGACAATTGGTTGCGCTTAATAGGTTTATTTCAAGATCATCAAACAAGTGTGCTCCATTATTCCAAGTGTTGAGGAAAGCTAAAGACTTTAATTGGTCTCCATAGTGTGACCAAACTTTTATTGAAATTAAGAATCATTTGTCCTCACCTAAAACTCTCTTCAAACTTGTTTGGGAGGAAAAGCTCTATGTATATCTAACTGTATTAGAATATGCAATAAGTGTTGTGCTAGTAAGAGAGGTGCACAATTACCCTCGTCCAATGTATTACATCAATAAGAGTCTGTTGGATGCTGAAATAAGATATTTGAGGTTGGAAAAATTAGCATTTGCCTTGGTAATTGCAGCAAGAAAGATGAGACGATACTTCTAAGCTCATTTTATAGTTGTTCGAACATCTTTCCCCTTGAAAGGTGTCCTTCAGAAAGCTGATGTGTCAAGTAGAATGACCAAGTGGTCAGTGGAGCTGGGTGATTATGATATTGATTTTGCACCTCGAAGAGAAATTAAAGCCTAGTCAGTGCCTGACTTCTTGGTAGAATTTCATGCTGATAGATCCTCCGGATAGGAATCAGAAACCCGATCTAAGAAAGAATGGGTAGTTCGAACTGATGGTAGGTTAAGTATTATAGGCCGTGGAGCTGGGATTTGTTTAACTTCTCCCTATGGTATGTACCAGGACATATGTTTTGGTTTCAAAGCTTCTAACAATAAGTCTGAGTATGAAGCATCAATAGTTGGTATTTGGTTGGCTATCCTGTGTCGGGCGAAGAGAGTCCGGTTAATGAGTGATTCCCAATTACTGATTCACAATGTTCTAGGATAATCTGAAGTTAAGAAAGAACAATTTATTAAATACTTGCTTATGTTGAAATAAGTTACCTCAAACTTTAAAAAGCTATAAGCACATTCTTATATTGGAAAACACTCTGGCAGACTCTTTGGCAACTATAGCCTATAGAGAATCTTACACATGGATTCTTGTGCATGAATGTCCATCCGTACAGACAGGTCAGGAAAAAGAGAGAGAAGAAAATATGAATATACTTGTTATTCAACCTAAATATTGGAGATATGCTTTTCTCCAATACATTTCTGATGAGATATTGCCTCCAAATATAGTTGTGGCAAAAACAATTAAGTACAAGGCTCGTGGTTTCTTGATATTAAGAGAAGTTCTTTACAAGAAATCTTTTAGCAGACCTCTCCTACGTTGCTTAGGATTTAAAGAATCTCAAGTTGTATTATCTGAGCTACATGATGGAGAAGGCTCTGCATACTGTGGATATTAGGAATTAACCACAAGAGTCCTATAAGCAGGATACTACTGGCCAACCATAATGGCAGATGCTAAAGAGATGGTGAAAAAGTGTGATCATTGTCAAAAGTAGGGGAATGAAATTCATGTGCCAGCAGTTCCTATGAAATTCGTATCTGAACCAATACCCTTTTCCATATGGGGTATGGATCTAGTTGGGCCTCTTCCTATGGCATCCAGTAGATGTAGAACAATTATAGTCGATATTGACTATTTCTCTAAGTGGATAGAGGCAGCTCCTTTGGCTGGAACCACTTCGAAGACAATTATTAAATTTATTTTATCTAACATATGTTGCAGATTTGGGGTTCCGCAGAATGTTAGTACATACAACAGGCCACAGTTTGATAATAAAGACATGGAAGCTTTCTGTACTTCGAGAGGAATTCAACATTTTTTTTCTTCTCCTTTCCACCCTCAAGAAAATGGACAGGTTGAGGTAGCGAATAGAACAATCTTGTCTGGATTAAAGAAATATTTGGAAGGAGCAACAGAAAGTGGCCAAATCATTTACAAAAATTATTGTGGGCCTACCGAACTACACCTCGAGTTGCCACACAAGAGTATCCTTTTGCTCTGGTATATGGGATGGATGCAATTACTCCCGTAGAGGCTACTTTACCATCTCACAGAGTTCCGAACTATTATGAACAGGCTAAGGACATAACAGTTAGGAATTAGTTGGATTTGATTGAAGAAAAAATAGTTAAAGCACATATGAGAATAGCGCATTACCAAGGCTTGATGAGGAGCATATTTGCCTCCAAAGTTAAAAGAAGGGATTTTCAAATATGGGACAAAGCTTTAAAAAAGGTTTTTAACACACCAAGTAAAATTAGTTCGGTAAGCTGGCTCCGAACTATGAAGGCCCTTACATGGTATGTGGGAAGGTTAAATCAGGAACATAGAGGCTCCAAGACAAAGAAGGGAGAGCATTAAATCACCCATGTAACATTGAACATCTCAGGTTATACTTAGAATATACATCTTTTGTAAATATTTATTTTTTAAATATCAATGTATATATTAAGGGCATACTTTTTCCTACCATGGTGGCGTGAGGAGGTTTTAATGAGGTGTCCGGGTTTTTCAATAATATGTGATGCCTTCTTCAAAATTCTGGTGCAATTTTGTTTCAGTTTAGATATTAAATACTTATTCAACACCCTGGCTCTCAAGTATTCTTGAGTTGATCGGATATATTGAAAACTTGATCACATTTATTAAACACATGTGGTCAAAGATGTTGGATATTTTTGTTCAACACATTTGAAATATTAAAGGTTATTTAAACATTGGCCATACAAAAGTTAACAAAATTTAAACAAAGGGGAATATGATAATTAAAATATGATCAGACTAAAACCGATCTCTGATACACAAAAAATGCCTTGACTATTCAAGAACTTTAAAGTTTTACTACGTAAAGGTCAAACAAACAATGCAACAAAATGCCTTGGCCATCCAAGGACTTTAGTCTTTAAAACAAAAAATACGCAAGTCAACCTTAGGGTTTGTTCTCTTCGAAGTTTTCTTCACCACCATCTTTTTTGGGACTTTTGAGTTCAACACTTGAACTCTCACCCACTTCTTCGTCGTCTTCGGAGTCTATCCCACTGGATTAATTGTGCTTATCACCATCAGCCATCGTGTGAAAGGGGAGATCATCATAATCCATATATTTCCACAAAGGACCAAGGGTCTTCTTATGAAAGGTCTCATTGAACAATAAGACCATATCGGACTTAATCCCATCATCCTTCTTCTCCATAGAATCCACTATTCGACTAGCATATTTCTGTATCCCTGCGCCTATTGCTTGAGTTTGTTGGCATTCTAAGGCAGTTTTCTCTTCGGTCTTCTCTCGGACAGTATTCTCCAACTTGAATTTGTCATCGGATAAAGTCTGGATGATACTATCCTTAGTTTGTAGTTGCTGGCCGTTTCTGACTCAAGCAGTTTGGCAGCTAAATCCTATTTTTCCTTCCTCAATAATTCTATGTTTTACTGAGCACTGAGAAGATCGTTTGACAAGCTTTTTTTCTGTAGTCAAGAAGTTGATGGTAACAATTTGATCCCTCACTTGTCTCTCCAGATCAAGCACTGGACGAATATAACCCAAGAGGGTATGGCTCAAGGTATCTTGCTCACTAGATATCGTGTAAGTCTCTCTGTTATGAGTCACAATATTGGAAGAGTTAGGAGGACGATAAGGCCCCGCGAAATCATATTTTTCTAAGTCATTAAAATATATGTTGATGTTCTGAAAAACGTCAAGGTCTTCCTCTTCGTTACCATCACCAGTAGCCAATTCGCAATGGAGATTGGTTGGATTTTCCTCTTGTAAGGTAGGATCGGCAAAACCTGGCTGAGGGATTTCAGAAGGACTTCATAAGGATGAAGAATTATCTTTGATCCCAGAGTAACTTTCTTCTTCTTGGCAGCTTTTTCATCATTGTTGGCCTTACGTTTATTTTCCTTCTTCGAAATCTTTGGTGGGTATTCTGACCCACCAGCCTCCTTCACTGTAACTTCTAGTGCTTCCAGTAAAGCAGCATTGATGCCTCTTTGGTCTTCCAAACCTGTCCCTCTGGTCATTTAAGGTGGGTTTGTTGTGGTTTTCTTCTTTCTCTTGTTCTTCATCTTGTTCAGATGCTTAGGGGATTTGGTCGTGACAGATAGATAAAGTTTAGTATCTTTATCCTATGTCCTTCTCAGGATGACATATGTAGGAGAAGGGGTGGTCAGATTTTTCCAGGAGTTCCCCGATGTGAAGCAGTTATGGAAAGCATTGCCCCATTTCTCTAAGACCCAAGCATTCAGTTTGGCACATGTATCCTGACCTGCCTCTACATAGTCCGAAAATTTATTCGGAAACGCTGGGAAGAAATATGAATTAATTCGGATTAAAAACTTAATACTTGAAAGATTAAAGAGGAAATAAAAGAAACTCACCAATGCTCTTCCAGCAGTTGGTCAGCTGGCTTGGATTTGAGTCAACCTTGATATTTTCCCCATTCTCCCACTGATGAATAAGAACTACGTCCTCCATGGATTTTCTGACTCCAAAAGATCGTTTACTACCTTGTAATCATTCCCCATGTTGTAGTGGTAGAAGGGGATGTGATGATTCTTACTCAAGTTTTCCACAACAGCAAACTGTTCCATTGGTAGTATAATCTTAGATAGCATGGATGCCATGATGCAGGCCAGTAGGGTATACCAAGCGTTGGGGCTCAACTGGCTGGGACATAGCTTGTTCTAGTGGAAGTACCTGACTATCTCCGGATCCAAGGAAACCAGAGTCCCTAATTCAGCATCTCTGTATAGACCACCAGTTCATAGGGTTTGCAGTCTATCGGAGTTTCTGGGGTGACTGGGATCCTCACCTTCACAGACTCTGGGATTTCCTAATTAATATGAATATGACCCAGTTCAGCAGTGTGGGTGTATACGTGGGCTATATTTTGAAGGGACAACAAATACTTCATACTAACCTTCTTGAAGCTTGGCCCCACTCTACCCTCTGGACTCTCTAGAAGTGCATCTGAATGAGTCATACCTACTTTGGTCTTGCCCTTCCGATCTGCAGTTGTGTCCTCCGTTTGACCGGACACCTCAAAAGGGGCTTCATCTAAACTGTCCTCCATGTTTTCTTCAATTATAGTGGAAGGTTGTTTGGATGGTTGTTCAGCTGGCTATTCGGATGGTCTGGCTTCTGCCAGGGGTTGCTGTCTAGATGGTTTAGCTTTTGGCAAAGGTTTTACATACTCTGAATTGGAGGGTTTTGAAGAGTTAGGCGTGGATTTTGATTTGGACTGATGGGTGACTCGGCGTGGGGTCAGTTTTTATGGAGAATTCTCTGTGTCTAAACCCATTGCGATAAAAGGCGAGGGTTTTCTAATACTGGAAACAACTTTTTCCTTAGGGAGAGGGTTTGGGACTCTTGGACAGAGGACCCTGATGGAAGAGGAGAAAAGCTAGAAACAAAGGGTAGCATTCTAACCTTGGGTGCTTTTGAAGGATGATGAACCCTGGTCTGTATTTGTTTGTGATTGATTGGTTCATTTACCAGGAGAAACAGGGAGACCAGCAGCAATTCGTTCCTCTCTTGTAACTTTTCTCGTTCTCTCTAACTCAGACAACTTTAACCAGCCTCCTTTTACTAAAGTGTTTCTAGCTGTGAACATATATGACTTAAACACAAATTTGAAGGTATACTGAGCTTTCTCTCACTAGAAATTTTTATAATTTTTAAAGACAATGAAACTGTAAGGAGATTTATATATAGCAGTGAAAAATAACAGTTACCTAGGAGAAGGTAAAGTGATTTGGGTAATGATTAAAGGTTGTAAAGTATGGGAGTTAAAGCCTAGGTAAATTTCTAGCCTAGTAGGTACAAGAGTCTAGGAGAAAAAACAGTTAAGAGGTCAAACTAGAGTCGGACACATGTCCCACTATTAAAAAAAGACTCTTAGAATTCTGAACTAAAAAATCAGTTACACCAAATTCGAACAAACTCACTCTTAAAGGAAAAGTTTACAATTCGGACGCAACAACAGATCGGAGAATGTTGGTATTAATTTTAAGAATTAGCTCTTCCAAAGGTTTTTTGCAAGACCTAAAGGGGCTACTGATAAGATATGATATATCAGCTGATGTGTCTTGACTTGATCCGATGGGAAGTTCGGACCATAACCACTATATTAAAAAACTGAATAGGACAAACGTAATAAATACTGACTAAGCTAGTTGTTGGTCACTGCACACCAGATTATTAATGGGTCTTTAAAATTAACCCAACTTCACTATCCGACCCAATAGGCCCATGGGTCATTAATTAAGTATAAATACCTCAACCACTTTCATTAATGAGGGTAATCAAAATTTACTGCTAGCACACAACTTAATTATCTCACTACTCTCTACTCTAAACATTAAATACCTCAAAATACCCAAAACACTTTACAAAATTACCCGCAAACAGAAATAAACCACACCGAAGGTGGTTAATTGCTAACAAAGAAAGCCTCTTGGATGCTCTGAAAAATGCATTGTCTACTTCAAAGCTCATGAAATGCATGATACTTGTTCAAGTTTTGGATGAATTTATATTTGTCTAAAAGAGTAGAACATTGGGTGCAACAGATGATAGAGTTAGTATAAGGTTATCTGGATAATTGTTAGGTGTAGGTAGTAACTCGTCAACAGAAGTACTGCCAAAGAACGACATGGGCGTAGTTAGATCTGTTAATTACATGCATATGCAAGGACTGTTGAAACTCTATGGGTTGAGCTTGGGTCTTGATTTAGATGCATAGACGTCTGCTTGAATTTAAGAACTAAGACAATATATCGATACTCATGACTATGTAATCAAATGAGAAGTGAGTTGGTCTAAAGCAAGATGGTCTGAAACGAGTTGGTCTGAAGTAAGTTGGCCTGGAAAAAATTGGCCTGGAAAAAGTTGGTCTGAAGCAAGTTGGTCCAAAGTATGCTGGACCGAATAGGTCTATTGAAGCTACCTGGATTAGACACTTAAGTACTATTGCATTTTGTTTATGGTTGAACTCAGTTTTTTTATTTGGGTTTTATGTATGATTATAATCTTAGTATTGATTAAACATATTTAATACGAAAAACCTATTGTATTAAGGTTTTATTTGTATCTTCCGATCTAGTATGAAGTTAGGGATTGCATGAACATCTATAACTAAAATATGTAAGACAGAGTTTTAAATATGGCGTAACGTGACAAAATAATGATACGAGTAAATTAAAGAAAAAATGTTTATTCTTTCAAGATATATTTATTCTCAAAGAACAAAGTCTCGTCTTGTAGATAGTGAAATAAGGTGTGAGATAAACATTAATAAGAGTATTATGTGAATCACATTATCTTTGGAGGTGGAGAAAGCCTTGTAACGATGAGTGATTGAATGTTTTGTGTTTAAAGTCTTTTTGTAACCTCATTGTTTAATAAAACATAGTAGTCATTGTTCGTAGAGGTCATATGTTTTCTATAACTCAGACCACGTTAAATAGTTTATTGTGTATTTTTTTATATTTCTTTTACACTTTCTTTTATTTTGTTATTTCCATTGAATATGAAGTTTTTTTTGTCTTTGAACGAATGAGGTTTCCCGAACATCGACCATGAGTTTTTACGAATAGATATATATAATCAAATTCTTAATAGAACATTTAGTTAATTGCAAAGACTTTTATTTTAAATAATTTTAGATCACTTTTTAACTTAACTTTAGTAAACACTTTATTTTTATTCTTTTACCGTCGCTTCTCTTTTTTCCCTCTGAACCTCGGCTAATATTTTATTTCAAAAAAATCTAATACAAACGACTTGCATTATGTGCAAATCTTCATAACCATTTCAACATTTATCGTCTTCGGTTGTAAGAAAAGAAGATCATGGATAGTAAGTTTATCTTCTTAATTATTTAAGGCCTTCTGCATTATAAGATGCATGATTTTTATCTTGAGGCTTTCAACATTATAAGATGCATTGATTTTTATCTTGAGGGTTTTTGATTTTTTAAAATTTTGAACTTTATGTGTAATGTTATATGGCTATAATAATAGTGATTATAATTCATTAAGAAAAAATCAAATCATTTTTCTAAAAAAAAATGTTATAAAAAATATGTTTGGATTTTTTTAAATCATTATAAAAATTATTAACACTATTTTGTTTTTTATGTTTGAAGCTAACTCACTCAATTAATTTTTAGAAGTGAATTGAAAATAATAATAATAATTTTATTATTATTCTTAACTTAAAAAAATTGTATGCTAAGTGCTAATTTTAAATTTTGAATTAAATATAAATTTTGAAATTTAAAAATAACACTTTTTATCTCACGGTGTAATTTTATTATTTATGAAGTTTGTTTGTTTTGAAAGAGTGTAATAATAATTATTATTATTTTAAACTAAATAAATAAAAATAAATATATTACATGATATATATTCAATTATATAGATTTAGTTTTATTATCATTTTGAAATATTTTTCAAATTCACAAATGAAAACGGGTTGAATAAATTTTAAAATATTAAAAATATTTGTGCAAAATATGATATAATTATTTTTTCAAACAAATGAAATAATTATTTAAATTGTTAATTTTGTCTAAATGTATCTATTCATTACTTTATAAGAAATAGAATGTTATGTATAAATAATAAATGGATTGGAGTTCCAAATGTAGGCTAAAAACCCTGGTTAGTCACCGGTGTTTGACACCTGTTATATCTGTGCCATTAAGATTTAGTCGTCACCAAAACGAGTCACTGCTTTTTAAAATTGTTGCATTCTTGCCACTATCGCGTGCAAATTAACATGGAGCTGACACGTGGCAGTCCAGTATACGCAAATTTGTCCCACGTACGGTCACTCCATTTTTAATTCCAAAAACACCCATATTTAGTATTTATCTTATTTACTTTTACTTTTTAGTTTTTACCATACAATTTTAACCTTATTTACTTTATTTATTTTTTATCCTAACTTCTTCATTTACCCAGCCAAACACCAATAACCCGATCCATTTAACCCTTTCACCCAAATCATCAACCCTTTTTTTTCTTCTCCATCGTCTTCTCTCTTTCTCTTGGCGTTTGCTATTCTTCTTTCCTAAACCCCAAACCTGAAACGGGTCGGTTTGTTTCGGCTTCTTCTCCACCGAAATCGTAAGCGCATCCTTGGCAACCGATGATGGCTCATCAATTTTATAGATGATATCATCATCATCATTCTTCTCTGGGAACAAACAACTCCAATCCGACCCAGCACTGTAAAATTCAGACGCAAAACTCTGTTCTTCTTTGATTTCTTCTAATCTAAATTTCGTGATGGTGTTAATTGATTCGCGTACTTCTTTTTCTTCCTCTTGATAACACGAATTAACGTCATCTTCAAGAAATTGCTGCGATGGAAAACCATTCTCATCGAGAAAAATGTCTGGGAAACTGCAAAACAACAACGAGAACGTGTAAGAATTCATAAAAAAAAAAATCATAATAACGAAGCTTATGTTTGGCAACCGAGAAAACGAAAGAAAATCAAAGTCATCTTCAACGAAGTTCATGGATTAAGTGAACTTATATTCATAGTTGAAAATCTAAATCTCTTGATATAAAAAGCACTAAGGGTTTAGCGAGTTTTGATTACGAAATTCAAATATTTCATTAGAACTAGTTGATAACGATTCCAGTAAATGGGTTCTTGAGGATTAAACATACCTTGATAGATTCGTCTTGTCGAATCTGAATAAAAAAATTCAGGAAAATTAGGGAATGGAGAGAACAGTTAGGAAACACAATTTGATGTTTTCTGGTTGTATGCGTCATTTGTGTTAATGGAGAAGAATTATGGAGCGAAAACGAAAGTAGAGAGAGAGAGAGAAGAGAGAGTTAATGATAATGGAGGAGAAAAGACAGAATGGAAAAACAAAGCGATGGTAAAGACGTAAACGAAAGCAATTTGTATTCCAATTGTATTGAAGAATGGATATTCTTGAAATATTTATTATATAGAAACAAGAGGGATTTGCTATTGTTAGGGGTGGGAAGCCGTAACAAATTTGAGATGTTAAGGTAAAAAGTAAAATAATAAAGGGAATTGCTAAAAAAACGGCCAAAACTACTCCGTGAAGTCGTTTGTTTCTATTTTTCAATATTTACAAATTTGCTACTAGGTAAAAAACCCAAAAAACCCTTTGAAGTCTAATTAATTACAACCCACGCCATTGAGCACTTCTAACTACTCCATGAAGTTGCAAACACAAATTCAAACATCCACCATAATCATCTTCTCCAAACTACCTAAAACCTCCACAATCAACAACCTTTTAACCCATTTTTTTAAAAACCTCCAAACCTTCAAAACATGGCCGGAGGAGAGTCGGAACCACTTCCCATCCGGAGCACTATGGACACCGAGGAGTTACATTGCTTAGTCCCCTCTTATTTCTGCGAAAATTAGATATTTTGGAGAAAACCCGTTTTCCCTGTTCGTCGCCACGCATTGGCGTGGGTGGTGGGTCGTACGCCATGCGTGTGGCGCCCTTTGGAATCCCTACGCCAACTGATGGCGTGGGAACCATGTATTTCGCCACACATGTGGCGAACACACGTTGTCCGGCGCCACACTAATGGCGAAATTCAGTTAGTTATTCCAGAATGCCGGTTCAGTTGGTTTAACTACTTCTTATGTGTTGCAGGATGTTACACAATGTGAAATTTCACTTGTTTCAGACTACGCTAATCATTTCATCATTTCACCACTTAAACTTTGAAATGAATGTAAACTTTGGATGTTTTTTGTTTGGATGTTTATCTTCAAAACAATCACACTTCTGCATCGATGAAACCAAGAATCTCCTCTTGCATCGTACCTTTGACGAAGTCAAATGCGCTTAGGAGGCTTGCATCTTCGTACACGTTCCAGCCTGAATAACCCATTGTTATAACTTCTTATATGTTTTGAGGCGGGAAATACTTTTATTATAATATCAAACATAAAGGAAAAAGTATCATACATGGATCGAAACATCAACGAGAGCACCAAAATATAGAAAACAGTATCATACAAAAGTATCATACAATCCGAAAGTATCATGCAATCCGAAACCCAAAATGATAGGTTTGATACAAAATATAAATAAAACGATCTCACAGCAAGGTGAGATTAACAACATTACACAGTGAAAATATAATTTCTTACTCGAAACCGTACATACTGTTCTCTGGAATATGTCTGAAGTTCGCAATGTCATCGTCTATCTCATCAACCTTACATTCGATACGATCCAACATATGTCTGGTAACGTAATCTGTCCTAAACAGGTTCCAATCAACAAGTGCTACTTGTTGAACTTTGTAAGGCAAGTTGGACAAAAGCTGAAGTGGTTCAGCTTTCGCACGATTGTACCTGCTTTTGACTTCTTCACGACTACGTGGCAGCGGATTAGGATACTCCAAGCGTCCATAATCATAAAACATCCTACAAACCACTCGATCAAAAAAAGCATCGGTCGTATCATCAGACATTGTTTGCTTAACAAACTTCACGGCCTGAAGCAACCGATGGTCTTCGTCCTCATTAAAGTCCATACCTAACTCCATAACCTGTAAATAGAAATGCAAATGTGAAGGCGTGCTTGAAAATACTAAAACTCACTTGGATATCTGTTTTTGTTACAAAACTAGCATAAACACATATGATCGACACCAACAAACAATATGAAACCGGTCCCGGGCCATTCCGGTGACTGTAGCATCATAGCGCCATTACTGTGGCGGAGAACATGATACACACGCCATACTGATGGCGTGTGTCAGGGTTGGTCCCATACGCCATGGCGAAGGCGTGGGATCCTGGCTATACGCCATCCTGAAGGCGTAAAGCCAGGTTGGCAGAAGCTTTAAGCTTCTGCCATGGCGCACGGACAGCCCAAAAACCCACATTTTCTACAGATCTAGCCTAACTAAACCTAACTAAACCTAACTAACCTATCAAACAACAACGAAATGAACTTACAATAATTTTTCGATTCCGAAATCTCGCCCGTCTCCTTCCTGTTACGCCGACTAGAATTTCCGGTCACGATTTCGGTTTGGATGGGTGCCGGTAGGTGTGAAAGAGTGGCCGAGAGAGGGGAGGGTTTCTGTCTAGGGGTGGGTTTCACTTTTGTGGTGGGTAGAGAGGGTGGGTAGAGAAAGGTATACTTTAGTTTAGTTTTAATTTATTTATTTTTTAGATTTTAGATTAGGTTAATTTAATTTAATTTAAGTTAGGTTAGACTTAAATTTTAGGTTTAGGTTTTTTTTAGTTTAATTTAGCTTAGGTTAGTTTTAATTTTTAGTTATAATTTTTATAATTTTTTTAGAGAGAAGGTAGAGCAAAGTTAGAGAATTTTAGTTTTTTTTTGAAATTATGATAACTTCGCGGAGTAAATTTGACTATTTATACGATTTCGTAAGGGTAAAATCGTCAAACAAAATAACTTCACGGAGTAGTTTTAAAAAAAAATTATAAGCGACTTCGCGGAGTAATTTTGGTCGTTTTTTAGCAATTCCCAATAATAAAATAGTAAAGTAAATTAGTTACACTGTAAATAAGAAATCGAATTTAAGTTAAAAATAAGTATAAAAATTATAAAGTAAAAGTATAAAAGTAAAGTAAAAAGTAAAAATAAATACGGTAAATAGTAAAGAGGGGTATTTTTAGAATGAAAAAGAGAGTGACCATATGTGGGACAAATCTGCGTACATTGGGTTGCCACGTGTCAGCTCCATGTTAATTTGCACGCGCTAGTGGCAAGAATGCAACAATTTTAAAAAGCAGTGACTCGTTTTGGTGACGACTAAATCTTAATGGCACGAATGTAACAGGTGTCAAAAACCGGTGACTAACCAGGATTTTTAGCCTCCAAACGTAAGAAATGGAAAGTCAAGTTTGATTAAAATAATTCAAACTTTATTTTCTTTATCTCGAAACCAAAATCAGAAAAGAAAATAACGATCTCACACGTCCTCTCTGTGAGCTAGAGGTGTCTAATGGTTCTGGAACCACGGTTCAAAGCTGACAACCTGCTTAAGAACTGGCGGTTTACTTGCGAAACTGGCCCATTAGGACTGCAACCCGTCAGGACCGCAACCCGCCAGGACCGCCAGACAGTCAGGACCGCATAAGGAGCAACCCGACAGGACTGCAACCCGGCAGGACTGTGAAACCACGGTTTATTTGTAAAAAACCGCGGTTTATTGGTAAATATCATAAATGTTTTATTTATTTTATAACCAAAATATTATATTTAAAAAATATTGAGATATTGCATATTATTATAGAATTATTATTACATTTTTGTTAATATTAATTTGTTTTGGTTATTAATATTTTAAGTGTTGTAATTATTATATAGTCCAAAATTTTAAATACTACTTTTTTTTTTTTTCCGGAGGGAACCCGCAGCCGCTACTCAGAGTGCAATGAGTGCGCACAGGGTAAACCCTCAGTCTGACGCGATAGCCTGCAAACCAACGCCAGAAGGTAAACCACACAAGGTGACAGGCTCAGCCGAGAAAGCGTATGCAGAGGGACTCGAACTCATGACCTTTTGGTTATAAGAATGCCATGCTCAACCAACTCGGCTACCCCTTGGGGGCAAATATTACTTATGTTATTATCATATTTTGAATATTATTATTATTATTATGTTTTTAGATCTAATACAAAGCAAAACTATATCTTATCAGGTTAAAATATTACAAATTCTATGGTTATAATTTTAATATTACATTTTGAATTTTATTATTATGATTTGGTTTTGAATATTACAAGTGTTATATATTATTTTTTAAACCAAAATCATATTTTATCATGCAAAACTATTACAAGTTATATTGTTATAATTTTAATATTACATTTTGAATTTTATTATTGTGATTTGGTTTTAAATATTACAAGTGTTATTTACTATTTTTAAGTTATATTGTTATAATTTTAATATGACATTTTGAATTTTATTATTGTGATTAGGTTTTAAATATTACAAGTGTTATTTATTATTTTTAAGTTATATTGTTATAATTTTAATATTACATTTTGAATTTTATTATTGTGATTTGGTTTTAAATATTACAAGTGTTATTTATTATTTTTAAGTTATATTGTTATAATTTTAATATTACATTTTGAATTTTATTATTGTGATTTGGTTTTAAATATTACAAGTGTTATTTATTATTTTTAAGTTATATTGTTATAATTTTAATATTACATTTTGAATATTATTATTATGATTTGGTTTTAAATATTACAAATGTTATTTATTATTTTTTAAACCAAAATCATATTTTATCATGGTAAAAGATTACAAGTTATATTGTTATAATTTTAATATTAAATTTTGAATTTTATTATTGTAATTTTAATAATGATTATAAAATTATTATTACATTTTGGTCAGTATTAATTTGTTTTGGTTATCACAAACATCATTCATTACAAGTGAAAATTAACGGATTGTGAGTATTAGTAAGTCTACGATTTATAGGCATTTTAAAACTTAAAACAACGTTTTTTTTAAATATGCAATAAAATACTAATCGAAACTAATTAATATCGCAAATAATAAAAACTAAATTTATACTAATACCAACTAATACAACTAATAACAAGCAATAACAACTAACAACAAGCAATAACAACTAATAAAATGAGAATTAAAAGAACTAATTTAAATTACTATAACCATTAAATAACTTGATAAATTATACGAAGCTCTTAATTAATTGAGCTATTATAATGTTATCCCAATGTTATTTAAGTGTTTTTATCAAATAGAAACAATTTGCGAAAAAATAAAATCAAACAATTCCGAAAGTAGGACTACAATATGTAAAATAAGAAATTTGAGTTTTCTAGAATATTTAGAACAAGTAGAGAGATTTAGAGATACGTAGAGAGGAGTATATGAATTTATGAGTGTGGATTTGGGTTGGGGTCTCCTCTATTTATAATTCCGGACCATCCGGACAGATCTCCGGATGGTCGTGACGTCCGGGGCATCCGAACGTAATCTCCGGACGCCCGGACCGGAAATTCGGACCATCCGGACAGATCTCCGGATGGCCCGGACTTATATATATATTTTTATTTATTTTTTAGAATTTTTTTTAGAATTTTTTTTAACTGTTAGGCACCATGTTAGGCATTTTAAGAAAATGTTAGGCATTCAAGTAGTTGCCCAAGACTACTTTAAAAAAATTAATTTGAAATTTTTAACTATTAACCACCATGCTAGGCATTCAAGTAGTTGCCCAAGACTTGGTAAGTGAGAGGGTGTGTTTGTGACTCCTTTTATATAGATTGACACTTTCATCTTCAATGGTAACTATCGATGTGGGATTCTTTTAAACAAAACTCCTCTTCAATGGTAAGTGGTAACTATAGATGTGAGATTCTTTTAAACAAAACTCCAAATACTTATTCTTTCTAAGATTATTCACATTGTCAATGATCATATATTATTGATTATTCCGCTTTGATATTAAACGTTTAATTATTAAAGACATACTACTAACTTAGTTATTAATATTTGTCGACAAAAAACTTAAAAACATATATTTCCTAAATTAATCTCTTATAATTTAAAACAATTTTGTTTGTTAATTACAATAAGATAAATAATTTATTAATCGCAGATTTATTACGGCATAATATTTAAAATACATTAGTTTTAGCAAGTTTTTAATAATTTTTTATTTCAATTTCGAATCGGTTCTAAACAATATACAAATCACCTAATAATTTAAAATTAGAATACAATTATATGTCTAATAGGTATATATTATTTAATATGTACATAATATTAAATATAACATCTTAAATATCTAGTATGTTAAAACAATATACAAATCATTTTACAATTATATTGTTTACGATATCTTGTTTAAGACAATCAAATTTTTATTTTTATATTTTTACAATTATTGAAAGTTGTAATCGAAATACAAGTAGATGTACTTATTTTATTTAATATCTACGTAATATTAAATAAAATATCTTAAATACATAAATATAAATATATAATCAAACGTATTAAAATCAAATTACAATTATTATTTTAGAATGTAACGGATGATTATAAAATTTCAATTAAAATGATAACATATTTAAATTAAAATACATGAAATAGAATAATTAACTCGTATATATGGTACATATCTCAATTATTGAAATTAGATTCAATTAACAATTACAAATTAATTTTAAATAACATTATAAAATATTTTGATAAAGGGTTCTTAAATGGTTTGGCTGATGGTTTGAACTGATAAACGGTTCTTAAATGGTTCGTCTGGTGGTTTGAACTAACGGTTTAACTGTGAAACTGGCCCATTAAAACTGCAAACTGGCAGGACCGCCAGACCGTCAGGACTGCATAAGAGCAACCTGACAGGACCGCAACCCGCCAGGACCGCAACCCGACAGGACCGCAACCCGTGGTTCTGATTTAAACGGTACGGGTTGGTGCCGGTTCAACCCGTTTACCACCCCTACTGTGAGTAATAAAATATAAAACATCAAACATTAAAATATAAAACATGAAAGTAAGTAACTTAGCTTGGAACATGGCGACGCGTCACCCTTTACCATCGATAGTATCCAACTCTAGCCAACAAGAATTCATTTTAAATACAAAGAATATACAATTAGTGGAGTACTTTACACTGATAATATTTTTAGTCGACGTAGACCCATCTGTATTTTGCATATGCATTTTTTTAGAAAAAAATTATAGTTTTAAATTTTTTATTCCAGACTAGGATTGATAATATCTTTGAGCTAGTTATAACTTTTTATTAGCTCTGTTATTTAAGTTTTAGTAGTATTATTTTTTATTATACGTCATTTTATTTTATTTTAAATTTAATTTTTTATCAACTCTTTTATCTAGGTTTAAGTAGTATATTATTTATTATACATCATTTTATTTTATTTTATTTTAATTTTAATTTTTTATTAACTCTTTTATCTAGGTTTTAGTAGTATATTTTTTTATACATTATTTCATATTTTTTTAATAGTATTCCGATATTATTTTTTTAAATTTATTATTTTAATCAAACATATTTCAATTCAAACCAAATTTCTTTATAAGGATTTTTTTTTTTAAACGGAAACCATTTATTAAACATGAAATATTTATTATATAAGTGGTATATATACAAAATTGTTAGAAAATTAAAATAGTAAACAACAACTTAAAATTATAAAGGAAAAGAAAGATTCGCCACATAATCATCTGATCCAATGAAAAGAAGCTTGAGCCATGTAAAATTACACTTTAAAAAGAAGTGATAACTTTATTGCTTAATCTTCTTCACATTATAATCTTAAATACAAACAATAATAAATTTAAGTTCAGATTTGACAAAGTACATTCTAAAAAATACAACATTGCAGGTTGCATGCGATCAACATTCGCTGATTGTAAAAAAGTTGTTGCTTAATGGTTAAGATTTGATTTTTAGTTGTTAACCACATTTTAAAATTTCAAATCTGCTCGAGCTGAACTCACTGCGACGAAGTCCACTTCACCACGATCAACATATGGTTGATCGCGACGACCATTGGGCCGAAGCACATATTTGCTTCGGTATGACCACATCACCGTTATCAACATATAAATGATAGTGGCGAGCACTTGGTTGAAGCACTTGTTTCTTCAAATTTTCAATTTTGTTGCGATCAACCACATGCGGATCGGCGGGAACACTGGTATGGAGCTCCAATAACTCCCGATTGGCAATAGTGAGGTTTGTCTAACCTTCTCGTCGACTTCTCCAACTCCGATTATTTGAACTCATATTCAGATCAAACACATTTAATCAATATTTCTAACAATCCCCCACTTGATTAAATGATCTCTCTTATCTCCTCAAAGAGATAATTTTCACGCATAAAGAAAAATATATTTCGATTTGCGTTTTACCTTAGTGTAAATGTATCAAAATCAAAATGGAAAATATTGGTAGTCGTAAATTTGAACCAACATCCCATTTGATCTAACCAACGATCTCACACATGTAACTATCTTATCAAAATATTTGTCCATGTTATACTTAACTTTGTTTTGGTTGTATGTTTTATCTATTTTAGGAACCACAACTTGGGAGGAACTCATTTTCTCAGGAGAGACGAAATCCCTTTTAAATTCTCATAGGTTCAATTCTCAAAGTGTTTTTGTTATCTTTAGAAACACATGTCACACGTAGACCAAATTGTATTAAAAAGTCCCTAAAAATATCTCTTCACGATAACGACTAACATATTTCACACACATAACAAGTAGAACTTTAATTTATATATATGCTAAAAGTTTCATAAATAACTTATTATCACCAATTTCAAATTCGATGTTTAGGTTTTTCACAATAGAATTGGGTCGTCGTTGTTTATAAAATATATGTTAAGAGTTTTAGTCTCATTCCTTTAGATGTAGACTTTACCAATTCTTGAGTAAACGGCTGGGTAAATGGATCTGTTAAGTTCTCGCTAAACATACGTAGGAGACCGATGTAATTCCACTCTGAATTAATTATCTAACATATTCATATCGTAGACTTATATGTCTAGACTTCCCATTGTAGATTTCATTGTGTGTTATACCTAATATTGATTGACGATGATAATGTATTTGTATTTTTATATTCCCTTTATAGGTAAATGATATCTCTAACAAGATATCTTTCAAAAATTCAACCTCTTTACCTATTATGTCCAACGCTATAAACACATATTCAATAGTTGAATAAGATATACATGTTTGTTTGTTTCATCTAAAAAACAAAACCACCTGTAAAAGTGAACACCCATCACGTATTTGATTTATTATCAGCTAGACTAGTGATCCAACTTGCATCCATATATCCCTCAAGTACCCCATGAAAGTTAATATATTGAAGACACATATCTTTCGTCTTTTTCAAGTACCCCAAAACCCTTCTAACGATATTCTAATGTTCTATACTTGGATTGCTCATGAATAAACTCAATTTACTTATCACAAAAGATATATCTGTTATAATGCACAAAGCTTCATACATCAAACTTTCTATTGTACTAGCATATTCTAATTGAGCTACTTATTTTCCTTAATTTTCCAAGTTTTTAACTATGATCAAATGGTGTATGTGCTTCTTTAGATTTCAGATGCTTGCACTCAACAAGTACTTTTAAATACTTTTATTCCTAAAATAATGTCTAATTCATTAAGATCCTTCGTCTTAAAAGCAGAGGACAAAAACCTATCCATTTCTATAATCCATTTTATATCGTTACTTAGTATAAGAAATATACGTCTTATAAATATACATCTTATAAATTCATGAGTTATTTTTTGTAGATATTTTACAAAAAAATAAACACCGTCTCATTTTAAAATATTCAATATTTGATTTGTTTTTCATTTTCATAACGCATATAAAGACATTCTTATTTTCTTTGGATTAGTATGATTACAAATATTATGTGCAGTTATAATAGTCTAATCCTATAAATTATTGTACAATTTGAAATTAGCTAGCATGACATTGGTCATATCAACCAAAGTTTTAATTACATTAAACCTAACAATTTTGTTACAATGTATAAGGTTGTAAACATTGATGAATTATTTTATGCTCTTCACAAAACATGAAATTATCATGAACAATATTTCTCGTTTATATCACTACACAATATTTTAATCTTAATGTATAATTGACTTTTTACTTCCACTTTGAAGATCTTAAACATGCTAAAGACCTCATCCTTATGTTTAAAAAAATAAGAATATGTAAATCTAGATTATTCATCAATGAAAGTTACAAAGTATCTTGTATCCATATGTGTCAAGATGTATATAACCCACAATGTCAATGCGTATTAAGCTTAACAATTTCGTACGACTTTCTAGACAATTTTAAGGCTGCTTAATTAATTTTTATTCAACACATAATTTATATTTTTTATAAAACCTATATCACATTTTATAAGTATTACTTTAACGATTCCATTTATCGTGTTATGCCAATATGAGCAAGTCTATCGTGTCATAATAAATAATAATTACGAGAGAAAAAGTAAATAGAATTAGTTACTTCATTAATAACGTCATGAGTAAATAGTTTTACCATATTGTTACAAGATTTTATATGGCGAGGCTAATTTCTGATCAAAGAGTATATTAGGAAAGAGTTTTATTTTTTTTAGGAATTGAATGTTTGAGTGAAATGTAGAGAGATGAAAGAGGTGTGTACTAGCAGTAAAGTTTTTCTTACCCTCATAAATGAAGGTGGTTGGGGTATTTATACTTTTTTGTGACCCGTGGGCCTTCCGGGTCGGGTCATGGACTTAGGTCGGGTCTGAAAAACCATAAGCCTAAGATGGGAAATGACCATCAACTTTCTAGGTCACAATTTACTTGATCGTACTGTTTAGTGTGGTATGGTATTGGATATGTCTGAACTGCTCTTCGGATATATGCAGTAAACCAGTGTCAAATAAATCCAAACTCATCAGTATATATCCTAAGAAGGTTCCATCATTGAACAAAATAAGTTTGTCAAATTTTTATACAAATTGAATTCCAACCTTAGCTAATAGATCACCAAAAACTAATTTTTTTTTACTTTCAAAATATACAATACATTTACAAGAGTAATCATTTTACCACCGGTAGATATTAACTTTGAACTTCTGCGTCCTTTAACATTGGACTTGTTTGTATTTTTTATGTGCACCTCTTTTGTGCTATTACTCACATCCATTATTTTTAATAAAGATTTTGCATGGGAGATATGGACAAATGCACATGTATCGTACCACCAGCCCGAGGTCTTATCTTTAATACATTGAATTCCGCCATATTTGCAGCAATATCTTCCGCCACATAATTTATGCCAACATATTTGTTCTTAAGGTTGCACGTACGAGCAATATGACCCGGTTTGCCACACACAAAAAATTTCTCTTAACACTCTTAAAAGTATTCTTGTTTTTATTGTCAAATTATTTATGCTTGGTTTTATGTTGCTTGGGCTATGGTTCTAATGCATTTACACTTTTGTTGCATTCTAAGGTGAAGTTGTTGGTTAACGGTAAAAATTGGAATTCAATCGTTTACCACGTTATGGAATTCTAAAATTTGTCTGAGATGTTTGCAACGAATTCCATTTCATTGCGATCATTGGTACGAAATGCCTATTTATTTCAGCCTGACCACTTTACCGTGATCAACATATAGCTAATCGCGATGAGCATTGAGCCAAAGCACGTGCTGTTTCAGCCTTGCTAGTTCACCGCGACCAACTGCATAGTAATTGCGACGAACACTAACCTAAAGCTCCAATAGCTTCGACTTAGTCATTTTGAGGTTTGTCTAACCTTCTCATCGATTTCTCCAATTCCGATGATCGTAACTTCTCTTCAGATCAATCTATTTTCCAAAATAATAATAATCAAAACCCATTTTTTGGATGCGACATACTTATTATGCAAGTGGTACATAAACAAAATCATTATAACTAATGCAAAAAATATCTTCACTGAAAAAAATGCACCCAATACGTTTTTTATGCTTGGAATATTATCGAGTATTTGGCAATCAAGTCCGAGTTGTAGAGAAATATACTAACCACATAATCGTTTTTTATAACTTAATTGAAAACTTTGGACTAAGAAGTGCACATTCATCTTTGAAGTGATTTATTGGAATAAGTCAAATTTTGAACTATTTTTGGTGAAAATTAATACTTTGCTTGATATTCAATGCATGAAGATAAAATCACCTAAAGTAATCTTTTAATTTTTATACACACTTAAATAATCATAGACACGAGGGATGATGTCCACGAAGCATAATTTGCTATTAAATTGAAACGTTGCAATTTGACTAATAATACATATATCGACAAAATATTTTTTAACAAGAATTAAAAAAAAATTGATGAATAAATTGTTATAGAGTTGTAACTTGTTGAGTACTTTGTACATGTGAGATTATTGTACATTATTACATAATGTTGTTTTAGTCTTGCT
This sequence comes from Limnanthes douglasii subsp. nivea, assembly GCA_036936605.1. NCBI lineage: Eukaryota > Viridiplantae > Streptophyta > Magnoliopsida > Brassicales > Limnanthaceae > Limnanthes > Limnanthes douglasii. Next base: position 273,719,973 of record JAUPFV010000001.1, on the reverse strand, counting down.
TGAATCTTTGTTTGTCTTCCTTGTGTAAAGATATTTCAATTTGAGCTTATCATGTCTTCTATCTTTCAGTCTGTTACTTCTTATCCATGTTTGATCCTATGCTTTATCCTTCTTAAAGACTTTTGTAGTGTGAATGTGTTGTTAAAGTGACATATGGTTTAGCGTGTGCATTTGAGATGACTTCTGTGGTAAGCAACCACTTTCGTAAGATATATTATATGATCGACATGAAATGATAATATTATAATTTTTTCTATGAAACGATAAAAATACATTCGTGGATAAATAAATTTAAAAAATATGGGTTGGTCTATGATTATGATTGACAGAACAAGCTTAATAATTATTTTAAGTATATGATCTGAAAATAACTCAAGTTATTCTGTCCAAATAATCGTTCAAGAGTAAAAGATTTGAGAAACAAATGTTAAAACTAGTTTGGCCAAACGAGAAAAATTTTATTTGAATATTTCATCGAACAAACTGATAGCGCATCCACAACTCTGAATCTAAAAAAAATATAAGGACAAAAAAATCATTAGTTAATCAAACTAAAAAATTGAACTCACGCAATAAAAATAAAGCTCCACATATAACAAAATACAAACAAGTAACAAATGTTTTGACTTGTCTTTTGAAAATTTATTCTATTAAGACCATCTACCCCTCCCCCTTCCTAGTATCTACATCTTTACACTTATGATGTGACAAATTTCGAATATCTGGTCATTGTGTCTTTAAGGTTGTACATCTCTTACTTTGTAGATAAATATTCCTGACCACATATGAGACACTAACTAATGAAAGAAATCTAATTGGACTTGTTTTTTTATAACAAGTTTAAAATACACGCAAAAAGTTATCTTGAACTAGTTATGCTTAATTTATTCTTATTTGTTTCATCAGTACAACCTTGTTAAATGTATCGTAGCTTATTTTTTCTAGTTACGCGAGGAACTTATTTACCTCTCAAAGGTTTTATGTCTTTTCTCATTGATAAATATTGTGGCATTACCCATATGAATGACAAATGATTTAATTAACGTATGCAAAAAATGGTTTAAATTATTTATTTTGTTCCTAATAAAACTATATTTTATAATACTACTTTGTTTTGATAGGTAGTCATCCAATGAACGAACCACTATAACCATTCATCTTATGTAGGAAAACATAATTTCCTTGTATAGTCAAAGTTGAATAAGTTCATTATTCTACCGCATATTGATATACACCAAAATCTAGCATTCTCAACAATAAGGTTGCATGGTGACGAACATTCCTGAAGACCGACCAATATTTATATTGTTGTTTGTAACATAAATGTTTTGTAACTTAATTATGTTGTAATTTAAACTACATTTTAAGTATTATTACTTCTCATAATGAAAATGCATTGTTTCAAAGCTTTTAACTGTAAAATAAAGTTGTTCATATAGAATTAAAATATTACATAAATATACGATAAAAATAATAAAATATAACTCGATATACGATAATAAAAACATAAGAAGGATAGATTAGCATCAAACAACATCGAGATTATCAAAACTTATTATAAGGGATAATTATATTCGTACTCACTTTGTTTCTGATGATACTCAAATTCGTTAAAGGAATTAAGTTTTTCTTTAGTAAGGCCGCCCTAATGTGCTCCAATTGGTGGTTGGTAATTTTATCATTCGAATGTAACAAACAATTTTCAATATTATTTAATGCTTTTTATGTGTAAGGTCAAACACCTAATAAATATGAAGCTTTTTGAGAGAATCCTACATAACATAAACTTTATCACGATAATATGGTGTCGGTGATGGGATTACTTCATGTTTTTTGTAAATATAGTTTAGTATGCAAACAGACATAAATTTGTCTTTTTACTCAAGTCATTCTTCGTTGTCAATACTTAATCAACGACTAGTTAAACATGTGTCTTTATGGATACACCAAAATATATTATAGATTTAGGATTTAATTTAAAAATAATACTTCAGTGTATATATATTGGTAATATACATTGTTAGGGTGGCGACCAAAGCCCCACATCCCACATCGGTTAAACATGGGAAAGATCAGTGGTATATAAGTAAGAACATACCTCAACTAGTATGAGGCCTTTTGGTAGTGGACCAAATGCAAAGCCGTGAGGGCCTTCGGGTGCCAAAGCGGACAATATCATACTAGTGTTGAGATCAGTTGTGTACTTACTTATATATACGGAGGCGGAATATGCGGACCGGACCCGCATATTCTCAACACGTGGTATCAGAGCGTCAGGCCCAGACGGAACGCGATGGTGTGAAATTCTCGGAGGTCGAACATGATGAACCAGTAGCCATGATCAAGGTGATCTGCTCTAGAGATCCTAGTTCGGAGTGCCCGTGGCTCATCAAGCAGTGTGGCTTGATTGGAGTGGCGCTAAGGAACAAGACAGTGTGGTCTAAGAGTAGGTGAGCAGTAACATCTGTAGTGCCTCTATGGTCAGGTAGTCTCCAACCTGATTAGAGTGGGCGGATGAAAGTCAATTGAGAGGAGGCTAAGTGGTACTTTGTTCGAGAGGAGGATTTGTTAGGGTGGCGACCAAAGCCCCACATCCCACATCGGTTAAACATGGGAAAGATCAGTGGTATATAAGTAAGAACATACCTCAACTAGTATGAGGCCTTTTGGTAGTGGACCAAATGCAAAGCCGTGAGGGCCTTCGGGTGCCAAAGCGGACAATATCATACTAGTGTTGAGATCAGTTGTGTACTTACTTATATATACGGAGGCGGAATATGCGGACCGGACCCGCATATTCTCAACACACATGTAACAAAATATAGGCAACAAATCGTTTTCCAACAAGTAATATATGGTTCCATATCATATATTTACATTAGTTAAATACAAATTAAATACCACGATTCATGTCCATATCCCAAATGTTGTTTCTTGTAAACATTGTCTAAGTTTATGTTAGAACCTTCATATATTTGGATTCTAACCTAATACAAACCTTTAAATATATATCTGCTAAATGATTAAACATTTGACATTAACAAAACACTTAAAACATTAAATTAAAAAAATATAATAACGTAACAAAACAAAATTACAATCCATCATTAGCTAATTTCATTTGTTGGAATTTTCAAGTCGGTTATACTCAGCTACGCGTATTTCTTTACCTATCTTGTGAATGTGGCTTTCGTTCACCTCATTCAAATAAAGTTGAATTATTTTGTCAGGAAAACCGAAAGAGAAAACCTTGAATTTAATTTTTATGCCTTCGTATGGGAGGTCAAAACACCGATAAATTAGAACTAATTTAAAATAATTACATATAATATATACTTCTTCTTGTCCACGTGCAATCAAAATCGATTGAAATATTTCGCATCTTACACGAAATACATTTTTCATACAACTTAGTCAATAAAAATATTATTTATATAAATTCATTTAATTAACCATGCCGCTAATTTTTATTTAATAATGATTTTTTTGTCGTACTTCACTTTATAGTATAGATATATAATATATTTTTTATTGGTATTATGATTCAATTTATCTAAGGATATAAAAAGAATATAGAATTATGTTGAACTAGTTGTACATTAGGTTGGAGATAATGTTTATTAAAGTAACTCAATAACGCAATAATATGTGTTGGTTATTTTTTTATAAATACATCTACTAATGACCCACGAGGCCACAATTACTTTACATTTTGTAAACCAAAATATAATTAATTTTGACCATCTGTGTAGACATTAGTTTATGTTTTTTAAACAAAAATGCAACTTATTCTCACTGTATGGGTTAATTTTACTTTACATTTTGTAAACTAAAATGTAAATGATTTGGATTGTTTGGGTCAACATTATTTGCATTTTGTAAACCAACATATAACTCATTCGACCGTGTGGATCAAAATTAATTGATCATTTTTAAAACCAAAATGTAACTGATTTCGAAAGTGTAGGCCAAACTTAGTTATGAAAAAAGTTAAAAAACAAATCAAAGTTTGACTTAGGGTTGAAATTAAGTATTTTCCATTTCTTATTAATCTAAAAGGTAGAGAGTCATGTTATATTTTTTGTCCGATCAAGTAAATAAATAATATATTTTAAATAGCTCACGTAATGTTTATTTTAATATCTGTATCATTATTAATTTATTAGATAAAATTAAAATAAAGTTCAAATAATTTATTTTATTAAAATATTTGTAATGCATCACAAAATACCTAAAATAAATCAAATATTCGAAAAAACAACACATTAAATAAATAGTATAAATTTACCTACTAACAAATCATATATATGGATCATATCCCATAACACATCACGATTTTCTTGGAACAATATATTCGAAAATACTATTTTTCATACGCCATCTGTATTAGTTAAACCAGTGGTTTTGGGCCATAATTTGAGATATATCATATTAATTTTTTTAAGGAATAAAAACATATTAGTCTTGATCTGTAGCATAAATACCAAAAAATTTGACCATTTTTAGACATTTCTAGTCCGTCGATAAAGATTTGACTCATACGAAATCCAGAATCCTCCCAAGTTGTATACATGTTAGACATTTTGTTTCTCTTAAAAAGTTTGTTATTCACATGACACAATACATATTAGATACAACCAAATTTCTGAACTACGTAGCTGAGCATGTACGACTTTATCTTGTCTCCGCACCTAATAGTGCAGTCAAATCACGTTACATCATCAAACAGTTTTATTATCTGTATCTATTGATACGACTAAAAAATAACCTAAAATAACAACAAAATATGTGTTATTAAATACATATTATATCAATATTTTTCTTATTTACAATATGAAATTTTATGTATCGTATCTACCGTTAAATGATCGAGAACAAGCCTCTTTGTCTAAAGATGACCAATGTGATATTTTCGTTTGATCCCTAACATATCTATAGTCCATGTACAAATATGCAACATATTTATGGAATAACCATGGTAGTACCATGGTTAGAAAGTGTAAAAATGACCGTACATCTAATACTAAACTAAGATATTAAAGTCGTTAATCTTCTTTGTACCATGTATAAAAGCGAAGCGTAACATACTATAAAAATCCATCAAAATATGCATCATCATGAGTACTGATCAAATATATCTAATTATTTGAGAGAATACAACCAATCTATATTTATCAACTTTCCAGTTTTGTCGGCAAAAAAAATACAACTAAATAAGAAAATAAGATAAATGTGTATGTAATAATGTACCATTGATATGGGATACCATAGATACACTCGTCTAATACGATGGTCATCTTCTCGTAAAAAAATGAGAGTTGTTGGTCTATAAATACCATTTTTTTAAAATACTCCTTCCGGTGGGATATTTGGGTGCCAATAATACAATGCATCCAATATTGGTGCGAACATAATGTTGTTGACAACTTTATGGAAAGCTGGTTGGTTGGTCAATGCCAAACCAAACAATAATTTGTGCCTATTATCAAAGATAAAATATATAACTTCACATCTTTCTTATAAAACAACAAATATATTTAGAATATAACATAATATAGTAAATATTTCGAATAAATTGTTAAAAAGTTGTTAGAAACTTACATGATAGTCGTAAAATTTTGCATGATTCAGGAATCCCTTATATAATTTCGGTACATTAGAGAATAGTGATTTAAAATCCTTAACTTCCTTAAGGTTCATGTTTGGTTCAACTCTCTTCTTCGAAGATGAATCATTAGGCTCTGACTCTGGGATAATGAAAACTTTATACAGTCTTTCGTCATTATACTATAACCGGTGCAGATAAAAGCTCTATAAAATATTTTTGATAAAATTTTTGATGTCATATTTTATTGCATGATATCGCTACCTACTATTTATGTGTACCCTGTTATGAATGAGGCTCAGATAGCGATGTGTTTAAAATTTCAGAAAACCTTACTTTGATGATCACTTTAAATATCACAACCAAATGAAATAGTATTCATTTGAATTTTGTTTATTCGGCCAAAAAATATATTTTTCTTCAAAAGAGATTTTGACGGATGAAAGTTTTGACGAGATAAAATGAGGACAATGTTATAATGCAAAGCCCATCCTCGTATATATGACGATGTCGCCCCCAAGGGGTAGTCGAGTTCGGGTTTTATGTGTGTTTAGTTTGAGAAGATATTATTATAAATAAATCATCAATCTTTTCTAACAAATTATTTATTTACATATTGTAACTATACAAAAGACTCATAATATCAATGAATATAATAATATTTATATTAATTTTGGTTTACCTTGTTTTTGTCTATATTTTACGATTTTGACGGTTACGTCTGATTATAAATTTAAAAGATTTATTGTGCCTTATTGACAAATAATTTTTTTGTATATTTGGATCCTAATTAAAAAACAACAAATATATTTTGCATATAACATAATATAATAAAATATTTAGGAATAAAATTGTTAACTTTTTTTTAAATACTTACCATGTTGTGATAGGCGTAGATTTTTGTGCGATCCAAGAACCCATTGTATAATTTCGGAACATAAAAGAATAATGATTTAAACTTCCTAACTTTATTAAAGTTCGTGTTTGGATGAGCTTTCTCCTAGGAAGATGAATTATTAGGCTCTGGCTCTAGGATGGTAAATAACTTCGAACAACTTTGTCTTGTCTTTAGATTCTATAACTAACTCTAGTAAAGGTTTGCTTAATTTTATTCCGTGATTATGAATCATGATTAAGTGATTATTAAATAAAAGTACTTAATCATGCATTTTCTATAATTTATTTGATGTCATTTTTGTTGCATGATATAGCTACTATTCTCGCATACTCCTCTTAAAATTTCACCGAACTTTATTTTGATGATTATTTTAAATATTACGAAGAAATCAGAAAATACTAGTTTGCATTTTGCTTCATTCAATCCAATTTTATATAGTTCTTTTCAAAAAGAATTATTTAAAGAAAATTCTGGCGAGATAAAATAAATCGTATATAGAACGATAAAGGAGTTGTTAGCCCGTGGTAACTACAATGAATCGACTATATATAATTTTATATTTGGAGGGAACATAAGTAAGAATAAATACCAAATTGCCACCTAGGGTTTCTCAGTAGGCGTAGCTCCAATTTTTTCTTCGAAATGTGAAGTAAAAGAGGTTTTAGAGAAGAGGAGCCGATACAATAGACAACCAATCAATGGATGAACATTCATTTCAGGTCTACCAAGTCCATGGTTGATCGTAATCTCACCGGTCGATTCGGTCGAAGGTGAGTTGTCTTCTAGCTCACTGTTTTATCAATTCTCATTTATAAAGAATTTAGGTTTTTTCAATGATTGATTTTGCAATCCAGTAACTGCTAGTGCCGACATTAGTGGTCATAGAAGTTCTTGTATTTCATTTGAACTGTAAGCTTTGCTAATTTTATTAGTGCCGGCATTAGTGGTGATAGAGATGAATGGATGAGCGCACCAGAGCTCTTAATCTATGGACATGGGCAACAAAGAAGGGTCATTATCGAAGCAGCACGGGTATATGGAAATGAAAAGAGTGGTGGTTCCAGTGAATTAATGTCCTTAATGGTTCATGGAAAAGGTGAAGAAAGTGCTTAAATGGGTGACTCAGGTTGGTGTTACTGTCTATGTGTTTTAAATTTCTTGTGTTAATTAGTTGCTTGACTAGTTTTGGTACTGAGTATCATGGTAAAACAGTTTTTAATAAATCTCACTTGAGAACACTCACAAAATAAGACAATAAACCTGCTTGACTTACGAGATAATGGAAATCTAGAAGCTTTAGTCAGGGAAGGATCAATGTAAAGGCATGTCGTGTCATGATCTAAAAATGCCTTTGAAGTTACTGACAAAGAATCTCGGTCCATGTTTTATATCTGCACTTCTGCATGTCGTTGCTAGTTAATTCTTCTTGCATAGTGAAGCTTGAACATAAATGGCTTTAGCACTCTCTTTTTTATTCTGTCCTTTCTATATTATATATTCTGCCATCCTTATGCCATTTCAGGCTAAGGCTTCACGTAAAACTTCTGGATACAGTGATAAAGCGGCTAATGAGACAGGGCTAAGGAGTGATTTTTGTATGGACACCCTTTCTCGTAGCTATTTTCGTGATGCTGTTTTTATTTTTTAACAAATGTGCATGATGTGTTTTAGTTTAGGTTTGTATAGGATACAAAGTAGAATGTTCAGGTGATAGATGATGGTTTGAAGCTATTGAAACGTGTTGTGCATAATCTATAATTACTTTTTATTACAACAACGGCTTGAGTAAGGGTAGAATAGTAGAATACAGTCCTATCATATTGCTGCCTGGGTTGTGCGGCTTCTGAAACAATTAGTCTTGAATTAGTCATCACTATAGTTAACAATAAGATGTTTAGTAGTGAGTAATGTGTGTATAAAGAGCCGCCAAGAGTGTTTTCTATGATTTTTCTTGGAAATAAAAATGCAAGTTACAAAATTTTATCAGAAGATTAAAGATGTGTTATATCATATGCTTTATGTTTTAAATTGAGTAAAAAATTTGAAGTTCCTAATGTGTATGGATGATGCCTTCTCCTTAGCAGCAGTTATCATGTTCTAATTTATAAACATTACTCTCTAGTGTCTTTTGATACTTGTAACGCTATAATTTCATACAGGTGTTGCAACGTTCTCGATTTCAGAAAGAAATTCCAGGTCACCTTCGAGATGATCAGGTGTTTGGTTTTGTAGTTTTTCCTTTTTGTTTGATATATTGATTCCTGTAGCTAATAAATTGCCCAAATGAATTTGCTGCTGAAAAGTATTATGCATGTGCCAAAAACTTATATAATGATTTAAACTCATATCTATACAGCTTTCATAAGGTAATAAATTGGAGCAGTAACAGTTTATTTACCTAATATATAACTAAAGCATACAATTAGAGTTTCTCCTCCATAAGGTAATAAATTGGAGCGGTAACAGTTTATTTTACCTAGTATAACTAAAGAATACAATTAGACTTTCTCCTCCTGTGGATCATAGGGCAAAATGATTTAACATTGCATAGTTTTTCATGCATAGAGCAGTAAAACTTAATTTAAATATTGCTGATGAATGAAGATCCCTACCCTTGATTATCATGTAGGCTGAGATACATGTACAAGGCTTACAGATAAACATTCAAGACATTATAAAAGAGACCGCACAACTCATCTATGATGTACCCTTGATGTGGATATGACCCTTACAGCTTCCTGAAAAGGTTTTGTTATTAGTCTCAATGACTTACTGTTTTATATTAGCTTTTGGACTTGATTCATTGTCCTTTGTTTACAGATTTAGTGTGGAAGACCGATCTGTTGTGTTCCACTTACTCAACTGATAGGCCAAGAGACAGGCCTTCCAACACCAAAGAGGTTGCTCGAGAAGGTGACTCTTTTGTTGATCCCTTTTTGCTTTTTTTCTCTAAATTTACCTAAATAAATAATTTATTAGATATTGACTTTGATGAAATGTATATCTTTTTTGAGATGTCATTTTCATAAATCTGTGATGATTTTCAAACTCTTGAAATTTTTTCTTTGATCTTTCACATAAGATGATGTGATATTTTGCTGCTGGTTGATTTATACAAGTTTCCTTTGTAATTGATGAACACTTGGCAGTCAAGAAGAATAAGCATAAGGTTATGCATCGGCCTTTTATACGGGAAATAAACGTCTTCATTTTGATATTTAAAATAGTTATTCACTAAATTTTCTCTTTTTTTTTTTTTTTTTTTTTTTTTTATGTACCATTTTTCTCTTCTCTTTTCCCCTCTATATTTGTATTAATGGCAATAAATGTCCGTAGTAATTTCATCTATCACCTTATATTGTAATTGCGTTTGAATGACTGGTGAAATTAAAATATTTTCAAGTTGTAAGCTGATTATAAATGGAAGAAATTGTGTTTGAATGACTCGTGAAATTAGAATATTTTCGGGTTGTAAGCTGATTATAAATGGAAGAATCCTAAATCTAGAAAGCTTAAAAAATATATATAAAAGTACAAGTGATGTATAAATCTTGCTTTTATTAAATATTTGCTTAACTATTCATTGATTATTATTATTTTTAAATAAAATCATAACACGACTATTTTCTTTTAGTAATGATAAAGATAAGATTTAGGTTAGATCTTTTGATATTTTTGCAATATTATTTATTTGGTTTGAAGTTTATTTTTTTTAAATTTGACTGGATGCTTTTAATTTAGTTATTTATTGTTTTCTTACGTTATTGATAAATGAATTACTAGTTGAATCCTGTCAAATTGGTATTTAATTAGAAACGAGTAGTATATGTATTTATTTGTCCATTAGCGATTGTAACAGTAATTTAGAATTTTGTGTTAAAAATTCATTTGTATGACTTTTAATAAATCTTTCATCCATTTTTAGACTAGCAAATAATTAATATTATAGTCGTTGATATAGCATCTATATATTTTTTTTGTAGATTTTTCAGATATTAATGCGATGTGTTCTAGTTTGTTTGGACATGTCCTTAGAGTTCGAGCATTAACAGAGCATCATCAACGGTGCCGTAGGTGAAAAAAGACTCATACATTGATACTTTCTTAATCATTTAGATAGAGTCACTAATAATAACTATATTTTCTTCCGGAGCTTTAACAATGGTTAAGGAACTACATGGTTCAGAGAGCCAGATATAACCATCTTTCGGTCACTATCCTTTGCAGTCAGTGGATAACATGGGTATGAGATCTTAAGGTCGAGGTTCAAAGTTTAAAAAATTTATATCGATCAAGGTTCATGATGGGGTGTCAAATTCGCTCCAGCGATACCGTGCCGAGCGATCTCAAGACAATCACAAAAAAGGACACAAAGTCATGAACTACCATCACATATCTTTTTCGTCGAACAATATACATAATGATCTTGGTTGGAATTTAGAGTTTATTACGCACATGAGGCATCAATGCTCTCGGTTTGGACGCTAAGGCATACCGAGGGCAATGCACCATCATCGCAAAGCCACGACTAAAGGTCCTATGCTGACCCATCCCAAGGTCTGAATCTAGTAGTGCCACTTCAGTTTCGACCTTAAGTGCCAACTTAGTATCAACTTGGGTCAACAGTGTGCAAAACCTTACGTACATCCAGTACATCATTTCCCCCAGCTCAGCAACATCACGCTCCTCCTCCCCGTTGCAACCTGGTCAGCCAATATTTTAACCCCTTCCTCTTGGGGCTAACCCAATTTGGGTTCAATGATAGAGGTCAAACCTTATTATTATCAGAATACGTATGGATAATCCATTTATTATTCAAACCCATATCACTTCAATCCTAATCAGCCGTATCGAGAAGGCTTCTAGGTTTCGACTGAACATCTGGTGCGAAATGATAGATATTCTTACATTTAGAGATCTAATACGTCCAAGTCCCCTCTGGCACTAAAAAATTTGCATGAAGATGTGTCCTAAGGGTTTGATAATTCTAAGATGGGAAAGTATAATGGCTTTGAAGAGCCTGACCAACGTATTGAACAATTCATAAATGTAATATTTAGCTTTACGAGGATGATCGTTTGTTAGGTCGAGCTTTCTCTATGACCTTCATAAGGAGTGCCCTAATCTGGTTTAACCAGTTGTTTCAAGGCTACCCTTACATCTTTTATGCCTTGGTCTACTAGTTTTCCTAAGGTAAACCATCAAACTAGGTTTCAGACATTCCGAACATATATATTTATGGTCAAAGGGATGCTTACATAGATATTCAGAGGTACAAAACATTGATAATAATTATACTGAGTTAACAAAAAACATACCTACAATATACCAAAAAGCTAAGGAATTCGTTTATTTTCGGAAACTTTTGTTGATACTTACACATAAGTAAGTTTTGTAAGTACCATAACAGCACAAGATATTACACCTGAAACTATAAAGTTTTGAGAGGAGAGATCCATACCCTTATTAAAGATGAAAAATTGATTGGGTTTGGTAAAGATAAAACTTCTAGAGTCCATGACCAAACAATATTAAGGCACTAGTAATACAACCAAAAGGCGAGCAAACCATTGTAATTTAAGATTTCACTGAAGTGTTAACCAAACCTCAGGAAGAACGTTACTAGACTTCGATTTTTTTTGAAGTAGAGTCATGACCATCGTTGGGGGGACAAAACGTCAGAGATAACTAAATTTTCTAGGAAAATGCATGCACCCGAGCGTGAGAAGCAGCACCATGAGTATAAAATTGTCTTAATCACCACCTATATTTGTGGGATAGAAGTAACGAGGGCTAAGATACTGTAAGTTCTGTTAACATAACTTTTAAATGCACACTTGATAAAATGATGAAACAACCAACTTATCAGAATTCTGATAAAATTATAGTGGAGATAACACGAGAGGATCCTAAGCTCTTGGGTATTATAAAAATTGATGTTTACCTTAAAAGATGAAAATATAAAATAACAATGTACACACTATTCATGATGGTCAAAAATCCTGTTGCATACAACATAATCCCAGGACGTTCGTGGCTCGCTAAACTATATGTAATCACTTCAAAAATACATTGATGCCTTAGTTACTTAGTTAATGGAAAAGTGAGAGTCATAAATAGGAGATCTGAAAACCTCTAGGGAGTGTTACGTGTATGTAAAAAATAAATAACAATCAAAAGAGGTCTCGCTTGATGTGGAGGGGGTTGATGATCCTCGCGAATCTCAAAGCCTAGTAATCCTGGATGAGACTATGAAAATGCTAAAGCTTATCGAAGGAAAGATTTTAAAAATCGGTACTACTCTTTTAGGTAGTATCCATACTGCCTTTATATTGTTTTACTAACAATTTATGTGTTTTTTCTTGGAAGTCATAAGATGTAACATGGTTAACCTTGTATGTCATATGCCATAGATTGTCAATAAATCCAAATGTCTGGCCTATCATTCAAAAAAAGAAAAGCCTTATATATTGAAAAACCAACAAGTCTTACGGTTGAGATGAATTGATTATCAAAGATCAGACACATTAAAGATTCTAAATATGCATTATGGACAACCAATTAGGTGGTGGTGTGAACGAAATTGGAAAATAACGCATGTGTGTGGATTAAATTAAATTGAATATAAATTTCCCTAAGAACCTATTCCTGATTCCATTGTTAGATTAATTAGTGGATTCAACTAAGGGTAATAATCTTTCGTTATTCACGGATGTGTACTCTTGGTATAAATAAACACAGATACACCATACATAATAATGCATTACTTTCATTTCTGACCGAGGTATCCATTTCTATAAATTCATATCTTTTGGAGTAAATAATACAATGGATACTTATTAGACACTCATTAACAAGGCATTTTCTAGTAAGATAAGCCTGGATATGAAGGTGTATATTGATGATATGTTGCTCAAGTGTCCCGATGATGCCGACCATTTCCAATATCTACAAGAAACACTTAAAAATTTAATGGCCATAAACCTCAAGTTCAATATAGAGAAATACATGTTTGGGGTCCGGTCGGGAAAGTTTCCGAGATACATAGAAATTAAAAATAGGATAGAGGTTGATCTGCTACAATTAAACACTTTAACATAAATGTACCCTCCAAGTTCAGTTAAGATTTCCAGATACTAGTTGGCTAGTGTGCAACCTTTAACAGATTCATATATTTTTTTTCTAGATAAATGATTCAAAGGTGCATGACCACATCCAAGTGGATAATCAAGTGGTAATGAAGGTTTCTTTCAGCACAGTAAGAACTTTAGGGACAACAATCTCAACCCTAACTGGACCGTACACAAAGGTGGATAAAATCAAGGGATAAATGCACAAGTAGGCTGATCAATGAGGCATACCCCTCCTATATCTCTTGAATATAAAATATTTAAATATATGTCTAGCTTAATATTATCCTCTTTTTATGTAAATACAAATCTTTGTAAATATGCGGATTCCCCGGTAGTGCATTATTTCCTACCCCAGTGGTACATGAAGGTTTTAATGAGGCGTCGAACCCTTAAGATTTTTTTTGGCTAAAACAAGTTTGTGTGCTAAAACATATGTATACTCAGATGCAAGAGCCTAAATCGCGACCTCGCTGGCAAGGTCTCATCAATATAAGTTAACAAACTACCAAGGGAGGTCGATAATATGCCACTTTCATGTATTGAAATACTCAAAACAAGTTTTGTTATTCAAACATTAGAGGAGGTCGACACAAGGTCCACTCCCGGAAGAATAAATCATAACTTAAAAAATTAAAGTCATAAATCACCCTTAAGGATAAAATCAAGCGAGTGTATGAGGTCTGACCTTATCAATAAAAGCTGATAACCACTAAAGGAAGCTTACACCGCATAACGAGAACAACACATGTCATCAAATGAAGTAAGACCATGTGACCCCATTTTACCTATCTTGTTTATCTAGGTTGAGGAATATCTAATCACAGGGCTCAAACTACATTATATTAACTAAAATGGTTTACAATATCTTACAAGGAGTTCAATGATCATATATTGTCTTACATTTGTAGAGGATCTCTTTTTTTCACTAATGAAGCCTCCAATAACATTAGCCAAATCTGTAAGTTCCTACAACAATATACAACATGTTCATGATAATTGATTAACAATGATAAAACCCTATTTTATTACTCCAACCAAAATAACTCAAAAACAGTAAATATACTCAAGAGAATCACGAGATTTTATCATGGTAGCCTGCCAATAAGTCACATTGGGGTTCCAATACACGTTACCAACTCAACCTATGTCTTTGAAAAATTGGTGAATACAATTAGATCTAAAATACAAGGATGGGACTAAAAACTCTTGTCATTTGGAGGTATACTAACACTGGTACAGAAAACTTTAATGACAATCTTGATTTATTATCTTCAAAACAATATTCTAATTAAGTCTACAATTAACAAAATTGAACAAATATGTAACAAATTTTTTGGGGCGTGTCAAATGATAAGAAAGCTTGCTATTAGTCTAATGGGAAAGTCACGTGCATCACTTATAAAGAAGAATGTCTTAACGTCTTAAAATGGAATAATTACATGAGGTCTTTTCATGTAAACTATCATTTCACTTCTAGAGAGAACTCCTTACTTTAGGATCAATTCCTAAACTCCACAAACTATTTCAACCAACAGCCCCTTCTAGTCAAGTTATATATCAAATATTCTAAGCTTTAGAGACAAATCATAAGAATCAGAAATACTACAGAACATTTTATATTTTAGAAATTGGGTACAACAACACTTTTATTAATTACTCTCATCGTCTCTAGACATTTGGGAATCTATTGCATCATATGGGGTTAAAGGTGACTGAGATATTGAAAAGCTTAGTTTTAATGTTCTTCCCTCAGACATTACCAAGATGAGGAAAGTCAAAGTTAAACCTAAAGAAGAGGATAAATTTTTGTGAAAGTTATCTAACCATGAGAGATTCAACACAAAAGTTACACGGTCAACTATTAGAGAGAAAGACTTATCATCCAATCTATATTACAAATTATGAAATAATATTATACCCTGGAAAGTTCCTTCTTGGTTTAGAGACTCTTAAAATATTAAATTACAGTAGATACCACTTTGCAAAGTAGGCAACTGCAAGAGGCATCTAAGTGTCAATTATGCAACAATTGTGAATCTCTAAAACATCTATTCGTAGATTGTAATACTGTTTGAAATGTTTGGAAATATTTCTCAAGAGTGTTTAGAATCTATATATTGAAACACATGTCTATAACACACCTAATTAGAACATTGTTCTACTCAACAAAGTAGGAGACTCGCATGAGAACTAGCATACCAACTATTATTTGTTGGTTTCTATGCAAAGCCGGAAACAAAACTAGGCATAAATGAACCGCAACCCCGGCAAGGTCTTTGATATCCCAAATCATAAATTTCCTTAACAGATTAAAAAAATGCTAATCTATTCAAATTCAATCAACGGAAGGGTGACCAAAACTTAGCTGTTGAACTAGTTGCTACTCGAGATCATAGAACCCTAACCTCTCAGTAGTTCAATGAATCGCTTTAACAGACTAAAGCTAAACACTGATGGAGCTAGTTCAATTACGGGGGAAGCTTGTAATGGAGGAATATTAAGAGATGGAAAAAGGGATATAATTTTAGCTTTTGGTCAAATTTATAGAAAGAAAAAGACCATCATAGCTGAATCCATAGTGGTGCTAAACGGGTTGATGTTTTGCAATTCCAGAAACATCACAATTTGGATATTGAAATAGATTCTAAAATGCTAATAAAAATGCTAGCTAAGTAGGCACGTTCCATGCTATTTGTTTATAATAATCGAAAATTATAGAAACCTTCTAAGATCAGGAATGACTATAAATCATACATTTTATGAGCAAATCACATAGCGGACTGACTAGCTAAAGAAAACCTTAAGCAAAAACAAAGTTTGAATTACACTAAAGACACATCTCATGCTCATCTATCCGCTCTGATATTTCTAGAGGGTCTTGATGTTGGTTATGTTCATTTGAGTGAAAAGAAGAACAACTTTAAACAATTATTGATACAGTATATTCAGATTAGAAGAAATCGAGATTATAGAGCAAATACATCGCAAGATAGAGATTAATTCTATATTTTTAAACAAGTTGAAATTGAATGATTATATCTTATATGCATAATAACCTCAACATCATCTCTATTCAAACAACCATTCAACAAAGATAATGATTTAAAGGGTTCAAACATGAGAAATTATATGAAGATTTCTTCGAATAGTTCATGTGCGGTTCCAGCTTTAATAAGATGTGTGGTCTTAATTTATCTTAATTACTTTTTGCAAAATTATTAAAAAATAAAAAATGTTAATAAAAAGAAACAGCGGCTGAAATTACCATCATAAATGAAGAATAGTTGAATTTGTTAAAGGTAATGAACTTTAAAAGAAAATTCAAACACCAAATATTTTATTTTAGTCTTAGTTTAGGTAAAAAACCGATTTGAACTCTTCCTTGTAATTGGTTTATACTTTTAAAACCCAATTTTCTTCGACATTAACAAAATAGTTTTTTTCAAAAATAAAAATAAAAAATAAACAAAACAATCAAATGCTAACAAGCTCTCGCCTCTATCGAGTTCAATCCAATCAAAGCTCCAATAAACCAGTGACAACATAATGGTTCTTGCCTTGGAATGAAAAGCAAAAAATTTAGTTAGGTTTGGAAGTCAAAATCATCATGAACAACATTTGCTTCAAACGAAGCACAGACTGTTGTGTCACGTTATGACTCTGCCCGGTCATCAAAGAGATTCTCTTTTGATATTGGTCGTATTTAAACTAGGCGACAAATCATCTTCATATAAAAATTTGAAATGTTTGTTTTATTCATTGGCTGATGTTTCTTGAATTTGTTGGGACACAGATTTTCCACACATTCACACGTTATATAGCCGACTATAATTGTTTCGGTTATGCTACATTTACTCCTATTTGTTTTCTAATTATTAAGCTAATTTTAAGAATAGTAATAATGTTTGTATGATAAAGACATAACTCTCCTTTCTTTTTCATTTATAAAATTAAAAAATATTATATTCAATAATTTAATAAATCATTCATACATCCACTATGTAATTTAAATTTTATTGTTATAAAAATAAAACAAAGACTAATATTATATTATATTTAGTTATAAAAATATTGAATAATGTAAATATATTTTTAAAAATTTAAATAGATTAAAAATATTGAAAATATTTTAAGACATTTGTTTCAAAGTTAATTTTTTTAATATTGTTTATAGAGTGTTTAAATACTTTTTAAAATACACTGAAAATCTATACTTGTTATAATTTTTTACTTATGTACCTTATTTATTATCTATTTGAATTGGATACAACATGACCAGATATAATTG
The DNA here is from genome assembly GCA_036936605.1 of Limnanthes douglasii subsp. nivea. Lineage (NCBI taxonomy): Eukaryota > Viridiplantae > Streptophyta > Magnoliopsida > Brassicales > Limnanthaceae > Limnanthes > Limnanthes douglasii. The sequence continues at coordinate 273,702,049 of JAUPFV010000001.1, read as the reverse complement.
ATTCGTACTAAAATGATCATTTCTAATTTCGATAAATATCAATAAAATTTAAAAATAAGTGAAAAAATGGAGGAATTCTTAAACGCTCCAACAATGGTGGTTACGTACGCTCCAAGAATGAGAATCATCCGTTCTTTCTCACATCTATGAATCTCTGACTCCTTGCCATGGATTCATCTGCGAATAGTCTCATCAATATTAAAGAATTTCCTGCTCTTCATCATGAAAATGTGGCTTCTAGATCTAAGAAGTCTTATGCTGAAACTGTAAGACGAATAACCTCTGATCCTAGACTTGATATCAAGCCTGAGTTTTGTAAGGAAACAGAAGATCACTGCACTATACAATATACAAAAGATGTCAAAGATTTTTTGTTCAAAAAATCAACTACTACGATTGTTGGAAAGTTCAGTAAGGGAATTCCCAAAAATTGGTGTTAGAAGGCTTTCTTCAGACCTTCAAATTCAAAGGATCCTACAAGTTTGTCAGTCATGACTCAATGCATGTCCTTATAGAGTTTCACCTTAAAGAAGATGTTAGCAGTACCTGGTCCATGAACGTTTGGAACATTGATGGAAAGATCATGAGAATTCTGCGTTGGAGTCCTGAATTTAAGTAAAAGATTTGAGAAGCCAAAGACTCTTGTGTGGATTCGTTTTGAAAGAGTGCCTGAATTCATGTAGAATGAATCTATTATACACGATTTGGCTTCAACAATTGGAACTTCATACAAAGTTATTATCCCTGACAGTAATAAAGCTGCCATGAATGCATTCTTTGCTCATGCAGAGGTAGACATTTCAAGAAGACTTAAATATAGACTTTGGATAGGCTTTGGATCCAACGACGGCTTCTGGATCAACTTAAATTACAAAAATGTACCACCCTATTGTAATGTATGTTACCATATTGTCCATAAAGAGGAGGAGTGCAAAAGGTCTGAAAAGATTGATCATCAAGACAAAGAAGCTGAGAAGGTTGATAAATCTGATGAAAGTTGTAAAGATAACAGCAAGCAAGAGATAAGAACAACTCAAAATAATGAAGTTAATCATAAATAAAATGCCTATCAAGAGCCAAGAACGTCTCAAAATGTTTCTAGCAACGTTCAAACCTTTAGCAAAGTTTATAGAAGAAAACTGAAATCTATTCTAACAAGAAATGATAAAGACTTAGAGACAAAAGATTGCAATGAAGATAAAAGGGATGATAATGGTTAAAACAATAATTATGTTAAAAACAACATGGAAGTTATAGAAGCTTTCAATAGGCTGGATCAAGATTTTGCTCAAAGCAATTTTCAGATTGAAGAAACCACTATGACACCTGATTATGAAAACATTGGCAGTTGTGAAAATTCTCCTACAAACTCATCCTACAATAGTGATTTTGGTACCATCATCAGCAGTAAGTTAAAGTCTGAAATGAAAAGAAGAAAATCCAAAAGGATTACTATCAATTCTCTGACCAGAAAATGAGAAAAATTGAAACAAAAATCTCTATCAGATAATGATAAAGATAACTAGTTGGAATGTTAGAGGTTTGAAAAATAAGCCTACATTGAGAAGGCTCTTTTCTTTGATTAAAGAAAATAAATCTAAGATTTTATCTATTCAAGAACCCATGGCTGATGCTAGTAAGATTGAGGGTGTGTCTGTTGTTCTTGGCTTCAAAAAGTTCACTGCAAATTGCTCCAACAAAGTGTGGATTTTCTGGGATGAGGATGTAGAGATTAATGTTCTAAATGACCATGATCAGTTACTTCATATGGTGGTGAATTATCCTGGTTGTGATACCAGTTTCAATTTTACGGCTATTTATGCTAAAAGTCAGCGTATGCTTAGATTAGATCTTTGGGCTCAGATAATAACTATTGCTTCTTCAGATACTCCTTGGATCATTATTGGGGATTTTAATGCCATTACATGTTCTGAAGATCAAGTGGTATGTACTACCTATGACCATGCTAGCACCAGTGACTTCAATGATGCTATTAGGCATTGTAAGCTTGAAGATGTTGGATATGTTGGCTCAAGATACACTTGGAATAGAGGCACTCATTGGAAAAGTCTGGACTGAACCTTGACTAATGAAAAATAGACCAGTATTTTCAAAGAAACTCAAGTTTTTTTACACATGGTCAGATCTTGTTCTGACCATGCCCCTCTTTCAATTCAGTCTAGCTATAATTCTATATATATATCAATTGCAAGAAAAGTTTTAAATTTATTAATGCCTGGTCTAATGATAATAGCTTCTTAAGCAAGGTTAGAAAGAATTGGAATATAGCTTGTAAGGGAAACCCTGGTCAAGTATTTTAATATAAGCTAAAGAGAGTAAAAAACTGTCTTAAGAGTTGGAATACCAATACTTTTGGTAACATTTTCTGTAAGGTTAAGGAAGCCGCTGAGGAGGTCAAGAGAAAGGAAGACATTCACTTTGAAAATAACAACAATGTTTCTAAGGATGAGCTCTCAAAAGCAAACAACATGTATATTAAAGCTCTCGGGAATTCAGAGAGTTTCTAGCAGAAAAAATGTTACAATGGTTGGCTCAAAGAGGGTGATGGTAACACTAAGCTATACCATGCTTATGTTACCAAGAAAAGAAGGCGTAACATTATCAAGAGAATCAAAGATAATGGGGTTTGGATTCAGAATCCTATTGATCTTACAAACTCTGCTGAGTCTTACTTTAAAACTTCTTTATCTTCTAACTCTTACACGAATAAAGATGAAGAAGTGTTCTTAATGCAGGATGAAATCTTCAACAATATCCCAAATCTTGTTAAAGAAGAAGACAATGATTCCATCACCAGGCAAACCAACAGATATGAAGTTTGGAATATAATTGTTAATATGAGAAATGATAGTGCTGCTGGGATAGATGGTTTCAATATCTTTTTCTTTAAAACTTGTTGGACAATTATAAGTACTAACCTATGTAATGAATTTAGCTCTTATCTTTCATACAGCAACATACCTTGTGGTGTCTTTACCACAGGTATTTGCTTGATTCCCAAGAGCTCAAATCCAACTTGTTGGAATAATTTCAAACCGATTAGTCTTTGTTATATATTCAATAGAATCTTCTATAGCTTAATCAACTCTAGATTAGCTAATATCATGCCTAACATAGTTTCTAAGATGCGGAGAGCCTTTGTTAAAGGCACGCTTATCCATGAAAACATATCAATCACTAAGGAGTTGATTCATGACATTGATAGAAAGCCTAACACTAGAAATGCCATTATACAGCTTGGCATGTCCAAAGCGTTTGATAAGATGTCCCATGCGTTTGTTCTTAAAGTTCTATCTTGTTTTGGTTTTTCTGATAAATGTATTTCTTTAATTAATAATATGATTACAAATATACATATTTTTGTTCTAATAAATGGTTCAGTTATTGGTTACTTTCAACAGAAGAAAGGTTTAATACAAGGAGACCCTTTGTCTCCTAGCCTTTTTATCCTTGCTGAGGAATTTCCGCTAAGAGGGATTTACAACCTTTTCAACAATAATAAAAGCCTCCATTATGCCTCCAGATTAAATTACTTGGTGCCATACCTGGCCTTTGCAGATGATGTCTTGATCTTCACAAATTGCAAGCCCAGTTCCATTGATGTGTTGTGCAAATTCCTGGATAATTATCTACTGATCTCTGGACAAGCTGTAAACAAAAAGAAAACAAAACTGATTATTTCAAGCAAAGCTAATCATTCAAACACAAACAACATAATGATCAATGTTGGTTTTAATACAAATACTCTCCCATTCAACTATATGGGGATCACTATTGCTCGCAATAATAAAGGGAAGTATTTCTCTTCTCTGCTAGACAAGATTCATGATAAATTTTTTGAATAGGACACTAATAACTTGTCCTTTGGGGGCAGGTTAACTTTAATCACCTATGTGTTAATATCAATCATTTACTATTGGATGCATAACACCCTTATACCTAATAACATCATAAAGAAACTTGATTCTTACTTCAATAAATTCTTAAGGAGATCTAACTTTAATGTGAAAGCTATTTATTGGTCAACTTGGAACCATCGTTGGAACCATTTGTAGAAGGTGGCTTAAACATAAAAAGTTTGAATGATATTCAATTAACATTTTCACATAAGCTATGGTTTATTTTCACGAAGAACAACAACCTCTGGTCCACTATGATGCATAAGACATACTGCTCAGATATTCATGCCTTAAAAGCTAGATGCAAAAACACTGACTCAATGGTGTGGAAAAGACTCTCTACCATCAATAGCACAGTTGAGAAAAATATTAAATGAAAGCTAGGACAAGGCTGCATGGACTTCTGGTTGGAGGATTGGTATGATCAACCACCACTGATAAGTGATTCTAACTCTCACAACTGGTATCTTAATGCTGGTGTAAAAATGTTTTGGAAAAAAAACAATTGCGACTACAGTGCATTGCAAAAGTTTCTACCTAATGATAAAATTATATACTTATCAAAATATAAAATTCAAGCTGATAAACCTGACAGAATCATCTGGAGACTATCTAATAAGCAGGATTTTGAAACTAAAACTACATGTGAAAGTATTAGAACTACCTACACTAAGTCTGGCCTATTCTATAAGATATAGAACCCTTTGATCCAAAAAAAAAAATTCTTTAATTTGCTGGAAACTTTTGAAAGGTTTTATACCTATTGATAGTAACATTATGAAAATGAACACTCGAATGGATTCCAAGTGCCAATTCTGCAACAGCTGCGAAGAGAAAAAACATCTCTTTGTAAGTTGTTGATTTGCTTGGCAACTATGGAACTATTTTAGTTGCCTTTTCAAAATAAAAATTGGTAGGTATATGGTTCTTTACCATGTCCTTTACTCTTGGTTCTGGTATTCAAAAAACAAAAGACACATCACTCACATCATTCCTCAAGTCATATGTTGGGTAATTTGGAGAAACAGAAACTGGTCAAAATTTTCCGGTTCTCCTGATACTATCAAGAAAGCTATTGACAGAATCATCTACATTATTAGAAGTATGGACATGTCTAATATGTTAACATATGAACACTGAACTAATGCTAATCGTGCTGGTATTTCTTTAGGCTGTGCCCAAATACCTTAAATGGATAGCTCCAAATCCAGGAAGAATGAAGCTAAATGTAGATGGATCGTGCAACAGTCATGGGGAGGCGAGTGGAGGCATACTAATTAGAAACTCATATGGAGACATTTTACTTGGATTTGGAACTCTTAAGGGGAAGTTAAATCCTCTCTTCGCTAAAATGAGTGCCCTAATCGAGGGTTTGATAATTTGCAGACAAAAGAACTGGACTGAAGTTGATGTGGAATCAGATAGCTTGATCCTGGTTAACCTCATTGCTAACAGAAACGAAGCCTGGTACCTTCAATCTTCAATGGATATCTGCAGAACCCTAATTCACCCTAAGATGACGATTAAACACATTTCTCGAATTCAGAATAAGTGCTCGGATTCGATTGCTAAAAAAGTTCTTACAATTAAAAAAAAATCTATACTATTCTAGTAATGATTCTCCTCATGAATTGAAAACGATTGCGCTTCTGTAAAGCATTGGATTGAGTTTCGTTACCTGAATTGCAGAGGTGATGTTAAAGACGAAAAAACTTTCGTTTGAAACAAAGCCTAAGCTTTAAGAGAATATTTCATTTAAGTCCCCTATTTTATTCCTTTTTTTAATTTTAATCTCAAACCCGTATAATTTGTTCATTTATGTAATATAAGTCATTACTTGCCAATAATAATAATAATAATAATAATAATAATAATAATAATAATAATAATAATAATAATAATAATAATAATAATAATAATTTTGATAAATATTCGCACCTAAATATTATCTAATGATTTTTTTTAACTAATAGTGCAACACAACTTAATTTTAAATATATAATAATAACCCAATTCTAATCTAAATCTCAATTTTAATCTAAATATGAATACTTAGACGAAATAGTTATTTTTCATTGCAGAAGTATAATAATATAAGTAAGGGCAACAGTATAATATTAAAAAATTTAATTTTGTTATAGTTGACTTAATTAATAAATATAATAATATATAAATTATATTTTTAATTTTAGGATTAAGTATAAGTAGACATAGAATAAAAAAGTAAAAAAAAAAATAGTGTAAAAAGTAAAGTGGTAATACTTAATAGTGTGTTTAAAATGATTTGATCTCCCCTCGTCATTACTCGCATACGAGGAAGGTGATTTTCATATAAAAAGAGGATATTGAATGTTTGCGAACAGGTGCTAATGCTATCACTCTATGCAGCACAACCCTTCTACTAAACGTACACTTTGCAAACTGAACCAATTCTTTGAAGTTAGCACCCTGTCTCTTTAAAACCACCCATTGCTTTATTCTTTATTACTACTAATAAATGTGTGGTGACCCATCGTTATTCTCTTTCTTAATAAACGCGCCATGAATCCTATTACTACTTACCTATTTTCATTTATGAGTTTGGCTAACAACTAAAAAACATAATTGTTTTTCTTAATTATTTATTTTTAAATCAAAACTGATATTGCATTGGCCGTGTTTTTTAGTCACACGGGCGGTATGGTGCGTACCACCGACGCCGATTAGTGTATTACACAAGTTCATGTTTTATATTATATTTCATAATAATGTGTAATTATGGTAAGAGGGGAAATGATCCAGATTTGTTGGAATAGATTCCGACATTAAAGACATGGTATATCGTAGGTTATACTATACCTGTCAGTCATACTGATTTTATAACTAAAAACAACTATTAGTTGATCGCGTTAAAAACCCGTGAAATACAACGGGTTAGTGGTTGTAGTAAGACGTCGTGACAATGTGAAAAGTAGGAAAACTTCTAGACTAGTATTTGTATGTGAGAGATCCGACACATTCACAAAATTGGTAGAACCGAATGATGTAAAAGAAAGTCTACCAAAACCAATAAATGAAAATGCTCATTTAATCTTAAAGAAGAAATGGAAAAAAGATGACGAATGATCTATAAAGATCATGTGCGGGGTTCACAATCATGACAACGCGAAATACAGTGAAGATCATTCTTATTTAGGATGGTTATCGGATAAAGAGTTGGAATTTTTTATTGACTCTACCAACATGAGATCCACTACTCGAGTAATTTTGGGCGCAATAAAATTCAAAAAGCCTAGCAACTCGTCTTGCTTGCACATGGTATAGAATGCTCAAATTAAATATCACAAGGTCAACAAATGCAATCAGTCCCATATGCAGTATTTGTTAGGTAAACTTAAATGGTTATACTACTTCGAATAACATAGAACGGTCGCAGACGTGAGTGGTATCACACGAAAACTTTTCTTCGTACACCCGGTTAGTTTAGGTTTATTATGGACGTTTTCATACGTGCTAATCATGGATAACACCTATAAGACAACCAAGTACGAGATGACCTTGTATGAGGTCGTTAGAGACACTTGTACAAGTAAGAATTTCTACATCAGATTTACATTTATGTTTAAAGAGAAACTTGAGAATTACAAGTACATATTGGAATGCCTTCAATCATTGATAGTAACTCACTCTATCGAACAACCGTCCATTAATTTTACGGATACAGATTTAGCGTTGGTTAAAGCGGTTGATCTAGTGTTCCCTAAAACAACAAATTTGTTATGTCGATGACACATTAACATGAACGTTATTTGCAAAATTAAAAAAAAAAATCGTCAACCACAAAAAGATGTCTGATGCATTTTTGAAAGTGTGTAATAATATGATACTTTCGGACATAGAACTCTCGTTCAATACCTATCAGGTCGAATGACTTTAAAGATTATCTGAAAGCAATCGAATACACATAAAGTTGGTTAAAGACTTACAGTGATAAGTTTATCACGTGAAAAACTAACAAATTCTTGCATTTTGGTAATTAAACCACCAACCCGTCGAGAGCGCACATTTCACGCTTCAGTGGACCCTTGGTACGAGCAAAGGTAATTTCGAGTCATTTTACTTAAAAAATCATATTTTTCTCGGTTTGCGATATGGATTTATTAGACATTCGTTCAAGAATAGTCGAGTTTTAGCCTTACAAAACGTTTCGAAAAATATATACGAAGACCTAAGAGGTAATGTCTCTCACGAAGCTTTAGAATTATTTTTAATTAAGGTTTAATGTTCTCAAAACATGGTAGCTAATGATGTGTCATATTGCTCACGTCTTATATGAACTTTGCACTGTATACCTTGGTCACATGACATCTTCGATTTTGTAAAAAATGGGTTAGCGGTACCTTTGCACTTGTTCCATGATCATATGAAGAGATTAGATATATTTTTCCGTAATTATATAAAGACTAAAGAGTTATTGAAAGAGAATCTAGATAAACTAGTTGATGTTGGTATGCAAACCAAAGACGATAGACGCATAGAACATGTTTACGAAAAATAGTTTGATATAGTTTATTCGGAAACATCTTCCCTTTTGGAACTGAGTTATAAACTAAAAGCAGGTGGTCAGCTAATTTAAAAACATAAAACATCTATTGTTGAATCAAATTCGTCCACTAAGCAAGACAAATCATGACATAAACATGTGTTAAATGATGAGAAAGTGAGTGAATCATCATTATGCCGATCTTTTAATGCTCAGTCGACCATTATGTGAGGGAACAACAGTTCTCCGATTAAAGTACAAAAAAGAACAAAGTTCCTACACAATCAAGTTCTCGTATTTCTCTTCCTAACAAACCCGACAAACTATTTAAAGTAGAATTATCATTTGAAACTCATACGATACATTCACTATCGAGTGGAACGGTTGGTTGTAGCTCAAGCGCTATGATGCCTACTAAGATACAATGGGGTTATCATATAGAAGTTTACTTAAACCAATTCATTATCTCTTATATACCTCATAAATTCCACCAACGATGTTAAAACAGACAAACATTGCAGATACCGGTCTATTGCGTTTGGATTGTAAGAACACGAAGATGGATCGAAGTCTACTAAGAATGCCCTCTACCACGAGCTTATGGATTATCTGGCAGATTACACAAGGATATATGGAAATAAGGAGGATATATCTAAGGTCTTCAAACGCGTAAAAGGAAACAATGGTATCAATACTTATGAGTATTGGATGACGATGCCCGAGATGAGAATCGCGATCACGTCGAAGTTTAACTGCATCTTCCACTTTGTAATGCAGTCGGGTAATAATGATGTTAGTTTCACTTATTTTCCTTTACGAGGAGCACCCCCTCCGATGTCAGATATGAAGGGAATTGGGTTATGTTGGGTCAATGACAACCACTTTATCAATGTAAGTATCGAGTAAAACATTCGGTTGTGGTTACTAAAGTTTTTAGATGGGTAAAAAACACTGTTAGTCCTCCATGTTTACCACTTGTATCAACATAGTCCCTTTCGTTCACTTCTGCATAAAACTCATCCCATTCGTTTTAAAAATTTACAAATATAGTCCCCCGCACATATAAACCATTTAAAAACTAACACGTGGCACTTAAATTCTAAGTTTTGTATCACTTTTGGTCCCCAAATCCCAAGTTTTGTATCACTTTTGGTTCTCAAATCCCAAGTTTTGTATCACTTTTGGTCCCCAAATCCCAAGTTCTGTATCACTTTTGGTCCCCCAGAATATGCAGAGCGACTAATCGTGCAAATTTTTAAAATGAAGGGGATGAGTTTTATGCAGAAGTGAACGAAAGAGACTATGTTGATACAAGTGGTAAACATGGGGGACTAACAATGCTTTTTAGCCTTTTTAGATCGTAACGTTGTAATTCTTTTTGTTATGCAGTTTACCATGGCGGTCGACGGTCAGTACAACATGATATATCCTTCTTGTACGAAATTTAGGAAAGAAGATGACAAAGCTTGGGCTTGGGAATTACTGATTATTCCCCATTTCAAGCGGTATGTTGAAATTCAATGATGATGTTTTGAAGTAACCAATATATCCTCCTACGTTTAATTTACGTCTAATATTATCATCAAACTATTTTTCATTTTAATTGATGTAGTATTTTCCACGGGAAAAACTTGACTGCCACGTAAGGGTTAAGCATTTTTATGGATCTTATAGAACTTGATGATGTTAAATTCTATACTTATCAACTTCAAATATACATCTAGTTTGTTTGTCTATATCGGTATTTCTATTACATTTTACGTGTCTATGAACCCGCAAGTTTGCCTTCTGGGGGTGAGTCCTCTTTGATCTTCTGACTGGTGTTATACACATCTTCCCGAAACGAATAGTCAAAACGCACTTATTCATAATGTACGAAATATGTAAATCTATAGGAAGTTAGTTATATGTGTAATTGTTTTTTAGAATACATAACGTCGACGACGTTATGACATTATGCTGGTATCGTAGACCTGTACGCACCGCTAGTGAGGTATTGTTAATTTTGGAATTAGTTTTTAATTTTTTAAAAACACAAACCCAATTGTGCAAGCTCCGCATACCACCAGTGCCAATAAATAAGAAAAAAATAGAATAATTATTGCATGTAAACAAAAAAACATTAAATATTTATGAAGTAGAGAAATTCAATGAGGGTCGTCTCGAATATGTTCAAAACATTTTTTACGGGATCATTCTTCAAATGAATATGTTTTACCTTATCACGTAGTTTAGCTTTAGTTCGACCCCGGACATGCATTCCCAACTGAGAATACATTTCAGTTTGGATAATGAACGATGAGCTAGGTCTAGCGATTCTCGCTGGTTCGAAAGGTACGTTTTCCCAACTTCGTGAATATGAATTTCGTTCCTTATCAACTATCATATTGTGAAACATAATGCATTCCTTCATTATCTTACTTAAATCTTTGAGATCCCATATCATTACTGGATGACAAAGAATTGCAAATCATTCTGCAGAAATTCGAATGTAAATTCCGCATCCTTGCTGCATGGCTCTGTTATTTTGAGAAACAACTTAGCTTCATCACCTTAGGGGTATTTAAATTGACTGGATGAAGGTGGGTCATTTAGTATAGATTCTATCATGAATATAGTACCCTACATTGTATTTATTTTCATTCACATTGTAGTTTCAATGTCTTTAAACACTATAAATCTATCTAGTACATTTATATCGTTCAAAATACTTGACATCCTTAAAAAAACATTAGGATGTCTTAAGTCTTGGGAAGTCACTGCCTCGAGGATAAATGTTTTTTGATTTTGTATTCATTAGTAAATTGTATATGACAAGACTTTGGATCCAACGACGGCTTCTGGATCAACTTAAATTACAAAAATGTACCACCCTATTGTAATGTATGTTACCATATTGTCCATAAAGAGGAGGAGTGCAAAAGGTCTGAAAAGATTGATCATCAAGACAAAGAAGCTGAGAAGGTTGATAAATCTGATGAAAGTTGTAAAGATAACAGCAAGCAAGAGATAAGAACAACTCAAAATAATGAAGTTAATCATAAATAAAATGCCTATCAAGAGCCAAGAACGTCTCAAAATGTTTCTAGCAACATTCAAACCTTTAGCAAAGTTTATAGAAGAAAACTGAAATCTATTCTAACAAGAAATGATAAAGACTTAGAGACAAAAGATTGCAATGAAGATAAAAGGGATGATAATGGTTAAAACAATAATTATGTTAAAAACAACATGGAAGTTATAGAAGCTTTCAATAGGCTGGATCAAGATTTTGCTCAAAGCAATTTTCAGATTGAAGAAACCACTATGACACCTGATTATGAAAACATTGGCAGTTGTGAAAATTCTCCTACAAACTCATCCTACAATAGTGATTTTGGTACCATCATCAGCAGTAAGTTAAAGTCTGAAATGAAAAGAAGAAAATCCAAAAGGATTACTATCAATTCTCTGACCAGAAAATGAGAAAAATTGAAACAAAAATCTCTATCAGATAATGATAAAGATAACTAGTTGGAATGTTAGAGGTTTGAAAAATAAGCCTACATTGAGAAGGCTCTTTTCTTTGATTAAAGAAAATAAATCTAAGATTTTATCTATTCAAGAACCCATGGCTGATGCTAGTAAGATTGAGGGTGTGTCTGTTGTTCTTGGCTTCAAAAAGTTCACTGCAAATTGCTCCAACAAAGTGTGGATTTTCTGGGATGAGGATGTAGAGATTAATGTTCTAAATGACCATGATCAGTTACTTCATATGGTGGTGAATTATCCTGGTTGTGATACCAGTTTCAATTTTACGGCTATTTATGCTAAAAGTCAGCGTATGCTTAGATTAGATCTTTGGGCTCAGATAATAACTATTGCTTCTTCAGATACTCCTTGGATCATTATTGGGGATTTTAATGCCATTACATGTTCTGAAGATCAAGTGGTATGTACTACCTATGACCATGCTAGCACCAGTGACTTCAATGATGCTATTAGGCATTGTAAGCTTGAAGATGTTGGATATGTTGGCTCAAGATACACTTGGAATAGAGGCACTCATTGGAAAAGTCTGGACTGAACCTTGACTAATGAAAAATAGACCAGTATTTTCAAAGAAACTCAAGTTTTTTTACACATGGTCAGATCTTGTTCTGACCATGCCCCTCTTTCAATTCAGTCTAGCTATAATTCTATATATATATCAATTGCAAGAAAAGTTTTAAATTTATTAATGCCTGGTCTAATGATAATAGCTTCTTAAGCAAGGTTAGAAAGAATTGGAATATAGCTTGTAAGGGAAACCCTGGTCAAGTATTTTAATATAAGCTAAAGAGAGTAAAAAACTGTCTTAAGAGTTGGAATACCAATACTTTTGGTAACATTTTCTGTAAGGTTAAGGAAGCCGCTGAGGAGGTCAAGAGAAAGGAAGACATTCACTTTGAAAATAACAACAATGTTTCTAAGGATGAGCTCTCAAAAGCAAACAACATGTATATTAAAGCTCTCGGGAATTCAGAGAGTTTCTGGCAGAAAAAATGTTACAATGGTTGGCTCAAAGAGGGTGATGGTAACACTAAGCTATACCATGCTTATGTTACCAAGAAAAGAAGGCGTAACATTATCAAGAGAATCAAAGATAATGGGGTTTGGATTCAGAATCCTATTGATCTTACAAACTCTGCTGAGTCTTACTTTAAAACTTCTTTATCTTCTAACTCTTACACGAATAAAGATGAAGAAGTGTTCTTAATGCAGGATGAAATCTTCAACAATATCCCAAATCTTGTTAAAGAAGAAGACAATGATTCCATCACCAGGCAAACCAACAGATATGAAGTTTGGAATATAATTGTTAATATGAGAAATGATAGTGCTGCTGGGATAGATGGTTTCAATATCTTTTTCTTTAAAACTTGTTGGACAATTATAAGTACTAACCTATGTAATGAATTTAGCTCTTATCTTTCATACAGCAACATACCTTGTGGTGTCTTTACCACAGGTATTTGCTTGATTCCCAAGAGCTCAAATCCAACTTGTTGGAATAATTTCAAACCGATTAGTCTTTGTTATATATTCAATAGAATCTTCTATAGCTTAATCAACTCTAGATTAGCTAATATCATGCCTAACATAGTTTCTAAGATGCGGAGAGCCTTTGTTAAAGGCACGCTTATCCATGAAAACATATCAATCACTAAGGAGTTGATTCATGACATTGATAGAAAGCCTAACACTAGAAATGCCATTATACAGCTTGGCATGTCCAAAGCGTTTGATAAGATGTCCCATGCGTTTGTTCTTAAAGTTCTATCTTGTTTTGGTTTTTCTGATAAATGTATTTCTTTAATTAATAATATGATTACAAATATACATATTTTTGTTCTAATAAATGGTTCAGTTATTGGTTACTTTCAACAGAAGAAAGGTTTAATACAAGGAGACCCTTTGTCTCCTAGCCTTTTTATCCTTGCTGAGGAATTTCCGCTAAGAGGGATTTACAACCTTTTCAACAATAATAAAAGCCTCCATTATGCCTCCAGATTAAATTACTTGGTGCCATACCTGGCCTTTGCAGATGATGTCTTGATCTTCACAAATTGCAAGCCCAGTTCCATTGATGTGTTGTGCAAATTCCTGGATAATTATCTACTGATCTCTGGACAAGCTGTAAACAAAAAGAAAACAAAACTGATTATTTCAAGCAAAGCTAATCATTCAAACACAAACAACATAATGATCAATGTTGGTTTTAATACAAATACTCTCCCATTCAACTATATGGGGATCACTATTGCTCGCAATAATAAAGGGAAGTATTTCTCTTCTCTGCTAGACAAGATTCATGATAAATTTTTTGAATAGGACACTAATAACTTGTCCTTTGGGGGCAGGTTAACTTTAATCACCTATGTGTTAATACCAATCATTTACTATTGGATGCATAACACCCTTATACCTAATAACATCATAAAGAAACTTGATTCTTACTTCAATAAATTCTTAAGGAGATCTAACTTTAATGTGAAAGCTATTTATTGGTCAACTTGGAACCATCGTTGGAACCATTTGTAGAAGGTGGCTTAAACATAAAAAGTTTGAATGATATTCAATTAACATTTTCACATAAGCTATGGTTTATTTTCACGAAGAACAACAACCTCTGGTCCACTATGATGCATAAGACATACTGCTCAGATATTCATGCCTTAAAAGCTAGATGCAAAAACACTGACTCAATGGTGTGGAAAAGACTCTCTACCATCAATAGCACAGTTGAGAAAAATATTAAATGAAAGCTAGGACAAGGCTGCATGGACTTCTGGTTGGAGGATTGGTATGATCAACCACCACTGATAAGTGATTCTAACTCTCACAACTGGTATCTTAATGCTGGTGTAAAAATGTTTTGGAAAAAAAACAATTGCGACTACAGTGCATTGCAAAAGTTTCTACCTAATGATAAAATTATATACTTATCAAAATATAAAATTCAAGCTGATAAACCTGACAGAATCATCTGGAGACTATCTAATAAGCAGGATTTTGAAACTAAAACTACATGTGAAAGTATTAGAACTACCTACACTAAGTCTGGCCTATTCTATAAGATATAGAACCCTTTGATCCAAAAAAAAAAATTCTTTAATTTGCTGGAAACTTTTGAAAGGTTTTATACCTATTGATAGTAACATTATGAAAATGAACACTCGAATGGATTCCAAGTGCCAATTCTGCAACAGCTGCGAAGAGAAAAAACATCTCTTTGTAAGTTGTTGATTTGCTTGGCAACTATGGAACTATTTTAGTTGCCTTTTCAAAATAAAAATTGGTAGGTATATGGTTCTTTACCATGTCCTTTACTCTTGGTTCTGGTATTCAAAAAACAAAAGACACATCACTCACATCATTCCTCAAGTCATATGTTGGGTAATTTGGAGAAACAGAAACTGGTCAAAATTTTCCGGTTCTCCTGATACTATCAAGAAAGCTATTGACAGAATCATCTACATTATTAGAAGTATGGACATGTCTAATATGTTAACATATGAACACTGAACTAATGCTAATCGTGCTGGTATTTCTTTAGGCTGTGCCCAAATACCTTAAATGGATAGCTCCAAATCCAGGAAGAATGAAGCTAAATGTAGATGGATCGTGCAACAGTCATGGGGAGGCGAGTGGAGGCATACTAATTAGAAACTCATATGGAGACATTTTACTTGGATTTGGAACTCTTAAGGGGAAGTTAAATCCTCTCTTCGCTAAAATGAGTGCCCTAATCGAGGGTTTGATAATTTGCAGACAAAAGAACTGGACTGAAGTTGATGTGGAATCAGATAGCTTGATCCTGGTTAACCTCATTGCTAACAGAAACGAAGCCTGGTACCTTCAATCTTCAATGGATATCTGCAGAACCCTAATTCACCCTAAGATGACGATTAAACACATTTCTCGAATTCAGAATAAGTGCTCGGATTCGATTGCTAAAAAAGTTCTTACAATTAAAAAAAAATCTATACTATTCTAGTAATGATTCTCCTCATGAATTGAAAACGATTGCGCTTCTGTAAAGCATTGGATTGAGTTTCGTTACCTGAATTGCAGAGGTGATGTTAAAGACGAAAAAACTTTCGTTTGAAACAAAGCCTAAGCTTTAAGAGAATATTTCATTTAAGTCCCCTATTTTATTCCTTTTTTTAATTTTAATCTCAAACCCGTATAATTTGTTCATTTATGTAATATAAGTCATTACTTGCCAATAATAATAATAATAATAATAATAATAATAATAATAATAATAATAATAATAATAATAATAATAATAATAATAATAATAATAATAATAATAATTTTGATAAATATTCGCACCTAAATATTATCTAATGATTTTTTTTAACTAATAGTGCAACACAACTTAATTTTAAATATATAATAATAACCCAATTCTAATCTAAATCTCAATTTTAATCTAAATATGAATACTTAGACGAAATAGTTATTTTTCATTGCAGAAGTATAATAATATAAGTAAGGGCAACAGTATAATATTAAAAAATTTAATTTTGTTATAGTTGACTTAATTAATAAATATAATAATATATAAATTATATTTTTAATTTTAGGATTAAGTATAAGTAGACATAGAATAAAAAAGTAAAAAAAAAAATAGTGTAAAAAGTAAAGTGGTAATACTTAATAGTGTGTTTAAAATGATTTGATCTCCCCTCGTCATTACTCGCATACGAGGAAGGTGATTTTCATATAAAAAGAGGATATTGAATGTTTGCGAACAGGTGCTAATGCTATCACTCTATGCAGCACAACCCTTCTACTAAACGTACACTTTGCAAACTGAACCAATTCTTTGAAGTTAGCACCCTGTCTCTTTAAAACCACCCATTGCTTTATTCTTTATTACTACTAATAAATGTGTGGTGACCCATCGTTATTCTCTTTCTTAATAAACGCGCCATGAATCCTATTACTACTTACCTATTTTCATTTATGAGTTTGGCTAACAACTAAAAAACATAATTGTTTTTCTTAATTATTTATTTTTAAATCAAAACTGATATTGCATTGGCCGTGTTTTTTAGTCACACGGGCGGTATGGTGCGTACCACCGACGCCGATTAGTGTATTACACAAGTTCATGTTTTATATTATATTTCATAATAATGTGTAATTATGGTAAGAGGGGAAATGATCCAGATTTGTTGGAATAGATTCCGACATTAAAGACATGGTATATCGTAGGTTATACTATACCTGTCAGTCATACTGATTTTATAACTAAAAACAACTATTAGTTGATCGCGTTAAAAACCCGTGAAATACAACGGGTTAGTGGTTGTAGTAAGACGTCGTGACAATGTGAAAAGTAGGAAAACTTCTAGACTAGTATTTGTATGTGAGAGATCCGACACATTCACAAAATTGGTAGAACCGAATGATGTAAAAGAAAGTCTACCAAAACCAATAAATGAAAATGCTCATTTAATCTTAAAGAAGAAATGGAAAAAAGATGACGAATGATCTATAAAGATCATGTGCGGGGTTCACAATCATGACAACGCGAAATACAGTGAAGATCATTCTTATTTAGGATGGTTATCGGATAAAGAGTTGGAATTTTTTATTGACTCTACCAACATGAGATCCACTACTCGAGTAATTTTGGGCGCAATAAAATTCAAAAAGCCTAGCAACTCGTCTTGCTTGCACATGGTATAGAATGCTCAAATTAAATATCACAAGGTCAACAAATGCAATCAGTCCCATATGCAGTATTTGTTAGGTAAACTTAAATGGTTATACTACTTCGAATAACATAGAACGGTCGCAGACGTGAGTGGTATCACACGAAAACTTTTCTTCGTACACCCGGTTAGTTTAGGTTTATTATGGACGTTTTCATACGTGCTAATCATGGATAACACCTATAAGACAACCAAGTACGAGATGACCTTGTATGAGGTCGTTAGAGACACTTGTACAAGTAAGAATTTCTACATCAGATTTACATTTATGTTTAAAGAGAAACTTGAGAATTACAAGTACATATTGGAATGCCTTCAATCATTGATAGTAACTCACTCTATCGAACAACCGTCCATTAATTTTACGGATACAGATTTAGCGTTGGTTAAAGCGGTTGATCTAGTGTTCCCTAAAACAACAAATTTGTTATGTCGATGACACATTAACATGAACGTTATTTGCAAAATTAAAAAAAAAATCGTCAACCACAAAAAGATGTCTGATGCATTTTTGAAAGTGTGTAATAATATGATACTTTCGGACATAGAACTCTCGTTCAATACCTATCAGGTCGAATGACTTTAAAGATTATCTGAAAGCAATCGAATACACATAAAGTTGGTTAAAGACTTACAGTGATAAGTTTATCACGTGAAAAACTAACAAATTCTTGCATTTTGGTAATTAAACCACCAACCCGTCGAGAGCGCACATTTCACGCTTCAGTGGACCCTTGGTACGAGCAAAGGTAATTTCGAGTCATTTTACTTAAAAAATCATATTTTTCTCGGTTTGCGATATGGATTTATTAGACATTCGTTCAAGAATAGTCGAGTTTTAGCCTTACAAAACGTTTCGAAAAATATATACGAAGACCTAAGAGGTAATGTCTCTCACGAAGCTTTAGAATTATTTTTAATTAAGGTTTAATGTTCTCAAAACATGGTAGCTAATGATGTGTCATATTGCTCACGTCTTATATGAACTTTGCACTGTATACCTTGGTCACATGACATCTTCGATTTTGTAAAAAATGGGTTAGCGGTACCTTTGCACTTGTTCCATGATCATATGAAGAGATTAGATATATTTTTCCGTAATTATATAAAGACTAAAGAGTTATTGAAAGAGAATCTAGATAAACTAGTTGATGTTGGTATGCAAACCAAAGACGATAGACGCATAGAACATGTTTACGAAAAATAGTTTGATATAGTTTATTCGGAAACATCTTCCCTTTTGGAACTGAGTTATAAACTAAAAGCAGGTGGTCAGCTAATTTAAAAACATAAAACATCTATTGTTGAATCAAATTCGTCCACTAAGCAAGACAAATCATGACATAAACATGTGTTAAATGATGAGAAAGTGAGTGAATCATCATTATGCCGATCTTTTAATGCTCAGTCGACCATTATGTGAGGGAACAACAGTTCTCCGATTAAAGTACAAAAAAGAACAAAGTTCCTACACAATCAAGTTCTCGTATTTCTCTTCCTAACAAACCCGACAAACTATTTAAAGTAGAATTATCATTTGAAACTCATACGATACATTCACTATCGAGTGGAACGGTTGGTTGTAGCTCAAGCGCTATGATGCCTACTAAGATACAATGGGGTTATCATATAGAAGTTTACTTAAACCAATTCATTATCTCTTATATACCTCATAAATTCCACCAACGATGTTAAAACAGACAAACATTGCAGATACCGGTCTATTGCGTTTGGATTGTAAGAACACGAAGATGGATCGAAGTCTACTAAGAATGCCCTCTACCACGAGCTTATGGATTATCTGGCAGATTACACAAGGATATATGGAAATAAGGAGGATATATCTAAGGTCTTCAAACGCGTAAAAGGAAACAATGGTATCAATACTTATGAGTATTGGATGACGATGCCCGAGATGAGAATCGCGATCACGTCGAAGTTTAACTGCATCTTCCACTTTGTAATGCAGTCGGGTAATAATGATGTTAGTTTCACTTATTTTCCTTTACGAGGAGCACCCCCTCCGATGTCAGATATGAAGGGAATTGGGTTATGTTGGGTCAATGACAACCACTTTATCAATGTAAGTATCGAGTAAAACATTCGGTTGTGGTTACTAAAGTTTTTAGATGGGTAAAAAACACTGTTAGTCCTCCATGTTTACCACTTGTATCAACATAGTCCCTTTCGTTCACTTCTGCATAAAACTCATCCCATTCGTTTTAAAAATTTACAAATATAGTCCCCCGCACATATAAACCATTTAAAAACTAACACGTGGCACTTAAATTCTAAGTTTTGTATCACTTTTGGTCCCCAAATCCCAAGTTTTGTATCACTTTTGGTTCTCAAATCCCAAGTTTTGTATCACTTTTGGTCCCCAAATCCCAAGTTCTGTATCACTTTTGGTCCCCCAGAATATGCAGAGCGACTAATCGTGCAAATTTTTAAAATGAAGGGGATGAGTTTTATGCAGAAGTGAACGAAAGAGACTATGTTGATACAAGTGGTAAACATGGGGGACTAACAATGCTTTTTAGCCTTTTTAGATCGTAACGTTGTAATTCTTTTTGTTATGCAGTTTACCATGGCGGTCGACGGTCAGTACAACATGATATATCCTTCTTGTACGAAATTTAGGAAAGAAGATGACAAAGCTTGGGCTTGGGAATTACTGATTATTCCCCATTTCAAGCGGTATGTTGAAATTCAATGATGATGTTTTGAAGTAACCAATATATCCTCCTACGTTTAATTTACGTCTAATATTATCATCAAACTATTTTTCATTTTAATTGATGTAGTATTTTCCACGGGAAAAACTTGACTGCCACGTAAGGGTTAAGCATTTTTATGGATCTTATAGAACTTGATGATGTTAAATTCTATACTTATCAACTTCAAATATACATCTAGTTTGTTTGTCTATATCGGTATTTCTATTACATTTTACGTGTCTATGAACCCGCAAGTTTGCCTTCTGGGGGTGAGTCCTCTTTGATCTTCTGACTGGTGTTATACACATCTTCCCGAAACGAATAGTCAAAACGCACTTATTCATAATGTACGAAATATGTAAATCTATAGGAAGTTAGTTATATGTGTAATTGTTTTTTAGAATACATAACGTCGACGACGTTATGACATTATGCCGGTATCGTAGACCTGTACGCACCGCTAGTGAGGTATTGTTAATTTTGGAATTAGTTTTTAATTTTTTAAAAACACAAACCCAATTGTGCAAGCTCCGCATACCACCAGTGCCAATAAATAAGAAAAAAATAGAATAATTATTGCATGTAAACAAAAAAACATTAAATATTTATGAAGTAGAGAAATTCAATGAGGGTCGTCTCGAATATGTTCAAAACATTTTTTACGGGATCATTCTTCAAATGAATATGTTTTACCTTATCACGTAGTTCAGCTTTAGTTCGACCCCGGACATGCATTCCCAACTGAGAATGCATTTCAGTTTGGATAATGAACGATGAGCTAGGTCTAGCGATTCTCGCTGGTTCGAAAGGTACGTTTTCCCAACTTCGTGAATATGAATTTCGTTCATTATCAACTATCATATTGTGAAACATAATGCATTCCTTCATTATCTTACTTAAATCTTTGAGATCCCATATCATTACTGGATGACAAAGAATTGCAAATCATTCTGCAGAAATTCGAATGTAAATTCCGCATCCTTGCTGCATGGCTCTGTTATTTTGAGAAACAACTTAGCTTCATCACCTTAGGGGTATTTAAATTGACTGGATGAAGGTGGGTCATTTAGTATAGATTCTATCATGAATATAGTACCCTACATTGTATTTATTTTCATTCACATTGTAGTTTCAATGTCTTTAAACACTATAAATCTATCTAGTACATTTATATCGTTCAAAATACTTGACATCCTTAAAAAAACATTAGGATGTCTTAAGTCTTGGGAAGTCACTGCCTCGAGGATAAATGTTTTTTGATTTTGTATTCATTAGTAAATTGTATATGACAAGACTTTGGATCCAACGACGGCTTCTGGATCAACTTAAATTACAAAAATGTACCACCCTATTGTAATGTATGTTACCATATTGTCCATAAAGAGGAGGAGTGCAAAAGGTCTGAAAAGATTGATCATCAAGACAAAGAAGCTGAGAAGGTTGATAAATCTGATGAAAGTTGTAAAGATAACAGCAAGCAAGAGATAAGAACAACTCAAAATAATGAAGTTAATCATAAATAAAATGCCTATCAAGAGCCAAGAACGTCTCAAAATGTTTCTAGCAACATTCAAACCTTTAGCAAAGTTTATAGAAGAAAACTGAAATCTATTCTAACAAGAAATGATAAAGACTTAGAGACAAAAGATTGCAATGAAGATAAAAGGGATGATAATGGTTAAAACAATAATTATGTTAAAAACAACATGGAAGTTATAGAAGCTTTCAATAGGCTGGATCAAGATTTTGCTCAAAGCAATTTTCAGATTGAAGAAACCACTATGACACCTGATTATGAAAACATTGGCAGTTGTGAAAATTCTCCTACAAACTCATCCTACAATAGTGATTTTGGTACCATCATCAGCAGTAAGTTAAAGTCTGAAATGAAAAGAAGAAAATCCAAAAGGATTACTATCAATTCTCTGACCAGAAAATGAGAAAAATTGAAACAAAAATCTCTATCAGATAATGATAAAGATAACTAGTTGGAATGTTAGAGGTTTGAAAAATAAGCCTACATTGAGAAGGCTCTTTTCTTTGATTAAAGAAAATAAATCTAAGATTTTATCTATTCAAGAACCCATGGCTGATGCTAGTAAGATTGAGGGTGTGTCTGTTGTTCTTGGCTTCAAAAAGTTCACTGCAAATTGCTCCAACAAAGTGTGGATTTTCTGGGATGAGGATGTAGAGATTAATGTTCTAAATGACCATGATCAGTTACTTCATATGGTGGTGAATTATCCTGGTTGTGATACCAGTTTCAATTTTACGGCTATTTATGCTAAAAGTCAGCGTATGCTTAGATTAGATCTTTGGGCTCAGATAATAACTATTGCTTCTTCAGATACTCCTTGGATCATTATTGGGGATTTTAATGCCATTACATGTTCTGAAGATCAAGTGGTATGTACTACCTATGACCATGCTAGCACCAGTGACTTCAATGATGCTATTAGGCATTGTAAGCTTGAAGATGTTGGATATGTTGGCTCAAGATACACTTGGAATAGAGGCACTCATTGGAAAAGTCTGGACTGAACCTTGACTAATGAAAAATAGACCAGTATTTTCAAAGAAACTCAAGTTTTTTTACACATGGTCAGATCTTGTTCTGACCATGCCCCTCTTTCAATTCAGTCTAGCTATAATTCTATATATATATCAATTGCAAGAAAAGTTTTAAATTTATTAATGCCTGGTCTAATGATAATAGCTTCTTAAGCAAGGTTAGAAAGAATTGGAATATAGCTTGTAAGGGAAACCCTGGTCAAGTATTTTAATATAAGCTAAAGAGAGTAAAAAACTGTCTTAAGAGTTGGAATACCAATACTTTTGGTAACATTTTCTGTAAGGTTAAGGAAGCCGCTGAGGAGGTCAAGAGAAAGGAAGACATTCACTTTGAAAATAACAACAATGTTTCTAAGGATGAGCTCTCAAAAGCAAACATCATGTATATTAAAGCTCTCGGGAATTCAGAGAGTTTCTGGCAGAAAAAATGTTACAATGGTTGGCTCAAAGAGGGTGATGGTAACACTAAGCTATACCATGCTTATGTTACCAAGAAAAGAAGGCGTAACATTATCAAGAGAATCAAAGATAATGGGGTTTGGATTCAGAATCCTATTGATCTTACAAACTCTGCTGAGTCTTACTTTAAAACTTCTTTATCTTCTAACTCTTACACGAATAAAGATGAAGAAGTGTTCTTAATGCAGGATGAAATCTTCAACAATATCCCAAATCTTGTTAAAGAAGAAGACAATGATTCCATCACCAGGCAAACCAACAGATATGAAGTTTGGAATATAATTGTTAATATGAGAAATGATAGTGCTGCTGGGATAGATGGTTTCAATATCTTTTTCTTTAAAACTTGTTGGACAATTATAAGTACTAACCTATGTAATGAATTTAGCTCTTATCTTTCATACAGCAACATACCTTGTGGTGTCTTTACCACAGGTATTTGCTTGATTCCCAAGAGCTCAAATCCAACTTGTTGGAATAATTTCAAACCGATTAGTCTTTGTTATATATTCAATAGAATCTTCTATAGCTTAATCAACTCTAGATTAGCTAATATCATGCCTAACATAGTTTCTAAGATGCGGAGAGCCTTTGTTAAAGGCACGCTTATCCATGAAAACATATCAATCACTAAGGAGTTGATTCATGACATTGATAGAAAGCCTAACACTAGAAATGCCATTATACAGCTTGGCATGTCCAAAGCGTTTGATAAGATGTCCCATGCGTTTGTTCTTAAAGTTCTATCTTGTTTTGGTTTTTCTGATAAATGTATTTCTTTAATTAATAATATGATTACAAATATACATATTTTTGTTCTAATAAATGGTTCAGTTATTGGTTACTTTCAACAGAAGAAAGGTTTAATACAAGGAGACCCTTTGTCTCCTAGCCTTTTTATCCTTGCTGAGGAATTTCCGCTAAGAGGGATTTACAACCTTTTCAACAATAATAAAAGCCTCCATTATGCCTCCAGATTAAATTACTTGGTGCCATACCTGGCCTTTGCAGATGATGTCTTGATCTTCACAAATTGCAAGCCCAGTTCCATTGATGTGTTGTGCAAATTCCTGGATAATTATCTACTGATCTCTGGACAAGCTGTAAACAAAAAGAAAACAAAACTGATTATTTCAAGCAAAGCTAATCATTCAAACACAAACAACATAATGATCAATGTTGGTTTTAATACAAATACTCTCCCATTCAACTATATGGGGATCACTATTGCTCGCAATAATAAAGGGAAGTATTTCTCTTCTCTGCTAGACAAGATTCATGATAAATTTTTTGAATAGGACACTAATAACTTGTCCTTTGGGGGCAGGTTAACTTTAATCACCTATGTGTTAATACCAATCATTTACTATTGGATGCATAACACCCTTATACCTAATAACATCATAAAGAAACTTGATTCTTACTTCAATAAATTCTTAAGGAGATCTAACTTTAATGTGAAAGCTATTTATTGGTCAACTTGGAACCATCGTTGGAACCATTTGTAGAAGGTGGCTTAAACATAAAAAGTTTGAATGATATTCAATTAACATTTTCACATAAGCTATGGTTTATTTTCACGAAGAACAACAACCTCTGGTCCACTATGATGCATAAGACATACTGCTCAGATATTCATGCCTTAAAAGCTAGATGCAAAAACACTGACTCAATGGTGTGGAAAAGACTCTCTACCATCAATAGCACAGTTGAGAAAAATATTAAATGAAAGCTAGGACAAGGCTGCATGGACTTCTGGTTGGAGGATTGGTATGATCAACCACCACTGATAAGTGATTCTAACTCTCACAACTGGTATCTTAATGCTGGTGTAAAAATGTTTTGGAAAAAAAACAATTGCGACTACAGTGCATTGCAAAAGTTTCTACCTAATGATAAAATTATATACTTATCAAAATATAAAATTCAAGCTGATAAACCTGACAGAATCATCTGGAGACTATCTAATAAGCAGGATTTTGAAACTAAAACTACATGTGAAAGTATTAGAACTACCTACACTAAGTCTGGCCTATTCTATAAGATATAGAACCCTTTGATCCAAAAAAAAAAATTCTTTAATTTGCTGGAAACTTTTGAAAGGTTTTATACCTATTGATAGTAACATTATGAAAATGAACACTCGAATGGATTCCAAGTGCCAATTCTGCAACAGCTGCGAAGAGAAAAAACATCTCTTTGTAAGTTGTTGATTTGCTTGGCAACTATGGAACTATTTTAGTTGCCTTTTCAAAATAAAAATTGGTAGGTATATGGTTCTTTACCATGTCCTTTACTCTTGGTTCTGGTATTCAAAAAACAAAAGACACATCACTCACATCATTCCTCAAGTCATATGTTGGGTAATTTGGAGAAACAGAAACTGGTCAAAATTTTCCGGTTCTCCTGATACTATCAAGAAAGCTATTGACAGAATCATCTACATTATTAGAAGTATGGACATGTCTAATATGTTAACATATGAACACTGAACTAATGCTAATCGTGCTGGTATTTCTTTAGGCTGTGCCCAAATACCTTAAATGGATAGCTCCAAATCCAGGAAGAATGAAGCTAAATGTAGATGGATCGTGCAACAGTCATGGGGAGGCGAGTGGAGGCATACTAATTAGAAACTCATATGGAGACATTTTACTTGGATTTGGAACTCTTAAGGGGAAGTTAAATCCTCTCTTCGCTAAAATGAGTGCCCTAATCGAGGGTTTGATAATTTGCAGACAAAAGAACTGGACTGAAGTTGATGTGGAATCAGATAGCTTGATCCTGGTTAACCTCATTGCTAACAGAAACGAAGCCTGGTACCTTCAATCTTCAATGGATATCTGCAGAACCCTAATTCACCCTAAGATGACGATTAAACACATTTCTCGAATTCAGAATAAGTGCTCGGATTCGATTGCTAAAAAAGTTCTTACAATTAAAAAAAAATCTATACTATTCTAGTAATGATTCTCCTCATGAATTGAAAACGATTGCGCTTCTGTAAAGCATTGGATTGAGTTTCGTTACCTGAATTGCAGAGGTGATGTTAAAGACGAAAAAACTTTCGTTTGAAACAAAGCCTAAGCTTTAAGAGAATATTTCATTTAAGTCCCCTATTTTATTCCTTTTTTTAATTTTAATCTCAAACCCGTATAATTTGTTCATTTATGTAATATAAGTCATTACTTGCCAATAATAATAATAATAATAATAATAATAATAATAATAATAATAATAATAATAATAATAATAATAATAATAATAATAATAATAATTTTGATAAATATTCGCACCTAAATATTATCTAATGATTTTTTTTAACTAATAGTGCAACACAACAACTTAATTTTAAATATATAATAATAACCCAATTCTAATCTAAATCTCAATTTTAATCTAAATATGAATACTTAGACGAAATAGTTATTTTTCATTGCAGAAGTATAATAATATAAGTAAGGGCAACAGTATAATATTAAAAAATTTAATTTTGTTATAGTTGACTTAATTAATAAATATAATAATATATAAATTATATTTTTAATTTTAGGATTAAGTATAAGTAGACATAGAATAAAAAAGTAAAAAAAAAAATAGTGTAAAAAGTAAAGTGGTAATACTTAATAGTGTGTTTAAAATGATTTGATCTCCCCTCGTCATTACTCGCATACGAGGAAGGTGATTTTCATATAAAAAGAGGATATTGAATGTTTGCGAACAGGTGCTAATGCTATCACTCTATGCAGCACAACCCTTCTACTAAACGTACACTTTGCAAACTGAACCAATTCTTTGAAGTTAGCACCCTGTCTCTTTAAAACCACCCATTGCTTTATTCTTTATTACTACTAATAAATGTGTGGTGACCCATCGTTATTCTCTTTCTTAATAAACGCGCCATGAATCCTATTACTACTTACCTATTTTCATTTATGAGTTTGGCTAACAACTAAAAAACATAATTGTTTTTCTTAATTATTTATTTTTAAATCAAAAGTGATATTGGATTGGCCGTGTTTTTTAGTCACACGGGCGGTATGGTGCGTACCACCGACGCCGATTAGTGTATTACACAAGTTCATGTTTTATATTATATTTCATAATAATGTGTAATTATGGTAAGAGGGGAAATGATCCAGATTTGTTGGAATAGATTCCGACATTAAAGACATGGTATATCGTAGGTTATACTATACCTGTCAGTCATACTGATTTTATAACTAAAAACAACTATTAGTTGATCGCGTTAAAAACCCGTGAAATACAACGGGTTAGTGGTTGTAGTAAGACGTCGTGACAATGTGAAAAGTAGGAAAACTTCTAGACTAGTATTTGTATGTGAGAGATCCGACACATTCACAAAATTGGTAGAACCGAATGATGTAAAAGAAAGTCTACCAAAACCAATAAATGAAAATGCTCATTTAATCTTAAAGAAGAAATGGAAAAAAGATGACGAATGATCTATAAAGATCATGTGCGGGGTTCACAATCATGACAACGCGAAATACAGTGAAGATCATTCTTATTTAGGATGGTTATCGGATAAAGAGTTGGAATTTTTTATTGACTCTACCAACATGAGATCCACTACTCGAGTAATTTTGGGCGCAATAAAATTCAAAAAGCCTAGCAACTCGTCTTGCTTGCACATGGTATAGAATGCTCAAATTAAATATCACAAGGTCAACAAATGCAATCAGTCCCATATGCAGTATTTGTTAGGTAAACTTAAATGGTTATACTACTTCGAATAACATAGAACGGTCGCAGACGGGAGTGGTATCACACGAAAACTTTTCTTCGTACACCCGATTAGTTTAGGTTTATTATGGACGTTTTCATACGTGCTAATCATGGATAACACCTATAAGACAACCAAGTACGAGATGACCTTGTATGAGGTCGTTAGAGACACTTGTACAAGTAAGAATTTCTACATCAGATTTACATTTATGTTTAAAGAGAAACTTGAGAATTACAAGTACATATTGGAATGCCTTCAATCATTGATAGTAACTCACTCTATCGAACAACCGTCCATTAATTTTACGGATACAGATTTAGCGTTGGTTAAAGCGGTTGATCTAGTGTTCCCTAAAACAACAAATTTGTTATGTCGATGACACATTAACATGAACGTTATTTGCAAAATTAAAAAAAAATCGTCAACCACAAAAAGATGTCTGATGCATTTTTGAAAGTGTGTAATAATATGATACTTTCGGACATAGAACTCTCGTTCAATACCTATCAGGTCGAATGACTTTAAAGATTATCTGAAAGCAATCGAATACACATAAAGTTGGTTAAAGACTTACAGTGATAAGTTTATCACGTGAAAAACTAACAAATTCTTGCATTTTGGTAATTAAACCACCAACCCGTCGAGAGCGCACATTTCACGCTTCAGTGGACCCTTGGTACGAGCAAAGGTAATTTCGAGTCATTTTACTTAAAAAATCATATTTTTCTCGGTTTGCGATATGGATTTATTAGACATTCGTTCAAGAATAGTCGAGTTTTAGCCTTACAAAACGTTTCGAAAAATATATACGAAGACCTAAGAGGTAATGTCTCTCACGAAGCTTTAGAATTATTTTTAATTAAGGTTTAATGTTCTCAAAACATGGTAGCTAATGATGTGTCATATTGCTCACGTCTTATATGAACTTTGCACTGTATACCTTGGTCACATGACATCTTCGATTTTGTAAAAAATGGGTTAGCGGTACCTTTGCACTTGTTCCATGATCATATGAAGAGATTAGATATATTTTTCCGTAATTATATAAAGACTAAAGAGTTATTGAAAGAGAATCTAGATAAACTAGTTGATGTTGGTATGCAAACCAAAGACGATAGACGCATAGAACATGTTTACGAAAAATAGTTTGATATAGTTTATTCGGAAACATCTTCCCTTTTGGAACTGAGTTATAAACTAAAAGCAGGTGGTCAGCTAATTTAAAAACATAAAACATCTATTGTTGAATCAAATTCGTCCACTAAGCAAGACAAATCATGACATAAACATGTGTTAAATGATGAGAAAGTGAGTGAATCATCATTATGCCGATCTTTTAATGCTCAGTCGACCATTATGTGAGGGAACAACAGTTCTCCGATTAAAGTACAAAAAAGAACAAAGTTCCTACACAATCAAGTTCTCGTATTTCTCTTCCTAACAAACCCGACAAACTATTTAAAGTAGAATTATCATTTGAAACTCATACGATACATTCACTATCGAGTGGAACGGTTGGTTGTAGCTCAAGCGCTATGATGCCTACTAAGATACAATGGGGTTATCATATAGAAGTTTACTTAAACCAATTCATTATCTCTTATATACCTCATAAATTCCACCAACGATGTTAAAACAGACAAACATTGCAGATACCGGTCTATTGCGTTTGGATTGTAAGAACACGAAGATGGATCGAAGTCTACTAAGAATGCCCTCTACCACGAGCTTATGGATTATCTGGCAGATTACACAAGGATATATGGAAATAAGGAGGATATATCTAAGGTCTTCAAACGCGTAAAAGGAAACAATGGTATCAATACTTATGAGTATTGGATGACGATGCCCGAGATGAGAATCGCGATCACGTCGAAGTTTAACTGCATCTTCCACTTTGTAATGCAGTCGGGTAATAATGATGTTAGTTTCACTTATTTTCCTTTACGAGGAGCACCCCCTCCGATGTCAGATATGAAGGGAATTGGGTTATGTTGGGTCAATGACAACCACTTTATCAATGTAAGTATCGAGTAAAACATTCGGTTGTGGTTACTAAAGTTTTTAGATGGGTAAAAAACACTGTTAGTCCTCCATGTTTACCACTTGTATCAACATAGTCCCTTTCGTTCACTTCTGCATAAAACTCATCCCATTCGTTTTAAAAATTTACAAATATAGTCCCCCGCACATATAAACCATTTAAAAACTAACACGTGGCACTTAAATTCTAAGTTTTGTATCACTTTTGGTCCCCAAATCCCAAGTTTTGTATCACTTTTGGTTCTCAAATCCCAAGTTTTGTATCACTTTTGGTCCCCAAATCCCAAGTTCTGTATCACTTTTGGTCCCCCAGAATATGCAGAGCGACTAATCGTGCAAATTTTTAAAATGAAGGGGATGAGTTTTATGCAGAAGTGAACGAAAGAGACTATGTTGATACAAGTGGTAAACATGGGGGACTAACAATGCTTTTTAGCCTTTTTAGATCGTAACGTTGTAATTCTTTTTGTTATGCAGTTTACCATGGCGGTCGACGGTCAGTACAACATGATATATCCTTCTTGTACGAAATTTAGGAAAGAAGATGACAAAGCTTGGGCTTGGGAATTACTGATTATTCCCCATTTCAAGCGGTATGTTGAAATTCAATGATGATGTTTTGAAGTAACCAATATATCCTCCTACGTTTAATTTACGTCTAATATTATCATCAAACTATTTTTCATTTTAATTGATGTAGTATTTTCCACGGGAAAAACTTGACTGCCACGTAAGGGTTAAGCATTTTTATGGATCTTATAGAACTTGATGATGTTAAATTCTATACTTATCAACTTCAAATATACATCTAGTTTGTTTGTCTATATCGGTATTTCTATTACATTTTACGTGTCTATGAACCCGCAAGTTTGCCTTCTGGGGGTGAGTCCTCTTTGATCTTCTGACTGGTGTTATACACATCTTCCCGAAACGAATAGTCAAAACGCACTTATTCATAATGTACGAAATATGTAAATCTATAGGAAGTTAGTTATATGTGTAATTGTTTTTTAGAATACATAACGTCGACGACGTTATGACATTATGCCGGTATCGTAGACCTGTACGCACCGCTAGTGAGGTATTGTTAATTTTGGAATTAGTTTTTAATTTTTTAAAAACACAAACCCAATTGTGCAAGCTCCGCATACCACCAGTGCCAATAAATAAGAAAAAAATAGAATAATTATTGCATGTAAACAAAAAAACATTAAATATTTATGAAGTAGAGAAATTCAATGAGGGTCGTCTCGAATATGTTCAAAACATTTTTTACGGGATCATTCTTCAAATGAATATGTTTTACCTTATCACGTAGTTCAGCTTTAGTTCGACCCCGGACATGCATTCCCAACTGAGAATGCATTTCAGTTTGGATAATGAACGATGAGCTAGGTCTAGCGATTCTCGCTGGTTCGAAAGGTACGTTTTCCCAACTTCGTGAATATGAATTTCGTTCATTATCAACTATCATATTGTGAAACATAATGCATTCCTTCATTATCTTACTTAAATCTTTGAGATCCCATATCATTACTGGATGACAAAGAATTGCAAATCATTCTGCAGAAATTCGAATGTAAATTCCGCATCCTTGCTGCATGGCTCTGTTATTTTGAGAAACAACTTAGCTTCATCACCTTAGGGGTATTTAAATTGACTGGATGAAGGTGGGTCATTTAGTATAGATTCTATCATGAATATAGTACCCTACATTGTATTTATTTTCATTCACATTGTAGTTTCAATGTCTTTAAACACTATAAATCTATCTAGTACATTTATATCGTTCAAAATACTTGACATCCTTAAAAAAACATTAGGATGTCTTAAGTCTTGGGAAGTCACTGCCTCGAGGATAAATGTTTTTTGATTTTGTATTCATTAGTAAATTGTATATGACAAGACTTTGGATCCAACGACGGCTTCTGGATCAACTTAAATTACAAAAATGTACCACCCTATTGTAATGTATGTTACCATATTGTCCATAAAGAGGAGGAGTGCAAAAGGTCTGAAAAGATTGATCATCAAGACAAAGAAGCTGAGAAGGTTGATAAATCTGATGAAAGTTGTAAAGATAACAGCAAGCAAGAGATAAGAACAACTCAAAATAATGAAGTTAATCATAAATAAAATGCCTATCAAGAGCCAAGAACGTCTCAAAATGTTTCTAGCAACATTCAAACCTTTAGCAAAGTTTATAGAAGAAAACTGAAATCTATTCTAACAAGAAATGATAAAGACTTAGAGACAAAAGATTGCAATGAAGATAAAAGGGATGATAATGGTCAAAACAATAATTATGTTAAAAACAACATGGAAGTTATAGAAGCTTTCAATAGGCTGGATCAAGATTTTGCTCAAAACAATTTTCAGATTGAAGAAACCACTATGACACCTGATTATGAAAACATTGGTAGTTGTGAAAATTCTCCTACAAACTCATCCTACAATAGTGATTTTGGTACCATCATCAGCAGTAAGTTAAAGTCTGAAATGAAAAGAAGAAAATCCAAAAAGATTACTATCAATTCTCTGACCAGAAAATGAGAAAAATTGAAACAAAAATCTCTATCAGATAATGATAAAGATAACTAGTTGGAATGTTAGAAGTTTGAAAAATAAGCCTACATTGAGAAGGCTCTTTTCTTTGATCAAAGAAAATAAATCTAAGATTTTATCTATTCAAGAACCCATGGCTGATGTTAGTAAGATTGAGGGTGTGTCTGTTGTTCTTGGCTTCAAAAATTTCACTGCAAATTGCTCCAACAAAGTGTGGATTTTCTGGGATGAGGATGTAGAGATTAATGTTCTAAATGACCATGATCAGTTACTTCATATGGTGGTGAATTATCCTGGTTGTGATACCAGTTTCAATTTTACGGCTATTTATGCTAAAAGTCAGCGTATGCTTAGATTAGATCTTTGGGCTCAGATAATAACTATTGCTTCTTCAGATACTCCTTGGATCATTATTGGGGATTTTAATGCCATTACATGTTCTGAAGATCAAGTGGTATGTACTACCTATGACCATGCTAGCACCAGTGACTTCAATGATGCTATTAGGCATTATAAGCTTGAAGATGTTGGATATGTTGGCTCAAGATACACTTGGAATAGAGGCACTCATTGGAAAAGTCTGGACTGAACCTTGACTAATGAAAAATAGACCAGTATTTTCAAAGAAACTCAAGTTTTACACATGGTCAGATCTTGTTCTGACCATGCCCCTCTTTCAATTCAGTCTAGCTATAATTCTATATATATCAGTTGCAAGAAAAGTTTTAAATTTATTAATGCCTGGTCTAATGATAATAGCTTCTTAAGCAAGGTTAGAAAGAATTGGAATATAGCTTGTAAGGGAAACCCTGGTCAAGTATTTTAATATAAGCTAAAGAGAGTAAAAAGCTGTCTTAAGAGTTGGAATACCAATACTTTTGGTAACATTTTCTGTAAGGTTAAGGAAGCTGCTGAGGAGGTCAAGAGAAAGGAAGACATTCACTTTGAAAATAACAACAATGTTTCTAAGGATGAGCTCTCAAAAGCAAACAGCATGTATATTAAAGCTCTCGGGAATTCAGAGAGTTTCTGGCAGAAAAAATGTTACAATGGTTGGCTCAAAGAGGGTGATGGTAACACTAAGCTATACCATGCTTATGTTACCAAGAAAAGAAGGCGTAACATTATCAAGAGAATCAAAGATAATGGGGTTTGGATTCAGAATCCTATTGATCTTGCAAACTCTGCTGAGTCTTACTTTAAAACTTCTTTATCTTCTAACTCTTACACGAATAAAGATGAAGAAGTGTTCTTAATGCAGGATGAAATCTTCAACAATATCCCAAATCTTGTTAAAGAAGAAGACAATGATTCCATCACCAGGCAAACCAACAGATATGAAGTTTGGAATATAATTGTTAATATGAGAAATGATAGTGCTGCTGGGATAGATGGTTTCAATATCTTTTTCTTTAAAACTTGTTGGACAATTATAAGTACTAACCTATGTAATGAATTTAACTCTTATCTTTCATACAGCAACATACCTTGTGGTGTCTTTGCCACAGGTATTTGCTTGATTCCCAAGAGCTCAAATCCAACTTGTTGGAATAATTTCAAACCGATTAGTCTTTGTTATATATTCAATAGAATCTTCTATAGCTTAATCAACTCTAGATTAGCTAATATCATGCCTAACATAGTTTCTAAGATGCGGAGAGCCTTTGTTAAAGGCACGCTTATCCATGAAAACATATCAATCACTAAGGAGTTGATTCATGACATTGATAGAAAGCCTAACACTAGAAATGCCATTATACAGCTTGGCATGTCCAAAGCGTTTGATAAGATGTCCCATGCGTTTGTTCTTAAAGTTCTATCTTGTTTTGGTTTTTCTGATAAATGTATTCTTTAATTAAGAATATGATTATAAATATACATATTTTTGTTCTAATAAATGGTTCAGTTATTGGTTACTTTCAACAGAAGAAAGGTTTAATACAAGGAGACCCTTTGTCTCCTAGCCTTTTTATCCTTGCTGAGGAATTTCCGCTAAGAGGGATTTACAACCTTTTCAACAATAATAAAAGCCTCCATTATGCCTCCAGATTAAATTACTTGGTGCCATACCTGGCCTTTGCAGATGATGTCTTGATCTTCACAAATTGCAAGCCCAGTTCTATTGATGTGTTGTGCAAATTCCTGGATAATTATCTACTGATCTCTGGATAAGCTGTAAACAAGGAGAAAACAAAACTGATTATTTCAAGCAAAGCTAATCATTCAAACACAAACAACATAATGATCAATGTTGGTTTTAATACAAATACTCTCCCATTCAACTATATGGGGATCACTATTGATCGCAATAATAAAGGGAAGTATTTCTCTTCTCTGCTAGACAAGATTCATGATAAATTTTTTGAATGGGACACTAATAACTTGTCCTTTGGGGGCAGGTTAACTTTAATCACCTATGTGTTAATACCAATCATTTACTATTGGATGCATAACACCCTTATACCTAATAACATCATAAAGAAACTTGAGTCTTACTTCAATAAATTCTTAAGGAGATCTAACTTTAATGTGAAAGCTATTCATTGGTCAACTTGGAACCATCGTTGGAACCATTTGTAGAAGGTGGCTTAAACATAAAAAGTTTGAATGATATTCAATTAACATTTTCACATAAGCTATGGTTTATTTTCACGAAGAACAACAACCTCTGGTCCACTATGATGCATAAGACATACTGCTCAGATATTCATGCCTTAAAAGCTAGATGCAAAAACACTGACTCAATGATGTGGAAAAGACTCTCTGCCATCAATAGCACAGTTGAGAACAATATTAAATGAAAGCTAGGACAAGGCTGCATGGACTTCTGGTTGGAGGATTGGCATGATCAACCACCACTGATAAGTGATTCTAACTCTCACAACTGGTATCTTAATGCTGGTGTAAAAATGTTTTGGAAAAAAAACAATTGCGACTACAATGCATTGCAAAAGTTTCTGCCTAATGATAAAATTATATACTTATCAAAATATAAAATTCAAGCTGATAAAACTGACAGAATCATTTGGAGACTATCTAATAAGCAGGATTTTGAAACTAAAACTACATGTGAAAGTATTAGAACTACCTACACTAAGTCTGGCCTATTCTATAAGATATGGAACCCTTTGATCCAAAAAAAAATTTCTTTAATTTGCTGGAAACTTTTGAAAGGTTTTATACCTATTGATAGTAACATTATGAAAATGAACACTCAAATGGATTCCAAGTGCCAATTCTGCAACAGCTGCGAAGAGAAAAAACATCTCTTTGTAAGTTGTTGCTTTGCTTGGCAACTATGGAACTATTTTAGTTGCCTTTTCAAAATAAAAATTGGTAGGTATATGGTTCTTTACCATGTCCTTTACTCTTGGTTCTGGTATTCAAAAAACATAAGACACATCACTCACATCATTCCTCAAGTCATATGTTGGGTAATTTGGAGAAACAGAAACTGGTCAAAATTTTCCGGTTCTCCTGATACTATCAAGAAAGCTATTGACAGAATCATCTACATTATTAGAAGTATGGACATGTCTAATATGTTAACATATAAACACTGAACTAATGCTAATCGTGCTGGTATTTCTTTAGGCTGTGCCCAAATACCTTAAATGGATAGCTCCAAATCCAGGAAGAATGAAGCTAAATGTAGATGGATCGTGCAACAGTCATGGGGAGGCGAGTGGAGGCATACTAATTAGAAACTCATATGGAGACATTTTACTTGGATTTGGAACTCTTAAGGGGAAGTTAAATCCTCTCTTCGCTAAAATGAGTGCCCTAATCGAGGGTTTGATAATTTGCAGACAAAAGAACTGGACTGAAGTTGATGTGGAATCAGATAGCTTGATCCTGGTTAACCTCATTGCTAACAGAAACGAAGCCTGGTACCTTCAATCTTCAATGGATATCTGCAGAACCCTAATTCACCCTAAGATGACGATTAAACACATTTCTCGAATTCAGAATAAGTGCTCGGATTCGATTGCTAAAAAAGTTCTTACAATTAAAAAAAAATCTATACTATTCTAGTAATGATTCTCCTCATGAATTGAAAACGATTGCGCTTCTGTAAAGCATTGGATTGAGTTTCGTTACCTGAATTGCAGAGGTGATGTTAAAGACGAAAAAACTTTCGTTTGAAACAAAGCCTAAGCTTTAAGAGAATATTTCATTTAAGTCCCCTATTTTATTCCTTTTTTTAATTTTAATCTCAAACCCGTATAATTTGTTCATTTATGTAATATAAGTCATTACTTGCCAATAATAATAATAATAATAATAATAATAATAATAATAATAATAATAATAATAATAATAATAATAATAATAATAATAATAATAATAATAATTTTGATAAATATTCGCACCTAAATATTATCTAATGATTTTTTTTAACTAATAGTGCAACACAACTTAATTTTAAATATATAATAATAACCCAATTCTAATCTAAATCTCAATTTTAATCTAAATATGAATACTTAGACGAAATAGTTATTTTTCATTGCAGAAGTATAATAATATAAGTAAGGGCAACAGTATAATATTAAAAAATTTAATTTTGTTATAGTTGACTTAATTAATAAATATAATAATATATAAATTATATTTTTAATTTTAGGATTAAGTATAAGTAGACATAGAATAAAAAAGTAAAAAAAAAAATAGTGTAAAAAGTAAAGTGGTAATACTTAATAGTGTGTTTAAAATGATTTGATCTCCCCTCGTCATTACTCGCATACGAGGAAGGTGATTTTCATATAAAAAGAGGATATTGAATGTTTGCGAACAGGTGCTAATGCTATCACTCTATGCAGCACAACCCTTCTACTAAACGTACACTTTGCAAACTGAACCAATTCTTTGAAGTTAGCACCCTGTCTCTTTAAAACCACCCATTGCTTTATTCTTTATTACTACTAATAAATGTGTGGTGACCCATCGTTATTCTCTTTCTTAATAAACGCGCCATGAATCCTATTACTACTTACCTATTTTCATTTATGAGTTTGGCTAACAACTAAAAAACATAATTGTTTTTCTTAATTATTTATTTTTAAATCAAAACTGATATTGCATTGGCCGTGTTTTTTAGTCACACGGGCGGTATGGTGCGTACCACCGACGCCGATTAGTGTATTACACAAGTTCATGTTTTATATTATATTTCATAATAATGTGTAATTATGGTAAGAGGGGAAATGATCCAGATTTGTTGGAATAGATTCCGACATTAAAGACATGGTATATCGTAGGTTATACTATACCTGTCAGTCATACTGATTTTATAACTAAAAACAACTATTAGTTGATCGCGTTAAAAACCCGTGAAATACAACGGGTTAGTGGTTGTAGTAAGACGTCGTGACAATGTGAAAAGTAGGAAAACTTCTAGACTAGTATTTGTATGTGAGAGATCCGACACATTCACAAAATTGGTAGAACCGAATGATGTAAAAGAAAGTCTACCAAAACCAATAAATGAAAATGCTCATTTAATCTTAAAGAAGAAATGGAAAAAAGATGACGAATGATCTATAAAGATCATGTGCGGGGTTCACAATCATGACAACGCGAAATACAGTGAAGATCATTCTTATTTAGGATGGTTATCGGATAAAGAGTTGGAATTTTTTATTGACTCTACCAACATGAGATCCACTACTCGAGTAATTTTGGGCGCAATAAAATTCAAAAAGCCTAGCAACTCGTCTTGCTTGCACATGGTATAGAATGCTCAAATTAAATATCACAAGGTCAACAAATGCAATCAGTCCCATATGCAGTATTTGTTAGGTAAACTTAAATGGTTATACTACTTCGAATAACATAGAACGGTCGCAGACGTGAGTGGTATCACACGAAAACTTTTCTTCGTACACCCGGTTAGTTTAGGTTTATTATGGACGTTTTCATACGTGCTAATCATGGATAACACCTATAAGACAACCAAGTACGAGATGACCTTGTATGAGGTCGTTAGAGACACTTGTACAAGTAAGAATTTCTACATCAGATTTACATTTATGTTTAAAGAGAAACTTGAGAATTACAAGTACATATTGGAATGCCTTCAATCATTGATAGTAACTCACTCTATCGAACAACCGTCCATTAATTTTACGGATACAGATTTAGCGTTGGTTAAAGCGGTTGATCTAGTGTTCCCTAAAACAACAAATTTGTTATGTCGATGACACATTAACATGAACGTTATTTGCAAAATTAAAAAAAAATCGTCAACCACAAAAAGATGTCTGATGCATTTTTGAAAGTGTGTAATAATATGATACTTTCGGACATAGAACTCTCGTTCAATACCTATCAGGTCGAATGACTTTAAAGATTATCTGAAAGCAATCGAATACACATAAAGTTGGTTAAAGACTTACAGTGATAAGTTTATCACGTGAAAAACTAACAAATTCTTGCATTTTGGTAATTAAACCACCAACCCGTCGAGAGCGCACATTTCATGCTTCAGTGGACCCTTGGTACGAGCAAAGGTAATTTCGAGTCATTTTGCTTAAAAAATCATATTTTTCTCGGTTTGCGATATGGATTTATTAGACATTCATTCAAGAATAGTCGAGTTTTAGCCTTACAAAACGTTTCGAAAAATATATACGAAGACCTAAGAGGTAATGTCTCTCACGAAGCTTTAGAATTATTTTCAATTAAGGTTTAATGTTCTCAAAACATGGTAGCTAATGATGTGTCATATTGCTCACGTCTTATATGAACTTTGCACTGTATACCTTGTTCACATGACATCTTCGATTTTGTAAAAAATGGGTTAGCGGTACCTTTGCACTTGTTCCATGATCATATGAAGAGATTAGATATATTTTTCCGTAATTATATAAAGACTAAAGAGTTATTGAAAGAGAATCTAGATAAACGAGTTGATGTTGGTATGCAAACCAAAGACGATAGACGCATAGAACATGTTTAC
Source organism: Limnanthes douglasii subsp. nivea (assembly GCA_036936605.1). Taxonomy (NCBI): domain Eukaryota; kingdom Viridiplantae; phylum Streptophyta; class Magnoliopsida; order Brassicales; family Limnanthaceae; genus Limnanthes; species Limnanthes douglasii. Next base: position 273,662,290 of record JAUPFV010000001.1, on the reverse strand, counting down.
GAAAAATAGTTTGATATAGTTTATTCGGAAACATCTTCCCTTTTGGAACTGAGTTATAAACTAAAAGCAGGTGGTCAGCTAATTTAAAAACATAAAACATCTATTGTTGAATCAAATTCGTCCACTAAGCAATACAAATCATGACATAAACATGTGTTAAATGAGGAGAAAGTGAGTGAATCATCATTATGCCGATCTTTCAATGCTCAGTCGACCATTATGTGAGGGAACAACAATTCTCCGATTAAATTACAAAAAAGAACAAAGTTCCTACACAATCAAGTTCTCGTATTTCTCTTCCTAACAAACCCGACAAACTATTTAAAGTAGAATTATCATTTGAAACTCATACGATACATTCACTATCGAGTGGAACGGTTGGTTGTAGCTCAAGCGCTATGATGCCTACTAAGATACAATGGGGTTATCATATAAAAGTTTACTTAAACCAATTCATTATCTCTTATATACCTCATAAATTCCACCAACGATGTTAAAACAGACAAACATTGCAGATACCGGTCTATTGCGTTTGGATTGTAAGAACACGAAGATGGATCGAAGTCTACTGAGAATACCCTCTACCACGAGCTTATGGATTATCTGGCAGATTACACAAGGATATATGGAAATAAGGAGGATATATCTAAGGTCTTCAAACGCGTAAAAGGAAACAATGGTATCAATACTTATGAGTATTGGATGACGATGCCCGAGATGAGAATCGCGATCACGTCGAAGTTTAACTGCATCTTCCACTTTGTAATGCAGTCGGGTAATAATGATGTTAGTTTCACTTATTTTCCTTTACGAGGAGCACCCCCTCCGATGTCAGATATGAAGGGAATTGGGTTATGTTGGGTCAATGACAACCACTTTATCAATGTAAGTATCGAGTAAAACATTCGGTTGTGGTTACTAAAGTTTTTAGATGGGTAAAAAACACTGTTAGTCCTCCATGTTTACCACTTGTATCAACATAGTCCCTTTCGTTCACTTCTGCATAAAACTCATCCCATTCGTTTTAAAAATTTACAAATATAGTCCCCCGCACATATAAACCATTTAAAAACTAACACGTGGCACTTAAATTCTAAGTTTTGTATCACTTTTGGTCCCCAAATCCCAAGTTTTGTATCACTTTTGGTTCTCAAATCCCAAGTTTTGTATCACTTTTGGTCCCCAAATCCCAAGTTCTGTATCACTTTTGGTCCCCCAGAATATGCAGAGCGACTAATCGTGCAAATTTTTAAAATGAAGGGGATGAGTTTTATGCAGAAGTGAACGAAAGAGACTATGTTGATACAAGTGGTAAACATGGGGGACTAACAATGCTTTTTAGCCTTTTTAGATCGTAACATTGTAATTCTTTTTGTTATGCAGTTTACCATGGCGGTCGACGGTCAGTGCAACATGATATATCCTTCTTGTACGAAATTTAGGAAAGAAGATGACAAAGCTTGGGCTTGGGAATTACTGATTATTCCCCATTTCAAGCGGTATGTTGAAATTCAATGATGATGTTTTGAAGTAACCAATATATCCTCCTACGTTTAATTTACGTCTAATATTATCATCAAACTATTTTTCATTTTAATTGATGTAGTATTTTCCACGGGAAAAACTTGACTGCCACGTAAGGGTTAAGCATTTTTATGGATCTTATAGAACTTGATGATGTTAAATTCTATACTTATCAACTTCAAATATACATCTAGTTTGCTTGTCTATGTCGGTATTTCTATTACATTTTACGTGTCTATGAACCCGCAAGTTTGCCTTCTGGGTGTGAGTCCTCTTTGATCTTCTGACTGGTGTTATACACATCTTCCCGAAACGAATAGTCAAAACGCACTTATTCATAATGTACGAAATATGTAAATCTATAGGAAGTTAGTTATATGTGTAATCGTTTTTTAGAATACATAACGTCGACGACGTTATGACATTATGCCGGTATCGTAGACCCGTACGCACCGCTAGTGAGGTATTGTTAATTTTGGAATTAGTTTTTAATTTTTTAAAAACACAAACCCAATTGTGCAAGCTCCGCATACCACCAGTGCCAATAAATAAGAAAATAGAATAATTATTGCATGTAAACAAAAAAACACTAAATATTTATGAAGTAGAGAAATTCAATGAGGGTCGTCTCGAATATGTTCCAAACATTTTTTACGAGATCATTCTTCAAATGAATATGTTTTACCTTATCACGTAGTTCAACTTTAGTTCGACCCCGGACATGCATTCCCAACTGAGAATGCATTTCAGTTTGGATAATGAACGATGAGCTAGGTCTAGCGATTCTCGTTGGTTCGAAAGGTACATTTTCCCAACTTCGTGAATATGAATTTCGTTAATTATCAACTATCATATTATGAAACATAATGCATGCCTTCATTATCTTACTTAAATCTTTGAGATCCCATATCATTATTAGATGACAAAGAATTGCAAATCATTCTGCAGAATTTCGAATGCACATTCCACATCCTTGTTGCATGGCTCTTTTATTTTGAGAAACAACTTAGCTTCATCACCTTAGGGGTATTTAAATTGACTGGATGAAGGTGGGTCATTTAGTATAGATTCTATCATGAATATAGTACCCTAAATTGTATTTATTTTCATTCACATTGTAGTTTCAATGTCTTTGAACACTATAAATCTATCTAGTACATTTATATCCTTCAAAATACTTGACATCCTTAAAAAAACATTAGGATGTCTTAAGTCTTGGGAAGTCACTGCCTTGAGGATAAATGTTTTTTGATTTTGTATTCATTAGTAAATTGTATATGACAAGACTTAGGACAATTCCTCTATTACTAGTGCATGAAATCGATACTTCCAAGCATTCCGGGATAACCCCGAGTCTCACCAACTTGTAGTAACATCTCCAAATCAGTCACATTAGGATGTCTTAAGTATTCAACTTTAAATAAATAAATTCTACCCTCATAATAAGTTCTTAACAGATTCTATTGCTATTGTAACTCCAATATTGATACATCCATCGCAAGCATCCACTGTATTTCCATACGCAAGCATGCGCATGGTAGCTGTGCACTTCATGATATTCGTCAAACAAGGTTTCCTTAAACCATTATTCATTTGAGTAAAATAAATGTCGTGATTTGACAACCTTTCTACAACTCGAATAAATAAGGGCCTATTTATACAAAAAAAATTTCTAATTTTTTTAGTGTATATGCATGGTTCGCCAAAATAATAAGAAATTATCCTTCACTGGTGAGATGGTGAATCTCGCATAATAGTTGTTCTTGTATGTGAAGTATTTTCTTAACATCTGAAGCTCATTGAAAAGTTCTTTTTGCTTGTTGATCATGCGTTCATCCAGCTTCCATTACTTTTGCATATCCTTGACTATTTTTCTGTAGAATTTTAATTATGGTGCCATTAAATGAGTACAATAGATGAAGAAGAAGATATGAAGAAGAAGATGTGAGGATCAAATATTTTTGATTATTTTCATATGATGTGCAATAGCCTTTTTATAATCTTGTTATCTCTAAATTCTAATATCGTGTACCAATTACATTTAATTTCTAGCTATTAAAGGGTTTGGACATGTAAGATGAAATCTTATATTTTCGTAAATAATTCTTTTATCTTGTCATAAGTTAGTGGGATATATGGTGTACATATTTAAACAAGAATTGTCTAATTTTGTCAAGAGTTAGTTGAAAATATGGTATAATAATTAGACCAAACATTGTATTAACTTGTTTTATCTAGATTCTAAGGTAATTGATTAAATAAAATCATGTTGTAGCTAGTGGATGATGGAAACTAGTAGAATAAATCATATCGTATGACCAACCATGGTTTTATCATGCCAAAAGTTAGTGGATTAGTTGTGTAATAATTCAGACCAAACATTGTCTTATCTTGTTATCTCCGGATTCTACAGTAATATATTAAATAAAATCATTTGTAACTAGTGGATGATGAAACCTAGTAAGAAGAAATCATATCTTGTGACCAAGCATGGTCTTATCAGGTCAGAGGTTAGTTGATTAGTTATGTAATAATTCAGACCAAACATTGTCTTATCTTGTTTTATTTTTTACATGATTATTTGTTTTAAATTTAGTTTTTTAGTTTTTATTTATAACAAATTAATATCTATGATCTAGAGATTAGAAATTTTTTCGTAGATGATGATTATTTTGTACATGTAAGTATATGAATAACACTATTTATTTTAATTTTTTTAATGTTTCCATAATTCTTTTATTTATTTTTATAGATTATTACGTTAGTACACTCATATATGGAGTTAAGCAAGCATCGTCTTATTCATAAAAGCCAAAATTTTAAACCTTCCAAGCTACTACGAGTTTATGTATCACCAATCGTTTTAAATATAATATACGATAATTATCTTAAAAATAATGAGAAGGTCAGAGGTGAAAAGTCAGCATACGATTGTAACAATTAACGATTGATTTAACACACTTATAGATTGATAAAATTTAGTGCTATGATTAACGATTAATAAAACAGACACCTAATAAGTCTTGTATAAATGTAACTGCCAACTGTAATTAATCTCGTCAAAATGCTACCCATCAATTCCCTTCCTCTATATAAAGGTCCCCAATTCTATAACTTTGAATACACAAATCAATATACTTAAATATAGTCTATAACAAAATTCATACTTATGTTCAATATGGAATAGACCGTTAGTGAAGACTATCATCTTTTCCAAACCGTCAAACATGTAAGAATAACGAGATCAAATGAGACTATCTATGGATTTATCCATGAATTTTTATGTACAATGTAATACATGTACGAGGGTGTTGAAGGAAAACTCATGACATCTTCATGTTGCTGTGAAAAAGTATCTACAAGGTAAAATTATTTGAAATACAAACCAATATATCGTGTGTTTGACCTCCCATGGAAAGTTAGGAATGACGCATATAACTTGTTCTATTTGAATGTAACTATTTTTTTTACAAAAGACATGTTACGTTATGTGGAGGAACAAATCGTTAAAAAGAAGAAGCATTGAGGAGTTGCATTTTTACCGAATGATATGACTTTGACTAAAACAATTGTTGTTTTATATTCATGTTCAATGTTGTTTATTGTTCCTCTCATCACTTTAAGTTATTATATTTCTTTATTTTTATTTGAGTGTTTTAAGTTATTGTTTTATTTTATTTTCACATTTAATGCTGTTTTATATTCGTTTGGTGTTCTTTAGTTCATGTTTAAATATTTACTTATGTATCTATTATATTATAATATAGCTTTTTACGATGCCAAATATTTCGGTTCATGATCTCCCGCACGGTGTCATGCAAGAGATCCATAATGTGCTTAATGATTCAATTAAAGAATATATACTTCATGATATTGAGTTGACACCTCGTTGGAAGTAAGCTAGAATATCCGCATTTCTTACAGTTTGAGATGTAAGGATTCTAATCTTATATATGTTATTAGTTGTTTTATGTCTCTTTGATTATGTTCTTTTGAGTTCCTAATTAGTGTGTTTGTTTATGTTCATTCGATTTCTTTAATATACTGTATTGATTTTATGTTCATGTTTTATGTTGTGTTATCTATTTAATTTTGATGTATTAAAATTAGTAACACTATAACAGTTGTTAAAACAGCTATTATGCAAATATCGAATATATATGCGTTGATAAAATCTAAGTGAATACAAAGTATAACCACTGCTACAAAAGCAACTACAAAACGTCTAATAAAAATAACTAGAATTCGTATGAAATAGAAGTACGAACTTAAAGTAAAAACAATAAACTTAAACATCATAGTTTAAATTTAATAAAAATAATATGCTTAAACAAGATTGGAGAAAATTTTAATTAAAATCAATTTACTTAAACAAAATAAGTTAGTGAGAAATATTGTGTAAATATTTAAACAAGCATTGTCTTATCTTGTCAAAAGTTGGTGAAAAATATGGTGTAAATATTCAAGCACACATTGTCTTATCTTTTTGTAACTGGATTCCAATATAATTGATTAAATAAAGTTACCTTGGTTGAGGTCAAGGAGTGAAGACATTTGCGGGGTCCAAGGGGCGGTATCGAAAATTCATTTGAATTTTCTAATTTGTGTTGTCTCCGAATTCCAAACTAATTGATTAAATAAAAGCATGTTGTATCTAGTGGATGGTGGAAACTAGCAATACATTTTTTATTTGTCATAAAACATAACCTTATCATGCCGGAATTTAATGGGTGACTTGTGTAATAATTTATACCACACATTGTCTTATCTTGTTGTCTCCAGATTCAAGGTAATTGATTAAATAAAATAATGTTATAGCTAGTGGATTGTGGAAACTAGCAAGATAAAATTTTATATTGTCATAAACCATGGTCTTATCTTGCCATAAATTAGTGGATAAGCTCTGTAATAATTCAGACAAAGCATTATCTTATCTTATTGTCTTTGGATTACACAGGGATTGATTAAATAAAAGTATGTTATAACTAGTGGATGGTGGAAACTAGCAAGATAAAAATTTATCTTGTCATAAAACATGGTCTTATCACGCCAGAAATTAATAGGTGAGCTGTGTAGTAACTCAGACCAAGCATTGTATTATATTTTTGTCTCAGAATTCCAAAGTAATTGATTAAATAAAAGCATGTTATAGCTAGTGGATGGTAGAAACTAGCAAGGAATTTTTTTAGCTTGTCATAAAGCATGGTCTTATAGTTTTAGAAATTAATAGGTTAGTTGTGTAATAATCCAAACCAAGGATTATCTTATCTAGTTGTCTCCAGATTCTAAGGTAATTTATTAAATGAAAAATGTTGTAGCTAGTGAACGATGTAACATGGTCTTATTTTGAAATTGGTGAGAAATATGGTGAAAAATTCAAAAAAAAGTAAGTTAGACAACATTTTCATCTAACAAATAAGTGAAAACAATAAATATTAATAATTGAACAAAAAAAAACATAAAATAATTGAAATGGGCACATACAAGAAAAATAGAAAACATCAAATACAACAAATATGCTACATGAGAAATAATTCTTTCACTACCTTCTGAAACATATGCTCATTAAAACGATCATGATTTTTATTCTTCAACTCCATAAACAATTTCATAGTTTCAACTTCATTTTGAAATTTTAATGCTACTGTGTATTCATCAAGGGCATCATTTTGGCGTTGCAATGCTAGAAGCGTCTCTTTTCTTGTAGTCATGATTTGTTCTCGTGAAGTTTTCCATTCCTCAAATATGTTTGTAATTGAAGTCTTTTTACCTTTCGTTTTTATCAGTACCCTCAGGATGTACAAATGAATTATTTAAGGATTCAAATGCGTTAACATTATTTTTTATTTTTTATCCATTACTATTAGATTCAGGGGCTCATGTCATATATTTATGTAGGTCACAAACTAACTTCTACTCTTTCAGTAGTTGAAACTTCTTACCATTTGACTCCTAGTACATATTTACAACCTCATAAGTCGTCCTCAAACCAACCATTTCTCATATCTCTGCATGAAACAATGGAAAGAATTCTCTGTCACAGTTGACCTGGAAAAGGGCCTCCAGCGCTAATGGTGCCTTGATTCGAAAGGCTTAGTACTACGAAATTTTTTTCCTCAGTGGTAGCACCAATGTATGAGATAGAACAGACGACGACAAATGCAAAGAGAAAAGGATGAAACATAGAATAAACTCTAACCCTAGGTCATAGTATAAGAGACTTAGAGAAAACTAAAATTATATTCCAAAAAGTATGACGACAAAAATAAAGTTTGTGAGCATTTTATAGCAGTGCTCGAAACCCTGCGCAAAAATTACAACTTGTTCCTCACGAAATAAAATAAAGCCCAACCCAATTTCAAAGTGATTGAAGCTAATTAAGTATTTTAATTAAATCTAATAAAAATATAAAAATGTAGAAAATTCACGAAAACAACAAAAAGGGCCTAAATGATGTAATTTTAAGCATGAACTTCATCAATAGGCTTTGTCCTTATGATGTTTTTGAAAATAGTTGGGCTGCTCAAAGCGTTTGATTTGAGTGGTCGCAACGCCTAATTCAGATAACCGAGCTTCAAATAAAGCCCGTTTTTGTTTGCCCAAAATGACCATATAGCCATGGGCTTGTGCAACTATATCATCCTCTCCTTTTTTGGAAGAATTCGCCCACAAATTCTCAGCTTCATCATCCTTAACAGAATTGGTAAACGACACTAGGTGCTTTACGTTGAAAATGGCATGGGTCTTCATGTGGTTGGGTAGTTTTAACCTGGATGCATTGGGATTAATCTTTACAATGATTTCAAACAGATCCACCTTTCTTGCAACTAACTTGTTGTACTCATGCACATGATATCGATCTCTAGTCAAAACTGCCCATACAAAGTCCCCTACTGTAAACTCTACCAGTCGGCTCTTCTTATTTGCGATAACCTTGTACTTCTGTGTTGTTTCCACATGTTTGCGTGTGTTCTCATGGATCTCCCATAGATCAGTGATGACGGTCTCGTCCCTAGATGGAACCTTGTGAATCATTGGGAAAGCCAAATCCATAAGACCTCATGGGTTATAATCGTAGACTACCATAAAAGGGATTATACCTAGTATTGCGCTTGTGGTACCTGTTGTAGGCGAACTCAACGTGATAAAAGCGGAAATCCTATGATTTTCCTAATTTCACTATCATTATTATTCTGGAAAAAAATCACATAGTCAATATTAAATATATTTTGTACTTCAAACCCCATACTATTGTTTGCTGATGGATTTTGAGTGGGAGATACAAAAATTGTTGAAGTATCATCTTCACTTCCTCCAAAAGCTATTTTGGGTAAAACAAAATTAGGATTTCTGGGATATAAGTGGTCCTTCCTGGCCTCGGATTGTCCTAACGTATGATTAACTAAGAGTTGTGAGTCACTTATCAATCGAAATCGTCTGACCTCACAAACATGCATGAGTCGTAGTCCCGTCAAAGAGACATTATAATCTGCTTCAATATTTGAAGCTGGAAAACAAAACCATATGGCTTGATACATTTTTACGCCCATCGGGGTGGTTAATTGAGCTCTTGCACCATACCAAAAAATGCTCGACCCTCCGTCACTCCGGAAAACCCTTTCTGTCTTTTCCTCCTTTTGATTATCTCAATGTCTAGCCGTTTGAATGTAATTCCACCAAAAAATCTGCTAAGTTTTGATCCTTAATTGTTGTTCGGGGCTAAAAAATGGTGTCAAAATCACCCAACCCCATCGACCATTTGGTCATCCAACCCAATATGTCAGGTAATTGCAGAACATTTTTCAAAGGAAAATATGTTCGAACCGTTATAAAATACACTTGGAAATACTGTCTCATTTTACAAGTTGCAGTTCCTAATGTCAAGGAAAACTTTTCTAATTTCAAATAACTTTTATCGATGTCCATGGCACTTTTACTCGCATAATAAACAGGTCGAGGACAATTATCTGCCTCACGAATCAATGCAATACTTACCGCCTAGTCAGACACCGCGATATAAATGAATAATATTTCTCCTAGGTTTGGTTTGGTCAATACCGCAAGAGAATACAAATACTCATTGATTCTGAGGGAATCCTTAGTCCATTCCGGGGTCAAGCTAAAATCCTTTACTTATCAAAGAACTTGAAAAAATAAGTCGCATTTGACTGATGATCTGGATATGAACTTGCTCAGAGCGGCCAATCTTCCAATCAAAGTTTGTACTTCCTTTTTTTACCGAGGGGGCCATAATGTTCAAAACGTTTAATTGCATTGGGTCGGCCTCTATCCTTTTTTAACTAATCATGTAACCTAAGAATCTTCCAATTAATAAAGTCGTGTTGGCTGGACAGATATTAACTCGTATTTGTGGAGAAAATGTCCTTTGTTTAGTATCTGATTCTTAATGTGTGGTTGGTCATTCCCAATGAAATCTTGAAACAAAACAAGTAAATATGAGGGAATATTTATAGTAGTGAAAGAAATAGAAATAATTTTTTTTATACATGAATAAGTTCAAAAAATAGAAAGAAATAAGTGTACTTTTTATCAAAATTTGGTAGTATAGAAGATAATCCGTTTGTAATAATATAAAAAATACCATCAGTTTTTGGAAATATTAAAAATTATGAGATATTGTCAGTAGATAATATTAATGATTGGCGGCGTGAATATTTACTATTTCTAAATGATAAAAAATTACCATCGCATAAATCTCAAACTCGTGCATTATGATTGCATGTTGATGGTATTTTATATAAAAAAGTGCTACACAAACTTTGTTACGATGTTTGTGATAAAAAGAAGGTTTGTTTATTTTAAGGGATTTGTATGAGTGAAAATATTTGTATATTATGGATATCGTGGATTGATAAGATGTATTCTCTTAAAATACTTTTATTCAGTAATGCTTTCAGCCAACGATTAGTTGTTGGTAGAACATTATGATCATTATTAATGTTACGCTAATACAAGTTATATTCATAGTAAGTTAATGGGATCAAATCCTTCCCTATATCCATTTGATAGATGATAAATTGATTTAGTATAACCATTATGAATGCCAAAAAGAAGAATATAATTTTCTTTTATAAGGGTTGTTGATTATTTCACAAAGTGGGTGGAAACAAAGGCATTAACAAGAATGAGGTCTCAAGAAGTTTGTGAATTTTTGCAATATTGTATTTTGAATTGTTATGGAATTCTGAGGGTGTTAATGACGGATAACGGACCTCAGTTTCAAAATGATATGGTGAAAACTGTTTGTAGAAAATATGGGATAAACACAACATTTTTCTACTTTGTATTATTCAAAAGCAAATGTGCAAGTAGAGGTTACAAATAAAACCATTTTACATGGGATAAAAAGAAAGTTTGAGTTGACTAAGAGAAAATGGCTAGATTTTCTAAACTAAGTTTTATGGACATATAGAACAACTTCTAAAGTTTCAACAAGAAAAACACGATTCACTATGGTTTATAGGATGAAGGCAGTCGTTTCAGAAGAAATTATGATTCACAATCACATAGTACAGTTTTATTCATCGGATAATAATGATAAAGAAAAAGATATAGATTGTGGCTTAGTATGGGAACAACACAATCAACCTCAAGTCAGAGCAACGCATTATAGAACTTTGATGCAAAGTCGGTATAAGGTAAAGTTCAAAGTCAGAAGTTTTCAAGAAGGAAATTTGGTATTAAGAAAAGTATTACAATGATCAAGAGATAAAAACACAAAGAATTTGGCTCCAAATTAGGATGAACATTTTATGGTAGTTTCTAAGGGACATAATAGAGATTATAAATTAATGGATATTTTAAGAAATTCATTTAAATATCTTTGAAGTTGTAAAGAAAAGAAATATAAGTTGGTAAATGTAATGTACCAATGGAATTTTAAGATGTATTTCTGATTATTATCAATGAAGTATATTTTTTGTGATTATTATGAATAAAAGGTGATATATGACACAAGATTATAATAAAGTTATAGCTAATAAGAAAACATAACTGAAAAAGTGCACTATGTCACGTATCTAATTAAACTGAGTATGACTATAAGTCAAATCTAGCTTGAAAGAGTAAGAGTTTACTCTACGACTGTAAAGTTCTTAAGATGTGATTATGGTTATAAGTCAATCCTAGTTGTTAAAGTATAAATTGACGCCCACCAAAATCAAAACGAATATAACTATAAGTTAAGCTCAATTGAAAGTGAAATAAACAATACTATTTTTTAAATAAGAAATGAAATATAAATGTATGATAGATGAATATTAATGTCGGAAAATTAAATGGGAATATAATTTAAAATAAAAAATTGTAAGACGTACAACCTGATATAAGCAAGAATAAAATAAGATAAATAATAATAATAATAATAATAATAACAACAACGTCCTATAGTAAAACATAAAATACAAAAATAATAGCCGCATGGTAGCCAATAAAGAGTTTAACAAAAATAGAAGATCGAGGTATCAATCAGATACTACCATAAAAATCTAAGCAATTAATGTTTCAAAATGTATCCATTCATGAGTATAAAAAGTGCCTTACGTGGAGTGTGAAATGAATATTTATTTTTCGATAACATTGGCAGGGTTGGTTGTATCATGTTTATCATTTTTTATTTACATCATCATTTTTAGGATTCTGAATGTCAGATTTGAGAGGAATGTTTATTTTCTTTTGAATCTTGATTGAATTTTCCCAATTTGTTCAAAACATAACATGATATTCTTCGGGAATTTCTTTAGAATATACGTTGATAAAAATATGTTGTCTACATTGTTATCAAGTATTCTTCTCGGGATAACTTGATGTTGTTGGTCCATAAATTTTTTAGTCTTGTTGAGAATAAGCTGAGTTAGGATTTTTTTACCTCTTTAACATTGACATCTTTAGCTTTGTTATTTTAATTTTGAGTTTCTCAAGTTTTCCATTCAAAATGTTTTATGAGGATTGAAGTGTGGAAATTTGACCATTTTGGATAGTAAATCATTGTCAACTTGTAGTTTTTCTTTTAACCATTCATTTTCAACTATTTTGAACTCAAGGGATCAAACTAGTATTTAAGGGCTTACTTTCGTTAAGGGTAATGTGTATGCCATCAAGAAGTATGGAATTGAATGTTCTATGTAATAATATTTTTAAGTAAATATAAGTTATCTTTTATGCTTTTAAATAGATAAATGATATAAATTATTTTGTAAGTAAGTTATAATTTTTTTACTTCCATATGAAGTTTCATTTTTCGATGCAGGAGATCAATATTTGAATGGATGGATGAATACTTGTTGAGAAATTGGGCGATAAAACGGCAGGTGAATGATTGAGGTTTGATCAATGATGAATCATCTGTCAAATGTGATAGAAAAATTACGAGATTTGATAAGAACGGATGAAATACTTTGACCAATAGGTATGAATTCTAGTGTTGATTAGATAACAGGTAGATTTGAAATGAAAGTTTTGTCGAGAGTAGAGTCTTCCTAAGTTTCTTCTTCTTTTGTCATTATGTTTTTTGGATGAACTAGAAGTTGAAAGAGCAAGAAACGTTTTACAAAACTTGTTTGTCGATGGTTTGGTAAATTTTTCGTTAACTTGTTTTTTTTCTTCTTCTTTCGACTACTTGGCTCTTTGTTTCTTTGAGATATTAAGATCCATACTTCATTCGATTTAATATCCAAAAGTAATTATTACATCGTTGGTAAACTCTTTATCTTTTGTACCATCCATGATTTGATAACCTTCAGAAAGATAATAACCTTTTATTGGTTAAAATATGAACTAAAACAAGTTATACTAAGTGAAAACATTGTGAAGCGATAGAAAGTTCATTGAGATAACTACGATGGATATTTTTATTTTACCAATCTTTAGATATTGCTTTAACATCTGAAAAATTTAAAGAAAAAAGTATAGGTATATGAAAAATTATGAGAGTAGAATTTAATGAGCATAATAAAAAATAAAACACACTTTTTGATATCCATTGTCTCTCAACAACACTAGTAATTTCTAAAAATTGTTAACTCTCAATTGCCAAAAACATAAAATATATTCTTTCCAACCATGATCTGAAGTGGAGTGTAGCAATACTTTTGTGTTTAGTGGTCATAAAATAATAGAATAGATACTTATACACTTTATTGAAAGTGTATTCGCGAATAATATTAGAAAATTTGAATGGTTTTTTTCAATAGCACAGATGCAATGATAATGCTCATAAGTGTAACACTTCCCTAGCATCATACGGGAGGTGAGAAACCCTAATATTTGGAACTGAATTCAAATAATTATACATGCTAGTGTCTTTTTCAGGACTACGTAAAGGCTGACAGAGAGCTCCATGCAACTCATACTTATAGTATATTCTATAAAAAATTCATTGAAAAAGAAACCATATATATTATGTTCTAACCACCTCGTCTTAACATAATTTACGACTTTCAGCAAATGATGGTCTTCTCGAATAGTCTATTCCATATCGGGAAAAATAGAAGTATTATTTTTTATGATATTGAGTCGATAAAGAAATATGCTATGTTTCTGAAGCTATTTATGTAGAACGATGTGACGAGAAACTTAAGTGGATATAAAATTGATGTTGGAGAGATAATGAAGAGGGTAGGATAATAAAGTGAGAGGTAATTTTATTTGGCGCAATATTCATTATTTGGTTCATATTTTGTGGGGTCAACTATAACAATAAATTTCATATGTTGTGATTTCCAAAACGAAAAATTGCACAATATATAAAATTTAATATATCCCTCCCATATTTAGAGCAAAACATTTAGCCATTGGTCGCACGCACATAATGCGCGACCACATGCTAAATATTGAGCTTTTAAAATAAAAGAAAAATTGTATCGCGTAGAGTGCATTTTCTCGATACTAAATATCACAAAGATCATGGTATACAATGTTATGTTTCTATTTTAAAGGTTAAAAATAATAGCCTTTGGTCGAACATGATGTGTGACAAGTGAGTCATATAGCGCAATGAATATGCGATTTAAAGTATTATATGAAATTAGGAAAAACAATCATAAATTAACCATAAATTAAGATAACATTAAACATAAGATGAAAATAAATAAATAAACTCTCAATACAAGATGACATTAACTTACAAAAATAACATTGAGCATCAAACTATAACAAACATTATAACTTATTAGTTAAAATCATATCCGAGTTAAATTCAAGAATTGTGCAATTTGATATTTAATTCGCTTGTTCAACAAGGTAATCCTCTAAAAAAACTATCATATCTTTTGTAACGAAATCAATAATTTTCAACTATCACACGTTGAATGCTCCTTACATTATTTCATACACTTGACCGAAAACCTCAACAATTGATTCATGTTTCAAATGATTGTACATGGTAAAAACTTATTCACGAATGCGTGAATGTGGAGAGGGAACTCTTAGAAAACCGTAGATATAGTACATTGTACACAACAATTCATTAAAAATTAGCGTTCTCATTTGACCTTATTCTCTGTACAAACTAGACAAGTAAATGCAAGTAGTTATCTATGTCAATGGTCAATTCCATAACTAAGATAATTCATGTTTTCTATGATATGTTATTTGGTGGATTAATAAACATATCATGTTTTCTCACCATATTTTGTTATCCATGTCATAATATAATCTACACATTTTGGGTAGATGACGAACAATTCACACAATAATTTGAGAAACAAAATTATAAAACTTCATAAAATCATTTGAAGTGGCTTTAGAGAGCATCCCCTTTTTAACCATGCCAAAAATGTTCTTGTATACATATTATCCACCATCGCACCTCGTTAAGTACTTAAATCTCACGTGTGTAGTTTCCTTGTTTTCCGTACTTATAAACACATAAATAGCTGTAAATGTAATATGTATTGAAGTTACACCAACAATTTGAAGCAATAAAATTTTACACCTCGTTGTCTTGGTAAGTACAATATATGATAAGTACATATGGAATTGTATGCAACAAGTCGATATTTGTAGGATGCGTAAAAAATAAATTGGTGATAATGTCCGTTATATCATTTGTCTGGTCCGATGCGTAGTAATTATGTTCCTTCAATTTTTTCAAAAACTATTGCATTTGAGATTGACCACATTTATGAACATTGTAATTTTTTTACCAGACTTATAGATCGTATACATGTTGGAAACATTTTTTGGGTTATGCATACTCAAACCAACATATAGTTTCACAGGAAGCGAACAAAAGAAAGATAAATTACAGACTAATTCATCTTCATCCACCTTGAGTTTAAAATCTTGTGAACGACCATCTAGTGAATATAAGGTTTGTGGTTGTGTTTTTCGTTTACAACTGTCAATCGCCAATAAGAAGCTAGTGCATTAATCATATACACTTTTAACTTGAAATGACAATTACATTTATTGGGTGTATAATTTATTTTCTTCAAAGTTTATGGTTTAACTTTCGATTTATAAATATTGTATCTCTCGCTTGTATAGGTTATCTTAGGATTTTCCTCATTTATAGGAGTCGCAAAGGTAAATAATATTGATAAACCCTTTTTTCCTTTGAAATAAACCTATGCATCCAATTATGGTTTAGTATAATACTTCTCCATTATAAAAATATGTGTGTAATCAGTCATCGTAAATGTTGGTTGTCCATGTTTATACAACACATAATCACACACTTAATCACATATAATAACGCATAATAACACACCCAATATTAGATAGAATTATCCTGATTGACACCCAACATGCGACAAGACTACACTAAGTCACACAAAAGTTTAGAACGAGACTACCTAAAATTACATGGTTAGTGCTACTAAACTATGCGAAATTGCATGTGAGGTAAGATTTTATGGAAATTCATAAAAAATAGCACGTGATTCAAGGATCTATAGTTCCAAATTTTAAGATGTTACCACCATAGAATTGCCTTCGTCTTCATTATAAAAATCAGATAAATACTCGCTTAAGTCTTCGTTATCCATCAAATTTTAAGTTTTTAGAGTGTTTAGGTATTCAGATTACTAAAGCTTATGGTTTTAGAGATTTATAATTTTATGTCTCATATAATTAGTAAGGGTTGATGTGTATAATCTTAAAAATATAATTTTAAATTAAGAAAAAGTTTTGTTAGATATGATATCTAACAAAAAATAGTTTTAGATATAACCATCTCCACTCTTATTTTTTACTGTAACTTTAATTTTGAATATATTTTTTCAAACTTATGTCGGATATTCAATATATAGTTTTGATATAAAATTTAGAATTATTTAGGGTTCTTCTAATAAATATTTGATATTTATATCAAATATAAAATTTTAAATATCTTCAATATTATTTGTAGAATATGAAGTCGTTGATTGATTTGTATGTTTAAATATAACTCTAATCTATCAAATCTGTAACAAAATTATATTATTTGTTGAAAATGTTTCAGCTGGATAGTCGCGATGACTCTGATCAAGGAAAAAAAGATGATAAGGTAAATTGAGAGAACAACCGAGAATATTGATCAAATCATTTGGAAACGTTGGATAAAAAAACAGAGCTTAACAGTCAACACGTCACTTTTAAATAAAGAACAACGGGCTTCTCAATCATAACATAACATGGAATGAGCCAAAATCACCAACAAGTTTCTATCACATGAGCTCAACCAAATCATTAACAGGTCCTAGTGGCCCAACCAGAAATTTAGCTAAAATTTCAAGCCAGTACGGCTGAACCATAGATCTATCCAAATAATTAGCAGTATCAAACACGTAAATTACAATGTCCATTTCAACAGAATCATACATCCATACCCCCGATTCACCAATATGTCGTAAAATATATTAATAAACCAACTATTGTTTTTTACATTGATGATGATTAATTGCAAGATGAATCTCCATATGCATCGAACATTTTGTATGATAACTTATCGATAAACTTCAACAATCATAAGATTGATAATCACAATAGCAAAAAAGATTAGGATAATCATGTGGAACAATTTAAAATTAATATTCCACATTTCAAAAGGTGACCGTAGCTAGCACACAAATTCATATCGTTGCACATCGTAAGCCTTAATATTCTTAGAGAAAGGAAAATATAAGAATATTAAAATGTCAATATCTTCGTACTAACGATATCAGGATAAAAAAATACGACAAAGTCAAAGTGGTCATACTAAAGATATAATATAAAGAATGTAAAAAAGCCAAGAGGTTCATGCTGACGATATCAGGATAGTAATAGAAAGCCTCACTAACCCAACGAAATGATAAATGAAGTTTGACATGTGCTCATAAGATAATATAGGCTTATAGGACACCAATACGAAAAAAAAATCCATACTCCTCCGTTAGTCTTTTTTTGTATAAATAACCTCATATATTAACTAGAGAGAGGTAGGTGTAAAGATAAAGATAAATATTGGCAAAAAGAAAGAGGTGAAAGTGTGTGAAATACATAAGAAAATTTGTACAGTTTTTTTTATAAAAGATAAGTTATTTTCATTTTTTTTGTTTAGAGCCAACTTTGTTTGTATTATGGTTAAACTTTCAGGTGAAAATTTTCTTATATCATATAAGTTTAAAATAATCGAATCGGGTTATTATCATTTATAAGATATAAATTTAAAATATCTAGTTTCATCCTTCTAGACGTTAAGTTTACTAATTTTTATGTCAATAAACAAATCTTCAAGGTTCTCACTAGAACACCCGTAAAAGATTAATATGATTCCATCTTGAATGGATTATCAACATACTTATGTCTCAGAGTATGTCTAGACTTTTTTATTTATGTGTCATTTTAGATTGTATCAAGTGTTGCTTGACTAACATAATAAATTTATATTGTGATTTTATCATTTGAGAACAATGTTATATCCAACAAAAAGTATCTCAACCATTGAACTTATTTACCTATTGCGACCAAATCTATGAGCTTATACAGCATAGACAAATGTGATATACATACCTATTTTTATTGAATTATGAGAAACAATCTTACCTATGAAATAAACATCAATTCCTTGGTTCATTTATCATCAACTAAGCTAGTGATTTGACTTGTAGATATATATCTCGATAGGATCTCACAAAAATTAAAATATTGAAGGTATACATTTTTTCTTCTCGTTTTCAAGTAACCAAAAATATTTCCAATAACATTAAAATGTTATGTACTTAGATTACTAGTAAGTTGAGTTAATTTACTAACCCTAAATAAAATAATTACCTTAGTGTACTAAGCTACATACGCGAGATTTCTTATAGTAATAGCTTATTCTAATTGAGTTACTACTTGTCTTATATTCTTTATATGTTTCAAACCGAGAGTGAATAACTGATTCATAGTGAAACGCAAGAGAAGCCAAAAGGGATAAAACCCTAATTTTTTTAATCAAAATTCAATTAATCAAAGTCTAAAAAACAAAAGTAGGGTTTGAGGCGCCTTAAATAGGAATCGCTCAAATCCCTAATACAAAATATGGAAACAAAAATAAACGCAATAAAATAATATCCTATTAAATCTGAATCTAATCAGATTTAATTTGCTACCTTAAATAAATCCTTATAATATGGAAACAAATATAAATGCAATAAAATAATATCATATTAAATCTGAATCTAATCAGATTTAATTTGCTATCTTAAATAAATCCTTAAAATATAAAAATAAAATAAATAAAACTAAAATATTTAAATAGATTTTTGTAAAGGATTTCCCTACATCATCCTCTCCCGGTTGGAAAGAATTCGTCCTCGAATTCACCCTCCTTCTTCGTTTCAAACGTCTTCAACTTCTTCAACTTTTCCTTATTGTGACCATCCTTTAGTGTTCGCTTTCTTCTCTTTCGAGTCCAATTTGGGTCTCTGGTTGTTTTTCTCACCAGCACTCTACGTTGAAACAAATCAACTTGTTGGATGAGGTTGCATAATATAGCCGAACTCATGTGTTTCTTCTTCTTTTTTAAACTAATTTTTTCTGGTCCAAATTTCCGGTTATACTCTGTATTTGTGACAGTGTGGTTTTTATCCACTAATTGAATGGAAGGAGATGATAAATTGGATTCCAATTTTTTTTCTTTTGATGAAAAATATGGTTTCAGAATTTCTAATTGTTTTGAGATTTTAAATTTTGTATACCCAACGTTCTTCTCTTCGAACTCATCATCATATATATCGTAGATCGGATTGTCAAACACGGGCTTAGTGAAATAATGAGAGACTATTGTTGGTGTTACCCAATCGTCTTCATCCTCATCGCCGTATAGATCATAAATCGGATCGTCTTCATCCTCATCACCGTATACATCATAAATCGGATCTCTATAGTCCGACCAAGTTTCAAAAAAAATTTAATCCTGGTAGTCAGCCTCATACTCATCAAAGAGTGGATATTTGAGTATCAGCGACTCCTCCATGTCACCAGAAGAGTCAGGAATGTCTACCTCAAATCCAAGCTTCCAGCGGCAGCCGTGATAAGTATTCTGTTATAACCCCTCCCCAAAAGGGTTATCGATACCTTCAACCTCCGTGCCTTGTTGCCTGGCGTTAAGATCAGCCATCTGACGGGTAAGATCAGCCACCTGACGGCGTAGGTCAGCAACTTCTTGCCTGGCGTTAAGATCAGCCATCTGACGGGTAAGATCAGCCACCTGACGGCGTAGGTCAGCAACTTCTTGCCTGGCATTAAGATCAGCCATCTGACGGGTAAGATCAGCCACCTGATGGCGTAGGTCAGCAACTTCACGATCACCTAAATCACTTGTATCTCTAGTCACTGCAGTGCCACCGCGACCGCTGGTTCTTCCTCGCACCATCTCGCAGGACTGCCTGTGTCTGATACCACTATGATTCAGAGTGAAACGCAAGAGAAGCCAAAAGGGATAAAACCCTAATTTTTTTAATCAAAATTCAATTAATCAAAGTCTAAAAAACAAAAGTAGGGTTTGAGGCGCCTTAAATAGGAATCGCTCAAATCCCTAATACAAAATATGGAAACAAAAATAAACACAATAAAATAATATCCTATTAAATCTGAATCTAATCATATTTAATTTGCTACCTTAAATAAATCCTTATAATATGGAAGCAAATGTAAATGCAATAAAATAATATCCTATTAAATCTGAATCTAATCAGATTTAATTTGCTATCTTAAATAAATCTTTAAAATATAAAAATAAAATAAATAAAACTGAGATATTTAAATAGATTTTTGTAAAGAATAAAATAAATAAAACTAAAATATTTAAAAAGATTTTTGTAAAGGCTTTCCCTACATCAATAACGTATGTGATTTTTTAAATGTTAGATGTTTAAATTTATCAAGTATTTTTTTAATGTAGTGTGATGGACTTATTACAAAACCTCTGTTATTTTTGAACACTTTGATTCCCAAAATATTGTATACTTTCTCAAGATCATTCATCTTTAAAATATAAGATATAAACCTCATTTTTTAATATTTAACTCATATTATTATTGAATATAAAGAATAATTTATTCTTTATTTTCGTCAAAAATCATTTCAATATATTTTTTGTCGAAGTATTTACTTTCATATAACAAATCTAATAGGGTAAAAAAGAAAATCGAATAGGATCTTCAATATTTATATCAGATATTGAAAAAAATTACAATCATTATTAGTATATCAGTTGTAAAGGATGATGAAAGCCCATTTATCATTTCAGTGGTTCACATCAGCCCAATTAAAGTGAAACAGATCGACCCGAATATTGAATGACCTGAAAATTATCGCTCTTTAGACAAGAATTATAATCTATAACAGGAGGAGTGAGAGCGATAAAAATAGAAGCATTGGTTGCTTGGTACAAAGACAAATCAGAGTCGAAATCCATTTATTGTAGTGGATCCACTTTTGTTAAAATTGTTAGGTGCCACCAAATTCTCATATCCTATATCGGTTATACATGGGAAGTAAGAACAGTATATAAGTAAGGAATGTATCTCCATTAGTGTGAGGCCTTTTGAAAGTGGACCAAAAGCAAAACTGCACGAGCCAATGGACCCAAAGCGGACAATATCACACTAGTGTGGAGATCAAATTATTCTTACTTATATACAGTGGAAGAATATGCAACACCCCATATTCCCTACAAATGGTATTAGAGCACCAAGATCAAACATAACACGATATGGTGGATGATGTGGGTGAATTCTCAGATGCTGAACATGTTACAAATAGATAGAAACCATACTCAAGGTGAACGATCTGCTCTATATATGGAGAATACATACTCAAGGTGAACGACCTACTCTATAGATGGATTTCTTGATGGCTCATCAAACAGGTGGTTTGATCAAGGAGAGGCTTAATGTCATCTATAGATGGAGTGATGGCTCATCAAGCTGGTGATGAATAAGCGATTTAGTGTCATTTGATAGTGACCAGATAGATCCGCTCTAAAGCTATATAAAGGACCTGACTAGAGTAGGCGGATATAAGTCAATTGAGAGGAGGCTAGAATTGTATTTTATTCGAGAGAAGGATTTTTAGATGCAACCAAAGTCTCATATTCCACATTGGTTATACATGGGAAAGAAGAACAATATATCACACATCGGTTATACATGGGAATGAAGAACTGTATACAAGTCAAGAATATATCTCTATTAGTGTGAGGCATTTTGGAAGTGGATCAAAAGCAAAACTGTGCACACCAGTGGGCGTAAAGCAGATAATATCACATTAGTTTGGAGATTAGACTTGCAAACCTCGTTAGTTATAGTCTGATTCTATATCGTCGAGTAATTATCCAAGTGTTTTGATGCCGAAGAGTGAAGGTTCTTTACATAGTCGCGCCTTCACTACTAGAGTATTAGTTATCGATTATAAAATAGGAAATGAAAGTAAATTGTAAACTTTGTGAAGTATATTATTATATATATATCATTAGTACATGATTTTTTCAATTTGTTGTCCCGAGTACAAATTGTTCTCTGATTCATAATAGAGAAGACATAATCGTCGAGATATAACATTATAGAAATTACCCTCACTATCTTTTTATTAAAAAAAGTTCAAACTCCCAAGTTAATGAGCAATATCTTACAGAAAAAGCCAATACACTAAATACAAGACTCGAACCATAATATAAAAAACAAACTTTTTCTTTTAATATTTGGGTTTTCACCAAAATCTCCCTGTCATTTTCTCTACAAAATCCACATACTTATATAAAGGTATTTCAAGTAATAGTGAACAAAAACTACTTAATAAAAATCATGCAAGTCTCCATACTATCTGTAGTGTTACAAGAGGCATACTTAGCAAACATACAAATCAGAAGACCAAATTTCAAAAGAAATTTGTGAGCAAACATATTAACCATAAAAATAAAAAACGATACGGTAAACCCAATCGAGTTTAAATATAGAAAATGGTGAACACGAATCCTTTATTCGTTTATACTAAGTGTAGACTCGAAGTGACGATAACAAGATCATTTTTGAATGTTTGATTTGGTGTCGAATATTATAGGGTGTGAAACCTATAATTTGGTACCATATGCTGCAACTTAGAGTTGAAGTTGGATGTTGAAACTGAGACTAAGGCCAAATGCCATAACTAAAGGCGAAATCTGGAACAGAGTGTTGACAGTAAAACTAGATGTCAATAGATGAAACTAAGTTTTATAGCTGGAGAAACGTGATTGGGGCAGTTCACGTGGAACTACTGACTCTGTATGTGAGATGTTCATCGGACTTAGGTATAAAAGAATTCTACTGAAATATAAGAGTTAAGTATACCTGTAGACATGCTGATTATTACTACGGGGTTGAAGACCTTGACCGGTGGTATAGAGAGACTGTCGATACCATACCGATGACCTGGCTGATACATTTTACCGATGGTCATGGCTAATAATGTCGAGGACCTCTGATCAATGTTTCTGACAACTTGTACCAATGTTACTGGAATGATGTGTGTTTTGATATGATACAATTGAGCTTAAGTTCCTGATCGAACTGACCTTATTCCATTTGTTGGAAGTTACCTATTTAATTGAGTCATTTATTATGTAGGGTCTTTATATATTAGTCAAATTATATATTAATTAGATTTCCTATCAAATTGGGTCTTGAATATAATTAAATTTTCTTATTAATCCAGATTTTCTATCTTTTAGGTTTCTTATCTTATGGTTTGAGATTTATTGCAGAATTTAATTAAGGTGATTCAATCTGGAACTTCTATTGAAACATTAAGGTTTTTCATAAGTCTATAAATAGAGGAAGCATAATATATTGTAAAGGTGTGACGTGATAAACCAACAACAACGACAATAAAAGAGGTCGACGAGTCTATTTTGTAAGAGAACGTAGTGAGGCAGAAGATAAACACTTGAATATGTATTCTGAAATTAAAATTTTCTTTGTAAGACGAGAATAGAGCTTTTAAAGTTGAGCTTAATTAACAATGTGTAACTTTGCCAATTGTTGATCATTTCTTCGGCTGAGTGGCTAGAATTCGACTTAAAGAGTCTTGTTAGGTATGAGTTAGATCTTGTTCATGCGCTGTTTATTTAATTAGCATGTGGTAAACGTAGAAATTTGAAATACATGTTCTTTGTTGGTGAATAAAATAAAATAGAAGGACAAGGATCGCTAATCTTGAAATATATCAAGTGTAGTCCCAATAATGTCTTCTATAACGTTTAATTTTGAGAAATTCACATGAGAACGATTTTAATCTCTAAAAGATTAAGGTTAAAGCATTTCTTGTATCGTTGAGATTACCTTCCATTATTGAAGATAAATGGTAGAAAGAAGATTGATGTCGAGGTGCTTAAAATTTGATCTTGAGTCTAGGGGATGAGGTATTTTAAGAGGTGTCTGGATAGTCTTCAACCGTTGGGATATAAGATAAGGTGGAAGCTATTTATGTGAAGAAATATTTGGAAAACATGTTGTACATGAAGAATCAGTTTTACACGTTGTAGAAGAATGATAGTAGGGAGATCTGAAGACAAAGTTATTCTTGATTTGAATGCAGTTGGCGTCAAGTTATAATATATGGATCAAACAATTATCCTTTTTATATCTCTTCCAGAAGCGTATGAGCACTTTGTTGACACCATGCTCTATAAAAAATAGTCACTCATGAAGGCCGATGTGAAGAATTTTTTAAACTCAAAGGATCTTCAAAGGAATTCGGTTTGAATATCGACTCGAATTGTAATGGAATGAGTATGAGTAGAAATACTGGATGAAAAAATTGAATAACTCCTCTGAGATAAGGAAGGAAAATAACTATCAGAGAAACAAAATTGAAGATGAAATGGTCTTTGATGACTATGCATATGTTGATGGGTTTGTGGTTTCATCTTCCAGGCACAATAACAAGTGGTTTCTCGATTTTGGAGCATCATCCCATATAACTTCTAACAAGCACTGGTTTGAAAATTTTCAATTTTTTTAATGTAGTAAGGTCATGTTAGGAATAATATGCTTTATTTTGTGAAGAAAATGAGGAGTATCAAATTCAAGCTCTCTACTAAAGTGGAATAAGATTTAACAAATGTAAGGTATGTTCCTAAACTTAAAAGTAACCTTATATATATTAGATCAGGGAGGTTTTGAGTATAATTGTAGAAATGGAAGACTTGGGGTCTTTCAAGACTCACATGTTGTTATGGAGGCTAGCAAGGCTTATAATGTTTTAGTTATGGATGAGTCTGTATTAGAAATGATATCAGGTGTTGGGAATAGATCTAATGGCATTTAGCTGAAGACCTATGAGGGTTTGTCAAAGCAGATGGAGATCCAATTCAAGAAGTACCTAAAGAGGTTTAAGACTAACAAAGACATGGTATTAGTGAGCCGACCATTCACTAGCTATTGTTTCAAACTTGGTATGCCTATGCACAAAATCTTGAAGAGTACCCCGAATCATAAAATAGTTGAGAATATAACCCAAAGCTTACTCGAAGTAAAATTTATGCTTCTGACAACTGGACGAATCAAGAAGTTGAGTGAATGAGCTTTTGGGATAATTATCATCGTTAATGGGAGCCCCTTGACTTTTGATCGTCATGGAGATATAATAGATACCAAGAGTGGAGTTGGATTTGAAATGTAATTATAACATAAGGTTGGAGATTATGATACCTCCACTAAAGCTATTTTTCAAGCTGGGTTCGGGCTCGGCCGTTGCAAAAGAAGTTCAACCATTTCTAGATTTGAGTCTTAAAATAAAGTTTGATGGGTCAAAAATAGTTTTAGATGTTCAAACTATGGAGCAATTGTCAATTGTTGCTCAGTATGACCTTGAGTTAGGTTAGACGAATGTTACTACAACCTTCTTGGATGTAAGAGGCCGAGATACTGTTTTGTTGGGGATGATTACCTCTCTAGAGTTCACAAATTTCATAAGAATTAATCAATTCAAGCATGCATATGGATAATTTGTTTATGGTGAGTAGTTAAAGTATCATGGTAATGAATACTTGTGTCTTTATGATCCTAGGTAGAGGATTTTTAAGTAATGATCAAAGTGACGACGACAAGATCACTTCTGAAGTCTTGACTTGGTGTTAAAATCTGTAACTTGGTATACAAGTTGTACCTTAGTGTGGAAGCTTGGTGTTGTAGGTTGTAACTTAGTGTTGAAGATGGATGTTGAAGCTGGGACTAAGTGCCAAATGGTACTAAGGGCTAAATGTAGAACTGAATGTTGACAGTGGAACTAGGTATTGATACTTGGAACTAAGTGTTGTAGTTAGAGAAATATGATCGGAGTAGTCCAACTGGAACTGTGGACTCTCTAATTGACTGGATACTCAACTGGACTTAGGTGTAGAAAGAGTCTACCGGAGTCTAAGAGTTGAGCATACCTGAAGACATGCTAACTGTTTCTAAGACTTTATTACACCAAAACACATCACCAAAGTGGCTCTATATGTGGGAAGCTGAGGTCCTTTAGCTAAAATGAGTGCATAATCAAGTGTAGACCTCTGAGTGTCCATATAATGAAAATATATGTGTTATAATAATTATCCAACATGTTTTATGTCAATTTGTAATGCTTGTTTTCCGATAAATACCTGAAGGAAGCTTCAAACTTTATTGTAATGATCAACTCCTGGATTTCTTTATTACCTTCTCATCACTCATATTATAAACGATATACACGGTCTAGTGCAACATTGTGTATGCATGATACTTTCAAAAACCTAAGTGTATTAGCATGTTTTTTATGATGTGAATATCCAATTTTGTCTTAGGACACTGACTTAACAAGAACTTATCACCTTTAGCCATAATGGTATCCACAGTTTTGTTATTTTCTGAGCTAAAATGGTGTAACATGATCTAAATATATGTATTTTGTGAGATACGTAGGATTCCTTAAGGGTAATTCTTTATTATGTGGATCTCTGAAATAAAATGCACTTCACTAAGATCTTTCATGTCAAATTTATCTTTAAAAAGGTTTAATATCATGTAATAAGTTTATATCATTCGTAACAAGGAGTATGTCACTCATAGATAACATTTAATATATTATTTTAAGCCCATTTTATTTACGATACATATAATTTACAAAGTATTTATCTTAAATCTAAATTAGTTGAGAATATTTTATAACTTGTGGTACCATTGACGAGATGTATGCTTTAGCTCATAATTGGATTTCTTAACTCCATACACTATGGAATTTTTATCCTAACATAAAATATTTCATTAATAATTAATTTGAGAATTAATGTCTTAACATTCGTCTGGTGAACCTCTAAATCAATATGTGAAACTAGAGTCTTGATTTTCCTAAACAAGTCATTTGATGGAATTGTAAAATATGTATCAGAATATCTAATGTCTTCATGATGAGTATAAAACATTACCACAAGACACACTTTGTATATTTCCATGTTTCCTTAAGCATCATGTTTAGTTTTAAATATTTATTTACAACTAAATTATTTATTCTCTTTATGTAACGTGACTTAATCTCATACTAGATTTTTTTGTATCATTGTGTACTCTAGATTCATCATTTCAAGCTATAAATTAGAGTTTAAACCCTTCATGGCAACTAAAAGGTGATCAGATCACTTTCCAAGATCCTAAAAAGACCCCGTGTTTCTTTAATAAGGCCATATAAATTGAAGGCACACCACTTCTTATTTTTGTAGTGGATCAAACCCATCAACAGTTAAGTACTCAAATATTCACGAAACACATTCAAAGATACAATTAACTACAAATATAAGTAGTTATATATAAATAATACATTATCCCCTAATATATATGAGATATTTATTGTAACATGATATCTATAAATAAAGGTTTAACAATAATTAACAAGATAACGTATTTTATTCATTCTTACTTTTACTTTGCAATAATCATCTATAATGATAAAAAATTTCTTATTTCACTCTAAGTTTAGATTTTGATTCGGCTAAGCATATTGGCTCATAAATATTGATATCAGTAACAAACATTAAATTATTATATTAGTTAATAAAAACTGATCAGATCTGGAAAAAAAAACTATAAACTTTTTACGTGATTTATCACTTAAAATACAGTATAAGATTATATCAATTTTTATTGGCGAATATGTTTCTACATCTAGTTGGTTATCGACCTATTGTATATATATATGTGTGTGTGTGTGTGTGTGTGTGTGTGTGTGTGTGTGTGTGTGTGTGTGTGTGTGTGTGTGTGTGTGCGTGCGTGTGTGTGTCTATGTGTGTGTGTGTGTGTGTGTGTGTGTGTGTGTGTGTGTGTGTGTGTGTGTGTGTCTGTGTGTGAATATATTAGAAGACAATAATATTTTATAAAATTTAAGTTATTATGACTAAACTATAACTCTATAGACTAATTTGTAAAAACTAATTGTCCAAGGTTATTGTCCACGATCACAACAACTAAAGAAAATATATATTTATATAAATATCTATCAATCAAACCTATTTTTGATGAAAACGTGATTTGCACTCTTTCATATTGAACTATAATTACAATCAAATTTAAGTGGAGAATTATATTGATTCTTTCATTGTACAAATAAGAAGAAAATTCTACGGTTGGTGTTGGTTGGAAGATCAGAATCAAAAGATTGATAAAATATAATGAGGAACAAAACCAAGAGAACCAATGACTAATTTTATCCTGATATAAATGATAAATATTTCCTCAACTAACGAGAGATTTAAAAATCTAGTCGAATATATAGACTATATTAGTTTAGAAGTTGGAAGTCTGATTTACACTCATATTAATTTGTCATATAATATAACATTTATTATAAAGGTATTCAATATGTACATGAACTGTTTGAAGATAATTAAAAGAGTTTTCTAGTATTTAAATAGAATATCACATATTAAAATAAATGATATCATTAATATCAAATCATAGGTTATTCTAATGTAAACGTTTTTGGTATTGTGGATAGTTATACATTTACATACATAAACATTTTCCTTTGACAAAAATATGTTATTACTTTGAAGAATGTAAAATATAATTTTTTTTAAATGTGTCGATATGATATTTGCACACACACATATATATATATATATATATATACGAGTATGCATTAATGATGAGGTGTAAGATGTATGAGTTTTAAAATTATGCATTGGCTGAAAACAACAACGAAATAGAAATAATTGATGAAAAATATGTAGATGCTTTAATTAAAAATGTGTAAGGGTGAACTAAAATATGTATATACATTAAAAAAGTTACATATATGTTTTGATATGATGCACATAAATACTTTGTTAGAATATGCGTAAGTGGTTTGATGAAAAATGCGTAATTGCATTGATGATGAGGTGTAAGATGGATCGTTGTCAAAATCATGCCTTCAGTAAGTGGTTTTTTCCATTTACGGTGCATATCTGTGTCGCTATAAAACTAAGACGTTACGAGAAATGACTTCAGTTTTGTAATCGTAAATGGTAGATCAGTAAGTGAAATGAACGAATATAAATAATTTTTAGAGCTCATAAAAATTAAAATTGTTTATTAATAAAAGATAATTATATACTTATTTATATGCATGAAATTATTATTTTATGTGGACGTGACCCGAATTCGAATCTTGGATCAACAATCAAGCATGTGAGTGGTCATATGTGCTCTTATTAATTCATGAGCTTTATGTGTGTTCAAGGCAATAAACACTATAAATAGATTAGTTAAGCCTCTTTTGAGGGGGATAATTTTTTTTCAAAAAAAGCTTAGACTATTTCAATATTATATTTTTAATTTTTCAGTAACTTATACCTGAGGGTAGGCCAACTAATAGTCTGAGACTTATCAATAGAGAAGTTTGTGAGAAAAGACTCATACCAGAAGTTTCGTTCCAAAAACGAACTGCAGTACTCATAAAATTACGAACACATACTTCAAGTAGATAGATGACTTCGGTGAGGCTAAAGGTACTACATGGGCATATGTTTTCCAACAAATATGTGTATGATTTTATGAATAAATATTACTTCAAATATAGCTTAACAATTTACATTGCTCCCATTTGGCAGAGGTAACCAATATTCAATGGCTAACCATATGTATGGGCCTCGGTCGTTAGATCATGGTAATGTAGCATTAGTGGTTGATAGACATGAAAGGGTCTCATTGATCGTATTTTTATCAAACATTTGAGATTAAAAAGTCAATATAAAATATTCAACAACACATGTAATAGAAAATGAAACCTTTATATAAAACCATAGATGGTAAAAAATCACAAAATGTCACAAACAATTGTAACACATGTAAATTATCAAACCACTTGTAGTTTATTTTTTATTGAACTATAAATATGATGGATTCGGTTGATTCGAGAGTGAAAATATGACTAATGATTATTTTCAAAGGTGATTAATCAATAGTTATGTCAGTCTCTTTTGGTGGTGGTCATGTCTTGTAGTCAATTATGTATTGGTGGTATATTATTAGTTTTAAAATCAATGTAATAACTTATTGAAATAAAAACTATATATTTATATGTTTGATACTTCTAAAAAAATTCTTAAACTTGTCCAGTGTTGTTCTAACCATGTTTATATTTATCATAGTTTCATCACTCGTGATAAATTAATCCATAAGCCATGAAAATCATATGTACTTGTATTAACTCATGAACCTTACGTTAGCTTAATCCATAAATGCAACTACAACAAATTAATCAATGACCCTTTTAAATAATTTAATCAATTGTCACATTGACCGTATTTTTTATCAATCATTTGAGATTAAAAATGGTCAATAAAACAAGTGAACAACACATGTAATAGACATTTTAAACCTTTATAAAAAATTATAGATGGTCAAAGAAATCACAAAATGTTACAAACAACTGTAACACATGGATATTATCAAATCAATTGTAGTTTATTATTTATTGAATTATAACGATGATGGGTTTGGTTTACTAGAGTGTGAAATATGGCCGATAATTGTTATTAAAGGTGATTTGCCAATAAATATGTTAGTATCTTCTTGATGGTGGTCCTATATTGCAGTTGATTGTGTGTTGATGGTATAACATTAGTTTTTAAAATCAAAGAAATAACTTGTTTCATCAAAACATAAATTTATGTTCATATGTCTCATACTACCAAAAATAATCTTAAACACGTCATATATTTTTATAACCATGCTTGTATTTATCATAGTTTTGTCCATCGTAATAAATTAATCTATAAGCCATCAAAATCGTATATATTTTTATTAACTCACGAGTTTTACGGTGGCCTGGCCCATAAATGCAACTATAAAAAAAATACAGCAATGATCTTTCCAAACAACTTAATCAATTGTCATATTAATTGTATCTGTTATCAATTAGTTAAGATTAAAAATGATCAATATCAAAATAATTCAACAACACATGTAAAGTAAATGGAATCTTTAATAAAACCATAGATGGTTATAACAATTATATAATATAACAAACAATTGTATCACATGAAATTATAAAACTAATTATAATTTGTTATTTATTGAACTATAAATGTGATGGTTCGACTAATTGGAGTGTGACAATATGACCAATGACTATTTCAAAAGGGTATTCTCCAATAAATATGTTAGTATCTTTTGGTGGTGGTCGTATCTTTTAGTTGATTGATTATTGGTTGTATATCACTAGCTTTAAAAATCAAGGTAATAACTTATTTAATCAATAAATAATTTTATGTTTAAAGATGAATAGAGCTGAAACAAAGAGATAGAATATCAAACCAAAAGTAAAAAAGAAAGAAGCATAAAATAAATATATTTGAAGTGAGACAGAGCCACAAGATTTTAAAACATCGGTTGAAACCTCTAAAGCAATAATAAAGATCGAACAACACTCAAACATGGAAATTAAAATAAAAAAGATGCTTCAACAAAAATAAAAAATACGAAAAAACCCTGAAAAGGACTTCTCTCCCAAGAATGATCCAAGAAAAGAAAGAATTTCTTAACCTCTAAGAAACTTCACCCCTCTATACTGTATTAAGAAGTAGGCTTTTGGTTTTGACTTACGAAAGGTGCTGTGCTTCTGTGCCTTGATTTGGCCTTCGCAGGCATTGCCTGTTGAAGGCCGGTGGGGATGAGTATGGAGTTGCAAAACAACGGTGAATTTCCTCCGTTGAATAGCAATGCGGCAATGAGTTTTCGATCGAAGGATGTGGCTCCTATGGACAGGTCATACTCTGATGTTGTAAGAAAGAAGGTGGAGATTGCTGAGTTTAAATCGGAGAGTGTTACTTCATATGATAATCACAATAAAATACAGTTTGCAAGACAAGTTAAGACTGATCTTTGTTCTCAATCAAGAACTACCCTCATAGCTAAATTCAATGAGGGAATTCCTAAGAGGCAGGCATTCCAATCGTTTCTTGAATCTTTCAAGTTCAAGGGAGTGTACACTTACGTTACGATCGACTCAAGACAGATTCTTGTTGAGTTCTCAGTGCTGGAGGATGCTGGTCGACTTTGGGTGAGCAGGTTTTGGAAAGTTGATGGCAAGATGATGAGAGTGATTAAATGGTGTCCACAAAGCACCAGAAACTTTGAATGCCCAGTTGCTCTTCTCTGGGTCAGGTTTGAAAAGCTGCCATAATTTATGTATAATACTTCTGTTATACATGAACTGGCATCAACTCTTGGAATGGTTCATCACGTGGTCATTCCTGATGTTAATAGGGCTAATTGGAATGCATGCTTTGCATTGATTGAAATTGATGTCTCACGATCCCTAAAGAGGAAGCTGTGTGTGGGATTTGGGGATGGTAATGAGTTCTATATAACTGTAAGTTACAAAAACGTTCCAGGTTATTGTAATTCCTGTCACCATATTGGTCATGAAATTGATAAATGTAAAAAGCATTTGGGTATGGACTCCAAGAAACAAAAAGAAAGTGACGATATTATTGCAAGAAAGCCTGTTCAACAAGAATCTTTACAAAGTTTACAGGAAACAGACAAGATTGATAACGTTACTAAGCCTACAAAGGTACAAGCTTTTACTCATGTATATAGAAGGAAACTTAAATCGATTATTACAAAGAAAGACATGTCATCTGTGTCCTGTCCATCTACTAGTGTGGTGAGTCCGGTGAAAGAGAGAACTGCCTCCAACAATGATCCTGATATCATCAGCGCTCTTCAGAACCTTGAGGAGGAGGAGAACTATTTGGACATGAACAATTTGCAGGCTTCTCCTCGTGGTGGTAAGGCTGGGAGTTATAACCCTTCTCCAAGAGCAAGCTCAAATGATCCTGAACAAGATTTTGAAACTGTTATTTCCAGAAAGATCAAGTCTGCAAATAGGAATAGCAACTCCAAAAGATTGTCTATAAACTCTCTTAGGAAGAGAGAAATGGTTCTTAAAAACTCTGCTTCTGATAATGATTAAGTTTGTCAGTTGGAATGCACAGGGTGTTCATAATAATCCTACGATTGCTAGGCTAAAGTTTATTATTAACAATGAGAATGTCAAATTGGTTACTATCCGATGGCTAGGTTTGATAAGATGGAGTTGGTTGCTAAGAGAATTTGGTTTGAGAATTGGGTGGCTAATACATCTAACAAAATTTGGTTATTTTGGTCTAATGAAGTTAGTATTTCGATTGTTGATGATCAGGATCAGTACTTACATGTTGAGATCAATTATGCTGCTTTTAAATGTTGCTTTACTTCAGTTTATGCAAAAAATTTGAGAATACAGAGGAAGATGCTTTGGAGTCAGCTTAGTAACGTTACCTGTGATATGCCTTGGATACTTGCTGGCGATTTCAACACGATAAGATGTCCTGACGATCAGCTCAATTGTGTGACTTTTGATGGAACCAGTGCTGAGGATTTTAATGACTTCATAAGGAATTGCAACCTGGATGTACCTGCACACAGTGGAACTCGTTATACTTGGAGCAATAACAATGTTTGGAAAAGACTAGATTGGGTGCTTATTAATCAAAAGATGCTTAATGGTTTAAGCATACAGGTTTGCCACATGGTCAGAACTTGTTCTGACCATGCTCCTCTTTTACTTACAATTAGTAAAGACACTTCACTTTGCTCTAATATTAAGAAGGGATCTTTTAAGTTTATCAATGCTTGGGCAAACCATCCTGACTTTATGAATTGTGTAAGTCAGAATTGGTCCAAGCATTGTAATGGGGAGGAAAACATGATTTTTTGGTATAAGCTTAAAAGATTGAAGAAGCATCTAAAAAATTGGAATTTAACAGTTTTTGTAAATATTTTTAATAAAGTCAAAGAAGCTACTGTGGAGGTTGAGAGCTGTGAATTGATTCACCAGTATATTAATGACAATACTTCTAAATCAAAGCTTTCAAAAGCCAATAGCATTCTCATACTTGCATTAAAGGATGAGGAATGCTATTGGAAGCAAAAATGTTTCAATTCATGGCTAAATGATAGTGATGGGAATACAAAACTGTATCATAGCTTTGTAGCTAAGAAAAGAAAGAAAAATATTATTGCTGGAATTAAAGATAAAGATGTTTGGCTTACTGATCAATGTGAGATAGCAGCCTCTGCTGTTGATCACTTCAAAACGATCCTTTCCAATGAACTTGATAATAGTAACAATGTTAGTGATGATGAAACTATCCTAAAAACATTCCTAAGCTTGTTTTGGACAGGGATAATATAGAGATTGCTAAGCCTACATCTAGGGAGGAAGTCAGAGCAGTTATATGGGACATGAAGAATGACAGTGCCCCAGGCACAGATGGGTTTAACACTTTCTTTCTTAAACATTGCTGGAATATAATTAGTTATGACCTTTGTAAAGCTCTAAATGCTTACCTTGCTGGTAAAGCCTTCCCAAAAGTGTGTTTGCCACTGGGATTGTGCTTGTTCCTAAAATGGCTAATCCAATCACCTGGAACAACTATAGACCATTAAGCATGTGTACCATCATGAACAGATTGCTTTCTGCCCTCATTAATAGGAGAATATCTTTCATTCTCCCTAGAATTATATCTAGAGGGCAGAGTGCATTTGTGAAAGAAAGATTGATTCATGATAATATTTTAACGATTAAGGAAATGCTTCATAACATTAGGAGAAAGCCTTCTAGAGGCAATATCATCTTACAGTTAGACATGTCAAAGGCGTTTGACAGATTGTCTCACACCTTTGTTATCAAAACATTAAAATGTTTTGGGTTTTCAGATGGCATTGTTTCTCTAATTTATAGGCTAATTTCTAATGTCATGATATCAGTCCTAATAAATGGGACTTGTTCTGGATATTTCCCTCAGAAAACAGGATTAAGACAAGGAGATCCCTTATCTCCTTTCCTTTTTATCCTTGCTGAGGAAGCCCTATTAAGGGGTTTGGAGAATCTATATGTGCTGAATAATAAAATGCAGTTCTATGTAAAGTCTGGATGCATCTTACCATGTTTGGCATTTGCAGATGATGTTATTGTCTTCTCTAACAGTGATCTATCATCCATCAAAAGCTTAAGTAACCTGCTAAACCAATATAAAAAAGAGTCAGGGCAACTGATTAATAGTGAAAAGACCAAAGTTATTACATCTACTAGATGTTCTAATGCCAATTCAGCCAGAATCAATGCTACTTTGGGTTTTAAGACTGAAAATGCTCCTTTCAGTTATTTGGGCATCACCATAGCTACAAACAATAAAGGGAAGCATTACATTCCTCTTTTAAGGAAAATCTATAACAAGATTAGTGAATGGGATTTGAAGAATTTGTCTTATAGTGGCAGACTGTCACTTATAAGACATGTTCTTCAGCCCATCATATTTTTTTGGATGCAAAATAGTATAATCCCAAAAACAATTTTGAATAAAATAGAACTCTGCTTTAATAAGTTTCTTTGGAGACCTAAAGTTAATGAGAGTGCAATTCATTGGGCTGGTTGGAGAAACCTTTGCAAGCCCTTTGAGGAAGGTGGTTTGAATATCAAACTACTGTCTGATATTCAACTCACATTTGCTTGTAAACTCTAGTATTTGTTTAGGAAAGGGAATTCACTTTGGTCTGAATTAATTTCTAATACCTATTGTAAGGACAGACATCCACTTTCTGCTAAGTGTGGTGTAAATGATTCTATTGTATGGAAGGGTCTCTGTTCTGTTAGAGAGAAGGCTGACCTTTTTATTCAATGGAAAGTAGGGAGAAGAAATGTGGATTTCTGGAGAGATTCATGGCATAAGATGGGCCCTATTATCACAGATCAAAATTCATGGTATCTTCCAGCTAAGGTTAAGTCATTTTGGAAAGAAGATAGTTGGGATTCTAATCTTGAATCATTTCTGTCTCATGAAAGATATCAACAAATATGTTGTGTCAAAATCAATCATGATCAGGATGATTGCATAGAGTGGAGTATCTCAAAAGATAAAAAAATTTATACAAAAGTTACTTGGGAAAATATTAGAGTTAAAAACAACAGATCTTTCTTTTTCAAAAAAATCTGGCATAGCTTTATACCAACAAAGTTTTCATTCTTAAGCTGGAAGATATTAAAAAAATTTGTTCCTACTGATAGTGTACTCTCCAAGAAACATTTCTTTATTGTTTCTAAATGCCAGTTTTGCTGCAACTGTGAAGACACAACTCACCTCTTCATCAGTTGCAGTTATGCCTGGCAAATATGGAACTACTATGGGATACTGTTTAAAGTTCCAGTAAGGAGATTTATGACATTGAGGCACATGTTATTTATTTGGTTTAGTTCAACTTCCAGTAAATTCCATGTTACCCATATTGTACCTCAACTGATTCTATGGACAATATGGTATAACAGGAATCACTGTAAGTTTGGTAAACCAATTGATAACTTCTACAATGCTGTGTGCAGAATTAATAGACTTATTTTGGCTGTGGATTCTAAGCTAAAAACTAGGCATTGGTTGAACGTAATAGATGCAGGTGTAATGATTGGCGCTATGTCTATTAGTCAGAGGAATGTGGCTTACCGGATGTGGAAGGCTCCTGCCCAGGGTAGACTGAAGATCAATACAGATGCTGCTTGCTGCTACACTGGTGAAGCTGCTGGTGGGCTCATTGTTCGTGATGAACTGGGGAACTGTGTTGAAGGTGCTGGTTTCCTTTTTGGGAAGCTTAGCCCTCTTCAAGCTGAAATGAGAGCTCTATTGGAGGCCCTTCTCCTATGCAACAGAAGAGGGTGGAGCTGTATCGACATTAAGTCTGACTTTTGGACTCTGGTCAGTAGCCTCAATATCGATGACAACGCGATAAACTCAGGCCAGGATGAGATTTGCAGAGCCCTTATTCGCCCATCTATGAAAATCAGCCACATTTCCAGATCGGAAAATGCTGTGGCTGATTGGATCTCTAAATGGACCCTTGGGGAGAAAATGAGTCGTTCCTTTACAACTCAAGATGCTCCTAATCCACTCCGTGCAATCATTGTACTCGAAATTATAGGTGTTGGGTACATAGAACCAGGTTAGGTTTTGGCTGCTTAAGCTTTGAAGTGGGGAGCTTTGATATAGGGTGCTGATGATTGAATGGATAGGAAGGTTGTGTTTGGCGATTTGAGTGGCTGAGATCTAGGGTTCGTTGGAAATAATGGAGTTTTTGGGTGAAGGAGAGAAGTCACAGAGGATCGATGGAATTAGGGTTCCAATTTGGGTGTAGTGTGTTCGATTTGGGGCTAATTGTTTGGTCCTGGATCCGATTGCCTTGTGTTGGATCTGGTTCTTTTATTTGTAGCCCTATTGTTTTGGGTCTTGGTTGTAGAACTATATTTTTAGTTAATTCAATTATTTTTGCTTAAAAAAAAAAAATAAAAAATGCAACAAATAGGTAGTATACGCCTTGGAGAAGATAAGAGAAAGCTTTAACAAAAGATCAATTTGGGCAAAAATTTCTTAAACCTTCCAATGTTGTTGTAACCATGTTTGTATCTATGATAATTTCACCAATCGTGATAAATGAATCCATAAACCATCAAAATCATATGTATTTGTTTTATTAACTAACGAATCTTACGATGACTTATAAATACAACTATAGAAAAATCAATTAATGACCTTTTAAATAATTTAATCAAGTATCACATTGATTTTATATCTTATCAATCATTTGAGATTCAAAATGTTAATATAAAATAATTCAACAACACATGTAATAGAAAATAGAACCTTTATATAAAACCATAGATGGTCAAAATAATGACAAAATGTTACAACCAATTGTAAGACATGAAACTTATCAAACCATTTTTTTTATTGAACTATAAATATGATGGGTTATGTTGATTAGAGTGTGCAAATATGACCAAAGACTGTTTCAAAAGATGATTTGCCAATAAATATGTTAGTTACTTTTTGTGGTGGTCATGTCTTGTAGTTGATTGTGTATTGGTGGTATACCATTCGTTTTAGAAATCAAGAGAACAACTTATTACATCAAGAAATAACTTTATGTTAATATGTCTCATATAAGTAAAATAAAATCGTAAAGATGTCATATGTTGATGTAACCATGCTTGTCTTCATCATAGATTTGTCCATCGTGATTGAATAATCAATAAGCCATCAAAATCATATGCTTTTTTTATTAACTGACGAATCTTACGGTGATCAATCCATAAATTTAACTATGTAAAAATAAATTATTGATATTTTAAAATAATATATTAAGTTATCACATTTGTCGTATTTTGTATCAATCATTTGATAGAGAAAATGGCCAATATAAAATAGTTCAACAACACACATAATATAAAAAGAACCTTTATATAAACCATAGATGGTCGAAACAATCACAAAATATTACAAACAATTGTAACACATGCAAATTATCAAACCACTTATATTTTGGTATTTATGGAACTATAAGTATGGTTTTTCAGTTGAATGGAGTGTGAAAATATGACCGATGATTATTTTCAAAGGTTATATGCCAATAAATATGTTAGTCTTTTTTATGGTGGTCATGTCTTATAGTTAATTATTTATTGACATAAATAGAAGATGGCTATGCGTCAAAGTTCATTATCAACAAAATAAAGGTCGTGCAATAAACCCTAAATTATGAAATTCGTCAAGCCATCCACCACGTGACCTCTATAATATACGTCAAATTCTCTCCTTGATAAAAACAATTATAAGCCAAGTAATCTTTATCTTCTTGCTAAAAAATGTTATAAGTTAAATCATCTCAACATTAATTACGACGGAATCTACAAAATGCGGGTCATCTAAGCTGATACATAAACGAACATGGTTAATAAACCAAGCCTATAAGACCACACAAGAGGTCATACTAATCCTAGGCTTAGTAAAGTCATATTAGCAAACATGGTTAATCAACCAAACCTGTAAGGCCACACAATAGGACATACTGAGCTTACACTTAAAAGGTCAACATCACGAACTATTTAATAAATCAAACATATAAGGTCAAGCAAGGGGCCATACTCAGCTTAAACTTACAAAGGTAAATTAGAACTCTTCTTAATCAACCAAGCTAGCAAGATGCCATATTGTGCCTTGAGTCACGAGTCATATGTATACAGAACTCTGCGATAAGAAAGACAAACGTCATTTATTGCTTACATACTTACCATCTACACACAATCAGTTACAAATATTCAGTAAATTCTCCAAAACAAAGATTGTGATAACTACAACGTAATATATTCACACAAAATTAGTACAACCAAATATAGTCATTACTATATCCTTCAACAAGGACTATAGGTCTACTTATCCATATCCAACAAAAAATTGAAACAAGCCGAAGAAACAGGTAATGCCATAACAACATACTAATTATTAGTTATACTTTTCTCTTTGGTAAAATAGAGTTTTTTATCCTAAGAGAGTTTTTAGCCGGCAAAGGATTCTAACGAGACAAGAATACTTAAATATGAACCAAGTAAGCGACGTATCTAATAACTGTTCGGCTAAAATATTCAAAATAACTAAGCCTTAAGACTTTTAGGATTACAGCTGATATGGCTGACATAGTTACTACGACATGATCAGCGATGCTTTAACAAAAATGATAAATGAAGATAGATCTACGTCACTTGACAAAATAAAAAAAGCAAACTTCCTCAAAAGATAAAAAAGAATAAAAATATTAGACTTTGCAGATATTAAATTTGACCATTGTATAGTCCTTAAGTTTAACTATATTCTAACTCAAATACTAGAGGGAACTCCTGATAAAACTATATTTTGTATATAATACACGGATAACAATAAAGTGTCTGTATGATTTAATTATACGTGATTTATATTACACATTTATTATTTAAATTATGTAAAAAACAGAGATTGATAAGGAGAAAATGAAAAGTCTTGTTGAATTTGTATCAATAAGAGTATAAACTCTCATTGTAAGAGGAACAATATTTTATACTAAATTATTATTATATTACTTTTCCATTTTATCTCTCTTTTTTCCTCTATAGAGGATTTTGTTGTTTGAGTTTTTATCCTTATCATCAGTCTTTTTTTTGTGGTGGTCTTGTCTTGTAGTTGAATGTGTATTGGTGCTCTAACATTAGTTTTAAAAATTATGGGAATAATTTTTTTAATTAAAAAATAGCTTTATGTTTATATGTATAATACTACTAAAACATTTCTTAAACGTCTCATATGTTGTTATAATCGTGCTTGTATTTATCATAGTTTCGTCCGTCGTGATAAATTAGTCCATACATTCAAATTTAAAAAATCTATTAAGGATCTGTGTAAACAATTTCATAAATTATCATATTTTCTTATTTTTATCGATCATTTGTGACAAAAATGACCGATATAAAATAATTTAACATGTAACAGAAAATAAAACATTTATATAAGAACATAGATGGTCAAAACAATAAAAAATGTTACAAACAATTATAACACATTGAAAATTATCAAAAACACATGTAGTTTATTATTTATTA
Source organism: Limnanthes douglasii subsp. nivea (assembly GCA_036936605.1). Taxonomy (NCBI): domain Eukaryota; kingdom Viridiplantae; phylum Streptophyta; class Magnoliopsida; order Brassicales; family Limnanthaceae; genus Limnanthes; species Limnanthes douglasii. Next base: position 273,621,319 of record JAUPFV010000001.1, on the reverse strand, counting down.
AATTATAAATTTGATCGGTTCAGTTGATTTAAGTGTTAATATATGATCGATGACTATTTCGAATATTGATTTGCTAATAAATATGTTAGTGTTTGTTGTAGTGATCATGTAATGTAGTTAATTGCGTATAGGTGGTATAAGTGGCAGAACCATGAAACGAAATAAAAGGGGACAAGTAATTTTTTTATTAAATTCATTCAATATTTTTAGTAACCAATAAATGATAATTGACTACAAAGATTCTTTATCGTAAAATGGTTCCATTATCAATTTTTCAAAAAATGTCTTCCTCATTGTATACAACTATAAGATCATTCATCCAACACTATCATCAAACCCTCAGTCTGACGCAATAACCTGCAACCAACGCTAGAAGGTAAACCCCACAAGGTGATAAGCTTAGTCAAGAAAGCGTTTGTAGAGGGACTTGAACTCATGACCTTTCCTTACTCCACCAACTCTGCTACCCTTTTCGGGGTAGAATGAATTATGTTATTATTACTATTCCTTAGGTTTTTAGCAAAATAACACTTCATTATAAGTCTACATCAATTAAATAATATTACATATAAAAATAATATTTAACGATAAATATGAATACACTTAATATATTATTTTACAAGATACTTAGACAATCAAATTTAATTTTTAAGATATTTAAAATATTCATGAAATAATATTAAAAAAATTATATCAAATATATTTTTAAAACATCCATGAATATATTAATATATTATTTTTAAAATATATTTTAAAAGATAAAATATGATAAAATTAGATTTAAATGTACATAAAAATAAAATATACAAAAGATATTTTTGAAAACAGATGGAGCTCAAATCAATTTTTTTATATAAAAGATATTTTTAGATAGATATAAATAAAATAAAATTATGAAACAATATAGAAATAAAATCAAATTTGTAAAATAGTTATTTGATTTTTTTTTTACTCAAATTGGATTGCTCTTATTAATAAGATTTGAAATTATAAGGACTATGTGAAAAGTCTTAACAATGATGAGGACTTAATACAATACTAGATCAAATTTTGGATTGAAGATACCGTCATTGAATCTGAAGCAGAGGAGCTATGTTAGATTTGAGGACAAGACGATTTGATTTGGGATGAGAGAAATTGAAGCAAGATCTTGAATTTGAAGCTTTATCAGAAGATGGATTGACTCTAACCATTGTTAATGAGATGAGTTAGCTCTTAGGTAGCCAATTCCCAGACTTTCAAGCAGATTTATAACACTTAAGGGATCCAGGGAGTCATCTTAATTAAAGTTAATCGCTTTCATTTCTTTTAAAGCTTGCTTGGAGATCTAGTAGGCTACGGTGTTATGTTCACGATATATGTGGATGATGGTCATAGCAGGATGGATGAGTTTTCCAGCAACAGGTGATAAAGGGTTCCAAGTACCATGTAGTCTTTCCATAGAGAAGAAGGATCACAAGGATTTCAAAGTCAACTTCGATATTCAGGTTGGTTATATTCATCGAGCGACAAAATTAAAGCCCATCAAGCAAAACTCTACACTCTCCAATGATTGGGAGGTTTTTCCCATAAACTCTTCCAAAGCCCAGAAGAATAGTGCTTTCATGATTTCTAACAAACCCCCCCCCCCTCCGCTAGCTTCTCCAGGATCATCACAAGCTTCATCCGTGTTTAGTTTGAAGCGATTTGCTTTAGAATTTTTCCATTTAAAAAATAAAAGGAGTCTGATATTTTTAAGATGGTTTACGCATCCTAAGCTTAGAGAATCTTTGAAGTCATTTCCCCAGTGAGAGATTTTGAGCAATTTTGCATTGTCCAAGCCAGAGAGGATGTAAATTACATGGTTAATTATTGAAGATGAACTAACATTCTGATTGTGGTATTTCTTTTTATTGTGAGCCGCCCAGATATCCCGAGTAATGATTGGAGGGTAATATCGTTCGAACATTACATTTTTCGGAGGTGGACCAGTACCAAGATCTTATAAAGCAAGAGAGATTCATATTTGGAAAGATGTGGATCTTGAAAAAGGAACTGAAGAAAACCCATACAGACCAAGATTGAGGACACTTGATAAATATGTGATGAGTTTTTTATTCGTTGTTGCAGAATTGACACTTAGATACCAATTAGAAATGCTTCCTTTGAAGGACAGAGTCAGTGGATATCCAGTTAAAGAGAGCTCTCCAAAGTAAAAACGAGGATTTTCTTGGCATGATAGTGTTCCAGGTCTTAGAGAATAAATTGGATTTATTACTCTTATTTTTTATAGGTATCTATGTTTCTTTAGAGCTAAATGAACCATCTGCAGAAAGAGACCAGTGAATCGAATCAGGAGTGTTTCTCAACGAGACTTTCCTAATTTTATCAGTCTCAATGGAAGTAATAGAGCTTCAATCAATCTATGTTCCGATCACCCTCAACCCAAAAGCTATTGACTTTGTCTTTATTGGCATCCCACAACCAGTTTCTGTCATCAAAGTCATTGAAGTGGATGAATGGGTTTGTAGAACACCAACGGTCAAGCCAAAAATCCATGTTGTCGTGACCAGGATTCCAGAAGATGTACTTCTCTGCTATGTCCATGACATTCCTGATTCTAGTCCAGATTTTTTATCTTTTAAAGGAGAAGGGCTAAGATTGGGTGAATATTGCTGCAGTATATAGAGGAAGTAAGTTGTCCCATAAAGAGCTATGAGATCTGAATATAAACAAGAGCTTCAAGAAAAAAACTAGTTGCACATCTTCAAGCTTCTTTAAGTTGAGACTTCCCTCGTCGTGGGGCTTATATAATATGTCCCATTTGGACCAGTTAATGGTATGCTTATTGTCTTTATTCCACCATAAAAATTTGTTATAAAGTCTCTCAATATTCGTTATTACAGATTTTTTGGATGAGTAGCATGCTGAATCAGGAAGGTGGGATAGGTAGACAGGATGGTTTGGATTAACGTTAGTCTTCCAGCGAAGAAGAGAGCGGCATTGTCCCATTTAGCAATTATGTTCCTTATATATGAAACCATGTCTTCAAAATTGTTGATCCTGGTTGAAGAGTTGATAGTAGAGCCAATGTATTTGAATGGTAAGTTTATGTGCTTAAACTCCAGAATCTTTTCCACTGAATGAATTCTCTAGATATGCATGTTATTTGGAACAATTATCTTTGATTTGGTGTTGTTTATGAACTGGCCAAAACTCTCTGGTATTAGGTTAGGAAATTTTGTTTCTGTTGTATTAAGGAGACTGCTCCATTACTAAAAATCATAAAGTCGTCAGCAAATGCTAGACAAGTAATATTGAGATTACCTCTAGATTTGAATCTTGAGCTGGGGTTCTTATCGGAGATCTTCTTAATCCCTTTGATTAAGTATTCATCGGCCAAAATAAAGAGACTATGAGACAGTGGGTCTCATTGGCTCAATCCTTGAGTGTTGCTGAAAAAGCCCTTTATTTCTCCGTTAATGATGATTGATGAGTGGATGTTGCTTATACATTTGTTCACCAAAGAAATAACATCACTATTAAACCCAAATGAAGAGAGAATTTTTTAGAGGAACTTGTGGTTTAGCCTATCAAAAGCTTTGGTCTTGTCTGTCTTTAGAATCACGTTGCTTCTTCTAGTGTTAGAGTTGAGATCTTGACTGAGTTCTTGATCTATTAGAATTGTTCATGTATACTCCTTCCTCTTAAGAACGCACCTTATTCTTGAGAGACTAGATTAGGCAGAATAGCTAGTAGTCTATTTTTGATAATTTTTCCAATGATTTTGCTCAACATTGTAGCAAGACTTATGGGCCTGAACTCCTGGCAGGTATCAGGGTGAGTAGTCTTAAGGATTAGACATATGACTGTGGCTTGAATACCAATTGACAACTGATAGCCATTGAAAAAACCCTGAATTGCTTCACATAAGTCCTTGTAGATGTTGTGCCAATATTTTTAATAGAATTCACCATTTAAGCCATCAGGGCCTGCTGCGCAGATATAGTAAAAGAGTTAATGATACCATGTATTTCATTCTTTTCAGGAACGGCCAAAAGTTTTAAATTATCCTAGTAAAAGAGTTAATGATACCATGTATTTCATTCTTTTCGGGAACGGCCAGAAGTTTTAAATTGTCCTCATCCTTGACCAGCTTAGTAATAAGATCCCACCGATAATTAGTATTATCATCACACATATTAACAAACAATAGAGATTGAAATTAGTTCACAACAGAGTTGTTGATATCCTTCTGTGAGACAAGTCATTGATCACCATCCTAAATTCTATTAATCTTGTTCTTCTTAACTCTTTTTTTAACAAAGTTATGGTAAGAAGTAGTGTTCCTATCGTTGTCATTTAATCATAAAAAATGAGATTTCTGTCTCCAATAAACCTCTTCTCTATCAAGTAATGATAGATGAGTTTTCCTAGCCTCCTCAAGTAGGTCTTTGTGAATAGAAGAGTGAGAGGTTTGATAGTTATAATTTTTTAAGTTGATTTCTTCTTCAGATTTCTTTATAACATCAAACACATTACCAAAAACCTTCTTGTTCCAGTCTCTTAGGTAAGCTTTTAGCCTATTTTCCTTGAACCAAAAGCTTTCCAAAGGGTTCCCATCTATTTTTTCAGCCTAACTCTTTTCAACAGTCTCCTTAAAACCAAAGTGCAACATCCACATATTTAAAAATTTAAAGGAAGATCTAATTTTCTCAAGGTTGGATGAAATAGAGATAGAAATAGATGAGTGATCAGAACAATTTCTTGTTAGATGATTAACAACAGTCTTCTCAAAGTAATTCATCCAAGGAGTGTTGAATATTACTCTGTCTAACCGTTTCCATTTCCTCCCATTTGACCAGGTAAATATAGAGCCAGTGAATCCAGCATCATGAATATTATAGTCCATGATAACATTGTTGAAGTCTTCAATGCTTCTTAGGTTAGTAGATGTAAATGATAATTACTAATAGAGGTTTGTAGTAGTATTGAAATCACCATATATGATCCATTCTTTTGATGTATAATCAATAGACCTGAGAGTATCCCAAAGAGGCCTTCTGAGTTCCCTTCTATATTTAGCATATATTACAGATGCTCTGAAATCCTTATCAATGGTAGAATGATGGATATTGAAATGCGGAATCTGATCTTCATTTAATAACACCTCCACCTTGAAATCCGGATGCCACATTACCAAAATTTTGTTGCTGATATTACCAGTAAAGCAACTATAATTCAGTTTCTGAGAAACCATTTAAAGATTAGATAATTGAATAATAACTTATTGTATGGTTACGAAAATAGGTTTAGTAGACTTCATTACGGATTTAAGCCTCCTAATAGTATTTTTATTGCCCAACCCTCTTACATTCCAGCTTAGAATAAATACAATCATTTGATAGATGAAAGGGGTTTGGTGGATCTTTTAAGCTTGATCAGTTTAGAAGAAGATGGAACGTTAGTATTCCAGTTTTTAATCTTCTTATTTTTTCTTATTTCAGTCTTCTTGGATTCAGCTTCTTTATCTTTGTTCCCATAGACAAGTGAACCAGAAAGGCTACCAACATTCTCTTTGGTTGGGGATAAGGTATCATCAAGAGGCTGTTGCTCAACAAAAAAATGATCTTCTGTCTATTGTTCGTAAAGCCTCGATGATTTCATATTCTTTGGGCAAAGAGATAGAGTTTGAATCATTGGATCTTGAAGATGCTTCTTGATTATCAGGGTATGAACTGACATTTTCCAGGTTAGGCTTTGAAAAACTTCGCTCTGTGGTATCAGTATTGTTAGAAATATGATCCTCATTGTAATTAGATATGTCATCATTATTGACAATAATGGATTTCATTTTGGTAGTGGTTTCAATCACAGCTTTAGGATTATAAGGGATTTGATTCATTGTAACAATGGTTTGAGTAGTTTGGGGTTTTTTTTTGCAGTTAGCTTTAGAATGACCAATGTGGGAACAAAAGTTAAAGTAGTTAGGATGGTCATCATATATAATGTTAACCCAGAGACTTTTTTCCTCACCAAATTTGATCAAGATCTTCTGAATCAGAGGTTTAGAAATGTCTATTTCAGCCCAGATTCTGCAGCAATTTTGTTTAGCTCTATTAACTGAAGGAACCCAAATTTTGAGAGGAGTGCCAGTAACTTTAAAGATTTCACCTATTGTAGATTCATTGAACATAAATTCACAGAGTTTAGAAAAGGTAGACCAGACTGGGTGAAGGGACATTCTTGGTTAGAATTGAATTGGGGAGTCCATTTCACAAGCCTTGTGGTTTTGCTTCCAACATCCCAAACATTTATGAACAATTGTTTCTTTAAATCTTCTTGATTGTTAAATTCAATAAAAATATACCTATAGTCCCATATCGAGAGATTGTAGTTCCCAGAAAACTTGAATTTCCCTAGAAAGTTTCTAATAGTGTCCAATGTAGGTTTGTCATATGCAAATTTTCCTATTAACGTAAGTTTACGAGAAAAAATTATTTATCTTTGGGCTCAAAGGTAATAATTGAATGATCATTGTTATAAGAGATGGTTACATTATTGTGCTGGGAATCTTGAATCTTTGGTTTCAGAGCGTCTGCATATGAAGGATAAGGAACAAGAGGTTCCTTGATTTTTGGGTTTTCATTGTTTGATTCTTCTTATTTAAATATTAATTCTTTTATTTATATAACTTTGAATTGGGTTATCAATTTTATTCATTTGGTTTAAAGAATTTTAGGTTCAAAATTTAAAAAAAAATCTCAAAAGAAAACAAAGAGAAAACACAAACCTTAGAAAGCTGAGTTGAGCTTGAAAAACTGAAGTCGTGAAATTCGGTTCGTGTTCTTCATTTTCTCCCATATTCTTAATTTTTTTAATTAAAATATTCTTTTTTTATTTATAAACTTTGAATTACGGTTATGAATATTATTTATTTTTTTATAAATTTTAGATTCAAAATTGAAAAAAAATCTCACAAGAAAAAAATAAAGAGAAAAACAAAAGGCAAAAAGAAAAAATAAAATAAAAATGTCAAAAAGTAAGACAAAGACAATACAAAAGTTGAGCTAAGGTGAATTTTCCACCATTATTAAAGATTTTTAACTTAAATATTTTCTTAAGCATAATAATTATCGAATAATTTTAAATCAAAATTTTCCACAATTATTTTAGATTTTTAAATTAAAATTTTCCTTAAACTTAGCTATTATCCCAAATTTTTAATTTAATATCTTTTAGATAATTATTATAAAAAAATTGTATTTTTCGAGTAAAAAGACCTACACTTATTTTTTCTTTTATGTTTATATGTTTGATAATCATCCAACAAACCTATTAAGCATAAAGCATAAATACGCTTTTATATAAAATCGAGGGGTGAAGTTATTTCCTCCATAATTTTTTTTATTTCCCTCATATTTTTAAAAAGATTCTATTTTGTTATTTCCTCCATAATTTTTTTTATTAATTTACCCTTTTTTTAATTTTACTCTAAACACTTATATTTACCTTATTCTCCAGCAACCACTTTAATACCATATCTATCTTAATTTTTGCAGCAACCTTCTAACCACCACTTTCGATTGAAGCAATCTATCAAAGGTAAAAATCTCTCTTAAATCTTTTGTTTTAATCTATTGGTTGACAAGAGTTCCGGGAAATCGGCTATACTCTACATAGCTAGTTCCACAAACCAGAACTCTCTTGCTATAAAAAAAATTAATGTTTTCCTGCATATTGAGTTCGTCGATCATATTTCTGATTTTTTTTAGTATTTAATTACTTCTATAAAACATTGAAAATCTGTTTTTGATATTTTTATTTTAAAAAAATTAACTTGTTTTTTATTCTTAAGTTTATAAATTTTGTTCGTTACCACTTTCACAAGATTATATTATTTTATTGGTTGATTGAGTGGTGTTCTTAGTTGTTGAATCTTTGGTTTTAGTTTTTTCTCTTTCTACGATTAATTTGTAAGAAATTTGAGTTTTTTTTGTTTTAAGGGTTTAATTTTAAAATTCAAATGATATGTATTGGTTGTAATTTGACTTAATGAGTGTTTGTTGAAATAAGAGTAGGATAGTGCATAGTGGCATCAAAATATAAATTAGAAAGCAAAGTAAGGACAAAAAAGTAAAAACAAATGTTGAATATTTTTTAAAAATTTAAGATGGAGGAAATAATAAATCTTATGGAGGAAATAGCTTCACCCAAGTAACCAACTTATCTTTCTTTTCTTTTTTAATTTTAATTTTTAATGATTCGTATCTTTTAAACCGTAACTCGGAAAAAGAATCTGAAAATATCATTGATTTTATTTTGTTAAGACGAACAAAACTAGTACCATTCATGTTATGCTTTTAATTTTTTTTTTAAATATATTTATACGCTCATTTATATGGTTTCGCATCTAGTGGGTTGATTTCGCATCTAGTGGATTAATTTCGCATGTAGCATCTATTATACTGGCCCTGAATTCGCATCCGGTGTACACAATTTAAACAAGTTTCACATCTAGCAAAACAAAGAGGTTTCGCATCTAGCAAAACAAAAAGATTTCGCATCTAGCAAAACAAAGACGGTTTCGCATCTAGCAAAACAAAAAAGATTTCGCATCTATAAAAAGAAAGAGGTTTCGCATTTGGCAAAAGAAAAAAGGTTTTGCATCTATCAAAATTAAAAAGGTTTTGCATCTAGCAAAATAAAGATGGTTTCACATCTTTTTCGGTTACCTTTTAAATTTAATTTTTTTTTAAAGTCTGTATCTTTTAAACTGTAACTCGAAAAAAAAAATCTGAAAATACCGTTGTTTTGCTTTTTAAAGAAGAACAGAAAAGACAAATAAGGATATCGAGAATCACCTAACAATTAGTATTCATATTCATGTAGATAGAGAAACGTGTTGGGTTTAACGATATACTTGAATCTATGATGTTTTTTAAAGACGAAACGAAACCAAATTATGAATCGGAAATTACAGATAAAAACGATCACGATGAACAGATCAAAACTCGTGCCTCTGAAATCAACGACTTAGTTCAATTGAAAACAAGCGGGCATCTTTTAGCTCGTCGTCGGAAATTGTATTCTTTAAAAAAAAAAGTCTGGTTCAGGAAAACGATTATAAATAAAGAAAAGAACTACGGTATATAAATAACTTTTATTAATTTCAAAAACACCACACAAAGTCGATCTATAAATACAATTATAAAAAATTAGTTGATAATGTTTTAAAATAATTTAACCGCCTTGTGTTGGATATCATACTACAAACTGCTCTTTGCTCTTTATACATCGAACACGTTACCGAACTGCTCTCCCCAAACGGGAATGCCTTCTTTCTGTCATCTCGAAAAGATGATCCTCCCGGAAATAGAAAGAAGGCATCTTAAATTATATACGGCGAACAAATGTACTCGCCGAGCCAATTCACATCCCTATCAGTTCATCTTTGAAAAAATATCTTTCTCACTTTTAGGTCAAATCTTCCCCCAATAAACCCTCTTTATCAGCTCCCTTAGAAAAAAACATGTATTCCCTCAAAGTGATGAACTCAGGAGCTTTACACGCGGCTGGAGGAGCAGAAGGTGCTGTAATTCCCGGAATGCCGATTACCATCGGTAATTTCGCGTTCCGGGCACTACAGCTCACTTTTAGCATCATCGCAGTATGCGTAATGGCGACGGCTTCCGAGTACTTTATAGTGACTGTGTTCGGGTATATCAATTTTTTTAAAAAGATTTTGAGGATTTCGTAGATTTTTTCAAAATTTATATATGATCAATTTTGTTGTTGATTTTGCTGGATCAGGTTTTTGATTGTTGCCGGCGTGATTCAGTGTGTATGGAGTCTGGCTGCGGTGCTGTTGGACCTCTATACGTGGAGGATGGGATATGCCATAGCGAGTCCCTGGGCATTGGGCTTCTTGGCTGTTCTCGATCTTGTAAGTACCAATCAATATTATAAAATAATTTAGAACTATTATTTTGGGCCAAAGATAGCTTAATCCATCCCATTTGTGCCAAATTGAAATGCCTGCTGAGAGCTGTACTGTCCTGAAGATTGGTAAAGAGACTGATGGCCAGAGGCCAAGTGATAAGACCGTTGGAGGTAGTGATACTGCCTTTAACAAATTCTTCAGCTAAACTGGGCCGGGCAAGTATGTTCACCGTGCATTTTTGTAGACCTAGAGCCCACTGTCAGTTGTCAATTTAGGACTGGAACATACCGCCACTCTTCCACCGTGAGCAGCTTATCAGTTGCCAATACACCATTGGAAAACAGATTGTTGATCTTTACTTGGACCACATCCATAAGCTTGATGACAACTATACCAAGGATTCCTTGTGTTTAATGCTGTGGGTGGAGGTACTGGATCAAGTTCCTGTTCCCTTCTTCTGGAATGTTTGTCCGTGGACTTTGGAAAGAAGTCCAAGCTGGGTTTCACTTTTTACCCTTCACCACAGTTTTCGACCTCCGTTGTGGAGCCATACAACAGTGTCTTGTCAACCCACTCTCTTCAGGAACACACAAGTGTGTCTATTTTGCTTGACAGTGAGGCTATATATGATATCTGCACGGATCATCAACTCTGCATTCGAGCAGCTCTCAGTTGCACGGATCATCAACTTTGCATTCGAGCCATCATCTAAAATGGCCAAGTGTGACCCATGACAAGGGAACTATATGGATGCTGTCTGATGTACAGAGGTGATGTGGTGCACAAGTTCGACGTTATGTATGCCAAGAGAGCTTTTGTTCACTGCTGTGTTGGTGAGGTTATGGCGTAAGGTAAGTTCTCTGAGGCTCCTGAAGATCTTGCTGCCCTTGAGAAGGATGACGAGGAGGTTGGTGCTGAGTCTGTTGATGGTGAAGATGATAAAGGAGATAGTACTGAACCTAAACCCAATTTACCAGTTGATGTTACTCGAACAGTTGTAGTTGGATCTTTAATATCTATAATGTCTTTTGCTTTTTTGCCTTTGGTTCTTGTACTTATTTATCCTATGAATATGCTATTTAATGCTTGACTTGACTTATGAGTTTTAAATAAATTACTTTCTGTTTTTACTTTTAACTGTGCAGATCACCTTCACCCTCACGTTCGCTGTTGCGTGCGCATGTGCTGGTGTGACTACGCTGCTTGATAATTTTCTTGACAAATGTAATATCATTATGTGCGATAGATTCGAGACTGCTACTGCAATGATGTTTCTTTGCTCGTTTATGACTTTGGTATCTTTTACGGTCAACTTTTGGAAATCAGATCTACTGATTCATGACATAGCAGCGGAGAACAATCAGTTACAGGTATACATGTACTCTTTTGGTTAGATAGTAGAGTTACTTTATAGCTTTTTTCTTCTTTAAATTAACTTCATATGTCTTCTATTAAAAAGATAAGGGTACCGGGTATTTACGGTACCTGGACATCATTCATATTGCGGGTTGCTGAGTGTGCCATGACTGCAGTGCCGGTATGGGATATGGCTCATAGTAATATATTTCCTCCGGCTTATGTGTAAGATTTCTTGTATTTTATACTTCTTTTATAAGTTCATTTATATTTTAAAAATAGATACTAATTCTAACAAAACTCGACAGGTTTTTTCTACCAATCATGTTTGTGCGTTATACATCCAGTGTGGCACTCGGCATATTTGATTACATCAAGATTAGCAGTCCACACACCCGACGATGTACACTGAAAGTGATTTTACTCATTGATGGTGTGAGTATTTTATTTTGTATGTAATATTTTCAATGTAAACTGTTTTATTTTATTTCAATGCATTTTGTTTTCACTAGGTGATCACTGTGTTAGCGTTTGCAGCAACTAACGCACAGTTTGGGTTCGCATTGTATGAGTTTTATGACTTAAAACCTTGTGTTTTTCGAGATTTTTGCTGGAGGGAGGAGTTTGAGTTGATATGTGGGTATGCAGTTACTATATTTGGCGGGGTTCATGTGGTGGCCAGCTTAATTGTACTGAGTTCAGCAGATTTGCACTAAGATAGCGCCAATTGGTGCAGTTGGTGTATATTATATCTCATGTATGGAACATATACTTTTATAAGATAGTTGTGGTTACTTATATCTTGGGAATGTTCACCAATTGTTGCAGTTGGTGTAGTTACTTCTATATCATGTATGGAACATCAACTCTTCTAACATATATTTTAGTCTTATTGTTATCTAATGGAATATATTTTGTTGTTCAAATGGTTGTTTAGTTGTTATGCTTTGTCTGCTAAATGGAGATTCAGTTGCCTGACGAGAGAGCGCAACAACTTTAAATAGTACTAATATGCATACAAAATCTTTTTTTTCTAATGAGGTTGGTTTTTTTTTTTAATGTTTAAGATCTAAAGTAAATTTTAAATTATGATTCATATTTTTTTAAGTTATGTATTAATTTGCATTAAATATTTAATAATTATTATTTTTTTATTGTCTACGTATACATAAATGAAAATAAATATTTATTTAATTATTTGTTTGGTCTATTTTATAAAACACAAATAATTCAAATCATTTTATTTTAGTGGCCAAAATCATTATATGAATTTTTTTTACATCCATTTTATAAATATTAAAAAATATTTTAATTTTAGTAGTTTTTCTATAGGGAATGTACGTATCAACATGATTTATTTACTATTTTTAAAATTTATGGTCACTAATCCAGTTTTAAATTTTTGAATGAATCCACCGGTATAAGTTAACAATATAATCCATTAGTTATTTGCTCCACTAGTCTATTAGACTATGTTTTATTAAACCAAACTATTTGTATTAAGAATTAAATTGTGTTACATAGCAACCCAATACTTATTGGGCTTGTTATAAAATTAGATTTAAGACCTAAAGGAAAATAAAAAATATTCCAGAATGTTTGGGCGCTATAATTGATTTTCATTCCCAGCCATCTTCATTTTTACTTTTCTTAGAACCATGTGTGCTCATCGAGCTAGTATCCATGGTGATTGAGCAATATTGAAATGAATCAACTCTTCATAGCTTGAGCCAGGTAATAACGTGATTCCAAACAACTTTTTGGGTTGATAAACAGAAGAATGTGATTTCTTAGTTGCTTGTTAATTTCTTCTCAAACAGAGAGATCTTCAATAAGCTCATAGAAACTGAGTTTGCTACAAGACTTTCAAGAAGTGAGCTTTTATTGATTGGCATATATTTTTACCTTCTCTTCATCCTTTTCTCTTTATCCTCAAGAACTTTATTTTTTCACCATTTCTATTAAAGTTAAGAAAATTTTGTGTCCAGAAGATACACTCAATCTGACAGTGTATCAATGCCTTTATATGTCTCTTGTGTACAATCTGACAGTGTATTATCCTTTAAGGTCTTTTGTATATTCTTTTGTATAATGTTTCTACTTTATTTCTCTTCACTTTTATTTTTTTTACTTGATGAATCATCTATCATAGACTTCTTTCCTTTAAGTATGATAAAATTAACTGTAAAAAGTTCTTTATTAGTTTGATTGTATGGCCTAGGATTGCTAGGAGACTTAAGAGAGTGTATTGTTTCCACTATATGGTTCTCATTAGTAGTAATAGTCTTTTTACATATTGTATTCTTGCATCCTAAAGACATACAAACATTGCAATATGGAAGAATATCTCCATATCGTATATCCACCTAATATTCATCATTGTCCCCAAATCATATCTAAGCCTTATGGATAAGATTCATTGTGACATTAAATTCAATCAAAGATTTTCAAAAATTATGCTTAGCCTTGTATTTTCGAGGAATCCACACTTTTAATAGGTAACCTAGTGAAGATGAAAAATTCCTTATGTTCCTCCATTATATAAAAATTCAGAAAGGTTCGGAAACATAATCCAAAATGGTGTGGTTAGGCATTTAATTTTACTATTAAAATATGGTTTCCACTTGAGAAATCTCATTGAAGATTCCCCAATCTGCCACACTTTTCTTTTCAATAACTTGCAAGGATCAGCTTGCAGTGTAAAGTCTATTATGATGTGTCTTACGTCCCAAGAAATTGTATTCACTTCTCTTGTAAAATTAAATTTAAAAAATGGAATATAGGATAACTAAGGCTTATCTTAAGCAAACTCTCCAACTAAGGTAAATTTTATAGATCCAACAGTTTCTCCTTGTCTTTTGTTATGGGTTGTACTGTTATATGATCCCTTCTTTCTTAAATACCAGAATGTTCAAGATTAGGTTCTCTAGTTGTATCCCTTTTTACCTCCGCATATGATTTGACTGAATTATTCATTAGTCTTTCATTCTTATTTAACATATCAAATATAAGATTTTTTCTAAAACCAAAACTCTAGATACTACTAGATTGATTAATACTTTCCTTGATTTGAATATTTCCTCTGTTTTTTGGCATGTATGGATACTATGCTCCCAATTTGTTCTTCTCTAACATTTCTTGAGAATTTGCTTTGTGATTTTGGATCAAATATTGTGAAACGTTAGTGTTTTCATTTATAGATGATCCTTGTTGAAACCATGTAACTATATTTAATTTTTTCTTGATTCTAACCTATATGGGCAAGCAACTAGTTATAATTGCTCGACTTGCAAGCGCAATACTCTGTTCTTGATTCCCAACTTTATTCTTGGAGCTTTTTTATCTAGTTGTACATAAATGGTTGAAGAACCTTCTTTTTTTATAATAACTCATTAGGCTATTATTTTATATATTTGTGACTTAAACAATTTTGTAAGATAAATTATTCGAATTAATAAAATCATACATTTCTCTTCTTTTTCACGTTTCTTCTACATAATATCAAAGTGCATGTTTAGATCTTGAGTTTAAGTTTTTGTGTTTTTTCTTATGTCATCCAACAGTTGTTTTCCGAAATAAAAGGTTATTTTTCTTGCATATTTTCATTTGATTTTGGCTATTATAGTTTAAGTTTTGGTTTTGGTCTTGATTTTTAGTTTTTACTGTTGGTTTTGGTTTTAGATTTGGATATGGATATATATATATATGGATATAGTTTTGGTTTTGGTTTTGGTTTTGGTTTTGGTTTTAGATTTGGATTTGGATATGGATATGGATTTGGATTTGGGTTTTGTTTTGGTTTTGATTTTGATTTTGGTTTTAGATATAAGAGTTAAGAATTGGAAATTGGGAATTGGAATTGTGAATTAGGAATGGAATTTAGAAGTTTCAATTTGTTATTGGTTATTATTTTTGTGATTTAATCAAGTTTAGGTTTAAGTTTAGTTTTGAATTTTTTATTTGAATTTTGTATTTCATATTTTGGATTTTAGAATTTCGATATTGGAAGTTGGGGATCTAGGAATCGACAATTGAAAATTAGAAAGTAGAAATTAGAAACTAGGAATTAAGATTAAAGATTTGAGATCTGAATTGGAATTTGACATTAGAATAGGAAACATGGAATTATGAATTGAGAATCGAGAATACAAAGTCAATGATTTGAGATATGGGACTAGAGATTTGAGATGAGATTGGATATTCGATTGAAAAAAAGATGATATTGTTGAAGAAATATGAAGAAGAAGATGTAAGAAGAATATGCAAGGAAGAATTTGTTTGAAATATATGAAGAATGTGGTGTTTAATATCCGTTTGAAATTCGTTTGAAGATCATTTGAGGATTGAAGGCAACTTGCAGATTCTTCACGAATACTCAGTCGACATCTCAGTTTTTGTTTTATGTGTGACAATATCTCAATGTTTATTACTGTTGCATTGTGGGATTGAGGGAAGCTGTTATAAATATATCACATTAGCTATTTTCCCCACTCACCCATTAAGTTATTATTATATATATTTGAGACTTAAACTATTTTTTTAAGACATACTCTTTTAACAAATAAACTTAGCAACATTTTGTTTCTCTTCTTATTTAGTATGTTATATTTTTTGAATACAAGTTCACATCCAATTTATTTTAAATACGAAGGTAAATCAACTAATTCCAAAGTATGACATGATTGGATCTAGTTCTTCATTTATATGTTATTTCAAAACGTATAATTTTAGAGTAATTGGTTCTCTACTTACTCATAATTGGTTTAACTGTACAAGGACAATAAACAATATCCCATTTGTGATTCTCCTCAAGTGCTTGAAGTTCTACTCGCATTACATTTTTCTAACACCCATGTTACATAGCTTGTTTTTAGCTAGTGGGAATTGAAATACTGGATAAAGTAGTTACAAGAAAGACTAGGTAATAAAAACAATATCTATCAGAGAGGCGAGAATAATGCGCAGATCGACAAAGAGTTGTGGAAGCACAAGTAGGATCAGGTGTCGTGACAAGATTAAAATGGGTCACAAAATAAGTAGGACCAAACTCATCTTGATTAGGTTTTTAATGTACAAAACTAGGTTTAAACCTTTCTACAGAATTTGGTATATCATAAAAAATCGCCATGAGAGATAAAAATGCAGAAGGCGAATTAACATAAGATGAAAAAAAATATTGAATTTCAAAACAAAAATCACATTCATATATACTCGAAAACGAGGAGCATGAAGATCGTCATAACAAACATAACCCTTATGGTGACTAGTATAATGAAGACAACCACATTTTATATATTGAGCAGCAAGTTTATGAAGTTCATGAGTAGAGAGGTGTATAAAACAAACACATCCAAAAGTACAAAGATCTGAATATGAAAGAGAATGACCAAACAACTTAAAGAAATGAGAAATGTGATTTAACATTAGAGAAAGTAGGTTATTAATATAAAAATTGACATGTATTCATCCCTAGAATCAAATTATAATTTTTTTATATTACCAAAAAATTGAGTTTCAATCAATGCAAGAAAGTATTTAAAAACTAAGAAAACTTTAGATTTAGCCCGAAGAAAGTAAACCTAGGTAAAACGACTAAAATCATCAATGAGGGTCCTTAAACAAGGATCTTTAAGATGAAGCTTCTGTAATCAAGTGGTTTGCAACTGAGGGTCTTTAGACAAGGATTTTGAAGAATAGGCTTATGTAACCGAGGGTCCTTAGCTAAGGATCTTGAAGAATCGGATTCTGTAAATGAGGGGTTTACAATCGAGGGTCCTTAGACAATGATCTTGAAGATGAAGCTTCTGTAACCGAAGGTCCTTAGAAAAGGATCTTGAAAATTAGGTTTCTTTAACCGAGGGTCCTTATATAAGGACCTTCAAGGTTTAATTCTAATAATATTTTTCAAAATACAAACTCTTAAAAATAATTTAAAAATATCCAAGTGTTACATTCTTGTATGGACGAAATTTATTGAAGGTATATGATGTGGCGTATGGTAAATGAGTTTGCTTTTGGGTTGTAACTCAATTTAACAAAAAATAGATAAATGCCTTCATATATTATATGTAAGTTAGTAGTATATTATTAAAAATTATGGATTAATCTATCCTTAATGATATATTTAACTAATTGTCAATAGACAATTTGATTAATAAGTAATTGGCTAATTAAAATACTTAATAATTTTACCCATACATTAAAACTCATTATGGATGTGATTAGATAGATATGGGGTCAAATTGGGGCCTTCTAAAAAGATTAAGCGCAAATATACACACTCATTGACTATCAAATGAATTAAAATATATGAATATAATTAGAATAAAGTGTAAACCTAATTGATTTAACAAATAAAGAGATATACGGTTCTATTCTTTTAGTTATTTACTGAGCATCTATCACTGTGTTGGTTGGAAGCCCAAAATTATTTATCTTCTTCTCTTTTAATTTTTAGATTAACAACCTCAATAAACAAGATTAAAGAATCACAAACAAAGAGTAGATACAAAAAATCAACCAGATATGGTCTATAAGACCATCTCTACCGAAACTCATCACTACTATTATATATAGTCTCACAAGTAAGTTTGTTTGCCTCTTATATAGACTAGTTAGTTAATAAAGGGTTTGATCATTTTATTAAAAACAAAAAGTAATTGAATGGTCCAATTCAGTCTATTAATTTGTATCAGATCAGATGTGGTTCCTAAAATCGATTAGTATGATTGTATGGTTAATCATTTTAATAAACATGTTATTTTAAATTTTAGTAATTTCACACATTGGGAATTGTTTGTTGATTAAAATTGTTATAATGTTGACTTAGGATTTAAAACCATAGTTTTTGTTTATTGATTATAGTAGCATGATTATGGTTCTATGATTGCGATTAAGTTGAATTACATATTAAAAGTATGATTTTCACTTAATTTGGGAATCTTTCTTGGTAAAAAAGGATTTTTGGGATAAATAAACCCTAAACCAAATGAAAAAATCATAGTTGTGCAAGTTTTTTCAGCAAAATATATGATGTTGCCGCAATAAAGTGTTGTTGAGAGGTTATTTGTTTTTGGAAACTCCTATTATTGTCGCGGTGAAAATATGTATTTGTTGCGAAAACAACCTTGCTTGCCATAAAAAAAGTGTACTATTACATCAAAGTTCATCACCATAACCGCGTACCTATTGAGGTTTTTAGTTGGGTCTTCCTTCCTCCAGATCTATGATAACGTAATATGTTTGGACATGTTGATTTTGTATATGGGTGATTAAGACGTGTTTAAATGATAAGTGGAATTTCATGATTAAGGTTGTCTATACTACATTAAGTTAATCATAAAACCAATATATCGATCCAAAAAACGGTTATTGGTGAATTGAGGAACTTAGGATCTAAAAAATTCATGGATTAATCCTAATATAAGCATTTTCAACCTAAATGAAAGTCAATATTTAGCATATTCAATAGTAAATGAGAGGTTATCATTTTTGAATTGATCATTAATTTTTTAACAAAAATATCGAAACCAACCTCATAGAGGGTTTTAGTTAATGAGATGGTGTATGAAATATTAGTTGGATCTTTGAAGAATTTGTTTCTTGAATAGTTGGTGAGGTAGTAATAAGAGTACTAGGTGGATTAACAATATTGATAAGGAAGTAATTCGCTGAGCCCAATAGAAAAGGAGTTAATTGCAAAAAGAAGAAGGGAAATATGCCCATTAGTGTACTTATTGTTTATTAGAAGACAATGTGTAAATAAAGTAGTTTGTAAAGGACTAATTATGAAATAATAAAAGACTACCTAGGACATAAATGGGTCCCACTTTCCCCACTATATAAGGGAGCCCCTTTATTCTTGGTAGGTTGATATTCTTTAATACATGATCTTTCTACTTTCTCTCTCTACACTTTTAGCTCTAGCCACATCAAGCACAAGATCCCAGATTCCTCATTCTTGTCATTTATTCTCTCAACAAATATGAGTTGAAGTATCAGAAGAAACTTCATATTTTGTCTTGATAAAAAATTGGTTTTGGAGGTGTACTAGGTTCAGTATTTTTTTATTTGTCCTTTTGTTGATCATAAGGTGTAGTATAAGATTTTTTTTAACAACATAACCTTAAGTGATAGTGATAGATTTTTTCTTAACGTTAGGCTCTTGGTTAGAAGTGGATGAATCATGTCAGCTGTGAGAAGGTTAATCATGGGAAGCATGAGTTTTCTTCTTCAGATTAATAGAAAGCACATTAGAAGCTTATGTGTTATTCAAAAGGCTTTCATCGGGTTTAGATATTTTCTTCTTTATAACAACAAAGGTCGCACATGTCATTTTCAAACACTTTTTTCTAACGGAAACCCCATCTTGACTTGTGAGTGTTTGTAATTTTTTCTTAGGAAGTTCTTCAAGTGGTGTAGGTTTGTCTCGAGTGGGACGCGAGTTATCATTTTAACGAGCAACAGGCGAATTATCACTTTGACGAGCAACGTTTAAGACAATTACAGTTATTTTTCTCCTTGGAATGAGGTCATCTATCGGACTGTTAAGTTCATCATTTTGTAAGAATGATTCTATGCTAAGATTAGTTTAAGAAAGCCTTGTACTAGGTTTGGTTTGTTTTCTTGTTGACTTTGTTTGCTAGAAGAAACATCAACAATATCTTTTGACACATTTTTTATGAATTTTTAAACCAAGTTTTGTTTTATCTTTCTTGGTTGTGTAATGATTGAAGAATCACAATCCTACTATTTTTAGGTATAACCTCATATTTATTCTCAGTTAGAGTAATCCTCTCATCAGCTGACATGGTAAGTTCGTTGATATGCCAAAGACTGGCTAGCAAAAAAAGTCAACTCCGAAAAGGTATTAAAAATCTAAAAACCATACTGAATATGTTGCAACATGTAAACTTGGAAAATGATTTACATTATCTTCATCGTAAACATTTTTGAAGAGTTGTTAATATTAATTTGAATTTTCAAATAAATAACATTTTTATAAGAATAATACAAGTTAAAAAGGAAAGAAAATAAGAATGAATAAGTCATATCTTACGTGTAATCATCCAATGTCTTTCAATTTAGCCATATCCCCGGTTAGCATTTTGGTATTAGTAGTTCTTGGTTATAAAAATAAATGATTTTTTCCATTCATGAACAGATGTAGGAAGGTTGATGATTTTATTCATGTCTCTCATACTTATAAAGTAAAAATGGTGTTTGTGTAGATATCAATGTTGGCTAGCAAATCAGGAAGATCAATAAGTCTGTTTAATATTTTTTTAGCTAAGTAGCACATTAAGCATGATACGTCACCTATTAATAGCTAGTTGAGTGCAGAAAATATAGATATACCTAAAGAATTCTTGAATAAATTGGAGAATGGGAAATCAAAGTCTTCAATGAAATACATAAATAAAGAAGCACGTTTTATCTTCTTCATTATTATGGGGTCATCAACCACGTTTAGGGAGACCAGTAACAATTGATGAATTAAGAATTAGCTCACAGGTTATTTTGTGTAACACGTATATTCGAGGGTCCAAACAGTTATAACAAATTCTTTGTAAGGGTGTTTTTTTGAGAGAAAAAGAGAGAAAAAGTGAGCTAATCCAAATAGAGAGAGAAAGTAATATTATATTAATCAACCAGATTTAGTAACTCGTGTAGGGTCTTTTTATAGTACAATAACGGGCCCCACACGCTTTAATTCCTAACTATTACACATTTAGTCCTTACATTTTGCCACTTATTCATAATAAATACTTTCATTATTCCTTTTACAATATTTCCCTAATAAAAACACTTCTTTCCAATTTTTCCATATGTATATTATTCTCCCTCATCATTAGCCCCCCCAGTCCTTGTAAAAATATTTTTACAATGACTGTAATAACTTCTTCGAATTTCGTCTTATTCGTTTTAATTCTCCTCGGAAAATGTCTCTTCGAATATTCTCGTATTCTTTAACTGTCCTCAAATAACATCTCTTCGAATAAACATGCCTCCTCGAAATTATTTTAACTACAAAATGCTTCATCGAAGAAAACGCCTCTTCAAATTCCTTTTAATTCTCCTAGGTAACACTGATCAGTAGCCCCCCAATCCTTGCAGTATATCTTAGCAAAACTTACACCATAACTCTCATCGGAAACAATTATATAGATATCCTGATTCCTTCAAAATGTCCTCTTCGAAATTAATCGTATCAATATAATATAGCTTCCCAGACTTGGCTAATAAATTGCAAGGATTGAACTCATCGAATTTTTCAGCATCAACTCACGTATCCCAATCAACAATCTCCCGCCTTTTTTATGATGTCATTAGTCGTAATTCCTTGTCACCAAATCTTTTTAGAGATCTTATTACTCTTTCTAACCTTTTTCATCATTAGATTGCCTCTTCACATCCTTCCTCACTTCTCGAAACAATACCATTGTACCTACGTTACCCATAACACCCCTAGGAAAAAAGGAAAATGTCCCTAGGCCTTTCTGACTCTAAAATCCCATCCACTTCTATAAATACTCACCCCTTTCATTTACACTCTAAACTTTTTGTTCTAAGTTTTCTAGAGAGATAAAGATGGCTTATAAACCTCATGTTACCACTTACGACGGTTCCTGGCCTCCATCGGAAAATTCTCCCGCTATCATACCCCTCGAAATTTCTCACCAGAACCAACCTTCTTATCTCAGCCTCCTCGAATCCATGGGTAAAGACAGATACTACAAGAATTCTTCTGGTAAAAGAAAAAAGCATCATAAAGATAAAAAGAACTCTCAAGAACGCAAACGCGCTAAAGGTACTTCCTCGCAAACTCCAAATCCGAATTTGGCTATAGTAGTTGACAATTCTACTCTGAAAATCGACACCTCTAAATCAAATCTTCCAGCCACCCCTTTGATAAAGGGGAGTGGAAGCCCTCGATTCTCCTCCTCAAGAACCAATATTACCGAAGACGACCTTCAAGAAATGCGAAACAAATCCTTGATCAATAAAGGGAAATAAATCGCCTCGGATAATCCTGAGCCAGAAACTCAACCAATTTCTATTGCAGAGAACAAATCCAGTGGCCCTCCATTGGCCTCTTCCAGTCAAATATCTACCGCTCCCCCAACAATGTTCGAAGAACAGGCTCGACAGATTGCCCCAAAATCCAAGGGTGAAATCACCCTTCCCTTGGAACTTGATGCCATTGTGGGCAATAACATTCGAGGAATCGAAAACAAACACATTGTTGCACTTCACAATATCTCCTATAAGTACTTTTCGCCTTTGAAAGAAACCATGTTTAGGACCCGATGATGTATCCCCCCGTACATCAACATCACATTCCCCTCGGAATGTGAGACTCCTTTATCAGCTAAAGATAATGAATTAGTTGTTTATACGGAAATCATGAACTGGGGGTTAAGGTATCCATTAGATCCATTCTTTATTGAATATTTTTCCAAAATCGACCTCTGTCCTTCATAAGCTGGTCCAAACATGTGGTTCATACTCATGGCATGTATCATGGATTCAAGGATTTCTGGCAACGAATTTTCCTTTAAAGAGCTCATCGGATTATTTGGCTTAACAAAGAATCCGTTTTTTCCTTTTTACTCCCTAACTTTTGGCCGAGGATAAAAAGTATTGAAAGACTTGCTAGAAGCTGACAAGAAGTGGTGGAAACAATTTATCTACTTTTCTGGACACTGGGAAACAGGGTCTGAGTCAACCCCTTTGAATCCACACAAGTTGTCTCTCTTGTGGACCAACAAATGTAAGTCTGCTAACTCCTTCTTTTATTCTTCCTCGGATAACGATTTGCTAACTTACTCGGATAATGATTTTCTTATGTAGCTATGACCGGGGTTTCAAAACCATACGCAGACTATGTAGAAAGTGCCACCACCGTCTTCACCAAACTCAGCGAGTGGGCCAAAGAAAATTGGGACAACGATTTCCGACTGTGCTTTATGAACAAAAACTTGGCCAAAAGTCGACTCTGGAGGCTGAACCCCCTTGACCGGCTGACCATGAAAGAGTTAATGACTCCTCCCTCTCAACAAGAAATCCTTGATCGAGTGGAAAAGAAAGATACAGTCATTTATCTTTCGAAGCGCTCCCACGCCAAAAGTCACCTTGATGACTCTGAAGAGGAAGTGTCCACGAAAGACCTTCAGTCAGATTCTGAAGGATAATCTACTAACCAAGAGCCACTCTCTAAAAATACTTTCGTTACAACTCCAGTGTCCCCCCTTCGGAAAACAGTCCATCCTATCAAAAAGAAAGAAGCCAAGAAAAAAGAACCAAAAAAGAAAAAAAATTGTCTTGGAACCCATCCAAGAAATATCCAAAGATACCAAAACACAAAATGACATCCAAGAAATATCCGAAGACATTGAAGAACAAGATATTGAAACCGAAGATGAAAATAAAGGAGGAGAAAACTCAGGTCAGATGTCAAACTCTCCACTCTTTTTATCTTCAAGTCCCTCTTCGAATGATGGTCTCCCAAAACTGGCACCGCTCCCAATTCCTCGAAGCAATCCTCCAGAAACCATCGATCTCATCATTCTTACGGGTGAGTCTTCGAATTTCGACTCCATAACAATAGGTTCTCCTACTAGCTCCTTCAAAATTCCTCAGGATGATGAATTTTCTTTGCGTGTTCGGGATTTACTCCATGCTTCTGTCAACATGGGAAGAAAAATGCAACATCTGGAAGATCGGAAAAACCATTACAAGTTCCAGGCTTCCCTTGCTTCCGCACAGCTCGAAGAGACAAGGAAACAACACTCCACCTTAGAAAAACAGGCTGATGCAATCTTTGAAAAATTTTCTGCCTTAGAAAACTATGTCATTCTCCTCGAAAAATGATGTCATTAAGAAATAGATCTCTACCAAAAGAAGACTGGTGCTCAAGAAAGACTCATTACAGAACTCAAAAAAACTCACCAAGTTTCATAAAAAAGATTCAAAAAAATTGAAGATTCCATTGAAGATTATAAATTTTTAATTTTTAATAAAGAAAATGCAGAAAATATAACAGTTTAAAAAAGAAGAAGATTCAGAAATAAGACAGATTCTTAGTTTAACTAATAGAAACAAGGAATAATAGCAGCCGGTGTATTACAGAAGCATCAACGATTACAATAAAGATTTAAAAATAATAATATAACATAATAGTAAAAGAGAAATGATTATGTTTCGAAGCAGTAAAAACATTTTTCAAAAACGTATCAGAATTTACAATATTCAAACGTTTAAGTTTCTATACGTGACATAATAAATGTATTATTTTAATGCACGACAATATTTTTAATTAAAATATATATAATAAAATAAAAAGTTTGAATTTGTGATAATTGGTAGAAAAACAATTGTAATTAGTATAAATGGAGGCTTAGGTTATAATGGGTAGAAAGATAGTTGTAATGAGTATAAATAGAAGCGTAGGTAATAATGGGTAGAAAGACAATTGTAATGAGTATAAATAGAAGCTTAGGTAATAATGGTTAGAAAAACAATTGTAATTAGTATAAATAGAAGCTTAGGTATTTATTTGTAGTTTACCCACTAAATATAAAAAAAAACTATTATCATTGAATTAATTTTATCTCTTGATTTTCAAACATTATCTTGACATTATATTTGATAAAAAATTCATTTATCATTTGATACCTTTTTATCGATCATAAACTCAGAAATTTGCCGACGGTACCCCAAAGTGTACATCACCCCTAAAACAGGGTTAGAACTCTCGCACACTGATCTCATCAGTGTATAAAAAACCTTATTTAATGGATATATTTTTTAAAATATAGAGATTCCTAATAAGTAATAACACTCTCCCACGACGCGCTAACTACGGAATCCAATACCAATTCTATGATGTGATTCACATAGTAGTATCTCACACATTTGTGAACCATAAAATCCAATGCATGTATTAAAGTTAGATAAAGTATACCGAATATAGCATTATAAGAGGAAGATACATCAACCATATTAAATATGCAACGAACCTTTCCTCGATAACCGCACCGACCGAATGTTACATTGGTATGAAAGGGCCAGGCTAGAAATGTTACACATTTTGATAGATCTCTCACCCTACTCCCTTATTTTTTGAAACTGAAAGTTGAAATTCCTAAATTGCCCTTCCTCTCTCTAGATTTTGACATTTATGCCATTTTGTCTCCAAATCGGCCGAAACACTTAATCAATCCGATATTACACTAGATCTACAAGCTTTGTAGTAACATCTACTAATCTAAACCCATTAATTCGAAAAAATTAGCTTTTTTTCGACTAAACCCATAAAACCCAATTCGAAAAATCTTAAATCGGAGTATCTATGGACAACGAAGAGATGGGCATTTCTCTGGAAGACTTACTGAAGGAGGAGGAAGCTTACCGGATGGAGGTAAGGACCGAAATTAACGTTTTTTAATTTCAGGGGTGTCGCACGCTGTTCGTGCGATGAACAGCAGTGTCATCGCACGAACAGCGCGCGACCGTCGCAGGCCCAAAATGCGACGGTGCTAGCAGACCGTCTCATTTTGGGCCTGCGACGCTAGGCAAAATTTATGGCCCATTTTTTTGGCCAGAGAGCCTCTGTCGCAGGCCCAAAATGAGATGCTCTTTTGTATCCGTCTCATTTTGGGCCTGCGACGGGTATTGAAACATGTCTCATTTTGGGCCTGCTACTGCAACTTGTATATATAAACTCATACTTTTTGATTGTATATTTTGCAGGAGGAACCTGCCCAGCCTCCATTTATGGATGCCGATTACAGTAAAATATTCACCACGGATAGATTATTCACTAAGGACGAATTAGATGCTTTCGTGGAGATTGAATCAAAGAAGATCAAGTTTGTCACAATAAGAAAACTCTACGATAGTGGGAAATGGGGAAGGACTCCTAGGTTAGAGTACGTTTGCGAGCGATACGGTGTATACGTATCAAAGGCAAAGCCGGACACTTTGAAAAAAAGGAAGACATCGACGAAGAAATGTAATTGTCCGTTTGCGCTAAAAGGTCATCCGATCGACGTACTAGCCATGAAATGGCGTTTGGAGGTGATAAACGGTACTCACAATCATGAACCCTACGTTCGCCTAGACGGTCATTCCCGCGCTTGTAGGCTAAAACTTGACGAAGAGGAACTAGTTCGTAGTTTGTCTCACCTAGGTTCGCGCCCTAGGGAGATATATAGTGGTTTGAAGCACCAATATCCCGAAAACATTTCGAACATGCGTGCAATCTACAATGTCCGCCAAAAACATCGGGACGCTGAACACGGGGGACAAACCCAAATGCAATATCTATTGACGAAGTTGAAGGAGAATGGATACTCGACGTGGGAGCGTTTGAAAGATGATACAAAGGTGATCACTGACTTTTTCTTCGCACATCCTACTAGCATAGACTTATTACGTACATTCCCGAACGTGTTATTCATGGATTGTACGTACAAGACGACTAGGTATAAGATGCCGTTGTTAGAGGTTGTCGGTTTTACGTCCACTTCCATCACATTTACCGTTGCGTACGTGTTTATGAGCGGAGAGAAGATTGGAAACTACGTATGGGCTCTGGAAACTCTTCGTGGTTTGATGATGGATAGCGTGTGCGCATTTCCATCCATCATTGTTACCGATCGGGAGTTAGCTCTCATGCGTGCGGTTGATAGAATTTTTCCCGGAACACACCATTTGTTATGCACGTGGCACATTAGTAAGAACATCCTTGGGGCGGTTCGGAAGATATTGCACGATGATGTGGTAGCGAAACAATTTGTTGAATTTTACAGTTACGCTGCGGAGGCGAACACGTTTGAGAGTTACCAAAAGAACCTCGATACACTTAAGGAGATGTTCGCATCTAAACCGGAGTGCTTTGCGTACGTCATGGACTCGTGGATAACAAAATATGCTGACAAGTTCCTTGCGTACAAAACGAACACGATTAAGCATTATGGCCAAACAACTACAAACAGGTTAGTCCTTCTATCCTACTTTTCGTTGAGTTATTTTATTAAAGTTCAAGTATGTTGATAATTTATTACTTGTACTATGTAGGGCGGAGGGTGCACACTCGTCCCTAAAAAAATATCTTGGGACAAATCAATGCAACTTTGAGACTTTTTGGGAAAAAGTTCATAACTTGTTAACGAAGCAGCATGCGGGTATCGTCGAATCATTCGAGCGAAGTAAGTTTAGATCAATTCCCGGCTTCGATGGTGTTTTGACCAAAAATCTTAAAGGTCATGTGTCACATGCGGGGCTAAAGATACTGACGGTTGCTATTGTACGTGCTCGGAATATAGGAGTAGATCGGGTGGCATGTGGAGGTTGTTTCCTTAGGAAAACTCATGGTTTACCTTGTGCATGTGAAATTGCCTTTATAGCTAGAGAAGGTAGGTGCATCCCTTTAGAAGATGTGGATATTTTTTGGAAAAGATTAGATATTGTGCACAGGGATCCTACCTCTCGCGAAGAGGAATTGCAAAAAAAGATTTCCTTAATTGACAACTCCATTCGTAGTTTCCGCCCCGACCAACAAGACCACATTATCAATAAAGTAATGCAAATTTTGATGCCCGAGACAAGTCATATTCAAGATCCTAAAGAAGCAGTTAGAGCTAAGGGTAGACCAAAGGGAGGCGTTGATAAATCGACTAAACGGAACCCTAGTTCGTGGGAATATCCCATTGAACAAACCGCTAGTGCTAGTACTCCGGCTAACTCGGTAGGTAGTACACCCGTAAACACGTTAGGGAGCACGGCCGCATCCAAAGTGGCTCCCATCGTTCCACCCAAACCTCCATTAGCAAAAAAGAAGGTTGGAAGGCCTAAAAAAATTGTTAAGGATGGGAAGTTAACATTGTATCCGGATTGCATCCCGACCTTTCTACACACTTACATTTCAAAGTTAGTTGACGTTCTTCCGGACGGACAATGCGGATATCGTTCCGTAGCGCATTCAATATACAACGACGAAGATAGATGGGCTGATGTTAGACGCGAGTTGTTGAAGGAGTTGCGGGACAACCGTGCATGTTGGTTGGATGTATATGGTTCGGAGAAGGTGTTTGACGATTTGATACAAAGATTAGATTACTTCAAGCCGAATCCTAGTAGCCACTATTGGATGACATTTCCGGACATTGGACTGGTCATCGCGACAAGGTATCAATGCATGGTATACCATGTATCGCTCGCAGCCTCGTTAACGTATCTACCAATACGTGGAAAGCCACCCGTCAACAATTCGACGATCATAGAAGTTGGGATAGCTTTCGTGCATGGATGTCACTTTGTTAATGTAAGTCTATTTCGTTTCCAATCAAAATTTCTTACGCTATCACTACTAATGCATTCGTTTACGCAATTTCCTTGTAGATTACTACTCCACCCGATGGACCGTTGCCTCCATTATACCCGTGTTGGGCCGCTTACGCAACCGAAGAAGCGAATCAATGGGCGCATCCATACTACCGGCGGTTGAACAAATTTACACAGATAATGCCCGCAAGGAAAATCAACTTGAACGAAAAACCCCATGTCACAGATTTGACTAGAGACGAGGACGTTTCAAATGTTTGAAATGTTTTCGTGCAACATTTGTAGTTTTAGTTTATTAGTTTTCCTAACATCTACTGTAACATATGTAACTGTAACATATGTAATTTTGATGTACTTTTGATGTACTTTTCATGTAATTTTGAAGTACGATGATGTACTTTTGATGTAATTTTGATGTAATTTTGATATAATATAGTTCACGGTGTTTTTGGAAGTTACACAAATGAGTTTGATATAATATAGAAACACATATCATTTTTGGGCATGGTCGCAAATTGGGCCTGCGACGGTAGCCCAAAAAAATGGCCCATTATTTTGGACAGAAGGCTAGTGTCGCAGGCCCAAAATGCGACGCCTTTTGGGCCTCGTCGCAAATTGGGCTTGCGACGTGAGACCAAAAAATTGGCCCATTAACTTGGACAGAAGGCTTGTGTCGCAGGCCCAAAATGAGACGCCCTTTGGGCCTCGTCTCATTTTGGGCCTGCGACGAGAGGAAAGATTTTGGGCTCAGTTTTTGAGACAGAAAATAGGCCTGCTTTATCATTTTGGACATTTGTTTGGAATATAATACCAGTATATGGGAGACAACAACAAGTACATTTTGAAGAAGTTCAGGAAAACAACTAGTACATTATGAAGAAATAGAAGAAAACAACAAGTACACTTGAAGTGGTTGCAAGA
Source organism: Limnanthes douglasii subsp. nivea (assembly GCA_036936605.1). Taxonomy (NCBI): domain Eukaryota; kingdom Viridiplantae; phylum Streptophyta; class Magnoliopsida; order Brassicales; family Limnanthaceae; genus Limnanthes; species Limnanthes douglasii. The sequence goes on along the minus strand of JAUPFV010000001.1, from coordinate 273,591,771 downwards.
AGAGGAAATCATTAAGTTATGACTTTTAACTTAACGAAACATACGAAAATAATTAAACACGGAAATGGCAACAACCAAATGCTCAATCATCGAAGTCGTATCCCAAGTTGTCGTCAGAATGAACCCCTTCCTCCCTTTCCGCAATCCTATCCTGAAGATACGCAACCATATCCCTACTGATGTAGTCTACCACTGTCATGTTGAAGACGGCGGCCGCTTCTTGCTTAATTTTATACGGCTGAAACAACAAACGCTGGAGCGGTTGGCAAAAAATATACCTCCGCTTGATTTGGTCACGGTTGCGCACGAGGAGCCCTTCTGTTTGTAAACGGCCATAACCGTAGTACATCTTACAAAGCACCCGATCAAAAAAAGCATCACTAGTATCTTCCCCCATCTCTCGGCGGGTAAGTCTTGCCGCCAAGAGCAAATGGTAGTCTTCATGGGGAGTAAACTCCATTTGTTGAACTTTCTAAGTTTGAGAATATGATATGAATGTAATCGGACTTGTAGTCCCTTTATATAGTGAAGACAATTTAGGTGGGACTTTATTTTAGAGAATGAGAGGGAGTTTAGAATTCCTAAAATGAGAGGGAGTTTTTGAATTTTGAAAATGAGAGGGAGTTTAGAATGTGAGCGGGATTTTTTGAATTTCCAAGAATGAGAGGGAGTTTTTGAATTTTGGAAATGAGAGGGAGTTTTGATATTTTAAAATGAGCGGGATTATTAGAATGTTCGAGAACGAGAGAGATTTTTTGAATTTTGAAAATGAGAGGGAGTTTTCGGGTCCGTCTATAAATAGACGCTTCATGCACATTGAAACTTCATCATTAGTTGATAAATCTAGTTGAAAAATGGGTTCATGGACTGAGTTGGAAGATCAGTATCTGATGATGGCATCAGTTGAAGTTGGTAATATGCACATTCCAGAGGGTGGTAAAAGGTACTGCGAGGCATTAGTATGCCAGATGTACTTCCTGTGCGGAAGGGATGGTGTTCAGCCGCCTTACATTTCAAGGTGTGTTGATGAAGTGCGAGCTAGGTGGTCGGTCTTGGTCAAAACCCGTCGACATCTAGTTTCTGACCTCAACGAATTGGAACGTCGTATTGCGGGTAACCGGTTCAACTGTCAAGCGACGGATTATATAACAGAGGGCCAGCTGGATGAGGTCCGCTCTGACATTTATGACATCCAGATACAGCAAATCCGTGACTACAAAGATGCGAAAGAAGAAAGGAGGTTGATGAAATGGAACTGGCCTGATAGATAATTTTGCGTGTGTATTTCTGTTTGAGTGTGAGTTTCAATTTAAGTATGAGTTTGTATTTCTGTTTGAGTGTGAGTTTCAATTTAAGTATGAGTTTGTATTTCTGTTTGAGTGTGAGTTTCATTTTAAGTATGAGTGTGTATTTCTGTTTGAGTGTGAGTTTCATTTTAAGTATGAGTGTGTATTTCTGTTTGAGTGTGAGTTTCATTTGAAGTATGAGTGTGTATTTCTGTTTCATTATAATTTTGAGTGTGTATATCATTCAAAGTAATCAAACCGATTAAAATAAATTAAAAGCAGTCATACAATAAATTAAAATACAAAAATTAAAAGCAGTCATACAATTAACCCATTACAAAAATTAAAAGCATTCATAGAATTAACCGATTACAAAAATTAAAAGCAGCCATACAATTTACCGATTACCAAAATATAGTGTTGATGTCCAAAAAGCTAACAAAGTTTTTCTGAGAATAATAATCAATGCCGTCGGTACCTCTCGGCGATCCTACACATCATGAGGGCGGACTCTAGAAGATCAGGGTGATCCAAAGTAGGTAGCGTAGGAGCAAACGCAGCAATCTGCTCGTATCCTGAATAAACAGCACCACCCTCCGGCTCCACCCGAGGACCTCTCTCCGGCGCAGGACGACTGACGATGTACCATAGCCTTTTCCTCGCCCAAATGTAGTACATCGGGTCAGCACTCGGTCCACTACCACGGTACTCTGTGCTAAAAGGAGTGAACACGTGGCTTTCCCAATTCTGCCACAAGTGATCGTCCCACTTTAAGTCTGTGACCCACTTCTTCCCTACTTTTTTCGACTTAGGAGGGCGTATATCCTTAGGAATCAGCTGTACATACCCCATCTGTCGAATGACACGGTCTGGGTAGTACGCCGCAACCACGTCGAACGAAGCAAGGTTCAACTCAACATAAGTGATCTGCTGGAACGGAAAAGGGTCCCGTAAATGTATGAACGGGAGGAACAGGACCTGTAAATAGAATAATTTAGCCCATTTATATTAGTAAAAGTACTCATAATTAAAATAATTAAATTGAAAGAAAATGACTTACATCTGCCTCGGTGCAAGTCGCCAGTACGTGTCTCATCTGCATGCGCACCTCATGGGAGACACCAATCTTCCGCGGCCCATGTCGGCACATATGGGGCATGGATACGTCGTAACCCGGAAAAAGTGGAGCTCGAAGCTGAACAAAGTGTGCAAAAATCCACGACTCGAGCAACGCTAGAAACCCGCAAATGCCTCCCGTACCATGGAGAGATCCCTGACTAAGGGCGTGGTACAGCTGCGCTAAAACCAACTGGCCCCAGTTGTACATATGCAAACTCTGGTACTGGTTCACGAACTGGAGGTAATCTAATGGAATGCTGTTCCCAGTTTTGTTCGCGCAAATAGTGGTACCTAACAAATATAGTATGTAGGCACGGGTGGCATGATCTACCTGGTCATCAGTGATCCTCCTATCACTATACTGAGAACTACTAAAAGTAGTATGCAGCCACCCTAGCTTCACACTACCAGCATTCCTAAGGTTTTTACTCAGCTCCGATTGCCGCACACCTAGCATGGCAGCATAAGTAGCAAGCCTCTCAACATCATCGTCAAAGGGTATAGCTGTGAAGGACCTACCTACAACCGGTAGTCCAGTGATGACGTGGACATCGTCCAATGTGACTGTCATCTCCCCGAACGAGAAATGGAAAGAAGAAGTCTCCTCATGCCACCGCTCTAAGAATGCCTCCACCAAATGGAGGTTCGTATGCCAGCGGGTGAGTGCATCGACGAGTGGACCGAATATAGTCTCCATCACCCTGGCCCGTACCCTACTCTGCTTTGTAATGTCCCATCTCCGGAGACTATCATACATAGCGAAGCATCGGAGAGTGACCCTATCCTGCAATATGTATAAAATATGTAAATTCGTAAAACTATAATAATTAAAAACATGTGTACAGAACACATAAGAAAATTATAAAACAGTATAAAGGTGTAACACTTACATCCCCGTGATAGACGCTATAAGCCTCGTGCAGGGTGTAATCCGGGAAAAGTCCCGGAACATGCGACAGCACGGAATAAAAATCAACATCCTCACCCTCGGATGAGTGGAATGCTGCCTCTGGCGCGTGAGGTGCATCGTCCTCCGTATAGTCCGGTACATGAGATGCATCAGCCTCCATATACTGCGGTGCATCTACATCGTCATCGTACTCCTCGTCAGGGGGATGCGACGTAGAAGCTGCCCCTGTGGTACCATCAGCAGGAGTAGGAATATATTCGCCGCCACGACGGAGACGTCGTCTACTACGTGTACCGGGAACATGTTCCCCGCTCGGAGCAGCCTCCTCGGCCTCGGCCTGCGCTCTAGCCGCTGCTGCTGCCTCCTCGGCCTCGGCATCGGCCCTAATTTTTTTAAACGGATTTTTTGCTTTAATCTTGAATCGAGGCATCCTGTAAATACGACGCAAAAAAATATGTATTAGCATGCGAAAACCAAAATAAATATAAATATTAAAAAAAAAAAAACAATTTCGGCCTGGTCGCAGGCCCAAAATGAGACCTCATTTGGGCCTGGTCGCAGGCTCAATATGAGACCTCATTTGGGCCTGGTCGCAGGCTCAAAATGAGACCTCATTTGGGCCTGGTCGCAGGCCCAAAATGAGACCTCATTTGGGCCTGGTCGCAGGCCCAAAATGAGACTGCTGTTGGGCCTCGTCGCATGCCGTTCATGCGACGAAGACCCCTCTTCATCGCACGAACGGCATGCGACGAGGCCCAACAGCAATGTCGAAACCCTTATGGCTACAACCCCAAAACAGCCTCATTTCTAACAAAACGAAGCACCAAAACGTAGATCCTACCAGTACTAACAACAATATAACACTAATCTAACAAAACAACACCTAAAATCATACAAAAATCCAACTTTTGAAATCGAAACCACAAAAACTAAAAAACCTAGATTCGACAGTTTATACCGAATGAAATCAAAAACAAATAACACCATGATGTTCGTATCGTTTACCTTTACGTTTTCTTCGGTTTAGATTCTTCAAAAATCGAATTTCAGAAATGGGTCTTGAGAGGTTTCTAGAGAGAGAAGGAGAAAGAGAGGAAAAAAGTGGTGAGAGATCTATCAAACGCTTTTATAGCTAGGTTTTCTGAAAAGGGTAAAATGGTCAAAATTTAGGTGCGAGATCTATCAATTAGGTATAAGATCTAGCGGTTTTAAATCTATAAAAATGTGTATTATTTCTAGCCTGGCCCGGTATGAAATTATCCTACAAGTGGTGTTTCTTTTCCAGTGAATTCTGTTAGTGGGTGGTTTGTTTTTTCAATGTAGAATCATTATTTATCTTACTGTAGCTTGTTTTGAATAAGATGTTAAAAAACCTCCCATTGAGAGCCAAAATTCACTGCACCTCAACTTCGATTATCTTAGTAGCTATTATACCGCATCTTCATTAGCCCCGAAAACCCCGCACAGATCATCACAATATTTAATTATCTATGAATATAGTTAGCGATAAATATATGGCCCTATGAAAGAGTCAGGACAGAACTGTGGTGGGTTCTGCAAGATCCTTCCGGATACCTGCCCCAATATCTCCGCCCGTTCTTAATAGGCATAATGTAAGACGAGATAGAAACCCAGATGAAGAAGTTATATAAACATGAAAAACAAGAGGGAGCAGAAACATAATAAATCAAGATAATGCAAGTATAATTAGATCATTGTTCTTCTCAACTTCGAGTTCGAATTGTAAGAGAAGATAAATCTATTTATTGAATACAAATTCTTATTCACATTGATAAAGAAGAATCTTGTTAAAAAAAAAAAAACAAACAAAAATATATGGCCCTATAGTTAGTTTTTTTTTTTCTTTTTAAGCAAAACCGAACTTTATTAATAACCAAATTGAAATGTAACATGAATTGAGATCCAATTTGAAAGACAATCTTTAACTAAAGGGCTTAAGGAAAAAAGTCCAACTGAAAAGCCCCAAATTAAGAAAACCCTAGATCTAATGTACTCTTCCCATCAGCTTCACACTAGCAATCTCCACCTGCCTCCCTTCGAAACAAACCCTAAATCAGAGCTCTTCTTCTGCACCTTGGTGATGCTCTCTCTAAGTACACCTCTCACCAGAGAGGCCGAAACGGGGACGGTGCACCTGAGATCAGAAGACTCCATCAAACCAAAACCCTAAATCAGAGCTCATCTTCTGCACCTTGGTTGATGCTCTCTCCAAGTACTCCTCTCACCAGAGAGGCCGGAACGGGGATGGTGCACCTAAGATCAGAAGAACCCAGCATCCTCCAAATAAAGCCACCCAACTTCAATTCTAGAATCCATTCTCAGACTCCATCCAAATGAAAAGCTTCAACCAGATCCACCCGATATTCGAGACAGCTACAATTTTGAAAGAAAACCAGACAAAGAAGCGAGATCAGAAGCCACGACTTCTGCACTTTGGTGATGCTCTCTCCAAGTACACCTTTCACCAGAGAGGCCGGAACGGGGACGGTGCACCTGAGGTCAGAAGACTCCAGCAACCACCAAATCCAGACTCCATCGAAAGGAACAAGAAGCTGCAATCGACAAACTCAGAACTCCAACAAACAGCTACGCAAAGGAGCCAGCTTTGATTTGAACAGCCTGAGACAGAAAGAGCAAGCACAAAGGAGCAGCTACACGGAATTTATATGGCCCTATAGTTGAATCTCAAGGTTGATGAAATATTTTTGCATGAAAATGATGTAGTTTATGAAAACAAATAAGCCGATTGAATAAGTTAGAGCGTCTTGACCTGGATAACATCGAAACCATTAACTCCTCTTCATCAATTCACGATAGAAATTCTTTACTCAAAACCCGATAATATGCAATAGAGTGACCGACCTTTTTATGATACTTACATAAGAGATGAATGCTATGTCGATCCCTCCTCAAATATTATTAAATGGAACTGTTTGTAAATTCGTATAATTTTTCTAGTCTCTTTATAAACTATTAAATACTATTTTAAACTATTAAAATAGTATTTAATAGTTTAAAAAATCAAAAAACAAAAAACTGTTGGTTTCACATATTTGGAGGGAGGGAACATAAGTAAGAGTAAATACCAAATTGCTACTTAGGGTTTCTCAGTAGGCGTAGCTCCAATTTTTTCTTCCAAATGTGAAGTGAGACTTTTTAGAGAAGAGTAGAGACAATGCAAAACAAACAATCAATCAATGGATGAACATTCATTTCGTCGAATATCTCAGGATTTCAGGTCTGCTAAACCCATTGCTGATCGCAAACGGCCTCGAGAGAACCTTCATCCCACCGATCAATTCCGTCGAAGGTGACTTGTCTCCTAGCTCACTGCTTTATCATTTGTAAAGAAATTAGGTTTCGTCAACGGTTGATTTTGCAAAATAGTAACTGCTGGTGCCAAATTTAGTTGATACGAAGTTCTTGTATTTCATTTCAATTGTACTCTTTGCTAAATTTAAATAGTCTCAACTCAAGTCTTAACACCTATTTTTTCAAAATTAACTGTCGAGCTGAAACGAGTAGCTGTAGTAGACCTTCTCTTAGGGAGATATCGGTGGAACACACCCACATATGTTTTAAAACCGACTTCAAATCACCCAACACTATCACTTGTATTGCAAAGTACTCTTCGCCTAGGGGTGAACCAGATAGTGGAGTTCTGGAAGCTAGTACTACTAGGATTCTGGTGAAGAATGAATAAGCCCGAATGAATAGACTCGTATATAACCCCAGTGAAGTTGTCAGACTGCTTCAGCTTAAGTGATTCTTTCTCACAACATAGCCTCCTAGGTGGTGAATTTGATGAATCCATTTTGGCAGAGATCCATACTATATGCGAACAACAAAAAGGTATTTCAAACAGCCTTTCGTGATAGAAAAATACCATTCAATGTTCATGGTGTGGCCTTATACACGAAAAAGGTTGCTCTCCTTACACCCTTTCATAAATTCTGCATGATCTAGTCTAGTTTTGTTTTGTATAGGATAGAAAGTAGAATAGTTCCGGTGATAGATGTTGGTTGGAAGCTCTTGACATATGTCATGCATAATTTACTCTTAATTTTTAAGAGGATAATGACTTGAATAGTGCAAATATAAATAAAGCTGTCATAATCTGTTGTTAGGAGGCTTTGACTGAATCCTTGTAAATCACCAAATTGTGTGTGGCTGTGATGTGATCTTAACTAGAGATTTTGACTAGTCGCTTGTTCGAGCACTGAATGTCCTCTGCTCAAAATGTTTAATACTTTCCTTGCTGAAAAACAATGCTAAAAGCTACTGATACTTTTCAGCTTCCTTCTCATCATGACATGTTTCTTAGATGCTCAACTCCTTTGTACCTTAATATCCCAACACTTAACAGTTCTTCCATGCTAGGTGGTTGGAGCCATTATTGCAATGCTCAAAACATCGCTGGCTGAATGCGGTGATGGTGCATATTGTCGGGTATTCAAAGCCTCACTGCCTTCTGAAATAGACGAAAAGAAAAGGGTATGCCTCGTAGATACCCTGCTATATATTATTTCTATTATTGATACACGTATGTGTCACTGGATGCCTAAGTTGAATAAGCATCCAATACAGTGGACGTTCCTTTATTTACCTCTTAGTTGCAGGGACTACATTGACAAAATCTCGACTATTAGGTATTCTGCACATTGTTCCATAAGCTTTAGTCTATAGTAATTATTATCCTGATATGGTTTTCGAACTTATAGCATCTCTTGCAGACTCTTTATGTGGATCATTTAAATTAAATATATAGCATTTTATGTGGATCACAAATAGCGTAAAGTGCAAGACTATCAATAATATTGTTGGGTAAACTGAGTTATCCATTAACCCCAAAATTTGGGCTGAAAAGAATGTGTATATGATTTAATAAACCGACAAGTAAGTGATAGGTTTTTTTCATAAGGCTCTAATAAATGGTGCGAGTTGCTGTTTTCTTCTGCATGAGTAGAAGATTAGCTAGAGATTATTTTGCAGTCAGTTGCAATCTTGGTTAGAGGGGTAAGAACTAAGAAGAATGAGTGTATAAAGAGCTGCCAAGAATGTTTTCTATGATTTTTCTTGGAAGTAAAATTGCAAGTTACAAGATTTTGTCTAAATTTTAAAGATGTCTACTTTCACAGGCTCTATGGCAGAGATTAGGGTATGACATGTTTGTTTTAGAATTGGGTAAAAACTACGGTTTCTTATACGTACGGTGCCTCCTCATTACCATTTCTATTGTTCTTATTCATTAATATGCATATTTTGTTTGCATAATGCTTGGTTCAACAATCACAGGCAAATGAAACTGAGATTCCTCTGTTGCATTGCATGAATTTTTATGGGGTCATAAATGGAAATGGAGCATCACTTGAGCTACGTTTTTTTATGGAAACTATTAATATATGTCCTCTGATATTAGTAGGCTACTATTTTTTACTGAATTACTTAGGAAGAGCGCCGCCTTTTATATGTTGCAATGACTCGTGCATGGAAAAACTCTTCATTCTGTATCTCAACTGGATTCAAATTGGCAGGTCTGCAAAGTGTTGACACATTATTTTCGTCTTTCTTACTTGTAACTCTATGATTTCATTCAGGTGCTGCAACCTTCTCGATTTGTTAAAGAAATTCCAGGTCACCTTCAAGATGATCAGGTGTGTTTGCTTGCGTAGTGTTTCTTTTTAGTTTAATATATTGATTGATGTAGCTAATATATTGGCCAAGTAATTTTGCTGCTAAAAAGTATTCTGCACGTGCCAAAACCTATATAAAGAATTAAAACGCATATTTATACCTCGGCTCAATCACAGGATGTATCAGAGCAGTAGCAGTGCACTTACTAAAAATAACTAAATAATTTAATTGGAGTCTATCCTTCATAGGGAACTGAATTAACTTTACATAATAATTTTTTCATGGAAAGGGCAGGAAAACTTAATTAAATGTTGTTAATTATTGAAGTTCCCTCCCTTGATTCTGATGTAGACTAAGATAAATATACAAGGCCTACAGGAAAAATGTCTCGACAGTCGAAAAGAAACTGCGCAATTCATCTCTTATATACCCAAAGATAATCAACCCACTGCCAGCATCTGATGGTGCCCCTACAGAGTTAGCAGAAATGTTGTACGCATCCAATGGGAACAGCTTCTTGAAAAGGTTTGCCTTTTAGTCTCAGTCTCTCAGTTGGCATTTAACGAATTACTGTTCTATGTAGCTTTTGCTTACTTGATACCTTGTCCTTTGTTTGCAGATTTATTGTGGAAGATAGATCTGTTGTGTCCCACTTATTCAACCAATGGGCCAAGAAACAAGCCTTCCAACAATAAAAAAGGTTGCTGGAGAAGGTGACTATTTTGCTGTTTCCTTTTTGCTTTTTCTCTGGATATATCTAAATAAATAATCTATCAGATATTGACTTTAGTGAAATGTATGGCTGGGTAATACTCACATCTAGAGATGTTGTTTTCATAATCTGTGTTGATTTTCAAGTTCTTGTTTCCTTGTTTCCTTGATCTTTCAGCTGAAATAATGTGATCTTTTGCTGTTTGTTTATTCAGGCTGATTGTTTATGCATGCAGGTTCGCTTTGTAACTGATGAACGCTTGACAATCAAGAAGAACAAGCATATGGTCATGCATTGTCTTTGTATGAGTAAAATAAACTTCTTTATCCTGATATTTCAAAATACTTATCCACTAAATTCTCTTTTTCCATTTTTTCTGTATTATTGGTAAGAATAAATAATATCTGTCTTAGCTTAATCTATCACCTTATATTATAATTGCATTTGATTCACTGGTGGGTTCAGAACCTCTTCAGGTAGCATGCTGATTATAATTCTCTATATTTATCTGCCAGGACGTTCTGCGCTCACTTAAGTCTTAATTGAGCAGCGATGAAGCATTTCAGTATGCAGAGTATGTAAGCTAACGCGGCAACTAAAATCAACACTTAATGCGGGAGAAACAGGTCTGGCATCTGGATCCCTGTACTTTTATTACTTCATCATAAATTAACTTGAATAAAAGATGTTAGTTATCTCGTTTGAACTACAGTCAATAATACTATTTGTTGGATGTGGAACGTAAATATTGTTTTGGATTTGTTAGTTTTATTGTTTATGTTACAATGTAAACATTTTTTTACTATGTCAGCTTAGTCTTGTTTTATAAATCTCTTCTAATTTGGCTCCAAAAAATCTGGAGAAGTTAAATATAGAATCAAACTGTATACCCTCGGATTAAAATATAAACCTGAAGTCAATCCTTATGCTGTACCATTTGCTGTCTTGTACACTAACTTCAGCAGCGCCTAATTCATTCTTATTGCAGATAGCTTATTTGCAGAGTCTTGGGTGTACTGTATCTCCTACATATCGTCTTCATGCTTCTCATTTGACTGAACAGTACAATTCCTTTTGAAGAAACAAACTAGTGTGTATACTCCAAAGCAGTAACACATTAATCAATTTATCGTTGTACATTAGTGTAATCACCAATTCCAGTAAAGATATACATGTATGTGTCAATTTCATTTTGAAGTTCGCTTTTCATTTTTCAGTAATTAGAACAGATTAGTATCATAGTAGTTGGGCTGGAGAAGAGCAACAACTTATCTACATTTAATAGTTGATTGCACCAAAAATATGTGTTTCTGTAATCAAAACATTAACCGGGAAGTTCAATCCTGCTCGATGAGAGCTCTAAACAAAGCGCTTTATTTTTCCAGACAATTCGTATAAAAAAGATGTTTATTTACGCGTGAAGGCGCTTTCAATATCTGTTGCGGCTACGGATAATTTTTTTTTATTAATCTTTTAGATGAACTAGTCTTAACCACCACGGTAGTTAAAACACAAATTTTTTATATTATTTTTTACTTCTTTTTCTTCACATTCTTTGTTATTTTAACATGAAAATAACACCATTATATCAGTTTTTATTTACTATTTTTTAAAAAGTTTCTTTTTATTTTGTTCTTTTTCAAAATAAAAAACTTTCACATGCGTAAAGAAGACGGGTGAGAGTAACTGACCCCAAACGGAGGAGGCCAGCAATGGAGCAAATGACAAGCAGGTGACCTATAAGAAAAAATCTGTTGCGAGTCTGACGGACCCTGAGGAGGCCCAAGAGGCTAATACACTGATGGATGATGAAGGTAATGAAAAACAGATAGGGCAACTGCTGAGGGGGTAGAGGCCACAAAAATAATGTGTTTGACAAAAAAAAGACAGCCGATGGACTGAGGTTTACCCTTATAGATGAGGATGACGAAGAAGAGGAAGAAGATCAACCCTTGGTAAAGAAACCCAGAGGGACAAAAGATGCCGAAGGAGTGGAGGGTCAGGCACAGTGAGTATCTCGCCTACGATGATCGAGATGACAGCGATTCGAGGAAGACACAGAAGGATATCAGTTGGCCTGTGGCGCCTATGCAAGAAGAAGCAAAAAAGACAGAATTATCGCCTCTTAATCCTGCAAAGCGGTTGGAGCTGATAGCGAAGGTTGTCGGATCCAGGTCGTCCATGGTCAACATAATGAGTTCATATCGGATTTCCATGTAACAGTGCATACGTCATTCTACTCTCCAAGCCATATTACGGGTACCAATATAAAAAACAAAAAAACAAGAACAATAAAGTCAAAAGCTTGTCCCTAGGTTTCTCCTCAAGCCACGATTCCCATGTTTCCTTCTTGACCAAGAGAGTGTATTGGAAGTCATGTTATTTTGTTTTTGTTTTTATTTTGCAGGTGAAATTAAAATGGTGCCCCTTTTGACTGCATCAGCCTTGCATATGGCTTTGCTGATCCACCGTAGGCGTTTCTTCATCCATCTAAGGATGTAGTCTAATTTGTGAATTTTGAAGAAAGTTCCCTTGCCGGATGCTCTCGCTGCAGAGCATACGTTGATATTTTCGTGAGGTTAATTGATTTCAAGGGAGTTGGTTCATGAGAAATTTATATGGATCTAATTCCCAATTTCTTGGAGAATACTACATCAATCTAGGACCAGACGATAGGCATCGAGATGCAGTTGGAAGGGCCTGAAAACATCTTGTGAGGCCAATCCATAAGTACAACAGTGAGCCTTCAATGTCGTCTGTTTTTTTTGCATGAGCTCTTTCCAACAATTCATAGAGGCAGTTGTAAAATAGTTCTAAGAGACAAAAAGCACTTCATGTATCACACCACAAGCCCCCAAGAAACATTTCGATCGCACCAAGATGGAGGCACATAGCAGCTAATAACTAGTGCTAGGAAGTTTGAACTGCGAAACGAAACAAGGAGGCCATTGCAGCTCCTTTTGTTCCTGCATCTGTGACTTCACTTGCACAGTTACAGGGACCTCCAGTCCAGCACCAAATAGTCTCTCATCCACCACCTGTATCAACTCTGCCACTTCTACGACTTCGGCTTCCATTCTCCAGTTCGAGTAGAATTTCTCCATCATTTGCTACATGCACTGGAGCATACTACAATAACGCAAAAGAGAATATTATAATGTACGATAACACCGTAATGCAACAACACGTGAGCAACTATACAGCAAGGGAAGTTGAGCTCGTCTTCTATCAAAGGTTCGCCTTCAAGAGCTTGTCTCCAACAGCTTATATCCGAAGGCTTGTCTTCCGTTCGGAATCGGCTTCGAGGGGAGGGATTGTCTAGGATCATCCAATTAAAGAGATCGTTTCCAATATAGGTTGGGTTCGTCTGTAGTTATAATGGGTTCATCCCCAGTTAGGGTTTCCTTTACGGTCATCATGGCTGGTCAATATAGATACCATCATCTTACCAAAATAGGAAGAAGATCTATAAGCTGGGCTATAATGCATACCCCTCGGTTGATCTGATATTATTTTATCATCTCAAAACAATCAACATTCAATTCTACATTCCAAGTTTGTTCACAGGGATCTCATGCAATTTGATAATCTCCCTCGACCATTCCGTATTTACAGTAAAGCGAGATCAATGAACCACCTACTAAACTAGAGGAATCATAATTGGTTCTACAACAGAATCCATGTATCTCTCTCCAACTCGGGCATGGTTGAGTTGCCCCACACACACACGAATAACCTAGAAAATTTGAAACCATACATGTTCAAGTCTTGATATAATGTTTCCTTGAACAAAATATGGCCTCCTTATCTTGAGCATACACATATATTCTGACTAAAAAACAATCACTATACAATTTATCGCAAAGGGTTCAACCATATAATACAAATGAAGCAAAGAACAGTAAAGAAAAAAAACAAAAACAGAGTATTTAAGGTGGTTTGATAATTGTATACGTCCACATACACCGCGAGAGAAAAGTGTTTCACGGTGATAGAAAAGGGTTACAGATCTCACACTGTGTTTTGTGTAGTTCTAATAGTCTATTTATAGGGAATAAATATAACTTACTATATAATGGACCTAATGGGCTCATACCACAAGACTAACAATGATATTGTCACAACACTTATTTGTACTGCCGAACACAGTACACTGTCAAGGTACAATAACACTATTAAAGACGCAAAAATGTACTGTCGGACACAGTACATTGTCAAGGCACTATTCTACTCATTCACAACAAATCTTCCCATTTAGGCGAATATCATTTCTTCACTATCAACAAAGAAACCCATCTTCTTCTGTCTCACCAAATGCCCTAACGCAATCACTCGATACTGTGAACACCAATCCAGCTTAGGCACTCCCTAAACTTTCGAACTAATACCGCTTTGGTCATTATATCTGTTGGATTACCGTGTGTAGACATTTTCTTCACATCAACAATTCTCTTTGATATTATATCACGAATAAAATTATAACTGAGATCTATGTTCTTTGTACGCTCATGATATATATGGTTCCCTGTAAGGTGTATGACGCATTGACTGTCACAAAACACTTTTGCAGTAGTCTTATTCAAGCCTAAATTTGCCACCAAACCTTGCAACCATATTGCCTCTTTAACTGGTTCTGTTACCGCCATGTACTCTGCCTCTGTTGTAGACAAAGCTATAGTAGCTGGCAACTGTGTTTTCCAAATTGAGTAAATACATATCCTGTCAGAGATCTCCTTTTATTCATATCACCTGCAAAATCAGAATCAACAAAACCAACCACTCATCTTGCAACATCGTTCACCGATTCACTGTCTGTGAGTGTTCTTTTCCAGGACATCCCATGTACTTACTAACTACACTAACCGCATGTGAAATATCAGGACGTGTGCATACCATAAAATACATGATACTACCAACTGCACTTGCATATGAAACCTTCGACATTTGTTCCAACTCAGCATCGTCCTTGGTCGCTCCTGCTGCAGACAACTTAAAACGAGTAGCAAATGGGGTGCCAAATTTCTTAGCATCAAACACGTTGAATCGTTATGGCACTTTCTCAATATAGCTTCGTTGAGACAAGTGTAATGATCCTACACTTCTGTTCCTGATAATCTTTATACCAAGAATCTTCTTTGTTCACCCAGATCCTTCATCTCAAACTCGGTACTAAGCTGCTTCCTTATCTGTACAATGTGTGGCATACTACAAGTAGCAATAAGCATATAATCCACATACAACAAGTAAACATAAGAATCATCTGACATATATTGATAATACACACAACTATCATATGGACTCCTCGTGAACTCTTTTGACACCATAAATGCATCAAAAGGTTTGTATCATTGCCTAGGTGACTGTTTCAAACCATGCATTGACTTTTTCAGCAGACAAACTTTGTCCTCCATATTAGGTTCGATAAATCCCGTTGGTTGTCTCATGTAGATTCGCTCCTCCAATTCAACGTGTAGAAACGCAGTCTTCACATCCAACTCCTCAAGCTCTAAATCTTGCAAAACTACCATGGCCAACAAAACTCGAATCGAACTATGCTTCAACACTAGAGAAAACACTTCATTGAAGTCCATTCCTTCCCTTTGAGTAAAACCCTTAGCGACCAATCTTGCCTTGAATCGAGATACCTCAACCCCTGGACTACTTTTTTTTTTTGAACACTCATTTACTGCCTACTACCTTCTGTCCTTTAGGAAAGCTAACAAGATTCCATGTTTGATTCTTATGAAGAGATTCAATCTCTTCCCCCATAGCACCAATCCATCGATCTGCCTCTAAACTCACTATAGCTTCTCTATAGCTACTAGGTTCCTGCATCTCAACTTCTTTTGCAACTGATAGAAAATATGCAACTAGATTCGCATACCTTTTTGGAAGTCTAATATTTCTTCTTTATTTGCCCAATATTATGCTATAAGGCTGTTGTTCTAGTTTGGACGCAACATCGTCATTATTATCTGATGCTAACGCTTCACCTTCTAATTCTATATCCATCTCGAAACCACCCGAATTATTAGACCGGCTAGGAACTGATTCTACTTCAAGCTCCACCTGTTTACTCACAACTGATCCAGAGCTGATCATTTTTCCTACTTCTTTCTGATTTTCTATTGAATCAAACTCGTTAAAAGTAACGTCCCTACTGATGAGAAAACTTGGAAACTTTAGAGAGGTACACCATAACCTTTATCGCTTCACTCGAGTAGCATATCCTAGAAATATGCACCTCTTTTCCCTCGGATCAAGCTCATCATCTCTCACATGAGCATATGAAAGACAACCAAACATCCTAAAATGTTCAGAATCAGCCGACAATCCAGACCAAATCTCAAAATAAGTTTTACAATCAATAACTATTGATGGATATCGATTCACCAAGTAACACGCTGTATTGATAGCTTCAACCCAAAAATCATTTCCCATACCGGAATGCGAGAGCATGCTTCGTGCCTTATCACAAAGCGCTTTGTTCATTCTTTCTACGACCCCATTCTGTTATTGTGTTCTAGAACAAGTGCAATGGCGCACTATTCCCTCAGCTTTGCAGAATTCGTTGAACTCACGACTGCAGTACTCAAACTTGCTTCTCAATCATCGTCTTCCATTTGACAAAGGTTAAATATGTCTCATCTTTCGGTTTCAGAAAGTAAACCCACACCATCCTTGAATAATCATCAATCAAGCTCTTGTAGAATATGGCTCCGTTGTTCGATGAAATTCTGTTTGGACCCCAAAGATCTGAGTGAATGTAGTCCATTGTCTCTTTAGTCTTTCTTACAATCGATTTGCTGAATTTAACTCTAGTTTGTTTACCAAACATACAATGCTAAAAAAAATCCCAATGATTCTGCTTTATACCCTTTCAATAAATCTATTTTTCCCAAAACAACTAATATACTGTCACTCATATGACCAACACGGTAATGCCACAACTAATTCTGATCCTACTTGCCTTGGCTATTACTCCCTAATGATGTAATTGCAACATCGCCCATAACAACACTTCCCTGGAGAATGTAAAGACCCTTCTGCAAATTGCCCTTCATGCATACCATTGAGGCTTTTATCACTTTGATTACGCCATTTTTTGCATGGTACTTGTAACCCCGATAGTCTAGTATCCCAAGAGAAATTAGGTTTCTCTTTAACCCGGGAACATGCCAACATGTCAAGACTCTAACAACCCTATCAAATTTTCTGATTCTGACATTACCCCTACCACCACAAGTCAACGAATGATTGTTCCCTAAATAGACAGTTCCTTGCATGGGCTTGTAAGTATCGAACTAATGCTTGAGCTGACACATGTGATATGTAGCGTCAGTATCGAGTACCCAAGATTTTTTCCCATAGTCTGAACTCACGGACAATTTATCTCCTCTACCACTGTTTTCACTATCGTCAGAATCGTTCACACCTTCAACCATGTTTGCTGCATTTTTCTTTTGATTTCATTTCTTACCATTCAGTTTCGAAAAATCTCTTATATAATGATCATGCTCATCGCATTCATAAAAATTTGAGTTATTTACCTTTGATTTGGACCTCCAGTTCTTCTTCTTTAAAGAACTTGGTTTGCTTCTAGATCTTCCCATAGTCATAAGACCTTTCCCTTCAGCCTAATTGTCTGGTTGAAACTGTCTCATCTCCTTTAATTTCAGTGCTCATTTGACGTGTGCTAGCGATAAATTATTATTATCATAAATAATGGTATCTATGATTTTTTTCATATGGATCTGGTAACGATCTCAATACAAACAAAGCTTGATCTTCATCCTCAATGTTGATATCTATGTTCTCCAAGTCCATTATAATTGATTTAAAATTATCTAATTGATCAGTTATAGACATACTTTCTTTCAATCTGAAATCGTACAAGCGCTTCTTGAAGTATAATCGGTTTACTACAAATTTCTATGAGTAAAGATCTCCTAACTTCTTCCATGCACATGCAGCAGCCTTCTCACCACTAATATCGTGAAGCACATTGTCTTTCATACTCATTAAAATCCAGTACAAAACCCTTTCTTGAAGATCTTGCTATTTTTTCTTTCATCTCTTCTGGTAACTTATTCTCCATAGCCTTCCACAACCCTTATAGAACCAATGTATATTTCATTTTAATCTTCAACAACGCAAAGCTGGATCCCCAATCAATTTTTTCAATCATGTATTTTGTTGCTACAGACGCCATTGTGAAACCCAAATTACAAAAGCCCTAATCTCACCACGTGGCTCTGATACCAATTTTGTTATTAAATCATTATGCAACTTATCACAAATGGATCAAGCACAGAATACAAATGAAAAAAAGAATATTAAAGAAAAGAACATAGGATTTAACGTGGTTCGACAATTGTCTACGTCCACAGGCGCCGCTAGAGAAAGTGTTTCACTATGATAGAAAAGGGTTACAGATTTCAGATTGTATTTTGCGTAACCATAGTAGTCTTTTTATATGGAATAAATAGAACTTACTAGATAATGGGCCTAATTGGCTCATACCACAACACTAACAATGAGATTTTCACAAAATTTATTTGTACTGCCAAATACAGTACACTTTCAAGGCACAATAACAATATTACAGACATAAAACTGTACTGCCGGAGACAGTACACTGTCAAGGCACTATTCGACTTATTCACAACAAATATTCATCTTGAGGAGAATATCCTTTTATCACTATCAACAAATAAACTCCTCTTCTTCGGACTCACCAAATTCCCTTAAAGAAATCACTATATACTGTAAACACCAATCCAGTTTAGGCACTCCCTAAACTTTTGAACTGATACTGCCTTGGTCATTGTATCTGATGGAATATTGTGTGTAGACACTTTATTCACATCAACAATTCTCTTTGATATTATATCATGAATAAAATGATACTTGATATATATGTGCTTTGTAGGCTCATGGTAAATCTGGTTCCATGTAAGGTGTTGGCGCTTTGACTATCACAAAAAACTTTTGTAGTAGTCATATCCAAGCCCAAATCTGCCACTAAACCTTGCAACCATATCGCCTCTTTAAGTACTTTTGTTACCACCATGTACTTTGCCTCCGTTGTAGACAAAGCTACAGTAGTTTGCAACTGTGCTTTCCAAATGATCGCACTCCCAACTAGATTAAATGCATATATTGTCAGAGATCTCATTTTATCCACTTATCTTTATGCATAACTCTTTGATACCAAGCTTCCTACGGTAATTATTTAAGCTTATAGTTATTTTTATTGGCCAATTTATTGCTTGATTTGAAAAATGTAGATATTTAATCATGACTAAAGCGATAACTATAAAACAAATATCAAGGTTGATTTAGAGTTAAGTTGAGTTAGAGTTCTATCTATAAATAAGAGTACCTAAAGGGTAGTATACATAAACTTTTAAAAGAAAAAGACTCATAAACTCGTCAGCTTCAAATCCCTTGACCTATTTTCCTTCCTCTATCGACTTCTATGGCTACTCATCTTCTTCCAATGACGGTCGTTCTGACTCATCCAAACACTTCATATACTACAAACACATGACGACCACCAAGTACTCCCCGGATTCTTCAGGAGATGGGTTCGTATTCTTGTTTTATGATGAATACCTTTATTCCAATTTTGGGTCACTATCGGGAGATGAGTCTGACCTCAACGAGTTCCACAATGAAAACGGAAGCGAGAGGAGTCGGATGAAGAAGAGGTCGATCGTTGATTATTTTTGTTTTGTAAGTTTGTGTTTTACTGCAAATTGACCAACCCTAGACTATGATAGTATTTTTTGTTAGGTTTCAGTGTATGAAGATTGTTAGGGCCTTGTAATGTCTCTTTATTAATCTCTTTTTAATTATTAAAAATTTATGATCTCATCTGGGTATTTTAAGTTAATATGATGGTCTAATATACAAAAAACTTGTGCGGTTGAGTTACAATGAAGAACACCTATGTTTAATATTCAATAAACTCGCGCTGTTAGAAGATGTATACAACTCTCATGGTTGGAAACATAAGGATCTTCAAGCACTTAAAATAGACTCAAAAAACAAATGAATAAATATACAAAGAACTCGTGCGGTTCGGTTACACTAACGAACACTTATGTTTAATATTTTAATAAACTCGCGTGGTTGGAAAATGTACACAATTCTCGTGGTTGGAAACATAAGAATTTAATAGCACATATAATAGATTTAAAAATCAAATGAATAAATATATAAAGAGCTCATGTGGTTGGGTTACAATGAAGAACACTCATATTTAATATTCAATAAACTCGTGCGGTTGGAAAATGTATACAACTCTCGTGGTTGGAAACATAAGGATCTTCAAGTACAGATAATACACTTAAAAATCAAATGAATAAATATAAAAAGAACTCACGCGATTTGAGTATGTGTAGAACACTAATGTTTAATATTTAATAAACTTGCGTGATTGAAAAATATATACAATTCTCTTAGTTAGAAACATTAAGATCTTCTAGCACAGATAATAGTTTTAATAATTGAATGTTTAAATATATGAAGAACTCGCGTGGTTGAGTTATAATGAAGAACACTCATGTTTAATATTTCAATAAACTCGCGCGGTTGGAAAATATACACAACTATCATGGTTGGAAACATAAGGATCTTCAACCACAGATAATAGACTTAAAAATCAAATGAATAAATATACAAAGAACTCGCGCGGTTGGGTTACAATGATGAACACTCATATTTAATATTCAATAAAATTGCACGGTTGGAAAATGTGCACAATTCTCTTGGTTAGAAGAATAATGATCTTCTAGCACAAATAGTAGTCTTAAAAATAGAATGTTTAAATATACAAAGAAGTCGCACGGTTGTGTTATAATGAAGAACACTCATGTTTAATATTTCAATAAACTTGCGCGGTTGGAATATGTATACAACTCTTTTGGTTGGAAACATAAGGATTTTCTAGCACATAGAATAGTCTTAAAAATTGAAGATTTAAATATACAAAGAACTCATGCGGTTAGGTTATAACAAATAAACAAATTTTTAATATTTTAACAAACTCGCGCGATTAGATTATATACACAAGTCCTGTTGTTGGAAACATAAAGAACTCCCATGTCTGTTTAAGCAATGAATCGCACTTTAAAGTATGAATTCACATGCCTTATTGTACGGGCATGGTTTCAAACAACGACCACATCTCAGCTGCTTGGTTGTTACTTCTCATCTAGACTGAATACGTTTCTATTAGGCTTTCTAGGTCGTCTTTTCACGTTTGGAGAACAAATCATTAGAGCTTGATCATTCGCCAAAATTGGTTATAGTTGGGCTACTAAAAAAAGTAGGTTGACTTGTAATTGATAATCGTGAAGAATGGCTCTATCAACGTTATAGGGTCTTGCTAAGTTGATTGTATTGCTGCTAAAGCATGAGAACATGGAAAAAATCGTGTTGCCAAGCACCACAAGAACATTTGATATCCAACATATTAATAACCATAACACGGTCTGAAAAAACTTCAAATAAGGTTGCAAAAGACTTACAGACTAGCCGCATACTAGTGTGGTTTATTTCTGTCTGAGGGTAATCCCGTCAAGTGTTTTGGATGTTTTGTGGAATTTAATGTTTTAGAGTGGTGAGTAGAGAGATAATTAAGTTGTCTACTAGTAATAAATTCATATTACTTTCATTAATGAAAGTGGTTGGGGTATTTATACTTAATTACTTACACATGGGCTTATTGGGTCAGATCATAAAGTCGGGTCAAGTTTAAGGATCCATTAGTAATCTGGTTTGAAGTCACTAACAACTAGCTTAGTCAATATTTAATATATTTGTCCTGTTTGGAATTTTATTATAGTGGTGTGGTCCGAATTTCCCATCCGATTAAGCCAAGACATAGTAACTCAAATATCCGAACTCATCACATACGACTTTTTTACAATTTCTTTAACTTATTTTCATACTCATAGCATAACTTTGTACTCCAACTTAGCATCTATGAATAACGTCATTAAATATGATTCATAAGTAAGATTATGATCTTTCGAATTAATTCAAAAATGGGTAGACTGCACAGTTTCTTAATCTGTGTGTTAAACGATTCAGTTGGATTAGATGTTATAGTATCATATTGTTTCCCTTTAACAAATGCTTGAGCATACTTTTCCCGAGGTAAATTTTCAAGAAATCTTTCTTTTTTTTACCACCTTCACATAGAAATTCTGAATCATATTCATTAAAAATATTTACGGTATGAACATAATCGCATCAATTAAACATACTTAGCATCCTCGTTTTAAACTCTATGTTAGTATGATCCAAAGCATTCCTTAAATTTTGAAAAAGATGAATAATACAGTGTGCATGATAGCAGATTGGATACAAGATAAAAACAAAATTAATGATACATAAATAACGGTCTAAAATAAATATAGTTTGACGCACCAACAAATGAGGTTTCAAAATATCCAAAAAACATAGTCAATTGTCAGCATCTTCACTACCAACAATACCAAATACAACAAGAAATATAACTGCAAAACGAAATAAGTAAACTACTTTTACGTGTCTAGCATGGTCAAATATACAATGAAGTCGCATGGTTAAAATATAAAAGAGCTGTCATGGTTGAAATATATAAGAAATCTTATGGTTGAAATATACAAGAACTCGCATGGTTAAAATATACAAGAACTCTCATGTTTTTACTCTTTTGCTATATGACAAATCTCATGGGTGAAAATACACAATAAATTGCACGGTCCATGTTATAACACAACTCTCAATCTCATCAATACTAGAATCACACGATCGTTTCTAATATTAACTAAAGTCGCAAGTCATCAAAAATATATAAAAAAAACATGAAACTAACTGTTGTTACCATTATTTGCAACAATAGAAAGCAATATACCCATATTTTTGTTTGTTAAAAATGTTCCATCAAAAATAACATCAAAACCTTGACGACATGAACCAAATGCTATAAAACAACAGTTCAAGACGTTTCCAGTAGCTAATTCCAAGTGGCAGTCGGTAGTAATATCACGACTCTTCAATCATTTAAAATATCCCTTTAGTAAACTAGAAGAACTAGAAATATATGCATAAAATCTCATATTTGTCTTCTCTAAAGCATTCTATGAGAGACGGTAAGAGTGTCTAAAATGTAGTCTTGTTTAACAGATGATTGTATACTTTTTGGTATCACCGAATGACATGTCATAATAGAATCATGAATTTCATCTCCAATCACATCTGATGTCAAATACTTCCGATGTTTTTCGTTGAAAACGGGGTTGCAAGTATGTCGTTCAACAAACTGCTTAATAATTATAAAGTCTGTGCTGGAATAAACTAATGCATAAAGTCTCCATTTACATCAAGTTGAGACTTTTTTTTCACAATAAGCAGATCTTACTTATGTATTATGAATGTATTTGAAATAAAAATTATGCTTTAAGGCATATCGGCATAAAGATAACCTTGGAGCTGTAGCAACTTTATAAAAACACATCACCAACACCTGTGATATAATCATCCCAACCAGTAGTAGCAAGTTGTTTATTTTGTGATTCAAAAACCCTAAATCATTAAAATTATCGACACTAGTTAGTTGATTACTCAAGGGTTCTCCTAAGCTTATCATAGGTTGTTTACGCTTTTCACCAGTAACCTTATCAACTATTTTTTTGTTCTATAGAAAAACTAACGCTTTTTAAATGCTCCACATCAAGATATACATCTAACACGATTAAATTCTTCTTATTATTAAACAAACAATTACATGATCACTGCAAGAGTAGGTAATAATGTAGTTACCTCTGAACATCTTGTCCCATCTGTTTTCAATATACTCTTGAACTCTTTGAAAGTTTTCAAACTCGGTAATAGGAACAATTACAGTTTGGTGACCATGTTTGAAAATACAAACTCGTGGTTTACACATATATTACCCTGCATTAAAGAATTAAGAAACAATTAGGAGCATGGCCTGTTATCTAGTAACTCACATGTTTAACAAACCTAAACTCGCACGGTTTAGGAAAGTACTGAACTCGTGTTGTTGAATATACAAAAAAATAACATTTTTATAATTGAACACAACTCACACAGTCTGTGAACAAAGAAATCTCACCGTAAATCATAAAATAAATCACATTGTCATCACAACTAGCTTCCACTAAACTCACATGGTCATGTACAAATGATATCTCATGAAAAAATTCACACATATCGCATCTTCTTCAAATGAACTCGCATCTTTAACCAAACGTGCCTGATAACTCTAATATCGATTCTATATATTGTTTCAAACCCCAAACATATATAATAATTATATTAAATTCACAATACAACTAGTTTATAACTTATGACAAAATGAAAACTCATGAAATCATACTATTATATATTATATCATTAAACACGAAAATAGAACAAGAAGGCCTTATGATAATCCTCACCTGAATGATAAAACACTTGGAAAAAAAGAAAACTCGTACGAAACACTAGTTACCAACGGGTTGTATGCTCAGATGAAAGAGCCTGAAATCAAAAACTCTGATGATGCTTCAAAAAGGTTCAGACTCAATTTCTTCGATGAACTGATAAACACTAACTAGAGGCATCGACATACCAACTCTGATGTGCTCTGTAACTCCCATTAAACTAAGTCGAGAACCTGAATTTTGAAAAAACGAGTTTTTTAGTCTGGTATAATCAGGTATGAAGAAAAAGAGAGAAGTGACTACAAACAAATTCAAATGTTTAAAAGTTCAAATAGGGAAAAAGAGCTTTCTAAAAAAGTTTAGTTTATAGATGGTATTTAGGACATTAAAAAACATTGGTATTGAATGAGAGTTATTTAGAAGAGATGAGTATTAAGTAAACATAAATGATAGTTTGGATATTAGATGACTATATAGTTTGTGAGTATGGACTTTTGGTATCATTTTTTTAACATTTTTTAGATTTTTATTTATCTTATAAGAATATTTTATTTTTCATATCCAAATTTGTTAGAGTCTGTACCACCCACCCACGAATATCATATATTCATTTATTTGTTTATATAATTTTTTTAAATAAATCAATAAAAAATTAAAATAATATATATATATATATATATTAAAAGTAAGTATATAGTTTTGAACTCAATAAATATTTATGGAGTCCAAATATTTTTAATAATGAAATATTTGTAACAAACACATTAACTTCTCCGTAAACGATTTTCAGGATTTCAATAAAACATCCAGATATATATATGTTTATTTTTGTCCTAAACAATTTATGGGACTGGGGTTGGGCTAATTTAAGACCCGTTTTTTTCTATAACGAGAACCAGTTATAGTAAGACCCGGCTTGGCTATAACGAGACCCCCATTAGTTACGAAATTGTCACTCATATAAATAGAAAAAATTCCAGTTTTCAGTTTCTTCTCCTCTTTCAAACTCTAAACCTCTCTAAACCCTCAATTTTTTAAGCAAAGTTTTTTCAAATGAAACACCCAAGACTTGTTAAGGTAAGTAATCTCTACATATTGGTGTACTTTTTTTTAAAATTTCTATGGTTTGTTTTAGAGATATTTAGAGTTTAGGTTTTGGGGAAAAAAAATTTGATTTTCCTGTAGTTGCAGTTATTTTCTTGAAGTTTCAATGCATGTATGTGTTTAGTTAGGAGAGTGGGTTCGATTTGGGGTGATTGTTTTACAGATTTGGTGTAATTTATGGTAGGTTTAGGAAATTGGGGCCGAAATGTTGGGTTTGGTATTTTCTCGCACGGTTTTGTGCTTTAAAATACCGGATGCACGCAAGAACATGCGTGCATCCAGTATTTTCTCGCACGAAACCATACGAGGATTACCCAATCCACGTACGATTTTGTGCGAGGAAATACCGGACGAAATCCAAGCATAAAATCGTGCGTGGATTTTCCGAATCCACAATCCGTAGATTTGGACAGATCCACGATGCGTGGATTTTCCGAATCCACAATGCGTGGATTTGGACAGATCCACGATGCGTGGATTTTTCGAATCCACAATGCGTGGATTTGGACAGATCAACGATGTGTGGATTAGGGAAATCCACGATGCGTGGATTTCCCCAATCCATGCAATTTAGTGCGTCGATCTGTAATTCTATCTTTTTTCCCGATTTTGATTATATTGAACTTTGTCGCGTGTTATGATACATTTTTTTTATCCTACACACAATTTTTTTATTCATTTTAATTATGTTTAAGTAAATTATGCATGTTTGACAAAAGATATTTATTACATTGTTTGGCTTGCGTATGTGTAGGATGCCTCCACGCCCTCGTTCTCCCACTATGGATCGAGATACGGCTGATGATGCCGAGAATATGGTAATAAACGAGACGTCTCGGAGCGTCCGTCAGCGTGCTAGAGGGGACTTACAGTTGGGTCGCATCCAGCAGGTAATATTTTGCGATACTCGATATAATATATTGTTTTGTACTAATTGTTTAATTACAGGTATTTGGTACTCTGCGTCCCATTCTTACGGGTTCTAGTAGGGTTCGTTGTGCGAACAACCTCTACAACTGGGACGCATTCACTTGGGATAACTGGGAGTCTCACTGTATTCACCAGAGTCTGCAAGGTGGGCAGTATATTACGGGTTAGGAGGATGGTACTACATTGATCTACTCTGCATAGGTTACGAAGAACTTTTAGTACGTTATTTCTTATCCAGAGACGATATAAAGGTAGAGGTGAACCCCTTCGCACCCACACATGCCACCAGACTGCACGAGCTGACTACGAACCTACTCGATTTACAGGCGTACGAGCAGAGCCACCCCGATATTAGTTTGGAGGACCTTTGTGATCCTCTGGACGAGTGCTACCGTCTTGCTCACGAGTACATGGATTGATTCTTATTTATGTTTTTATGGTTGATAGTTTAAGACTTTTTATGTGTTATGTACGTAACGACTAGTTTAAATTATGTGTTATGGTATTTTGTTACTGTTTAATTATGTATTATAATATTTTGTTACATTTTAATGATATATTTTTGGAATTTTGTTACATTTTAAAGATATAATCATTTTATAACATGAAAAAAAAATTGTTCAAAATTTAAGTCTATAAATAACATCAAAGTAGCACAAACTACAACATAAACTGAAACATAAACTCAAACATAAACTGAAACACAAACTCAAACATAAACTGAAACACAAACTTAAACATAGTCTGAAACAGAGTGCTACCGTCTTGCTCACGAGTAAAGGGATTGATTCTTATTCATGTTTTTATGGTTGACAGTTTAAGAATTTTTATGTGTTATGTACGTAACGACTAGTTTAAATTATGTGTTATGGTATTTTGTTACTGTTTAATTATGTATTATGATATTTTGTTACATTTTAATGATATATGTTTGGTATTTTGTTATATTTTAAAGATATAATCATTTTATAACATGAAAAAAAATGTTTAAAATTTAAGTCTATAAATAACATCAAAGTAGCACAAACTACAATATAAACTGAAACATAAGCTAAAACATAAACTCAAACATAAACTGAAACACAAACTCAAACATAAACTGAAACACAAACTCAAACATAAACTGAAACACAAACTTAAACATAGTCTGAAACATGAACTGTAACATAAGCCATAGTTTGATAGAATTTATCTATCAGGCCAGTTCCATTTCATCAACTTCCTTTGCTCTTTTGTAATATGGTATTCACGCATTTCCTATACATGGATGTCAATAATGTTAGAACGGACATGATCCAGCTGCTCCTCTGTTCAAGAATCTGTAACCTGACAGTTGAACCGGTTACACGCAACACGACGTTCCAAGTCGTTGAGGTCAGAAACTGGATGCACACGGAATCTGAGTAGGACTGACCACCTAGCTTTCACCTTATATACACGCCTAGAAATTTTAGACGGTTGGACACCATCCCTGCCGTATAGTAAATACATCTGGCATAGCAATGCCTCCCAATATGGTTTACGCCCCTCTTCCATGTTCGTGTTACCAACTTCGATTGATGTTTTCATCAGATATTCATCTTCCAACTCAGCCCATAGACACATTTTATAATTTTATATTTGTTATACTTGTTAATGCCTCGAAAAAAAATCTACTTAAAGGTCTTTTACGATTTAGATAACGTAATCCAAGTAGACCAATTAATAAACGACACTTGTAAGATAAGGATAACACAATCCAAGTTGACGAATGATTTTGTGACACCTAATACTTACAAAAGTAAGCACATATTTTACTGTATTAATAGAGGTCTCATTATAGCGTAAATTCCATTATTATGGGTCTCACTATAACGAGACCCAACATCAATTCCCGCCAAATTAGACTCCACTTTATTAAAAACTCCGGCCCTGAAAAAAACTCTCGCCTAAACTTCCAAACCCTTATAAAAAGATGCTAAAGACAGCATCAACACGACAACAATCAAACATTCCTAAACACTCATCAAGCATAAACTGTTTAACAAATGAAGTTTACGCCTCATGAAGACTACCATTTGCTTGAGATGATGAAGCTTTCCCGCCGAGAGATGGGGGAAGATACTAGCGATGCATTTTTTGAGCGAGTCCTGTGTAAGATGTACTACAACTACGGCCGTTTAGGAACGGGAGGTTTAGTTGTGCGCAACCGTGAACAAATCAAGCAGAGGTACCTTTTTTGCAAACCGATGGATCGTTTGTTGTTTTTGTCATTTAGAATTAAGCAAGAAGCGGCCACCGTCTGCAACATAACGGTGGTAGACTGCATCTGTAGGGATGTGGTAGCGTATCTTGAGGATATGATTGCGGAAAGGGAAGAGGAGATTTATTATGACGACAACTTGGGATATGACTTCGACGATTGAGCATTGTAATTTCTTTTGTTGTTTGCATGTTGTAGTTTAATTATTTTGTGTTGTTTGTTTAAGTTAATGTTTTAACTTGTTGTTTTATTTTTTTATGTATTTCCTTCAAGTGTCTTATTTAGTAACCATTTACCATGATTTAGTGTTGAACTCAAAAAAAAATTCCCCTTTTAATGTTTTTTTACTCCAAATGTTGATTAAATTATGTTATATAACCATCACCTATAATGTAGTTTCATTTAACAATCCATAGCTAAGCCTAAACCCAAGTTTTTGTACGTGCGCTGGAAATTTAAAAAAAAACTTGTTTTCAACCATTTTTGCACCAAATTTTTAAATCAAACTTTTAAGCATAACTAAGATCAAACATAAATAAAAGTCTTATAATACAAACCAAAACAATAATAGTCGGAGGTAGCAAAATGTGTTTCGGAAGGATTAAACAAGAAAACAAACAACACAAAATAATAAAACTATTACATTGTATTATGCATCCACGGACAAATCATAAAACTGATCATCCTCATCATGTAATGTTGGTGGTTGTGCTGGTTTAATTTGGCGATATTTTTTGAGTCGTTCGCCTAGTGGTATGGCCCAATTTGTAACGTCATTGCTAGTGCGGAAAGAAAACCAGTATAGGTATATATCCGGCAACGGCCCATCTAAGACAATCTGCAAATATCCATAATATGGAAGAATTAAATACCTAGTGGAATTAATGATAAAATAACAATAAATTATAAATATAATATATTTGTTTACTTACTTTCATAAAATTATTACCGTGCACGAAACCAATTCCAACTTCTACAATAGGACACAATCTTGGAGGCACACCACGCAAATGAAGATACGTGTATAATAGTTGGAGAGACACATGGTATACTATACATTGAGACCGAATGGCTATCACCAACCCAAAGTCGGGTAATGTCATCTAGTGTCTACAACCGCTCTCGTATATTTTGAAACAATCCAATCTCCGCAATAGGTTATCAACATGTTGTGCACCATCAAAAACCCTCTTCTAAAGATCACGTTGACTCGAAAGTTCGTACATCAAATCCCGTCTCACTTCATCCCATGAATCAACATTATCTTTAATCGTCAAAGCTACGGCCCTAAATCCATAATTTCCGTCAAGATCAACGTCTTCATCGCTAGTTATGTAGTTGTGCAAGTACTCGAGAAAATAACTCTCGTACGCACTCAATCCTTTTCCTTTATTCAATTTTCTAGATCAAGTCACTTTCTCCTTTTCCGGTGGGGCTTTAGATTTTTACTTGGCTTTGGGTACTAAAAATACCTTAATCTCTGACGCGGCGGTGCTACCTATCGTACCGGGAGTACTAGTGCCTAAACTATCACCGTATTCCCATTCTGATGGGTTCCGTTTAGTTGACTTGTCGGGACCGACTTTTTTCTAACCTTTAGTGACAACCGGTTCCTTAGGTTCCAAAACATGGCTTCTAGCGACATCTAGGATTTGTATAATCCTATTGATTATGTGATCTTGCACTTGTGGACCGTAACCACCTATGGTATAATCTATTAAGGATAGTTTTCTCAAAATTATCCCTAGACTTGATCTCTACAGTACTCCAATAAACATCACATTCACTCTTTTAAATCGACCTACCTTCTCTCGCGATCATAGCACACTCACACGCACAAGATAAATTGTGCGTTGTCCTTATAACACAACCACAAATTACGGGAGTGAACCATAAATCCCCGGCATTTTTAATAGTTTTCTCTAATATTTTATGGTCGTACATGAAAGTTTACCTTTGATATCTCTAAAGATAGCTCCCATAGATGCTTGTCTAGGACGAAACAAACTTTATCCCGAAATTGCTCAAACGTGCATAGACTTGTGCCGAATATGGTAGAGTGTTGAATGCGAAGAAACGCGTGAACTTTATTCCAAAATTTCTCAAACGTGCATAGACTTGTGCCGATTACCCATTTTAGGCTCGAGTGAGCACTCTCCGCCCTATAACATAAACTTAAATTATTTACAAGTCTAACAATTATTTAAATAAAGTAATATATATATATATATATATATGATAATATAACTCACCGGTTGTTAGTGTGGTTGCCCAAATGTTTAATTTTTTTCTAGTATATATTAAAGAATTTGTGTGCGTGAGGGTCTATCCATTGTTTCATCACGTACTCGAGAACCTTCGGACAATATGCGTAGGCTTCGTGCAAATCGGCAAGGTTTTTGTTATACTCTTCGATCATTGCTGAATGTTGAACCGCGGCATAAAATTCTGAGAACTCTTCACCCATATCCGCTTTAGGCAAAACTTTCTTAGAGTATGAGCTAATGTTCCTATTTATATGCCAAGTGCATAACATATGACTTGCATCCGGAAATACTTCATCAATAGCGTTCATTAAAGTCAACTCTTTATCGGTGGCGATAATATCTGGTAATGCGCACATGTTGTTCATCATCACTCTCCTTAGAACGTTCATTGCCCACGTGTAGTTCTCTTTTTTCTCCGAGCTCATAAAAACAAAAGCTATACAAAAGGTTTTTTTTGTCAAAGTTTGGCCAACTATTTCTAGCAAAGGCACTTTATACCTTGTAATCTTGTACGTGCTATCCATTATAAGGCCTTGAGGAAAAGTGCGCAACAAATTGATGCTTGTAGGATGTGCAAAAAACAATTCAAGGATATCGTCAGCTTCTTTGTTTGTTCGATCCCAAACATAGTACTCGTGCTCTTTCAACTTACCAAACAAGTATTGCATTTGGGATTTGCCTGCTTTATCAACCAAATGGTGTTTGTGCCGTATGTTGTAGATGGTACGCATACTAGATACATTTTCCAGATCTTTTAACTTCAATCCACGATATATATCTCTTGGCCGAGAACCGATTGTTGTGAGTTTACGAACATACTCCTCCTCTTCCGCTTGCAAGAAGGGTTGGTGGTTGTGTTTTCCATTTCTAACTGCCAATTTTCAATAATCGGGTAGTTCTAACACCTGATTGCCCCTAAGCATGAACGGACAACCGCATTTTTTGGATGAACAATCTCGTCACTTCTTCACATCCCCGGTTTCGTCATCGGCTTGTAAACACTGTGCCTCTCGCACTTGAAATATAGTTGCGGAGTTTTACCGTTTTTACTACCATCGTCATCTTTATCGACCAAAACAATGAATCATATACTCTTGTTTTCCTTATCAACCCATGCTAGCAATCCCGCTTTGGTGTAGACATTATCCGTAGTAAAAATTTGGCTATAATCGACCATGTTACATGGCGCTTGTCTCGGTTCCTACACAAACAAATATTATTTAACTCTGACAATATCACCCCTCTTTCATATCACCAGAAACAAAAATAACTCCATCAATTGCATACATGTATTCACACTTCAAAAAATGAAGATAAACGCAAAATTCGGCAATAAACGGGCATATAAAACAAAGACAGACCCAAATCTTGCATAGTTATGCTCATATTTGCCAAAACCACACGATTTCATGCCAAGATTTGCCAAAATCACGCACATTCACGCGACGATTTGACACAATCTTCGCATGCAATTACGTAATTTTGTCAAATCTACGCACGATTTGCTACGATGATTCGACAAAATCACGCCCAATCATGCGAAGATTGTGTCAAATCTTCGCATGAACGTGTGCAATTTTGTATCTTCCACGCGTGTTCTTGCGTGGAAGTGTACAATTCCAAGCACGATTTCGTGCGAGGTTGTGTTTTGTTCATTAAGCGGCTCCTTCTCGTCCGAAAGAAAATCATCAATGTTGCAACTGAAATCGTCGTTATAGTCACTCAAATCCATAATTTGAGATTTTGGATTTTTATTTTTACGAATTAAGGTTGATTTAATGTTTTTTTTTTAGAGTTTGAGTTTGTCGGTTTTTGTGTTTTTTTTTAATTTTGGAAAGAAAAGTGGTAGGGAGAGAGAGGAGAAGAGGAAGAAAATAAGTTTATTAAAAAATTGAATGTTTTCACATGTAGAAGTATTTTAGTAATTTCAAATTCATAGAAAAAATCAAAAAAAAAACCACCATAAAAAAAGATGGACTCGATTTAGCCGTGACCAAATTTATGTTCTTTCTGCCGGGACTGATGTCATTAAACCTCTTCTTCATGAGAAAAAACGAGAGTCGCGACGCACTTCCCCATTGACGTGCGAACCACAAAAGCTTGCAATAACACACCAGTAGTGACGCGGCCTCAAACCATTGGCCCAATAAAATCCTCTCCGTATCTTATCTTGTCATTCTATAAGTATATTATATATTTCCAAGCGGTTGTGACGTGTGCAAATTTAAATGAAACTCTCTCTTTTTACTTCCCCCTTTAATATTATTGAGAAATATATGCACTAAACTATATCTTGAAAATCCAGACATACTTGATTTTGTTATGTCAAGCTAGTTGGTATAACGTTCTAAAAAGCAGCTAAATATGGGCTAATAATTAGTTTGGTGGTTTACCAAGTTGATCACATCCAAACCAACTTTTTACGTAACCATCTTAACAACTTTTGTTTAATTAATTATCACGTTGATTTTATATATTAAAATCGATTTGATATGCGAAAGTTAAAAGAAATTTAAAGTAATAATTTAACCGAGCTATTTTATTCTCCTTTTCTGTTATAATTTTTTGATAATATAATATTGGTAATTTTTTAATTTGGATAATATAAGGTGAGTTATAAATGGGATTTATTTATAATAAATCTAGAATGATATATAGATATATTATTTATTATTTGTTTATGGATTTGTACTCGATCCAAAATTGTACGGTAATTCGACTACTAATTATATTTGCAGCTCTACAATTTTGTAGTTCTAATAAATTAAATCGAGATAGGATTATCGAAATAGTTGCATGCTTTCGAAGTGTATCCGAACACTGGAGGTTGTTATGTTGGTGTTGAACGATGATCAGACTTTTGATTTGCTTGCCGAGCATGCCTGATTATGAGGTTAGTCATTTGCACATTTGGACTGTCCGAGCCTAAATTAAGATGTTAGATTGTTACATGTGTTTTGAGCGTCTGACCTCTTCTAGTTGTTCGATGACCTCACTTACATGAATACTCTTGGCATTTAAACTAACCGGTTGTGGCCACGTGTCATTACTAGGTTGGTGTGTCATACGTTATGATGGTTGGTAGAGGTGGATTCCTCAAGGTAGCCTAGCGTGTGATTCTATGCTTCCATATAGAGTTAGTCTATATAAACCGCTCTCTTCCTCGAATGTAAATTTTACTTCAATATTTTTTTAGATAAAAACTATAGTTTCTCAGCATCTCATCTTTAATCTTTGTCGTAAATCCGTTTTTGGTGAAATATTTGTTGCTTATTTAGCTGTTAATCGTGCTTTGTTGGATTTTTAAGTTGTTCAAACACATTCTGATTTTTCAAAAACTTATGCACTCTTTTTACTCGGCCTCTTACGACTTTCCCCTAGTTCAGGTAATATAGTTTCAATTTCTTAGTTGGCATTATTGGTTATCGATTTGGTAAAATCATTGGAAATATTAAGGTTTTTATAGTGGTAAAAGGTAGCATTCCTCTCTGAATCCTCGATATATGACTTGAATAACATTAAATCTCATCTGGAAGACAATGGTGGAAGTAGTATCTAGATTTGTTGACCGACCTGACAAAGCCATCCAGTTCAAAGACTTATATGTCTAAATCTCATAGCTCTGATTATCTTATTCTCAAATGTATTCCTTACATCTTGTTGATCCAACCAATATCCTAGTAGCAAACATACAACGAGATGAATTTATTGCTTCAGCGCTTGGTCGGTGCAGGTTACGGAAAGATAAAAATGTCCAAAAGATTCAATCTAGCCTAGGTCAATGCAAAACTGTTTTCACAATCCTTATGCAAATTAGCTGAGCTTTCAAAGATAACCTGACCGTTGACGACTATGTATACCCTGATCATGACTATCTATGTCGGTTTAAAGCTAAATATGAGATCATTTTTACCATGGAGATTCGGGTACTATAGTGTGGAAAACCTCATATCTTGACTAAAAAAGAAGAAATACTGATATAAAATGACCTCTTTGACTAAGGGCTTCAGATAACAATGTACCCCAAACTGGTAAAATTCTTTAAGCTAGTGGATATCTGGACTTGTGAGGTAATGAAGAATATCTAAAAATATAATAGCGATCATCATAGTTCTCAGTATTTTCGAGACCTCTTTACAGGTAGAAAGTTTGGTATCGATTAGTTAGGTAAATTTGTTCAACGGTTTCTTTTCCTACCATATAACTGTATCAATATACTATAAGAATAGTAATTTATCTACCCGAGTCAGCTAAAAAATAGAATAGTATTTTTATTTTTTGTTAGTCGGGAGTAGGAGTCTGAACGTATGAAGGGTCAGCAATAAACAAAGAATAATTGGCAAGACAAAAATAAGGATTGTCCTTTATTTCCAAAGGTAACTTCATTCCTTCCATATTTTGTTCTACTTTTCATTATACCTTAGTTTGGCTTTTTTCTATGAGATCTATTTTTTCTCTCGTTTATATATTTGTAAACTTATGTTGATTTACATGTTTTCGAAGCTTAATTTGGCTCATGGTGCAGGGTGCAAAAGTATTTTTGGTTGTTACTAGTTTCAAACATAGAAAAAGTTCTTAAAGGTATCTTGTATGTATATCGCTGATCATTAGGAGAAATATTTTGCAAACTCTTTATTGTTAAAATTCATTCTGATTCTTTTTTTGGCTCGTGGATAGCTTGGGAGACTCGAAACGTATAACACTCACTTTATCTCATTACTTTTGGTTGGTACCTCTATTCAAATACCAGTACATAAAGTATCCTAATAGTACTGGGTTACTCTCCCTTTAAACGAACAAAGATTTAGGGATCAAAATGTAAGAAAGTTAAAATATATGGGAAAAATAAAGATAATTTGATTGGTTTAAACTTTTTACCATCTATACAGGTTTCACCGAATGATCTAATCTTTCTATAAAGGAGATTGGTCTTGATGATCCAGATGATGGTAGAGACCATATTATTTCTATGGGCATAATATTCTTATGAACTAGTATTAAGGCATGAAAAACTAATGAAGAGATGTCAATCACCAGATCGGACTCATCAAGATTAAGGACCTCGATCATGTCGTTTATAGGTATGAACAGACCATTGGCCGTTGAAAGGCTTCTAATAGCTCTTATTGAGAAATGGTTGGTTGAAGTTTGTGCCAAGAAAATCTCACGAGAAGTCCGGGTAAATATGTTTTGTTTTGATCTAGTACGGTTAGAAAAATTCAACCTAACTTAACCTTTTATTTTGCAAATGATAAGTAATATGTTTGGGGCATTCCGAATTGTTGTGAAAATGAGTCATTCCTGACTTCACTATAATTCTAAAGACTCATTCGAAGAAACCTTAATATGCGGCTGAGATTGATATTGAGCTTATTAGGGTTATGACCAATATGGTCAATGCTAGAAACTAGTACTGAACTAAGATGCACTAATTACGGAAAGCCATCATTTAGCTCAATAAGACTCGTGGTAAATTAGTGTGGGTTTTGGATAATGAGAAAAATTAGTTTTAAAATGACAGTATCCTTATGAATAAGAATTTTAAGGATGTTGAGGAATTTAAGGGTGCTATCAAGGAGGCTCAAGACTTCATTACTGAAATAACTTATGATTTCATCCTTATTTATATAACTGATGTTGAGGTAATCAGACTCTATTGGGGAGGTCATACCTTAAAATTTTATTTGATTTCATCCTTATTTATATAACTTGCAAACTATTTAAGATAATATAATTTTTGTCGATATTGGCCTTCCGTCGATCTCCCTAAGGGCTTCATTTGTTAGAGGCGTATGCTTAGACATCAACTTTTTGTATATCATTCCAAGACTTGAGAGTGACGTAATGTCGATCCATTTTATGGGTATATTAATCCATATTAATTCTAGTGGAACTATCAAGAGCTATAGAGTGGTGTAGTGTACCACCAAAAAATTCATTTATTTACAAAAATTTATATTTACAATGATAGTTAATTCATATCCAACATTTTCAAGCTAGGTAAAGCTTTTAGTGCTCTATTTTCTAAGAATGTGGTATTGGTTTAGCTTGGTCATCAGCAAACTTGTATATTCCCACTTTTACCTCATCCACTATTGGATATCATTCTTTCTAATTGGGGCCAAGCTTACCATCCTTGAGATATTTTGTATGCTAAAAATATATATTTTGATACCTCGTCATCCACTTAGAAACTTCAGCCATGTACTTTGGAATTTTACATGTTTCTCATTAATGTTTAGTGGTACAATACTTTCAGGTGTGTCTTAGTTCATTTTTATTCTATGGCATCCAATTTGGCTCTAATATATTTGATATTATAGTATTTGACATAATTGGCTACTATGTATGAAATGATTATTGCTTATTCTAAGAAAACTAAATTTATGCCATATTCTAAAGCGAAAGGTATTTTGTCTATGGTCGTCTAAAGGGTGGTCTTGTAAGCATATAGTTCTTCTTGCAAGAATTCAGTCCACTTGATAGTCAAGCCTTCTGAGGTTTTTTAGAAACCATAAATTATAATTTGGCTAGTCACTTTATATTTTCTATTAGTTTTACGGTCGAAAGTGATAACTTCCAAAAATAGCAGAAGATCAAATGCATCTAAAATATTTCAAGGAAAATGATATAGATGTTAGAGAAATAAGCTACAACGGAAATTTTAGAGAAAGAAACGGTCAATTATAGTCGGGCTTTCATGACTAAGTACAATAAGGTTGTTGAGTTTGGTTATAGTTTGAATAGTAAGATACCAATATTAACGTCAAAAGCAGAATATAATTGTTAATAGTTTGTCGGTTATGTATGACCCTCAAAATAATAATATCTTGTATTTTGTTTTATGACTCAGTTTGAGCTAATATATCTCCAAAGAATAAAGCTTTTTTCTTCATCACAACTTCAGCCATCAAGTCCGAAAAAACTCAATGCCTAAAAGAAGCACATGTCAGAGATTCATTAAAATCATAAAATTTATTTTTTGTTTCTATAAAACATAAAATATAATTACTTAGGCTCTCACTTAGATCTTGCTTGCAGTACATGATATAATCATCGTCCTCTTTTACGACCTTACTTCCAACAAATTAATTTTTAAGTACTTGAAAACTTTGTACTGATCCATTAAGTCATATGGGTTTAAGTAGTAAAAATTAAAGAATCATCCCTACCAAAGTTGGACATCTTATTCAAAAACTTATCAATTTGGTGGTAAACCTCTAGATGTAACCGATTACGAAAATGATTATTTGAGTCTAGGTAGTAAAGAGGTTAATTATATGGGTTTGGGTAGTACTTCCTGACTTGTAGTGTTGCTTCTCAAATTAGGTTCACAAGTGGAGGAAGAAATTGAAAAGCTTATTCATCATGTTGTATAACGGGTGAATAGGATGTTGGTGAGGTTGTAAATGAGGTTGCATATTTTGAAGGTGTTATTACATGGACTAATGTGAGGCATGCATAGGCTGATATTTGGTATCCCTTTAGGCTCGCATTTTAACTGATTTTTTAAAAACTAGACTATGAGGGTGCTCTAGATTTATGCCTTATTTTGACGGTGGTGATCCACTGTTATGCCTTGACGTCTGGATCGGTAGCATCAATGATGCATATGCTCTCAGTATTCAAAATCTCAACTAAGGTCAATTGACCTATCATTAGCCGAAAAGGAAGAATGAATATGATTACAAGCCTTGTTTCTATTCGTGTAGACATCTTCATATTGTTCAGCTTGATATATTTGGAGCGAGTTTGATTTTCATTATGATCCAAATGAATCTTGATAAAATAATATTTTGATAACTTCGAACCTTAGTATCGAGGGCCTCAGATCCATGTTATCCATCTGAACACAAATGATCACCACCCCCTACTACATGGGTTTGATGTACCTTGACCCTTATTGGATATTCAACCTCAGTAATATTCTTCATAATTGAAATAAAGAGTACTAGTAGCTAATGACTTTCTACAGATGATTTTAAAAAGATATTATACATGTACCATTCTTTTACCGTAGACGACATCACTGATAATACTCAGATTAGTTTAGACTCTAATGAGGTTAAGACTCAGCCAAAAAGTTTGATTTAAAATATAAAATATAAACAAGATTGAAGAAACAAACATGATATGAACTTAGTAAATTTTCTGAATAATACTTGTATTTATTCGGTAAAAAAGATTACAATTAAAATAACTCTCTTTTTCACAATTATTTTTCTTTCTAAATGTTACCACCATTATAAATGAACATATGGATCTTTATACAGTGGTCTTGATGAGAATAATACCTAGGTACATACCTTCTCATTGATGCAACATTTTTTGGTCTTTTGGATGATTTATAAGAGAAGGTACGTCCTTGAGGTCTATTATGTCATATAATCTCGAATACTTTATCTGTATATGGTCATAAATGATTTTCATACTTTATCAGACACAGTTTCCGTACACTTAACGATTTTCATGTCGTATCAATAACTCCATCAATTCGTTTTTTTTCTTTCACGTAATAAGAATGCTCTAGTTCTTTATTTTGGTAGTCTTTGGTCTTCATATGAAGGTTGTGTTGTGTATGGGCTTCACTATGTGGGAGGTTCTTGAGTGAGCTCTTTTTTAATTTGAAAGTCATTTGTGTAATTTTATTTTATTTTTGTTAAGGGACTACTTTCTTAATGAGACCGAGTCGATGTCGAGAAAATGCTCAAGCTGATGTCAAGTTAAGGATGAGTGAGACCATGTTGAGACTGACCTGAGATTGATATTTGTTGAGTGAGAAGCTTCTAAGTGAGGCTAAACTAAGTCCAAGTGAGGCCAAGCTCAGGTTGGACTGAGGTTGAGCGAGAGGCTTCTAACTGAGGCTGAACTAAGAAGATGCTCCTAAAGAAATAAAGGAAATAACTCATGGGTGAGCTCTTTTTACTTTGAAAACCCTTTCCTTATCTCTATTGAGCGAGATGCTCCTAAGGGAACCGAGCTGAAGTTGAGGAAGGGCGGGTTGACCTAATGATGCATTAAATCAGAGTGAGGCTAAGCTGATATTTGAGTGCAGTCGAGTGTGTGCCCTCTTTATTTTCTATCCAGATGACTTTTGAGAGGTCTCGAGTGATCTTTAATAAATTGAGAGATTTTTAATGATCTTTGTTGAACATATTCGCCGCTGATTATCTTGATGTTTTATTATTGTTCCTATTATTTAGGAAAAGTTACGTAGATATTTGATTGATTTTTTTTAAGTTATGGTGCTTGGTAGTTTCATATTATTTACGCTTGCCCACTTCTCATAACTTATCCTAAATTATGAAAATCAAAGTTTTCATGATATCCGTGGGGTAGCTCTTCTTCTCTCTTTGGAAATCTCAAAAAATATTAATTTAGGATTCAGTGATGACTATAGTGACTCAGATCAAGCTAACCATAAGTTGTTTTTTGTAAGTGGTATTTCTTTTATGTAAGCTTGTGTTCTGTTGCTGTGTAATGTGTATATTTCGAGGGCATATAAGGAAATTTTTTGTTCTTGTGTGAGCATTGTTTCCCTCCATTTTTTTTAATTTTGAGAGGGCATGTATTTTCCCTCATTCGTTATAATATAAGAGTTGTTTGCCTTTTCAATTGAACAATCTTAACCAATCTATTGTTATGAAGTAAAATATTGAGATATGTGCCATATATTTTCTTGTTTTTTGTAGTTCCTCATGCTTTGTTTCTTAGTAAGATAGCCTTTTGACATATATGTACTTTCCCTACTTCCTAGCAAAAATGAAGGCTTCCTAGGTGAGCTCATATAGTTTGAAATATTTTTTAAGTTACTTACTCATTTGGTTTCTTTTCTTTCTTTTCCTCTTTTGTGCAAGCTTACCTTTTCTCTACCGATTAGTTGATTAATGTATCATGCAAGTTTGAGCGGGAGGTATCTTGATGAATACTTTCTCTTTTGTGTAAGCTTGCCCTTGCTCTACCGATTTTTCGATTTAAGTATCATACAATTTATCAGTCTAGCTTATACCCACTGTTGGTCATGCAGTAGGTTGGAGCATGAAGTTCTATAAAATAGGGTATTTATTTTCTTTGATGTCGAGAAGTTATGTTAATTCCTCTGTATGTGGCATAGAGAATGCTTAGTTCTGCAAAGTTTAAATAAAATATGTGCTTGTGTTGACCAAATTAAATTGGGTACAATTATTATCAATACAAGTTATAAGATAACAAAACTTAAGAGTAAAGGATAAGAAGTCCCACTTAGGTTAGTGCTCTATGTTGATCATCATTGGACTGATACCTTAAGGGTTTCGGGTAATCAATCTTGAACCCTCTTTTAGTTGCCTCGCACTATGCCTACCTCACCGCCGAACACATACTTCAAACACTGGTGTTAGGTAGAAGACATAACTTTGAAGTTGTTGATTTGTAGCCTTCCAATCATCAGGTTGTACGGGGTCGGAATGTCTGGCACTACAAACTCGGTAACCTCACTCGTAGCCTATTTTTCCATTCCAATTTACACCTCTAGCATCATAATTCTTAAAGACATTATGGATTGGCCATTGAAGCCTAACACGGGATGAGAGGTTGGGAATATGACGGTCTTGAAGAGAAGTTATTTCATGGCTGAGGTGAACAACACGTTTACCACTGTTCCCGTGTCCACCAAAATCTGATGTGCTTCAAACCACACAATAACAGCCGTGATTAAAAGGGAATTATCGTATATATGGATGATTTCCTCGAGATCATTTCCATGAAGAAGATGTTATGTGTAGATGCCCGGGTGTGCGTGTTTTATCAGGTTGACCCTTGGGATGTCGATGGCTGAGGTCAACTATCGGATGTAGCACTTGCAAGAGATAAATGTGTAACCTGTCTGGTTGGTACCTTTATAGAGCATAAGGATATAGGTTTTACGTTTTTCCTATATCTTGTTCTCCCTTAGGACATCTCTCGAGTCTGTCTAGCTCATCTTCTGCTCACTTACCTTGGTCTTGGGAGCCCTTGAGCTCTTCAATGGTTGTGTGTACTCTCATGCTGGCATCTATCGGGTTTCTTGATGAACTCCCATAGATTATCTCTCTCAATTAGCCTTTGAGTTTCTATTTTTAACACTTAACATTCCTCTGTGGTATGCCCATAGTCTCGGTGATACTGACATTATATGTTGTGATTTTAGGTTACTGGTTATAATGAAATTTTTCCCGGATGGATTAGGAGGTTAGTGTTTTTATCTGGTCGTTGAGGTATGTGTTATACACAGTTAGCGGTGGATGGTTGGTATGCCCATCCGGGCAGAAAAATTGCCACAATGGTTTGGGCATTAGGGTCTCCTCAAAAACTATTATTGTGTTTGCCTTTAGAGGGGCATCTTCTCCCTCGTACCTATTTTAAGTGTCAGCTTTCTCGAGGTTGATATATTTCTGAGCTCGGACTATTAGGTTGGTCATGATGGTGGGCTATACATTGGTTCTTTCATATTCATCCTAACCAATCGTCTAAAAACGTTTGTATGGTTCTTTTTGTAAAATTTTCTTTGCGTGGTAAGAAAATAAACCTTTACGTCTTCTCATGTCTTTCTTTCAAGATAATACTATTGCAAGGAAAACGGTGTAGCCAACACTTTGATTAAATATTTCATGATCATTTTCTATCTTGCTTATTCCATATTTAACTATATAGTATGTTGTATGTGATTAGTTGGGAATCACCACTTCTTTTAACATATTTTGTATGTCCAACCACTAAGTTGTCATCATTCTTATGCTGGTAACTTCCATAGATTGTCCTCCAACCTCATTTGATAATTAAGGTTCGTCGCTTCCTTCACTAATCTATGTCGTAGATCTGAGGGGGTGAAGGTTTCCGGACACGGTGGGGAGGTCAAGCTTGTCTTCCAAGCCCACTGAAATCTCAAATACCTTTTTTTCATGGGTATTATGGATTTCTACATTAGGGCTATATGCAGAATGAGTAGCGATTTCGAAGGCGAATCAACCATTAATGAGGATGATGAATATGTATGATGCTTTCCTCTAATAAACGTAGATTTCTTCCATTTTGTTCCTTTACGCATCGATCATTCTTTAGCAGTACGTCTTAAGGATTGATTATCCTGTCCAAATTTGTATACATAAACTAAGAGTTTGGGTTTTCGAAACTTCTTTCATAGGTTCCCACCACTTCTTTTCTAGAGAAATATTTTGGTGGCTCTTTAACCTTCTCATGGTGCATCATATGAGAGCATATGGTAGCATAGCACGACCCTTTAAGAATATGTTGACCCTGATATTAGATTAATTTCCTACTATCTTGATAGTTGATTGAGATATATGGATGTGTTTAATTTCTAACAACGGAACCAAAAATGTTGAGGTAAAAACTCATCCAATAAGTTGAATTTAAAATATAAAATATAAACAATATCGAAGAGACAAACATGATATGAACTTGGTAAAATTTCTGAATAATACCTGTATTTATATTGTAAAGAGGATTACAATTCAATACCTTTTTTCTTACTTTTACCACCACTATAAAATAACCCTTTGGATGTTTATATACTATTCTTGATATGAATAAGCCCTAGGTGGATGTAATGGTGCAATAGTTCTCGTACTTTGACTGCTTTACTAGAAGAGGTACGTCTTTGAGGTCTGCTACATCATACAATTTTGGATGTTTTATTCGTATGTGGCCAGACTTGGTTTTCGTATATTGTCAGACATGAGGTTACGTTGGGTTGGGTTTGGCCATTCTTGTTTAAAAGAAACATACTATGCTCAAGTTTTAGATCCTACTTGACATTATTTGTGCTGCATTTAAATGATATTTCATGTCGTATCAGAGTCCAAAGAATAACTCTTCCGAACCGACTGAAACCCCACACAAAAAAGAATAACTCTTTCAAACCGACTGAAACCCCACACAAAAAAGAATAATACTAAAAATCGATCCTTAATCATATTATTCAAGTGATATAATATAGACTGTTTATCGTTTTAAAACATATGGAGGCCTATTTATAATAATGCAAGTGAATATATGACCTATATAACTCATATAAATATATTTATATAAATAATTTATGGGTTAACATAGATTCAAAACTCTACGATAACCAAACAAATAACTCTTTTATCAAACATAAAAACTTTTATAATATATATTTATTTTGTATATAAGATTTAATCCTACTATTTTCAAATACAAGAGTTAGTAATTAAGGTTTAGTTTTACCATTGTGCTATATGTTTTGGGTTAGATCAACACCACCAAATGTGATCAATAGATAAAATCTGTTTTATTATTTTTAGCATGGATCATTATAGATAAAATATTAGTTTTTATTTTTTTTAAATAAATTTTTTAATTTTTTTTAATTTTTTTGTTATCTTATATTTACATAAAACTCTTTACTTTCGGTCATATTCGGAATTACTCTCATCATTTTATTTTAAAACATTTTGTTTTATTTTAAGGTTTAAAGTTTTGATTTTGTGTTTAAAGTTTATGATTTATATCTTTAATGTTAAATTTATTTTTTTATAATTTTTTTAAAATTATAAAATATACATTAGATGGTGTAATTTTTTTATGTCACATTTTATTTTATAAAATAATCAATAAT
The DNA here is from genome assembly GCA_036936605.1 of Limnanthes douglasii subsp. nivea. NCBI lineage: Eukaryota > Viridiplantae > Streptophyta > Magnoliopsida > Brassicales > Limnanthaceae > Limnanthes > Limnanthes douglasii. The sequence goes on along the minus strand of JAUPFV010000001.1, from coordinate 273,547,484 downwards.
ATTAAATTTGAAAAAAAATATCCATTAATATTTTAACTTACAAAACTTACAAAAATATCCATTAATATCAATAAATATCTATGATATAATTACTTGCAACTTATAAAATTATGTTCCACTTTATATAAGTAGTATTAATAAAGAAATCAATATTAAGTAATTTACAAGAATAGTTAAGATCTCCCTAACTAACTCATTTGTTCAAATCCATAATTAGATGAAGGTAAAAATGATCATGAAAAAAACAATAATATGATTTGCAGTGGATCTAAGATCAGATCCAAATGTTTTGTTTATTTATTATATAAAACAAATTATTTTTAAGTATCTGAATATATATTCCAACTCATTCCAGAACATAGGTTCATGTGATCTTTCTTTTAGGTTAATAAAAGCCAGCTTGAGTTTTAATTAAATTAAAATTATACTCAACTGTCTTTCGGAGCTACTTTATATCTAATATATATATATATAAACTTTTGCTTATATCTTGACTGGTTAGTCTGGTTTTATAAATCTAATATCTGCTGAAAAAATAAAGTTTTTTTCTATATATAAATAACCAGTTTATTTTCAATCATCAAAACGTGCGAGCATGTTATAACGATATGAGATTGTACAAAGTGCACTGTACCTACTGAGACTCGTAATTATTCATTTTAAAAATTTATATACATATTATGATGATTATTATTTTGTGTAATTTTAAAATTTTATATACACATTATATGATAATTATCATTTTCACAAAATAAAATGAAAACATAGTTTAGACCACTGGCTAAACAATTAGTTGTCAATTACCAAATAAATAGTAATCAAATTATGTCACCGATAACAGCAGTCGCAAGAAAAAATAACATCCGTCAGGTACCTACTAAAACAATTGGCTCAACTACATATATTAATTACTCTTATATAAGTATTTATTATTATTTTCTTATTAATTCGTCCCTATTTTTATTTTAAGATAATATCATTTTAAAAAATATTATAAAATATTTATTTAAAATATATTCATAATTATTCTACCAATATCTATCATTCAAATTAAATAAAAAAATATTAACCATCCTTATTTAATAGAGAAATTACATCTAAAATACATACTCAACTATTTTATTCTCATCTAGTATCCAAGGTTTGATCAATTATCTCTTAATACTCATCTCAACTACCTAATTACCACATAGTACCTAACATTATTTTAATACCATAAATATCCTCACCCTTCATGAACAACCATGTAACCAAATTTCTCTTTCCTACCTTTTCTTTTAATTTTATTTTTAAAAGATCTGTATCTTTCAAACCGGAGCTCGAAAAAAAAAGTACTATCGCTTTTGTTTTTTAAAATGAACAAAAGTAGATACATTGATGATATTTTTTGATTTTCTTAAAAAAATAAAGTTTCACCAGTAACAACTCTCAGGATATCCTGAGAGTTGTTCAGGAAATCCTGAGAGTTGTTCAGGAAATCTTGAGTTGCAAACAATTCTCATGATATCCTGAGAGTTGTTCAGGAAATCTTGAGTTACAAACAATTCTCATGATATCCTAAGAGTTGTTCAGGAAATCCTGAGTTGCAAACAACTCTCGGGATATCCTGAGAATTGTTCTAGATATCATGAGTTGTAAAACACTCTCACAATATCCTGAGAATTGTTTGGGAAATCCTGAGAGTTGCAAACAACTCTCATGATATCCTGAGAGTTGTTCAGGAAATCCTGAGTTGCAAACAATTCTTATAATATCCTGAGAATTGCAAACACCTCGAGGTACCAGCGGGTATATATGGTTGGGGGTATTTTTGTCCAAATTTTAATTTGAGGTACCAAGTTACACTATCCAAAAAACGGGTACCACTGGGTAATTAAATAGTTGAGAAGGTATTTACTTGTGTTTTTCTCTATTTAATACTCAAGTTATTTATGCAAATAATAACAATGTTTTAATAGTAATTTAAATACTTATTTAATACTCAATTACTTAATAATATTTTAAATACTCATAGTTTATTATCATTATCAGACTATTTTTAATTTTTGAATCAAATTTTTTTCTTATTTTTTATTTTTATTTATTTTTATTTATATTTATTAAAAGTCCATTTCTTTCAAGTCCGGAGCTCGGAATCAAATCCGAAAGTACCATCAAATTTATGTTTTCAAGACGAACAAAACTAAATCCATTGATGATATTTTTTTAATATTAGAGTTATGTACATTTTAATCATGCGAGTTTATTGAATATTATGCATGAGAGTTCTTCACTATAATCCAACTATGTGAGTTTTTGTATATTAAACTAGTTAATTTTAAGTCTACTAGTTGTGCTAGATCCTTATGTTTCTAACCACGAGAGTTTGGTACATCTTTAACCTTGCGAGTTTATTGAATATTATATATAAGAGTTCTTCATTATAATCCAACTATTCGAGTTCTTGTATATTAAAACATTCAATTTTAAGTTTATTAGTTGTGATAGATCCTTATTTTTCAACCACGAGAGTTCTGTATATTTTAGCCATGCGAACTTATTCAATATTAGACGTGCGAGCTCTTCATTATACTCTAATGTGTGAGTTCTTGTATATTAAACCATTTAAGTCTATTAATTGTGTTAGATCCTTATGTTTCCAACCACGAGAGTTTTGTACACTTTTAACCATGCGAATTTATTGAATATTAAACATAAGAGTTATTCATAATAATCTAACCATGCGAGTTCTTATATATTAAACCATTGGATTTTAAGTACATTAGTTGTGATAGATCCTTATGTTTCCAACCACGAGAATTCTGTATATTTTTAATCGTGAGAGTTTCTTGAATATTAAATATGAGAGTTCTCCATCATAATCAAACCGTGCGAGTTCTTGTATATATAACCATTCAATTTTAAGTCGATTAGTTGTGCTAGATCTTTATGTTTCCAACAACGAGAGTTCTGTACATTTTTAACCGTGCGAGTTTATTGAATATTAGATATAATACTTCTTCATTATAATCCAACTGTACGAGTTCTTGTATATTAAACAATTTAATTTTAAGTTTGTTAGTTGTGCTAGATTCTTATGGTTTCAACCACAAGACTTATGTACATTTTTAGCCGTGCGAGTTTATTGAATATTAAACATAAGAGTTCTTCATTATAATCTAACGACGCAAGTTCTTGTATATTAAACCCTTTCATTTTAAATTTATTATTTATATTAGATCCATATGTTTCCAACCACGAGAATTTTGTACATTTTTAATCATGCAAGTTTATTGAATATTAAACCATTTAATTTTAAGTCTATTAACTGTGCTACATCCTTATGTTTCAAACCTTGAGAGTTCCGTACATTTTTAATCGTGCGAGTTTATTAAATATTAAACATAAAATTTCTTCATTATAATCCAACAATATGAGTTCTTCGTACAACAGCTAAATAAGATGCAAGTTTAATGTATTTTCAGACGATGAAGATGCGAGTTTATTGTTATTTTCACATGCATGTTAATAATACACAGAGGATGACGATACAAGTTTATTGTTAAAACGACTAAACCAGAAACAAGACAATACACTACAGCCTATAAACAACACAACACAATCTATAAATAAGACAATACATAGAGTTTAATATTAAACCATTTGATTTTTAATATTTCGACATTAGTGCTTGTAGGGTTTTCTAGAGGTTGGAACGGTAAACGAAGCTTCAAATATTTTAAATTTATAATAAACAAATAATATAAAAGGGTAGAAATGTGACTTTTTAGATGATCAAATAATATATAATTTAATATTTTAAATTTAAATAAAAATAAAACTAAATCAAATCTATTTATTTAAATTAATAAATATTAAAATGATTATTTTTTTAACTCAGCTCTCTCACATAAACATATCAAATTTGTTATAAATATGTTCAAATCGTAATTGTTTAAAATGTTTGAGAATTCGTAAAGTCTATAATTTTTGTTTGAATCGATATTATTAAAATCTTGAATACCAAATAAGTTTTCAATGATACAAACATATTAATTGTCCAATATGAACTTTGTAAAATATTGAGAAAGTTTACTCAATAAGAACTTGGTAAAATTTCTGAATAATACTTGTATTTATATGGTAAATAAGATTACAATTACAATAAATCTCTGTTTTCAATATTTATTTTTCTTTCTATCTTTTACCACCACTATAAAATAATCTTATGGATTTTTATATAATGAATTTAATATGATAAATCCCTAGGTAGATCTCTTCCTATTGGTGCAATCTTTTTTGACATTTTGAGTGCTTTATCAGATGAGGTACGTCCTTGAGGTCTGGTACGTCATACAATGTTGGATGTTTTATCTGTACGTGGTCAGACATGGTTCTCGTACATTGTCAAACATGGTTCTCGTACACACCCTTAACAAACTTTATGTATTGGTCCGAGTTTAATATTAAACCATTTGGTTTTTACTGTTTCGACATTAGCACATGTATGGTTTAATATTAAACCATTTGGTTTTTATTGTTTCGACATTAGTATCTGTAGGCTATTCTAGAGGTTGGAATGGAAAATAAAGCTTCAAATAACATGTTCGTATAATTGAAAACTTTTAAGGGTCAGACCTTAAAGACGTGTACGAGAACCGTGTCTGACAATATACAAAAACCATGTCTGATCACATATGGATAAAACATCCAACGTTGTATGACGTACCAGACCTTAATGACATACCTCCTCGGATATAGAACTCAAAATGCCAGAAACGATTGCACCAATATGAAGACATCTACCTATGGCTTTTTTATATCAAGATCATTATATAAAAAGCAAGATAGTTATTTTAAAGTGGTGGTAAAAGTTAGAGATAAAATAAATATTGAAAACAAAGAGTTACCGTAATTGGCATCCTATTTACCATATAAATACAAGTATTATTCAAAAATTTCAACAAAGAGTTATCGTTGATGAGCGAAGAATAAATCAACTATAACACACACGAAAGTTAATGGTATAATTTGACATAAAGAAATTCTTTTAAAAGTAATTGATAATTATGTAATACAAAAGAACTTATTTGTAACAAACAATAAACTTGAGGATGAGACCATAATTAGTAATTTGTTTAGACACGTGGAACTAAAAAATACCTAATAAAAACACCTCACCCATTTTGGGAAGGATGATTGATTAATGATTACACAATTATTACATATAATTTTCTCTCTCTATTATGTGGAGCTTCTCTCTCTAAAATATTCATTTAGTAGCTTATATCACGAATTTGGTCCTCCAAACATATTTTTACTCATATATCTCCTCCAAATATTTCTGGAGTTATCAATTGTAATTATAATCTTTCTCTTAGGTTAATAAAAGCAAGCTTGAGTTATTGTAATTATAATCCTTTTTACCATATAGATACAAGTATTATTCACAAATTTTACCATAGTCATTTAAAAGCATTGAGTATTTGTCAAGTTTTCACTATATACTACATTACTAAGTTGATAACTTGGCAATATATTATAGTATTTAGCTGAACACATGAGAAGTTCTCAGCTACTTGCTACACTACCCAAACTTCAAACTTTTTCAAGTTTATAACTATTTGTTACAATACCCAACTAAAAACTTGACAACTTCTTCACTATTTGCTACCCAGTTGAGAACTAAGCAAGTTTTAAGGTTTTTGTACGTCATTTTTAAGTCTTCGGACGTCGTTCGTAAATCAAGAACTATAATTCTAAACCTCTAAGCATAATTCATAAAATTTTAAGTGTTATTCACCGGCATGTGCATGTTATTTGTCTAGTTTCATATGTTATTGTTAAATTTAATTATACAATTACTCTACCATTATTAGTCATTTGCAAGCCTTCATACTCATTCCTACAATTATGAATTTATTTTTAAGCCTTCAAACATCATTAAAAAAATTATATGTTATTTAAAAACCTTTTGATATCATTGACTCTTTGGATTTCATTTATAAATAGTTAGATTTCATTAATAACCTTTCAGATTTCTATTATACTTGTTTTAAGTTTTCAACCGATGATTTTAAATTTTAGCTAAAACTTAGGTTCTCAACCAAAAACTAATTAAAAAACAAATTTAAGATATTACCCAAAATTCTCATATAATAGTTAAAGAACAACCGATTTTAAAGTTCTTTGCATAGATATTTACAAGTTATTAAAAAATTATCAAGTTGAGAACTTATTTGATTGTTAAGAACTAACCAAGTTGAGAATACTTTTTCAAAAATTTTATATAATGGTAAAAAAAAAGTAAACGTCATTCTTAAACTTATATAATATTTGACATATAATTTTCCTAGCTCCAGACATCATTTGCAATTCTTTGAACTTCATCCAAACTTCCAAACATGATTTTTAAGCCTTTAGACGTTAATCGTATACTGTTAGACGTTATTTCCAAACTTTCGGATGTTAATTGTTTAACTTCAAAAGTCAATCACAAACCTACATATGATGTCATTCGTAAAATCTTGATAAAGTTGTCACTTAGTTATTATGAAGTTAGTTTTAAAAAATAACTAGTTAAGGACTATCAAGATACTCAAGTGGTTAAAGTTATCACCTAATAATTAAAGAATAACCAAGCTGAAAATATTTTCAAAGTTCTTACATGGTTGTTAAAAGAAACAAATTGAGAATTATTTTTCAATGTTCTCACATAATTATCGAAGAACAACTTTCAAGTTTTAATGTCGATTATGTAAGAGACTATACAACTCAAGTATTAAAAGGAAGATATGTTATATAAATAAACTCTATAGTCTTACTATTTATTCACCATCGGTCTGAAGGTCTATAGTCTTACTATTTATTCACCATCGGTCTGAAGGTCGAGTCCTCTATTTATAACACAAATAATCATAAAAAAAATATGTGACACATATTTAATAATAAATATAACTACTATCCATTATAATTCATATTCGATAATGACTAAGTATCCTATTTATTCTAAGGGTAATCTCGTAATCCTATAATGAACCTTACTAGCTAAAGTTTTTTGTCAAGTCTTATTTAAGGTATATCTTATATTTCTATGACGTTCATCTGATTATCTTTTTTTTCTTCATACCTAATAATATTCATTTATGTTGTATTGCATATCATCATGTCTACTTCAAAGTATACTTCATACTTCCACGGTGGTGGTTTGATAATCACTATCCTCTTTATAATTCATAACCCTTAATTGTATATCGTATTGACATATCATTTTTAACGTATACCTCGTACTTTTATAAAATATATTATGTCATGAAACTATTCCAAACTCTTACCTCTCTAATAAAGGTATATACCATATAGCATGATATTCTTTTATGAGGTTCCCCTTAGCATTTGAATTAAACATAATTTATTTATTTAAATATTATCTTTACAAATTTAAAGAGGTGAAGTTCGTAATTCTTTGTAAAAATAGTGTCTAGCTAATACGAGACGACGTAGTCTTGAGTTTGTACTAGTTCATATTAGACAACCAAGTCATTTGATGCGACATCTTACATAAAAATCGCCATATATTAATCTTAATCAACGGTTAAATATGATTGGTATGTTGATATAATATGGGTGGTCATTTTCCTTTATAAGTATTGATTTTACTAGCTCACTTATAAATTATTGATTCTATCTTTAAGTTAACGGTAGAAATATATTTTAGTAGCCTATATAAATGGAATGTTAAAGCTGTTATTTCATTTTTTATTTTTATTTTAGAACTTTTCTCTCTAAAAATGTTATGTCTATAAGACCCATAACAAGATGTGATACACTTGTTTCACGAAAGATATTAGTATCCATCTTTAGTTGTTTGGAGCGACGTATCATCTATACTCAAGTTCAAGTTAAGTATATGTATTGTTATCTTGATATTTGATTGTTAGATGTAGCAGCACGGGGGGTAAAAGTTGCAAACCATTAAACATGATCCGCTTGTATAATACGTCGGTTATCAAATCATATTCACAAAATAACCAGGAATATAGCAAGTTTGGAAAAATATATAGTTCTTCAAGAAATACCAGTATTGCACTATACACGTCTTATAATGAAAATCAAACTACTATTCCTCTGTTTATTGATCGTTAGATACTACGTGAAGGTAATATATTATTAACCGCACAAATGTAGTTCGGGATATAATCTTAGCTACCATGCTTGAAATTATTTATCTTTTTATTGCATTTTCATGCTAAAATAAATTATTTAATAAACATGTCTTATAAAAATGATTTATTCTATCATCTCTTCAAATCCCAAACATATATATAGACAACGACGATGAGGACCTGTCATAAGTGGAGGATCCCAAGCGATGTTGCACTAAGTTTATCGGTTGAAAAAGATCTTCTAAATGATATAAGGAAATATGAAGTGTGATTTTTCTATGGTACCTTGAATTTGGGTCTTCTGGTTTCTCTTCCACCCAAAGTTATTGGAATTATTTTAATATATATGGATATGTCTATCATAATTTTCCATGAATGATTGTAGAACAATGGTTTGTTTAATAAAAGCATCAGATATCGTGAATATTTTTGTTATTATACCACAAATTTTGTCACGGTGCAACTTTTATCAAACACGAATACCCTTTTATATTACTTTAGCACCAATGGTATCCATCGAACTGTTGTAAACATTTTGGAATCAAAGAATATATAGAAACGTAATTATTCTTATTTTAGTTGTAATTGGAACTCTAAATCATCAATTGTTCATGGTCAGGTCGAGCTAAAGTGGTCAATAAAAACTAAATAGATAGTAGAATCGTGCAACTAATTATTAACATTTTTCATGCTTTTGCATAAGTTAATTTAGATTTTTAAACTACATCATTCCTGGTTTTATGTGGTTACATTTCTACCTAACCTTTACATGTTTGTATCGTTCAATATCTTCATCATAATAAGGACGAATCACTATTCAAATCCTACATCCTTTATCATTTTTATTTTTACAGATATTGTGACATGGGAAAGATAACTAGAAACTCTCCTTCTTGTGACACTTTTTTATGAAAGTTGCAAAAATATTTTTCCTAATCAGGCTTATGAAAGTTAAAATGAATAAAAATTTCTGAAAATAGTGAGATGATAAACACAAAGGGTGTCATGTCAAAAACATTTGCATTGTCCAACTCATTAAGGTACATTTCTCCTAAGAAGATGAGGAAGGAATGAAACTGGTCATGCTATCAAAGAAAAAGTGTACCTCCAAAAATAAATTGTCTTAATATCGGTGATAGTTTAACAAATAAAATATGAAGAAATAAAATAAAATAATAAAATAAGAAAAACCCATGAATGTTTATTAAAAGAATCATGTTAGTTAAATAAGACCAACATATAGCCATCTATAAGAATATCATCTAATTTATTTATTTTTCATTTATTTAACAACTTCTAGTTTACACTCTCATATTTTCTTGCTTAGCTCCAGATGTCTCTTATACATGATTAAATATTAATTATGAATCCAATATAAGATGTATTTCTCACGTGCCACAGATATTGGTCAATCATATTCATACCAATACTTCCTCGTGCCCGACTTAGTTATTTAAAACATGAAAACCAAATTGTATAGTCTAGCATATCTATTCCCCTCCAATGGTGGTTAGGACGATACTCCCGCCACTGTCATTTAAACTAGATGTCACATCCATACAAATGATTCATTCATGCTCTTTTAGTAGAACTTTGTTTAAGATTTTGTTGTCCAATTAGGTCGTTTTTCCTATAATTTGTTAATAAAATCTACAATTATGTGATTTTTAGTTATTGTACTATACATGGTTCATACTGAATTCTATATTCTTATAACTCAATAGACCATCGCTTAAATTGGCTAGAAACATCTAATTTTCGTAGAACACTTCATCAAAAAAAGTACGTAATAAAATATTATGATCTTGAAAATAAGGCCACATTTTGCAAGACATATCAGCTAATCTAATGGACAACTTCTCTAGATTATGACATTGTGTCTCTTCATCCACTAAACTTTTGCTTACATAGTATACTAGTTGATTAACCTTATTTGTTTCACAAGTGAGCACAACATTAATTGAAAAGTTAGAGACAAATAATTATAAGTAAGGGATTTCTCTCATGTAGGTAAATAATATACCAGTTGATGTTAAGTAATTCTTGTGCATTTATAAGGCCTACAAAACTTCTTTGCTCATTTGAACATATCAAAGAAAATATGAAATTATTCGAATCCCATGAGATAGATCTTGAAATTATTGTTAAACGTCCTGTCAATTATAGTACTTCCCTAATAAATTTGGGTGAAGTCGTAAAACATTAACATTTTTAATTATTTCGGTTTGACCCCAACATCTCGTTTACTAACCATATAACCCAATAAGTTTCATATTTGTACTCCAAACAAAGATTTTTCTTGATTCAACTTTAAGTTACACTTTTAGATATTAGTGAACGTCTCAAAATATCACTGAGATATGTAACTCGTCATCATTACTTTTAATAGTCATATCATTAATATAAGCATTCATGTTCTTCCCCAATTTCTTATGAAAAATATGGTTGACAAGGCAAGTAAGTAGCTAATGCATTCTTCAAACTGAATGGTATTACTTTATAACACTACATACCTTTTCAATGATAAATGTGGGGTAATTTATCATTTCAGTTCATATTCATTTGATTATATCCTTTATGTGCATCCATAAAAAAAGTAGCTGATCCATATTTGTTATAAAAATGTTGATCAACTCGTGGTAAGGGTAAATCGTCTTTCATCCAGACATGTTTTAGATAAGTAAAGTCAACACACATCATATGTTGTCTATTTTTCTTCTTAACTGGAACCAATTTAGCTACCACAATTGGATGTGTAGTCTTATTTTTAGTACTATATCCACTTCTTTAAGGATAACTTCAACTATTTCTGGTGAAAATGCTCTTTGTTTTTGGCATATCGGCCTAAGTCTCTTATCCATTGTAGAAACATCAGAATTAAACTTTAAAAATTTAAATAACATGCTTTTAAACTTCTTATTGAATTGAGTTTATAGATTTAACAAATTCCCATTATCAACTTCCAACTCAATAGTCTTGTCTAAAGGCTCTGTAATCCAATGTGCTTCTCTAGGGTCGTCAATCTCCCATTCGTTACATTTTATTTGGGGGGATGTATTATTTACCTTTACTTGGTCCTATAATGAGTTATATAGTTTCTATAAGATAACATTTATCATGTAGAGGGCTATAAAATAGCATCCCCTCGTTCTTCTTTGACTACTCCAAATGAACCCAATTGTGTCTCTCATAATGTACTTGACACACTCATAAAAGCATGACCTGATAACCTCTATTTTATTAAAATACGAGAATTTTAAAATATAATTGTAAGATATTGGCGTGTCAATGATTATAAAAAATTTATAAATATATTTTATAGTTTGATCATTTCCAACTATGACATGTAATAATTTTTTTCATACGCAATTGGTAGAATGACATGTGAGACTTACTAGATTGTTCTTGGTGTTTTTGTATGAGGTAACAATAATCTTATTTTCACACTTGCTTATGTAGAGTATGTTATCCTAATTGCATGTGTCTATCAATACCCTCTTAATATTGTTTTCATCAATGTCAACAATGACAATTAAAGCATCATCGCAAGCACTCAAGATACCTTTTAAATCATCATTAGGAATATAATCCTAAGTTTTAGTGCTCGGTTTAAATGTAGTGATGTATTTTCCATGAGGTGTACCTCTAATTTTTTATAATATATATATTTATATGATTGGTATGTCCCTACTAAAATGTCACATTTGAAGATTGTACATGTTTGTTTGTTTGTCAACTCTTTTATATTTTGTGAATACTATCATATTATTTTTTTGTTTTTTTTTTGCTTTAATGAACTCCACGAATTATCCATTATCAATCAAACGATATATCTCATCTTTTAACTAATAACAATCACTTGTTGCATGGTCGCGATTGTAGTGGTAAGTATAATAATAACCCTTAAACCTCTCGTTATTGTTGGTCACCATGGCTTGTGGGCTTTTATAGTTCAACTATTCCTTTTTTTATCGTAGATGGTCTCAATACTTTTCATAAAAAATGTAAATATCTTATTAATATTATCTTGATAATATTAACCCGTTTTATGTTATTTGATGTTGTTGGTAAAATCTGAAGCTTTTGGGTTATAAATGCGTCTTTATTGTATCTATCCAACCCTAATTTATTTTTTTTACTAGGACGATATACCTTTATTTTGTTTCCTCAAGTTTTATAAATGTTTCATATTGATGCAATAGATCCCTCATAGACTCAAAAGAGACTTAAGTCTCCAAGGAGGTTTTTGTTATTTGGGAGACTTTTTTTAATATCCGTAAGTGATATGCTTTACTTGCATTCATCAATAAGTTTCATTTCTTATACAAACCTTTGAACATAAGTACAAAGTCTTTCATCTCGTTTTTGTTACATAGTCAGTATGCAATCTCTTTAACGCATAATAGTTTTTTTCTAATAAATTGGCTCTTAAAAGAACTCTATAAATATTGAAAACTATTTATGGAACTTGATGAGAGATTATTAAATCAAACCATAGTATTTCCTTGAAAATCATAGAGGAAGCACTACACAAGATTCCTATAATTATTCATGATTTGTTTATAATTTGCAATTAACGAATGTATCTTCAGTTAAAAATTATGATTCTCAACTAAAACGTGAAAAATGAATTAAGAGTTTTCAAATTGTAAAAGTTCTTAACTAAGAGAGAAAAAAAAGTTGAGAAAAATTTAAAATTTTCTAATAGTTAAAAAAAATCACCAATTTCAGAATATATTTCAGAACTCTCACCTATTCACATATTCGTTAAAGAATAATTAATTTGCTATCAAAATTAAATTGATAATTTATAGTTAAAAACAACCAAGTTGACAACGTTTTTTAAAAATTCTCACATGATCGTTGAGAAACAACCATTTTGAGAACATTTTTCAAAGTTTTTATGTAGTGATAAGAAAAAAACAATAGTTGAATGTTTTCACAAGCTTCTAATGATATTTGTAAATCTTTAAATATCAATCTTAAACTTTTATACATTATTTGAAAACAGTAGATGTCAATCATGAGCTTCACATCTTATTCATAAACCTTAACATGTAACTCGCGATGTCATTCCCAAAATCTTGATTAGTTTTTGAACTATTTTAATCTTCCGATAAAAACTTAAATCAACTGAAAACAAAATAGCTACTTCAAAACTTTTAGATACTGAATTGATATAAAAATTTGTTTTTTAATAATTTTCACACGGTCGTTAATGAACAACTAGCTTGAAAACAGCCCCCAAAGGGATAGCCGAGTTGGTTGAGTAAGGCATGCTTGTGACCAAAGGTCATGAGTTCTAGTCCTTCTACATATGCTTTCTAGGCTGAGCTTGTCACCTTGTGTGGTTTACCTTTTGGCCTTGGTTTGCAGGCTATTGCGTCAGACTGAGGGTTTACCTTGTACGCACTCATTGCACTCTGAGTAGCGGTTGCGGGTTCCCTCCGAAAAAAATAGCTTGAGAACATTCTCAAAATTCTCATATGATTGTTAAAAAATAACAAAGTTTAGAAAAAATTCACATTTTATTAAAAAAAAGACTATTTGAGTATTTTTTATTTATTTTTTTGCAGAATTCTCATATCGTCGTTTCAAAATAACTAAGTTTAAATTATTATTTTTTTCTGAAATCAATAACTAAGTGGTCAATAGACATCCCAATTATTATTTTTTTCAAATTTAAAAGTTTAAAAACAACTGAATCAAAAGACTTTTCTAAATAAAAAAATAAATTTTTTAAAAACGATTAATTCAAAAATTCGGTAGATGAAAAAATTACATCATCTACGAAACTTTAAATGTCAATCGTCTAACTATAAATATTGTTTATAAATTTTTCAAGTTTGTGAAAACATTATTAGCAATTTTTTTAAAAAATAATAATTTATAGACCCTTCTTATTCGATTTTTCATGTCATTACAAATTTGTCAACATCATTTTCAGATTTAGACTGCTGTTTGCTAAATTTAATTATTTTAATTAATTATTATATTTTTGTAGAGTTAAAAAACAAAATCATATACTATTTTAACCATCAAATTGTATGATGACTTTTGTAAAATTAATTTTTAAATACTAGCATCTATACAAGTGATTAACACTATCCTTTCTTAAAAAAAAAATAGATCTTAAGACACATACAATACTCATTATTCACCAAAAAGGAAAATATTCATTAAAATCTTTTACAGCGAAGAAGACAGCGTGTACCTTTGTGCCTATATAAGGAGAAAAAAAGACAGTAAATTTGTAAAATTCTTCAAAAAAGGAAAAAACAGAGTCTCTCTCGGATAGAAGAAATCGACAATGTCCGAGAGAAACACAAACGAAGATCCCAAAATAATGCCACAGATTATAGCAGTAGTGTCTTCTTTGTTAGAAAAAGCCGCGGAGTCAAACGATCTGAGCTGTGGATTAGGTCGAAAGAAGATCTCTGTTTTCGATGGGTTGAGTTTACCAAACATATCTGTCCAAAACTATCTGGAGAGGATTTTCAAGTACGCCAATTGTAGCCCGTCGTGTTACGTGGTTGCGTATGTTTATCTGAATCGGTTTTCAGAAAGACAGCCATTGTTGCCTATCAACTCTTTCAATCTTCATAGGTTGCTTATAACGAGTGTCTTGGTCTCTGCTAAATTCATGGATGATTTGTAAGTTCTATCTATATATATGTCTTATTATCTATTCATCTTGAATGCGTTTCTAGGCTCTTGATTACTAAATTACTTTGATTGTTTTTAAGAGTTAGAGGGTTTTCGGGGTTTGATCTGAATTTTCTGTAATTTTCTTAGCATCCAAACACTATTTTGATTGTTTTCTCTATCGTTAACTCTTGATTATTAAATAAATCTTAACTTCAGTCTTAAAAAAAAATATCTTAGCTTCCATGTTAGTCTTCTCTTTTACTTTAAGAAACATGGTTGGTGGTCATAGAACGACGGCGTTTTATCAAACCTGTGAAAATCAGTTTTTTTTTTTGTCTACTCGACACTTTAGCTTTCAATCACATTCACAGGTGCGTGAGATACTATAAGTATGTAGATATGATTTGGTTTTTATATATATTGTTATGTAATGGATTTGTAGGTACTACAACAATGCATACTATGCAAAGATAGGAGGGATCAGCATAGAGGAAATGAACATTCTTGAGTTGGATTTCTTGTTTGGTTTAGGATTCGATTTGAATGTGACGCCATCAACTTTCAACGACTACTATTCTTATCTTCAAACACAAATTATCTTACAATCTCCTCCTCTTCCTCCTTTGATACAAAAACAACCAAGCTTGACATATTGTCTTTCCAGTGAAGGAGAAGAATCGACTGGACAATAGTAATTACTTCTTTAAGCCTTCTCTTTTATATATATATATTTCTTCCTTTTGGATCACATTCAGTTTTGTAAACAGCATAGGATAGAATAGGTTGTTTTTTAGATATGATCTCAATTTATAGATGTTTTTTTTTTTAATTTCTTTATAGCGTGAACTTTTGGACTTTGTTTTTTTTATTGTTCCGAAAACTTGAGTTTCCTAATAAAAAAAGGTTATCGGTCGTAACGTCCTTAGAAATCTGTTGGTTATCGATGTATTTCCACATTTTCTTTTTTCGTTTTAAAATATAAGTTGTTTTAAAAAGTATTTGTTTTCGTACCTTTTTTTTTCCCAAGAAAGAGAATTTTTATTGATGTTAAAGATGAATACAAATGTTATTGATACATTTTGCAAACTTCATCTGTCTATATAGACAAAAGCAAGCCTATATTATAACTACAGATGACAAAATATTGAATTCTACCCTATCTTTGACAAAGACCTATACTCAGCTTCTTCCCATCGACTTAAGCAGTCCTCTTCTCTCATCTACATCCACAGCAAGCCTCCTCGATATCCTGAGTCCTTTCAACCTTAGCTGTATCTCCTTTATCCTTCCATCCTTAGTTGCTTCCTAGATATCCTTCCATCCTTAGTTGCTTCCTAGATATCCTTCCATCCTTAGTTGCTTCCTAGATATCTAAACCTGCAAACAAAACATAGTATGTAGTCAAGTTTTTCAACTTGCTAACAGGTTATTAAGAGTATCGAATATGTCCTAAACCAACAGCATCTAGTATTAAAATGGCAGACAGATCATGAAAAGTGTGATCCGCAAGAATATAGAAACTATTCCTAATTTTAAAGGCATGCTTTGCTAACCAGTCTGCAGCCAAGTTTTATTCCCTATATACATGTCTAATTGTCATTTGCGATGTAATCAGCTGTCTACAACATATTAAACTCTTTTCTAAATACCAGGGAAATAGACCAGATGCTAACATGTTAAATAGAGGTAAACAATCTATTTCAATATCTACAATCTTAAGTTTAGCCTCCTTGCAGTAGATTAAGCCATTTAATAAACCAGTTATTTCAACACATATAGGAGAGCTTTTACCTATTACATTCCCTTTAGCCATTACTAGGTTTCCTATTTCATTTCTTACTATAAATCCAAAACTAGATTCACCATTGACTAATGTAGAACCATCACAGTTTAGTTTGAAATGATTAGCTATAGGCTTATTCCACTTAACATACAAGAATGGTTTAGACAACTTTACATGATTATAGCAACCTAACTGCTTAGCTATATTAAAGTCAGATGACCAATGTTTTCTAGATAATGCAGATGCTAAATCTAAAGATGTAAGCATAAGTAAGACTTGTTTTACAATCTGTTTATGAGATGTAGAAATATTGCTATTTTTGTATTTATTTCTGGCTCTCCAAATATTCCATACAATCAAGGTTGGTAATACTGTCCTAATATGGACTCTTTTAGAAGTGGACAGAAATCAAATGTTAACAACATAATTAATAGACATGTGTTTACCTATACAAATGTTAAACTTATCAGCAAAGTAACACCATACAAGCCATGGGGTATCACAGGAAATAAACACATGTTGCAGAGATTCAATGTTTTCACAATGCACACATTTACTTGCTAATTGAAAACCTTTAGTTTGAAGGACATTATCAGTGCTAATCAGGTTATTCAAGACTCTCCAAATACAAAAAGAACATTTTTTTAGGAGAAAGATTATTCCAGATTTTATCTTCTATAATAGATGATGGATGTTTTTGCCTTAACTCTAACACAGTATCCTTAAGTTTGAAAGAACCATCACTTGATAATTTCCAAATAATGGAATCTATTTCATTTTGATTTATCTGTGTTTTAATAATCTTGTTAACATATTGTAAAGGCAGGCTACTTTGAAGTTTAGGTATGTTCCAAGAGTTATTAGAGATGTATTCATTAACTTTAGTTTGCTAATAATACTGAGAATTAACATCTGTTAACAGAATTAAAGGTTTTAAATCATTCCATTGATCTAATCAAAAATCTACATTACCCTCACCAAGTTTCCACCTAATATGCTTTTCAGCCTCTAATCTAATCTCCAACATTCTCTTCCAAATTTCTGAATCAGTGTTCTTTATTACAGCTTGCAAAGGGTGTATATTATTACAATACTTAGAGTGAAGAAATTTCGACCATAAAGACTTGTTACTTCTAAAGGAGAACCATAACTTAAAAGCAAATGCAGACTGAATATCTTCTAAGCTTCTAAAGTTAAGACCATTCTCTTTAAAAGGTTTACATAAATTTGCCCAACTACTCCAAATAAAACTTCTATTACTTTCATTATAGCCCCAAAGAAACTTATTTAACAACTTATTAAATCTGTTTATAACTTTTAAAGGCAGTTTTGTGGATTGCAAATAATAAACAGGATAGGACATAAGCACAGAATTGATTAATGTTATCTTTCCACCAAAAGAGATATGCTTTGAATTCTATTCATGTATCTTATTTTTAACCTTGTCTAATAAGCATTCAAAATGTTCAGCAAAGTTGTTTGAATGAATTGGAATACCTAAGTATGTAAAAGGCAGTTAAGAAAGCTTAAAACCTAAGAAATTTTTAAGATGTTCTAATCCGTTTCTACTCATTTTTGAAGAGGCTAAAAAGGTTGATTTATCTTTATTCAGCTGCTGTCCAGATTGGTTCTGATACAAGTCTAAGAAACTAGATAAATTCCTAACACTAGATAATGAGCCATTCAAGAATAGGATTATGTCATCAGCATAAGCTAAGCAACTAATATTTAAAGTACTTCTCATATTATAAGGTCTAATCTTTTGTTGAACTACTAACTTATTTATGCCCCTAATAAAAAAACTCCTTAGCAATTATAAAAAGACAGGGTGATAATGGATCACCCTGCCTAAGACCATTCTTAGATTTAAAATAACCATTAGTTTTCCCATTAGTGATTACAGAATAAGAGATGTTTTCAATTGATTTCCTTATTAAGTCTATTACTTGAGCATTAAAACCAAAAGAAGGCATAACAGCATATATAAATCTAAATTCAAGTTTATCAAAAGCTTTCGTCATGTCAAGACTTATAATAAGATTATCACCTCTGGTTTTTCTATTCAATTCTTTTACAAGTTCCTGAGTTATTAAAATATTTTCCTGAATAAGTCTATTTTCAATATAAGCACCTTGCTCATCTGAAATTATTAAAGGGAGAAGCTTAGCTAGTCTACTTTGTATCAGTTTTGAGATTATTACATTAAACACAGAACGTAAGCTTATAGGTCTGAATTGTGTCCAAGATTTAGGAGATCTAACTTTAGGTATAAGGTAAATTAAAGTAGAATAGATTCCTTTAGGTATGTCTGAGTTTAAGAAGTAATCTTTAATAGCTTTAAGCAAGTCACTTTTAATTATAGACCAACAAGCAAAATAGAATCTGGAGTTGAAACCATCAACTCCAGAAGCACTGTTTTTATTAAGAGATCTAATTACACAATAAAGTTCTTCTAGAGTAGGTTCTTTCAAGATACTTTCATTATTTTGTTCAGTTAATATTCTAGGGACAAAATTCCTAACAACAGACAGATCATTCATAAGAGAAGTTTTGTTCAAAAGATTTGAAAAATACCCAACAGCAGACTGACCTATCAATTCTTCATCTTCTATCCAATTATTATTATCTAGAATTCCATTAATTCTGTTTTTCACTTTCCTTTTCTTAACATAATTATGAAAAGTAGCAAAGTTATTATCACCTTCAGCTGTCCAATTCACATAACTTTTCTGATACCAATGAGTTTCTTCCTTTTCAAGCAATGTTATTAAAGAAATATTTAATTTATGCAGTTTCATTTGATTCTCAATGCAATTGTTTTCTTCAAGTAACATTTCAGCAAGTTTAATTTCATCCTCAACTTTATTCATATTAACAAAAATGTTACCAAATACATTCCTATTCCATGCTTGTAAATTCTTCTTTAACCTCTTAAGTTTAGACTAGAATATATACATATCAGATGAATCATTTAAAGGTTTTGACCAATTACTTTCAACAGTTTTGAGAAAATCATCATGTTTTAACCACATGTTTTGGAATCTGAAAGATGTTTTTTTATATGCAGTTTGTTTTAAAATAGTTATTAACAAGGGCGAATGGTCAGAACAAGTTTTTGCCAGGTGATCCACCCTTGTAACATTAAAAGTATTTCTCCATATTTCATTATATAAACATCTATCTAACCTTTTCCATTTATGTTTATTAGTCCAAGTAAAGTTTGATCTTAGATATCCAGGGTCTTCTAATTTACAATCAAATATCATTTCATTAAAATCATCCAAACTCTTAGTATGCAAACTATTACAAGCTTTTTGTTCACTTATGTTGGAGATAGTATTAAAGTCTCCAACCACCAACCAAGGTAAATTAATTATGGATATAGTCCTAAGCTGATTCCACAGAGTTAATCTATGACTAATATTACACTTAGCATATACAACAGTAAGCAAAACAACTTCCTTATACACAGAATGACTAACCCTAGCACTTAACAGCTGTTCAAAATTATCAATGAAGTCAATTATAAAACCCTTTCTCCAGAAAATCCAAATTTTATTGTTTATATTTGACTGACAGGATTCAAAACCCAATTTAAAACAAATTTCTTGAATTTTATCTACAGACACCATAGGTTCTTGCAGAGCTAATATATCAATAGAATGTTTTTTAGATAGATTCTTTAATCTTCTGACAGTTTTTATATTGCATACCCCTCTTACATTCTAGTTTAGTAGCTTTAAAGTCATTTTAAGGGTTATTTAGAGGATCCTAATGATCCTTTGCTGTTCCTGGTTTTAATTACAAGTTTATCTCTAGAAGATCTTCTTAGTAAACTATTCAATGAAGGCTTACTTTTCTTATGTTTAGGAGAAACTGGCAGACTTAAGTTATCACCAAATATTTTATCTTTATGTGAACTAGGAGAAAGACTCAATCTGTTTCTAATCAAAGAAGGATATTCAGACTCATTAATTTCATCTACATCTTCATTCATTAAAACATTAAAAGGATTATTAACATTCATAGATTCAATTGCATCTTCTATGTCTTTTTCTGAGACAACACCAGATTCAAAAATTTTAAATGCTAATAAGTTGCTATCTTCACTAATCACAGCATCATGCAAATTAATGGCTTCTATTATAATGTTATCATCAGAAACTTTTTCTATTACTTTATCAACACCAGAATCTATATGCTTACATGCAAATAAATTGTTAACATCACAATTACATCAATATTAAAGTTTTCTACATCCATGTTAATATTAGGAGCTTTTTCTATTTTACTATCAATATCAGGTCCTTTAGCACTTGTTACGAATTGCTTAACTGCTAATAAACCGTCATCTTTACCAATAACATCATTATTTAAACTAATGTCTTCTATTGTCATATTATTATTACATGCTTTTTCTATCTGTATTACTTGGTTTTCTGTATCCATTATGTTACCAGATGCATCATTCAGTTTACCAGACACACATTCAGATTGCTTATTACTATCACTGATTACATCTATACTGATTACATCTATATGTTGAATAATTTCTGTAGCCATGTTTATATTAGATGCTTTATCAGATACATGATCAATACCAGGTTCTACAACAACTAACTGTGTAACAAGGTTTTCTATATTGTTTGTGTCACTTGATACAACATTCAGATTTCCAGAAAGCATATCCTTATTAGACTGCACATTGTTTATATGATCACTTAAGACTAGATTTTTATTAGTTATAGGTTTAGGCATCCAAATTTCTCTAGTATTCTTTTTATCCTTAACAATAACTTCATTCTTTTTTAAATTTTGTGATTTCTTATATTCTAAGTCATCAGCTTTACAAATTCTATGTTTATGCCCTAAATGTCTACACTTTTTACAATACGCAGTTTTATCCTTATACAACACATCTTGCCAAAAACCATCCCTATCCCCAAAACTAACCCAAAGTCTTTGGGGAAGAATATTAGAAACATCAATTACAGTCCATACTTCACAGAAATTAAAGCTAGCTCTATTTTTATTAGGTATCCAAGATTTTAAAGGTAAACCAATCACTTTAGCCAACTGTTCAATTGTATCTTTATTATACATAATTTCAGGCATTTTAGGAAAAGAAATCCAAACGAGAGTCAAAGGAGACTCACGTTTAAGGTTAAAATCAGGGGTCCATTTTAAGATCCTAAATGTAAACTGACCTACCGTCCTAACATTATACTTCCAGAAACTTTTAACATCTATAATATTTTCAAATTCTACAAAAATATGTCTAAAATCCCATTTATATATACTGAAGTTGCCTAAAGGTTTTTAAGATGCTAAATATGTTCTAAAGTCTAATGCAGATGGACAGCCAAACGAAAATTTCGCAATCAAAGTAAATTTAGATAAAGAAGTAGGATGCAACTTATCTGTTTCGCAAAATTTAACGAAGGTGTAGCCGTCTTCAGCACCAATCTCCACTTTGTCATGCTTGAAACCATCAACAGATCCTGCTAGTGAAGGTAGCGCCTCATTTCCCATCTTTACAGCTTCTGCATAAGTTTTTGAAGAGGATCTTTGAACCAGCTGCTTGCAAGAATCCTTTTCGACATTGTGAAGATCTTTATTCAGAGACTCATCCCTTTCGAATGTTGGGTTTTTGAAGAAACAAGTCTCTGAAATGAGGTTTGATGAAAGGCAATTTGAGTGTACGAGATTTCCTGATGGTAGATTCGCTTGATTTGGTACATGGCTTCGTTCTTCTTGATGAAGAACTGGAATCGTTTTCGGCATGAGTGGATGAGAGGGTTTGGGAGTAGATCTGAGAGAGGCGAAAGAATGAGTGGCTGTGAGACACCACTACTAGGGTTAGAGAGGAGGCTTCTCAGTTAAGCCAAAAGCAAGGCCCATGGCCTTATTTTCAAGACTCGATTTTTAGGTTCTTGGAGCCCTAAAAATCCCCATCAGATTTCCAGCCAAATCTAAGTCATTTGTTTTCGTACCTTGTGTTTTCACGTATAATGTAAATTTTAATATTATTTATCATATTCTATTAGGTAGATTTTTTTTATAGAAAAGAAAATTAATTATTATCTTTTTTTCATCTTTGTATACAATCTTAAAACGACATATATTTTGAAGCAGAATGAGTATAATATTAGGTACAGTAAATTAGTTGTTTATCGGTGTGTTTTTCTGAAATTTTAAAAAATATTATTTATCTTAAAAGTTTTAACTTTAAAAATAGCCATATTATAGAAAACTAAATTTATTTTCATCTTATTATTAAAAATAAAATTAATATGGTTTATTTATTCAAATTTATCAATATTATTTAATTTTTAACTTATGTAATATCTAAAATGCTTTAGTTAAAAACTAAGAGCATCTCGAAGAGATACTCTATTTTTTATTTTTATTTTCGGAGGGAACCCGCAGCTGCTACTCAGAGTGCAATGAGTGCGCACAGGGTAAACCCTCAGTCTGACGCGATAGCCTGCAAATCAACGCGAGAAGGTAAACCACACAAGGTGACAGGCTCAGCCATGAAAGCGTATGTAGAGGGACTCGAACTCAAGACCTTTTGGTCACAAGCATACCATACTCAACCAACTCGGCTACCCCCTTAGGGGCTCGAAGAGATACTCTATAACTTAGTTAAATATAGATTAAATTATGACATTTCATAATTTTAGACTACTAAATAATACAATATGCCGGTGATAATTAAGTTAGTTTTTTAGTTTTGTAAGTGGTGAAAAAATAAAGAATAATTATACAGATTGTGTAACCGCCTAGGTAAATATAGATTATCAAAATAAATTTTTTAAATTTAGACTACCATAGATTATCAAAATAAAATCTGTAAATTTAGATTACCTTTTAGATTAACTCTTGGAAAATATATATTTTTAAAATAATATTTATTTTTACTAACGAGTGTTAAGTATCTGTTGGTGATGCTCTAAAATTGTCGTCAAACATAAAAGATAATCATCTTCTTTGGAAGCTAAAACTAATAACGGTTTACTTGTTCAAAATTCTAGTTAATTATCGGTGTTGACCACTTGTTGCGAAATTTTTATTGGAGTTTCTTCGTATCGAAAACTGATCATTTATATTTAAAAATACTACATATATAGTAAATGTTGCGTGCCAATTAAGCATGTGGTCACACATGGAACCTAATAAGGCTATATTCCATACATAATATGTGGATAATAGTAAAGCACAAAAAAAATATTTATATTTAATTACGCGTAATATTTTGTAAGTTACCGAAACACACTATTTTGCATTTATTACTTCAACCATGTAACAAAGATAAATGCGGAAGATAAAATTAACTCATTTGTAACTAGTATAAGTAAGAATGAGAACTCTGATAATAACTGTATTGTAGCGGACCATTTTTTTATACACGGAAAAGTATCATAATAAAAAAATCATTTTCTCTCTCTCTAGAAAGTCTTTCTTTTTTTTATTTAATAGAGTTTTTTTCTCTATCAAATTGGCACAATATATGGGAATGATTAGTTTCTCATTCTCCTACCAAATAATTTTATGTTCTAAAAAATTTGGACACACGAACGACAATTTTACATCAAAATGGCAAATCGTTGCTAAACACTGGTGGTTTCTGATATCTTTTCTGGAGTTCATAAACCTCTGATTTTTAGATCGGTGATTGTGAATCAAAGGAGTTCAAATTAGTTGTTTTCTTCATCAAGTTCCTCATTTGAATAATCAGAGTTCAGATCAGTTGTTTTCTTTTTTTACCTGAATATTCGTGTGGCCGAATTTTTACGATTTTTACATAATTTTTCCGATCTCTCTCATTTATTAATATCATTTATACATCTACATATTTTAGTAACTTATTTGACTACAAATAAATAAAATATTTAATGAATAAATGCATAAATTTATAAATAATTTCAAAATTAAGATTAAATATAAATGTGTATATTTAAGCTACATGTATAAGTATTGTCCAATTCAATGTAACGTATGTAAAGCCATAAAATATATCTACCACTATTTAATATTTATATTAATTTTATATGTATGTGTTATAATACGATTTGTTCACACAATTATTTGTAAAATGTTTCCCACGTAAGGTGTAAAAAATGTTAGAAAATCCTTGACAAAGCACTTACAATGATAATAAAGCTAAACATCTTTGGAAATAAGAACAATTCTCAATAATATTATTTCACTCTCAAGCCAAAAAAAAAACAAATTACTTAGGAATGAGATAAAAACCTTTCTTTTATATCACTATTTATACATAGATTTATGGATGAATGGCACATGTCTTTAGGATGAAGTGGTATTCATATATTACAAGTTTACCCTATAACTGCCTAAGGTATTGTGATAATATTAAACAGTTAAATATAAAGTTCTTGAATATTTTGTTTGTTATGCAGGTTCTTTTCTTCAAGTCATATATTTTATTTAGCGCACCTTTTTGTATGTATTTGGTTCGTTATTATCTTGCACAATTATCCTCTTGGTCAACCATATTTTTCTCTTCAAGTCATTAACTTTACTTTTTTCATTTTTTTATTTATATTTAATGTCATTTTATTCCTTTAATAATTTATTGGTATTTGTCCCATCTTATTCACTACGTGTTTCATTATATTATTTTTAACCCGTCATGTTTTTAACTATGCTCTTTGTTTTTAGTTTGTCATGTTTCAAATTAATACTTGATTATTCAGGTCGTCTTTGATAGTGTAACCTAGCACCTATGTATCTTTCTATTAGATTTATTATGAACATTTACCTCTTAAACAAGGACATAAAACCCTAAGGGGTATATGACCTTTTTAGCGTAAGTCCGAAGATTGGAAATTGCATTTTGCAAATAAGTAAATAAAATTAGTAATGATTTGGGAATGCAATATATCATGTTTTATTCATGGAGCAAATAACCGATTTATATAAATATATATTATGTGAGGTAGCAGATGAGAATAATTAACTACATATTATTAATTATTCATCATATGATCTCACATATTACAGGACGTATCTTTTACACGATTTGAGAGTTTTTTTTCTTTCGCCTTTCTATTTTAGAATCTAGCTTCAACCCGATGATCCGTTGATCTTGTCGGTCTGGTTTATTTGACTTGAATAGATTTGTCCATTATCACTTACAATCTCTCACTTGTATGACCTCACATATTAAATTATATTTACCCAAGCTTGCATTATATATGCAACACCCTCCCTCAAACTCATAATGCAACAATAATAACCATTAAGAGTTTGTCAAAAATAAAATGAAACCGCGCTGTTGACTGAGCCTTCATGAAAATATCAGCAACATGTAAAGCTTATGGAACATATGGAAGATAGATGGTGCTGATCTAAAGATTATGTCGAGTGAAGTGACATATATATCAATGTGCTTCGTCCTCATAAAAAATAGAATTATTTGATATCTGCATGGCGCTTTTGTTATCGCAATGTAGGGAAGTGGGTTTAGTAACATTAAACCTCATATTTGCAAGAAACCATCGTAACCAAACAGTCTCACATGTGGTGACAGTCATAGCACGATACTCAGCTTCAGAAGATGATCTAGAGACAACATATTGTTTTTTTCTTTTCCATGATATTAATGAATCTCCATGGAAAATACATAAAATATTGTATATTTTTGGTAATGAGGATCATTATTCTAATCGATATCGTTATAGGTACGAAAGTCAAGTGAAAAGGTCAAGGGAAATAAAATACTCTAGAGCTGAGTGCTACGAAGATATCTTAATATTCGAAGAGCCCCTCCCCAATGGACAGATGTAGGAGCAGTAACAAACTGACTAACCACATGAATAACATAAGTTATATCTGGGCGAGTAACTGTAACATAGACCAAGCTCCATAAAAGATTTTGATATAAAGTTAGGTCTGACAAAGGAACACCATCAGTCGAAGAATACCGAGCATTGGTTTCAAGAGGGATATCTACCGTTATGTTATCATAAAGTCGCGCTTGCTCAAATAAATCAGATATATATTTTGTTTGAGAGAGAATATAACATTTTGGAGAGTGAGCCACCTCAATACCTAAGTAAATAACGTAATAGTCTCAAGTCTTTCATCGTAAAAAACTGAGACAAATCACGTTTTAGTGCCTCAATGTCATCAATATCATCACCGGTAATGATTATATAATCTACATATATGGATAAAGTAATTTATCATGCACTCGTATATCTAATAAACAAGTCTGATACATGATTACTAGAAAAGAAACCAAGTGAAGTAAAATCGTAAAAAAAATTTCAAACCAGACACGAGGAGCTTGTTTGAGACCATATAAAGCTTTCCTAAGTTGACAAACTTCACCTGGTTGGTGAACAACACCTGGAGGATGAGTCATGTAAACCTCCTCATGAAGATCACCATTCAAAATTCATTTTTGACATCCAGTTGGAAGATCTTCCACTAGCCAAAGGATGCAACCGCAATAAGAGTACGAACTATCGTCATTTTTGCCACTGGGAAAATGTCTCATCATAATTTATACCATACTTCTATAAATACTTTTTTGCTACAAGAAGAGCCTTATATCTTTCAACAGACCCTTCAAATTTTGTTTTAATTTTAAAAACTCATCGGTATGTGATATTATGGCTATCGGGTGGAGGTTTAACTATATACATGTATGAGTCTGAGAAAGAGTGGTAAGTCCTTTGATTATTGCATTTTGCCAACGAGGATCAGAAACAACTTCTTTAAACGAATGAGGTTAATATAAATTATGTATGTTTGCTATGAAAGAGGCGAAAGGAGCTGAGTAATAAGAATATCAAAACCTGGTAGTTTGGTAGACTTACTTATACGAGTAGATCTTCTAAGAAGTGGAGCTTGTGGTTCACTAAAAGAAAGAGCTGACTTAGGCCTTGGTATAGCAAAAATAGTATCAGTTGTAGTCGATGTCTTATGAGTTGTACATTAATATCAATGGGTATGTCGTTATTATTTTCAAAAGGATCAATAGTATGAATTTTGGTACTTGGTACATCATGTGATTTCGCTGGAATCGAATAAAATGGGATATGCTCAAGAAATGTAACATGTCGAGAGACATAAATTTTCTAACTAGTAGGATCAAAACAACGATAACCTTTCTGTCTAACACCATAACTCAAGAAAACACATATTACAGATTTAGGCCCCAATTTATTGTGTTACATGAGGATGAATGACAAAACATGTACATCCAAACACTCGTAAGTAAGAATAATCTGGAATTTGTATGTATAACTTCTGAAAGGGACACATCCCTGCATTATGAGCAGTGGGAATTCGATAAAAGCAAAGAACGAGCAGTCTCAATAAGATGACGATATTTTCTTTCTACAATACAATTCTGCTGAGGGGTGTCAGTGCAAGAAGACTGATGTATGGTACCATCATATGCAAGTAACTGAGTAAAATCATTGGATGTATATTCACCCCCTAAGTCACACCTGAATATTTTATTACAGTAGAATGTTGAGTCTTAACAAGTGCCCGAAATTCTATATAAATTCTAAAGAAATTTGATATTTGTTTCATAAGGTAAACCCAAGTATATCGAGTATAATCATCGATGAAAGAAACATAGTAGGACAAACCACCCTTTGTGGATACAGGAGATGGACCCCAGACATCAAATGGATAATATCAAACGGAGTAATTGTATAAGTGACACTTTCATTAAACGGTAACGCCAAAAAATTTGCAAGTTTACAACCACTACAGTCTGAGATATCATAAGTGTTTAACTCATCTAAAGCACCTGTAGAGACTAAAATTTTAAATGCGATGCAGATACAAGTCCCAGACAAGAATGCCAAAGATAAAACTCAGACGATAAAGGATTTAAATAAAACAAAGATAAATCAACATTAGAGGCACCAATATCAGTCGAGTTTGTTTTTCCACTATCAACACCATAGACATCCACATATGTTACTTGGAGTTTCTTTAAAACATAAAGTTCCCTTATTTTACGACCTGTCTCAATCAGTCTACAACTCTGTTAATTTTATGTAGCACAAACAAAATTAGAAAACAAAATACAATAACCAGATTTACACAATTGGCTAATCAAAACAAGATTCAAAGCAAGGGTGGGAACATAGTAAACATCGGATATCGATATATGAGGGGTACAAATAGATCCAATACCCTCTACTAACATTGGTGTAGCACTAGCAGACAAAACAGATATGGGTGAAACATGAGACAACGAAACAAAGTTCGGCATGAGGTGACATATGACGAGACGCACCCGAATCCAAAATCAACAATAATGAATCAATACCTGAAGTGGAAGACAAGGACATTCCTGAATGGTATGCATATGTAGACATAAAAAAGTTCTTCTTATTCAATTAGTTACTAGTAGATTGTAGAAAATCATCTTTTCTTATCATATTTGCAATAAGATCCACAATATGATATGGGTCAGCATACATCAAAATTTCATAACCTAATTTCAAAAACATATGATATCTTGTATCTCTTAAATTTCCAAATCAACCTTAAGATATTGATCAAGAAAACTTATCTTCATTTATCTCAATAAAAACAAGAGGCTTGTCATTCCATGGCATAATGTATTGCAATATTATCAATGTATGCTTTTGTGATAAACTTATGGAATAATCAAAAGCAGTCCTGAAGAATCTTAGTTCCTAAGACATAAGATATTTCACCTAGAAATTTTACAACTAATTTCTTTATTATAAATTTCTTAGTGACATGCAATAAATCAGTATAAGTTATGG
This sequence comes from Limnanthes douglasii subsp. nivea, assembly GCA_036936605.1. Classification (NCBI taxonomy): domain Eukaryota; kingdom Viridiplantae; phylum Streptophyta; class Magnoliopsida; order Brassicales; family Limnanthaceae; genus Limnanthes; species Limnanthes douglasii. The sequence continues at coordinate 273,518,115 of JAUPFV010000001.1, read as the reverse complement.
GAATAAATATGTTACCGACAATAACTCTAAATCGGAATCCAGTTCCACCGAACTTATGAAGTTCATAGTATTATAGTAAGTTAATCCAAAAACTAAAAGAATTATGACTTTGAGATATCATGATATCATTGATGAGAAACTTAAACTTAAATATCATAAATAAATTTCTTAAAGCTAAAAACTGTTGACTTTGACTAAAGTTTGCATATAACTGCTAGAATCCGGTTAATTTTCATTTGTATCGATTACCTTTTGCAAACTATCATACTTAATTAATAAATTCATTTGGTTATAGTACATATTAGACTAAGTGTGCAAGCTATGCTATGATTATCTTGAAATAATCATCTACCTGACTAAAATAAAGCTTCCTTGAAAATGTCGAACTTTTCATATTAATGAAAACTATTTGATGTAAGACCTTTTGGTATATATTATCATGTTACCTTTAAATTAAGAATGATTCAAATAAATTGCACCTGTAAAAACAATGGTGAAAATGGTGCGTATTACACTATTTTTCAGTTTTAACGAAGTTAGATAAATCTGGAAAAACTAAAACACTCCAAAATATGAAATTCTAAATGTGAGGAGTGTCCATGTATAACTCCACTGAATGAGCTGATAAAGTGTCCATGTATAAGTCATGCTAAAATATATCTTCCTAACTAAATATAAATTTTGTGTAGTATTTCATTACAATATGAACATCAAAAGTAGTCTTCAATATATAAAATATCTCTTTTATGTATCACTTATCTAAAGAAAGATGAAATACATTCAAACTTCAATTTGAAAGCAAGTAATCCCACCGCATGCAAGACATCAACTTATATATTCCAAAGTCCAAACTCAATAGTTGTGGGTCATCTCATATCCTGAAAGACATACATTCATAATATTGCATACTTATTTAACATGTACATAATGGTGGAACATAATTGTACATCTACGAAATTTTTTAACACAACATAGATATGTAATCATACCTAAACATGCATAATTAAGTAAAGTAACATATTATATATCTTTAATTATGGAAATGAACTACTTCTTTATTCAACACCATAAATGATTTATCACGCATAATCCAAATTTTTACGTGGAATAGAATAAAATCACATAAAATGGAAAGTTGAACATAAATTTATGGCCTTGTGAAGTCGAGCACACATAATATTTTAGGCACTAGTGTCGCTACGACCAAACATGTTGTATTGTTCTCCACACTAACACACATAGTCGCCAAGGATACCACAACACTGCACTCGATGCCCTATTGCAACCCCAAAATTATCATAGTGATAAACAACTCGTTATGGCGACCCTTCAATTTTTGAAACCATTCTTTTATGAAATTAAATATTTTTTTATTGATTTTGAAAATCCAAATCTAAAATATTTAGGTTGTTTTTTATCATCATATTAATCTCATAATTTATTATATAAAATAAAAAACTAAAACACACTTTCTTATAGTCTTTAATCTGTGAGAGAGGGGGGAGAGAGAGAGAGAGAGAGAGAGAGAGAGAGAGAGAGAGAGAGAGAGAGAGAGAGAGAGAGAGAGAGAGAGAGAGAGAGAGAGAGAGAGAGAGAGAGAGAGAGAGAGAGATGAGAGAGAGAGAGAGAGAGAGAGAGAGAGAGAGAGAGAGAGAGAGAGAGAGAGAGAGAGAGAGAGAGAGAGAGAGAGTAAGACAGAGTCGATTAAGATTTAGAGAGAGATAGCCAGAGAGAAAGAGAATATACCAATTGTACAATTTAGTGATTTAATCTCAATCCTCAATTAAATATACAAAAAGAAACTCGAAATAACTTTAGTTATTTTGTGTACGTATACCTGTATTGGTAGTGAAACGATTGATGTAAAAGTTATGGAACTTTCTTCATAATACTATATAAGTTATCTTATAGTCATTTCATGGAATGTGGACTATATACACTATATGAATTTTGGTAGCAAAAGGCATAGACTTGTAATATAGGGGTTTCATTAAAGAGACAAAGATTATAATAAAAGGCGTGTGAAAGAAAAGAAATACGCTGCTTTTTTTTTTCTTTCATATATATATATATGTGTATGTAATATGTGGACTATGTCCACGTATTTGTGTATGCATTTTGACTTAATAATGGATACATTGAACTGTAAATTCTAAATAGAACTCTCATTTACTAACTTAATCAAAAGACTAATTACTATTTTAGTCTGATGGCCTTGTATATGTTGGGTACCATAATCTTAATGGAATTTTAGGCTCAATGTTTATAGTCTCATATTGATGCATCACCTCTCACCAACTTACGTCACTCTAACTAGTATTTACACTATATATTCTATGAATGTCTCTTTATTACCTATCGGTTTAATAAACTTATTATTGATTACATTTAATTATTTAGACGTATAATTACAATAATGTGGATATTATAAATCTGCATAAATGAAACATTTAATTTATGATATTTTTACATCATTATTTTACAATAATATTGGAACACGATTGAATCATAACAAAAACAAAGTTGAAGATTTATTAATTACTCTTTTTATTTGAAATTTCATGTATTTGTTAAAACACTAAAACTAAGAAATGTTTAAAGAAAAATCATTTATTGAAAAATTAAAAATTAAACTGCTTTATAAAATATTTAATTTAAAAAATCCTAAAAGATATTAAAAATATATTTTTATTAAAATATAGAAAACAAACTTATTTCAAAAATTATATTTTAAAAAAAACTTGTTTTCATAATTTTATTTAAAAATAAATAATTTCTAAAATATAAATTCAATAAACATTGAATAATTTAATACAACAATCATCCAGCAACAAGATAACAAGAATTAAATTATCAAGTTCAGTTCAAGTACATTATCTTGCTTATGCAGATGACATGGTAATCTTCTTAAATACACCATTCACAAGCATCTCAAAGGTTCTTAAAGACTTGCAATTTTATCAAGACTACATGGTCAAGTAATCAATAATGAGAAAACAACATGTATCCCTTCAAAAAAAGATCTCAACAACCAGGTTATCACTAATTAGACAGAAGACTGAATTTAAAGTTGGCAATCTTCCAATGAAATATATTTGTATTTGCATTCATCCAATAAACAAAGTGATTTACTTTAAAGATATGGCTTACAAAATAAGAAAGAGAATTCAATATTGGGATACCATTCTTCTCTCCTAATGGTGGCAAACTAACATTGATTTAGTTTCTACTTTAGGTTATACCTATTTATAACATATTTACCACCTACAGTGCTTATCAATTCCAAAGTTAGTCATCCAAAGAATAGATAAGATTCTAAATAAATTTTTATGGGGCTCTAAAGATGATCAACAAAAAACACATTGGAAAAACTGGAAATCAGTATGTAAACCATACGAAGAAGGAAGATTAAATTAGATTAGCCTGGAGGATTCACAACTAACATACCCACATAAATTATGATTTAAATTCATAGAGGAAAAAAATATCTATGGACTCAGTATATGCACTCGGCTTACATAAAAAATCAACATCCTATGCAAATACATGCTACTAAGAAGAAATCAAAAACCTGGAGAAGGGTAATGGAGATAAGATCTACATCAGAAGATAATATCTATTGGAGGATGGGTAATGGTGATGTAGAGTTTTGGTTTGATAAATGGTGTCACCATTTTCCTTTTATTTCTTTAGACACAAACACATCAAACTTTTATGGTACCATCAACATGGGGTCAAGGAATTTTGGACAAATGGAACATGGAACTACGACAAACTCAAACAATCTATTTTGCCATCAGACATTGCTAGAAACAAGAAATTGGCCATTAAAGAAACATAAGCTGAATCAATCATCTAGACTATTAAACAACAATGTACTTTCTCAACAAAAGATACATGGAATCAGGTAAGAACTCATAAAAATAAATCAAAACTTTCCAAACAAATCTGGAATAATATTTCTCCAAATGAATATTTTTTTCTTTGGAGATTACTGCAAAATTGGGATAATTTTGAAACTATATGTTTCGATAGACTAAGTTATTCATAATAGATATATACATTTGGCATCTAAATGCCTATTTTGTGATAATTTTGAAACTATCAATCACTACTCTGTTCAATGTAAAGCTTCATGGGAAGTTATGATTACTTTGGAAATGTCTTCAATCTAAGTACTGCGAGATCGTGGCCTTACAATGTATAATAGAAATATACATTCTTCCGTCAATCATTTGTTGGACACTCTAGAATAAAAAAAAACATAATCAAATACAACTAAGAGACATTTACCATCAAGGCAATCATACAACAGATTACATATCAAATTTAAAAGTTAGATATATCTAATCTTCTGAAAAGAACTCACCGGCTTCCAGATATAGACGTCGCTTATATAAGGATCTGTTATAACCATTTAAAGAATCCATGCTAGATTATTGTTGCAAAATGAAAACCTCTACAGCTCAAGGTTAAAGATGAATATAGATGGCTCATGCTCACATGACGGAGAATCAAGTGGAGCTGTGATTATAAGAAACAATCAAGGAGAGGTAATCCCAGCTATTGTAAGACTTTATGGTAAACATAGCCCACTAATAGCTAAATGTCGAGCTTTGTTATATGGTTTATATAAATGCTATAACATGAATGTAACAAATATTAATGTGGAAACAGACTATCTAACATTAATAGCTATGTCAAATCAATTCAATAACCATGGTACCTCTCTTCCTTAATTAATTGCTGCATGAAATTGATAGTTTATGGAATAAGCATCGCTTATATTTACTGTAAGCATAATGTAGCAGCATACTGCCTCGCCAAATAGACGCATACATGCAAGTTTAAGCAAGACTTACAGGCTAATAAGCTCCCAAGTCCTCTGAGGGGGGTTTTTCTTCTAGATAGCATTGATGTAGGCACAATTAGAGAGTTATAGAATCTACAAATACCCTTATATGTTTCTTCTTTGTCAATTATAGTTTACATAAATGTTACTCACTATATCTTTACCAAGTGGAAAAACCTGACAAAAAGTAAATTGTAGATAAAAATCCAAATGAAAATGCAGCGAAAATCAAAACATTTTGAAAACACATGAATCAAATCAGAATGATGCATTAACAGACAAATCAAAAATCCGGAATCAAGAGAAGTTAAAGAGAAGCTGCATAATAAGATGAAAGTAGATTGCCACATTAACAAAGCACACATACCTGAGGAAACAGACACCGTGAAGAAACTCACTACTGATTTCGTTTAACATAGTTTTGAAATCATCAAATCGCAGTCTTTAATTGACAAAAATCAAAAGTTGAAATTCAAAAGAGTTGAAGTAGAAGTAGTGAATGTCATATAGTTGGGTTTGATTCAAGGTAATACCCAAAAGTCTAATAAAAGGCTATATAACCTAATGTACTTTAGACAATTTTAATAAAACATGCTTTTTTTATATAAAAAATTAAAAATATTTTAATTAAAACTAATAGTATAATATTGATACTTTTATTATGATAAAATTTAAATTAAACAATTAATTATTATATTCCTAATATTAAAAAACTAAATATAAAATAAAAGAATAATCATGTCATTAACTTTTTTTTAATTTTCCATCGTTATTGCTAAGGAATTAATCATTACTTAAAAAACCATCATTAAATTAAATGGTTGGTTAGCATACCTTATAACCAAATAGTAAAAGAAAGGGCTAGGCTAATTCAAGACCCGTTTTTTTATAACGATATCTGGTAATAGGGAGATCCGGTTTGGCTATAACGAGACCCTCTTAATTAAAACAATTGACATCCATATAAATAGAAAAAGACCCAAATTTCACAACCTTTTCTCTTCCAAAACCCTAAACCTCTCTAAACCCGCGATTTTCAAAGTCCAGATTTTTCAAATCCAACAACAAATACTTGTTAAGGAAGCATTCTCTACATCTTGGTGTAATTGTTTTTTAATTTTATATGTGGTTTAAGATATATTTAGAGTTCGGTATTCGGAGAGAAAAATCAAATTTTCCTGTAGTTTTAGTTGCTTTCTTGATGTTTGAATGCTTGTAGGTATTTTGTTAGACAAATAGGTTCGATTTGGGATGTTTTTTTGTTAGATTTGGGGTAGTTTAGGGTAAATTTAGGAGTTTGGGGGTTGTTTTCGGATCTTGGTATTTCCAAGCACTGTTTCGTGCTTGAAAATACCCAATCCACGATCCGTGGATTGGTCTTGTCCACATAATGTGGAATGGGGAAATCCAAATAATGTGGGTTTCCCTTATACATGCAATTGAATGCGTAGATCTGTAATTTCTGATTTTTAGCTCCGTTTTTTATTTCGATGAATTGTGTTACATGTTACGATGCATTTCTTACCCTACATCAACGATTTCACAACTTTTTTATTCATTTTAAATCCGTTTTAGGTCAATTATGCTTGTTTAACATAAAATGTTGATTAATTTGTTTGCTTTGCGTGATTGTAGGATGCCTCCACGCCTCCATTCTCCCAATATAGTGGAGCGAGATACCCCTGATGATCACGAGGAGATGTTAGTAGGCGAGACATCTCGGAGCGTACATCACCGTGCTAGAGGGGACTTGAATGTCGCCCATGTTCCCTGGCGTCAAACTACGGACCAGCGATTCTGTAGATATAACTGACACGCCATTGACTTTTATTCGACCTTCTACTCCTATAAAGACCACGAGGCTTATAGCGTCTTCAAGAACGACGTAAGTTTTTTAGTTTTTGTTTAGTTTTTAAGGTTATAATTGTTAGATGCAATGTAGTTTATGTTATAGTTATAGGTTTATGTTTAAATATTGTCAAATGTATTGGATTGGTTATTGGTTTGTGTTATATGTTATATTTGTTATTGAATTTATTTGTTTAGGTTTGAATGCATTGGATTGGTTATTGGTTTATTATATATGTTATATTTGTTATTGAATTGATTCGTTTAGGTTTGAATACATTGGTATCGGTTAATGGTTTATGTAGTTTGTAATGTAACGGTTTAAGTTTATATTGCATATATGTTTATATTGTTATTTTTTATGCAGGCGAGAGTACATGTGCGGTGCTATGCTATATACCAAACATATCGTGGTTGTATTTGAAAGTTCATCAGACACAGGTACGTGACGCGGTGATGGGCACGTGTTTTGGACCCATTGTTGACGCTCTCGCTCAATGGGCTACAAACGTCCATCTGATAGAGGTGTTTTTGGATAGATGGTATCCAGAGACGAACACATTTCATTTCTTTTTTGGAGAGATATCTGTCATACTGGATGATGTCTACATCATCACGGGGCTACTAGTGGTCGGTATGAACTGCGAGACGTATGAGTATCCTACTGCTGATGCGCGTAATGTGGCATACGCTCGCTTACTTTGGTGCAATGTTCAGGAGTTGGTGAAGAATATTGTCGAGAACAAAAGAAGTGGCAGAAGGCATGTTCGCCTTGCATGGCTGAAGATGAGATTTTACACGCATCAGTATTATGACAATGAGATTACTGATGATGATGTTCGCGAGCTACTAGGGCGTATTTGTTGCATTTCTTTGGTTGTACCATACTAGCCAACAAGTCGGGCAACAACATTTTCCTCGACTACTTACAGTTCATAGATGATTACAGTAGCTCGGGCAGGTACAATTGGGGACCGATGATACTCACTCAGCTCTAATTCCAGCTAGGCAGAGGATGCTTACACTCTACTTCCGGTATGTTCGGATTATTGGGCTTGTTAGAGACCTGGATTTACGACTGGTTCCCCATATTGTCTGATCTACAGTACTCTAGATTCAACATCGAACATCCTATGATGTGCAAGTATGCACCTCCACCGTTTTGACAAAGCCAACAGGCTCGAAATGGTGTTCGCGATTACGTAGCTACATTCACCGAGCACGATGTAAGTTATAATTATCTTCATATTTAATTTCCGTAATAATTTAATTTATTCTCCTTCTCTATTATTAAAATTGTTGTTTTTATTCCTTGTAGATAGTATTCATACCTTATACGTACATATGGGATGCTCGAGGTCATTCTGATGTAGCTTGGATAGATGCGATATTGAAGTCTTCAGACATTTTCGAAGCATACTATCCGCTATGGGTGGCTAGACAGTTGGGTCGCATCCAGCAGTTAATATTTTGCGATACTCGATATAATATATTGTTTGTTTTACGTATCAGTATTATGGACTAATAGTTTCATTACAGGTACCTGGTGCACTACATCCTGTTCTTATATTTTCTAGTAGGGTTCTTCGTGCGAACAATATCTACAACTAGGACGTATTCACTTGGGATAACTGGGAGTCCCACAAAATTTCACCCTAGTCTACAATGTGGGAAGTATGTTCCGGGTCAGGAGGATAGTACGACGTTGATCTACTCCGCATGGGTTTCGAAAAACCTGTGGTACGTCATTACCGGTCCAGAGACGCACCACGACGATGCAGAGGTAGGGGTGAACCCCTATACACCCACACATGTCACCAGACTGCACGATTTGACGGGTCACCTTCTCGATTTACAGGTGTATTTGGTGACCCACGAAATAATAAAAATACTCTAACAAATTATGCATCCCCGGAAAAATCATAGAACTGATCATCCTCATCTTGTAATGTTGGTGGTTGTGCTGGTTTGATTTGGCGATATTTGTTGAGACGTTCGCCCAGTGGGATGGCCTAATTTGTAACGCTATTGCTAGTGCGGAACGCAAACCAACAAGGGTATATATCTGGAAACGGTCCATCTAAGACAATCTGCAAATTTCCAAAAAATGGAAGCATTAAATAACTAACAATATTAATGACAAAATAATAAAGAAGCGTAACTAGAATATATTTGTTTACTTACTTTCACTAAATAATTACCGTACACGAAACCGATGCCAACTTCTACTATAGGACACGATCTAGGAGGCACACCACGCAGAAGAAGATACATGTATGATAGTTGGAGAGATATGTGGTATAAAATACATTAATATCGGGTGGCTATCACCAAGCCGAAGTTGGGTAATGTCATCCAATGCCTAGTACCGCTCTCATACATTTTGAAACAATCCAATCTTCGTAATAGGTTATCCACACGTTGTGCACCATCAAAAACCCTCTCTCATAGATCACGTTGACTCGACAGTTCGTACATCAAATCTCGTCTTACTTGATCCCCTGAATCAACATTATCTTTAATTGATAAAGCTACGGCCCTAAATCCACAATTACCGTCAGGAGCAATGTCTTCAATGCTAGTTGTGTAGTTGTGCAAGTATTCAGAAAAATAACTCTCGTACGCGCTAAAACATTTTCCCTTATTCGATTTTCTAGATCGAGTCACTTTCTCCTTTCTCGGTTGGGCTTTAGATTTGGATTTGGATTTGGGTACTAGAACATGGCTTCTAACGGGATATAGAATTTGCATCATCCTATTTATTATGTGATCTTGCACTTGTAGACCGTAACCGCGAATGGTACTATCTATTAACGATAGTTTTCTTGTAAGCTCATCTTCGGTACCAACGTTATCTCTAGACTTGATCTCTAAAGTACTCCAATAAACATCACATTCACTCTTTTGAATCGCCTTACCTTCTCTTGCGATCATAGCACACTCGCACGAGCATGGTAAATTGTGCGTTATCTTAATAACACAACCACACATTGCGGGAGTGAACCATAAATCCTCACTTTTTTTAATATTTTTCTCTAATATTTCTATTCCCGTACATAAAAGTTTACCTTTGATGTCGTTAACGATAGATCCCCTAGATGCGAGTCTAGGATGAAACAAACTTTGTTCGAACGTTTCGAAGATGGTAGAGTGTTGAATATGAAGCAATTAGTGAATTTTATCCCAAAATTTCTCAAACATACATAGACTTGTGCGGATTGCCCGTTTTAGGCTCGATTGAGCACTCTCCGCCCTATAACATAAAGTTAGATTATTTAGAAGTTTAATAGTTAATAAAATAAAGTAATGTATAGATATGATAATATAACTCACCGGTTGCTAGTGTGGTTGCCCAAATGTCTAATTTTATTCGTGTAGATATTAAGGAAATTATGTATGTAAGGGTCTATCCATTGTTTCATCAAGTAATCGACAACCTTGGGACAATAGGCATATGTTTGGTGTAAATCGGCAAGGTTTTTGTTAAACTCTTCGATCATCTCCGAATGGGAAACCGAAGCATAAAACTCTAAGAACTCTTCACCCATGTCCGCTTTCGGCAAAACTTTCTTAGCATAGGAGCTAATGTTCCTATTGATATGCCAAGTGCATAGCATATGACTTGCATCCGGAAATATATCATCGATAGCGTTCATAAAAGCCAACTTCATATCGGTGACGATAATATTTGGTAATGCGCACATGTTATTCACCATCACTCTCCTTAGAACGCTCAATGCCCACGTGTAGTTCTCTTCTTTCTTAGAGCTCATAAAAACAAAAGCTATACAAAAGGTTTTTTGTCGAATTTTGGCCAACTACTTCTAGCAAATGCATTTTATACCTTGTAGTCTTGTACGTGCTATCCATTATAAGAACTTGAGGAAAAGTGCGTAACAAATCGATGCTTGTGGGATGGGGGGACAATAATTCAAGGATCTCGTCTGTTTTTTTGTTTTTAGCTCCTAAACATAGTACTCGTGCTCTTTCAACTGACCGAACAAGCATTGCATTTGGGATTTGCCCGCTTTATCTATCAAATGGTGTTTTTGCCGCATGTTGTAGATGGTACGCATACTAGATACATTTTCCGGATCTTTTAACTTCAAACCACGGTATATATCTCTTGGTCGAGAACTGATTGCTGTGAGTTTACGAACATACTCCTCCTCCTCCGCTTTTAGTCTCGCAACACGTGAATGACCATTTAAGTGCAAGAAGGGTTGGTGGTTGTGTTTCCCTTATCTAACTACCAATTTCCAATAACCGGGTAGTTCTAACACTGGATTTCCCCTTAGCGTGAATGGACAACCGTATTTTTTGGATGAACACTCTCGTCGCTTCTTCACAATCCCCTGTTTAGGCCTCGGTTTGTAAATACCGTGCCTCTCGCACTTAAAACATATCCTCGGAGTTTTACCATTTTTACTACCATCGTCATCTTTATCGATCAAAACAATGAATCTTATACTCTTGCTTTTCTTATCAACCCATGCGAGCAATTCCGATTTGGTGTAGACGTTATCTGTAGAAACAATTTAGCTATAATCGGCCATGTTACATGGTGCTTCTCTTGGTTCCTGCACAAAGCAATATCATTTAAATTAATACAATATCGTCATTCATTCAAATCACCAAAAAAAATAACTCATATTATAATTAAGTAAATCATTCAATTGTAAACAATTTCATACATGTATTTACACTTTGAAATCAAACACAAACACAAAATTTGGCAATACGAACTGAAATCGCGCATAATTCTGCCAAGATTTGACAAAATTGTGTGATTGTGTATCTTACACGCATGTTCTTGCGGGGTAGTGTTCAAGTAGTGTACAATTGAAGGCACGATTTCGTGTGAGGTTATGTTATGTTCAAAAAAATCAAATTTTACCTCAAGGCCACTCTCCAAATGGTCAGTAAACGACTCCTCCTCATCCGAACAAAAATCATCAAAATTCCCGCTGAAATCGTCGTTATAGTCACTCAAATCCATAGTATGGGTTGATTTGAGTTGGTTTATGAGAGTTTTGGTTTTTAATTCTTGAATTTAGAGTTGATTTTATGTTTTTTTTGGAGTTTGGGTTTATAGCTTTTTTGGGTTTTTCTTGAATATTAGAAAGAAAAGTGGTAGGGAGAAAGAGGAGAGGAGAAAAAGTAGAAAGTGAGGTGGTTGAAAAAGTTAAGGTTTCTATATGTAGGGATATTTTCGTAATTTCAAATTCAATTAAAAAATGAGAATTAAAATCTCACTAAAAACGGAATCTTGATTTAGCCGTACTTTGAAAAAAAAATTAACAAACGAAAAAAAAATCTTGTTTAGCATCATTCAACCATACCTTGTACAAGTGCCTCAAACAGTTTTCTTCCGAACAAAAGGCGGCACATACAAAAATTACATTTTTTTTTTATATATAACACATGCAAAATTACTTTACAAAACATGAAAATAAAAATCCTAAGATGAAGGAAATAAAATGCGCTGATGTAGTTTATCTGAGCCACATTTGTAATTTTGTTAATATTAGCTATCATATGATTTTTAATGGATGGGTGAACTCGACCACAAGTCTACTGTACAATCATTGCAAGGTTATTGAAATAAATATTAAAAGAAAATATAAATCTATTTTTTATATAAAATAAAATCATAATTCGTACTTAGTATGAAGTAAATATGAAAATATTTTACTACCATAGTTTCTACCATTCTTACTTACTCTTACGAAGAAAATGATTTTTCTTTTTAAAAACGAAATATATATTTTTATTATAATCCAAATAAAAAAATTAAAGATTTATTGATTACAAACTTTCAGCTATTTATTAAAAACTTTTTAAAATTAAGAAATGTTTAAAGAAAGCTCATTTATTTAAAAATTAAAAATCGAACTGCTTTTTAAAATATTTAATTAAAAAAAATTGAATTCTAAAAATTATTTAGAAACTTTTTTTTTATAAAAAAGACTTATTTCAGAAATGATATCTTAAAAAACTTGTATTTATAATTTTATTTAAAAATAAATAACTTCTAATATATAAATTTAATAAACATTGAATAATTCTAAGAGAAAAGTACCAGAAAATACTTTTTCAAGTATGATATCCCGTTTTAGTATCCAAATACTGGATATTATCCATTACTACCAAATACCTTGTTTGTGACCAAAATAACCCTGAAACTATATGAAAGAGAAAATAGGTTTAGAGTTACTTTTTATTATTTTAATTTTAACTTTCCCCCCAAATCCTAATAAGCCTTAGAAAGCCAAAAGACCAAAGAAAGAAAGAGTCACAAATTTTATAGAAACCCTAAAACAAGTCAAGTGTGGTTTTTGCTGTTCAAAATCCTGCGAGGGTAGAAGTTTTGGAATTTTAATCCAGTTTTGAGGTAAACTTCATCTCATGTTTTCAACGCAGAACCACCATTGCCAGTGAACACCTGAATACTGGTTATCAGTATAAAGGAGTTTGAAGGTAAGTCGATACTGTTTACATATGTTGCTTAGGAATATGTTTTTACTGGTTGTTCAAATTACCAGTCGGGTTGTCTCTGTTTGTGTTTAGAGGGAAACGCAGGTAGGACTATTGATCAGTCGGTAAACAGTTTAATTGTTCTTAGAAGGATCAGACTTATGTATGGTTGGTTTGTTGGTGTTTTTACACCAAATAAAATGTTGATTTAGTTCATGGGTTGTTTAAGGTAGGGTTCAGTTGTTGTTGAATGCATAGTTTCGTTTTGTGTTTTCCTGATTTTCAGACAAGGTAATGGGGTTTCTTTTACGTGTATATCTGTTTCAAAGTGATGTCTGGGAACTGCAATATCTGTATATGGTATATCGTCTTTTGTTTAGTGTGACAATGCATTTGGAGAGTTATTTTTTAGTTGTGTGAATATGTATCTCGTGTGTGTATTGGGTTGTATATCGTGTGTGTTTTATAGTTTTAATTGTATGTTAATTGATGTTTAGTAAGCAGAGAAAATGTTAATTAAGTTAGGTTAATCTGTAAATCACGTAAGAAGGTTATATTGTATCTCACGTAAGAAGGATGTGTGATCTGTAGTATAGTCTAAACTGTAGTTTATGTTGTGTCTCGCGTAAGAAGTATGTTGTAAATCGCATTGTTAAGTAGTATCTTCCGTAAATCGCGTCTGCGTAATATAATTGTAGAACTAAAATCGTGATTCGTATAAAAAACATCTAAGCAAGTAATGTCCTTTTGTAATTCCAGGTTCAACTATGGGTAAAGGTACTTTCTACAGGTCTGGATTAGTCAGCGTATTGAATTTGCTGCAGAAAAACATAGTGGCTGAGGAACATACTGAGGCTACAAAGAACACACCATTCTATACCTTGCTGAAATCTTCTTTTATGCTATGAAACGAAGATTTATCAAAGAAGAAGTTTAACAAGGTTATAGAGGAGATTTGCCGAAATCTTGTTTTTTAGAACTATAGGTAGAGGATGCGATTTTTACACATAAATCTCATGATCTATTACACATAAATCTCATGATCTGTTTTACACATAAATCTCATTACCTATATTTTATACATAAATCTCATGACCTATTTTACACATAAATCTCATGTTCATCGTTTTAACTTTACACTTATCACGCATAGACATAAACTGATTACTCGTGCTGAATAGTTCTAAAATTGCATCATCTACCTCCTGCCTTCAACGAACCTGACTTCTTCTTTACTTTTTTATACAGGCTGACTAAGGCAATCATTGATTCAATCGTACCTAGTTGGATGAATTCCAAGTACCCGGGGATGTATAAGAGCTTGAGGAGTCTAACTCGGAAGAGTCTTATGATTGATGATTATGGTGGTCGATGTGTTTATTTATTTATTTAAACATGTCAATCCTAAAATATGTTGCATTTTTTGTTAGGGTCGAGTTCCTGGACAGTTGTAAGGCCATGTATAATGTTATCTAATATTAAAAATTTGTGATGTTAGTTATAGCATGACCTACTTTATTCATAAATCTCATAATCCAGTTTACTCACAAATCGCATGACCTATTTTACTCACAAACCAAGCTAGCATGTCCTATTTTACCCACAAATCGCAACATGACAAAACCAATCTAGCATGACCAATTTTACTCAAATCTAGTATGACTTGTTTTACACATAAATCTCATGACCTATTTTACACATAAATCGCATGGTTTATTTTACACATAAATCACATGACCTATTTTACACATAATTCTCATGACCTATTTTACACATAAATCGCATGGTTTATTTTACACATAAATCACATGACCTATTTTACACATAATTCTCATGACCTATTTTACACATAAATCTCATATGCAACATTTTCAATTTACACTAAAATCGCATCATCTACCTAAAACAACTAAAAACATGATTTTAGCAAAACAAAACCAAGAACGACAATGAACTAATATCCACAAATCGCAAAATGACAAAACCAATCTAGCATGACCAATTTTACTCAAATCTGGTATGACATTTTTCACACATAAATCTCATGACCAATTTACACATATATCTCATGGTTAATTTTACACATAATCGCATGATCAATTTTACACATAAATCTCATGTTCATCGTTTTGAATTTGCACTAAATCGCATGATCGTGTTTTTAGGAACTGTAGGTAGAGGATGCGATTTTTACACATAAATCTCATGATTTATCACACATAAATCGAATGATCTATATTTTACACATAAATCTCATGACCAATTTTACACATAACTCTCATGTTCATCGTCTCACATCTACACTAAAATCGCATTGTCTACACTAAAATCGCATGGTCTAAATTCAAACCCGCTCTACCATTCACCTTATAATAAAATATATTTTAGAGTATTGCAATAGATAAACCGCATGATGTAATGAAATTAATGAATGGTGTCGAACTTTATAACATGGACATACAAATTAATAGTTTGTTCCAGAGACTCTGAAACCTTCGGTTGGAGATTCTTAACGAAATCAATGTCGTCGGAGAAAGACGAAGGTGCCGCAGTGGGAGACCCGACCGTGAAGGCAATCGTCGATAATAAGCTAATCGTAAAGGGACGAAGGATACTCGACGGAGTACCGGATAATGTGATCGCCACTTCTGCTTCGGCCTCAGGTCCTGTCGATGGAGTATTCATTGGACATGTTTTTAAAGAGGAGAAAAGCAGGCACGTAATCTTCATCGGCACGCATCGAGGTCTCCGGTTCATGTCTACCTTCTGGTTCAAGCTATGGTGGATGACGCAGAAATTAAGAGACAGAGGTAGCCAGTTTCCATTCGAGACTCAGTTCTATTGGTGGAAAGTCAAGATGGTGGGTGTGGTCTTGATTCAGACTCCGTCAATGGCAGGGAGTAAGAGAACAAAACTGTTTACACTGTCTTCCTCTCGTTGATCGAAGGTCGATTTCGGTCTAGTTTGCAGGGAAATGCTAACGACGAGGTAGAACTCTGTTTGAAAGTAGAGACGTCGAGACTAAATCTGCTTCGTTTACTCATTCTCGTTTATTATTTCTCCTTCCTTACTCATTTCTCCAGATTTTGAGGGTAATTGAGGGATAAAATAAAAAATGGGTATTGAAAAGGAATTAGTTTGGTGAGATAGGTGTTTAGTAGGCATAGAAAATAGTTGGGGTACTAGATGATAATAAGATTTGTGAGAATGTACTAAGTGTGACATTTCCCTAATTTTAAATATTTTAAATAAATAAGATTTATCAATAAGTCCAACCTCAAATACACTTTACCTATATCTATCAAAATATGATTGTATTTATCTAGTAGTCCAAATTTAAAGTTTCAATACAATTTTACTCCTACTTTAACGAGATGATTTTAAAATTAGACTCAGTATTTGGTTTCAGAGGTAGTTGGGTATTTTACTAAGTGGACTGGATCTATCGTATGTTGGATCTTATATTTGTACGATTATATTTGTACGAATATGTAAATACAGGCTCTTTTAGGCCCAATATCTTTTTTTTCTTTTTTTTAAGATGCAATATTTATTAATAAAATATTATTTACAAAGGCGGGAATTTGAATTTACAAATTCAAAGGCGCCAAAGCCTAAATTCAAGAAACTGACTTGAATGTTAAAACCCTAATTTAAAAGCTAAACTTGAAGCAGCGTCATGAATATAGCACACTAAGCTTCTCACAAATCTATTTTTACATTCTTCATTAGAGAAGCTTCAAGAAATACGAATCCATCGATCCATCAAGTCTTGAAATTTCCGAAGTAGCATTCATTAATCCTGGTGTAGATAATAATTGCCTGAGGGTAGGCTAGTAATTTTAGTTGGTGTTTTACGGTAGTTTGTGGGTGTTATGTGTTTAGAGTAGAGAGTAGAGAGATAATTAAGCAGCCTGGTAGCAGTTAATTCTCATTACCCACACTTAATGCAGGTGGTTGGGTATTTATACCCTGATGTTTGGGCCCTTATGGGCTTTCGGGTCATGTTTAATGGACCCGGGTCATGTTCAAAGACCCATGAGCTCTAAGTAGGAGAGCAAGTAACTTAGTCAAGAAGTGTTTAGGTTTTTTAGTACTTTTGTCATAGTTCGAACAGTCCTATGGTCATAGTGTTCAAAATGATATGTCCGGTCCGGAGGCCTTGGACCGATCTGTTCTTGTCCGGGGAGCGTGCAGAATTCGGACTCATCAGGAGCCCCTTTTTTAGGTGTTTGTGCAAATATTCCTGCCAAAGACCTGAAAACAGTCCGACATCAGGGGTAGTTTTAATCCGGACAGGTCTATGGGTTTATCCGGACAGATAAAGCTTTATGAATTCAAAACGGTTTTTGCCAGAGTTCGTGGGACACGTGTCGCTCTCTGATCGGTTGCTTCAGCCGTTTTTTCATCTTGAATTTCGAACCCACCTTCTTCGAAAAGCAACCTCTTTAATTGCAGGTGGTGACATCAGCGCCGTCTTTTAATCATTGCCAAACTTTTCGAATTCTCCTAGGAATCAACTGCTTTTTCAGATTTACTATAAATACAAATTCATTTCTACCGTTTTACCATCTCCTTCAAACTTACTTCTGTAAAAACTCTCAAAGCTTTCTCTCTCTAAAGCAAAAAACTTAGTTCAACAGTTTATGTTTACAGCGAGGAACGCTCTTGTCAAAGGCGGTGGCTCAACCTTTCTGAGTTAGAGAAGGCTCAAAAAGTCGAAAGAGAAAGACGGATTGCTGCAGGGTTACCTGTCTCGCCTGTTGACAGACCTATCACCTCTGCATCTGAGTCAGATCAAGGCTCGTCCTCTTCCAAAGGTACTAAGCCTAGAAAACTATTTCAAACCACCCTCTCCCCCATAATCTCTGGTTCCTCAGTTCAGGAATCGATGCCTACTGTCGAGCCAGGAGTTACAGCCACTAGCCTTAGAAAACCCTCTCCCTTCATTGCAATGGGATCAGATACGGAGCACTCTCCTGAGAAGCTGGTTGTCAGGAGGACAGGCCGGCTGGTTAAAGGCCAGGGGACTAAAAACACTCCCTCAAAATCGGGGGCAAAGGATAGCAGCACCGGATCAGAGGTGCCAATTAGAGCCCCTAAGGACAGGTTGTCCGGACCGAAGGGCTCCAATCCAAACCTTCAACCAGAAACTTTTGCTCCAAACACACTACCGGAGAGCAGAAATCAAAGGGGCACTGAGGCCACCAGTCCGGAGATAAGGCTGAATCAAGTTTGAACCCTCCCCCCACTACAGCTGCTGAAATTCCTTCAACAATCATGGAGGAAGTGATGGAGGACTCTGTCGAAGAGGCCCCGTTTGAGTCTGAGCCCTCCGGTCAGACTAGCAAAGAAATAGTTGCCAAGAAGGACAAGGGCAAAGAGAAGTTGTACTTGAGGTATCCGGATCTGCCGGAGAGCCTAGAAGGAAAAGTAGGGCCTTGTTTTCACAAGGTCAGCGTTAATTATCTCCTCTCTTTACAAAAGATCAATTATACATTCATCCACACTGCTGAGTTGGGCAGGATGCATTCGAAATGGGGCATTCCAGAAAATGTAAAGATCAGGATTCATATACATCCGGAGACCCCCATGGACTGCAAGTTGAGTGAGGTGGTCATGTTCACGGAGCTGTTCAACTGGGGGCTCAGGTTCCCACTAGACCCAGAGATTGTCAGATACTTCCATCTGATCAAACTCTGTCCGAGCCAGCTGAGCCCCAACGCTTGGTATACCCTTATGTCATGCATCATGACATCAAGGCTGTCCGTGATTCCTCTGCCCATGGAGGAGTTTGCTGCAGTGGCTAGCCTGTGTAGAAACCACCACATCCCCTTCTACCACTTTAACATGGGGGATAACTTCAAGGCGGTGGATGATTTGCTGGAGGCAGAGAGGAATTGGAGGACCCAGTTCCTATTTGTCAGTGGTGCCTGGGAGAATGGCAAGAAGATAAAGTCCGGAGAGAACCCAAGCCTCCTCAGAAACAGGTGGATGAGTGATTGTAAGTCTCTTACTTTATTTATATATTTTTTTTGTTTCTCCGTTTCCTATCTAATGCAGTTCGAATTAATGGGTTTCACTTTTGCCTTGTCAGTGTTACCCAAGGAGTTCAGTGACCATCAGAAGGCCGGACATATAACTTGTGGCAAGATTAATGCCTGGGTTGTTGAGAATTGGGGGAACCGATTCCACGATGCTTTCACTATTGGAAATTTGGCAAGGTCTCACCTGTGGAACACCACAGGTCGGAGAGACTTGACCTGGGAGGAGCTCACCACCAAGCCTTCTCCAGACGTTGTGCTCAAGAGGACCCATGAACCAGATGGGACACTCTTCCTGCCAGGCCGGGCCAAAGCCCCGAGCAAGATGAAGGGCAAGAAGAAGAAGGGCAAAAGGGTGGTGGGTGATGCCAACCCTACTGATGCTGAGAAGGATGCTCCAACAGTCCCAGAAGGGCCAGCCCAGAGCCAAATTGATGCTGCTCTCTTGCAAGTAGTGGAGCAAGAGACTGAAAGGCAGGAAACGAATCTCCCAAAATCTCCAAAGGCTTCCAAGAGAAATCGCAAACAGGGAAGCGAAGGTGCAGACCGGGAGGCGAAGAAGAAAAAGACTTCTAAGGGAAACAAACTTTCTCTCCGGGCTCCGGAGCCTTCTTTCCAAGCTGAGCCTTCTGACCCAACGCATGCCGAAGAGATTCCGGGGGACTTTCACACCGATGAGGTTGAGGGAGGAGATCTCAGCATTGATGGAGTAGACATCATTGGTCTTTGTGAGCTTGGTGAATACTTCCTCAACCTCCCCAGAGATGACTTTGCAGGGCCTTACATTCCTCCGAGCAGTTCCAACATAGTCAACTTTAATGGTAAGACTTTTATTGTCTCTAGTGAAAAGGATACCATAACCCACTCCTTATTAAGCAACGTGCAGCCGGTACTTACATTGGAGAGACAAGTCCGGGGTCAGGCAGACATCATTAAAGACCTTAAGTCTGACAAGGAGAAGCTGTCCGAAGACCTTCGCACTGCCACTTCCAATGCTGGCATGTTAAAGGAAGCAAACGAGGAGTTGAAGAGAAATCAGAAGGAAAGCACCACAAAAGTCGCCACCTTAGAGGAAACCATTAGAGACCTCCGGGAGAAGCTGTCCGGTGTGGAGAAGGACCTTACTGCCTTAAAGGAAGAAACCAAGGGAAAGGACAAGGTCATCACCAACTTAACCACTGACAAGATTGCTCTTGAGAATGCAGTGTCCAAGGCTGCCGAGGAGTAAAACACTTTGTTACAGGAGCAGGAGGCCAAGATCCAAGCTAAGATCAATGCTTATGCCAACCAGATGATCAAAAGCGAAGAGCAACTGCTCGAAAAGGTGAGGTATGACATGGTTCTACTCTTCCATGAAAAGTTTCCGAAGAAGAACCTAGGGGACTTATGGCTTTATGTTGAGCCTGAAGACCTCCCATACCACACGATGGCCGAAGGCGACAGGTATGGCTACTCTAGTGATTCCTCAGGTGATGAAGAACATATTGGGGAGAGCCCAGATGAAAAGAAAGACGATCCTAAGGGCAAGAAGGTAGATGAAGGTGAGCCATCTTCAAAGGCTCAACCTTAACTTATGATTCACTTTGTTTATTTTTCTATCCAGACTAAAGTCCTTGGAAGGCCAAGGCACTCTTTTTGTAATGGTGTCCGGTATCTGACCGGGTAGGTTTTTTGTGTTCTACTTTGATCATTTAAAAGTCCTTGGAAGTCCAAGGCAATTTTAAGTTATTTATTTCAATGAATATTTCTGTTCTGTGCAACTATCATCTTCTTTCATTGTTTATTCTAATTTTGATAGCCAGAGTTTAAGTAGCCTTTAGTTGTTTCATAGTGAGAGTGTTTAAGTTCTCCGGCTAGAGTTTAAATAGCCCTTAGTTATTTCAATCCGGATAGTATGACAAGGGACAAAACTTTAAAAACACTTCGGATTTTTAAGAAGGCATCAAATTTTATTCAACCGCCCGGACACCTCATTAAAACCTCCCCGTGCCACCAAGGAGGAAAGAGTATGCCCCCAAATATTTACATGGATGTTTAAACAAGTAAATATTTACACAAGTGTTATTCCAAGTACATCCGGAGATGCTCGATATTCCAAGGATGAGTTAGAACTCTGCCATCTTTGTCTTCCAACCAATAAGTTCCAGGCTTAATTCTTTCAACAACCATATACGGACCCTCCCAAGTTGGGGCCAGCTTTCCGAACAGCTTTTCTTTAGTGTGTAAGAAGACCTTCCTTAATACTTTGTCCCCCGGTTGGAAATCTCTTCTTTTAACTTTGGAAGCAAACCTGCTTCTCATCAAGCCCTGATAGTGTGCAACTCTAAGGTGAGCTTTAACCCGTCTTTCTTCTATTAAATCAAGTTGACCTCTGATTGCTACCTCGTTAGCATGTTCGGAGAAGTTGTGAACACGAAAGGAGGGGAGAGTTGCTTCTATGGGAGCTACTGCGTCCATCCCATAGACCAAGGCAAAGGGTGATTCTTGTGTTGCAGCCCCAGGTGTTGTCCGGTAGGCCCACAAGACCTCTTGTAGATAACTAGGCCACTTCCCAGCAGCCCCTTCCAAATTATTCTTTAAACCGGACAGTATAGTTCTATTAGCCACTTCAACTTGCCCATTTGCTTGTGGGTGGAAAGGTGAAGAGAAACAATGTCGTATACCCCTTGAGGCACAGAAGCTCTCCATTTCCCTATTGTCGAACTGTGGCCCATTGTCTGTTGTTATCTTTTGTGGGACACCAAATCTGCAACAGATGTTGGATAGAATGAATTTTATAACAGCTTTTGATGTTGTCCCTGCTAGAGGGGCTGCTTCTATCCACTTCAAGAAGTAGTCTATGGCCACAATTATAGTTTTGCGTCCTCCGGACGCCACAGGGAGAGGCCCTACTAAAACCAATCCCCATCGAGCAAAAGGAATGGGCTCAAAAATTAACTCTAAAGGAATGGCTGGCACATGAATTTCATTGCTGTACCTCTGGCATGGGTCACACCTTCTTACCAATTCCTTAGCATCTTTCATGATTGATGGCCAATAGTAACCGGAGACTAAAAATCTTCTTGTTAAAGCTCTAAACCCACAATGGGCTGATCCCTCACCATCATGCAATTCGGAGAGGACCACTTGTGACTCTTCATCCTCCAAACAGCACAGGAGAGGTTTACTATAGGACTTTTTGTACAATACTTCTCTCAATATGATGAAACCACGAGCCTTGTGCTTCAATGTTCTGGCTAGTGACTTATCCAGAGGCACGACACCATCGGAGAGATATTGCAGGAGAGGAAACCTCCAGTCTTGAGGTTGTTTCACTTGTACTTCAAAAACTTCATCTTCTTTACCCTTACTAATTTGAATGGAGGGGCTTTCGAGCACATGGATCCACGGATATGACTCCGTATATGTTATGGTTACCAATGAGTCTGCTAGCTCATTTTCTGTCCGGGGAATGTGCTCATAGACAACATCTTTAAACTTAAGTGCTTCATTTTTTAGGAGGAGTAAATACTTCACAAGCTGCTCCTTCTTAGCCTCATATTGGCCTTGGGCATGGTGGATAAGCAGTTGGGAGTCACTTAGCAGCTTGACCCTCTTAGCCCCACAAATGTAGGCTAACTTTAACCCAGCTATAGCTGCTTCGTATTCAGACTCGTTATTAGATGCCCTGAAAGCAAAACAAATAGCCTGGTACATTTAGTCTCCATACGGGGAAGTTAAACATACTCCTGCACCACATCCCATAGTGCTAGATCCACCATCTGTTCGGACGACCCATACCTTTTTATCTTTTATGTCAGTAGTTCGCTCTGAATCCCTGTCGGAGTGGAATTCAACCAGAAAATCAGCCACAGCTTGGGCCTTGACTGCTGTTCGGGGAGCAAAGTCTATGTCGAAGTCCCCCAACTCTACTGACCACTTAGTCATCCTGCTTGAAATGTCTGCTTTTTGAAGGATATTCTTCAGGGGAAAAGAGGTCCGGACGATGATAGGATGAGCCTGGAAATAAGGCGTCATCTTCCTTGCAGCTATCACCAGGGCTAATGCCAATTTTTCAAGTTTCAAGTAACGCCTTTCTGCATCTATCAAGCTTTTTCTGATGTAGTACACTGGATGGGGATGACCATCGACCTCTCTTACCAGCACATCACTGATGGCACAACTTGAAACTACCAAATATACGAAGAGCGTCTCCCCATCAACTGGTTTAAACAAAGTTTTGGGGGAGGACAGGTGTTTCTTGATCTCATTGAAAGCCTCATCACACTGCGGGGTCCAATCGAATCCATTTGAACCCTTCAAAGTTTGAAAGAAAGGAGCACACCTGTCCGAAGACCTTGAGATAAATCTGTTTAAGGCAGCTAATCTCCCCGTTACCCGCTGTACTTCTTTAATGTTTCGAGGAGGCTCCATTTGGAATAGAGCATTGAGCTGGTCCGGATCGGGTTGTATTCCATGCTCACTTATTATATATCCTAGAAACTTCCCGGACTGCACTCCGAACACACATTTTTTTGGGTTTAATTTCAAATTCACTTTTACCAAGTTGGGAAAAGTTTCTTGGAGATCGAACAAGTGCAACTGCTTATCCACACTCTTCATCATCATGTCATCAATGTATACTTCCATATTTCTTCCAATCTGATCAGCAAATACCTTGTTTACTAATCTCTGATAAGTAGCCCCAGCATTTTTCAAACCAAATGCCATTACCTTGTAGAAATGAAGACCCCTGTCAGTAACAAATGTGGTATGCTCTTGATCCTTCGGATCCACTTGAATCTGATTGTATCCGGAGAAGGCATCCATAAAGGAAAGCAGCTTGTTCCCAGAGGTGGAGTCTACTAACTGATCAATCCGGGGGACCGGATACAAATATT
Source organism: Limnanthes douglasii subsp. nivea (assembly GCA_036936605.1). NCBI lineage: Eukaryota > Viridiplantae > Streptophyta > Magnoliopsida > Brassicales > Limnanthaceae > Limnanthes > Limnanthes douglasii. Next base: position 273,494,014 of record JAUPFV010000001.1, on the reverse strand, counting down.
TTGGGCAAGCTCTATTGAGATCTGTGAAGTCAATGCACATGCGCCACTTGCCATTTTTCTTTTTAACCAAAACCGGATTAGCAGTCCACAAAGGGTATTGAGACTCCTTGATGTGCCCCATCTTTGTGAGCCTGTCAACTTCTTGCACAATGACATCAGCCTTCTCTTTTGAAAAAGCTCTTCTTTTTTGAACCACCAGTGCTACGTCTCTCCGGACAGATAGGTGATGTGATATCACTTCTGATGGAACTCTAGTAACATCAGCATTGCACCAAGCAAAAACGTGCTGATGGTTTTTCAAAAACTTCAACATTTCATCTTTCAACACAGGTGGCATCTTAGACCCTATCTTGACACTTTTCCCATCTTCCAAATAGTGTGTTTTTACCTCTTTGATCGGTATCAATATTCCAGGGGTCTCTCTGGGGTCATCAATTTCACCCTCACCCCCAGAAAGGCCCTCAAACTGCTATTGTTCATTAATACGGACTGCCCCCAGCGTTCGAGGAGCCAGGGCAGTGGCATAACATTCTCTTGCAATCTTTTGGCTGCTCCGGACGACTCCAACCTGTCCCTGAACAGCATACTTCAAGCACTGGTGGACTGTTGAAGCCACTGCATGCATCCTAGAGAGCCAAGACCTCCCTAGAATAGCATTATAGCAAGTGGGACAATCCACCACAATAAAGAGTATTCTGACCATTTTCTTGAAAAGGCCCTTGCCCAATAACACTTCTTCTTCGAACTCTCCGATCACATCTGTTGAGCTGCCTGTAAAGCCCACGATTGACCTGTCCGAAGTCTAAATTACAGCTGGATTTTTCATTCTCTTGTATGTGGTTAGGAAAAGGATATTGGCTGAGCTTCCATTATCCACCAGGATTCGTCTTATGTCATTGCCCCCTATAGATGCTCCTATGACAACAGCATCCTCATGAGGGCCAGCAATGTCTCTTAAATCATCTTCATCAAAAACAATGAAGGGGAATGAGTTTTGCGACTGATAGGAAGTCATGTCTCCTTCTAGCTGGGAGGCTAAAGTATGAACATGCCTCTTCCTTGAAGAAGCAGTAGGAGCTGTCATAGTGTCCCCTCCGAAAATTGTAAGTGACTCGAAAAACTTAATGAGCCCGGAGACCGACCTAGAACATTCCTCGATTGCACCCACTCTGTTTCGAGTTGGATCAGGATCCAAGTACTCAGGTTCCACGTCAAACCTTTCAACTATAACCATGGCTCCCTCCGGAGCAGCATTACTTGGACCAACCCGGTGAGTATTGTCAGGCCTGTTGCCTCCTCTTCTTTTGATGTAAGCTCCCAGCTTTCCCCTCTCAATCAAGTTTTGAACTTCTTGTTTCAATGCTATGTAGTCATCAGTGGTATGACCAATATCATGGTGATATTGGCAAAAAGAGTTATTGCGATGCTCTCTGGGAGACTGCAGTGTTGCCGGTCTCCGGTAATGCACCTCATCATTTGTTTTATCAAAAATAGTGGCCACACTTTCTTTTAACTCTGCGAACCACTCCGGTTGGACCCATGGCCCTCTCTTGTTTCTGGATTGCTGACTCTGAGCAGGAGCAGCTGGTTGAGACTGAGCTTTTGCCCTACCATGCCCCTGTCCGGTCTCTCTTGCTTTGTTCCCGGACTGATTCTGATTGGGATTTGGTGCCACTGGGGTATACCTCACCTGCCTGTACACCCTGGTTTTCTTCGTTTCATCAACATTTATTTGTTTGCCAACATGATTCAGCAACCCTCCCCATGTCATGGCCTTCTTTCTGGTCACTGAATCAGCTAGATTGCCTGGGTTCAAACCCTGCCTTAGGGATGCTATTGCCACCTGTTCAAAGCAATCAGCCAACCCATTCTTGGTATTCACAAAGCGGCTCATATATTCTTTCAAGGACTCATTCGGCTCCTGGGCACAATGGATTAGTGTGTCTTCATTGCCCTTTAGCTCTTTACTTCCTACGAACTTCCTTCGAAAGGCTACCCAAAAAGTATCGAAGTCTTTAATACAACCCTAAGGCAGGCTGTTGTACCATTTTAGAGCACTCCCCGTGAATGATTGGGAGAATCCCCTACAGAGCAGTTTATCGTCGTCGTCAAAGTTCATCATGAAGTTTTTAAATTGCTCTAGATGATTGTCCGGATCAGTATTGTCATCGTACTTCTCTATTTTGGTGCTGTCAAACCTCTTAGGGAGGTTTCCGGACAGAATTTTAGAAGACAATGGAGATTGCCGCCAATTCCTTCAACGACTGAACACAGTATCCTCATTGGGAGTTGCAAAGATACCTGGTTCATCGTGGAAAGCGAAGGGATCCATCAGCATCCGATCCACATGCCTCCGGCTGTGTGATGACCCTTTACCAATATTCTTCTTCATTTTTCCATGTCTATCCCTTTTTCTTGAATACTTTTTGATCTGCCTTTTTTTCTTTCCAGTTCGACCCTCATCGTTGCTAGAGGACAAGGATTTTTCAACCCCCTCACTGTTCGAAGAGCTATCAGAAGATTCTGAGCTCGAGTCAGAACTCTCCACAGGCTTGGACCGGTGAGACTTTTTAGAACTGGCATGAGTCTTTTTGGTGCTCACATGAGTTTTTGAAGACCCATGCTCTCTGGGGTTATCGGTGTGATGAGAAACCGATGCTTTGGATTTTTCTTTTATGCCCATCTTGGCCTTTTCAGCCCTCAGATCTTCTATTTCACACTTTAGCCTATCACGCTCTTCGACAGTGTATTCATCGTTCTCTTCCACCACTTCGAGCAAAGACGGTGGTAGCTCTGGATTGTCCAGATTCATTCGGACAGATTTTCTTAGCTGGTTTTGAATGCTTGAGTCAGAACTCTCCACAGGCTTAGACCGGTGAGACTTTTTGGAACTGGCATGAGTCTTTTTAGCGCTCACATGAGTTTTTGAAGACTCATGCTCTCTGGGGTTATCGGTGTGATGAGCAACCGATGCTTTGGACTTTTCTTTCACGCCCATCTTGGCCTTTTCTGCCCTCAGAGCTTCTATTTCACCCTTTAGCCTATCACGCCTTCGACAGTGTATTCATCGTTCTCTCCCACCACTTCGAGCAAAGCTGGTGGTAGTTCTGGATTGTCCGGATTCATTCGGACAGATTTTCTTAGCTGGTTTTGAATGCTTGATTCAGGCACCTTCTTCTCCCACTGTGGTTGCCAATTTGGTGTGGATAATAATTGCCTGAGGGTAGGCTAGTAATTTTAGTTGGTGTTTTACGGTAGTGTGTGGGTGTTATGTGTTTAGAGTAGATAGTAGAGAGATAATTAAGCAGCCTGGTAGCAGTTAAATCTCATTACCCACACTTAATGCAGGTGGTTGGGTATTTATACCCTGATGTTTGGGCCCTTATGACTTTCGGGTCATGTTTAATGGACCCGGGTCATGTTCAAAGACCCATGAGCTCTAAGTAGGAGAGCAAGTAGCTTAGTCAAGAAGTGTTTAGGTTTTTTAGTAGTTTTGTCATAGTTCGAACAGTCCTATGGTCATAGTGTTCAAAATGATCTGTCCGGTCCGTGTGATCTGTCCGGTCCGGAGGCCTTGGATCGATCTGTCCTTGTCCGGGGAGCGTACAGAATTCGGACTCATCAAATCCAGCAGTAGTGATGAGTCCGAATTCAGCATGCTCCCCGGACACGGACAGATCAGTCTAATGCCTCCGGACCGGACAGATCGGACAGATCACATGGACCGGACAGATCACTTTGAACACTATGACCATAGGATTGTTCGAACTATGACAAAAGTACTAAAAACCTAAACACTTCTTGACTAAGCTACTTGCTCTCCTGCTTAGAGCTCATGGGTCTTTGAACATGACCCGGGTCCATTAAACATGACCCGAAAACCCATAAGGGCCCAAACATCAGGGTATAAATACCCAACCACCTGCATTAACTATAAAAAAATGAAAATTAACTGCTACCAAGCTACTTAATTATCTCTCTACTCTCTACTTTAAACTCTTAACACCCACATACTTCCTTAAAACACCAACTGAAATTACTAGCCTACCCTCAGGCGATTATTATCCACACCAAATTGGCGACCATAGTGGGAGGAGAAGGTGCCTGAATCAAGCATTCAAAACCAGCTAAGAAAATCTGTCTGAATGAATCTGGACAATCCAGAGCTACCACCGGCTTTGCTCGAAGTGGTGGAAGAGAACGATGAATACAATGTCGAAGAGCGTGATAGGCTAAAGTGTGAAATAGAAGCTCTGAGGGCTGAAAAGGCCAGGATTGGCGTGAAAGAAAAATCCAAAGCATTGGTTGCTCATCACACCGATAACCCCAGAGAGCATGGGTCTTCAAAAACTCATGTGAGCACCAAAAAGACTCATGCCAGTTCTAAAAAGTCTCACCGGTCCAAGCCTGTGGAGAGTTCTGACTCGAGCTTAGAATCTTCTGATAGCTCTTCGGACAGTGAGGGAGTTGAAAAATCCTTGTCCTCTAGCAGCGATGAGGGTCGAACTAGAAAGAAACAAAGGCAGATAAAAAAGTATTCAAGAAAAAAGGATAGACATGGAAAAATGAAGAAGAATATTGGAAAAGGGTCATCACACAGCCGGAGGCATGTGGACAAGATGTTGATGGATCCCTTTGCCTTCCACGATGAACCAGGTATCTTTGCAACTCCCAATGAGGATACTGTGTTCAGTCGTGGAAGGAATTGGAGGAAATCTCCATTGTCTTCTAAAATTATGTCCGGAAACCTCCCCAAGAGGTTTGACAGCACCAAAATAGAGAAGTACGATGACAGTACTGATCCGGACAACCATCTGGAGCAATTTAAAAACTTCATGATGAACTTTGACGATGATGATAAACTACTTTGTAGGGCATTCTCCCAATCCTTTACGGGGAGTGCTCTGAAATGGTACAACAGCCTGCCTCAGGGTTGTATTAAAGATTTCGATACGTTTTGGGTGGCCTTTCGAAGGCAGTTCGTAGGGAGTAAAGAGCTGAAGGGCAATGGAGACACAATAATCCATTGTGCCCAGGAACCAAATGAATCCTTGAAAGAATATATAAGTCGTTTTGTGAACACCAAGAATGGGTTGGCTGATTGCTTCGAACAGGTGGCAATAGCATCCCTAAGGCAAGGTTTGAATCCAGGCAATCTAGCTGATTCAGTAACCAGGAAGAAGGCCATGACCTGGGGAGGGTTGCTGAATCAGGTTGGCAAACAGATAAATGTTGATGAAACAAAGAAAACCAGGGTGCACAGGCAGGTGAGGTCTACCCCAGTGGCACCAAGTCCCAATCAAAATCAGTCCGGGAACAAAGCAAGAGAAACCGGACAGGGGCATGGTAGAGCAAAAGCTCAGTCTCAGCCAGCTACTCCTGCTCAAAGTCAGCAATCCAGAAATAAAAGAGGGCCATGGGTGAAACCGGAGTGGTTCGCGGAATTAAAAGAAAGTGTGGCCACCATTATTGATAAAACAAAGGATGAGGTGCATTACCGGAGACCGGCAACACTGCAGTCTCCCAGAGAGCATCGCAACAACTCTTTTTGCCAATATCACAATGATATTGGTCATACCACCGATGACTGCATAGCATTGAAGCAAGAAGTTCAAAACTTGATTGAAAGGGGGAAGCTGGGAGCTTACGTTAAAAGAAGAGGAGGCAACAGGCCTGACAACACTCACCGGGTTGGTCCAAGTAATGCTGCTCCGGAGGGGGCCATGGTTATAGTTGAAAGGTTTGACGTGGAATCTGAATACTTGGATCCTGATCCAACTCGAAACAGAGTAGGTGCTATAGAGGAATGTTCTAGATCAGTCTCCGGGCTCATTAAGTTTTTCGAGTCGCTTATAATTTTCGGAGGAGATACTATGACAGCTCCTACTGCTTCTTCGAGGAAGAGGCATGTTCATACTTTAGCCTCCCAGCTAGAAGGAGGCATGACATCCTATCAGTCACCAAACTCATTTCCCTTCATTGTGTTTGATGAAGATGATTTAAGAAACATTGCTGGCCCTCATGAGGATGTTGTTGTCATAGGAGCATCTATAGGGGGCAATGACATAAGACGAATCCTGGTGGATACTGGAAGCTCAGCCAATATCCTTTTCCTAACCACTTACAAGAAAATGAAAAATCCAGCTGTAATTCAGAATTCGGATAGGTTAATCGTGGGCTTCACAGGCAGCTCAGCAGATGTGATCGGAGAGTTTGAAGAAGAGGTGTTATTGGGCAAGGGCCCTTTCAAGAAAATGGTCAGAATACTCTTTATTGTGGTGGATTGTCCCACTTGCTACAATGCTGTTCTGGGGAGGTCTTGGCTCTCTAGAATGCATGCAGTGGCTTCAACAGTCCACCAATGCTTGAAGTATGCTGTTCAGGGGCAGGTTGGAGTTGTCCGAAGCAGCCAAAAGATTGCAAGAGAATGTTATGCCACTACCTTGGCTCCTCGAACGCTGGGGGCAGTCCGTATCAATGAACAATAGCAGTTTGAGGGCCTTTCTGGGGGTGAGGGTGAAATTGATGACCCCAGGGAGACCCCCGGAGTGTTGATACCAGTTGAAGAGGTGGAAACACACTATTTGGAAGATGGGAAAAGTGTCAAGATAGGATCTAAAATGCCACCTATGTTGAAGAATGAAATGTTGAATTTTTTAAAAAACAACACGTTTTTGCTTGGTGCAATTCTGATGTTACTGGAGTCCCATCAGAAGTGATATCACATCAACTATCAGTTTGGAGAGACGTAGCACCAGTAGTTCAAAAAAGAAGAGCTTTTTCCAAAGAAAAAGCTGATGTCATTGTACAAGAGGTTGACAGGCTCACAAAGATGGGGCATATCAAGGAGTCTCAATACCCTTTGTGGACTGCCAATCCTGTCTTGGTGAAAAAGAAGAATGGCAAGTGGCGCATGTGCATTGACTTCACAAACCTCAATAGAGCTTGCCCAAAAGAATTATATCCGGTCCCCCAGATTGATCAGTTAGTAGACTCTACCTCTGGGAACAAGCTGCTTTCCTTTATGGATGCTTTCTCCGGATACAATCAGATTCAAGTAGATCCAAGGGATCAAGAGCATACCACATTTATCACAGACAGAGGTCTTCATTGCTACAAAGTTATGCCATTTGGTTTGAAAAATGTTGGGGCTACTTATCAGAGGTTAGTCAACAAGGCATTTGCTGATCAAATTGGAAGAAATATGGAAGTGTACATTAATGACATGATGGTGAAGAGCATACATGAGCAGTTGCACTTGTCCGATCTCCAAGAAACTTTTGCCAACTTGGTAAAAGTGAATTTGAAGTTAAACCGTGAAAAGTGTGTGTTCGGAGTGCAGTCCGGGAAGTTTCTAGGCTATATCATAAGTGAGCATGGAATACAGCCCGATTCCGACCAGCTAAATGCTCTTTTCCAGATGGAACCTCCTCGAAACATTAAAGAAGTACAACGGTTAACGGGGAGGTTAGCTGCCTTAAACAGATTTATCTCAAGGTCTTCGGACAGGTGTGCTCCTTTCTTTCAAACTTTGAAGGGTGCAAGGGGCTTTGATTGGACCCCGCAGTGCGATGAGGCTTTCAATGAGATCAAGAAACACATGTCCTCCCCCAAAACTTTGTTCAAGCCAGTCGACGGGGAGACTCTCTTTGTATACTTGGCAGTTTCAAGTTGTGCCATCAGTGCTGTGCTGGTAAGGGAGGTCGATAGTCATCCCCATCCAGTGTATACATCAGAAAAAGCTTGATAGATGCAGAAAGGCGTTACTTGAAACTTGAAAAATTGGCATTAGCCCTGGAGATAACTGCAAGGAAGATGAGGCCTTATTTCCAGGCTCATCCTATCATCGTCCGGACCTCTTTTCCCCTGAAGAATGTCCTTCAAAAAGCAGACATTTCGAGCAGGATGACTAAGTGGTCAGTAAAGTTGGGGGACTTCGACATAGACTTTGCTCCCCGAACAGCAGTCAAGGCCCAAGTTGTGGCTGATTTTCTGGTTGAATTCCAATCCGACAGGGATTCAGAGCGAACTACTGACATAAAAGATAAAAAGGTATGGGTCGTCCGAACAGATGGTGGATCTAGCACTATGGGATGTGGTGCAAGAGTATGTTTAACTTCCCCATATGGAGACAAAATGTACCAGGCTATTTGTTTTGCTTTCAGGGCATCTAATAACGAGTCCGAATACGAAGCAGCTATAGCTGGGTTAAAGTTAGCCCACATTTGTGGGGCCAAGAGGGTGAAGCTGTTAAGTGACTCCCAACTACTTATCCACCATGCCCAAGGCCAATCTGAGGCTAAGAAGGAGCAACTTGTGAAGTATTTACTCCTCCTCAAAAATGAAGCGCTTAAGTTTAAAAGTGTTGTCTATGAACACATTCCCCGGGCAGAAAATGAGCTAACAGACTCACTAGCAACCGTAGCCTATAAGGAGTCATACCCATGGATCCATGTGCTTGAAAGCCCCTCCATCCAACTTTGTAAGGGTAAAGAAGAGGAAATTTTTGAAATACAAGTGAAACAACCTCAAGACTGGAGGTTTCCTCTCATACAATATCTCTCTGATGGTGTTGTGCCTCCGGATAATTCACTAGCCAGAACATTGAAACACAAGGCTCGTGGTTTCATCATATTGAGAGAAGTGTTATACAAGAAATCTTACAGTAAACCTCTCCTGCGCTGTTTGGGGGATGAAGAATCACAAATGGTCCTCTCCGAATTGCATGATGGTGAGGGATCAAGCCATTGTGGGTTTAAAGCTTTAACAAGAAGAGTTTTACTCTCCGGTTACTATTGGCCATCAATCATGAAAGATGCTAAGGAATTGGTGAGGAGGTGTGACCCATGCCAGAGGTACAGCAATGAAATTCATGTACCAGCCATTCCTTTAGAATCAATTTCTGAGCCTATTCCTTTTGCTCGATGGGGATTGGATTTAGTAGGGCCTCTCCCTGTGGCGTCCCGAGGGCGCAAAACTATAATTGTGGCCATAGACTACTTCTCGAAGTGGATAGAAGCAGCCCCTCTAGCAGGGACAACATCAAAAGCTGTTATAAAATTCATTATGTCCAACATATGTTGCAGATTTGGTGTCCCACAGAAAATAACAACGGACAATGGGCCACAGTTCGACAATAGAGAAATGGAGAGCTTCTGTGCCTCGAGGGGTATACAACATTGTTTTTCTTCACCTTTCTACCCACAAGCAAATGGGCAAGTTGAAGTGGCTAATAGAACTATACTATCCGGCTTAAAGAAGAATTTGGAAGGGGCTGCTGGGAAGTGGCCTAGTTATTTACAAGAGGTCTTGTGGGCCTACCGGACAACACCTGGGGCTGCAACACAAGAATCACCCTTTGCCTTGGTCTATGGGATGGATGTAGTAGCTCCCATAGAAGCTACTCTCCCCTCTTTTCGTGTTCACAACTTCTCCGAACATGCTAATGAGGTGGCAATCAGAGGTCAACTTGATTTGATAGAAGAAAGACGAGTTAAAGCTCACCTTAGAGTTTCACACTATCAAGGTTTGATGAGAAGCAGGTTTGCTTCCAAAGTTAAAAGAAGAGATTTCCAACCTGGGGACAAAGTATTAAGGAAGGTCTTCTTACACACTAAAGAAAAGCTCTTCGGAAAGCTGGCCCCAACTTGGGAGGGTCCGTATATTGTTGTTGAAAGAATTAAGCCTGGAACTTATTGGTTGGAAGACAAAGATGCCAGAGTTCTAACACATCCTTGGAATATCGAGCATCTCCGGATGTACTTGGAATAGCACTTGTATAAATATTTACTTGTTTAAACATCCATGTAAATATTTGGGGGCATACTCTTTCCTCCCCGGTGGCACGGAGAGGTTTTAATGAGGTGTCCGGGCTGTTAAATAAAATTCGATGCCTTCTTAAAAAAATTCTAAATGTTTTTTAAAGTTTTGTCCCTTGTCATACTACCCGGACTGAAATATCTAAGGGCTATTTAAACTCTAGCCGGAGAATTTAAACACTCTCACAATGCAACAACTAAAGGCTACTTAAACTCTGGCTATCAAAATTAAAATGAACAATGAAAGAAGATGATGGTTGCACAAAACAGAGATATTCATTGAATGAAATAACTTAAACTTGCCTTGGCCTTCCAGGGACTTTTAAATAGTCAAGATACAACACAAAAAACCTGTCCGGTCGAGCACCGGACACCATTACAAAAAAGAGTGCCTTGGCCTTCCAAGGACTTTAGTCTGAATAAAAAATAAACAAAGTAAATCATAAGTTAAGGTTGAGCCTTTGAAGATGGCTCACCTTCATACACCTTCTTGCCTTTGAAGCCGATTTTCCCTTTGTCTACCTTCTTGCCTTTGGGATCGTCTTTCTCTTCATCTGGGCTCTCCCCGGTATGCTCTTCATCATCGGATGAGGACGCACTGGAGACTCCATCCTGATCCTCTTCGGCCATTGTATGATATGGAAGGTCATCATCATCAACATAACGCCACAAGTCCCCTAGGTTCCTCTTCGGATATTTTTCATGAAAGAGTAGAACCATGTCAGACCTCACCTTCTCAATCAATAGCTCTTCGCTTTTAATCATCTGGTTGGCATAGGCATTGATCCTGGCTTGGATCGTAGCCTCTTGATCCCTTAACAAAGTGGTTTTCTCCTCGGCAGCCTTGGATGCTGCATTCTCAAGAGCAATCTTGTCAGTAGTTAGGTTGGTGATAATCTTATCATTTGCCTTGGTCTCTTCTTTTGAGGCAGTAAGGTCTTTCTCCACTCCGGACAGCTTTTCCCGGAGGTCTCTAATGGTTTCCTCTAGAGTAGCAACTTTTGTGTTGCTTTCCTCCTGATTCTTCTTCAACTCCTCATTTGCTTCCTTTAGCATGTCAGCGTTGGCTGTAGCAGTGCGAAGGTCTTCGGACAGTTTTTCCTTCTCAGACTTAAGGTCTTTGATGGTGTCTGCTTGACTCCGAACTTGTCTCTCCAGTGTAAGTACCGGCTGCACATTGCTTAGCAAGGAGTGGGCTATGGTGTCCTTTTCACTAGAGACAATGAAAGTCTTACCATTGAAGTTGACGGTGTTAGAGCTGCTCGGAGGAACGTAGGGCCCTGTGAAGTTGTCTCTGGGGAGGTTGAGGAAGTATTCGCCAAGTTCACCAAGACCGGTGATGTCTACTTCATCAATGTTGAGCTCTCCTCCCTCAACTTCATTAGTATGAAAGTCCCTTGGGATCTCTTCAGCATATGTTGGGTCAGAAGGGTCAGCCTGGAAAGAAGGCTCCAGATCCCAGAGAGCAAACTCATCTCCCTTAGCAGACTTTTTCTTCTTGGCTGCCCGGTCTGCCCCTTCACTCCCCTGCTTGCGATTCCTCTTGGAAGCCCTTGGAGGTTTTGGGAGGTCTGCTTCCTGCCTTTCGGACTCTTGTTCCACTACCTGCAAAAGAGCAGCATCGATTTGGCTCTGAGCCGGCCCCTCCGGGTCTGTTGAAGCATCCTTCTCAGCATCAGCAGGATTAGCATTGCTCACCACCTTTTTGCCTTTCTTCTTGCCCTTTATTTTGCTTGGGGCTTTGGCCCGGCCTGGCAGGAAGAGTGTCCCATCTGCTTCATGGGACCTCTTAAGCACTGTGTCCGGAGAAGGTTGGGTGGTGAGCTCCTCCCAAGTCAGGTCTCTTCGACCTGTGGTGTTCCACAGGTGAGACCTTGCCAGATTTCCATTAGTGAAGGCATTGTGGAATCGGTTCCCCCAGTTCTCTGCAGCCCAGGCATTGATTTTGCCACAAGTGACCTGTCCGGCCTTCAAGTAATCACCGAACTCCTTAGGCAGTTCTGTTAAGGCAAAAGAAAGATCAATTAATTTGAAACCAACTTTAAGAAGGAAGAAGTAGACAAGGATTTAAAATGGGAGACTTACGATCACTCCTCCACCTACTTTTTAGGAGGCTTGGGTTCTCTCCGGACTTGATCTTCTTTCCATTTTCCCAAACGCCACTGACGAACAAAAACTGACTCCTCCATTTACTCTCAGACTCCAATAGATCATTAACAGCTTTGAAACTGTCCCCCATATTGAAGTGGTAGAAGGGGAATTGGTGATGTTTGCAAATATTGGCCACTGCAGCAAACTCTTCCATAGGAAGAGGGATCCCGGATAGCCTTGATGCCATGATGCATGACATCAGAGTATACCAAGCGTTGGGGCTCAGCTGGCTCGGACAGAGTTTGATCAGATGAAAATATCTAACAATCTCTGGGTCCAATGGGAATCTGAGTCCCCAATTAAGTAGCTCCGTGAAGATGACTAGTTCATTCAGATTGCAATCCATAGGATTTTCGGGATCTATGGGAATCCTTATCTTCACATTTTCTGGGATCCCCCATTTTATGCGCATTCGACCTAGTTCAGCTGTATGGATGAAAGCATACTTGGTCTTCTGTAAGGCCAAGAGATATTTAAGTTCGACCCTGTGAAAACAAGGCCCTACCTTCCCTTCGAGACACTCCGGCAGCTCCGGATGCCTCAAGCACAGTTTTTCTTTGCCCTTATCGTTTTTGGCAGCAACAGTGTTACTAGTCTGACCGGATGGCTCAGACTCAAAAGGGACTTCCTCAACAGATTCCTCCATTCTTTCCTCCATGATCGTAGGAGGAATATCAGTGGCAGTGGCCCGGGGAGAATTCAAACTTGGCTCAGCCTGGCTTCCGGACTGCTGGTTTTCTGTGTTTTCTTGACTTCTAGTCTCAGGCTGGGGCTCTGAGGCAGAAGTCTCTCTTTGAAGTGCTGGGCTGCTGGCCTCCGGACCGGGTAGTCTTTCCCGGGGAGCTCTGATAGGCACTTCAGACCCAGAGCTGCTATTTTTTGCCCCCGATTTTGAGGGAGTGTTCTTAGAGGCTTGCCCCTTAACCAGCCGACTCTTTCTTCGATCGACTGACTTCTCCGGGGAGTTCTTTATATCTGATCCCATCGCTATGAAGGGTGAGGGTTTTTTGAAGCTAGTGGCAGTTACTCCTGGTTCAACGATGGATTCTGATTCCTGAACAGATGAACCAGAGATGATGGGGGAAAGGCTAGGTTGGAATAACTTTCTAGGCTTAGTGCCTTTGGAGGAGGAAGATCCTCGATCCGACTCTGCAGCAGAGGAGACTGGTATGTCAACGGGCGAAGTAGGTAACCCTACTGCGATTCGCCTTTCAGTCTCAACTTTTTGTGCCTTCTCCAACTCAGAAAGGTTGAGCCACCCGCCTTTGATCAAAGCAGTCCTTGCTGTAAACATAAACTATCAAGAAAATCTTTGCTTTAGAGAGAGAAAGCTCTAAGAAAATATGCAGAGTAAATATGAAAGAGATAGTAAAACAGTAGAAAGTGAGTCTGAATTTATAGTAAATCTGAAAAAGCAGTTGATTCCTAGGATAATTCGAAAAGTTTGGCAATGATTAAAAGACGGCGCTGATGTCACCATATGTAATTAAAAAGGTTGATTTTCGAAGAAGGTGGGTTAGAAATTCAAGGTGAAAAAACGGCTAAAGCAACCAATCAAAGTGTGACACGTGTCCCACGAACTCTGGCAAAAACCGTTTTGAATTCGTGAAGCTTTATCTGTCCGGGTAAACCCATAGACCTGTCCGGATTGAAAACTACTTCTAACGTCGGACTGTTTTTCAGGTCTCTGACAAGAATGCTTGCTCAAACACCTAAAAAAGGGGCTCCTGATGAGTCCAAATTCAGCATACTCCCCGGACACGGACAGATCAGTCCAAGGCCTCCGGACCGGACAGATCGGACAGATCCCATGGACCGGACAGATCACTTTGAACACTATGACCATAGGACTGTTCGAACTATGACAAAAGTACTAAAAAACCTAAACACTTCTTGACTAAGCTACTTGCTCTCCTGCTTAGAGCTCATGGGTCTTTGAAAATGACCCGGGTCCATTAAACATGACCCGAAAGCCCATAAGGGCCCAAACATCAGGGTATAAATACCCAACCACCTGCATTAACTATAAAAAAAATGAAAATTAACTGCTACCAAGCTGCTTAATTATCTCTCTACTCTCTACTTTAAACTCTTAACACCCACATACTTCCTTAAAACACCAACTGAAATTACTAGCCTACCCTCAGGCGATTATTATCCACACCAAGTAGCTATTAGTGCGCATAGACGTCCAAATCTTCATCAGAAACAGCATACGGATGCTAGCATTCATCAATACTTCAGATCCCAAAATTCGATAAGATTTAGCAGCATCATCAGGAGCCAACTATCCATTATCAGAAGCAGTCTTCGCATCAGTTTATCATCTGAAGCAACATCTTCACATCAACACAGCATCAGCACCTCATTCTCCGATGGAGCCATATTTAGAAAAGAATCAATCAGGAGCATCATCAGATTTCGAGCAATATCAGGAAAGCATCAACACCATTATCCTCAAAACAAGAATGAAATGTATTTAGTTAGCAAATCATTTTACAAAGAGCAATAGATATAGCATTTTCAAGGCTGAAAACAGGTAATGAATCATTTCGTTATATAACCAAGGCCAAGAGCTTCTAAAATCATGATGGCCTTAAGATCATTAAGAATAGAATTAGGCAAAATGTTATAAGCAGATTTAGTTTTCAATGTGTAATGTGCTAACCAGTCTGCAGCATGATTTTGCTCCCTAAATATATGTGAAATGGACATACTGCTATGAATCAGTTTAAGAATGCAATCAATAATTGGCCTGATATACCGGTAGACATTACTATTTTGGTTAATGATCCAATTAATGGTAGATAATAAATCAGATTCAACATCTACCAGATTCCAGTTATTAAATTTGCAAATAAGTAAGCCATCCAGAAGAGCTCTAGTCTCAGCAAATAAGGGAGTAGACATGCCATATAGATAACTTTGACCTCTAATCAGATTACCATAACTATCTCTAAAGATGACTGAACCACTAGCTTCACCATTACTTAGGCATGAAGCATCAGTATTCATTTTCAGTCTACCAGTAGGAGGCAGAATCCATTTGATATAAGTAGGCCTATTAAAAGCTTTCAACTGGTTAACACAACCTAGAATAATAGCAGCTTTAGGACAAATAGACCAATGAGCTTTGTTTAAAACTTTTTTCATATCAAGAGTGTGAATGCTAGAGTTGATTTGGTTAATTATAGAACTAATAGAAGTATTTATACCCTTATTCTTAAGTAAATTTCTAGCTTTCCATATATTATGCAATATTAGAGAAGGTAGTATGCTTCTGACCTGAGTTTTTGAAGTCTTTGGCCCTTGCCACAATCTGGTAAGATGTTTAATGTTCATCTATTTAGATACGTATACTCTAAAGATAACAGCATAGTGGATCCAAATCGACCAAGCAAACTTACATGTTATAAAGAGATGATTCATAGATTCACTGTTGTCACAAAACTGACATTTAGAAGCAAGAGCAATGCCTCTTTTTTTAACAATGGAATCAACTGCAATGTATTTATTAAGAATTTTCCAATGCATGAAAGAGATTTTACTAGGAGTTAAGTTGTTCCAAATATTTTGAAAGACAGAATCAGTATTATACCTAGCTCTAGTACCATCCCAAGTATCTTTCAAGTTATAATTGTCATTCTTAGCTAAGCTCCAAATCATTAAGTCGGTTTTGTTATCATCAATAGCTAAACGATTAATGCAGGCAATAGCATTAGGTTGAATAATGTTGTATACTAAAGTTAAATCCTAAGTGTTATTAGACCAGTATTTCCTAACCTTTTCAGCAGTAAACCATAAGTTATTGGCATTGCTATTAAGAGTTAAAATAGGCTCAGAATCAGTCCAATTATCTAACCAAAAATCAACATGACCATTACCTAACTTCCACTTCATATAGAGCCAAACCATAGAGCCAGTTTTGATCTCGAACTTTGATCATTCTTTTCCAAACCATAGAGCCAGTTTTAAAAGGACTAATTTGTAAAGGATGATGATTAGGACAATAGATGCTATGCATAAAGCTAGACCAGAATGTATTGTTTTTCCTAAATGCAGCCCATAAATTGAAGGATATAGCAGTTTGAATATTATCCATTTTCCTAACATTAAGACCACCTTCACTATAAGTTTTATATAATGTGTCCCACTTGCACCAATGCACTTTCTTTTCAGTCTGATTAGAGCCCCAAATGAATCTATTCATGATGATTTCTAGTTTAAAAATAATACCTTTAGGAAGAACACTAGTCTGCATCCAATAAAGAATAATGTTTAATAAAACTTACTGGACTAATGTAAGCCTTCCAGCAAAAAGACCTTAGTTTTCTCTTTATTAACTACCTGGCCCGAAAGAGTCTGGTACTTGTCAAGGAAGTTACACAACTTATCTATAGTGTTGTCTTTGCAGTTAGAAAACAATAAGATATCATCAGCAAACGCAAGACTGTTTATACTAATATTGCTTCTACATCTATATTTCATACATCTGTTATTATCAATAAGAGAGTTGATACCTCTAATGAACAATTCCTCAGCAATAATGAAAAGATAAGGAGATATAAGGTCACCTTGACGAAGACCTTTAGTAGTTTTAAGAAAGCCAAATACTTCACCATTTACAAGCATAGAAACACTAACAGAATTGATCATTTTTTAATAAGACAAATAAACCTATAAGAGAAGCCAAACTTCTTCAAAACCTTTAAGATGAAGCAATGAGTTAACTTGTCAAAGGCTTTTGACATATCAAGCTGAATCAGTATATTGTTATCTTTAACCTTTCTATTCATATCACATATAAGCTCTTTGCAAATCAAACTGTTTTCATGGATATTCTTACCAGGAACAAAACCACTTTGATTTGGAGAAATGATGTTAGGCAAGATCAGAGCCAGCCTATTAGCAATTATTTTAGACATGATTCTATTTAACAAGGAACATAAACTGATCGGCCTATAGTTTTTCCAACAAGTAGGGTTAGTAAGCTTAGGTATTAAGAAAATACCAGTAGAAAAAATGCCTCTATGGATATTCTTACCATTTAAGAAGTCTTTCATACCATTAATCATATCAGTTTTAATGTATGCCAGCAATGTTTAAAGAAAATGTGAGTGTAACCATCCATACCTGGGGAACTGGAAGGATTCATGTGCTTGATAATGTTCCATATTTCATTCTCATCAGGAGCTTTAATCAACATTCTGTTATCTTCAGAAGTAACCAAACTAGGGATGTTATTGAACAAATCATCATTCATATATCTTTCTTCCTCATTATTGTTTCCATAAGGGTAATCAGCAAGCGCATGCTTAAAGAAATCAACAGCAGACAAACCAATTTCCTTTGAGTCAGTGATCCATATTTCTCCACTCTTGATTCCTTTTATGTTGTTTCTTCTTCTCTTCTTTTGAACAAAGCTATGGTATAATCTGGTGTTTTTATCACCATCAATGATCCAATTGCAGTAGCATTGCTATTTCCAATACATCTTTTCCCTTCTATGAGCTTTAATTAACAATGCATTAACTTTGGCAAGCTCACATTTGGAATCAGTAGATTGAAGGTTTTGGTGATTAAGCTCTTTGAGTAAAACATCATCCTCTAAGCTTTAAACTTTACTAAAGATATTACCAACAATATTTCTGTTCCATATTTTTAAGCCTTTCTTCAGTCTTTTGAGCTTATTCCAAAGAATGTACAAAGGATCACCAATCAGATCAAGATTCCAGTTGTCTTCAACAAAAGGAAGATATGTTTCCTCCATGATCCACATTTCCTGAAACTTGAAACTAGATTTAACTCTAGCAGACTCATTAGAAAAGGATATAATCATAGGCATATGGTCAGAACCAGTTCTAGCTAGGTGGTATATCTTAGTATTATTAAATTTATTAGTCCAGTTGGTATTGATGAAGAAACGATCTAATCTCTTCCATTTGGAACCATTAGACCAGGTAAACTTTGAGCCAACATAACCAACATCTTCAACATTACAGCAAGTAATCATGTCATTAAAATCATTAGTGCTATTCATACAAAAAGTACTACAGCCAATCTGTTCTTCAATAGAGCAAATAGCATTAAAGTCTCCACAAATCAACCAACATAAGTCAGTATTAGCAATGCTTTTGAGAAACTTCCAAAGCTCAATTCTATTAATTCTTTGGCATTTAGCATAAACAACAGAAATCATAACATGCTGATTAACATTTATTAGGCTAACTTTTAGATTTAAACATTGGTTAATATCATTTAAAATGGTTACAGAAATATCATAATGCCAAAAGATCCATATTTTATTAGTGATATTAGAAGCAAAGTTTTCGAAGCCAAGTTTAGCAGCAATACTACCAATAGCATTAGCATTCACTGGAGGTTCTTGAATAGCAATCATTTTAGCTTTATTTTTCTTAGCAAGGAATTTGAGCCTACGAATAGATGCTTTATCTTTAATGCCACGAATGTTCCAGTTTATAATACTAATCATTAAGGGAGTTAGAGGGTTTTGATTTACTTGATCCATTGAACTGCAATGCTTTAATGATCTTGTTTCTTGTTTTAGTCTTGCCTTTAGCTATTTTTATCTTTTTATCAAAGATCTCTTTAAAGCTTGCTTCTCCTTCTTCCTCATTCTTATTCTTAACGTTGAAGTGGTCATTTTGCTCATTATCTTCTCCATCATTCACCATTTTTCCACTTTGCTTCTTCCTCATTCTTATTCTTAACGTTGAAGTGGTCATTTTGCTCATTATCTTCTCCATCATTCACCATTTTTCCACTTTGCTTTTGCATTTCCTTCTGATGTCTAACATTGGGTTGATCCATTTGACATGTATCTTCTCTATCTAACAGCATTGGTTCACTTATCAATTGCTTTTTATTATTTCCTTGCACTATAGTATCCTGTTCTTCCTGGCTTCTTTCTCTAAAAAATTCCGAAGAGTTTGTTATCCACTTCTGAGTAGGAGAATGCTGAAGGCTTCTCGAGCTTTCCTTGGGAGAGTTATCATCTTCAGACATCGTGTTTACATAACCATTATTATCTGTCATTCCCAAGGCTAATGTTTGAATAGCTTCAATTATTTATTCTTGCTCAAGAGTTTTGAAGCCATCTGTTTCTGCAACTTAAATCTTTCTTTTATCTTTATTTAAGATTGTTTAGTTATAATTGATTTAACCTTTTTATTCTTAAAAACCTCTTCAACTTCTTGATCTTTACTCACTTTAGGCCCAATATCTAAATAGCCCTAAAAATAATAACCTATAATATATAAATATAATAAACATTGAATAATTTTAATTAAAATAATAATATAATATAAGTATTTTTATTATAAATAATTAACATAATAGTTTAAATAGTTAATTACTATATTTTTAATATTAAATAATTAAATAAAAATAAAAAGATAATTATATCATTAACTTTCTTTTAAAGATAAATTATTAAGAGGTACATCAAATATTTCAAAATTCTTGTTAATATTTTTATAATTCCAATAAGTGTATAAATTTTTTGATATTAATAACAAACCACTCTAATTAAAAAATATTTCTAATAATATACTATATTAATAATAAATCCCATTAATTAAAACATATTTCTTAAAATCTCATTATTTTAGAAACCACCGCCACAGCCGGCACTATTGTTTTATTCTTGTTATAATATTATTGTCTATAAAATTGCAATAACTTCCATCGTATTGAAATACGAAGCAAACTAGTTTACAAGTATCAAGACAAATTCATTATTAAACGGACTCTTAGCTGCTCCAATTCCAATTACTCCAATCTGGATTCACTGCTTCTAAACAATAATTTTAGCAAATTTCCTGTTTGTTTGCAAGCATCCTGAAGCAGTGTCCAAACACACACACGCAAACAAAAGAAAAGGCTTGTGTGCATTGCCATAAAAAAAATCAGACGAAGCCAAACAAGGCATACGCAATACCATCTTTATTTTTTATGCAAATAACCGAGAGTGATAATATACAACGTCTAAACACAAGGATATATTAATTTTCGTTATAAAACAACATAAAACTCTCACCAAACATTGACCGACCCAAGCCTACGCTCCTATAACAGAAAAAACAATCATTTTGAGCTTTAAGCATTGTTGAGGCTTGACTTCTCTATTGTAGATTCTTGAGCGGATATAGTCCGATCTTTATCTTTAGCTTTCTCAGCTTCAAGCTTCCTTAATGTGGTTGAACTAAGCTTATCCCCACTAGATTCATCAGAAACTAAATCTACAACTTCAATCTACAGGATAGAAACTCAAAATATATCACCAAATTGATGACACTCTTTTTTGGACAAATGCAAAAACTGGAATTCATCGCGACGAATTAAAAAAAAAACCTTTAATTGTGATAGCCCTCCTTCAGCTCTCTTTCTGTTTACTGACAGTCCACCAGGCAATGTTTCTTTGCTGCCAGAAACTCAACAGAGCTAATTTAGAAATATAGACACGTACTTCTTTCTTTGTTTCATTCAATAAAATGTTCTTTTAGCACAACAGATAGGAAAAGTTCGTCGCTAGAAAGCAAAATATAAAGATACTAGTGGTTGTATAAGATCTTGATGAGCAGGGCAAGCTACCGTTAACTATGGCACATCCAGTAAGACTACTTCAAAACAAAAAGAAAAAGAGAGCAAGAACATGATTTAGAAAAAACAAACCTGACAACAATTGCGTTCAAATTTTCATCTACAATGGAAGGTCGATAGGGGTCTCTTATCGGTTTTACCTGCACAACCAGCTTCGGCTTTATAGACTGCATGGATAAAAACAAAAGACAGAACTAAGATTGCAGTCTAGGTGGCCAAACATCGCAGCTCAATCAAGCATTATCAGAACAAATCCAAATAAACTGTGCATCCGGCCTGACAAACTAAACCAATTTGCACAATTTAAATCACCTTGATGTAATTTTCGACATTACTTATCCTTTCTTCAGTCGGCTGTATCAGTTCGGCAAACTGCCAAAGAAAGATAAGATTCAGATGAGGCCATTCATCGTGCAGAAATTACGATCCAGATTATCCATCAATCACGAGTTCCATTATATTTCAAGTAAAATTCTCTCACTTGTTAGCCTAAAACCGATCATTGATTCATTTTCGTGTTCAATAAGCTAACATAGATTAGTTTGATCCAATCTTTATTCTACATAAATTGCTAAACTCAATCAAATTTTTTTAAAATTTAAACTAAATCGATCTCCAATAAACTAGATAATGAGTATGAATTGCTACCTTTTTGTTTGTCAACATAGGTCCTCCGCATACTCCTATCACAATCCGATCCTTCGCCAGTTCCGCCGATGCCTATAGCCAATTGCAATTCGAAAAATAGAGGGAGAGAGAGAAATAGAGATAAAGTGAGGAGGAGAAAGAAAAACTACCTTAAGGAAAAGGCGGTGGCCATCGTGTAAACGGTCAAAAGTACCGCCAAGAACCACCTCTTCTGGAAATGCTCCTGTACGAGATAAAGAACAGACTGATTATAATTTAATCTTTTCAAGAAGAGACTGATAAAACAAGATTAAGATAACACAGTAAAAAAAATTGTTTACAGCGTAAACAATAAAACTAATAAACTACCATTGAAGTTCAAGCCAAATAACAAGCACTCTTTATCCAAGTCAAGCTGTGAAGAAGTAATAAAAGAAGAGGGATCTTGGTGTCAGACCTGTTTCTCCTGCATTATATGAGCACGTTGATATGGACAAATCTTCTACCATTGAAGAACCTATGTATAACAGGAAATTTTAAAAGTATAGCCATTTAAATCTATTACCTGGAATAAATGTTGATTTTAGTTGTTGCATGTTGGGTTAAGGTATCCAAATGTTAGGTGGGGCGTATGCTTATGCAATTTACGAAATGCTTCATTGCTGCTCAAGGAAGACTTTAGTGAGTGCAAAACATCCTGCCAGATAAATACAGAAATCATAATCAGCTTACCTCCTGAAAAGATTCTAAATTCACCAGTCATTCAAATACAACTTTGATATAACGTGATAGATGAAACTACTACAGCTATTATTGCCATTAAAAGATTCTAAATTCACCAGTCATTCAAATGCAGAAGTCGATTTCAAAATGGTAAATACAAAAGAGAGGACTATTTTGAAATATCAAAATGAAGAAGTTTATTTTATTTAGGTTATACCCTAGTCTCTGCCATAAAGCATATGACATAACACATCTTTAAGCTTCTAATAATATTTTATATCTTGCATTTTTATTTCCAAAAAAAAATCATAGAACCTTTTATAAACACATTATTCACTACTAAACATCTTAAGATGTTAACAACTACAGTGATGAGGAATTCAAGGATAATTGATTCATAAGCCAAACGACCCAGGCAGCAATATGATAGGGCGGAAGTACTATCTTTACAATAAAAATAGTATCGCCTGAACTATTCTAAATTGATAAAACAGTGAGGTAGAAGACGACATACCTTCGACGGAATTGATCGGTGGGATTAAGGTTCTCTCGAGGCCGTTTGCGATCAACCACTAAAATGAATGTTCAGCCATTGATTGGCTTTCGTATTGGAGCTAGGCCAAATTGAGAAACCCTAAGTGACAATGTACTTATGTTCACTCCAAATATGTGCACCAACAGTCTTTTTAAAATGATGGGTTTAGCTGGTCCATTAAAGGCCCAATATAGTCCATGCATTCGCTTGTTGGTCCAAGTAGCTGGCTATTGAGCTGTTCGAGTTTGATCTGGATTTTTTCATTCGAAATATATTAACATTTTCAAAACTCAATTTAGTAATTAATATTCGAACTATGCTAATAAATTCCTTAAATTTTAGGGGGTTACACCAATTGGGGCAAAAACATATACAATTTATAAATAAGTCTAGCTTCAAATAGGGTTTACCAATATCTGTCAAAATATCATTTTATTTATTCACTAATTCGAATTTAAATTGATGAATTAGATAATATGACGAAGAAAGTTTGAGGAGAAATAACTAATTTTAAAATTAACATGTAATCCTAAGATTTAAGATGGAAAAGACGTAAAAGGAAGGTTGATTTAAAATTAATAAAAAATTGTTAATATTTAACTAGGAGTGTGAGTTTCTTATCAAATATAAAATTATTTAGAGACACAAAATATATTATTAATATAGTTTGAATTTTTAAATAATTAATTTATGTAAAAAATAAATGATTTATTTATATTAATATTTTCCGATTTAATAAGGTGAAATTTGAATAGCTATAGACTCTCGAGAAAATATATTATACGTGGTTGATTTTATATTTATCATTGTGGTCGCAAATGGCAAATAACTCTTTTATCATTATATTTACGATTTATTTTGTCTTATCAAAAAAAATTAAATAATTTTATTAAAAAAAATAATAATATAAAATTTGACCTAACAAAACAAAATGCAAACGAGTACCTTTTGATTTGGGCGTGGTATTTAACATAATCATCAAAGTAAAATTTGGTGAAATTTTAAACGCATCGTTATTTAAACCTCATTCATGGCGGAATATACTCCAAGCAAATATGACATCGAAAAATTTATCAAGAATGTTTGACGAAACTTTTTTATTTACGAGTGATTGCATCATAATCACTCAAATGGATAGAAATAAGCAAACCTCTAATGTAGTCGGTTATAGTATATTGATGATAGAGTTGTATGAAGTTTTCAGCTTCGTAGAACCAAAGCCTAATGATTCATCTTCGCACGAGGAAACTCAACCAAACACGAACCGTAAGAAAGTTACGGAGTTTAAATCACTATTCTTTCATGTTCCGAAATTATACAACAGACTCTTGAATCGCACGAAAACCTACGCCTATCACAACATGGTAAGTATTTTAAAAATAATTAACAAAATTATTTTTAAATATTTATTATATTATGTTATGTTATATGTCAAATATATTGGTTGTTTTGTAAGAAGGATCCGAATATACAAATTTTCTCTTTGTCAATAAGACACAATAAATCTTTTAGATTTTATAATCGGACGTAACCGCAAAATATAGACGAAAACAAGATAAAGCGAAGTTAGATTCAAAATTAATACAAATGTTATTATATTCAATTGGTAATACGAGTCTTTCATCAAATATAACTATATAATTGTTTAAAGAAAAAAATTATACTATTAATACCGTTTAAATATTTAAATAAATAATTTGTTAAAAAATCGATAATTTATTTATAATAATATTTTATCGAATTAAGCACACATAAAATATGTATACATGTTATTTTTTAAGCATTCAATTTAGATAATATATATGATTGATTTAATATCTGATATTTAGCACGGCTGACTAATAACTCTTTTATCAACCGTTCAACTATTCCTATCAAGTGTTATGAGGTAAGTAATATCATATTGCTTTAAGAGTCAGTTGGTTGAGACATTATTATATATACGAGGATGGGCTTTGCATTATAACATTGTTTTTATTTTATCTCGTCAAAACAATCATCCGTCAAAATCTTTTTTGAAGAAAAATATAATTTTTGGCGGAATAAAAAAAAAATTAAACGAATACTATTTGATTTAGTTGTGATATTTAAAGTAATCATCAAAGTGGGGTTTGTTGAAATTTTAAATACATTGTTATTTGAACCTCATTCATAACAGGGTGCACATGAATGATAGCTACATCACGCAAAGCAAATATGACATCGGAAAAATATCAAAAATGATTTATAAACCTTTTATCGTTATTGGTTATAGTAGACTCATGACGGACTTGTATACAGAATTCATCATTTTAGAATCAGATCCTAACGATTCATCTTCAAAGAAGAGAGCCAAAACCATACAATAAACCTTAAGGCAATAAGAATTTTAAATCACTATTCTCTAATATTCTAAAATTATATAAGGGATTTTTTAATCATGCAAAATTTTACGCCTATCACGACATGGTAAGTATCTAAGAAACTTTTTAACAATTTATTCCAAAATATTTATAATATTATGTTATATGTTAAATATATCTGTTGTTTTATGGAAAATATCCCAAGATACATTTTTTTTCTCTTTGACAATAGGCAAAAATTATTGCTTGGCTTGACATTGACCAATCAACCAGTTTCTCATAAAGTTGTCAACGAGACTATGTTTGCACCAATATTTGATGTATTATGTTATTGGCACCCAAATATCACACCGGAAGGCACATTTTTTAAAAATGGCATCTATAAACCAACAACTCTCATTTTATTACGAGGAGATAACGATGGCATTGAACGAGTGTATCTATGGTATCCAATATCATAGGTACAGTGTTACGTACAAGTTTATCTTAATCTCAAATAAATTTTCTAAAACTATAAAAATATACGTTTGTTTAGAAAAATGTATCTGAGTTTAAGATAATAGAGCCTAAAGAAATACAGATGATAAGTCTACGTCGTAAAAATATACCCCACTCCAGTTCGCTAATCAATGTAGCGGAGTACATTTTTGTGAAGTACTCCCCTAGCAGTATTTTCTTGGTATTTGAAATGAGTTTGTGTTGGCTAAAGTTGGGTCACTATCGATGGTGATGCATGAACCATGCTAAGTTCCTTATTTTGATGTTTCATTTTACGTTTAAAATTATAATTTTTATTGCTCACAGAGAGGACGGGTGAGATCGTTTTTTTTTCTTTTGGTTTTGACATAAAAAAAAAATAAAACTTGAGTTATTTAAATCAAAGTTGAACTGAAAATCGAATATATTTATTATTAATCATTCTATTTTTTATAAAGTAATGGCCGTATTTAGATAAAATTAACAATTTAAATAATTGTTTCATTCTTTAAAAAAAGGCAAGGCTATATCTAGACCCCATTTGGCTATAATGAGACTTTAAATCAAACTTTTTTTTACTTTATGTAAAATGACCATTTTACCCATCATATAAAACCAAGTTTTCGACCAAAAATCTAAACAATTTTTTTCCTCTTCTCCAACCAAACTTCTCTCTAAAACTAATCTAATACCCAAAAATGAATTACATTAAAATCTAACTATTTTTCCCTTTTCTTTAACAAAACTTCTCTCTATTTTTTAATTATATTTTAATATCTCCTTTGGAACTTTCCGACTTTTCATTAGCGTAAAAAGAATGAATCATACTAGTCGAAGAGCCAAAAAAAATTCACAGAATTATATTACAATGAAGTAATCTGTGGACCTAATAATTTGTATAATTTTCTATTAAGAAATAAACTAGTAATTGTGACAATATTTCCCAGCCTGATGGTAATGACAATCTTGATCGAAACCCGATCATCTTGATGGCAAGATAAGACGCGAGCTGTAATTTTTTTAAAAAAATCAAAGAAATCAATATTTGAAATCAAGATCTTTGATTAATAGCGAAATCAGAAACATCAATCAGATAACAAAACCGCAAGAAAGAAAACAACACATCGATTTCTAAGTTTGAATTAAATTTACAACCTGAAACCCTAAATCCTCAAATTTCATAACCTAAGAACTTGTAAACTTTGTAACAGCCTTCGTTCCTTCAGATACAATATGTTTAGCCAATTCACCAGACAACACCAACCTCATCGCAATCTAGATTTCCCTTTAAGTGATAGTCGGTTTCTTGTTGTACCTCGCAAGCTTCGCAGACTCACCAGCCAATTTCTCGAAGATATCGTTGATGAAACTGTTCATGATTCCCATAGCTTTGCTGGAAATACCGATATCGGGATGAACCTGCTTCAAGATCTTTAAGATGTAGATCTTGTAGGTCTCGACGCTTTTCTTGGATCGTTTCTTCTTTTTATCAGCTCTGGCGCCGGCTTCTTTTGGTAACTTCTTTCTGGTCTTTGGTTTCTTCTCAGCTGCTACGACATTCAAGGGATATTTCTCGGCGACCTTCTTCTCAGTCGGCTTCTTTTCTGCTTGGGGTACTATTGTTGATTTTGATTAGGAAATGAGTTCTCTAGAGAAAGAGATTAATTTGAGAAGATAAATAATTTTATGATTTTGATTGGTGAGATGCGAGCTACAACTTGAATTTGATAAAAAAAGAAAAAAAGGAAAAGAGAAAAGAGAGAAGAGAGATAGTTGGCTGAAAAATGTTTATATATTAAGGGTATTTTGGTAAAATTTGAGGTCTCATTATAGCCGAAGAAGGTCTCATTATAACGAGGTCTCATTATACCAAAACGAGTCTCGGTTTAGCGTTTCCCTTAAAAAAAATTATATCATTTTTTTGCACAATTATTTTTAACATTTTAAAATTTTATTCAACCCGTTTTCATTTGTGAATTTTAATAGTAATACTAAATCTGTATAATTGAATATATATCATGTAATATATTTATTTGTATTTATATAGTTTAAATAATAATTATTATTGCACACTTTTAAAATAAACAAACTTCATAAATAATAAAATTATATTGCGAGATAGAAAGTGTTATTTTAAATTTTCAAAATTTGTATTTAATTTAAAATTTAAAATTAGCACTTAACATATGATTTTTTTAAGTTAAAATAATAATAAAATTATTATTATTATCAATTTGTTTCCAAAAATTAAATGACTGAGTTACTTTCAAACCTAAAAATAAAATGTTGTTAGTAACTTTTATAATGATTCAAAAAGATTCTCAAACATTCTTTAGTAATTTTTTTATAGAATAATGCTTTGAAATTTTCTTAATGAATTAGACTTGATCAGTTCGGATATCGTTGGAACCATACCACCAGTGACTCCGATAATATCTGAAGGGCATTTCAGACAGGTCGAATAAAAGTCAATGGAAGAACAGTAGCTTGTGTGAAACGATGGCTCAACTATGTCCCTTGTAGCTCATTTCTTGGGCTTCAGGGTTCATATGAATGACCCGACTATAAGGCCCAACCCGCACGGCCCATGGTTTAGAGAAAAACACTATAAATATCCCAACCAACATCATTAAGAGGGTTGAAATTTTTCCAAAGACATCAAATATAAGCACACACTTCATTTCTCTGACAACCCCTTACAAAAATAGTTAGTATCCACCAGCTAAATTTTTTCCTTTTTTACCTTTAATCGAGATTTTAACATCACCAATACTAATTATCATTATAACCATATAACATTATAGATAGAGTTCAAATTTTAAAGGATCAAAGACCTTAAAGATAAAAAATCAGTGTATTTTGTAATGTAAAAGGCCTTAAATAATTAAGAAGATAAACTTACCATTCGTGATCTTCTTTTCTTACAGCGGAAGATGATAGATATTGAAATGGTTATGAAGATTTGCACATGATGAAATTCGTTCGTATGTATTAGAGTATTTTGAAAGAAAATATTAGTTGAGTTCGAGAGGGAAAAAATAGAAGTCGCGGTTAGAGAATAGAAATAAAGCGTTTATTCAAATTAAGTTAAAAATGATATAGAGTTATTTAAAATAGAAAAGTCTTTGCAATTAACTAAATGTTCTATTAAGAATCTCACTATTATCTCTTTCTAAAAAATCATTGTCGTTGTTGGGAAATCTCGTTCGTCCAGAGACAAAAAAACTTAATATTCAATGGAAATAACATAAAAAATAAAGTGTAAAAAGAATATAAAAAAATACACAAGAAAATATTTAATGTGGTCCATGTTATAGAAATAATATGACCTCCACAGAAAATGAATATCCTATTTTATTAAATAATGAGGTTAGAAAAAGACTTCAAACACAAAACAGTTAATCATTCATTGTTGCAAAATTCTCCCAACCTACAAAGATAAAGTGATTCACATAATACTCATTTTAATGTTTATCTCTCACCTCATTTCACTATCTACAAGACCAGAGTTTGCTCTTGGAGAATAAATGTATCTTGAATAAATTAAGACTTTGTCTTTAATCTATTCGTATAATTGTTTAGTCACGTCATGCCACATTTCAAACTTTATCTTACGTATTTTACTTATAGATATATCATGCAAAACCCTAACTTCACTTTAGATCAGATAATGCAAATAAAAATTAATACAATATAAACTTTATATTAAATATTTTTATGAAGACT
This sequence comes from Limnanthes douglasii subsp. nivea, assembly GCA_036936605.1. Lineage (NCBI taxonomy): Eukaryota > Viridiplantae > Streptophyta > Magnoliopsida > Brassicales > Limnanthaceae > Limnanthes > Limnanthes douglasii. The sequence goes on along the minus strand of JAUPFV010000001.1, from coordinate 273,464,993 downwards.
AAGATTATAATCATACACAAACCCCAAATGAAGAAGCCGAGTTCAACCATAAACAAAATGCAGTAGTACTGAAGTGTCTGCCTAAGGTAGCTTCCACATACATGCTTCAGACCAACATGCTTCTGACCAACTTGCTTCAGTCTAACTTGCTTCAGACCAACTCGCTTTAGACCATCTTGCTTTGAACCAACTCGCTTCTCATTCGACTATATAGTCACCAATATCGATATATTGTCTTAGTTCTTAGATTCCAACAGACGTCTATGCATCTAAATCAGGACTCAAGCTCAACCTATAGAGTTTCAACAGTTTGTGCATATACATGTATTTAACAGACCTAACTACGTTCATGTAGTTTTTTGGTAGTGCTCCTGTTGACGAGTTACTACATACACCTAACAATTATCCATATAGGCTTATACTAACTCCAACATCTGTTGCACCCAATGTTCTACTATTTAGATAGAAACATACATGCAACCAAAACTTGAATAAGTCTCATGCATTTCAGGAGATTTGAAGTAGACAATAGATTGGCCAGAGCATCCGAAAGGTTTTCTTTGTTAGCAATTAGCCACCTTCACTTGATTTTTTCCCACCTGTGTCAAATGAAGTGCATCTTGATATCTGCATGTTTAGTTTTCCCATGGAACTTCAAATTCTTCATTATATAAGGAGCACTAGTGCTATCAAATAATAGAACCACATTGTACTCCACATCAGTAAGTTCACTCAACAATCATTCATACATGCTTATATTAACTCCAACATTTGTTACACCTAATGTTACACTCTTTAGAGATAAACATACATGTATCCAAAACTTGAACTAGTCACATGTAGTTCTTGAGTTGTATCCGATTGATCAGATTGATTTTCCATATCGTTTTTCTCCTCAATCTGTCGTACCTCAGATCTTAGCCTACATGACTGAATATACTGTTCTCTTTGAACATACTTATCATTCAACATTGTTGCTTTTTCCAGCAATTGATTCATCCAATATTCAATGTAAGGATGGTCTTACTATACTGAAATTTGATCGTTTTATTTACTTTCTTCCCTACGTAAATTAGATTTCAAATTTCCAATAGCTTTGCGAACTGTTGGATCAACTTCATGTTCTGGCTCCATATTGATCAAGAACGATATTACTGGCTAAAAATTCAACAATTTTTGGTTTCTGATATGAAATCAAGGTTCCAATCGGAAACCTCCCACTATGGTTGCCAATTTGTTGCGTATAAATTATAATTTTTATAAAGAGAAAGTAAAAGAAAGAATTAGATTGGAGAGAAAAATTAATTCATAATATTCAAATATGTCTTATGAAAAGAGTCGTCCATTTATTTCATCACCTCACGCCCTATTTATAGATGTGTTAGGCTTTTATAACTGAATCAGTTACATAACTTGGGTAAATTACATCGTAGCCCTTTATATTTACAAATAATCCAAATATATTCTCTTAACTATACAATTTAGTATAAGTGACCTTAACATTATTACGTTAAGTCCTCAATATTTCATATTCTTATCACACAAATTGTTATAAACAACCACATGAAAATTATCAAACTATTTATAGTTTGTTATTTATTGAACTATAAATATGATGGGTTATGTTGATTGCAGTGTGAAATATGACAGTGATTGTTTCAGAATCTGATTCACCAATAAATATGTTAATCTTTTATGTTGGTGGTCGTGTATTATATAGTTGATTATCAATTGAGTGTATGATATTAATTTTAAAAATCAACAAAATAACGTATTCCATATAAACATAACTTTATGTTCAATGTGTGATACTACTAAAAACATTCTTAAACATGTTCTATGTTGTTGTAAGTGATAATGATATAAATAATTGAGGAATAAAAGTGATTATAGAAAGTATTTTAGTTTGAATGTTTAATAATTAAATAATATATTTAACAGGTAATGTAAATACTAGGAGTTGAGAGTGAAATTTATTATAATTTGTAACTAAATATGTTATTTACACCATTTGCCTATAAATAGAGCGATAGATTGGAAATAAACTCTATTAACCATTTTGACTAATAACTACTCTTATTTTAGTTCTTTTTCTAAGTAGTATGAATAACTTTCTCTCTCTAAAATTACTCTAAACATTCAATCTTTGCACAAAGGATTTAATACTTAACATTGGCGGCCATAGTGGAAGTGAGGTGAGGTACTGTTATAAGTGACCTTAACATTCAATCTTTGCACAAATGATTTAATACTTAGCACTGACTTTTAGATCAGATTTTGAGGGTGATTTGTTTGAGCATAAAAGGTATTGGTTTTCTTCAAAATGAGAGAGTAGTCGGCCTCAAAAAACCTTGAAGAGAGAATAGGCTTAAGAGAGAGGATAAGATAATGTATGAGAGGGACAACTATATGTTTGACAGAAACATATCTAATCAATATCTAAACAAGGCAGATTAAAATCTATATCCACTTATGGGAACGACTGGAGCAAATCAATATATGCAGGGAGTAGATTGGATGAACTTTTTTTTGTTATGAAGATCAGGTCAATACCTCTTCCGAAGCGTTTTGATAATTTGAAGGTTGAAAAGTTTGATGAAACTGAACATCATGATGATACGTTCAATAATTTAAGAATTATATAATAAATTTTGAGGATGATGACAAGTTGGTGTGTACATCGTTCTCTCAAACTTTTAAGGGGACCACTTTAAAGTGTGATAATAGTATTACAATGGGTTTATTATCAACTTTAAAATATTTATACCGCATTCCGAAGATAATTTGTGGGAAGCAAATAAATGCGAACTGCTGGTGATACCATCATACAAAGTAAACAAGTTGCAGGGGAGAAATTGAAGAATTATACGAAGCATTTTGTATTTATAAAGACTGAATTGGAATATTGTGATGAGTAGGTTTCATGGAGGCTTTTAGGAAATTTTTGCTTCCTAGTGATTTGGCAAACAAGACTACAAAAAGAAGGGCGTTGACCTTTGGAGCTTTAATGGCTCAAGTGAAGAGCAAGTTGAAGTTAGAGATTTGGCAAGAGTTTGAATTGGGTCAAACTCAAATCAGAGAAGTTTGAGACAAGTCCCTGCATGTTAAGGGTACTTTGGGAGTACTTGAATTCCCAGGTACCATCACGTCCGAAGACGAACACCAATTTACCTCCTCAGATAGGATCTTATTCTAATTATCGACCGTCCCGGGTGAACTCTTATGGAATTAACTGAAAGCATGGCAACAACATTTGAGAGAGCTAATAATCATGTTAATTTTAGAAAACCATCCCCAAAAAATAGCCTAAGGGAGGAGCGAAACAACAAATTCTGCAAGTACCATAATGAAATAGGTCATGACACTGCGAATTGTATAGATGTGAAGAAAAAGATTCAAATTTTAATAGAGAATGGAATGTTAACGACTTTTGTCAAGGGACATGGAAATGGTCTGAATAATCAGAGTACGACTGCACAACATATCACGAACATGCTATCTAAGCAAGAAAATACGTTAATGATCGTGGATTCATAGTTGGAGAAGCACAAAAGCTTCAATGCAGCCTCAGATTACATAGATCTAGACCCATACCGAAGGGTATTATTAGTTGTAGATGAACCAATATTCCAATGGAAGGTTCGTAGTTTGTGCAAGTATTTTGAATCGTGAGTTATTTTTAGATGATATACAATGGTATGGAATACCAATAGTTTCTAGAAAAAGACACATGGTAAGTTTGGCAACTCAATTAGAAGGAAAAATGTCAACATATCTTTATGAAATAAATATTAATCCTTTCATTTTGTTCGATGGGGATGATTTAAGGGATATAGTTGGACCTCATGAGAATATGGTGGTAATCGGTGCGGAAATAACGGGAACTGAAGTCCAATAAATACTAATTGATACTGGTAGTTCTATGAATGTGTTGTTCAAATCGACATATGAAAAAATATATAATACACCTACAATTATCTGATCTCAACACACTATAATTGTAATTACAGGGGTCACTGCGCAAGTCATTTGGGAATTCAAAGGATAAGTTTTGTTGAGAATAGGCCATTTTAAGAAAAAAAAATTAAGTGTTGTTCATGGTGGTGGAATATCCGACCAGCTACAACATAATTTTTGGGAGATCATGGTTGTCCAGAATGCACGTTGTTATTTTGAATGTCCATTAGTGCTTGAAGTATGTAATTGGTGATCGTGTTGGAGTAATACGAAGTGATCATCAAGTGGCAAGAGAGTTCTATGCAACAACTTTTCATACAAGAAGAGTCACAACTGGTGATCAAATGGAAAAATAACAATCAAAAGATTGACTTCGGATGATGAAGGGATAAATTATCCGAGGGAGACACGGGACCATTAGTAGGAGGATAAAACGTGAAGATGTAGATGTAATCCTAATTGTAAGAGTTTGTGAATAGGGACGTTACTGTCACCTACTTTTCTTTATCAACTGTTGAACTATTTTTCTGAAAATTTAAACGTATTTTCTTGGAAAACCGAGGATGTTGTAAGGGTTCTTTCCGAATTAATATGTCATAGTTTGGCTTTAAACCCCAAAGTCAGACCCACTATTCAAAAATATGAGATCTTTTTCTATAGCAAAATATGAGGATATTGTAGTTGAGGCACATCGCTTGTATAAGGTCAGATATATACGAGAAGCACATTATCCATTATGGACTGCGAATCCAGTTCTTGTAAAAAAGAAGAACGATAAATGGAGGATGTGTGTCGACTTTAGGAATTTGAATAAGGAATGTCCAAAAGATCCATTCCATGTGCCCTGGATTGGCCATCTTTTTTTCCGGAGGGAACCCACAGCCGCTACTCAACGAGTGCGCATAGAGTAAACCCTCAATCTGATGCAATAACCTACAAACCAATGCCAGAAGGTAAACCACACAAGGTGACAAGCTCAACCAAGAAAGCGTATGTAGAGGGACTCGAACTCATGACCTTTGATCACAAGCATACCTTACTTAACCAACTCGGCTACCCCCTTGGGGGCAGGATTGACTATCTTGTTGATTCAACGTCAGGAAATAAAATAATTTCTTTCATGGATGAATTAGAGCGACCAAATATCTCTAGCAGAATGACTATGTGGTTGGTTAAATTATGGGATTTTGACTTAAAATTTTCTCCTCGAACAACTATTAAGGCTCAAGCTCTAGTAGATTTTCTGGTTGAGTTTCATTCTAGGCGTTACGATGAGGAGAGTGATGGGGATTTGTTATCAATGAATTCAATATGGGTGGTTCGAATTGATAGAGGATCTAGTATATTGAGATCAAGTGCAAAAGTACAGCTGTTTGCTCCTTCTGGAGAAGCTATATATCAGGTCATTCGATTTAGATTTAGTGTGTCAAATAACAAAGTAGAACATTAATCAACTTTAGTTCGTTTAAGGCTTGCATGTATATGGGGCCAAGAAAGTTCGTTTGAGATTCACAATTGGTAGTGAATCACATATCGGGGGTATCTGAGGCTAAAAAGGACCAACTTGTTATATATCTCAATGAGATTTGAGGATTAACTTTGTTGTTTGACAAGGTTATTGTCGATCACATCAACCGAGGGAAAATGTAGTTGCAGATTATTTGGCAACTATTGCATATACATAAAAGTATTCCTGGATATTATAAGAAAGTCCATTTATATTAACAAAGTCATAACAATGCAAGTATTTTGAGGAAGTGTTTGTCATTGTAGAAAAAGATCAAAGTGATTGGAGATTTGATATGACGGAATTTTTACTAAAAGGGACACTACTCGAAGACATAAAATTAGCTCAGAGGTTGAGATTTAGGGCAATGGTTATGCAATATTAGATGAAATGTTATATAAGAAGTCTTTGAGGAGGTCGTTGTTACGATGTTTGAATTTAGTAGACTCATTGCCCATGGCTTCAGGACGACGGCAAACGATTATAGTGACAGTGGATTATTTTTCAAAATGAGATGAGGCTGAACTATTTTCAGGGAAGAGAGCTAAATATGTTATAAAATTCTTCGTGTCTAATATTTGTTGTTGATTTGAAGTTCGTCGGAAGATTATTACGGACAATGGACCACAGTTTAATAACAGATATTTGACTTCTTTCTATAATTTGAGGGGAATTATACAGTGTTTTTCAATACCATTTCATCCTCAAAGCAAATGGACAGGTGGAATTTACCAATCAAACTATTTTAGAAAGACTAAAGAAAAATTTAACAGGCGTTGTTGGGAAATAGGCTAATTATCTTCAAGAGCTATTATGGGCTTCTAGAACGAAACCTAGTGAAACAATTCAAGAGATGTATTTTGCTTTAGTATATCGAATGGATGTTGCAAGTCTCTCGTATTCAACCCTACCATATTATAAAGTACTTAATTATTCCGAGGATGTTAATGAGGAGATGATAATAATAGAGCTTGATTTAATTGAAGAAAAGAGGGTTATGGAGCATTTGGATTTGATGATGAGTCACTACAAAGGATAAAAGACTGGGAAAATGGATCCAAACCGGAGAGGACCTTACTCAGTAGTAGAGAGGATTAAACCAGATATGTATCGCCTCCAAGATAAAGAGGGGAGACTTTTGCAGCATCCTTGGAACACTGAGCATTTAAAATTGTATTTGGAGTGATTTTTAGTACGTTTATGATATTGTTGATTTTTGCTTGTACGTATTGTGTAGTGGCATACTCTTTTATCTCATGGTGGCTCGGGAAGGTTTTAATGAGGGGCCACATGTATATTTGGAGTTATGAATGAAATTTATTTCGATTGACCAAAGTTTTCTTAAGTGATGGTACATTTACTATTTTGGAAATTACATAAGGACTGATCATCATTAGGGTAATATAAAATAGAAAAATTCGAAGTGTTAACGTTCATTGAAAGAATTGCTCAAAGTATTGATTTGTGGTGATATAATTCAAAATGCTAACGTTCATTGAAAGCATTGTTTGAAGTATTATTTTGCGGTGATATAATTCGAAATGATAACGTTCATTGAAAGCATTGTTCGAAGTATTAATTTGTGGTGATATTTTTCGAATTGATAATGTTCATTGAAAGCATTGATCGAAGCGTTAATTTGTGTGTTGATGTAATTTGTGGTGCTTAGTGATGATGAAATCTAATTTCGGAGTAGTTTTGGAAGATCTTTTGTTTATATGGTATTAAATTCTTGATATAATATAGGGAGAGAAATGAGATGATTGTATTTAATATTCTTAGAAAAAATCCAACCCATTTAATGATGTTGGTGAAATATTTATACTCTTTTTGAGATCCATGGGTCGTTCGGGTTGGGTCACCTATTCGGGTCATTCTCACGATCCCCAAAAACTATAAACCTATGTACTAGGCATTTAGCCGAGTCACCAAACTTACTTAGTTTACTGCTTATTCATCAAGTTTTAGCTATCTGGTCCAAATTACCCATCTAAATAAATTACAACCCACATTACTGCGAAGGAAATCCAAAATAATCCAACCCTATCATCTAGCCCACTTAGCTCTTTCTGAAATACATCCGAAGGAGGTTATCAAATATTTTTCTACTGAAAGGTCACAACTTTAAACGGTTAGTTTTCCAAGACACATGTCATATAGTTATATGAGTTATTAAAAAGTTTCTCTTTTGGCAATGGTATCTATTGCTAAAAGAGGAAAACAGCTACATTTAATAGCCTTTCCTAATTATTACCATTGGTTTATCTTCCCTGTTAAAACACTCAAGTACATCTTCTTTACTTGTATATACAGTTATTTTTTACTATTTTTATTTTTATAGCGAGAAACAAATTAATCTTATAGTTCTAGATATAGCAAAACTCCAACTTTTGTTCTTCGAGTTTCTTTCAAAGTTTTGCATGTTTACAGTGAGGACTACATTAATTAAAGGAGATTGGCTTAATTTGTCAGAGTTGGAGGAATAAAAAAGGCAAGCCAAAATTGCTGTCGGATTACCCGCTTCTCTAGTGACTCAAATTCCAGAACTAGACATAAGTTCTTTATCTCGTAGACAACCATTCGCCTCTAAATTTAGCCCTTTTTCTATCTCTTACAAACCATTCGAGGAAATTCCATTCAAAGATAACATGTTTTAATCATATCCAAGTCATTCAAAGGTAATCCATTTTAAGGCAATATATCTTTAATTCATATGAGTTATTCAAAGATAATCCATTTGAAGGCATTTTATCTTTAATTCATGTGATCCATTCAAAGGTAATCCATTTGAAGGCATTTTGACTTTAATTCATCAGAACCATTCAAAGGTAATCCATTTAAAGGCATTTTGTCTTTAATTCATCTGAGCCATTCAAAGATAATGTATTTGAAAGCATTTTGACTTTAATTAATTCGAGTATAGCAAAAACACTTTTAAAGGAAAAAATGACATATTGAATAGAATTCAGACACCTCATTAGAAACCCTTGGCGCCACCATGGTAGGCAATAGTATGCCCCATCATATTTACATTCAAGTAAAGAAAAATAAATATTTACTAGATAAGTTTATTCTAAATATAACCTTAAGTATTCAACATTGCAAGGGTGCTTCAAAAGGTTGCCTTATTTTTCTACAAGCTTGTATGTTCCTTGTCTGGCCCTTTTATATACGATGTATGGTCCTTTCCATTCATAGCCAGATTTTCGAACTTCTTCTCCTTAGTGTGTAAAAATAATTTTCTTAACATTTTGTCTCTGATTTGAAAATTTCTTCTTCTTACTTTAGATGCAAACCAACTCTTCATCAAACCTTGGTAATGCACAGTTCTTAAATGAGCTTTTACTATTCTTTCCTCAATTAAATCCAATTGAGCCCTTGCTGCCCTTTCAATATTCTGTTTGGAATAATTTTGAACTCTGAAAAAAAAATTAGCTTCTATAGGGGCAATTTCATCCATTCTATAAACTAAAGCAAATGAATATTCTTGAGTGGTTGTGTGTAGAGTTGTTTGTTATGCCCATAACACTTCATGTAGATAAATTGGTCATTTTCCAGTTGCTCCATCCAAATTATTTTTCAAACCTGTTAGAATTATCTGGTTTTCCACCTCAACTTGTCTGTGGGCTTGAGGATGAAATGGAGAAGATAAACAATGTTGAATTCCTCTTAATGTACAAAATATTTCCATATCCTTATTATCAAATTGGGTACTATTATTCGTAGTTTTGCGCTTGGGAATACCAAATCGACAACATATGTTGAATATGATAAACTTTATCACTGTTTTAGATGTCGTTCCAGATAAGGGCACAACTTATACCCACTTGGAGAAATAATCTACTGCCACAATTATAGTACGGCATCCCCCAGAAGCCACAGAAGATGTCTGACTAGATTAAGTCCCCATCCGTCAAATAGTATTGCTTTGGATACAAACTATATGGGTATTGTTGTACATGGATTCCATTTCCATACCTTTGACAAGGGTCATATCTTCTCACCAAGTCTTTAGCATCTTCCACGATAGAGGGCCAATAATACCCTGCCAACAAGACCCCTTCTAAATTAAGGCTTATAATCATAATGTGTTGATCCTTCCCTATCATGTAGTTCTGATAAAACACTTTGAGATTCATTGGATCAGAGGAAGCGTAGAAGAGGTTTGTTGAAAGATATTTTATAAAGAACCCACATTAGAAAAGTAAGTCCACAAGCTTTGTACTTTATTTTTTTGGCAGACGTTTTGTCTTGAGGTAAAACTCCTTCAGTGATAAATTCTTGGATCTCATTCCTCCGATATTTAGAAACTATGGTAGATACTTGTAGATTTTCTCCCACTTCAACCTTTACTTCTATAGTCGTGACAATGAAATGACATTCTTATACAAGAATCCAATGATATGTTTCAGAATAAGCTATAGTGGTTAATGAGTCAGCCATTGAATTTTCTGATCCGGGGACATGCTCGTATTTAATGTGTTGAAACCCGGTTGATATTTATTTCAAAACTTCGAAATACTTTATCAAGTGCTCTTTTGTGGTTTCAGATTGTCCCTGTGCTCGATGAATGAGTAGTTGTAAAGCACTGATCAATCAGACTCTTTTGGCACCACATATCGGAGCTAACCTTTATCCATCTATTATTGCTTCATATTCTGACTCATTGTTGGATGCTCTGAAGCCAAAATGTATAGCCTCTTATATGGAATCACCATAGGGGGAGATTAGGTAAATTCCAGCTTCACATCCCATTGTACTAAATCCACCATCAGTTCGAATAATCTTTTCTTTCTTAACCTTACTGGTTTGAGCTTTTCACGAGGCCTCCTATAGTGAAATTCAACTAAAACGTCAGCCACAACTTGAGATTTGATGGTAGTCTGGGGTGAAAAGTCAATATCATAATCTCCAAGCTCAACTAACCACTTGGTCATTCTTCCCGATATATCAGCTTTTTGTAGCACATTCTTCAATAGAAAAGAAGTTCAAACTGTGATAGGATGTGTTTGAAAATAAGGCCTTTTTTCTAGCAGCTATCACCAATGCCAAAGCTAATTTTTCCAACTTCAAGTACCTCTTTTCAGCTTCCAACAACCTCTTACTTATATAGTACACTGAGCGGGGATAGTGATTAACTTCTCGTACGAATATTGCACTCACATCATATTCGGATACAGTCAAATATATATAGAGTCTTTCCGCATATATAGGTTTAAATAATGTTTTGGGTGAATATAGGTGTCGCTTGATTTGAAGGAAATTTTTGTCACAATTTGGGGACCAATTAAAGTCTTTAGCATTTCTTAGGACTTCGAAAAAATGTGCACATTTGTTCGATGACCTTGAAATAAACTTGTTTAATGTAGAAAACCTTCCAGTTCATATCTGAAATTCTTTAGTATTCTGAGGCGGATCCATGACTAACAAAGCATTTAACTGGTCTGGGTCAGGTTGGATCCCATTTTCACGTATAATGTAGCCTAGAAGTTTCTTGGATCGAACACCAAAGGTACATTTTTCAGGATTTAATTTCAAGTTGATGGTTAGAAAACGTTTCTTAGAGGTCAGATATGTGGTCTTCCTCTTTAGAGCTCTTAACCATCATGTCATCGATATAAAATTCGACATTTATTTCAATATAGCTAGCAAATGCCTTATTAACCAATCGTTGATATATGATCTTGATCATTCAGATCCATCTGTATTTGATTATACCCTGAAAAAGCATCCATAAAGGATAACAACTTGTTTTCCGATATGGAATCTACTAGCTGGTCTATCAGAGGTACTGTAAATGGATCCTTGAAGAACACTTTATTAAGGTCGGTAAATTAATACACATACGTCATTTTCCATTTTTATTTTTTACTAGGACATGGTTAGTTTCCCAAAGAGGATACTGAGATTCTTTAATGTGTCTCACCTTTGTTAACCGATCTAATTCTTGGACAATGGCTTCAGATTTTTCTCTTGAAAAATCTATTCTTCTTTGTACTATCGACCCTGCATTGAATCTAACAGACAATTTGTGACTAATAACGCTTGCTAGTACTCTAGTTACATCCTCGTTACAGCAAGCAAACACATGTAGAGTTTTTGATAAAAAGGACAATAACTTTTCCTTTAATTGTAATGATAGTTTGGATCCGACCCTGACACTTTTACCTTCTCCCAAGTGATGAACTTCAACTTCTTCAACTAGGATTACAACACTAGGAGCCTCCCTTGGATCATTTATCTCATTTTATTTGGCAGAAGACTCCATTAATTTCTATTCTTTGTCAACTTTCACTGCTTTTAATGATTTTGGAGCAAGAGCAGTGACATAACATTCTCGGGCTATCATTACTTCTGATGAGTTCGGATATTACAGTCACAACCTACCACTTAATCTGGACAGGAGTAATTTAGACCATATCACCCACTATAAAATCCGAACATGATAAATTTAAACACCTTTTGACTAAGTTATTTGCTAATCTACTTAAAAACTAATGGGTCTTTAACTTGACCCGGTAAGCCCATGGGTCATTAATTAAGAGTATAAATACCTCAACCAGTCTGATTAATGAGGGTGATCAATATTTAATACAAGCAGACGGCTTAATTTTCTCACTACTCCTCACACTAAACACAAAATACTTCAAAAATTACTAAAACACTTTACCAAACTACCCCAAGCCCAAAATAAACAAAAACCAAATTGGAAACCACAGTGAGCACGAAGGTTCCTGAATTTTACATTCAAAACCAATAGGAAAAGCAGTTTGGATGGATCCGAATGAGCAGAGTACTCCACCCGAGTGGTGGAAACGATCGGGGAGAACAATGAATACACCGTTGAGGAGCGAGATCAGTTGAGAGCGGAGATAGAAGCACTAAGGGCCATAAAACAAGCAGAGAAGGGGATTAGGGAGAAATCAGGGGCGTCAGCTATTCATCATACTGACAATCCTGGGGAGAATGATCCATGAATAAAGACTCATCTTAGTTCAAAAAAGACTCATCTCAGCTCTAAGAAGACATATCGGTCTAAGTCTATTGAAAGTTCAGAGTCTGAGTCCTCCATTAGTTCTTCGAATGAGGCTAAGCTTAAGGAATATTTATCATCAAGCAGTGATAAGGGAAAATCTAGAAAAAAGATGAAGTTAATGAAAAAATATTTAAGAAAGAGGGATAGGAATGGTAGGTTTAAAAGGCATCTGGGCAGAGGGTCATCCCACAGGCATGTTGATCAGTTGCTGATAGATCCTTTTGCTTTTCAGACCAAACTAGGTATTTTCACAACACCTAATGAAGTTACATTCTTTCGTTGTAATAAAAATTGGAGGCAATCACCTTTGTCTGCAAAAATATTATCCAGAAACCTACCCAAAAGATTTGACAGCTCCAAAATGGAAAAGTATGACGAAAGTCAAGATCCGGATAACCATCTAGAGCAATTCAATAATTTCATGATGAATTTTGATGACGATGACAAACTTTTGTGCAAAGCCTTCTCTCAAACTTTTACGGGAAGTTCTCTTAAGTAGTATAATAGCTTACCTCAGGGGTGTATTAAAAATTTTAATACATTATGGGTTGCCTTCCGAAGGAAATTTGTTGGAAGTAAAGAGGTGAAGGGAAATGGAGATATCATTATCCATTGTGCCAAAGAACGAAACGAGTATTTAAAGGACTATATAAGTCGATTTGTGAATATAACGAACGGATTAGCAAATTGCTTCAAACAGGTGGCAATTGCTTTTTTGAGACAAGGGTTGAATCCTGAGAACCTGGTTGATTCTGTGACCATGAAGAAAGCTATGAGATGGGGTGGCCTATCAAATCAAGTGGTAAAACAGATTAATGTGGAAGAAACCAAGAAAACCAGGGTGCACCGTCAAGTGAGGTCCACCACAACAGCTCCTCTGGCTGCTAACCAGTCCGGATACAAGGCTAAGGAGACCAGACAAGGGTCCAACTGGACTTAACAACCTCAATCCAACTAGAATTAAGCTCAGAGCCAGCAGTCAAGGGGTAAAATATGTCATTGGGTTCAGCCAGAGTGGTTTGCAGAGTTAAGGGAAAATGTAGCCACAATTTATGATAAGACTAAGGATGAGGTCCATTTCCGAAAGCCAGCGGCATTGCAGTCTCCCAGACAAAGCCGAAATACTTGTTTTTACCAATATCACAATGATATATGCCATAACACTCAGGACTACATCACATTAAAACAATAAGTGCAAAACCTTATTGAAAGAGGCAAGCTGTGAGCTTATGTCAAAAGAATAAGTGACAACAGGCCTGACAATGCTCCTCGGGCGGGCCTTACAAACAATCCTGGAATATCTGCTCAAGATGGGGCAATGGTGATTCTTGAAAGATTCGATGTTGATTCTGAATTTTTGGATCCTGACCCAACTCGGAATAAGGTGAGAGTCATAATAGAACCAACCAGGACGGTGTCCAGACTGATCACTTTCTTTGAGTCACTCACCATCTTTGGAGAAGATACTATGCTAGCACCCATCCCTTCATCAAGAAAGAGGCATGTACACAGTTTGGCCACTCAATTGGAAAGGGGAATGTCTTCCCATCAGTGACAAACTCCTTTCCCATTCATAGTTTTTGATGAGGATGATTTGAGGAATATTGTTGGGCCTCATGAGGATATGGTGGTTATAGGATCATCTATCGGGGGCAATGATATACGCTGGATTTTGATAGATATTGGCAAACATCCTCTTCTTAAGCTCATATAAGTAGACGAGGAATCCAGCTGTTATTCAACACTCAAATAGAACTATTGTGGGCTTCGCATGGAGCTCTGCGGATGTAATTATGGATTTGAAGAAGAAGAAGTATTATTGGGCTATGGACCTTTTAAAAAGATGGTGAGGGTACTATTTGTTGTGGTAGACTGCCCCACATCATACAATGCAATTTTTGGGAGGTCTTGGCTTTCCAGAATGCATGTTGTGGTCTCAACAGTCCATCAGTGTTTAAAGTATGTAGTTCAAGACTTTGGGGGCAGTTCAGATTAATGAAGATTAGTAGTTACTGGAGCCTTCTGAAAGGGGAGAATGAGATTGATGACCCAAGAGAGGCTCCTAGTGTTATAATACCAGTTGAAGAAATTGAAACCTACTCCCTTGCATAGGGTAGAAATATCAAGATTGGTTCCAAGATGGCACCAGAATTAAAAAAGAAATTGTTGTCTTTTTTGCTAAACAATCAGCATGTCTTCGCTTGGTGCAATAGTGATGTAACCGGAGTACCTGCAAGTGTTACCTCACACAATTTTTTCATCTGAAGGGATGTTGCACCTGTTGTACAGAAAATAAAAGCTTTTTCTAAGGAAAAAGCAGATGTCATAGTTCAAGAGGTTGACCGGCTTACCAAGATGGGACACATAAATGAATATCAATATCCTTTATGGACTGTCAATCCGGTATTGATCAAGAAGAAGAACGGGAAATGGCGTATGTACATTGATTTCACTGACTTTAATAGATCTTTCCCCAAAGATCTCTACCATGTCCCTCAGATAGATCAATTGGTAGAATCTACGTCTGGAAACAAGTTGCCATCCTTCATGGATGCTTTCTCCGGGTACAACCAGATACAGGTGGATCCGAAGGATCAATATCACATTACCTTTATAACAGACAGAGGTCTCAATTGCTACAAGGTGATGCCCTTTGGGTTAAATATTGGTGGGGCTACTTATCAGAGGTTGGTGAACAAAACATTTGCTAATCAGATTGGCAGAAATATGGAGGTATACATAGATGACAGATGGTTGAAAGCCTGTAGGAGGATTTGCACATAATTGATCTTCAAGAAACATTTGCTAATTTAGCAGTTGTGAATTTGAAATTAAATCCGGAAAAATATGTGTTTGGGGTCCGATCTGGGGAAGTTTCTGGGTTATGTGATAAGAGAGAAAGGTATACAGACCGATCCAGATCAGCTTAATGCCCTACTAGAAATAGATCCTCCTCGGAATATTAAAGAAGTCCAAAGGCTCACCGAAAGGTTGGCTGCCTTAAACCGGTTTATTTCAAGGTCTTCAGACAAATGCGCTCCGTTTTTCCAAGCCTTGAAGAATGCTAAAGATTTTAATTGGTCTCCATAGTGCAACCAAGCTTTTGTTGAGATAAAGAAACACTTATGCTCACCAAAGACTCTTTTCAAACATGTTCAAGGAGAAATGCTTTATGTATACTTGGTTGTGTCAGAATGTGCTATAAGTGCAGTTCTGGTAAGAGAAGTGCACGATTATCCTCGTCCGGTATACTACATCAACAAAAGTTTATTAGATGGTGAGAAAAGGTATTTAAAACTTGAAAAGTTGGCACTAGCCTTAGTATTTGCAGCAAGAAAGATGAGACCGTATTTTCAATCTCATTTCATCATTGTCCGAACATCTTTCCCACTAAAGAATGTTCTTCAAAAGGCAGATATATCAAGCAGGATGACCAAGTGGTCAGTAGAATTTGGCGATTACGACATTGATTTTTCCCCCTGAACAACTATCGAAGCTCAGTCAGTGGCTGATTTCCTGGTACAATTCCATACGGACAGGAACTCCAAACAAACTTTAGAATATAAAACAAAGAAAAAGTGGGTGGCTCGGTGGATCTAGCACAACGGGTTGTGGAGCTGGAGTTTTCCTAACCTTTCCATATGGTGATAAAATGTACCAAGCTATATGCTTTGGGTTCAGGGCCTCTAACAATGAGTCTGAAATGAAGTAGCTATAGTTGGTCTTAAATTGGCTTTCCTGTGTGGGGTTAAGCGAGTTCGGTTGATGAGTGACTCTCAACTGCTCATCCATCACACTCAAGGTCAGTCTGATATTAAGAAGGAGCAACTAATCAAGTACTTACTCGTTTTAAAAGAAGTAGCAACAAACTTCAAGAGTATTTTCTATGAGCATATTCCCAGATCGGAAAATACACTGGCACACTCTTTAGCAACTATAGCATATTCTGAGTCATACCCTTGGATTCACATATAAGAATTCCCGTCCATACATCCAAGTCAAAACAAATAAGATGGGAAAGTATGAGCATACAGGTGATTCAACCTAAAGATTGGAGATATACCCTCCTTCAATATATTTCTGATGGGGTTTTGCCTTCGGACAAAGTTATGGCAAGAAAGATTAAACACAAGGCACGTGTTTTTTTATGATAAGGGGAGTTATTTACAAGAAATCTTTCAGTAGACCTCTCCTACGTTGTTTAGGGGTTGAAGAATCTCAAGTCGTTTTGTCTGACCTGCACGATGGGGAAGCCTCAGCACATTGTGGGTACAGGGCGCTAACTCGGAGAGTCTTATTAGCTGGGTACCAATGGCCATCCATAATGGCAGATGCTAAAAAAATGGTAAAGAAAGTGATTCATGTCAAAATTATGACAATGAAATTCATGTGCCAGCAGTACCTATGGAGTCTATTTCTGAGCGAATACCTTTTTCCAGATGGGAAATGGACTTAGTTGGACCTCTACCTATGGCATCCGGGGGGTGCAGAACTATTATAGTTGTTATTGATTACTTCTAAAAATGGATAGAGGCAGATCCCTTGGCAGGGATCACATCGAAGGATGTCATTAAATTTATTTTATCCAATATATGCTGCAGATTTGGGGTCCCTTAAAGATTACTACATACAATGGGCCACAGTTTGATAACAAAGATATGGAGAATTTTGTGCTTGTAGAGGTATTCAGCATTTTTTTCTTCTCCTTTCCATTCACAAGCAAACGACCAAGTTGAAGTTGCCAACATGACTATTTTTTTTGGATTAAAAAAGAATTTGGAAGGTGCTGCGGGATAGTAGCCAAACTATTTGCAAGAAGTGTTGTGGGCCTACCGAACTACTCTTCGGGCTGCTATACAAGAGTCTCATTTTGCTTTGGTGTATGGGATGGATGCAATTACCCCCATAGAAGCTACCTTACCATCATACATAGTCCACAACTATTCCGAACAAGCCGATGAGATAACAATTAGGAATCAGTTGGACTTAATAGAAGAAATAAGGGTTGAAGCTCACTTAAGAACAACTCACTACCAAGGTTTGATGAGGAGCACGCCTCCAAGGTCAAAAGAAGATATTTTCAACCAAGAGATAAGGTGTTAAGAAAAAATTCCTCACACGCCAAGGAGAAGCAGTTCGGTAAGTTGGCTCCGAACTCGGAAGGCCCCTATGAGGTCTGTGAAAAGCTCAAACCAGGGACATATAGACTTCAAGACAAAGAAGGGAGAGTTTTGAAGCACCCATGGAATATTGAACATCTCAGGTTATATCTAAAGTAAAGTTTTTGTCTAAATATTTACTTGTTAAATACCAATGTAAATATTATGAGGCATACTTTTTCTTATCCTGGTGGCGCGGGGAGGTTTTAATGAGGTGTCCGGTTTTTTCTTCTATAATATATAATGTCTTCTTAAAAAATTCGGAGTGATTTTGCTACAATTTAATTCAAGTATAAATCACTTGTTCAATACCTTGGATCTTTAGTGGATCAGATAAACTTGATGGTTGGTAATGACTATTAAATATATGTCATCGGAGATATTAAAAACTCTCACTTCAATACTTCTGAAATGCTATGGGCTACTTAAACATTAGCCATGAAAATTTAAGGAAAAATATTAAACAAAAAGAAAGTTTGATAAGCTAAACCTGTTCGGACTTGAATCAAAGATGAATACAAAACATGTTTTGGCCATCCAAGGACTTTAGGTGTTCAAAGGGCTTATTCGGACTTTAACCGAATAATAGTACAAAATGTTCCTTGGCCATCCAAGGACTTTAATTGTTCAAAAATAAAAAAAAATATAATATATGATAAAACCTTAGGGATTGTTCCCTTCGGACTTTCCTTCACCACCACTATCTTTTTTTTAGGACTTTTGAGTTCGACACTCAAACTCTCACCTTCTCCTTCTTCATCATTGGTTGTGGAATCTATTCCACTAGATTAGTTGCACTTATCACCATCTGCTAAAGTATGAAATGGGATGTCCTCGTACTCCACAAACTTCCATAAGGGACCAAGGGTCCTCTTAGGAAAGGTCTCGTGGAACAACAACACCATGCCAGACTTGATCCCATCATCTCTTTTCTCTAAGGAGTCTATTGTTCTATTTGCATACTCATCAATACCTGCCTTGATAGCATGCTTTTGTTGGCTCTTCATGACCTCCTTTTCCTTGGTCATATCTGAAACGATGCTCTCTAACTTAGTCTTCTCGTTGGTTAGGGTTTGAACGACACCATCCTTGGTCTTCAACTCCTCCTTCAATGTTGTGAGGTTTTGTGAGGAAGAGGTTTATAAGTCATAATACTTAGTTTGGAGCTTAGTTCTGGCTGCTTCCAATGTGGCTAGCTTAGTTTTCAAGTTCTCCTTCTCCTTCTTCAGTGCCTCAATCTCCTTCTTCAGTTCCTCTATACCTTACTGAGCGCTTAGGAGACTGCTTGACAAATATTGTTTGTAAGAAGTGAGGGAGTTGATAAGGCTGGTCTAACTTTTCACCTGCCTCTCCAGATCAAGTACTGGCCGAATATGACCGAGGAGGGAGTGACTCAAAACATCTTGCTCTCCAGATACAGAGAAGAATTTTCCATTGTAGGTCACCATGTTGGAGGAAGTGGAGGGACGGTAGGGACCTGTAAAATCATCCTTCTCGAAATCATTAAAGTACAAGCCAATGTCTTGAAGGGCACTAAGGTCCATTTCATCATTCCCTCCACCAGCAATCTCTCCGGACTGAAGGTCTGTTGGGATCTCCTCTTGCAAAGTAGGATCATCACGGGCTGGTGGTGGTTGGATTTCTGAAGGATAAAGAATTAGTTCTTCCCCAAGGTGACCTTCTTCTTCTTAACAGCTTTTTAATCACTGATGGCCCTGCACTTCCTGTCCTTTTTAGGGGTATTTGTTGGGTTCTTTGACCCTTCAGTTTCCCTTACTGGTTCAACTTTTATTGCTTTGAGCAGAGCTGCATCAATGCCCCCATGATTCCCCGAACTAGTCCCTTTTGCAGCTGTTTGAGCCAGGTTTGTTGCAACCTTCTTATTTTTGTTCTTCATTTTGCTAGGAGCTTTAGCCTTGGAAGGTAAGAACACTTTGGCATCTTTGGCTTCTGTCTTTTTTAGAATCACATCAGGAGGAGGAATGGTGATTAACTCTTCCTATGAAAGGTCTCTCCGGCCTGTGGTGTTCCACAGGTGAGACCTCACAAAATTGCCCGATGTAAAGCAATTGTGGAAGGCATTCCCCCAGCGTTCCGAAGTCCATGCATTGAGCTTTGCACAGGTCTTTTTCCCTTCCTCCAAATATCCGGTGAACTCCTTCGGTAGAACTAAATAGAAGTAGCAAACTGGTCAGAATAAAGAAGCTTATAGTTTAATAAGAGAAATTCTTAGTACAAGGAGAATAAAGAAGATTACCAGTGTTTTTCCACCTATGAGTCAGCAAGCTAGGGTCTGTGTTGGCTTTAATATTCCTGCTGTTTTCCCATGTTCCACTAACAAATAAGAACTGTGTCCTCCAAGTTTTTTCAGACTCTAACAGGTAATCTACAACCTTAAAATCATTCCCCATGTTGTGGTGAGAGAATGAAATCTGATGGTTCTTGCACAAGCTTGCTACAACAGCAAACTGCTTTATCAGAAGATGGATCTTTGACAACTTGGATGGCATAATACATGCAATGAGTGTGTACCAGACATTGGGGCTTAACTTGCTGGGACAAAGTTTGACTAAATGAAAGTACTTAACAATTGCTGGGTCTAGAGGGAACCGGAGTCCCCAGTTTAGCACTTTGGTGTACACTACCACCTCATTCAGTTTGCAGTCCATAGGGGTCTCGGAAGTAATTAGTATCCTTACCTTTACAGTATCCGGAATCCCCCACTTGGTTCGAATTCGTCCCAACTCAGCCGTGTGGGAGTAGACGTTGTTCATGTTTTACAAAGCCAGCAAGTATTTGATTATGACATTTTTGAAACAATGGCCTACCTTACCCTCTAAGCACTCTGAAAGCAAGTCCGGATAAGTCATACAAACTTTTACCTTACTTTTACCTTTCTTATCAGAAGCAGCATCTCCCGTGTGACCTGATGCCTCGGTCTTGAAGGGAGCCTCCTCGATGTTGTCTTCCATAACTTCTTCCATCATTGTGGAAAGGTTTTTCAGTTGCCTTAGAAGAAGGTTGGTCGATTTCCTGCGTTGAAAGCTGTTCGGGTGGTTGAGCACTTGTTGATCCAGAGGGCTTGGCCTGTGGAGCTGCTTTAGTTACCTCCAATTCAGAGGGTTTTGACATTGATGGTGTGGATTGGGTTTTGGTTTGGTGAGTTGTCCGGCGAGGGGTTATCTCTCCGGTGACACTTCTATGTCAGAGCCCATAGTTATAAATGGCGAGGGTTTCATGGTGCTTGAGACGACTTTCTCCTTAGAGACAGGGTGTTGAGACTCTTGAACAGAAGAGCCTGAAGGAAGGGGTGAAAGGTTTGATTTAAATAGAAGTTGTATGAGTCTAGGGTTTTTGGAGGAGGATGACCCTTGATCGGTGTCCTGAGTTGGCTGACTGGTTTTCTCGCCTGGAGAAATGGGGAGGTCGGCGACTATAAAATTCTCTCTTTCTACCTTCCTTGCTCTCTCTAACTTTGACAAATTTAACCAACCACCTTTAACTAAAGTGTTTCTGATCGTGAATATATAATCTCTCAAAAACAGTTTGAAGGTAAAGATGAATTTCTCTCTAGAAAATCTTTGAGTGTGAAAGATAATGAAATAGTAAAAGATTATATATATATATATATAACAGTAAAAGACAACAGTTACCAAAGAGAAGTTGAAAGGTTTTTTTTGTAATGATTAAGGACTGCACAAATTTGTGAAAAATCGAAACCTAGGTAACTTTCTAGACCTAGTGGGTGCGTCGATCTAGGCAGAATAACGGCTGGTAGGTCGAACAAAATACTGACACGTGTCCCACAATCCAAGAAGAAACTCTTAGAATTCTAGGAAGAAAAACCAGTCCTGACGAAATTCGAACTGGGTTTGTGTTGAAAATAAACTTTTTAGCTCGGAGAACGTAAGCAGATCGGATGAAATTGATATTAACTTGGTAGATTTTTTAGCCATACCAAAGATATTTTGCAAGGCCTAAAAAAGGGGTTACTGATGAGTTCGGATATTACAGTTACAGCCTACCACTTAATCCGAACAGAGGTACTTTGAACCATTTCACCCCATTATAAAATCCGAACATGACAAATGTAAACACTTTTTGACTAAGCTATTTGTTAATCTACTTAAAAACTAATGGGTCCTTAAACTTGACCCGATTTCACAACTTGACATGGTAAGCCCATAAGTCATTAATTAAGAGTATAAATACCCCAACCACCCTCATTAATGAGGGTGATCAACATTTAATACAAGCAAGCTGCTTAATTATCTCACTACTCCTCACACTAAACACAAAATACCTCAAACTTACTAAATCAATTTACCAAATTACCCCCAGCCCAAAATAAACCAAACCAACTTACTATATTGTAGATGCTAATGTATGCACAAGACCTACCAAATATAGTATTGTAAGATGTCGGACAATAAACTACTACAAACAAAACTCTTACCAACTTCTTGAATGACCCTTTTCCCAATAAGACCTCTCATTCAAATTCCTCAATCACATCGGCTGAGTTAAAAGTAATTCCTACTATGGTCCTATTCAAACGTTGGATGATTGAGGGATTCTTCATTTACTTGTAGGTTGATAGAAGTAGAATATTTGCCGAACAACCTGTATCAATTAAGATTCAACGTATATCATTAACCTCAATGGATGCTCCTATTACCACATCATCTTCATATGGGCCTGCAATATTTTTCAGGCCATCTTCATCAAATACAATGAATTGAGCCGGTTTCTGATAAAGATGTGTAGACATTTTTCCTTCTAACTGAGTAGTCAGGCTGTTTACATGCCTTTTTCTTGAGAAGTTTGATAGTGCAATCATGGTATCTCCCCCCAAAATGGTTAAAGATTCAAAGAAGCTTCATAGATCGGATACTGTCGTTGTTTTTCCCCTATCACCCCAACTTGGCTCTGTTTCCTCCTTGATTTTTAACAAAAGTGGACAACTAACCTTTTTCAATCAAAGTTTGTACTTCTTGTTTTAGGAAAATGGAATCTTGAGTATTATGACCCACATCATTATGGTATTTACAGAAATGATTATTCCAATTTTCCCTTGGGGATTGAATTTGGGCCGGCCTTCAGAAATGCACAACATTCTTAGTTATGTCGTAAATGGTGGACACATTTTAATTTAATTCTGTAAACCATTCGGGTTGTACCCATTAACCCCTTTTTGGTCTAGACGGTTGGCCCTGATTTAACTGATTTTTCTTAGGCCGATGTGAACTTTGTCCGGAATCTTTAGGCTGGTAATTAACTGTGGGCTAGGATTGAGTACTGGCTTGAGGGGTTAAATTTATTGGAGCATACCTATTCTGGCATGGTACTCTAGACTTTTTGGTTTATTCCACTATGATTTGCTTTCCGACTTGATTCAATAATCCTCCATGTGTAATAGTTTTCTTCCGAGTTACTAAATCATCCAACTCACCCGACATTAAACATTGCCTTAATGAAACAATGGTTACTTGCTCAAAAAATAAACCAATATGTTCTTCGTATCTACAAAACGGCTGATGTAGTCTTTTAAGGATTCATTCGGTTCTTGTGCACAATAAATGATAGTATCACCATTCCATTTAAGCTATCTACTTCCCATAAACTGCCTCCTGAAAGCCATTCTAAACATATCAAATCTTTTAATAGACCCTTGTGGTAAAGTGTTATACAATTTTAAAGAACTCTCTCTAAAAGTCTGCGAGAAAGCCCGACATAATAGCTTATCATCATTATCAAAGTTCATCATGAAATTTTGTAACTGCTCAAAGTGATTATCAGGATCTTTACTACCATCGTATTTATCCATTTTAGAGCTATCAAACCGCCTTAACAAATGTCCATAGAGAATCTTTGAAGATAAAGGTGATTGTCTTCAGTTATGGCTACAACTAAACATATGGTCTTTATCAAGAGTGACAAAAATACATGGTTTAGATTGGATAGCAAACTGATCACTTAACACATGATCAACTTCATGGTCTGCCGATCCTTTTACTTTCCCTTAATATTTTTTCTTTTTCCCTTTGCCCTTTCGATCCTTTTTCTTATAGAGTTTCTTGGTTAATATTTATTTCTTTTTCTGACGACCATGGTCACTACTAGATGAAGAAGTAAAATTATCTGAATCAGACTTCCCATTCGGGGATTTCCCTGTAAAAGCTAATTATTTACTTTACATAAAGTGAAGCTTTTCTACTTGGGTGTCTTACGCATATAGCTAGAGTTGTGGTAGAATTTTTTATAGAATTCAATGTGTTCGTTAACTGCTTAACCCGATGTTCTTTCATTGAACTTATGTGAGCCTTTAGAGATTGATCACTTTCATCTTGTTTGGGGTTATTACCTGGCTCGTATGTCACAATGCACCCCATAATAAACTTCCATTTTAATTATATTTCAGATTTCCTTGGAGCTCTTAAAGCATCAATTTCAGCCCTCAACTGATCACGCTCATCTTGCATGAACTGTCTTTCCTCTATATTATGATTGACATGTGAAATAGTAGCATGATTATTTTCACCTTTTATCCCCTCATTGTCGAGAAATGGAATTTCTTGCATATCGAGATCCATGCCTCAATGAATTTCGAAATGGAATCCACCACCAAGGTACGAACCACAATTATGGTTTTGAATAGAGCTATTCAGGAACCTCACACTCCCACTGTGGTCGCCAATCTGGTGATGATAAAATCCAATTTAGGGATAGTTTTGGAAGATCTTTTATTTATGAGGTATTACATTCTTGATAGAATACAGGGAGAGAAAATATATGCTTGTATTTAATATTCTTAGAAAAAGTCCAAACCATTTAATGTTGTTCGTTGAGTTATTTATACTCTTTTTGAGATCCATGGGCTATTCAGGTCGGGTCACCTATTCGGGTCATTCTCACGATCCCCAAAGCCCATAAACCAATATACTAGATACTTAGTTGAGTCACCAAACTTACTTAGTTTACTACTTATTCATCAAGATTTAGCTATATGCTCTTTATTACCCCTCTAAATAACTTCCGACCCACATTAATGCAAAGGACATCCAAAATAATATGGTGTTAACGTTCATTAAAAACATTGTTTGAAGTATTAATTTGTGTGATGACATAATTCAAAGTGCTAACGTTTATTAAAAGCACCGTTTGAAGTGTGATATTTGAGTGGTGATATATTTCGAGGTACTAACGTCTATTTAAACTATTGTTCGAAGTGCCAGGTTGAGTAATGATATAATTCATAGTGTTAACGTCAACTTAAAGCATTTTTCGAAGTACCATTTTGACTGGTGATATAATTTTAAATCTTAACATTTGCATCCGTTAAAGCATTATACGAGGATCACATATGGAGGGCAAACTAAAAAAATAGTTTCAAAAAAGGAAATCGATACTTAGCATTTAACAAAACAAACAAAAAGAGTAGTGCATGTTTAACATTTAACGATGATACAAGTTCCAACCTAGCAAGGTGAACATAACTAAAAGTTCCGATGACAACAAAACGACAATTTCTATAAAAATAATATCTCCTATTTACCCTCATCTTCATTAGGAATACTATCTGAGCTGCCTTTCGAGGAGTTTTCATATTGTTCTTGTTTTTATGGACAAATTATTGATATAACATGTATTTAATAACACATATTTTGTTGTTATTTTAGGTTATATGTTTAGTCGTATGAATATTTACAGATAATAAAACCAATTGATGATGTAACGTGATTTGACTGTACTATTAGGTGCGGAGACAATATATTGTCTTACATGCTTGGCCATGTACTTAAGAAATTTTCTTGTATCAAATATGTATTGTGTCATCTAAATAAGAAAGTTTGTAAGAAGAACAAAAGGCTAACATGTATACAACTTGAGAGGATTCTGGATTTCGTGAGAGTCAAATTTTTATCGGCGAACTAGAAATGTCTGATAGTGGTAAAAGTTTTTTATCTTTATACTACAGATCAAGATAATATGCTAGTATTCCTTAAACTTTTAAATATGATGTATCTCTGATTATGGTAAAAAAAATCACTAGTTTAACTCGTACACATGACGTATGAAAAATAGCATTTTCGAATACATTGCTCCAAGAAAATCGTGATGCATTATGGGATTTGATCCATATATATGATTTGCTAGTAGGAACCTATGAGTAATTTCTATTATTTATTTGATATGTTGTTTTTTGAATATTTGATTTATTTTATGTATTTTGTGATGCGTTATAAATATTTTATCTAATAAATTATTTGAACTTTATTTAATTTTATCTAATAAATTAACAATGATACAAAAATTAAAATAATCATTACGTGAGCTATTTAAAGTATGTTATTTATTTACTCGGTGGGACAAAAAATGCAACATGACGCTCTACCTTTTATATTAATAAGAAATGAAAAATACTTAATTTTAACCCCTAAGTCAAAATTAGATGTGTTTTTTATTTAACTTTTTCACAACTAAATTTGGCCTACAACATCAAAATCAGTTACATATTGGTTTCAATAATAATCAATTAATTTTGATCCAAACACTCGAAATGAATTATATTTTGGTTTGCAAAATGCAAAATAATGTTTACCTACATAGAGCAAATCATTTGCATTTTAGTTTAAAATATGTAAAGTAAAATTAACCTATACGGTGGAAATCGGTTGCATTTTTGTATACAAAATACAAAGTAATGTCTTCCCGCATGGTCAAAATTAATTTAATAGTGGTTTATAAAATGGGTCATACGCAGATGTATTTACAAAAGAAATAACCAACACATGTTATTGCGTTATTGGGTTACTTTAATAAACATTATCTCCAACCTTATGTACATTTAGTTCAACATAGTTCTATATTGTTTTTTTTATATATACCGGTAACGTGAATCATATCACCAATAAAAAAACTAACAAAAAAACATTATTTCTGATCTACAATATGAAGTGAAGTACGACAACCAATGCATTATTACTGAAGGTTAGTGGCATGGTTAATCAAATGAATTTATATCAATAATATAGTTTATTGACCAAGTTGTATGAAAAATGTATTGTGTGTAAGATATAAATTATGTCAACCGATTTTGCATGCATGTGAACACGAAAAAGTATCTATTAGATGTAATTATTTAAAATCAGTTCCAAATTATCGGGGTTTTGACCTCCCATACAAAGGCATAAAAAATACATTCAAGTTTTTCTCTTCAGACATTTCTGACAAAATAATTTAACCTTATTTGAATTGGGTGAACGAAAATCACATTTACAAGAGAGGTAAAGATTTACGCGTAGCTGAGTATAACCGACTTGAAAATTCTTATAGATAAAATTAGCTAATGATGGGTTGTAATTTTGTTTTGTTACGTTATCATGTAAATTTTTTAATTTAATATTATAAGTGGTTTGTTAATGTGAAATGTTTAATCATTTAGTGCATACATATTTACAAGTTTGTATTAGGTTAACATCCAAGTATATGAAGATTCTAACATAAACCTAGATAATCCTTACAAGAAACAACATTTATGGACGTGAATCGTGGTATGTAATTTTATCCAACTTATGTAAGAATATGATTTGGAACCATATATTATGTTATCTGAAACTTGTTGGAAACCGATTTGTTGCCCATATTTTGTTATATGCGTATTACCATTATATATATACTAAAATATTATTTAAAATTAAACCTTAACTCTATAATATGTTTGGGTGTATCTATAAAGACACATGTTTAACATAGGTCACTCATGAAGTATTGACAACAAGGAATGAGTTTGGTCAAAAAATTAAATTGTTGTCATTATTTGCATAATAAACAATATTTACGAAAAACATGAAGTAATCTCACCACCGACACCATTTTATCGTGATAAATTTTATGTTATGTAGGATTATCCAAAAGGCTTCATATTTATTAGGTGTTTGACCTTACATATGAAAAGCATGAAATGATAGTGAAAAAGTGTGTTGCGTCTAAATGATAAAATTATCGACTGCCAGTTGCAACACATTAGGGCGACCTTACTAAATAAAAAATCAATGCCTTTAACGAATTTGAGTATCATCAGAAACAAAATGTGGACGAATATAATTATACCTCATAATAAGGGTCACAAATGTCGATGTTGTTTGGTGCCTATCTATCTTTATTATGTTTTTATTATCGTATATCGAGTACTATTTTCTATTGTATCTTTATGTACTATTTTTAATTCAATATAAACAAAGTTGTTTTACAGTTAAAAGATTTAAAATAAGGCATTTTCATCATGAGAAGTAATAATACCTAAAAACATACTTTGAATTACAACATAATTAAGGTTACAAAACATGTACGTTACAAACAACAATATAATTGGTTAGTAGATGGTCGGTCTTCAGTAATGTTCGTCACCATGCAACCTTATTGTTTAGAAGGCTAGATTTTGGTGTATGTCATAATGTGGTCGAATAATAAACTCATTCAACTTTGACTATATAAGGAAACTATTTTAGGCTACATAAGATGAATGATTATAGTGGTTCGTTCGTTGCATGACTACTTGTCAAAATAAATAATTTAAACCATTTTTTACATACGTTAATTAAATCATTTGTTATTTAGGTGGGTAATGTAACTATATGTTTTTTCAGTGAGAAAAGACTTAACACCCTTGAGAGGTAAGATAAGTTGCTCAAAACACTAGAAAAAAATAAGCTACGATGTATATAAACAAGGTTGTAATGATGAAACAAATAAAAAAATTAAGCCTAGCTAGTGCAAGAATAACTTTTGCATGTATTGTAAACTTGTCATAAAAAGACAAGTCCAATCGGATTTCTTTCATTAGTGTTGGGAATATGGGTACTGCATATTCCATCTCCGTATACAAGTAAGAACATTTCGATCTCAATACTGGTATCATATTATCCGCTTTGGAACCCGAAGGCCCGCACGGCTTTGCTTTTAGTCCACTTTTAAAAGGCCTCATATTAGTTGAGATATGTTCCTACTTATATATCTTTCATCATTCCCATGTTTAACTGATGTTGGGTGTGGGAATTTGGTCGCCATCCTAACAAATACTCCTCTCAAACAAAGTACCACTTCATCCTTCTCTCAAGTGACTTCTATACGCCCACTCTAATCAGGTTGGGCCTACATGACCATAGAGGCACTACGGATATTACTGTTCACCTCCTCTTAGACCATATTGTCTTTTTCCTTAGCGTCACTCCCTACTCCAATCAAGAACCACCGCTTGATGAGTCAAGAGCACTCCGAACTAGGATCTTTAGAACAGATCACCTTGAGGACGACATCTGGCTATGTTCGACTTCCGAGAATTTCATAAGACATTCAAATAAGATTTTTCTTGTTTGGTCAAACTAGTTCTAACCATTTTTTTCTCAAATAATTTCATGTTGAACGATTATTTAGATGGAATAACTTTAGTTATTTTCAGATGAAGTACTTAAAATAATTATCATATAAAGCTTGTTCTCTCAATCATAATCATAGACTAACACATATTTAAAAAAAAATTATTTATCCATAATTTTTTTTATCATTTTATATTTTTTTACAATATTATCACTTCATTTTGATCATATAACAAATGATACGAAGGTTGTTGCTTACCATAAAAAGTCATCTCACATGTACGCGATACACAATGTGTCACTTTAACACCACATTCACATTCTACTTTGTCGACATATGTATTTTTAGTCAAATTGTAATTTTAAATTTAACATTGTGTGATGCTTTGGTGGCATCACCCCTCGTGTCTATGATTATTTAATTGTGTATAAAAATTTAAATATTACTTTACATTCCTCGAACAATGCTTTGATCTTCATGGGTTGAATATTGAGAAAAGTATTAATTTTCATCAAAAATAGTTTAAAGTTTAATTTATTTATCTAAATAAATCATTTCAAAGATAAATGCCCACTTAGAGAACTAATAATAATAAAAATAATAATTACTTTAGTTATGTTATATCAATTATTTTATTTTTTATTTTATATTTTATAATAATAAGGAGCTTACCGATTTGTTGTCGTATTTTGGTACTACTTGACCTTGTTAGTGTGTGGGTTTGAACCAAGATATTTTATCTTACTCTAAAATTTTCAAATAAGTTATATAAATCGTTTATATGGTTAGTATGTTTCTCTACGACTCGAAATTGATTGCCAAATACTCGATCATATTCCAAGCATAAAAAATCTCGTTAGGTGCCTTTGTTTTTATGAATATATTTTTGCATTAGTTATAATGATTTTGTTTATGTACCTTGCATAACAAGTGTATCGCGTCTAAACAAATGAGTTTTGATTATTATTATTTTAAAAAAATGATTTAATAGATTGATCAGATGAGAAGTTAAGATCATCTAAATTGGAGAAATTGATGAGAAGGTTGGACAAACCTCAAAATGACCAAATCGAAGCTTTTGGAGCTTTAGTCTAGTGTTTTCTTCAATTACTATGTATTTGATCGCGGTGAACTAGCAAGGATGAAATAACACGTGCTTCAGCCCAATACTCGTCGTGATTAACTATATGTTGATCACGGTAAAGTTGTTATGCTGAAACAAATAGGCATTTCATCTTAATTGTCGCGATGAAATAGAATTTGTTGCAATCAGCTCCGAATTTTTAGAATTTCATAACGTGGTAAATAGATGAATATGTACTTTTTATTGTCAATTGATTGTATAACATTAACTTTAAAAATCAACGGAATAACTTATTCTATCAAAAACTAACTTTATGTTCAATGTGTGATACTAATAAAAAAATTATTAAAGATGTTCTACGTTTTTGTAAGTTATAATGATATAAAATATTGAGGAATTAAAGTAATTATGTAAAATAATTTAGTTTGAATGTTTTATAGTTAAATAATATATTTAACACGTAATGTAAATGTTAGAGGCTGATAGTGCAATTTATCATAATTTGTAACCAAGTCTGCTATTTACACCCCTTTCTTATAAAGAGGAGGGGGATTGGAAATAAACTCTCTTGATCATTTTGAATAATAACTACTTTTATTTTTATTCTCTTTCTAAGTAGTCTGAATTACTTTTTCTCTCTATAATTACTCTAAACATTCAATCTTTTCACGAATGATTTACTACTTAACATTGGCGACCACAGTGGGAGTGAGGTGAGGTACCTATGTAACAGTTCTAAAACGTACAAATTTACGATTGAATTATGATGGATCCTTAAGTTAGAACCAATCTGACAATTATGGTGGAAAATGATGCACTTGATTCAGACTTGGTTAGAGAAGAAAACTGAGATAAATGATTAATTGAACAAAAAAAGCAACAAGTTCAGTCTGAAAGGATGAGGTACGACGAGTAGATAAGGAAATGGATTTGGGAAATTAATCTGATGAGTCTTATACAACTCATCGGGAACAAAGTGACCGTAAAAAATACGTTTTCAATCAAATATAGAATATCATTATACTCGAAATGAGAAGAATGATAATAATCGGCGACTGGTGTTGGTGTGGATAAAAGTAGCCTGAGGGTAGGCTAGTAATTTTGAGTGGTGTTTTAAGGCGGTGTAAGGGTGTTTTAAGATATTTCAGGGTGTTTCAAAGTGTTTCAAGGGTGGAGAGAGAATTAAGCAGCCTGGCAGCAGTTAATTTTTCTTACCCATAGTTAATGCTGGTGGTTGGGTATTTATAGTGTGAAATTTGGGCCCTTATAGGCTTTCGGGTCAAGTTTAATGGACCCGGGTCATGTTTAAAGACCCATGAGTTTTAAGCAGATGTGCAGGTAGCTTAGTCAGATAGTGATTAGGTTTTTTAGTACTTTAGTCATAGTTCGAACTGCCTTATGTTTGCAGTGTTCAAAGTCACCTGTCCGGTTCAACCAGTGCTGTTCGAACTGAAGTCATGGAGTCTGTCCGAATTTACGGGGTGACTTTACCTTGGACTACCCTTCCGGGGAGCTCTTTGAACTCGGACTCATCAGGAGCCCCTTTTTTAGGTATTTGAACAAGTGTCCTTGTTTAAAGAACTGAAAAACAGTCCGATTGAGGAAGTGGTTTTCCAATTCGAAGAGAATTGAGATAGGCCCGGACAACCCAACTGTTATGAATTCCAAACGGTTCTTTGTCAGAGGTAGTGGGACACGTGTCACACCCTGGCTGGTCACTTCAGCCGTTTTTTCATCTGAAAAATCGCACCACTTTATTGAACAGGTAACTTCTTTAAATGTTTTTGATGACGTCAGCGCCGTTTTTTTTAATCATTGCCCAACTTTTCGGATTCTCCTAGGAATCAAACTCTTTTTTACATTTACTATAAATTCCATTTGTCTTTCACAGTTTCATTTTCACTTTTACTTTGCCATTTCACTCGAAAACTTCATCTCTCTAAAACTTCAAACTTTCCTTAGTTGTTTTATGTTCACAGCAAGAACAGCTCTAATCAAGGGTGGCTGGCTCAATCTTTCAGAACTAGAGAAAGCTCAAAGGGTTGAAAAAGAGAAGAGACTTGCAGCAGGGCTTCCAGCGTCGCCTGTTGAAAAACCAGCCCCTTCAATCGAAGAATCTGATAGAGGTTCGTCGTCTTCGAAAGGTACGAAACCTAGAAAACTCTTTCAATCAACACTCTCCCCAATAGTTTCTGGCTCATCAGTCCAAGAATCAATCCCCACTGTCGAACCGGGGGTCGCTGTTACCAGTGTTAGGAAGAAAACCACTTTTATTGCTATGGGGTCCGACTCTGATCATTCTCCAGACAAGCTGATCATGAAAAGACCAAGTAGACTGGTTAAGGGACTCTCCTCAAAAAATACCAGTGAGTCGGGGTCCGGGACAACTGTTAGAACCCTCCGGGAGAGGCCGGTTGGTCCGGAGGCTAGCAGTCCACTACCTCCTAAGGAAACTTCGACCTCAGAAGCTCAAACTGAGGTGAGGACTCAGAAACATACAACGAGCCGCCAGTCCGGAGGATCAGCTGTACCAAGCTTCATCCCTCCCCGGGCTGTTTCTGCAGAAGCTCCCCCAACAGTAATGGAGGAGAGGATGGAAGACTCCACAGAGGAGGTCAGGTTTGAGTCCGAGTCTTCCGGACAAGCTGAAACTGCAATAGTTGTTGCCAAGAAAGGCAAAGAGGATTTGTACCTGAGCCGTCCGGATCTGCCGGAGAGCCTTGAAGGGAAAGTTGGGCCCTGCTTTGACAAGGTAGAATTTAAGTATCTCTTATCTTTGTTAAAAACCAAGTACATGTTTATTCATACTAAAGACTTGGGACGGCTTCGCACTAAGTGGGGGATCCCTGAAAACGTAAAGATTCGAATTCCCATCGATCCGGAGACCCCGATGGATTGCAAGAGAAACGAGATCGTCTTTTTTACAGAGCTGTTCAATTGGGGACTCAGGTTCCCATTGGATCCGGAGATAGTGCGCTATTTCCATTTAGTCAAGCTATGTCCATCGCAGCTGAGCCCCAACGGATGGTACACCTT
This sequence comes from Limnanthes douglasii subsp. nivea, assembly GCA_036936605.1. NCBI lineage: Eukaryota > Viridiplantae > Streptophyta > Magnoliopsida > Brassicales > Limnanthaceae > Limnanthes > Limnanthes douglasii. Next base: position 273,431,835 of record JAUPFV010000001.1, on the reverse strand, counting down.
GATGTCATGCATTATGGCGTCCAGGCTGTCCGGAATCCCTCTTCCCATGGAAGAGTTTGCTGCTGTGGCAAGTCTATGCAAACATCACCAGTTCCCCTTTTATCACTTTAATATGGGGAACAATCTGAAAGCCGTTGATGATCTCCTGGAATCGGAGAATAAATGGAGGAGCCAGTTTTTGTTTGTAAGTGGCTCATGGGAGAATGGTAATAAAATCAAGGTCGGGGAGAATCCCAGCCTTCTTCGAAGTAGATGGAGGAGCGATCGTAAGTTCTCCTTTAAGCTTCTGTTCGAATCTTCCCTTTTTTAAGCTTTCACTAACTAGTTATTCTTTTGTTTTGTTAGAACTGCCAAAAGAGTTCGGAGACTACCTAAAAGCCGGACAGGTTACCTGTGGCAAGATAAATGCGTGGGCCGCAGAGAACTGGGAGAACCGGTTTCACAAGGCTTTCACTCCGGGGAACTTGGCGAGATCTCACCTGTGGAACACCACAGGTCGAAGAGATTTAACATGGGAGGAGTTCTCCACCCCTCCGGATGATGACGTAGTGCTGAGAAGGTCTCACGAGCTAGATGGGACCCTTTTCCTCCATCTCCGGGCCAAAGCCCCAAGTAAAATGAAGGGCCAGAAGAAGAAAGGGAGGAAAACAGCAACGGATACGGAGAAAAAGGCTCCAACTGACACAGAGGTGCCAGTCCCAGCTCAAGTTGATGCAAACCTTCTTCAGGTAGTAGAAGTGGAAAGTAAGAAACACGGAGAGACTCCCTCAAAACCTTTAAGGGCCTCCAAACGAACTCGCAAGCAAATAAGTGATAGTGCTGACAGAGAGGTAAAAAAGAAGAAGACCTCTCAAGAAGAAGAGTTTGCTGTCCGGGATCCGGAGCCCACTTTCTCAATTGACCCAACGTTGGCTGAAGAGATCCCCGGGAACCTTAATGAGGGGATCCCAAAGGAACTCCACACTGATGAGATCGAACGGGGAGAGATCAATATGGATGAAGTGGATGTCACCGGTCTGGGTTCTCTAGGTGACTACTTTCTTGGCCTGTCTAGAGATGAGTTCGCAGGGCCATATGTTCCCCCAAGTAGCTCCAACACAGTAAACTTCAATGGTAAGACTTTCTTGGTTTCCAGTGAGAGGGATGTTATAGCCCATTCCCTCCTTAGCAACGTGCAACCCGTGCTCACCCTGGAAAGGCAAGTCCGGAGTCAGGCAGAAACCATTAAAGAGCTTAAGTCTGAGAAGGAGAAACTGTCCGATGACCTCCGGAGTGCCACTACTATGGTTGACTTGCTTAAGGAGTTGAACGAACAGCTAAAGAATAAACAAGGGGAAAGCAACACAAAAGTTGCTTCTTTAGAGAAAACCTTAGAAGATCTCCGGGCTAAGCTGTCTGAATTGGAGAAGGACTTGAAAACCTCAAAAGATGAGACTGCAGCAAAAGAGAAGCTTGTCACCAATCTGACTACTGACAAACTTGCTTTAGAGAATGCAGTGACTCAGGCTGTTGGTGAGAAAGCTGCTCTGGTGAAGGATCAAGAGGCCATGATCAAGGCCAAAATCAATGCTTATGCCAAAGAGATGATACGGAGTGAGGAATTATTGATTGAAAAGGTGAAGTCCGACATGGTCCTTCTATTTCATGAAAAGTTCCCGAAGAGGAGACTTGGGGACTTATGGCGTTATGTGGATGATGACGATCTCCCATATTGGACCATGGTTGATGAAGGGTATACTGATATATCCTCATCTGGTGACGATGAGGAAACCGGAGAGAGTCCGGGTGAAGAAGAGGCTGACCCCAAAGGCAAGAAGGTCATTGAGGAAAAAAGCGATATCAAGACCAAGGGAACAGATGAGGGTGAGCCATCTTCAAAGGCCCCACCTTAGTTGGTAATTTATTCTGTTTACTTTCTGTTCGAACCAAAGTCCTTGGAAGGCCAAGGCACCTTTTTTTTTGTGATGCTGTCCGTTTTGACCGGACAGATTTTTGTATTGTGTTTAAACTTGTTTAAAAAGTCCTTGGAAGGCCAAGGCAACTTTAAGTTTATTGAATGAACGTTTTATCTCGCACATCCTTTCTCTTATTCCATAGTCTGTTTGAATATCTTGGAGTTTAAGTAATTTCAAGTTATCGTGTTGTGAGAGTGTTTAGTTTCTCTGGCTAGAATTTAAGTAGCCCTTAGATCTTTCAGTCCGGGTAGTATGGCAATCAACAGAATTTTGTAAAAACTTAGAAAATTGTTTAAGAAGGCTCCAAGTTTTATTGAAAGCTCTCCGTGGCACCGGAGAGAGGTAGTGGTATGCCCCCAAATATTTACATGGATATTTAAACAAGTAAATATTTACATAAGTTTTATTCCAAATACATTCGAAGGTGTTCAATATTCCAAGGGTGAGTTAAAACCCTGCCATCTTTGTCTTCCAACCAGTATGTGCCAGGCTTGATTCTTTCAATCACAGTATAGGGACCCTCCCAAGTTGGGGCCAGCTTTCCGAAGATTTTTTCCTTGGTACGCAAGAAAACCTTCCTCAATACCTTATCTCTTGGTTGAAAATCCCTTCGTTTAACTTTAGAAGCAAACCTGCTTCTCATCAAGCCTTGATAGTGTGCCATTCTAAGATGAGCTTTTACTCGCCTTTCTTCAATTAAATCAAGTTGATTTCTAACTGCCATTTCATTAGCCCGTCCGGAGAAGTTATGAACACGAAAAGAGGGGAGTGTCTTTTCTATGGGAGCTACTGCATCCATCCCATAGACCAAGGCAAAAGGTGATTCTTGTGTGGCAGCCCCAAGCGTCGTCCGGTAGGCCCACAAGACTTCTTGTAAATAACTAGGCCACTTCCCAGCAGCCCCTTCCAAATTTTTCTTTAAACCGGACAGTATTGTTCTGTTAGCCACTTCAACTTGCCCATTAGCTTGTGGGTGGAATGGTGAAGAAAAGCAATGCTGAATACCCCTCGAGGCACAGAAGCTCTCCATTTCTCTGTTGTCAAACTGTGGCCCATTGTCTGTTGTTATTCTCTGGGGAACACCAAATCTGCAACATATGTTGGATAGAATGAATTTTATAACAGCTTTTGATGTTGTTCCTGCCAAGGGGGCTGCTTCTATCCACTTCGAAAAGTAGTCAATGGCTACGATTATGGTTTTACGCCCTCCGGACGCCATAGGGAGGGGCCCAACTAAGTCTAATCCCCATCGAGCAAAAGGGATAGGCTCAGAAATTGATTCCATAGGAATGGCTGGTACATGAATTTCATTGCTGTACCTCTGGCATGGGTCACACCTTCTTACCAGTTCCTTGGCATCTTTCATTATTGAAGGCCAATAATATCCGGAGAGTAGCACTCTTCTTGTTAACGCTCTAAATCCACAATGGGCTGATCCCTCACCATCATGTAATTCGGAGAGAACTATTTGTGACTCATGATCTCCTAAACAGCGTAGGAGAGGTTTGCTATAGGATTTCTTGTACAAGACCTCTCTAATCATGATGAAACCACGAGCCTTGTGTTTTAGAGTTCTGGCTTGTGATTTATTCAAAGGTATGATGCCTTCGGACAAATATTGTATAAGAGGAGACCTCCAATCCTGAGGCTCATTCACTTGTATTTCAAAGATTTCTTCTTTTTCCCCTTCATCAAGTTGGATAGAAGGACTTTCAAGCACATGGATCCATGGATAGGACTCCGTGTATGCTATTGTTGCCAATGAGTCTGCTAGCTCATTCTCTGCCCGGGGAATATGTTCATAGATAACAGCTTTAAACTTCATTGCTTCATTTTTCAGGAGAAGTAAATATTTAATCAATTGTTCTTTTCTAGCTTCTGATAGGCCCAAGGCATGGTGGACAAGCAATTGGGAGTCGCTTAGCAGCTTGACCCTTTTTGCTCCACAGATATAAGCCAATTTCAACCCAGCTATAGCTGCTTCGTATTCGGACTCGTTATTAGATGCTCTGAAAGCAAAACAAATAGCTTGGAACATGTTGTCCCCATAGGGGGAAGTAAGACATATTCCTGCCCCAGATCCTATGGCACTGGATCCTCCATCTGTTCGGACAATCCACACTTTTTTGTCTTTTGAATCAGCAGGTTGCTCTGAGTCCCTATCAGAATGGAATTCGACCAGAAAATCAGCCACAGCTTGAGCTTTTACTGCTGTTCGAGGAGCAAAGTCTATGTCGAAGTCCCCCAACTCTACTGACCACTTTGTCATTCTGCTTGAGATGTCTGCTTTTTGAAGGACATTCTTTAAAGGGAAAGACGTCCGGACAACGATAGGATGAGCCTGAAAATAAGGTCTCATCTTTCTTGCAGCTATCACCAAGGCCAATGCTAGTTTCTCAAGTTTCAAGTAACGGCGTTCAGCATCAATCAGGCTTTTGCTGATGTAGTATACCGGGTGAGGGTACCCATCAACCTCCCTTACTAGCACAGCACTGATGGCACAGCTTGAAACAGCCAGATACACAAAAAGAGTCTCCCCATCGATTGGTTTGAACAAGGTCTTGGGGGAGGACAGATGCTTTTTGATTTCATTGAATGCCTCATCACACTGTGGTGTCCACTCAAACCCCTTTGCACCCTTCAAAGTTTGAAAGAAAGGAGCACATCTGTCCGAAGACCTTGAGATGAATCTGTTCAAAGCTGCTAACCTCCCCGTTAACCGCTGTACTTCTTTAATGTTTCGAGGAGGCTCCATTTGAAATAAAGCATTGAGTTGGTCCGGGTCGGGCTGTATTCCATGCTCACTTATAATATACCCTAAGAACTTCCCGGACTGTACTCCGAACACTCATTTTTCAGGATTTAACTTTAAATTTACCTTGGCCAGATTGGCAAAAGTCTCCTGGAGGTCGGACAAGTGCAGCTGCTCATCCACACTTTTCACCATCATATCGTTAATGTAGACCTCCATATTTCTTCCAATTTGATCAGCAAATGTCTTATTGACTAACCTTTGATAAGTAGCCCCAGCATTTTTCAAACCAAAAGGCATCACCTTGTAGCAGTGTAAACCTCTATCCGTAACAAAAGTAGTATGCTCTTGATCCCTTGGATCCACCTGGATCTGATTGTACCCGGAGAAAGCATCCATGAAGGAGAGTAACTTGTTCCCAGAAGTAGAATCTACCAGCTGATCTATCCGGGGAACCGGATACAAGTCTTTTGGGCAAGCTCGATTAAGATCTGTGAAGTCAATGCACATTCGCCATTTACCATTTTTCTTTTTTACCAAGACTGGATTGGCAGTCCACAAAGGATACTGAGATTCTTTAATGTGCCCCATCTTTGTGAGTCTGTCAACCTCTTGTATAATGACATCAGCCTTTTCTTTTGAAAAAGCTCTCCTCTTTTGCACCACAGGTGCCACATCCCTCCGAACAGATAGGTGATGGGAAATCACCTCTGATAGAACTCCAGTAACATCAGCATTGCACCAAGCAAAGACATGCTGATGGTCTTTTAAGAATTTTAACATCTCTTCTTTCAACACTTGGCATTTTGGACCCTATCTTGACAAATTTCCCTTCTTCTAAGCAGTGTGTCTCAACCTCCTCAACTGGGATCAACACTCCGGGGGTCTCCCTGGGGTCATCAATTTCACCCTCACCCCCAGAAAGGCCCTCAAACTGCTATTGGTCATTTATACGGACTGCCCCCAGCGTTCGTGGAGCCAAGGCAGTGGCATAGCATTCTCTTGCAACTTTTTGACTGCTCCGGACAACCCCAACCTGCCCCTGAACAGCATATTTTAAACACTGATGGACTGTCGAAGCCACTGCATGCATCCTAGAGAGCCAAGATCTCCCTAGAATAGCATTGTAACAAGTGGGACAGTCCACCACAATGAAAAGTATTCTGACCGTTTTCTTGAAAGGGCCTCTGCCCAACAATACTTCTTCTTCGAACTCACCGATTACATCAGCTGAGCTGCCCGTGAAGCCTACAATCGATCGGTCTGACTTTTGAATCACAGCTGGATTTTTCATTTTCTTGTAAGTATCTAAGAAAAGGATATTGGCAGAGCTCCCAGTATCTACCAGGATTCGCCTTATCTCATTGCCCCCTATCGATGCTCCTATGACAACAGCATCTTCATGAGGGCCAGCAATGTCTCTCAAATCATCCCCATCAAAGACAATGAATGGGAATAAACTTGACGATTGATATGAGGTCATGCCCCCTTCTAGTTGGGTTGCCAAATTATGAACATGCCTTTTTCTTGATGAAGTGGTAGGAGCCGTTACAGTGTCCCCTCCGAAAATTGTCAAGGACTCAAAGAATTTAATGAGCCCGGAGACCGACCTGGAACGCTCCTCTATTGCACCCACTCTGTTCCTTGTTGGATCAGGATCCAAGTATTCAGATTCCACATCAAACCTTTCAACGATTACCATAGCCCCTTCTGGGGCAGCATTGACCGGACCAGCCCGGTGAGTGTTGTCAGGCCTGTTGCCTCCCCTTCTTTTAACGTATGCACCCAATTTCCCTCTTTCAATCAGGTTCTGAACCTCTTGTTTCAAGGCTATGCAATCATCAGTAGTATGGCCAATATCATTGTGATATTGACAAAAAGAACTGTTTCGATGTTCTCTGGGAGACTACAAGGTTGCCGGTCTCCGGTAGTGTACTTCATCTTTAGTTTTTTCGAAAATGGTCGCCACACTTTCTTTGAGCTCTGCAAACCACTCCGGTTGGACCCACGGCCCCCTTTTGTTTCTAGATTGCTGACTTTGTGCAGGAGCAGCTGGTTGAGACTGAGCTTTTCCTCTTCCATGCCCCTGTCCAGTTTCTCTAGCTTTGTTTCCGGACTGGTTTTGATTGGGAGTTGGTGTTACCGGGGTGGATCTCACCTGCCTGTGCACCCTGGTCTTTTTTGTTTCATCAACATTTATTTGCTTGCCGACTTGATTTAGCAATCCACCCCAGGTCATGGCTTTCTTCCTTGTTACTGAATCGGCCAGGTTGCCCGGGTTCAAACCTTGTCTCAGGGATGCTATTGCCACTTGTTCAAAGCAATCAGCCAACCCGTTCTTTGTGTTCACAAAACGACTTATGTATTCTTTCAACGATTCATTTGGCTCTTGGGCACAATGGATTATGGTATCTCCATTGCCCTTGAGCTCCTTACTCCCCACAAATTGCCTTCGAAAGTCCATCCAAAAGGTATCAAAGTCTCTGATACAGCCCTGAGGAAGGCTGTTATACCACTTCAGAGCACTCCCCGTAAAGGACTGGGAGAATGCCCTGCAGAGTAGTTTATCATCATCATCAAAGTTCATCATGAAGTTCTTGAATTGCTCCAGATGATTGTCTGGATCAGTACTGCCATCGTACTTCTCCATCTTGGTGCTATCAAACCTCTTGGGGAGGTTTCCGGATATGATTTTAGAAGACAGTGGAGACTGCCTCCAATTCCTTCCACGACTGAACACGGTATCATCATTAGGAGTTGCAAAGATACCTGGCTCATCATGGAAGGCAAAAGGATCCATCAGCATCCGGTCTACATGCCTCCGGTGAGATGACCCTTTTCCAATATGCCTTTTCATTCTTCCATGGCGATCTCTTTTTCTAGAATACTTTTTAACTTGCTTTTGTTTTTTCCTGGTTCGCCCTTCGTCACTGCTGGAGGACAAGGACTTTTCATTCCCCTCACTGTCCGAAGAGCTGTCCGAAGATTCTGAACTTGAGTCAGAACTCTCCACAGGCTTGGACCGGTGAGACTTTTTAGAACTGGCATGTGTCTTTTTAGTGCTCACATGAGTCTTTGAAGCCTCATGCTCTCGAGGGTTATCAGAGCGATGAGCAACTGATGCTTTGGATTTCTCCTTTACGCCCATCTTGGCCTTTTCAGCCCTCAGAGCTTCTATTTCAACCCTCAACCTGCCACGCTCCTGGACAGTATATTCATCGTTCTCTTCCACCACTTCGAGCAAAGCTGGTGGAAGCTCTGGATTATCCGGATTCATTCGGACAGAATTCTTTTACTTGGTTTTGAATGTTTGATTCAGGCACCGTCGCCTCCCACTGTGGTCGCCAATTTGGTGTGGATAAAAGTAGCCTGAGGGTAGGCTAGTAATTTTGAGTGGTGTTTTAAGGCGGTGTAAGGGTGTTTTAAGATATTTCAGGGTGTTTCAAAGTGTTTCAAGGGTGGAGAGAGAATTAAGCAGCCTGGCAGCAGTTAATTTTTCTTACCCATAGTTAATGCTGGTGGTTGGGTATTTATAGTGTGAAATTTGGGCCCTTATGGGCTTTCGGGTCAAGTTTAATGGACCCGGGTCATGTTTAAAGACCCATGAGTTTTAAGCAGATGTGCAGGTAGCTTAGTCAGATAGTGATTAGGTTTTTTAGTACTTTAGTCATAGTTCGAACTGCCTTATGTTTGCAGTGTTCAAAGTCACCTGTCCGGTTCAACCAGTGCTGTTCGAACTGAAGTCATGGAGTCTGTCCGAATTTACGGGGTGACTTTACCTTGGACTACCCTTCCGGGGAGCTCTTCGAACTCGGACTCATCAGGTGTGAGTGGGACTTCTATATCAGATTCTGAGGGTGACTTGTTTGAGCAGAAATGGTATTGGCCTTCTTCGAGGGGAGAGAGTAGTCGGCCTTGAAAATCTCAAAGAGAGCACAAGTCTAAGAGATATGATAAGCTAATGTATGAGAGGGACAACTATCTATTTGATGGAAACACATCTAATCAATTTATAAATAGTGCAGATCAAAATCTATATGCATTGATGGGGACGACCAGAGTAAATATATATATATATATATATATAGTATATTGGAGGAACTCCTTTTTTTCTCAAAGATCAGGTCAATACCTCTTCCGAAGTGTTTTGATATATCGAAAGTTTTAAAGTTTGACGGAATAGAAGATCCTGATAACCACATTGAACAATTTAAGAATTATATAATGAACTTTGACAATGATGACAAGTTGGTGTGCAGAGCGTTCTCTCAAAATTTTAAAAGAGCTGCTTTAAAGTGTTAAAATAGAATTCTAAGGGGGTATATTACCAACTTTGGAATTTTTTATACCGTATATAGAATAGAATTTGTGGGAAGAAAAAAAATGTGAGCTAACAGTGATACCAAAACAAGTTGTGGAGGAAAATTTGAAGGATTATACGAGATATTTTGTATTGACAAATACTGAGCTGGAATATTGTGAAGACCAAGTTTCTGTGGCGGTTTTTAGGCAAGGTTTGCTTTTGGGTGATTTGGCAAGCGAGACTACGAGGAGAAGGGCGTTGACCTTTGGAGCTTTAATGGCTCAAGTTAAAGAGCAAGTTAAAGTTGAAGAGTCAACAAGAGTTCGAATCGGATCAAACTCAAATCAAAGAAGTTTGGGACAAGTCCTTGCATGCAAGGGTACTTGGGGAGTACTTCGAATTCCAAGGTACCGTCACGTCAGAAGACAAACACCAATTTACCTCCTCATACAGGATCTCAGCCTACTAATTACCAACCGCCCCGGGTGAAGTCTAACCAATAGATACGTCTATAGTATTTTGTGGATTAACTGAAAGCACGATAATAATCTTTGAGAGAGCTAAAAATCATGTTAATTTAAGAAAACTTGCCCCGATAAATAGGCCAGTGGAGAACAAAAAATTATGAAAGTACCATAATGACATAAAGCATGACACTACAAATTGTATAGCTCTGAAGAAATATATTTAAATTTTGATAGAGAATGACAAGTTGATAACTTTTGTCAATGGATGGGGAAATGGTCGGAAGAATCTGAGTACAACTACACATATATCGCGAACACGCATTCTAAACAAGAATGTATATTAATGATCGTGATTCACAGTTGGAGAAGCATGAAGACTTCAATGTAGCCTCAAAATACTTAGATTCAGACCCATGTTGAAGGGTAATATTGACGGTGGATGAATCAATATTCCAAGGGAAGGTTCATAGTTTGTGTGAGTATTTTGAATCGTTAGCTATATTTGGAGGATATACTGTGGCGGTGAATACCAATAGTTCTAGTATAAAACACATGGTAAGTTTGGGAAACTCAATTAGAAGGCAAAATGTCAACACATCTTTATGGAAGGAATGTTACGCCTTTCATTTTGTTTGATGAGGATGATTTAAGGGGTATAGCTGGATACCATGAGGATACGGTGGTGAACGGTGCGGAAATAGCCAGAACTGAAATCCAACGGATATTAATCGATATTGGTAGTTCTACGAATGTGTTTTTCAATTAGACATATCAAAATATGCACAATCCACCTACAATTCTTCGATATGAGTGTACCATGATTGGATTTAAATGGGTTACTGTGCAAGTTATTGGGGAATTCCAATGAGAAATTTTGTTGTGAAGAGGTTATTTCAAGAAAAAAGTTCAAGTGTTGTTTATGGTTGTGGAATGTTCGACCAACTACAACGTAATTTTTGGGAGATTATGGTTGTCTCGAATGCGTGTTGTTGTTCGAATGTCCATATGTGCTTGAAGTATATAATTTGTGATTGTGTCGGAGTAGTTCGAAGTGATCAGAGTGGCAAGAGAGTGTTATACATTAGCTTTGCATACAAGAATAATCACAACTGTTGATCAAATTGCAAAATAATAATCAGGGGGTTGATTTTGGATGATGAAGGGATAAATAATCTGAAGGAGACCTCAGGACCATTAGTATTAAGAGCAAACGTAGAAGTGTATGTATTTTTTAATAGGAAGAGTTTGCGATTATGGACGTTACTGTCACCTACTTTGCTTTATCAATTATCGAAGTAATTTTCTGACAATTTAGACGTATTTACTTGGAAAACCAAGGATGTTGTAGAGGTTCCTTCGTACGTAATATGTCATAGTTCGGATTTAAACCCCAAAGTTAGGACCATTATTAAAAAAGAGTTTTTTATGTAGGAAAATATGAGGCAATTGTAGCTGAGGCGGATCGCTTGTCTAAGGTCAGACATATACGAGAAGCACAATATTCATTGTGGATTCCGAATCCAGTTCTTGTTAAAATAAGAACGATAAATGGAGGATGGGATTCAAATATATGGATCTAAATAGGACATGTCCAAAAGATCCATTCCATGTGCCCAGGATCGACAAGCTTGTTGATTCAACTTCATGAAATATTATTCTCTATTTCATGGATGTGTTCGCATGTTAATTAAATCCAAATGAATATAAAGGTTCCAAAAGGTATTACGTTAATAACTGGTTGATGATTGCATTGTTACCGAGTCATGCCTTTTGGTCTTAAGAATGTTGGGGCAATGTCGGGGATATCCCAGGCTAAAAGAACCAACTTTATCTATATCTTTGTGAGTTTAAAAAATTAAATTTGTTGTTTGACGAGATGATTGTCGAGCACATCAATCGATGGAAAAACATAGTTGTAGATTATTTGGTAACTATCGCATATACAGAGGATATCTCTGGATATTATTACAAGAAATTCCATCTATATTGACAAAGTCGGAACAATGCAAATATTATGAGGAGTGTTTGTCACTTCAGAAAAAAAAATCAGGGTGATTAAAGATTTGATATAACAAAAATTTTACTAACACGGATGCTACCTGAAGACACAAAATTAACTCAGAGGTTGAGATTTAGAGCCCATTGCTATGCAATATTAGATGGAGTGTTATATAAGAAGTCTTTGAGTAGGACGTTATTACGATATTTGGTTAAGAACGAGTCTTAGAAATTTTTATCTAGAACTGCATGATGGGGAGGGCTCTACTCATTTGGGGATTTAAGGCTTTGACTAAAAAGGGTTTTATTGGTAGGTACTATTGGCTTTCGATTATGAATGATGCCAATAATTTAGTACGAAGCTGCGATACTTATCAAATATTTGTGAATTATATTCATAAACTGACAGTACCATTAATTTTAATTTCTGAAGCGGTTCCTTTCGATAGATCTAGATTGGATTTAGTACGCTCATTACCCATGAATTCGGGAGGACAGAAAACGATTATAATGGCAATGGTTTAATTTTTAAAGTGGGCTAAGTTTGAACCATTGTCAAGGACGAGAGCTAAATATGTTATAAAATTTATTGTGTCTAATATTTGTTATCGATTTGGGGTTTCTCAGAAGATTACCACAAATAATGGACCACGGTTTAATAATAGATATATGACCTATTTCTGTAATTCGAGGGGAATTATACATTATTTTTCAACACGCTTCATCTTCAATAAAATGGCCAGGTGGAAGTTACCAAACGATCTATTTCAGAAGGATTGAAGAAAAATCTGACATGTGTTGCTGGGAAATGGCATAACTATCTTCAAGAGGTATTATGGGCTTATAGAGCGACACCTAAAGAAGTAACTCACGAGATGCGTTTTAGTATATGAAATGGATGACGTGAGTCCCTTGGAGTCAATCTTACCATCTTATAAACTACTAAATTATTCCGTCTTCCAGTCACGAGGAGACTAGAAGAACACAACTTGATTTAATCGAATAAAAGAGGGTTAGGGGCATTTGAATTTGATGTATTATAAAACTATAATTAAGAATCGCAAAAATTCGAGGGTGAGACAAAGAAATTTTAAGATAGGTGGTAAAGTTTTGACAAAGGTATTCTTGCACACAAAGGATAAAAGACTGGGAAAAATGGCTCCAAACTGGGAAGGACCTTACTCAATAGTAGAGAAGATTAAACCATGTATGTATTGTCTCCAAGATGAATAGGGGATACTTTTGCAGCATCCTTGGAATATTGAGAATTTGGAGAGTTTACTTCAATTACATCTTCAATCATTGATATAGGAGGAGTTTTCGAGAATCTCTTATTTTTATTTGAGCTATCAACCTTTTTTCTTTTTCTCGAGGACTTGGTTTGTTTCTTTTCGGTGTTAAAAAGGGTTAACTTCAGAAACTTTTCTCTTCGATTTTCTTTGTGGGCTCTTTGTATTTGGTTCGTTTGAAGAACCAACTTCATATTTTCTTCTTCTTTTTCTTTGGAGGTAAATGGTTTTGAGCTCTATTCCAAGAAGACAACATGATGCGTGCATCAGGAGCAGTTAGTTTATTCAAAATGTTTCATACACTATGAGGTTCCATCAATTTGTCAGCTGGTACGACAGAGTCTGAAGAGATCTTACATAGCTCAAGTCGAAGTCCATAGGCACAAATTTCTTTGTTGCACCATTCTCTCTCTGCCCATTAAGTTAGAATAGTTGAACTAAATTAAAAAAACAAAGTGTTAGGTTACTTACTGGTGCTTTTCCATTTGAGGTTTAACCTCAATGGGTTTTTGGTAAAAATATATTTTTCATTATCCTAAGCACCAAAAATAAAGAAACAGTATGTTTTCATAGTTTGTCATCTTTGAGAAGATAAAAAATGAGCTTCGAAGAATTGCCAAGGGTAAAGTAGTAGAAGGGCATAACAAGATTATTCGAGAGACCAGTTTGTGCGATGAACTGTTCTATTGGCAGAATGTTGGCAAGTCTTTATCAATTATACTTGATAGCAGAGTAAACTATAAATTTGGACTCGCTTGTGTTAGACACAAATCAATTATCTCGAAGTAGTCTACCACGACTGGGTCCAACGGAAGCCGAAGACCCCAATTTAAAATTTCAGGGTAGAAGACAAGTTCTTTTTCCATACAAGACATTGAAGTCTCTCCTACTACTGGTAGCCGAATGGTGACATTATCAGAGATTCCATATTGTTTTTTGAGAGTCTCAGCCCCAGATTGGTTGTAATATTCATACTCTATATTCTTGAGTGCAATGAGGTATTCAGGGACGACGTCCATGAGATTCACATTTAGACGTGCATCAATGTCCTTGGGAAGAATGATTTTTTCTTTAATCTTCTTTTTCTTTTTATTTGGAGCTGGTTTCTTAAAAGTATTACCCTCGAAGTCTGTTAGAGAAGTAGCTTCTGCATTTTAAATATTTGATTCACTATATTTCCTAGATTCAGACTCAACAATCTCCTCGAAGACTTCGTCTCGAAGTTGAGAGGGGGGAGGCAGTATTGGTATGAGTAGTTTGAGAATTATCAGGTGCACTTGAGTTGGTTTATTGATTGGTTTCCGAAGGAGTCGCTTGTAACTCTTTGTTTCTCACAACATTTTCCATCGATGAAGAAGATGGTGTGATATATTTAATAGAAATATTTTGTGAAGTATTGACATCATCAAAGTCTTCCATTGCTACAAATTGACTATTTTAAGGAGTTTTCTTTTTTTGAGAAGACGCTCTTGAATATATTTGAGGCATTAATTTTTGGTTGATTTGATGAGCTTGAGTGTCGTAAGAAGGCGCTTTTGTATGGTTTTGATGAGATTTTTCTTTTGCGATTCGAGGAGATTGTGGTGAGCAGGCTTTATGGGCTAGATCGGAGGGACTTTGGGATCCAAATGGACTATGATTAGGGTTGAAGGCCCCGTACAAAATGGTATGGGTAAAAATATTTGAAGAGTTTCCAATCATACCTACTGTTTGGTATTTGGTAGCCTCTCAAATATGTTGAAGTAATCATTAATATCGAAGATGAGTTTTTTTGGGATTTAGTTTTGTCATTAACTGATGTGATGGTAGTTCTTCAAATCAAGCATGAACATGGTAATGGGAAATCAGAGAAATTTGAATATGATTGAAGAATGATGAACGCGATGGTGATGGTGGTGGAGTGGAATTTCTCAGAAGAATTTCTCTTTTTATCTCTAGAATTATTGTGTGATAGGAAAAATAGGTGTCAAGAGGTTAATTATAAAAGAAATTATGGAGAATAGATTGGGTTTTTTCAGAGAAGGAAGTTGAAGGGTTTACAGGCGTCTATACGTTAGAATGCAAATCAGCAGATAACGATTACCTAGTGTGAAGTAGATTCGCACGTGTATAGTATCAGAATCAAGTATCACGTGCACTAAGAAGCTCTGTAATGTTCTAGTTGAGAGGGATAAATAATAAGTTATTTAAGAATTCTCATGACTAACTGCTTGAGTTATTTTCACCAAAAAAGGTTGGTGGATGTTTTGAGAGGACACCTAAATTTCTGAGGTGATCATAGATATGACATATAAGTATCTAAGACAATCATATAAAGAGCATGCAATTTTTTTAGTCAAAGAAAGATAAAATTTATGTTTGAATTATCCGATCAGTTGATAGAATTTGTCCTAATGAAGGTGTTTTAGAACAATGAGTTTATGTATAATAAGATTTAGTCATTATGCAGAAATCTTCATAAGGACTAAGGGGCTATTGATAAGGATATAAATAATTAAGGAATGAAAGTGGTTATAAAAATTATTTAGTTTAAATTATTTATATTTAAAGAATAGATTTAACACATAATGTAATTGCTATGTGTCATCTAGTGAAGAGAATGCATCATCGTATGTATAACTTCACTGCGCATTCTTTGATGTGACCGACACTGAGCATTCTTTCAACCTCTCTCAGAATGATCTCTACCTTTTCTGGTGAAAAGGCCCGACGCTTTTGTGAGACGGGCCTAACATTTTTGTTGATGGTCAGCTTGTGAATGACATGGTCTTCCTGGACTCCAGTCACGTCCTCTGAGCACCATGCGAACAAATTTAAATTCTCCTGCAGCAATAAGATCAACAACCTCTTAAAGTCTGGTGACAAGTTAGTCCCTATTTGTAGAACTTTTCCTTCGGTAAACTGGTGTTTTTCGCATTCTTCATCCGTGGTTAAAAAACTGGGAGCTTCCCTGGGATCATCGACGGGTAGCGACCCCAAGGGAAGTCTCGTTAACTGCTAGTCCCGCGCTTGCTCCATCTCTTGGTCCCTTATTGGTGCTAAAGTCGCTCGTTAGCATTCTATTACCGCTTTCTTGCTGCTTCGTACCACCCCTACGTTGTTCCGAACCAAGTATTTCAAGCATTAATGAATAGTGGAAGTCACTGCATGCATTCGTGACAGCCATGATCTGCCAAAAATCGCATTGTGAGAGGCTGGAGCGTCTACTACTACATACAAGACGGTGACCTTTTTCTTGAAAGGCCCGCGGCCCAGCTGAACAATGCCTTCGAACTCTCAAATCACGTATGCAGCCGATCTTGTGAACCCTACGATAGTTCGGTCCGAACGTGCAATCACTGGAGGAGTCCTGAACTTAGCGAATGTTGATGCAAAGATTATGTTTGCCGAACTTCCGGTATTTACAAGGACATGTCGGACTTCTTCCCCCGCAATGGCCGCCCCGATAACGACAGCATCCTCGTGAGGACCGGCTATGTCTCGCATGTCGTCGTCGTCAAAATATAAATTCGGTGAGGGGATGACTTTAGAGTGGGGATAAGACCGAGCTTCCAACTGAGTAGCTAGGTTCACAATATGCCGCTTTCGGGAAGAGTGCGTGATCCCTGCCATAGAATCACCCCCAAAAATAGTCAATGATTCGAAAAACTGACAGAGTTTCCTCACGTTTCCTTTACATTCCGCAGCTTCTTCTTCAATGACCCCGATGAGGTTACGGCTTACATCGGGATCAAGGTACTCGATGGAGGCGTCAAAATGATCGGTTACTTCATAAATTGCCATGGGCGTCTCTGGCTTCTGCACCGTCACGATTTCTTTTAAAGTGGTGCCCTGCTGCGCTTTCTTTTTTACATACTCGAGTAGGTTTCCATGCTCTATCAGCATCTGTATCTCCTTCTTGATTGGTGTGGACTGAGTCGGTGGTATTGTGTTAACTGGCTGGATTTGCTGAGTATAGCCAGATTGGATACCCTGCTTTATAACGACCGACGCTTGTGCACTCTGCTGAATCTGCGCTGCCAACTCGGACGCCTCGATTTCTTCTATCAATATCTGCTTTTCCATCTGAGCTAGGAGGGCTGAAAAGGTAAAAGCCTGCTTTTTAGTGACTGCTTGCTTCATCGGTCCTGAGAGTAGCCCTAAGCGATAAGCTGTCAGAGCCACGTTCTCTTCACAATGATCAAGATCGGTCTTTGCATCGATAAAGCGCCTGGTGTAATCCCGGAGGCTCTCTCCCAGCCTTTGTTTACAATTGACGATCGTATCATTGTTGTCCCGGAAACTCTTGCTTCCCACGAATTGCTGACGGAACATCACCCAAAACATTCCAAAGTTTTTTATACAACCCTGCGGTAGCCCTGGGTCTGGCTATTCGATGGCTATCGACCCTGTACCCCTGGGTCTGGCTATTCGATGGCTGCCACTGGACCTGGGGTAGGACTACCCGTTCTTCTCTGTTGCCCGTCAACATCTCTTCTTTTTCAAACAAAACTGGCGTCCTTTTCTCGGTGCTACCCTTCTTGAACTTTGGTGAGTCGGATCACGGTGCCCTATTCCGTCGGAAATTTCTCTTATGCGTGCGTTTTTTTAGCCTTTCCTTGCGTCGGTACTCTCTCCCCGACGAATCATCCGAAGTATAATTAGCAGAAATACCCCGGTCATCCTTTTGGTATCGCTCTGCTCTTCCATCTTGCTCCCCGTCTGGGCGGGACTCCCAATAATATCGAACGGGTCGGGCATCGATACGATGGTCAATAGTCGGATAGCCTTCTTCACGGTTGTCTACGACCGACTTTTTTTCTTTGCCTTCCCGAATTCTTTTATCGTTTAAAGCCCGCTCCTTTTCCGCGTTCAGCTTTGCGAAGTCTTCCAGTAACTGCCTCCTGGTCATGATAAGAGTCGACCATTTATCCCAACCCTGCGCGTAATACTCCCGACCCGGAGCTTCCTCGCCTTCTGACAGCGAAATGGCTCGGGCCACCTCTCTCCCGACCCTCTCCCCAGCTGCTTCGTCATTCATTCTTCGAGTTTAAATCACAATTTTCAAAGAAAAAGTTTCCTTTTTGGTAACACGTGTTCCCATAAACGGCGCCAATGATGAGAGAATGAATGACTAGGATAAGGGATCTTGGATCTTGGACCTGATGTGACTAGAGCTCAAAGTGTAGAGAGAGAAAGTAGAAAGAGAATATAATATTCAATTGTCCACCTACCAAGAATAAATGGGATTCTTTTTATAGTAAGGAAGGCGGGGGTCCATTTATGTCCTTGGTAGTCTTGTATTATTTCATAATTAGTCCTTTACAAACTATTTTATTTACAGATTGTCTCTACTAGTAAATAAATAATACAACAACGGGCCTATTTCCTTTTTCCTTTTTGCAATTAACTCATTTTCTATTGGGTTCGGCAAATTACTTCCTCATCAGCCTCCACATCCCCTTTCTCCCTATCAACATCGCATTCAAGTACGGTACGACCTATCTCTTTCACAGGGACATATACAATTATCGTTGTTGGTGCAATATCTGACCTCGCAACAGCTGCATCCTCTAACGTAGTCTCTTCCCTAGGTTCACCGGGTGTTTTATTTTCATGTTCACTTGTAACTCCTTGTAAGTTCGCGTCTTCAGATCCTTAATTTTCATTTTTATCGACTATCTCCATCTCCTTCTCTTCTGCCACTGTTTCCTCCACCTCAACATGCTCTGGTACAATTATTTTTGGGGTCTCTGACACATCTTGGCTCTTCTGCTTTCTAAATTAACGCCTGCGAGATTGGTAAACAATTATTTTTTTTTAAATTACCTTCTCGCTAGTATTCGCAGCCACACATTCAGTATCATCGTTATCTTCACAACAAAATGGCATTGATAAAGTGTTGAGAAGTTCAGCATTATCAGCATCTATAGTGTCCTTTGCTACCTCAAGCTTCCCTTTCAATTCTTTTAACTCTAACTGCAGACCTTCAACCTGTCCAAAGAAGCCTGTTAAATAGTATATATGATTTTTAAAACATGCTTTATCCTAAAAAAAACATACAAATACTCATTTTTTTCTTTCACCGTTCAAGTAAGAACTTCAACTACTTATTTTCAACTTCCAAGCGATACATTATGTTTCTTTTTTTCACCACCACCCTGTCACGTAACACCGACCATGATAGTTCATCAAAACTTGTAATACTTGACCTACGATGCCCTTTCTTTTTCTTGTTGTTCGCTTTCGTTAGAGTCAAGTTCTTCTTGGCCATGAATTCATGCATCATAACATCATAATCCTCTCCTGCCGGTGGCGGTGTTGTGTTGTCCTCAAGCTCAATGTCTGATCTCCTTTTAAAACTTGTTCCAACTTGATCATGGAACAATTTCTTCTGCCTTTTGACTGTTCTGTTTGCAACAGACTTCTTCCTTTTACGACTTCTTACCTCACTCGTTTGTGCTCCACCTTTAGAGCTCCACCCTAATTCCTCACTTCCAAAAGCTTCTCATTCAGCCTCTATCAAAGATAGTTATTCATCTATAACCCAATAAATCAACAAATACAAATTCACAGTTTATTAGTATTCAGAATCGCAATTGCGATTGCCTCATAGTTTTTTAATCACCTATGCGATTTACGAGTAAATGTGTTGCACTTTATGTTAGTAATCAAATCAATACATACTCAGTAGTAAGGGATTTTGATTGCTATGAAGTTATAACTGCTACATAGGTTGGTCATATGGTTACGATTTACATTTTATGTGTCATTGCTAGATACGTTATATTCCCATACATTGATAAACCTGTTAATTTCAAACATTGCTAGATACGTTGTATTATACCATCAGCTACGCATTCATATTTATCTTACATGGGAGTCTCTAAGTTGGCTGACCATCTGGATCACTTCCATAGTTGACTCCTCCCCCTCAAATCCCCACCACTTATAACACCTAGGGATTATGTTGAGCCTTGGTATTTGAACATCCATAAAATTGTCCTCCATAAAATATGGATGCATACAAAATATCAAAACAATCAAATATGGTTTTAATAACTAACGTAATAACAAAAGCCATTGTTCTTACAAATAGTAGAGCAACGCATCTGATAGCTCTTCCGGGATTCCCGGCCTTAATACATTTATCCAATGACGTCTGCAACTTCTCGATTATAGCTCTAGACCATTCGTAGTTGTTTATTTTCTTTAGATCCTCCATGTAGAATACTACAGTCCAGCCCAATATATCGCCTAAAACTCAAAAGAACAGTGTCGAGCATATGGAAAGTATCAGCAGACGAGCAACGTCCTTCGCCTCGTCCTCCTCTCCGTCCTTAATTGCTTTATGTATTGATTCATGCAAACCAAAGAACATCATACTCCTTTACTGCAACAATAAATCATAACAAATACAAATTTCGAGATTTCATTTACCTTTATCAATGCATTCGACACTGATTTGTCGTTCGTCGGTCCGATCTTCCTTGCACGGGGATTCAAAAAATACTTTTGCATTAACACAAATTCGTTCTCTGCCCCGTCAATGTACTAACCGATAAAGGCCCCAACTTTACTGATAGGAATCTCCCCATCCCCGTGTTTCATGCCAAAAATCACCTTCACATCCTTCGTAGTGAACTTCACATACTTACACCCTATTTTGAAAGCCTGTTTTTTCACATCGTACAAATTGCAATTCTCCTCGATCAGCTTGTGGAACTTTTTCAACTTCAAATCCTCATTACTTACGTCGAACGATGTTTTGAGAAACGTATAGAACGGACTGTCTCTGGCAGTTTCGATGTGTTCTACCGTAATTATATTTCTCTTCAGAATGTTAATTAGACTAACTAACCCAGACCTGTAAAGTACGTCTGTTGCAGTCATGGTTGCCTGCATAAATCACAATTTCTAGTTATGTATCAGTTCCAAATTCAAAAATTAACAACCTAAATCGCCACCACCAAATAAATCAGAAAAGAACATGAAACGTTGCGACTGTAATACACCTTTCTTTTAAACAATTTGCTAGACATTACCAAGCCAACTATCATTGCGTTTTACCAACAAACAAGAACATAACCAGACTTGACATAGTACAACACTTGCAGACATTGCTAGATAAGAGATTTTTTTTTGAACAAGATGCAATTTTGGAGTAACCAACCGTGCACGACCTTCTTCTCCGATTCCCTGTCCCGATATCAACACAGAGACTACCATAAAATCTGTCGACAACCATTTTTTGGACACAAACCTCTTCAACCCAAAACTACTTTAACCTCAAACACATAAAATTTCAAAAAAAAATAACAAAAACAAAAAATACAAACAAAATTAAATACATAACACTCACGAAATGAGCACAAAATGCATACAACACACATAAACTGTCTCCTGCAACTATTCGAAACCAACATCATTGTCTAACGGTAAACAACGACGTTACCGACGGTTTTTCGGCCAACACAACATCAAGCTGAGATAAAAACTAACCTGCTATAGTAAAACGACGTCAGAAAATATCTTGGAAGACAGTTGATGCCGATGACGACGTCATTCTTATCGTCAACGGAGTCGGGGAGGCTTAGGTTCACCGGAACAATTGAGACGACATTTGTGTTGAACCTAAGTTTTTTGCTTTAGTATCGGGTCTTGTGTCTCTCTCTCTTCAAAATTTGAAAAGTGAAATGGGAAAGAATGGTATCTCAAAAATCAGGTTTAGGAGAGAAAAAAGTGTTATCTATAACCAAAATGGCCCATTTTTATACCGTAAAAAGTATATTTATCAAATATTTAGTTCTAGGCACTTTAGAAAACTACCCAATTAATGAATACTAGTTTGGTATTATAAATATGAGAATATATTTATGGGTACTTTTCTCTACATTTAAATCTTTTTTTCACTAAGTAAAATTACATTTATATTTATAATCAATAAATAAAATTTTATATTGTTTCAAAAATTATTTTTGTCTCGGATATACTCCATATATTAAACAATAATTAACTTAGCATTAAAATGAAAAAGTTCCAAAGATAAAAAGTCAATTTGTATTATGATGCGTAGAGCATTAAGATGAAAAAGTTCCAAAGATAAAAAGTCAATTTGTATTATGATGTGTAGTCTTGGTGGATCCAATTTCGTATTTGGATCTCTCCGATGAACTACTAAATATGTAATATGCACCCCTCGAGAAGTTTGTAAATTTAGTATTTTCATGGACTTTAAAGACAGAAGATTAGTTTCTGTATTTTGATACAAAAATTCAATATTCATTTCAAAGAACGGAGACCCCCCTGTCGCATCAACAGTTTACCCGCTCTGCGTTCAAATTTTGTGTCTCAAAGTCGAAACCTAAGCTCATTATCAGTCTTGCGATGGAGATGATGACCAACGAGACGAGAAAGAAAATCGACGCGAACAGATTAGCAGCACTTGCCAAGAGAAAAGCTCTGACTGAATCCACAGCAAATCAGCGACAAGATCCATGGAGGATGTTCAAGTGTAAAAAAGTCATCACTACCGATGCCCCCAAGCTCGGTTCAACCGCATTAATCGACCCGGACCCAAGGACCCATTTGCCCGAAAAGTATCGTGCAAGGCTCGAAATTGCTCGTCCGACTCGTTTTCTCCGTCACGCCGGTTGCCGTTAAGGGGTTTCCTTACACGGAAGCGGACCAATGCTTGCACAGATTGAGTGATATTTTGTCAGAAGTAAGTTTAGATTTGCGAAAGAAATAAGAATTAGTAAGTTCTGCATTGCAAATTTTCTATAATTTTATCTGGGTAGATTTTGGGGCAATGAAGTGGAAGGAAATGGCATGCTATATTTTTTTTCACTGGTTTCTTGATATCAGTGAACGGAATTAAAAGGTTACCGTTCCTCGGTTTTGGTATGCCTATTTATATGACTTTGTGTAAGCTTAACATTTAAAAATGGGTATTTGATGAATTCAAAGGGCTTTAGGGAAACCTAACTCTAATCTGGGTGAACCTATTCAGTTTGAACTAAAAGCAAACAATGTTTGTACTGTTTTAATATGAGCAGGGCTTAATCCTTATATGTCTACTTTCCATTAGGTTATACCCTCCCACTATACACAGAATCATGGTGGCGGAAAGGGCTGTGTCTATAAGCTCCGGGACTCTAGTCCGGTTTTGGCCTGCATAAAGCGGGCCTTGAGTGATGTTGAAGTTGAAGAGATTCCATGGGTAACGCTTTCCGTCATTCAAAGCTCTCGCACTCCTTTAATATCGGGAGATGGGAGCCATCTAGGCCAGAACACCTCTATGATAAAGATGTTGATCAACTGTTATAAAAGCTACCGAATAAGTTATTGGATGCACTTTTACACTTTCAACTTGATGGTTTAAGATTCGGTTTGCAAAGAGGTGTCCGGTGCTTAATGGCAGATGAAATGGGCCTTCGAAAAACACTTCAGGTATACTTTTGAGATTTTATTGAATTCTGTATTCTAATAATAGATCCATGATTGTCAGCGACATTTGGATCATGTTTAAATGTTCTGTACTGTTTTTGTTTCAGGCAATTGCTATTGCTGGCTGCTTTGTGCATCAAGGTCCCATACTTGTTGTTTGCCCAGCTGTTCTGCGTTTTTCATTGGCTGAAGAATTAGAGCGATGGCTACCCTTTTGTTTACCTTCTGATATCCATCTTGGTACTTCCTTTTTTCACCTCTCTTTGCAATTTTATTTCTATCATTGTATTCTTTTATTTTCGATTTGTGGTGTTCACTGCTTAGAAGATAGAAAACTGGTTTAGGCATTGCCTTTTGTTTGTACATTTTAATAACCAAGTCCAGTTTTTTGATTATGCCATGAAATTATATCATTTCACTAATGCAAAATGCTCTATGTTATATCATCTTTCAATTACTTTGCGTTTGCTGGTATTCCTTTCTTAAATTGATAAAAACAACTTATCACCTGCACACTTATCAAAGTTAATTCGTCAGTTGATATGTGTAATGCACCAAAAAAGGCCCTTGATTACACTCTTTTTTCTGCTTTACGTGTCGAAGTTGGGAAACACAGTGGAATGCCGAATGCTAGTATCCCCTATATTGACCGTACATTGGATCTCTATTTATCTTTTGGTAATTAAAATCTTATTTTCCTTTTACAGTTTCTGTTCACCAGAATAATCCTGCCTATTTGACAAGATGCCTCAAAGTCGTGGTCACATCTTATACGATGCTTCACCACCTGAAAAGAACCATGCTTGAGCAAAAGTGGTTTCTCTTGACTATTGATGAATCTCACCACGTACGTAGTTCAAAGAAAAAATCAAAATCACAAGTGGTATGCTTTCTATTGGAATAGATGAAGTGTTAAAAATGAATGGAAGTAAGATTTATTTTCATGAGTTCAGTGAAACAGACTTAAATAATAGTGTATGGCACAATGATGCATTTTGGGTGAAGCAAACAACTTCTTTATTTAGGACTTTCTCTTGGCTTCTAGTTGGATGTTCAACAATAAATTGGTCATTTGGTAAACCTTTGGACATCGTGCATCAGCTTTATAAAGCTCGCAGCGAGGTTATGATAATTTAATGGAAACTTATCTAATTGATCCTTGATTAAAGCAACATAGAGTAAATCTTCTCTTCGAAAAAACTGGCTACGACTCTGACCTGAATGATTCATTACTTATGGTGTTGGTTAAGTAGCTCTTCTCTTGAAGAGAACCGGTGGTACCACCATTTGAACCGAATGGTTTCACACATGAAAACGATTTTTTAGTGTATGGGCGTTAAGTTCTTTTCCAATCCAAATTGTTGAGGGGTGATGGTGCATGTTGATAGTATATTGGTCAGACGGATTCACTCTATCAACTAATTACTCAGATTTTCCACCAATAATTTAGGTACTAGGGTCAAGTTTGTGTTTCTTCAGATGGAATGCCTTTAGGTTAGTAGCTTAAGTGAATATCTAATGATTTATAAAGCAATTTAGTGTTATCTTCCATTTATTTTCTGTTTTTTATTTGCGGACCACATTTATTACTTTTCTACATGTCAAACAGTTACAAATTCTCTGCCAAATATAATTTTTGACAATTTACAGCCATCGTCCAGCAGACATAATTGTTGATGATACTTTTTAGTTAGTCACTCTCGTAATGAATGTCCTTCAGAAGTCCTTGTTTTGTGAAGCAATGTCATCTTGGATTCTTTTTGCTTCTGTTTATTTTGTAGATAAGACGTTTGAAAGAGAATGTGCCTCAGACCTAGTAACTTGGACCCAAGAACTAAAGCTGAATAGTATTACAGATAGCGATAGAAACGTCCAACCCAAATCACCTTTGTTGTTATCCCTTATAAGTCCACAGTTTTTTTGAAACTCTTGGGCTGTTGATCACAGGATAAGAGATGAAATGGATAATGATACTTCTTGGTATTATTTTGATGATTATTTTATTGCGAGGAAATCAGAAGATTTTTCTACTCGATAAGAAATGCAACTCTGCTCCAAGGATAAGAAATGCGAATGCGAAGGCATAATCCTGCACATGTTCGTTTTCATTTGGTTTTTAATAGTCTTGCAAAAGGATTTTTGCCGGAACATATTGGAATTGCAAAATTCTCCTTGATCATTAGGCATTATTATTGCTAAAATTTGATGGACTGAACGAATAAAACTTTGCCCTCCAATAACCAGCGTTGATGGTAAACGACCTAAAAATGTAGCTAAATTATACTATTAAAGTATGAACTTATAATGAGTCTCTACCGAAACTTTCTCTTAAGAATAGCTCTCTATTGTCAACACCGTTCTTAGTTTCTCTCCGAGATGGCTTGCGAGAAGATCCAAGATGTTGATAAAATTTGTGAAAATAACACTAATAATTTATTGCTTGAATTTGAACGATGAATGCGAAACCCCAAGCTCTCCACAGTATCACAACGAAACTGTTAGCTCTTCCCAAAACCCGAAGAATCTTGAAGATAATCTCATGGAGGTAAACGAAGTTCCAGATAAATTGACGGAGATGAAGAAATTATGTGAAAATATCGTAAAGGTACTACCAAATTCGACGACCGAAAATGCCTTTAATCTGATGGAGTCAAAAGAAGTTTGAGATACGTTGATGAAGATAAAGAAATTATGTGAAATTATGGTGAAGCTATCTTCAGATTCGGTGATAAAGAATGTTTCTGAACTGACCCAGAAGATGTGTTGACGAAGACAGAAGAAATTATGTGAAACTCTCCTACTGAATTCATCATTAGATCCAATGGAGTTGAAACAGTTACGTAAAGATATGATGAAGCAATCAAATCTGTTGACACTCCATACTTCTGAATTCAGGCAGCTGACAGGAATTCTCCGTGAAAGACTTATGTGAAAGAATTGTGACGGTATCAGCAGTTTTGTTGACGGAAAATACTTTCAATGACTCGCTTGAGACAAAGCCGTCCGATTGAGAAAACAGTAGCCAATGGAGAAGTTGTTGGTATGCAGTATGCATATGATTACCAAGTTTACTCACATCGTGATAATCCTTTTAAGCCTCGTACTCATCATTGTAACTTCTGTCACAACTAGACTTTAGCTTTTAAGTTTTCTTAACAAAGAATAATGTACTGCCTTTGGTATTACCTGTTAAAAAAAAAAGTATGAACTTATATTTTTTACCATTATTAAAATAATTTCATTTTAATATATTGTATTGGTTTGCCTTCGTTATTTTATTTAGTTTCATATTAGATTATGTTAATACACGATAGCATTAAAAGCTTTGTTTTTGTTATATTTCACCTAACATCAATTTAATTTATTTTTTGTCAGTAGCTTCTACACCTGTTTACCTTTTTTTTTCGTATTTCAATATCGTATACTCTAACCTAAGTTCTAAAATTTAAATCTATTTAAAAACTAATAACTTTCAACCAAATACCGCTTCATAGATTTGAAGATAATAAATGTAAATGTATAACTATGTATCACAGTTTTCTTTATACATTTTTTTTCCATAGAATTCTTTTATTCTGAATGTGATGTGTGTGATTAAATATCGATTGGATTGAGATAAAATCAATAAAAGAGTTAAAAGAGTTTTTAGTGAAAAGGGATTCAGAAAACAAATAAGCTAATACATAAACAAATAAATCAAAACTCTGGATAAGACCATACGTTTTGTTTTATAGTTATAGCTTTCGTTTAGTAGTTTCTTTCGTCTAAAGATAAAAATACTAAAAAAGTTCAATGTCATTCGTAACCCGACAGAGCGGATTGGATTCTCTGACAACAAGTCGTCAGCTATAGATGATTTTAATAATTGCTGCTTCCATTGTGAGCTCACTGATCTCCGATCCTCCAGATTCCTTTTCACTTGGATCAATAAACAGCCTGACAATCTGATCCTATCCAAGCTTGATAGAGTACTTGTCAACCCTGTTTGGGATGATTTATTCCCTATGTCGTTCGCTCATTTTGGGTACTTTAGATCTTCTGACCATACAACCGTTACGCTTAATCTAGGATTCCGTCGTCCTAAGCGTAAAAAGCCTTTCAAATTTTTCAACATGTGGCAATCTCATCCGCTTTTTAAATAAATAGTTAATCAAAGTTGGAACAGTTCCGCTGTTTCTTCTGGGATGAGATTAGTCATTGAAAAACTTTTTAGGCTGCAGTCAGTGCTTACGGGCCTTAATCGAAAAGAATTTAGTGACATTAGTTCCAGAGTTGAGAGTGCTCAAAAAAGGATTTTCCAAGCCCAAGCCAATCTTGCTTGTGGTCCGCTCAATCCTTCCTTTGTTTGGGAAGAATGCGTTGCGTCATCTGGCTTTATTTTTCTTAGTAGAGCCGAAGAATCCTTCCTTAAACAAAAATCTAGAGAGAACTAGATCAAGCTTGGTGACAAAAACAATAAATTTTTCCATAATAGTATAAAAGCTCGTCTTTTTAGGAATAAGATTATTTCTATCTCTAACGAGAGAGGAGTAACTGTCTCTACTCCGACTAGTGTTTCAGAGGTGTTTGTGGATTACTTTGAAAAGACTCTATGTACCAGGAATTCTGCTGGCTATTCTGGCCTAGAATCCGTTTCTTCTCTTCTTACCTCTGAAGTTACCAATACGGATAAGGATTTTATGACTCGTGAGATTACTTGCGATGAAATAAAATCTGCTATGTTCAGTATTAACATCAACAAAGCTTCGAGTCCTAATGGGTTCAACTCTTGCTTCCTTATATACAACTGGAGTATTGTTGGCCAAGACATCTGTAATAATGTATTTGACTTTTTTCATTCTTATTCTTTAGAGGCCTCTTGGAGCTCCACTTATATAGCTCTCATTCCTAAAAAGTACTCTCCCTCTGGGCCTGCCGACTTCAGACCCATTGCGCTCTGTAATGTTAGTTACAAGATCATATCCAAGATCTTAGCTAATAGAATTAAAGATTCTTTCCCTTATCTTATTGATAATTCCCAATCGGTTTTGTGAAAGGTAGGAATATCTCTGATAATATCCTCCTTTCCCAAGAACTTTTGAAGGGATACCATTCTAATCGAAGAGACAAAAAGGTTTCGCTCAAAATCGATTTAATAAATACTTTGGATAATGTCAGATGACACCTCATTCTCGGTATTCTCGTAGCGATGCAATTCCCTGATAAAATGATCACCTGGATCATTAAATGTATTTCTTCTCCTTCTTACTCCATAAATATTAATGGAGATCCTTACAGAAATTTTAAAGGTAGGAAAGGTCTGAGACAAGGTGACCCACTCTCCCCCTTTCTCTTTGTTCTTGTCATGCAGGTGATCTTCAGTATTCTTAAAAAGAAGAGTCAAGATAAGAAATTATGTTTTCATTGGAAATGTCAAAAGCTCAAAATCATTAATCTATGCTTTGCAGATGATCTAATGATTTTTTGTCATGGAGACACTAACTCCCTTCTTCTTATCAAAGAAGCGCTAGATGAGTTCTATACTCTCTTAGGGCTTAAAGTCAACCCCGCTAAAAGTAATATATTTTTTTTCCGGTATTGATGATTCACTTCGGGTATATATTTGCACCCTCATGGGATACCCGAAAGGATCTCTACCAGTTAAATATTTATGAGTGCCTTTTTTACGAGCCGCCTAACCCACTCAGATTGTCGCTCTTTTCTCCATAAAATCACTTATAGAATTGAATCTTGGACCTTTAAACATCTCTCTTATGTAGGTAGACTTCAACTCATTAAGTCTGTCTTATTTGCTGGTCAAGTCTATTGGTCTTCCATTTTTATCCTCCTCTCAAGGATAATCAAAGAATTGTCTCAGTATCTTCGTCGCTTTCTCTGGTCCGGCTCGGCCATGGAAATTCATGGGGCCAAAGTAGCTTGGGCCACGGTCACCTCACCCACATCAGAGGGCGACATTGGGATTCTTGACCTAAAAATCTAGAATCAGGCGGCTGTCCTTAAACATCTTTGGTCTATCATCAATAATAACAATCACTCAATTTGGAGTGACTGGATTAAGATGGAAAAAATTAATAATTTTTTTTTAGAATCTCCATTTAGGATCCTCGCCCTCTTGGATTTGAAAGAAAATTCTGCGTCTCCGTCCTCTGGCTTGTAATTTGTGCAGGGTGGCAATTGGTAATGGCTTGAGCACCTCATTCTGGTACGATCCATGGCTACTACCTTCCTAGTTTGTTTCCCATTATGGCAAAAGTATCATCAAGGACTCTAGACTCGGGGAAAACATCAAGGTCTCAGATATCATCCTCAATGGAAGCTGGAATTTTCCATCCAATATTTGATCAACATCTGCTCGAAATCGTGCAAACCTACTGGAAATTCAAAATCTCATTCTCTCACTTCCTCCACCAAACGTTTACACCAACGATATTCCCTTTTGGAAGGCTAAACAAGGATGAGCTTCGTTCACCATCAAGGAAACGTATCAAGCCATTCGGCAGCCCAACCCTAAAGTTGGGTGGGCCGGGTTAGTTTGGAATAAATCAAATATTCCTCGTTATTCTTTTATCCTGTGGCTTGCTATCCTGGGCAAGCTTGTCAACAAAGACAAGCTCCTCAGTTGAGATTATAAAATCGATGCTGTCTGTGCTCTGTGTAACTCTGATAATGAGAGTATCTTTCATCTCATTTTTTACTGTAGTTTCACTCAGAGTATCTAGTCTCATGCTAGTATTAAACTTGGATTCCCCCTCACCGCCTCCTGTTGGCAGTCTTGGGTTTGTGAAGCGTCAAATTGGTCTCAATCTCAAAATGTTCATATTTGGCATTCTTGCTTCGCCGCGGTAATTTACCATGTTTGGAAGGAGAGGAATCTCAGAACTTTTGGTTCCCCTCCTGCTATCGCCTCTATGGTTTCTCACTGGATCTTTTCAGAACTTCGGTTTAAATTCCAAGGCACCAAGACTGAGTGGCCTTTCAAAAATTAATATTTATTACTCTAATTTTATTTGCAGGATACCTTTGGTGAGCGCAGTTCGTGACCCGACTCTCTTTGCTCACTTGGATGACTGTGGATGTTGTCACTGATGCCTAGTCGTTTATGCCGTACTTTTGATTACTTGTATTGGACGATTCCTATCTCTCTACTATGATTGGATCGATTTACTGTTTTCCATTTTATTTCGCAAAGGACTTTCCTTAGTCGATTGTCGAGGTTTTCTTGGGGTATGCCCCAAATTATTGTATGCAACCTATTTTAATTATTTAATGCTTTTAAACACCAAAAAAATATTAAAATTACTCTACCTTTGATTTAATCTAAACCTTAAACCCGCAATCTCCAAATCCTATTTTTACTACAAGTTAGGCCATTTGGCACATATTACTTCTTTATCTATCATTTATGTTAAATTAATTTACTTATTTTACCTTTATAAGAAGCCTTTTATAGTTTTTAAACAAAATGGGGATGAAATATGATTTTTTGTTGAATAGTTTTTGTATAATCGTACAATTGTGTTTTTGTGATTGATTATCCAAATTTTTTAAATTAATTTTAATTTGAACGCCTAAAGTGCTAGCCTGTTTAAACTTCAAAACGTTTGAATTTTGATTGGTAGGCATCTGAAGTCGATCTGCCAAGGTTTGTCATGGGTGGGTTGTCGTGTCTTGAATTATGACCGATTGTTGGGCAGAGATGGGATCTTGAAGTTTTAGTGTGACCGAACTGTCGAGCTTTGGATTATGATTGTTCGGCGTGAATATCCAAACTCCTAGAATTTGGAATGACCATGTTTTATATGCTGCTAGACCTAATTACTTTACCAAACTAACGTTACTCCAAAAATCTTGGTTTGATATGGTACACACCCCTATCTTGTTAAAATATTTACAGGCTACAACCTCCTGTGAGGAAAAAAAACTATATTTTTTCGAAAGAAAAATAATAAAAAAATGTAGTACTCTACTAAAATAACTCGTATTTTGGTCGATGTGAGGATGATTATAGTATTTTTGTTTTATCGAAGGTGAGTAACCCATCTAGTACTTCAAATACACTTAGAATAAAACTATATACATAAAATAATAAAGCAGAATGATGTACCAATGATTTTTTTTTGCGTCCGAACTTATTTGTAAGTTGTGGAATTTGGAAAGGACAACCAAGCTTTACATGTAGTTAAACTGAGTCAATTTTAGAGGTTGGAAGCGTATCTAAATTGAGGAAAGCACCCCTGCGATAATCCACCTAGGAAAAATGAGAAGGCCTAAGCCTTAATGATGCATATGGATAATTGAGTATAACACGTGGACATCGTACGCCACTATGGCTTAGCCTTCTGCATTTTGTTATCGTTAGGTGTGCGTATTTATTATTTGATCATCTACCTATAGACAAATGACATAAAATATTTTCTTACTAAATATCTAAAGGATATCGAAGCATTTTATCACATGTTTTTCTTTTTCATGCTAAGTATTTTTGTTTTTTGTTTGAGCCCTCCATTTCAAATTTTTTTTCTTCATTTTTCTTTAGCTATATCCTCAAGTTGGTTAACCTGGTGATGCTTATTGATTCAAACTCTGGTAAAAAAGGGTCAGACAATCATAATTTTTAAGAGCACTCCTTTTAGAGAACCAACTTTGAGCCATTTAGCCTTATGGGGTTGAGCAGGTGGTTTAGTATGTTATTCAAGCCAACCCAATTTTCATTAATCCTTTGGAAAATCCTTCTCACCTCTTTAGTTTGGATTATTTGTGGTTATGACCCATGATTTTTTATGAAGTTTGGAGGTACCGATATTAGTGTAGGAGGACCCACAACTCATGATGGAGAACCAAAGATCTAATGCTCCACCAAAGTAAGAGGTTTTGCATGGTTAAAGTCTCATCTCTAAAGTGATACAAATATATTTGTCTTATTTTATGTAATCATATTTTAAGAAATTCATGCACTTATTGGGATAAAATTACTGAAGTATCTCGCGACAAAATAAATTCACCCAAGTGATATTGTGATGAGACTGTCGAGTACCCAAGAGACTCTCTTAGGTGTACATAATAACGAGATAATAGTTTTAAATTAATTATTTGAGATATGGATTTGAATGCCCTTGCATCCCAAGTTGTCGAAGCTTTCCTAGCTTATTAGTGATAATGTCAAAAAAATTCAAAGGGGGTTAAGCTAATAATGAAAAAATATTTTTTTGGATGAGCTATAGAGAGATAATTGAGCTGCTAGGAAATATTCTAGAGAGAGACACTCTGACATGTTAGGTAAGAAGTAAAATTTCCCTCTCCTCTCATTAAATATGTCTAATACCTATTTATATCAGAATGAACCCAATGGGCTTACATGGTCCATAAGACCATTTTGGTAACACAAACCAAAATTCCCACAAAGCACATTAGTATGTAAATTACCTCTAATTATTACACTTGATTACATCATAATATAAAATAAACTTTACTTAATTACCTAATTGTCTGATTTTTCCTTTGGATAATTCGGTCCTTATCAACTATGACGTGTCAAAACCAGTTAATTCCAAATGATTAGACGTTGTTAATAATTTCCATCATAGTTTCTTATTTTAGTCTTTATGCCGTTTTTCGTTTTCAACGGCTTGAAATAAAAAAACAATAATTTTAGAAGAGTGAAATCTCTCTTAATCATTATAATTTATCTACTCATAATGCATGTATAGTTTTATTGTGGACAAAATATATAATTTAAACCATTTTTTTCATACATTAATGAAATCATTCTCCTTAATGTGGGTAATGCAACTATATTTTCTTTCAGTGAGAAAAAAAAACACTTTTGAGAGGTAAATAGGTTGCGCACACAGCTAGAAAAATAAGTTACGATGCATTTAAACAAGGTTGTTATGATGATACAAATAAGAAGAAATTAATCCTAACCAGTTCAAGACTAACATTTTGCGTACACTGTAAACTCGTCAAATAAAGACAAGTCTGGTCGGATTTGTTTCATTAGTTATTGTCTCATACGTGGCAAAAAATATTGATCTTCAAAATAAGGGAGCTACACTTAAAACCAAAATGACCATATACTCGTACATCCGCTACCTCATAAGTGTAAGGCTGTAGCTACCAGGGGAAAGGGGGGAGATGGTCATAATAAAACATTTTTAAAGACAAGTGACATCATTTGTTACTTTTTGGCGTTCTGATATATGTGGGCTTTATTTTTATTACGTGAGTTATATTTTTTTAGTTTGATTGACTAATATTTTTCATGGTTCTTATAATTATGCCGGAGTGAGAGTTGTGGTTGCACTATCAGTTTATTCGGTAAAATGTTCAAATAAGATTTTTCTCGTTTTGTCGAACTATTTTTAATCATTTTTTTCTCTCAAATTGTTTCGTCTTGAATAATTCTTTGGATGGAATATCTTGAGTTATTTTTAGATAAATTACTTAATTTTTTTATATAAATCTTATTCTATCAATCATAATCATAGACTAAATTATATATTTATAATATATTTTATCCATGAATTAATTTTTTATTGATTTGGTCTTTCATAAACAAGTTTATAATTTATCACTTCATGTGGATTATATAAAAAA
Organism: Limnanthes douglasii subsp. nivea; assembly: GCA_036936605.1. NCBI lineage: Eukaryota > Viridiplantae > Streptophyta > Magnoliopsida > Brassicales > Limnanthaceae > Limnanthes > Limnanthes douglasii. Next base: position 273,398,047 of record JAUPFV010000001.1, on the reverse strand, counting down.
TCATACAAAGATTGTTTCTTACCATAGAAATCATCTCACATGCACACGATAAACCATGTGTTACTTTGACAACATATTCATATTATACTTTGTCGACACGTATAATTTTAGTCAAATTAAAATGATTCAATTTAATGATATTAAATAATTCGATGATATTATCCCTCATTTCTGTGGATATTTGAGTGCGTATAAAAATTTAAAGAATACCTTACATTCCTCGAATGGTGCTTTTATCTTCATACATTGAATATCGAGCAAAGTGTTAATTTTCACCAAAAATAGTTTAAATTTAATTAATTCATCCCAATTAATCATTTTAAATATGAAATACGCACTTAGAGCATTAATAATAGTAAAAAAAAATAGTTCAGTTATACTACGCCAATTGCTTTAACTCTTATTTTATAATGATGAAACGTTTGCTGATTTGTTGTCGTGTTTCTGTACTGCTTGACTTTGTTAGTGTGGGTTTGAGTCAAAATATTTTATCTTATTCTAAATTTAATGAGTAATTTATAAATATCTCTCATATGGTCAGTCTGTTTCTCTACAAATCGAAATTGATTGCCTAATACTCGATTATATTTCAAGTAGCAAAAAACTCTTCGTATACTTTTTTGTAATTTTTTTGCATTAATTATAACAGTTTTGTTTATGTACGACTTACATAATAAGTCTGCCGCGTCCATAAAATAGGTTTATATTTTTTATGAAAACTAATTAAATAGATTGATCTGAATAGGAGTTCGGATCATCACAGTTGGAGAAGTCGATGAGAAGGTTGGACAAATCTCAAAATGGCCAAACATAAGCTATTAAAGATTCAGCCTAGTATTCGACCGAATCAATAGATGGCTGATCATCACGAGGAAGTAGTAAGGCTGAAGTAACACGTGCTTCAGCCTAGTGCTCATCGCGATTAGATATATGTTGATTGCGGTAAAGTGGTCAAGATGAAACAAATATGTTTTTCGTCCTAGTGATCATGATGAAATGAAATTCATTCTAATTAGCTCGTAGACTTTGATAATTCATAATATGGTTAACGAATAAAATTTAAATATTATCGTTAACCAACAACTTCACCACGTCGACAAAGGTTGATCACAAAAAACCTAAAATATTAAGTTTTTTGGAAAATAAGAGTTTTCTGAAAGATTGCTTCTTAAAAGGTTATGACTTTATCAAGAGGTTTATAAATGATTAAAAATCTTTGATTTTTTAATCATATATATATATATATGTAAATATTTTAAGAATGAAGAATATGATATGAAAATCTCAAATTCTCTATAAGATAATCTATTTTGTTTTTTAATCTTTTTTTATCAAATCTAAAGCATTAAAGTTAGTAAAATACACTACGTATTTCACGTTGAAGACATCATGGGTATTCATGTGGCCAGGTAGCTTGAATCTATAAGTATTGGGGTTGATCTTTTCCATAATTTCATACAAACCTACCTTTCTTGCTGCCAGTTTACTGAATTCATGAGTGGGATAACGATCTTTGGTCAACACAACCCAAACGAAGTCCTCAACGTCGAATTCGACCAACCTACGTTTCTTATCAGCTGCATCTTTATACTTTTGAGTTTTTTCCTCAAGATATTTTTGCATGTTCTCATGAAGTTCCCATAACTCTACAATAGATGTTTCAATCCTAATAAGAACCTTCCCTTCCCAATTGGTGTGCAAATTTCTTAAACTGGAAGAGTTGGCGTATATATAGTTAAAACTAATCAAGTTAGCCAAATAAGCATGATCAACGATCATTACGTAAGTATTAAGAGTTTCAGTTAATCGAATCTCTTTATCTTAATCTCATAAGGCTCATAAGTTGTAATTAAACTCGTCCGGTAGCTCGTTTTATCTAAGGTCGGTGCTGGGCATTTGACTTGAGAAACTTTATCTTGTTGTATGCCTGATTTTTTTTCAAGTATCCTTTATAAGGAAAGTTACAAGAGTTAGCTTCGCCACCCGACCCATCGAAACATCTCTCTCCCCGCAGACATTTTATGTCTCATCATTTTATTTAATTTATAAAAATATTTTTTGTACCCATTATAAAATAAAAAGGAGAATAAAAATATTATTTTTTATCAAAAGTAATCTGGCTTGAAGAATCAGTCGGAGGAGAAGATGAATGAATGCAAATCAATTAACAAGTTTGGACGGGTTGGCAGGTATCAATAGTACTTGACTGCATCCTCATATACGTCGGATCCAAGTTAATGAAGATTCAGTACGGGGGATAATTCTTGCATTGCAAACTTTTTATAATTAGGAGAGAGATTGGTCGAAACTGGAACTAACAATTAGTACTTATAATGTAAGTAATTCTATACCGTTTCTTTATTTACCTCATTAATATTGGTCTAAAGTATAAGGATTTCAAGACTTATAATCTAAAGATCTACATATATGTGAATACTAAATATCCCTCGAAATGAAGGTTATTAATAATAAACATTTAACGAGAAAGCTACCGTAATATATATTGAAATTATTTGCTTTAAGTACGCATGCAATTAGCGGTAAATATAACAAATAAGCTGACACATGTCGAAATGGAAGAATAACCGAACCCTCTAACGTAACTTCTATAGACCCAATTTGTATAAATAATTGAATGACGACTATATGAGCCCTTCGAGAAATATTGCATGGATTGTCTTTTGATGAATGATTGAGGTTTGGGCAACTGAGCTCTCAAATAGACAAAGTAAAAAATTTAGACCTCATTGGCTCCAGAGTTTAAACATGTGATACATTGTTATACAACTTGACTTCAAAAATAGTAATTTTCTTACAAGATATAACTTACATTGACACATACACCTTCATGTTTGAAGCTTGGATAACGCCACACTTATAGTTTTAATAAACCCCACTTTGATGATTACTCTAATGGCTCGTCCAAATCAAAACACTAATTTTTTGTACTTTTTTATCTCAACAAAATAAAATATTTTTCTTCAATTAGTTTTTGGTCGATGATGATTTCAATAAAGCAAATTAGAGACATCGTTTTGATACAAAACTGACCCACGTATAGACGATGGTAGTTGAACACATTGACTACTATACAATTATGTAATTTCATTGTTCTACCTTGTAATACTCGTTATAAATAAGCTACTTATAATGAGATTATTAATTAGACCATGACTCGGGTTCAAATCTTAGATACAATTAATTGTATAAACCCGAAAATATAATTAAAATTTTAAAATTACTTTATGAAACTTTTACAATAATATTATCATTTGTCATCGTTTAAAATTTTTAAAAATGTTAGAAGATTAAAAATATCGTTAGAGTTATCAAATGAGTTTATATAAACAAAAAAATGCATATCATCCAACAGATTATATTTGAATTATAATAATGATTTACTTTTATAAATATCAAATTGATCCTATTTTTTATCAATAATTTGAGATTAAAGATGATTAATATAAAATATTCAACACCGGATGTAATTTAAAATGAAACCTTTAGATAAAACCATAAATGGTCAAAACAATCATAAAATGTTACAAACAAAGTGTAATATATGAGAATTATCATACAACTTATAATTTGTTGTTTATTGAACTATAAATATGATGTATTCAATTGTTTCGAGAATGAAAATATAACTTATTATTGTTTCAAAAGGTAATTCATCAATAAATATGTTAGTCTATTTTGATGGTGGTCATGTCTTGTAGTCGATTGTCTATCTGATGGTATATTATTAGTTTTAGAAATCAAGATAATAACTCATTACATAAAGAAAAAACTATATATTTATATGTATTATACTATTAAAAAAATTCTTTAACATGTCCAATCTTGTTGTAACCATGTTTGTATTTATCATAATTTTGTCCATCGTGATAAATTAATCCATAAGCCATCAAAATCTTATGTAATTTTATTAACTCATTAAACTTACATTGACTTAATCCATAAATGCAACTAGTAGAAAAATAAATATAATGACTTTTAAACAATTTAATCAATTATCTTTTTATCAATCACTTGAGATTAAAAATGGTAAATATAAAATAATTCAACATATGCTTATAGATTATGAGACTGTTATGGAAAACCATATATGGTCAGAACAATCAAAAAATATTACAAACAACTTTAACACATAGAAATTATAAAACCACTTATAGTTTGTTATTTATTGAACTATAAATACAATGGAGTCTGTTGATGAAGTGTGAAATACGACGGCGACCGTTTCGAAATGTGGTTTACCAATAAATATGTTAGTCTTTTCTGGTGGTGGTCATGTCTTGTAGCTGATTTTGAATTGATGGTATAACATCAATTTTAAAAATCAACGGAATAATTTATTCCATAAAAATATAACTTGATGTTCAATGTGTGATAGTATTGAACAAATTCATAAACATGTCCTATGTTGCTGTAATCATGATGGTGGTCTTATCATGTAGTTGATTATGTATCGGTGGTATACCATTAGTTTTTAAAATCAAGAGAACAACTTATTACATCAAAAAATAACTTTATGTTTATATATCTTGTATAACTAAAACAAAAAAATTTAATTATATCGAAGATTAATCATGGAAAATCAAGAAGTCCAAACTTTATCGGAGAACAACACTCAAGCAACGAACAAGGTAATTTAATCATGTTTTTTTTTTTGTTACAATACCGTAACTTGAAAATACCACTTCGAAACTTTTGTTTTTGGAGCTAATCCCGATTTCTGCATGTCTGAGCGATAAGCAACTGATTTTGAGACAGTATCTCGGAATCAAGTGCTCGTTATTTTAAAAAAAAGACACCTGATTCTGAGATGGTATCTCAGAATCCGGTGTCTTTTTATAAAAAAAATTGATGGCATCTCGGAATTAGGTGCGTTTCTTCTATTTGTATTTAAATGGTGGATTTTTATGGTTTTGGCTTAAAACGAAGCAACATGAACCGTAATGAAAAACTCTAATGAAAAACCCAAAATCGAACCAAAATACATCGAAGATAGAGAAAAAAAAAACAGATTAGAAGATAACAAAAACTGAAAAACGAATTATGATATGGAACTATAAACCTTAAAAAAACGAGATTGAAGATAAAACATGATATCGAAAATTAAAAAACGAGAGTAGAAGATACAGACCTGGTTATGATGTTAGAACATGAATTCAGTTCTTTAGAAGCTTCCGAAATTTTTTAAAAAAAAAGTTTTACTAACCCAGGCTGAGACTGAAAAAAAAAAAATATTCTTGCCCAACAAATAAATTTAATATTTAATACAGTTGAAGCTGCTTATAAAGGGTAAGATTTTCAAACCCATAAGCTAAGCTCTCCTCAAACTGGAATAAGCATTCTGTTCATCTAGAAAAGATGGTCTTCCCGGAAATGGAAAGAAGGCATCTTTTTCATCGGTTTATATACAAGGAACAAATGATCTCACCGGAAAAGGCCTTCTTCTCTCACCAAACAAAACCCTCGTTCTCTCTGCAGCGGTAAGTTGATTCTTCCTTCTTTCGATTCGTATACAAATTTTTTTGAAGTGGGAGTTGTCTGCTGGAAACTGTTCGTTCTAATTTCTCGATTTCCCTGCTTTGCTTTAAGTTAAGCTGTCCCTGATTTCTGGTTGCTCCAGGTATTTTTTGTGCTTAGACCCAATTGTTGGTGGTTTATGTGACGGATTGTGTTCTATTTTGAAATTTAGTCTGATTCTGAGTTAAGATTTAGTTCTTTTATTTATGGGTTTAAGAATTAACATTGAATCCAAAAATAATTGTTTCTGAAAACTACTTACATGACCAAGATTCGTTACTAGTTACTGGTTTACAGCATCCGAGCATCCGAGTCTCTTTCTTGGTTAGTAGAATCGCTTATTTCTTAATGATGTTTTGGTTACATGACCAAAATTAATTATTTCTTGATTTTGAAGTGAAACTTGAAGTAGAATCGGTTTCCATTAGGTCCAATAATTAGAATGGTTCTGAGGTGGATCCAGGATCAAGAATTGAAGGGTCAACATTGGGTGATAGTTACGAAGTCTGAACTAGAATAGCATCCTTATAACATAACATTAGATAGAGAAAGAATAGAGATTAGACTATCAAAAATGTATGTGAACCTAATTGTATATGTTCAGTCAGTTGCGGAAGAAGTTGAGATGCATGAAATTAGTGGTTATACATAAGCTATAACGCCTTTAGAAGTATATCAGTAGATCGGTGCTATGTGGGAAGAGATTGAATCTCGTCATAATTGCTAGAATGATGAAAATTCATGACATGTGTGAGAGATTATTGTTGATTCATCCGTTTGTTGACTCTAGGTATCAGTTCAAATACGGAATCGTGATCCACGCCTTTGCTGCTGCACTAAGGACACTCCTGGTATGTTCTTTTGGCTGTAAGTTAATTTGCTTGTTCATTGTGCATTATGCCTGATACTGTTTCTTTCCTTAAGCCCGTAATATTCAGAATGTACGTTTAAGAATATAAGAGAAGTATAACGTCGAAGATAAGATCAATTTCGGAATCGCTTCATTAAGGAATTTAACATAGGCTTTAAGGCAAAAGAGTTTAAATTTGAGAGGTATGAAGGGGGCTTATCCTATAGTGTATCTTCCAATACACACAAGTTTTAACTGAAGAAAAGCTTGGTTTAAACTAGAAAGGACCATACAATAACTGGAATTTCAAGTTCAACAGTGTATAATCTCGCTGGCTCATAAAAGAACAACATCAAGCATCCGTAGAGCATCGATCATTTGAATATACATTATGCATAACATTCTACTTATTTCACTACTTTCAATTTTTTTTTGGAAGATTCTATCTTTTACGACATGAAAAAATAAATCTTAAATAAACAAATAGTTACTTATTATTTGTTCCCTTTTTTTCAAACTTATACAACTTTTTGAAATAGATAATGTCAAAGGTCTGAACATTTGATGGGGTTCGTCACCATTAATATATGACATATATTAAACATTTAACATGTTAAGTTTTCATCGCAAGCTTGTCATCCACTTGTAAGATGGTTAGAGAAAACCCAATAAAATACAAGTCATATAGCGAGTATGTGCGATAAAAAAATGCCCAAAGTAGACAAACTAATTTTAGTTTACAAAACTGAAGTTGAAATATGATAGAAACTGCTTAATTCGGCATACAATGATTAATAACATAAATAAAACAAACCAAAAATTCTCACTCTATAATAGACAATATCAATGATAAGAAAACTAATTAGTAAAATTACACAACATAAATCTACAACACTAATGATTATAAATGTCATTTTTATTTGAATTTGTATTACTTGCATTTGTATATTAAAGATAGTTCGTGCTAATGGATCTGCAAATTGCAGGTCCCTCTATTTCTGATTAAAAAAAAGAATGTATAGCCTGAATATGATGAGGTCAGGAGTTTTGCATGCGTCGGGAGGAGGGGGAGGAGATCCTCAGCTGATACCCGGAATGCCCATTACAATGGGTAATTTTGCATTCCGGGCGCTACAGTTCAGCTGTAGCTTAACTTCAATTTCCGTAATGGTGACCGCTTCCGAATATCACAAAGTTACTATCTTTTGGTATGTGCTTTTAAAAATCAGCTTTTTTTAAAAGATTTTGAGGATTTCGTAGAATAATTTTTGTTTTTGTTTTCGTTGGATCAGGTGTCTGATAGTTGCAGGCGTTCTTCAGTGTTTGTGGAGTCTAGCTGCTGTGCTTCTAGACCTCTACACGTGGAAACTCGGATATGCCTTGGTTAGCCCTAAAGCATTAGGCCGCTTGGCGATTGCCGATATGGTAAGTCTACCATTTTTTATAATTACGTATTTTTACTTATGTTCTTAGTTAAGTTTGTTAGAGGTATTTCGGCCATACATTTTTGGATTGGAAGCTTCAATTTTATGAAATAAGTTATAGCTAAACTGGCTATGTCTGATTGTTATGGCCAAAGATAGCTAAGTGCATCTCATTTGTGCCAAACCGAAATAGAGATTCCCGTCTTAATTAACGTTGCTCTCTCTATTTCTCTACTGTCTCCGATTTCCAATATTTCTGGTCCTTTAATTTAAAACGAGGGAGTGCATCTCGATCCATTTCGGCCAGGCTGGTATATAGGCTGGAAATGCCTGCTGGGAGCTGTACTGTCTTGAGAATGGGATCCAGTCTGATGGCCAGAGGCCAAGTGATAAGACCGTTGGAGGAAGTGATACTGCCTAACAACTTCTTCAGCAGAACTGGGGTGGGCAATCATGTTCACCGTGCATTTTCGTGGACCTTGAGCGCACTGTCATTGATCAACTTAGGACTGGAACATACCACCACTGTTCCGCCGTGAGCAGCTTATCAGTGGCCACTACACCATTGGAAAAAAGATTGTTGATCTTTGCTTGGACCACATCCATAAGCTTGATGACAACTATACCAGTCTCCGAGGATTATTGTGTTTAATGCTGTGGGTGTAGTACTGGGCCAGGTTCCTGTACCGTTCTTCTGGAATGTCTGTCCGTGGACTATAAAGAAGTCCAAGCTGGGTTTCACTTTTTACCCTTCACCTCAGGTTTCGACCTCCGTTTTGGAGCCATACAACTGTGTCTTGTCAACCCACTCTCTTCTGGGACACACAAATCTGTATTTTGCTTGACAATGAGGCTATATATGATATATGCAGGTGCTCCCTTGATAGACCAACTAACTTACACAAACTTGAACCGTTTGGTTTCTCAGGTTATTTCATCCCTCACAACCTCTCTAAGGTTCAATAATGCTCTTAATGTGGATGTTACTGGGTTCCAGACCAATCTGGTCCCATACCCTAGAGTATCCACTTTATGCTTTCTTCATACGTCCTAGTTATCTCAGCTGAGAAGGCGTACCATGAGAAGCTCTCAGTTGCAGGGATCATCAACACCGTATTTTGAGCCATCATCTATAATGGCCAAGTGTGACCCATGACACGGGAATTATATGGCTGCTGTCTGATGTACTCAACTCAAACCCAATTTACCACTTGATGTTACTTGACCAGTTGTCCTTTAATTTCTATTATGTCTTTTTTGGTTTTTTGCATTTGGTTCCTGTATTTATTTATCCCATCAATGCTGATTAATGGTTGATTTGGTTTATGAGTTCAAAATAAAATAGTTTTTTCTTTTCTTTGAACTGTGCAGATCACCTTCACCCTCACGTTTTCTGCTGTGTGCGGATGTGCTGGTGTAACTACTCTGCCAGGTTTTCAAAAATGCAGTACTATCCCGTGCCTTAGATTCAAAGTCGCTACAGCCATGCTGTTTATCAGTTCGTTTACCACTTTGGCATCTTTTACTGTCAACTTTTGGAAATCATCCTTATTGAGGCAGGCCAATCAGTTACAGGTATGCACTTTCCTTTTTGAAAGAAGCAATAAATCTGCACCTTATACATATTTATACTTACTAATTTAAATAAAATAATAAAAAGTCGTAAATGCGAGAGCTAGTCCGACAAGAAACAAATTATAATACATTTACTAGCCTTACAAATGAGTTTACACAAAACACGTTAGTATTACATGATTAACATTATCTACATTATGTTTTTTCGAGTTTTCCAACTTGTAGGGCAGATGAAGTAAAACACCAAATTTGTGATCTATTATCTAACTCCATTCTCTATTATCAGAAATTCTGATCTATAATCTAACTTCATTCTCTATTATCATATATATATTATTTGTTCTTCACATGTCATTTGTTGGTTGCACCAATTTTTAGGATCACTCTTTTAATGTTCAAAACCTATCAAGTGCTCGAAATGTATTGTGAAATGCATACATGTATCTTTTTGTTTAGAAAATAGGTTATAGCTTTTTTGTCTTTAAATTAACTTTATATTTTCTTTTTCATAAAAAAGATGAAGGTAGCATTTACTTACGGTACATATACATCATTCGTATTGCGGCTTACCGAGTCTGCCACTGCCATGGTGCCACTATTATATATGGCTACTAGTCCCACAGTCGTTATGACTTATACGTAAGATTTATTGTATTTTGTACTTTTTCATAAGTTTAATTATATGTTAAAAGATAAATGCTAATTGTAACAAAACTTGACAGATTTGTTTGGGTGGTCATGTCTGTGCGTTTCGTATCGAGTCTCCCACTTAGCAGGTTTGACTTGATGAAGATTACCGCTCCACAAAACCGAGCTACGCTACTAGTGATTGCATTCATAGACGGAGTGAGTGTTTTAATTAATATATAATATTTTCAATATAGCACGGAAGTATTTTGTTTTATTTCAACGCATTTGGTTTTCAATAGGTAACCACTGCGTTAGCGTTCGCAGCAGCTAACGCATTATGTGCGGTCATGTTATATATGTTTCACGACACATCTACTTGTGTCTTTGGAGATAGCTGCTGGGAAAAGGAGGTTGCTGTGATATTTGGATACGGGGTTGCTATTTTTAGCGGGACTCAGTTGGTGGCCAGCTTAGTTGCACTGAGGTCAGCTGATTTGCACTGAAGGTTTTGGTACTTCTATCAATGTAGCTGGTGAACTTATTATATTTCATGTATGGTACACCTACTATTTTAAAGCTGATTTTAGTACACAGTTATCTAATGGATTATATTTGGAACAATCTGTATGTTGGTACCTGTTCTTAGCGGTTAATTGACACCATTTGTGGCTTCTGTTATTGGTTTAGGGACCCTTATATTCAGTATTAAAGAACCCTTAGTTACATCCAGTTCGTTGAATAAAACATATATACTTGTCTTAGTAGATTAGTTTTCAAAATGAACTTTTACTATACTCAAATTCATGAGAGGTGATTGAAAAGTAATTTATTATACAAGTATATGACATGCCATTAACAATCATCTCGGATAACGCTTTTAGTTACCAGAAGAACGGGTCAGTCTCTTCTGTCCATATTGTATATTGAGCCACACTTCTTACCGCATATCACCGGATAGATATAAGTTAAGTGTTCAGGCTAGAATATTCCTCAATTTTTATAACGCCTCAACATAAACTTTGGACCAAAATTTGAGTTTTTCTGACATAATGTTTTCACAAGACCTGCTATTTACAATTGTGGCATTAGCCATTTTTTTTATAAAATAATTATACTTTAAACACTTTTTTTTTAAAAAACTTGAATTTAATAAAAGTATATATTTTCTTTTCTTGAAAATTAATATCTTGTTCATAAAATAACCTATTTCGTATCTTTTTTTCTATAAATAAATAAAACATTTAATCAGACCGAAGGGTTGAAAAATACAACCGTTATTATTGAACTTAAATATAACTATTTTTTTTATCGATATGATCGTTTTTCAGGTTAGACCCTTTGCACTGATAGTCCAAGCCCATCCGAACTACCTGTTCATATATGTATATGAATTGGAGTTAGACCCTTTGCAACCGATAGTCCAAGCCCTCTGTTCTACCTGTGTTGTGTATATATATATATGAACTGGCAGTTTATTTAGCATTAAACTAGTGTCATATTTAGAACTAGGGTCAAGCTATATATACCCAATTCGGGTTTAAGTATACCCAATTTTGAGTATACCCAAAGGTGATCTAACTATACCCAAATTTTGACAAAAATACCCTTTTCCAGGTATATAAGGTCTTTTTTTTTTTACTAATCTTATCCACCTCATTTTTTCTCCTACATTCTCTAACTTCTCTCTAAAACCTTCAAGTTCTCTCTAATTTATCCGGCGAACTAAAATCCGGCGAACTAAAATATAAAAACTTAGTCTTAGTATCAAAATTTAGGGTTATGGTTGAATTAGGTAAAAAATCAGAATTTTAGGGTGTTTGGAGGCCATTTTCCGGCCGAAATTCGACCGGAAAATGGCCATTTGCGATTTTTGAGCGTACCATAGGTACGGGGGCGTACCGACCGGTACCCCCCTGTACCGACCGTACAGGGGGTACGCACCGGCTGGTACGCCCCCCCCGTACCATCGGTACAGAGGGTCTGTACCGACCGGTACACCCCCTCTGTACCTATGGTACGCTCAGGTTTCGCAAATGGCCATTTTCCGGTCGAATTTCGGCCGGAAAATGGCTTCCAAACATCCGAAAATTATGATTTTTTTAGTAATTAAATTTTTAATTTTTTTTTAAAAAAAAACTTCAAAAAAACAAGTTTTGATTTTGTGTTTTCATTAGAAGAAGTTTAAAAAAATTAAAAAGAGTTTGAATGTTCTTGAGGCAACTTTGAATGTTCAAGAACAATTGGAAGAATTTCACAAAATTGTAGTAATATGGGGTTTGATCTAGTAGAGAGTTGTGTTTTTTGGGTATACATAACCAAATAGAATGTTTTGTGAATTGGGTGTATCTAGGATATACTTAGTGTTTTTGTTTACTTAGTGGCAATTCAGATATTAAATGAAAGTTCAAGGGTTTTTTTGTCCTAAAAAAGTCAAACAAAAGTCAACTGCATTTTTTGGGTATACTTAAATCACATTTGGGTATATATAGCCATACCCTTAGAACTAATGATAGTATATATAACATTCCATTAATAATAAAAATATCCTACACTTATAAACCCGAAACTGGAAATAAACCCTCTATGTTTGTTTGAGTTCTTCTTTTATAGATTAGTTTTAATCTTCTCTTACGTAATTTAGTTTTTTAAGAGGAAATGGATATGGCTAGAGTGACGAATAATTATACGTAAAAAAAAAGTTGTGTGAATGGGTTAAGGATAACGAAACGGACGTATTACTATATTAAGGCATCATGATGGTGTGAAAAGTAACAAGATTTTTAAAATGATCCTCTCATAGGAGATAAAAGGTTGGTTTTCTAGTTATAGTTTTTCTTTTTGTTAATTACAAAATTATTTTTTTATTTTGAGAATTTTATTATATTTTGGGAAAGGAATCTTTTTAAATATTTTATAAGTTAACAAAAGTTGATACCATCTTAATTATATAAATTATACTGGCAATTATCTGTTTCATCATGGTCAAATTTATTTTTAAACCGTTTTTTTTTTAATTTTCATGTAATTATTATTTTAATAACAATTATGTTTATTTATTTACCGATAAAAATTAAACATACATTCTAAAACGTTATTATAGTAACGGGTACGTTTATTGTACTACCAATTATGTTTATTACTTAATTGTATGAACCCGCTATAGAAACATGGTCACAATAAAATTTATAATTTACACTGAATTTAAATATATATTTTTTCCCAAGAAAATCGACTTTTATTAATGTTCAAGAAATTTACATTATGTTCAAAAGTTACATGTTTAGCTATGATTCAGCTATTATAGTAGTTAACTACTTCAATTGGTGTTTGAGACTTTCTTCTTGGATCTCTTTGTTAGTTTCCTTTAGTATCTTTTGACATCCTCTTTGTATCCTTGTGCTTTCCTCCTCTATGTGATTTTCTGCAAAAGAGAAAAAATCGTGGTCAAGTTTTTCAACTTGCCAAGCTGTTAGTCAGTTTCAAAAGAATCTAAAATGCCCAAGATTCAATGAGTCCAACAGGATAATGGCAGCTAGTTCATGCAATGTATGATTTGAATCAGCTATAAATCTTATTGTTCCTTAAGAGCATGTTTGACAATCCAATCTTCAGCTGTGTTTTGTTCTCTGTATATATGTTTGAGTGTCATTTGTGGTTTAATCAGGTTTCCACAGTATTGAATAATTTGTTCTAAATGCCAAATGTATTTACCTCTAGCTAACATGTTAAACAAACCTAAGCAATCTATCTCAATATCTATCATATTCAGATTATGGTTATTACAATACATCAAGCCATTTAGCAATGCCAAAATTTCAGCAGTTAAAGGAGAGCATTTGCCTATAACATCACCTTTAGCAATCAATAGAATTCCAAGTTCATATCTTATAATGTAACCATAGCTTGATTCACCATTAGGCAAGGAAGATCCATCACAATTCAAATTGAGTCGATTATGTGAAGGCAAAGTCCATGTTATGTATATGAAAGGTTTATATGACTTAATGTGATTGAAACAGCTTAATTCCTTAGTTAAATGTATATCACCTGACCAATGTTTTCTAGTAAGAGATGATGATGAATCTAAGGTTATAAGCATGAAAGATATGTGATTGATAATCTTCTTATATGATATGGTTATGTTTTGTGTTTACATCTATTCCTAGCATACCATATAGACCATATAATCAGAGAAGGAAGTATAGTACGGATATGAATTCTTTTAGATGTATATAGAAACCATATGCTAATAACCATTAAATAATAATCATTCCATTTGATATAGTCACCCGATTCATATTCACATGATAATGAATTTTTAATATATATTAAAAGATAAAATATAAAAAATATAAATGATAAAAAATATGTAAAAGATTTTGTATGTCTTGATGGTTGGAAATAGTTTGTATACGGTTTCCATTGAATTTGTTGTAAGTGTGTTACATAGGTTGGAATCTACAAATGCGCACAACAACGGTAAAAAAAAATCAGTGGAAAAACAAAACAACGCACAAGAGTTATACGTGGAAAAACTCTTTCAACGTGAAGAGTGAAAAATCACGGGACAGATTAGGAGTCCACCATAACCACTTCTATTATTATAGTTCAAAACTTCTATTATTATAGTTGAGAGTACAAGTAGTATCAATCACTCTCATACATATCTAAAAACCCACCAACAATTACACAGAATAATAGATAACAAAAGAGAAGCACAAAAGAGGAAAAACATCACCAAAACTGCAGGTCTGTTCCAGCAGTGATTTCTCCCGATCTGTAGCACTAATTAACAATCCAACCGGTCAGATTGAAGCCTCTGATGTCCTAAACACGCTGTCAAAATTTGCTGAACAAATCTGAAAACCGAAAATCGAAAAATACTATTTCTGTTTGTATTCTCAAAAATCTTTCTCTCTATTTGTTTTTGTGTATCCTTTTGGGTGTATCCGTCTCTTATCTCTAGCCCCATATATATAACCTTAAGGAGATGAAAACCCTAGGTTATAAGTTTGGCTTAATTGGGCTGGACCCTAACAATCTCCCTCTCCAGCCCATCACGGGGAAGATACACTCATGGATTAATCACTTGAACCTCATTCCGGTGAGCTTACTACAAAGCTCAATCTTACTTCCGGGAACAATCTTAGTCAACATATCTGCACTATTCTTGTCGGTGTGGACTTTCTTCAATTTCATTTCTTTTGTTTCGATCATATCTCGCAACCAATGATATCTCACATCAATATGCTTGGTGCGTGTGTGATACATAGGATTCTTGCTTAAATCATAGCACCCTGACTATCACAAAATACCACATACTCTTCTTGCTTCAACCCCAATTCTTAAAGGAATATCTTAAGCCAAAGCATCTTTTTGCTTGCTTCTACTGTTGCAATATATTTTGCCTCAGTTGTTGACAATACTACACATTTGCGTAGCTTGGATTGCCATAAATGGATCCCCCTGAAAATATAAACACATAACTTGAGGTAGACTTGCAGTTATCAAGATTACCGGCCATGTCAGCATCTGTATGACCTTCAAATAAAGGTTTTCCACCTTCATAATACAAACTCAAAGTAGAGGTACCTCGCAAGTATCTGAAAATCTACTTCACTGTTTCCCAATGAATTTTACCCGGATTCGATAAATACCTACTCACTAAACCGACAACATATGCAATATCTGGTCTTGTACACATCATAACATACACAAAAAAGAACCAACAACAGAAGAATAAAGAATAAATGGCATATCTTCTTTCTCTTTCTCTGTTATAGGACACGTTTCCTTGCTTAACTTGAAGTGTGTAGCTAATGGTGTATTAACCGACTTGGCATTATTCATATTGAACCGTTCAAGTACACGTTCGATATATTTCTCTTGTGATAACTATAAGTTTCCTGCTTTCCTATCACGCGTAATCTTCATGCCTAAGATATGCTTTGTTGGAGCCAAATCTTTCATGCCAAATGATTTGGCTAAGTCTTTTTCAAACTGATAATCATCTCAGTATTTTGCCCAACTATTAACATATCATCTACATATAAAAGAAGTATGATGAACTTACCTCCAGGGAAATCTCTGAAATAGACTCAAGGATCAACATGAGTTCGTTTATACCCATTATTTATCATAAACGAGTCAAAATTCCGATACCACTTCCTTGGTGCTTGTTTAAGCCCATAAAGACTCTTATTCAGCTTACAAACAAGTTTTTCTTTCCCTCTCTCTTCAAAACCTTCAGGTTGTTCCATGTAGATTTATTCATGCAAGTCACCATGTAAAAATGTCATTTTTACATCAAGTTGTTCCAACTCAAGATTTAGACTTGCAGTTAAACCCAATATAGTTCTGATAGAACTCATCTTGACAACAGGAGAAAATATTTCATCAAACTCTATTCCCTTTTTATGGTTGCATCATTTTACTACAAGTCTAGCTTTCCGCTTGACAATTTCTCACCATCTTTTTTCTTCTTGAAAACCCATCTATTCATCAATACTTTCTTTCCATTAGAAGGTTTTACTAACTCATATGTTTTATTATTTTTCAAGGAATTCATCTCTTCCTTCATTTCCTCAAGCCAAAGATGTTTCTCTTCATGAGATAACACTTCTTGATAATTTTTTGGCTTGCCGTCTTCAGTGACTAGAATAAACTTTGAGCTTGGATATTTTTTTGAATGTTTTCTCTCTCTAGTTGACCTTGGAACCTGTAAATCCTCCACATGAGGGATAGTTTGCTCCCTTTGCTCATGAACTTCTTCATCAAGTATGGTCTCATCAGAATCATCGATAACAACATGATATTTTAAATCACCACCAGATGGAACATCCTCAATATCATTAGGAACCACCTCAGCATTATCATTTGTTGTCTGATTTACATAAGGAAAAATAGAAGAAAGAATATCATTAGTAGTATTAAAAGATAAATCAAAAGTAGAAGTTGACCTTGTGCTCAAAAGATATGCACCCTTCTCGTGCTCAAAGAATACCACATCTCTACTCCTCACTAATTTCTTCTTCTTGGGATCATAAAGTCCAAAACCATACTCTTCATCACCATATCCAACAAAAACACAAGGATTAGTTTTTGAATCAAGTTTGGATCTTTGTTTTTTTGGAACATGGATGTATGTCTTGCATCCAAAAACTATGAAATGTTAATATATATGATCCTTTCTTTTCCATCATTTCTGAGGAGTATCAAAATAAAGAGATGTTGATGGAGCTCTATAAATCAAGTATACAACAAAATTAACTGCTTCAGCCCAAAATGTTTTAGGAAGTTTAGACATTTCTTGCATACATCTCACATTCTCTACGATGGTTCGGTTCATTCTCTCTACAACTCCATTGTGCTGTGGTGTACCTGATGTTGTCCTTTTATGTCTAATACCATAGCGTGAGATATAATTTTTAAAATTATTCGAAATATACTCACCACTATTATCAGATCGAATACATTTAAGCTTTCTTCCTGTCTCCCTTTCTACCATGATATGAAATTTCTGAAAAATCTCGAATACTTGGCTTTTTCTCTGTAAAATGTATACCCAAGTTTTTCTACTAGCATCATCAATAAATGTAAAAAAAAACTTGTTACCTCCAATAGAATCCACTTCCATTGGACCAAAAATATCAGAGTATACTAACTCCAGCTTTTCTTGTGGACCTTTTAGAAAACGAAGCTTTATGTTGCTTTCCTGCCAAACAATAGTCACATGGTATAATAATAATAATAATAGATTTATCAATAGGAATGAGTGACTTAATTTCCAAGGTTTTCATCTTCTTGTCACTCATGCATCATAGTCTTTGATGCCAAAAATTATGAGAATTTTTTTTCTCAACTGCATTCAGCTCACCAAAAAATATACCCAAATATGTCTTACACAAAGAGCAACAAAAATTACCCCGAGAAACTATCATTGAACCTTTGGACAACTTTCCCTTACCATCACCAAAAGTGTGACGGAAACCTTCTTGATCAAGTACATTTGCAGACAACAAATTCAGACGTAAATTAGGAATATTGCGCACATCTTTTAGTGTAAGTATGTACCCAATACAAGTCTTCACACGAATATCACCCAACCCAACAATACTTTATGAGCTCTCATTTCCCATATTGACATTACCAAAATCGCCATATTTTTAGTTCAAAAATATCCCTATTCGGAACACAATGATATGAAGCACCTGTATCTACAGGCCATTCTGAATCTGAACCACCAACATGATAACATTCACAAATAGCACAAATTAATGATGCATCATCATTTCTAGTAGAAGCACAAGTTGCAGTATTTTTATTATGACTTTCATTTTGTGAATCTAAATTGACCTTGTTCTTTCTTCCATTTGTAATAAAACTTTTGTATATGACCCTGTTTTCTACAGTAGTGGCATGTCCTATTGTCTTTCCAATCTCTGGACTTGGATCTTCCCTTTGAGTTACCACGGAATTTAGAACCTTTATTCTTATGTTGCTACTGGGTGTAAAATTCCCAATAGAGAACAAAGATACGTCTAAATATTGCAAGTTCCACAACGACCATTATATGAAGGACTGTTAGGTTCTGTATGATCAGGTTTAGAGATGGTTGGCAAATAAAAACTTTTGGATTTTATTAAAATGAGAGGAATATGTGAGTACAGAGATGGTGAATCAGGTAGAGACATCGAGATTATTCTCCCAACAAGGCATGATAGACAATAGTCATATTTGTTTGAAGAGCTAAGGGCTGACATCTTTGATATCCTGCCAGAAGAATATTTATATTATGACCCCAATCAGAAATCCATTTGTTTTCTTACTAGAATGGAGGAAACAATATCACAACCAAATTTAACCTCACTTGTACTGGAAAAGGTATCCATCATATTGGCCGAAGTAAACCCTATTATTTCAAATAATGGCATTCTATATATAATAGTCTTATATCGATTATCCATGAAAAGTACTCAAGATAATATTTGTAATAAATATTGTTTATCAAGTATATAAAATTTTGTTATGATATTAGATCATTCTTTCACGTATATATATCATTGCATGTATATGTGTATTCATGACCAAAACAACTAATATTTTATTTTCAAACAAAGATCATTTTCAAGCAACTTTTTTTGTGATAGTTGTATACGTTATGCATGTTTGAGGAATTTTACAGATTGGTCTTCTAGAGGCTATGGAGTATATCACATGAACTTGTTTCAATGAAGATTAGATTTTCTAGTACTATTTATTTGTTACTTTTAAAACTCGTATAGGCACATGTACTTATGATTATTTGATTGGTGTGTAGTTTTGTGTGCTATAAATCATGCATAACAACCATATATTAACATCTTCGACTGGTCGAGCTATTAATTTAAAATGACAATCTATTTTTTACGATCCAACCTTTATTTTTTATCTTTATCCTTCAAGTTTTGTTTATAATGTCTATAGGAGTCTAAGTTTATAGTCCAAATCTTACGTTCAAATTATAATTGCAAAGTCGAGTTGCTTATCGACCTCTTTCACTCACGCAGTCATCGAATCTAGTTTGTAATACTCGTGGGTTAAAAAATTATGTTCATAATCCTCTAGGAAATGTATTTGAGTAACCTTTACCTCATACAACAAGAAAACCCCATAAAATATTATGGAAGGTTAGATTTTGTAATATTGTTGTGATGTGTTTCGCACATTAATAATATTAGGTTGCGCAAGTGTTATCATAAACTATTTATAAGCTAGGTTACAAAATGATAAGAACAATCATATAACATCAAGTACTTTACCGAAATCTTCTTAATATAACATAAAAATAATAAATGAAACATGGATAAACTAATATATATCAGTGGTTAGAACGACCAAATATTATTCACCAAGGTTTTTACGATATTATTAATTACATTCACCAAATATATAACTAAATAAGCCATGTAGGTTTTGCACGTGTGTGTAGTAAGTATAGATTTTTCATATTCTAACTTTCTATGTTGCGGAGCATGTTTATATGTTTCGCTAATAATTTATATAATATTTTGTATCGTACATAGTCCATTGACTATCCATTTTCTAGACATATAGTCCATCAACCAAAACTCATCTTGTGTTAGTTCTGACTATCCATTTCCAATAAAGTTAGGCTCTGCGTGTTAAATGGACTAATTTTGTAAAAAATGAATAGTCAGTGTACTATCACCAGAATGTTTTTACTCGAGAGGTTATATGTCTTAAAAGTGGATAGTCAATGACTAATTACTATTCAAAACCTTTATATAAGGTTTCAGATACATATTAAATTAGGTATCGTAAATATGGTCATAAATTATAATATTATTAAGTTAAGTTGCAAAAATGATAAGTACAAACAACTAAAGTTAATGTTTCACCAAAATATTCCTACACAACATATAAACAACAAATGGATCATGGAAAAACAATATATTGGTGGTTAAGATGGCCAAAAATAATTTATCAGGATTTTGATAACATAATAAATTTTATTTTCCAAATAGGTGGTAAAAACAACCATGTATGTTACGCAACTATATACAGTAAGTATATGTTTTGCAGATTGTAATTTGCCACATTTTTTAGCATACCTAATACACGTATCACTAGCAAGTTATATAACTTTTTACATAAGTATTAAACTAGGTTTCACAAATATGATCATAAAATATATCATTAATAGGTTAGGTTGCAAATTTATAAGAACCATCATTTAAAGTTCATGTTTCAATAAAATATTCCTACCAAATACAAAAACAATTAATAAATTGTGGAAAAACTAATAAATCAGTAGTTAGAACGGTAAAAATGAGCTTGTTAGGGTTTCAGCCACATAGTAAATTCTATTGACCAACTTTGTGGAGAAATAAGTCAGGTATATTTCACAGATATTACTTTCTCACATTTTACAACCTATATATTACATGTTTTTTAAATACGTTATATAAGGTTTTGCATGTGTTTTAAACCAGTTTTCATAATTATTTTCATATATTATAGTATTAGTAGGTTAGGTTGTAAATGATAAGAATAAACATCTAAAGTTAATGGGTCACCAATTTTTTTTAACACAACATGAAAATAACAAATACTAAAAGAAAAAAAATAATGTATGAGAGGTATACTGGATCGCATAGATTACACAAAGATTTGGCAAAATAGTGTATATAATTTTCTAGTATGGAACATAAATATGATAATATGCATCACAAACATTGCGCGATATGTGGAATTTGTCAAGAGCATGTGGATTTTTAGGTTTATTCCACAATATAATGGCATAATATGTTTGGGATTCCGCTGCAACTTGGTGGATTTCATAGATTATGCCACAAATCAATTACACCATAGTTCGTACAAAATATTTTTAAATACGAAACCGGAAGAAATATATTTACAAGATATACATGACAACTGGTATGCAAAACCTCGTGGTATATGTTTTGTAATGATTCTGTAACATGTATATTTGAAATATTCCTAACACGTGGCATCAAAATCTCGCATTATATGTTGCTCAACATAATGATAATATGTTTCTTAATCAACTTGACTAATTGATTCGGCATGCGCTGGTCATGAAAATCATCTTCTTTCCTAATTATCTGAATGTACAGATAAAAAGACGGATGCAAATAATTATAAATCTTTTATGAGTAGTTTTTTTGCGAGTTATGGTTTGGACAAATATAGTTCATTTCAGCGATATATATGATTATTCAGTAACAATAGATTTTTTGTTTTGCTATACGAAGCTTTAGGTTAGCTTTGACTTGCGGAGTTTTTCGGTTTTCTGATTTCACAAGTATGACTTGTTGGATGGAATTGAAAATGTTTTAATTTAGTTAAAATAGATTTCATAGTTATATAAATTTTAAATTTTACAGTATTTTTGTGCTATGTAACTATGTTTAAGTAATTAAGTGATAGTAACACAAAGATAATTTTAAATTATTAATTTAATAATATTTTTTATAAATAATACAAAAATTAACTGAATAATAAAAATAAAATTGTCTAATATTTTAGTTTTGAATATTATATTTTATTTTTTATTTTTTAGTATATATAATACCGAGGTCTATGAATTTTATAATATTCAGCACGTTGTTTTGTATTATTATATGTTTTTTTTTCATCTTTTATTCTATCAAATATATTATTTACATAGATAACGGTATTTTGTTTGTTTTCTCGCGTTGGACTATATGTTTTAGGATTTTCTGTTATAAATTGAGGTGTCAAACGGTTCAAACCGCGAACCGTCAGAACCGTTTATTAGAGAACCGCGGTTTGCGGTTCCGGCAGTTTACTTTTTATGCGGTTTTAGTGGTTTGCGGTTTTAATGAGTTTGCGGTTTTAATGAGTCAGTTTAGACATCGTTTATCAAAATATTTTATAGTATTATTTAAAATTAATTTATAAGTGTTAATTGAGATATGTACAATATAAACGAGTTAATTATTATGCTATTTAATGTATTTTAATTTAAATACTATATCATTTTAATCGAAATTCTATAATGATTCAGAGTGAAACGCAAAAGAAGCTAAAAGAGGGATAAAAACCCTAATTTTATTAATAAAAAACAACTCCCTCAACAATGTATAGAAGATATGTTTATATAAGGGTTCAAGTGAAACCCTAAAACCAAAAATATGAAAATTACTAAAATATCCTAAAGTATTAGAAGCGCAAAATAAGATGATAGATGAGCCCAAATGCCCAAAAAGTCCCATAGCTCACGAGAAAAGCTCGTGACTTGTGTTCGTGACGTCGCTTCCTTCAAAACAAGGTGCTGTGGGTCAAAATCAGACACCGGAACTCCAAACTGTCAATTCACCGCATTCTTCGGGTGATCGCCAATCTTCATAAATTTCAGCGCTAAACTGTCTGCATCATTCCCGTCGGGGTCGAGAAGATTCGTCCTCGAATGAGAACCAGTCTCCTCATCAGAAGAGTCACCTGCATAAGGAATCAGATGCTTAACATTAAAGATATCAGACGAACGAACATGGCTAGGCAAACGCAGTCGATAAGCATTCGGGTTGATCCGCTCCACAATCTCCACCGGGCCAATCTTCCGGGCGGCCAGTTTGTTGTACTCACTAGCAGGGTACTGATTTTTGGTTAAAACTGCTCACACATAGTTACCAACTTCGAACTGAACAGGACGACGATGAGAATGCGTCGTAGACTTATACTTGGCGGTGCTCAAGACAAGCTGATCGTAAGTCGTCTGGTGGGTTTGGTGAATCTGCGATACAAGCTCCTCAGCAGGTGTGTGAACACGAATTTTACTGGGCAGGGCGAGTAAGTCGACAGGACCCCGGGGCACAACACCATACATCACCTGGAAATGACAAAGACCCGTCGAGCGGTGAAGGACATGATTGTGGGCAAACTCTGCCCGCGGTAGGCGCTGATCCCATGCCTTCGGGTGATCTCCCACCAGGCTGCGCAACAAGTTACTGAGGGAACGATTAACCACTTCTGTCGGACCATCAGTCTGGGGGTGGTAGGTACTACTGAAACTGAGCTGCATATTCACCATGCACCATAAACTGCGCCAGAAATGACTCACGAACCTGGTGTCACGGTCAGAAACAGGAAACACATCTGTAAAAACATCAGTCCCAACAGGGCTAGCAATAGGAAACACAGCGGCAAACACATCAGTCACAACAAAGCTAGCAATGAGAAACACATCTGCAAACACATCAGTCCTAACAGGGTTAGCAACGGGAAACACATCTGCAAACACATCAGTCCCAACATGGCTAGCAATAGGAAACACCTCTGCAAACACATCAGTCCCAACAGGGCTAGAAATAGGAAACACATTTGCAAACACATTAGTCACAACAGAGCTAGCAACGGGAAACACATCTGCAAACACATCAGTCCCAACAAGGCTAACAACAGGAAGCACATCTGCAAACACATCAGTCCCAACAGGGCTAGCAACGGGAAACACATCTGCAAACACATCAGTCCCAACATGGCTAACAACAGGAAGCACATCTCCAAACACATCAGTCCTAACAGGGCTAGCAATATGAAACACATCTGCAAACACATCATTCCTAACATGGCTAGAATTAGGAAACACCTCTGCAAACACATCAGTCATAACAGGGCTAGCAATAGGAAATACATCTGCAAACACATTAGTCACAACAGGGCTAGCAACGGGAACCACATCTGCAAACACATCAATTGTCACAACCTCCGCCGTAACCTCCGCCATATCATCATCATATGTATCAAACTTTGGGAGACCATCAGGAACAATGAGGGCCGGTTCAAATGCCTCGTGAGAGAAAAGACCCCTAGCACCCGCAGCATTCGGACATTCTACCTGACGATGCCCTAATTCTCCACAGTCAAAGCAACATAACTTACCAGCAGAACGGTTGGTTACACCAATGGGAACAATGGGAACAGTTGGACGTGGAACTGGTTTGGACGCCAAAGTCTATGAAGGAGCACCAGTCCGTATGCCAATCTGGGTCCGGCGAACCAACTGTTTTTCTGCCTGGAGGGCACGCCGATGGGCTTCGGAAACAGAGCACGAGTCGAACATGTTCAACACATCTTGAAGCTGAAGACGCAACCCACCAATATAGCGGGATACCCGCTGATGCGACGACTCGTTCACATCCGTACGAGCCAGCAGCTGATAGAATTCTTTTGTATACTCGTCCACAGATCGTGGACCTTGACGAAGATTCTGGAGTCGCTGGAATAGTTCCCGCTCGAAGTTGTAAGGTAGGAAAGCCTTGCGGATTTGTTTTTTGAACTTCTCCCAACTGCGGACTTTATCCTTGCATTCACGCTCACGGTTCTTCTTCACTTGCTGCCACCAAGCCTGTGCCCTGCCGCGCAGGTGGATGGTGACCAACGCGACCCTTCTCTCCTCAGGAACTTCCTTGAAGTCCAGCACTTCCTCAATCTGGGATAACCAATCAACAAACGCCTCTGCCTTAAGGCTACCATCAAAGTCCGGGATGTCTACCTTAAATCCAAGCTCGCAGCGGCGGCCGTGATAAGTATTGTGTTCGAACCCCTCCCCAAAAGGGTTATCGATACCTTCAACCTCTGTGCCTTGTTGCTTGGCGTTAAGAGCAGCCATTTGACGGGTAAGATCAGCCACCTGACGGCGTAGGTCAGCAACTTCACGATCACCGAAATCACTTGTATCTCTAGTCAGTGCAGCGCCACCGCGACCACTGGTTCTTCCTCGCACCATCTCGCAGGACTGCATGTGTCTGATACCACTATGATTCAGAGTGAAACGCAAAAGAAGCTAAAAGAGGGATAAAAACCCTAATTTTATTAATAAAAAACAACTCCCTCAACAATGTATAGAAGATATGTTTATATAAGGGTTCAAGTGAAACACTAAAACCAAAAATATGGAAATTACTAAAATATCCTAAAGTATTAGAAGCGCAAAATAAGATGATAGATGAGCCCAAATGCCCAAAAAGTCCCATAGCTCACGAGCATAGCTCGTGACTTGTGTCCGTGACGTCGTTTCCTTCAAAACAAGGTGTTGTGGGTCAAAATCAGACACCGGAACTCCAAACTGTCAATTCACCGCATTCTTCGGGTGATCGCCAGTCTTCATAAATTTCAGCGCTAAACTGTCTGCATCATATAATCAAGCAATTACATTCTAACAATAATAATTGTAATATGATTTTGATATGTTTGATTATATATATATATATATATATTTAAAATATTTTATTTAATATTAGGTAGATATTAAATAAAATATATACATCTAATTGTATTTCTATTACAACTTTCAATATTATTGAAATTATTTTTAAGATTATAAAATTAATAATTTTATTATCTTAAACAAGATATCATAAACAATATAATTGTAATATGAATTGTATATTGTTTGATTATATTTAGATATTTAAGATATTTTATTTAATATTAGATACATATTAAATAATATATACCTATTAGACATATAATTGTATTCTGATATTAAATTATTAGGTAGTTCTTTAAATCTTTGAAGCTTGAAGTGTATATGTTTAGATGATTTAAATAGTTTAGGGCTATTTTTTCGACCTATTCAATATTTGAAGTATAAATTTAAAGATTTTAAAATTGTATAAGTATATGCATAGACATAAATTTCCTTTGAATAAGAACATAAAAATTAAAACTAAAAGAGATTTAAATAAAATTTAATAAAAATAATAGTTCGAATTCCCTATTTATAGAGTTTTATTTTTTTTTAAATAATAGTTCAAATTCCCTAGTTAGAGTTTTATTTTTTTTTAAATAATAGTTTGAATTCCCTATTTATAGAGTTATAATATCTTTTAAAAAATAATAGTTCGAATTCCTATATATAGAGTTCTATTTTTTAAATAGTTCAAATTGCATATTTATACAAAAAAAAATATATTTAAAAAAAAATAGCCGTTAGATGACATGAGCAAATGACGTCATCCATTCGGGGCATCCAGACGTGCGTCCGGATGGTCCGGATTTGGCTACGGCTAGTATTTTGAACTTTAGCAACTAGCCGTTGCCGAGTCCGGATGGTCCGAATTCGCAGTCCGGGCCTCCGGACATTTCGTCACGATGGTCCGGACTATTTGTTTTTTCGAATTTTTTTTAAATTTTTTTATGGGTCTCCCCTATAAATAGAGGAGACCCCAACTCCAAACTCACACACTCTCTAAATCTACTATACATCTCTCTAAATATCTTTACTTGTTCTAGAATTTCTATAAAACTCTACTTTCTTATTTTACATATTGTAGTTCTACTTTCGAAATAGTTAGATTTTTTTTTCGAAAAATAATTGTTATTAGTTTTTATTAGTTATTACTTGTGATTATCCCAAATTCCCAATGGATTTTTATGGCTTCAACAACAGGTTAGGACAAGCAACTCCGAAAACTGATTTTTCGGAATTTTCTTCCTTTATGATGTCTCCTCCACCCGAGAGGGATCCGATCACACGACACGTCAAATATGCCACTGCACCTACGAATATGAGTAAGACCGTCAAACAAACTTTTAGTTCCAAGATAACCGATAAGGAGACACGAAGCGTCAAACCTGCCAATACTACACGTAAGACTTTGAGTAAGATCGCCAAACAAACTTTTAGTTCCAAAATGGTCGACAAAGTGACACGAAGTATCAAACACCAGACTATAACTAAGAGTAAGACAGTTGTTCCTAAACAAAGTCTTAGTACGAAGGCGAAGATGGTCGATTTGATTGCTGCTGCGTTAAGTAAGGTTAATCGTGAGACTCGAGGACAAGTTTTGGCAGATCCTTTACAAATTGCAGTTATTGTTGAGAAAGTTTTGCTTCTTAAAAAAGTGGCTAGCGACAAGAGACTAAAAAAAGTATTTTAGATTTTGTATTTTAATTTGAAATCATTTGTACAACTCATTCCCGCAAGAGTATAAACTCTGAACGGCTAAATAAACAAAAAAAAATATTTATCTTTTATTATAATAAGGAGTTTTACTATTAAATAATTACAAGATAACATTTTTATTAAAAATAATAATAATAACAACATAACTTGTTATATTAAATATTTTAATATAACTTGTAATCTTAAATATTTTAGCATGATAAAATCCGATTTTGGTTTAAAAAATAATAAATAACACTTTTAATATTTATAACCAAATCACAATAATAATATTCAAAATGTAATATTAAAATTATAACAATATAACTTGTAAGTTGTAATCTTTAGATAGAATCTTATTTTGGTTTAAAAAATAATAATTAACACTAGTAATATTTAAAACCAAATCACAGTAATAATATTCAAAATGTAATATTAAAATTATAATAATATAACGTGTAAGTTGTAATCTTTAGCATGATAAAATTTGCTTTTGGTTTAAAAAATAATAAATAACACTTGTAATATTTAAAACCAAATCACAATAATTATATTAAAAATGTAATATTAAAATTATAACAATATAACTTGTAATCTTTTACCATGATAAAATGACAGTTTGGTTTAAAAAATAATAACAAACACTTGTAATATTTAAAACCAAATCATAATAGTAATCAAAATATAATATTAAAATTATAACCATAAAATTGGTAATATTTTAACATGATAAGATATAGTTTTGGTCTGTAACATAATATCAACACTACTAATATTGGATCCCAAAACATAATAATAATATTTAAAATGTAATAATAACATAAGTAATATTTAAAATTTTGGATTATATAATAATTACAACACTTAAAATATTAATAACCAAAACAAATTGATACTAGCCAAAATATAATAATAATTTTATAATCATATACAACATCTCAATTTTTTTTTAAAATATAATTGAAGATATGATTTTGGTTATAAAATAATTAAAACACTTATAATATTTACAAATAAACCGCGGTTTGCGGTCCTGACGGTTTTCGACCCGGTGGTTTACTCCTTATGTGGTTATGTCGGTTTATTTTTTATGCGATTCTGACGGTTTGCGGTTCTAACGATTTGAGGTTCTAATGAGCCAGTTAAACAATTTACCCTTTAACCACGGATCTAGAACCATTTGACACCTCTAGTTATAAAACGGATCTTTTGACGGCCACAATAATAATGATGGATCATGATTTTAATCCTTATACTTTTATATCCATAGACTCTAGTCCATGTATGTACCTCTCCAAAATGTTCATATTTTGGCTTTTATCCAACCAAAGATCCACCTTTGCCGTTGTTGTTTCCGGCTCTTATTCACTGGGATAAACTTTCGTTGATTTTAATCCACGTATAAATTGTATTACTTAGAAAATTATTCAAAATGGGTATGGCCATTTCTTTTGGTTCGGGTCAATTTTTTAATATAAATAAATAATTATTTAAAAATCAAATAAAATTCGGTTTGATTTTTTTTAAAAAATTTAATAGACGAATAAAAATTTAATTTAGTTCGATTTGATTCGGTATTATATGTAAATATCTTTTTGTTTTAATATTGTATTTTACTGATGGTTAAGAATTTGGCATAAATCGGTCTTCATTCTAAATAAGTTTTCTGATATTTTAGACAAGTGGAATCCTTTTGTCTTTTCGTAATTAAAATTGCATTTTTATTTAATTTATCTCGTTGAATGACTTAAAAAATCTTATTAAATATGTAATTTTTATATAAAGTAGTCAATTTGTACATGTCTCATTTTGTTATTTATGTTATTTTTTGTTTATTTTTTTTTGAGGGAACCCGCAGCTGCTACTCAGAATGCAATGAGTGCATACAGGGTAAACCCTCAGTCTGACGCGATAGCCTGCAAACCAACGCCAGAAGGTAAACCACACAAGGTGACAGGCTCAGTCGAGAAAGCGTATGTAGAGGGACTCGAACTCATGACCTTTTGGTCGTAAGAATGCCATACTCAACCAACTCGGCTTGTTATTCATTTTTCTCTACAGTTTAAAAAATGTTATTTGGTCAATTACGATGGAACCCTATTTTGAGTTTCGTTCAAAAATACTTCTTCATTCCATATTTATATACTCATACTTAAGATTTTGTTTGGTTCGTTAAAATTCACATTGTTTCACATGATAATTGCTGTTAAAAATAGATATTACTTTTAATAAATCAAAATAGTTTACGCGATCAATTAAAATTGACCAAAATTTTATAATACTTGATCAGTGTTTTATCAGTTTTCAGTAGAGTTCGATTAAGAACCAACCACCATAGATAATTAAAACCGAAATTGTTTGGATACTAAGCAGGAACCAAAACCGAACTCGATCTTTTATTTCGTTTTGGTTTGGTTTGTTTTTTTTTTGTTCTAGAATCGAACGCGCATACCTAACTAAAATCTGATATTATTTAAGGTTTAATGGTTGAACATATGGAAACCAATCGAGAATTTTGAACTAAGAGATTGTTTGAAGTATGGAATCAAACTACGGGTAAACCGTAAAAGAATACCACGTGGAACATGATATATATTTCATATATATAAGGTAAATATAATTTTAATTTATTTTTGTAACTAATGATGCATGTTGGTACTTCCCAACATGTGGTATGGAACAAAACAGAAAAGGAAAAAAAGTTGTGTTGAAAATATTGATTAAATGAGATTGATCTGAAGAAAAGTCTATATCATCAGAGTTGGAGAAGTCGATTAGAAGGTTGGACATATATTAGAATTTTCAGGCTAAATATATGCGAGAACCAGCCCAATGTTCGTCGTGATTAGCATATGGTTGATCGTCACGAAGTAGCAAAAGCCAAATCAAAGAGTGCTTCGGCCCAGTGGTCACTAAGATCAGGCTTGCGTTGATCATGCTGAAGTGTCATTCGCCACAACGAGCTTTTGTTTGCTTCAATCAGTTTGTGAAAATTTAAATTTTCAGAATGAGTTTAATAACTAAAATTCAAACTGTTAACCAACATCTTCAACACGGTCAACAAAGGTTGATCGTAGCGAACCTGAAACGTTATAACTTTTGAAAATAAGAGTTTCCTTAAAAGTTACTTTTTGAAATGGTATAACTCTACCTAAAAGTTTGTGAATGATTAAAACTATTTAGAATGGTTTAACCACTTCTATAAATAGATAAACATTTCAAGAATGAAAAAAACATAATCTAAACAATCTAAAAATACTTTTTAACATCATCTCTTTCATTTTATCTTATTTTTTCAAATTTGAACTTAAATTTCATGTTTTTTGTATCTAAGTTCATAAATTGTATTATATCCGAATAAACTTCATTCAAAGATCAAATAAATTGAATGATAAGAGTAATTCGTTTTAGAAAACGTAAATCTACGTGTCTCAAGCATCTCCATGATTGTGTTGAATTTTATCTTCTCTTATGTCGTAAGTTGTTGTTTCCTACCTTATTTTCTAAAAACAAAAATTATTATTATCATGGCAGTGAAAACAACCACGGTTACCATTAGGGTGATGAACCAAGATCTTGCTTGACTTAACCGTTTCGATGATTCAAATTTTATCAGATAAAAATATGAGATTCCTTCTTCTTAAGTGCACTTAAACTCCACTACATTCTTATTCAAATCTAGAAAAAAAATCTTATAAGAAACTGATAAAGACACTGAGGAAATCAAGGAAAAAATGCACAAACAAAATAAGGATAATATCATATGTCGACGACATATCTTGAAATAAATTTCAGATTATTTATTCCATCTTCACACCAGTGAGTCTTCAATATTTAGAATTTGGAATACACTTAAAAGTAAATAAAAAGCCCAAGAAAAATGTTCAAAAAAAATCTTAATTTCTCAACTCACATAATTTATAAAGAATCAATGATGTGCACAAACCTCCCACTAGCTCAGAATAGCACATGACAACCGATTACCCTATTTGGTTACACCGGCCAAAACATAGGGCAAACTTGGTGCTGCCATCTGTATACCAGCAGGGCTGTAGCGAATGCTTGTACCATTTGTCACATGAAGCATGCTTTAATCCAACGACTATATGATCAAAGGTTGAGATTAAAAATTAATTCAGACCCTTAGTGTTTTAGATTAATTTAAAAGCTTTATACGTATCTTCAGAATCTTCGGCACTCATGGACTGCACCTTCGGTACCGCGATGATCAATCTCTATCTTTGGTCTTTAGTAGTAACATTTTTCTTGCCTTTGGTAGAGCTTGCCCTTAGGTTTCAGCAAACGTATTTGCACTTAAGTCTCAGCCTCATATCCTACTTGAGAGATTCAAATAATTTATGCTTCTACATGTCTTTGCACTTAAGTCTCAACCCCATATCCTACCTATATTTTTGTTTTTTTTGGAGGGAACCCGCTGCCGCTACTCAGAGTGCAATGAGTGCGCAAAGGGTAAACCCTCAGTCTGACGCGATAGCCTGCAAACCAACGCCAGAAGGTAAACCACACAAGGTGACAGGCTCAGCCGAGAAAGCGTATGTAGAGGGACTCGAACTCATGACCTTTTGGTCATAAGAATTCCATACTCAACCAACTCGGCTACCCCCTTGGGGGCCATATCCTACCTATATGCTTCTACATGTCTTTGAATTTCTATCTTTAGGTAGATGTAGTCTTGGGTAGTATTTCTATTCTCGAGTTACATATAGCATAAACCTAACAATTCCCCACCTAGGCTTTTATTAATTCTAATATCCATTTCACAAAATGTTCTAATCTTTAGAGACCAACTCACCTGCGTCTCATACTTGCACAAGTCTCATGTAGTTCAGGCAGTAATACCCTGGTCAGAGCATCCAAAATATTTTCCTCGTTGGCAATCTTATCCACATTTAATTGCTTTATATTTACCATTTCTTGGATGAAGTGTAACTTGATATTTTTGTGTTTAGTTTTCTCTTCAAATTTTAGATTCTTCATTAAATAAAAATCATAAGTATTACCTCTGAACAGGTTCACATCTTGCTCTATACCAATTATTTCAATCAATAAAACCTTCAGTGAAATAGCCTCTTTCAGGGCATAGTAGCCATATAGTCAGCTTTCATACATGACAAAACAACAAACTTTTATATACAAAACTTCCAACTAACCACTCATTCAAGCACAATAAATAGATTTCTTGAAGTAACATTCCTTGTGTCAAGGCAACTTGTATAATCCGAGTCCACATACCTTTTCAACACTATATCAATTGTATTATTCTGATTATAACACAAATCAAATCCAATTGAACCCTTCAAGTATATCATGATCCACTTGATTGCATGACAATGTGGCTTCCCTGGATTTGACATGAATCTGCTCAAAAAACTTACAATGTATAAAAGAAAGGTCTCGTACGGATCATATCATACATAATGCTACCAATAATATTGGAATAAGGTATATCTACCATATACTTCTGATTTGTGGCTTCTGCTAGTGTTTGAGTGGTACCAAGTCTGAATTAGGAACCAATGGGAGTTACAACCTCTTTGGCTCTAGACATGTTGAAGTTGTAGAGAAACTCATGTATGTATCCTTGTTAATATAAGAATGTATACCTCTTTGGCATGTTCCTCATGATCTCAATATCAAGTATCACTTGGCCTCTCCCATATCATTCATCTCAAACTCTTCTTCCAATTGAGTCTTGACAATTTCAATCATCTTTCTATAACTTCCCGTTATTAGGATATCATCCACATACAATAACCATATGACTTGTATCTTCATGTGTGTTTCTTCATTCCAATACACACAGTTGTCATAGCAAGTTCAGATATACACGATGGATCTCATATAAGAATCAAATATTCTATTTCACTACATTGACAATTGTTTGAGCCCATAAAGATGTATCTTCAACAAACACACATCTTATTACTTCCCTTATTTAAAACCTTTTGGTTGACACACGTAGATTATCTCTTCCAATTCACCATGTAGAAAGGTACTAATAACATCCATTTGATCTAATTCTATATCAAATCTAGCAAATATTAAAAACAGAACCCTAATCTAGATTTGTTTCAAAAGTGGCAAAAATATCTCATTGAAATCAATACCCTTATTTTGCGTAAAATCCTTAGTCGCCGACCTAGATTTGTAACTGGATAACCCAACCTCGGGAGCACCTTGCTCTCATTTGAATATCCATTTACTCTAAACACGATTATGAGATATCTCAGTTTTCCCCTTATGATTGTAAGATATTTCCTTTTATTTCTCTTTATATCATCATAATAGTTTTTAGGTTCAAGAACATCATTTTGTATTTAAATCGGTAAAGAATAGCCAATAATATATGTAAAATGATAGCATTGTGTAAGTTTGTTTGGTGTTTGTGCTCTATCTCTCGCCAATTGATAACTAACAAGCTCATGTTTCTCTCCAATCTAATAATCCAAAGGCCCTAGAACCCCATACCCTCGACCATCTTCGAACTCATGTAATGGTTGAACTTCCTCTTCATGAGTTGAAATTATATCAGGTTATAAATCATCTTTGAAAAAATCACTCATGGCTTTACTCTCTACACCAGACTCGTCATCAACTCCACATGTATTCTCGACAATACTAAGTTAGGTCTCCACCACCTTCTTCAATGGCATGCCATCCCCATTGAAAATCATGTTTTTACTTATCACATCCTTCTGAAGGCCAGGTTCTAGGCACCACAACCTATACCATTTTTCTCCTTCTGGATAGCTTAAGATCAAACATTCAGTGCTCTTGGCTGAAGCTTGTCTTGTTTCACATGTGCGTAGCAGCAAATCTGAACATTCTCAAATGTCCCACCCATAGTTTTAAAAAACGTCGTCGCAGCGCGCGATGGCATGTAACGCTCAAAAATTGTTACGGCGAGTCACGTAACGGTCCAAACAGAAAAACACCCGCCGCGGTGGCGTTATGGAGGCGTAGCGTCACGTTGCGTCGCGAGTGTTATTCAACAGGCTACATCTATTATTGTTTTTATTATATATAAACTAATTTTAATTAGTTAAACTACTATAATTGAACTGAAACGTTATGTATAAAGTAAAGTAAACCCATTATGAAGTAAGGGTCACTATTCAAATTTGAAACCATTCGACTCAAAACCACTAATTAATTTTAAATAAAAACTAAATACTGAATTACTGATTTATTAATGTCTAATCAATTTATTTATATTGATAAAAGCTATTCATATTTTATACTGAATATTGAACTGTCGCACGCAAAATCTCTTCTTGTTCTTCTACTGCACATTGCCTCCTTCTTCAACTGTATATCTTTATTCAACCGAAGATAACTTAATTGAAGATGATATTTGAGTTTTTTTTTATGTTTAACGGGAGTATTGTTTATGTTTAATCATATTTAAATGTCTTAAAATATTTGAAGTTAAGATTTTATAATATTTTTATTGATTTTTAGACTTAATTTCTTATTTTTTTACTATATTATATATTATTTAATTAATAATATTGGTAAACGAAATAACTCTCGCCGCAACTCTCGTCGCGTCGCCGCAACTCTCGTCGCGTCGCCGCAACTTTTTGACCCCTCGTCGTCGCGGGGCGTGGCACGTCGCTTAAAACTATGGTCCCACCAAAGATAAAAAAACTTCAGCGTCGTATATGAACTCTTCTTGGTGATATTTGCAGACATAGTCACGGCCTCTCCCAAAAATGTTTGGCTCATTCCACTTGTTTGAAGCACACATCTAACTATTTTTAGCAAAGTTCAGTTCATTTTTTCAGCAATAACATTCTATTCGAGATTCTCACTAACGGTTTGGTTTTCAACAATTCCAGACTTTGAACAGTAACTATTAAACTCTTTATTCGCATAATTCAAGCCATTATCAGTCTGAAACTCCTTTAGCACTTTTTTGGTCTAATTATAGACTAAAGTATGTAACTTCTTAAGAGCACCAAATGTTTTATCCATAGTCTTCAAAAGTATAACCTATACTTTTCTAGAAATAGTGATCAATCAAGGACATGAAGTACATTGCACCACCTATAGTAGGTTCCTAATTAATACCCTAAAGATCTGAATGAACATACTCAGGTATATCATACGTTTTATTTTACTAGGCATAAACGTTACCATCTTTATTTTACTAAACACACAGCTTTCACAAAAGTTCGGCTTCTGAACTGTACTACCATCCAACAAACCTTATTTACTAAGTTCAATCAGGTCTTT
Source organism: Limnanthes douglasii subsp. nivea (assembly GCA_036936605.1). Classification (NCBI taxonomy): domain Eukaryota; kingdom Viridiplantae; phylum Streptophyta; class Magnoliopsida; order Brassicales; family Limnanthaceae; genus Limnanthes; species Limnanthes douglasii. Next base: position 273,362,340 of record JAUPFV010000001.1, on the reverse strand, counting down.
CTTACTCACATGCTCAAGCCTCAAATGCCCCACTTGGTTCAATCAGGTCTTTCTTACTCACGTACTTGTTGTTTGCCCAGCTGTTCTGCGTTTTTCATTGGCTGAAGAATTAGAGTGATGGCTACCCTTTTGTTTACCTTCTGATATCCATCTTGGTACTCCCTTTTTTCACCTCTCTTTGCAATTTTATTTCTATCATTGTATTCTTTTATTTTCGATTTGTGGTGTTCACTGCTTAGAAGATAGAAAACTGGTTTAGGCATTGCCTTGTGTTTGTACATTTTAATAACCAAGTCCAGCTTTTTGATTATGCCATGAAAACTCTATGTTATATCATCTTTCAATTACTTTGCGTTTGCTGGTATTCCTTTCTTAAATTGATAAAAACAAATTATCACATGCACACTTATCAGAGTTAATTCGTCAGTTGATATGTGTAATGCACCAAAAAAGGCCCTTGATTACGCTCTTTTTTCTGCTTTACGCGTCGAAGGTGGGAAACACAGTGGAATGCCGAATGCTAGTATCCCCTATGTTGACCGTACATTGGATCTCTATTTGTCTTTTGGTAATTAAAATCTTATTTTCCTTTTACAGTTTCTGTTCACCAGAATAATCCTGCCTATTTGACAAGATGCCCCAAAGTCGTGGTCACATCTTATACGATGCTTCACCACCTGAAAAGAACCATGCTTGAGCAAAAGTGGTTTCTCTTGACTATTGATGAATCTCACCACGTACGTAGTTCAAAGAAAAAATCAAAATCACAAGTGGTATGCTTTCTATTGGAATAGATGAAGTGTTAAAAATGAATGGAAGTAAGATTTATTTTCATGAGTTCACTCAGCCAGTTAAAGTTGATAGTTAAACAGACTTAAATAATAGTGTATGGCACAATGATTTAATTTGGGTGAAGCAAACAACTTCTTTATTTAGGACTTTCTCTTGGCTTCTAGTTGGATGTTCAGCAATAAATCGTTTATTTGGGAAACCTTTGGACATCCGTGCATCAGCTTTATAAAGCTCTCAGTGAGGTTATGATAATTTAATGGAAACTTATCTAATTGATCCTTGATTAAAGCAACATAGAGTAAATCTTCTCTTCGGAAGAACTGGCTACGACTCTGATCTGAATGATTCATTACTTATGGTGTTGGTTAAGTAGCTCTTCTCTTGAAGAGAACCGGTGGTACCACCATTTGAACCGAATGGTTTCACACATGAAAACGATTTTTTAGTGTATGGGCGTTAAGTTCTTTTCCAATCCAAATTGTTGAGGGGTGATGGTGCATGTTGATAGTATATTGGTCAGACGGATTCACTCTATCAACTAATTACTCAGATTTTCCACCAATAATTTAGGTACTAGGGTCAAGTTTGTGTTTCTTCAGATGGAATGCCTTTAGGTTAGTAGCTTAAGTGAATATCTAATGATTTATAAAGCAATTTAGTGTTATCTTCCATTTATTTTCTGTTTTTTATTTGCGGACCACATTTATTACTTTTCTACATGCAAACAGTTACAAATTCTCTGCCAAATATAATTTTTGACAATTTACGGCCATCGTCCAGCAGACATAATTGTTGATGATACTTTTTAGTTAGTCACTCTCGTAATGAATGTCCTTCAGAAGTCCTTGTTTTGTGAAGCTCTGTCATCTTGGATTCTTTTTGCTTCTGTTTATTTTGTAGATAAGACGTTTGAAAGAGAATGTGCTGATGCAGCTGCCACCTAAACCTCGACAAATTATAAGTTTAGTGCTGAAAAAGTCAGATATTGTATCAGCAAAGGCTGCTGCCATTGAGGCAAGAGGTCACATTTCGAAACAGGACGCTGCAGAGCGTACAGGCTCAGAGGATGTAAATGGATCTGACAGCATGTCCTAATTTTGGCATTCAAAATCAGATATGGAGCAAACTTGTATCTTGTCATGCTGTAGCAGTACCACTTTTGAGATTTGCATTTCAAACGTTGCTGTCAATGACGTTAATAATGATGCTTTTGAACATAATGCGAATGAAATACAGATATGGATCCAGATAAACCTGAAGGTACAGTTGACTCACGATATTTTCTTGGTTCCTTTACATGCTGAGCAATCCTGCACGCCTTCGTCGTAAAGTGATCTATACATGTTTTATGCTTCTCCAGCTTACTTTCGATTTCCCTTTTGTATGCACAGGAGCGCTATTTTTTTATAATTTCTTTTTTTGTAGAAAATATTCAAAACATGTAAACGGAATTTAGGATCCAAGTACAATCGAAATCAACATGAATTCAATAATAAACTATAGTGAAATTGGTAATATTATCGCTCTAGGATGCCATATTGCTGTAGGTACATCATTGACGGCCATCTTGACTGTACAGTCTGTACCTTGTCTGCATACCATATAAGCATGCTCACTTCCATTTGTTTGTTCCTTTACTCTCAGCTGGTAAGGACAGTTGTACATACAAGGAACTATCTAACCAAGAACTCGGCATTGCGAAGCTGTCTGTATTTTGTGAATGGCTTTCTTTGCATCCACTCATAACTGAGTTAGAGAGCACAGCAGAATTGGAACAAGCTCACATAAGATGATTGTTTTTGGACATCACCTTAAAGTTCTCGATGGAGTGCAGGTGAGTGTCTTTCTGCTCATCTCAGATAGTTGAAACACAAAAATCCAGATCAGTACTATTCTGAAATTTACAAGGAGTTTACTGAAAAGACTGACACTAAGTTAAACTAGATTGAATGATTAAGGTAAAGTAATTTTAATCTATTCATAGATGTCCTGTGGTAAACATTTTATTGTAACTGATACAAGCATTCCCTGGAGTTCGTTGTGGTGGCTACCATCTAAGAAGTTATATGCTACAATCTTAAAACTTATAAGAAGTCACTCTTGTAAGCTGGATAAGTAAATAGATCTTGACAATCTGTATTTGGGAAAAAGCATCAAATATAGATATGTATTCATTTATGCCACTGATGCCTCACAAAATTAAATATATACTGAAATGAATAGTACTAAAGAATCCAACTTTTGTGACCTATTTTTGACTTGCAACTAAACAATTTTCAAAAATTTTCATACCGTGTTCTGAGATTATACCTTGCTTATGTTAGCTTTTAGTCTTCGAAAGATGTACTTAACTCTCTGCATTTAGGGGTTTAGGCCAGGATTGAGTAATGTTGGAAACTTGCATTTATTCGTTTGTCATTTGGTGCTTTAATTATCTTCCCATGATAGCTATTTAAAGATTGATTTTATGTCACTCAGGAATTCTTATGTGAGAAAGGGATTGGTTTTGTACGTATAGATGGAAGCACACTGGCTAGAGATAGACAGTTGGCTGTGCTATCACTCCGATCATCAGATGGGGTTTGTCTTTCATTCTCCTATAGTTTAACTTGAGTAGTACTCTCCTCAATCTTTATTTTCTCTATATTTTCGTGTATTATTACACAAAGATTTATCAGAAACTTATTCCAAGTAAGCTGCACGCGAAGCATGTCAGTCATATTATCCCAGCTGGGTGTTATCACTAGGCTTCCCTTTTTCTCCAATAGTTCTACTGGACACTATTTTGATGTATATTTATTTATTTTGTCAAGTGATAGTCTTCTGGAATCTTTGATGTGGGCAATCTACTGTACTGCTTTGCACTATTGTGCCTTTTCCCCCTTTATTAATTACAATCTCGTGGTGGCCTTTTTAGTGATGGTCAGTCGAATCAAAATCGTGGCTTCACCGTTTTCGTTTACTTTACCTAGACTCTGTGAGGATGAAAATAAGAATATGCATGTTGTATCATTCTGCTGAAGATATTGTCATGAAATCATATTTTCCTCCGTGTTTTACTTCTCTTCTTCTTTGTAAAGTTACATTTCGACATATCTTACCTTTATCAGATCAAGATTGCGATAATTGGTATAGAAGCTCGCAGGGTTGGGCTTGCTGTCTCGTCTGCTCAGAGTGTTGTGTTCGTGGAACTCCCAAAGACCCCATCATTGATGCTGCAGGTATATAGACGGAATAAACCTTTCGTATTTGGTATTAGCTACGTATTTTTTTTTACAAAAAGATCTGAATATCCCTGGCTGATATTCAGTAATTATCTTGGATACTGGAATACTTCTAGCCATGTCAGGCTTTTACTATCATGTGCGCTACTGACCGTGCTCTTCTGTCGGAAACAAGGACATTCACTTAATTTAATTTTATCTTATGTTTCTCCGCTTTGTCTGTGGATCCGATAAGAACATTTCCTGGTTCAGATTAGTGATTGTTTATTCATACGTAATTGTGAAAGGCCGAGGGTACAGCTCACAGGCGAGGGCAAACTGCTGCAGTCAACATATACAACATTTCAACGCAAGGGTGCCTTTTTTTTCCTTAAGTCACTTGTCTACAATTAGTTGACGCTTTTTCTTTGCAATACCATGGCTATTTTTTTACATATTACAGGATACAATGGATGAGACACGCTGGCAAAATCTGAACAAGAGTCTGCACCGAGTCTGATCCACAACAAATGGAAAATATGACGCAGTACATGAAATTGTGGTAAATTTCTGGTTTCCATTTCTCTTTTCTCTCTGAGTATTTGATTTGTTATTCTAGCTGTTCATGTTTGTTGTATTGACAGATTGAAGATGTCTGTTATCTAGAAGCACATGGATAGGTTACAACTTCCAGACTTTTGCTTAGCTCCAAATATTTAATTTTCAGAGGTAATTGCTGCAATGAGGTAGATGTGAAGAGAAAGGTGAAGGTAGTTTTAATTTAGCGGTGTCGGACTCATCCTATGAGGACAGACTTTGGCTTTGGTCTGTAGAAATCTAATGTTTTAATCTACCTGTATAAATCTTGTGGATACGGGTAAATCTGGACAAATAAATCAAGTCAATAGTGGACATGTTTAACACTGAAACATGGACGATTTGACATGATGGATATATGAGGTTTTAAAGTTATTTTTTTGTCTTTCTTTCACTTATAATAGGAAATTGCTCTTCCCTGAAAAGTCACAATTGTGGTTCAACAGGTTGCAACTTCTGATCTAGCTATTGAAAAAGCTCATCTTTCAGTTGAAGAAGCAGAAGTAATTGTTTCTGAAGCTGAAACTGGGCATCTGAGCGCTATATCTCCCAATAAGCTGGATGCGGGAAAACCTGAAAAGGTATGGTGAAAACTTGCCTTGCTCAAAGGTAGATAATTGTAATTTATCTTTTATTTTTGTTATATGCATGAGGAGTTGTACAATCTATTGGATATTACTGGCAAATGTGACCGAGTCATCAACTACATGAAGATGGAATGGCTCAACCAATGGAAGCTGAATGATCCTCTAGTCTAGCGTCTTCTTTGCGGTTTGAGGTAAAATTTGCAATACGTTCTGGAGTTTCCTCATCTCTATATCATCAATATGGGTTTGCTAGTGTAAGAGTATCTCATACCAGATTGCTGTTTAAGAAGTTTCAGCTTCTATAAATTTGGGGTTTGCTATGCTAAATTTCATATTGTCCTAATTGTAGAGATTCTTGCTGGATGGCTTTCTGACAGCAATACTGATCTATCGTTTAAATTTCCCTTCAGAGCATTAAGACGAGAGGGTCCTTATTGGACTAATAGCCTGGATATTAGCGACATACTATCACATCCTTATATTGAATTCTAGAATGTCTGAAAGTATACACTGTTATTCAGAGGCAGTTTTTGCAGTAGCGTCACATATACAATTACATAATTAAATTCTTTCAATAGTGCAACTGCGGATAAATTAGAAGAAACTTGTTCAATGAGCTTTTTCTATCATATTGACTTCGTATACTTCCAGGTAAGCCAATACACCGGAAGGATACATTTATACACCTGCACTCCTGGGACAGCTTCAAGACCAGCGCTGCTTTTTGAAAATTTCCGACCCGAGGAACTTGAATCCAGAAACCCATATCCAGCCAATAAAGACATCACTTCCGAATCTCTTAAAGACAACCCTGACTACCAGCATGGTCTTCTGACATTTATTGAACAATGGAATAGACTAAGGCCTATTGAGCAAAGGAAACTTCTTAACAAGCCTTTGCAACTGCCTTTGTCTGTTGAATTATGCTACTTAAGAGAAAGCATTAATCACAACAGAAAGGTAAATTTAACAGTCTTGTAGATCAAGATTCTGTGCATAAAAGGTTTCTCTTACACAATACGCGTCATCTGGCATAGATCAAGATTCTGTTCAGTCTCTGTATGTTTTTGTATTGTCTTCTTTTCCTTAATGCAATGTCTTCTTTTCCTTAATGCATTGCATTATGTCTTTTTCTCGTATGCATAGCCTACTTTGCTGTGAATTGTTTGATTTGTATTACAGCCTTATGTTCTCTGTAATAGAGATTAATTACTTCACCCTTAAATGAGATTAGCTTTCCTTTACCAAGGTTTGTCTTCGTAATGGCTTCAATGGGAAAGAAAAATAATATACTCAAGGTTGGAGCCTTAGCAATGAACCACTCTGCAAGCTCTATCAAATTTTTTATTGATATTTAACTTCTTTTCTTTTATTATTAGGGGAAGAAGTGCCAAGGAATCTTAATATTTTGAGGATCTTTTTTCTAATCTCGACTGCTTTGAGGAGTACCACTTGAGAACAAGCAATAGATCCCTACGTCAGGTTAGGCAACGAAGTTCAGAATCGAACTATATTTAACATTGTAATATCCAAATATGAAATCCAGACACCGATCGTTTGTCTTTAAAAATTCTTAATGTGCTATTTGTACATTACATTTCTAAATTTCATTGGACTTGAGAATCTCAGGAGCTTTTTAAAATCGAACGCTGGATCTGCTCAAGCTGCTCAAACGCAACCATGTTTAGAAAGTAGCACCAATGTTGGCATCTCGGAGCAATTTGTGAGTCATATGAATTAAGATGTAATATGCTCCCTCTAATTTTATGCAACGATATAACGATGCTTCACATTCTTGTTTATACATTTTTTCTCATCGATTTTTTTATATTTTGCATGTGATGTGTGTTATTCTGGTCTGCTTGATCAAATATCCATTAAATTTGATTAAATGATATGACCGAGATAAAAATGATAAGTATTAAAAGAGTTTTTAACAAGGAAGGACTCAAGAAACAAATAAATCAAAGCTCTGAATATGATTGTACGTTTTATTCTATAGTTATAGCTATCATGTATTAAGATTAACATGGGTAATCTTTTTTTTTATCTAAAGCTAAAAATACTTAAAATCAGTCTGCCTATGACTTAATCCAAAACCTTAAACCGGGAATCGCTTATCCTATCTTTTAGTACAAGTTAGGCCATTTGGCACACATTACTCTTCTAGTACTTTAAGTAAGCTTAGAAGAATACTATAAATATATTTTTGTTTTGCGTATGAATTTATTTGTAAGTTTTGGGCTTTGGAAAGGACTCCCAAACCTTGAACCGTAGTTAAATCGAGTCAACTTAAATGGTCGGAACTCGGAAGTGTATCCAAATCAAGGAGAACACGCGTGCGATAATCCACCTAGGGTAAGCCTTAATAACGCGTATGTAGAATTGGGTATAACGCGTGAACATCGTACACCATTGTCGCTTAGGCTTCTGCTTTTTGTTATCTTTAGGTGTGAGTATTTATTTTTTATCATCTACCTATAGACGAATGAGATGAAATATATTCTTACTAAACACCTAGAGGATATAGAAGCATGTTATCACATGTTTTTTTCATTCCAAGTATTTCTCATTTCGTTTCAGCCCTCCCTATCAATTTTTCTTTCTTTATTTTTCTGTAACTTTGTCCTCAAGTTGGTCATCTGGTGATGCTTATTGATTCCGACTTTGATAACAAAGGATCAGACAATCATAATTTTTAAGAGTATTCATTTAGGGGAACCAATTTTGAGGCATTTAAAGGCTAAGCCTTATGAGTTGAGTAGGTGGTTTAGTATTCTATTCATGCCAATCTGATCTACATTGATCATTTGGAGAATCATTCTCACCTGTTTGGTTTGACCTTATTTGTGGTTATGACCTATAATTTTTTGGGAAGTTTGGAGGCACCGATATTAGTGTAGGACAACCCACAACTTGTGATGGAGAACCAGAGATCTAATGCTTCACCAAAGTAAAGGGTCTTGCATGGATATAGTCTCCTCTCCTCTCTCATACAAATATATTTATCTTATTTTTTTGATCGGGTTTTAAGAAAGGCATGCACTTATTAGGATAAAAAATTACTGAAGTATCTCGTAACTGAATAGATTCAGATGTGGCGTGGGACTCTCGAGTACCCAAGAGACCCCCTTAGGTGCACAGAACAACGATACAAATTAATTCTTTGAGATTTGGATTTGATTGCCCTTGCATCCCAAGTTGCTGAAGCTAACCTAGCTTATTAGTGATAATGTTAATGATACCAATAACTTTTTGGATGAGTTAGAAAATAATTTAGAGAGAGATCCTGTAACAGGAGGTAAGAACTCATTAAATGCGTCTAGTGCCTATTTATATCAAAATGAACCCAATGGACTTTACATGGTCCATGAAACCGTTTTGGTAACCCAATCCCAAATACTTATAAATCTCATTACTATATAAAATACCTTTAACTATTACACTTTATTACATCACGGTTAAATAACTCATTTGTATGATTTTTCTTTTTGAAAATTCGGTCCTATCAACTAGGATTTGTCACAACCAATTAATTCCAAATGATTAATGATAGTTAATAATTTCAATCATATTTGCTTATTTTCTCTTTATGTTGTTTTTCATTTTCAACAAAATAGAATAAAAAAATCATTAATGTTAAAAGAGTGAAATCTCTATTATGATGATTACTCATCATAATTTATTTACTCATAATGCTTGTATAGTTTTAATTATGAACAAAATAAATAATTTAAACCATTTTTTTTGCATACGTTAATGAAATCATTCTCATTAATGTGAATAATGCAACTATATTTTCTTTGAGTGAGAAAAAACATACACACTTTTGAGAGGTAAATAAGTTGCGCACGTAGCTAGAAAAATAAGCTACAATGCATTTAAATAAAGTTGTAATGACGAAAAAAATAAAAAGAAATCAAGACTAACTAGTTCAAGACTAACTTTTTACGTATACTATAAACTCGTTATAAAAAGACAAGTCTGGTCAGATTTTTTCATTAGTTATTGTCTCATATGTAGCCGAAATCTTGATCTTCAAAATAAGAAAGGTACAAGCCTCAAACCACAATTACCATATAATCCTACATTCGTTACTTCATAAATGTAAGGTTGTGGATACTAGGGAGGGAAGTGGGCAGATGGTTATAATAAAACATTTTTGAAAGACAAATCAGATCATTTGTTACGTTTTAACGTTTTGGTATATGTGGGGTTTTATTTTTATTGCATGAGTTACTTTTTATTTATTTTGATTGACTAATATATTTTGTGGTTTTTATAATTTTACACAATTGTTTTTAACATTTAAAATAATCAGCATTTTAGATAAAATCATGTATAATACTAACTTTTCAGATAACAGAGTTAATAAAAATTAAAAAACATTATAACCAATTTGAAATATCATCAATCCTAATCTCGAATAAGTTTTTTAAAACTATAAAAATAGACTTGTTTAGAAACATGTATACGAGTTTAAGATAATAGAGCCTAAAGAAATACAAATGGTAAGTCTTCGTCCGCTAAAAATGTACTCCACTCTAGTTCGCTAATCAATGTAGTGGAGTAGATTTTTGTAAAGTACTCCACTAATAGTATTCTCTTGGTATTTGAAATGAGTTCTTGTTGTCACTATCGATGGGATGCATCTACCAGGATAAATTATTTATTTTGATGTTTATTTTTTTTCTATTGCTCACAGAGTGGGTTGGTCAGGTCTTTATTTCTTTTTTTTAGTTTCGATATAATTTTTTTTAAAGCTTGAGTTATTTAAATCAAACTTGATTTTCCATATTTTAGGTCTGAAACTCCAATCAATCTATTATAAATACACAACATTCTATTTTTTTTATAAAATAATGAATAAATATATTTAGATAAAATTAACAATTTAAATAATTGTTTCATTCTCTTTTAAAAAAATTTATATCATATTTTTCACAATTATTTTTAACATTTTAAATAATTAACATTTTAGATAAAATCATGTATACTGCTAAAATTTAGATAACATAGTTAATAAAAAATTAAAAAGTTATGACTAGTTTGAAAATATTGTCAATCCTAATCTCAAATAAGTTTTTTAAAGCTATAAAAATATTCATTTGTTTAGAAACATGAATCTGAATTTAAGATAATAGAACATAAAAAGATACAAATGATAAGTCTACGTTGGCTAAAAATATGATGCTTTCAAAGAAGTTAAATATAATATGATCATCATCTAGCGTGGTTGAGTCGGGACAGTCGAGGATATAAATTTTTATTATGGATAAAAAGATACTCACACTTATGTTGAGGGTAGTGGATCCACATCGGATGTGCCACCAGTTGCGGTATAAGATGTTGTAGAATAAGTTGCGCCAAAAATGCATATTCCAAAAAAGAGGGAATGATAGTCTCGAATAAAGAGAAAACATCCAAAATAAAATTCTATCATATAAAGAGGTATTTTAAAGGATTTATTAAACATCTCTTGTACCACATATATCACGATGGTAAGTGATAAATTTGTTACCAACAATTATATTAGACTTATTTATTAATATGCTAGATTTATTATTGTTTTTGGTTTTAGGAGAGATCCGAGACAGCATAGTTCTGATTTTACACGATGCATAGTGTGTTGCGTAAGTGAGAATTAAAAGACCAAACAATTGTCTTGAATATTATCGACAACGCTGTATTCAGACCTTTACGAGAGACATTGAATAATTGATATCTTTATGCCCCCATTGCATGCATTTTTTAGAGAGGTGACACCTCCATACGATTAGCTTCTATTTATATTTTCGAGTGATAGCAGCGACGCTAGATGATGTCACCTGCATTACAAGTTTTGATGTTCAGGAATAACTCATTCATATATAAAATTTCAGTCAAGATTTAATATACAGAGTTTAGATAATTTCACATTTACTTGGCCTCGAATAGATCATAGTGAGAGTCGAGTTTGCTGAAAGTAAAGGTATGGGCTTCGAATGAAGTTCACGTAAACATTTAGTATAACGTGTTATCAATGTAATGTTGTTCATGTCGTATATATATATTGTTTTACGACCGAGCGTACAAGAGCATGCCACAAATCAATTGCTTTACCACCTTGTAATATCTGGTTTCCAGCATGCTACAAAGGAGATGAACGGTTTCTTCGTACTGCTTAAGTGTATGATTTACGACCATGTCCTCTATTCCAACCATCGCGTTGGCGGGGATACAAGTCGACCATGCCGCATTTACGTGTGTGGCTTCCACATACGAATGTAGTTGTAGACAAGCATTACTCAATGAAGCTTAAGTCTAAGCAGACAGATTTGGATAGTTTAACGGTTGATGTGGTACGTATGCTATTATATTTTTATGATTTATTATTTTAAGTTAATATATATATTAAAAAAAATTTCTTCGTTGTGTTAAATTTCATATTTCATCCTTACTTGAGTATGCATAGCGTTAGAGGGTTCACAGATGTGTCATGGTTTGATTATACCGTCATGGGGGGAGATAATTATGAGTCGTACCAACCTGGGAGTGCACTTTAGCAGTTTGGAAACATGCAACACATATCGCAAAAGCCGAGAAATTGTTTTGTGAGGAGAGACAGAAGGTTTAAAAAAAATATGACAAGGGAAAATCGTGTTTGGCACGATTGAATGAGATACCGTCTACCCAAGGATTATAGGCGTACGACACTAGTTGCAAGATGTGATATTCATACCGTGAATGAGACAAGTAATGAATGAATTTGATGTAAACTTTAGTATTTTTTATACCTTACGTCGGACGCCAGACCTATTCTTCAAGAGTTGCGTCACATGCTGCATAAAGAGAAATTGCGTGCTTTACCAAAGAGAATAATGAGCATGTATAGACATAGAATTCATGAAATGTCTTACATGGTTTGTTTTTCATCATGAAATGCACTTATAAAGTTATGTAAGTCATCTATTTTCGATTAGGGTGTTTATAATTTTTTGTTAGTTGATTATTATGTTTAGATTTGTTTTTGTTTGTTATGTTTTGGTTTATGTTTTGAATTATAAACATACGTGATGGTTTATTATATGCATGCAACTGGCTTGTTCATAATGGTTTATTATAAATCTATGAGCTATTTATCTTTGCGTGCTTCCTTATTTTTGGTTTATGTTGCATGTATACCTGTAATTTTTACAAGTCAAAATGGTAGTTAATATCGACGTAGGAAGTCAAAATTAGGCTTTAAATTTTTTAAAAATTCTCTTTGTGTCGACCTCATAAAAAAAATTAAATTCACAAAATGACAACCTATGTCGATCCATCGATTCGACATAGGTTGATCCATTTTTTTTATTTAATGTCGACTATGCATGGCAATATTATGAGCCCAACTTTATCAACTATTGTAGAATATCTTCATCGTTTTTAGTTGGTCAATACTTTATTTTTTCAAAGATTTTTTAAAGAAATTTTTGCATGAATATCAATGAGTAGTCTTGGTGTCAGACGACTCTGCATCCAAAGTCGACGTTATTAGTCGATATTGATATGAAAACAGTTATATGTAACCATAAAAAAGCAATTTATAAACTAAATCCAATAAAAATATAAATACTAACACTTAATACATGCAATAAACAACTTGATCCATATAATAAACAATATAATCCATACAATACTTGCATTAGACAACACATTAAGGTTATATACATGACACTTTTTAATCCACATGTAGGTTTGTTACTTTGGGATCATGTTTAATTATTCTCTGAATTTCCATTAATAAAGAAATCGATCCAACAATGGAGTCATCTACCATTGAGTTTGTCGAGGAACATAGGGAAATCGAACACACCATGCATCAAAGCACGACCGCAATGATAAAATAAATTTAAGGCACTTCCATCTAGTTATCCGAGCCAACATAGATTTCCGTGCATTTTAGCCTTTTTAGTTTAACATCTAAAAATTAGAGACCATCATAACCAACTTCATACGAAGTCAATTCCAAAGTAAATTAATTTATTAGTCAGTCCCTTGTATATGGGTGTGCCTCCCGACTTCTAAACATAAAATGAAAATTAGCCTTAAATGCATAATAACCATCCTTTTTTTTATTTCCGTCACCTTAAAAATAAGCCGATAGAAATACTCGGGAATATGGTCTCAATACAATAACTCATCTTTAACTTTTTGTTTAAATTTTTGGGTTTTGAGGGACCATGGGTTTTTCATGTTATTGAAGATATAATTTTATGTATTTGACTAGCTAATGCTATATCGATACTGGTAATTGTTTCCAGAGTTAGACGGTGTAGTGCGAGGGTGTGCTCTTACTATCGGTTTCTTCAATCACATGCTCAAATTATGATCTCAATCGTTTCTTCGAACTACCGTTAGCAATCTTTTAACGATGTTCTTTCGTTTTGACCGGTTCATTGAGGATGACAAAATGGGTTTGTTTGGGATTAATTATTTCAAACACTTTCGATATTATGTGAAGCCTCCATTCCAATTTATACTCATGGACTAAAGTTTCCATTTTTGAGATTTTTTTCTCCTAAATTTATCTTCATTGCAAACGCCTTTCCAAGAAATGTAATAGTTTACCAAATCTTATCGATCATAGATAAAATCATAATATAGTCCTCATTTACCATCATACTTATCTCACAGAAACAAAGAGATCAACAAGTTCATCTAACAACACATCTGAAATCTACTTTCCAAACATTTTTTTGGCATCTTATCGTTCGAGCACGAGTTGAACGCATGTCTCACATGACCATTCTCAAACCTCTTTGAATAAGACATTGTCATAAGTAAAGGTAGATATTTTCTTACATTTCTTGAAGGGTGATTCTATCTTCGTTTGTTGCATACCAAGCAAAGCGTGAAGTTTTAACCAAAAACATTCAAAACTTAATCGATTCATCAAATTTACCGCCTCAATGATGAATATGCGCCTTCGGGGCTGATAATAATAGAAAAAAAATTAGTATTCCTAAGTTACTTGATTATCATTTTTATACATAGTAATGAATGAGATTACCAATAAGTTATCGTATTTCTGTAGTGCTTGACAAGGTTAGTGTGTGCATATAATATATTTTCAACTTATGGTTTGAGCCGATTAGATTTAGCATACATCAACGTATTTGGATATGTCTTATATATCTTATTATTTTCGCTATATTTGTATACACCTCATAAATATTTTACAAATACAAAACCGAATTCCAAGAAGCAAGAAACTCGTGCGATATCATTCATTCTTCGAACAATATTTGAATATTCATGCTTATATGCCACTTGCACACCAAGTGTGTAACCATAGCATTCATTTTCATGATAACATATTGGTTAATGCTTGAAAAAGTTATTGTTCCCATCAAATCTAATTCCTTATCATTCACCATAACATTAGGTAATGGGCATTCATTTTCTTTTATGAGCATCCATAGATTACGCATCGCCAAAATGTAATAGTCTAGTTTTTTTGTACCCATAAAAACAAATGCAATACAAAATGTTAAGCATGTCGACGTAACCCCATCGATTTCATACCTATTAGTCTTACAAGTATAATTCATAATCAATAATTGTGGGAATGCCCTTAAGAGATCGATGGATGTCGGATGTGCGAACATAGATATTTTTGATAGCTTTATACTATAGCCCTTTTATCTAATGTCACATGACGTAGTTGTTTTCCTTCAATTTACCTAACCAAAACTGTATGTACGACTAACCGTACATATCTGAATTAGTGTTTTTCTTTCTTGTATTATAAATATGTACGTTGGATATGTTTTTAGGTTTTTCATTCTTCAAACTGGTTAAACGTTTTTTAGAACATGAACCGTCGTAGACCATTTTATGACTAAATCTTCTTTCTCTCGTTTCAAAGTTCTCTCCGTTGACATACTTCTAGGATTTCGACAATCGCATGATTATATTTTATCCATAAAACTTTTAGATACCATAATCCACGTTCGATCGAAGCACGAAAAATCCTAAGGCTAAAAGCAAATTCATTTTTATCCTCCGATGTCTTCTATTAACATTAAATTTCTTAAGTTGTTGCCTATAGAATCCTAATTTCTCACAATTAAAAAATAATCTTGAAGTTCTCCCACATTTCTCTTCATCTCTATAAGTCTGACTAATTATAGATTTCATGCATTTACCCATTCATTATACACATTCAATAGATTGAGGTATAGTGTAAGAGATGGGTGTCGTAAATACGTCAAAACAGCTTCAACCTTTGGTTCAATGTTTATTAAGCCTTTATCTTACAAAATTTTAATATATCATATATATATATATATATGTGTGACATGTTCTAATGTCAATGTGCATAATAGAAATTGTTTGACATCAAAAATTGACATTGACAACCGTAGTTGTAAACTAGGCTGATCGTTAAAGTTGAGATCTATTATGCTTACAACAGATGTTGAATATATAAGTTAATTTTGGCTGAATATTATCTTACTCAACATCTACTAGACTAGTTGACTTTCAGTTTTGATGCTTAATATTGTTGTATGTCTCAACTAAAACCAAATACTACAACTTACATAAGTTTTTTTTTTTTATTTTAGAAATAAACTAAATAGATGAAGAATTATATACTTCTATTTGTGATTCTTAAATCTCTTTTGTATTCGTTTCTATTATTGATTCTTCAATTCTTAAAATTAAATTATTTTTGGTTTTTTTTAAAACAAATAAGATTTTTTTGTTCTTAATTTCTAACTAGCTCAACTACAGTTTTTATTAGCAAATAGTATATTAAAAGTTTTTCATATTTTAAAAAAATGACATGAATTTATAAATTGATTATAATTTTAAAAATCAGTTGATCTTTTATAATTTTAAAAAAACTTTAAAAATATGCAGTATATAGTACTATTTAGCTTTTAACTTTCTTTTATGGTGGTTATATAACACTCTTAATATATTATTTAGATTTTACGTGGTTTTGAAGTCGTTTTGTATGTCTAAAAATATCTTATAGTTTGTTTCGGTCATATCATATATTTATTATTTGTTATAATTCTTTACTGAAATCAATAAATAAATTTTCATATTTAACTTATCCTCTTAAATGGGCTAACCTCCCCCCTCTCCCCTTATCTTATTCCTTTACCCCTCAAAAATATTATTTAAACAAATATAAATAATTTAATTTTATATAAACTTATCTATATGAATTCTTATATTTTCTCTCTCTGTACTACTCGCTTACATTTTTCATGGCTAAAATAAAAGGCGGAGATGGTGATTAAAAGTAAGGGTCCAAATTTTTGTCATAATTTTATTTGATTGATGATTCACTGGTTAGATATGCATGAAAATTTGTTGGTATTTAGATTATGAGTGATTTTGGTAGTTGATTTAGAATAAAAATCATGTATATTTTAGGGATGTAGAAAATTTAAGGTTTAAGGGTTTCTGAATTTCGCGATTTAGGTGCGGGTATTCGACATATGCACTAAAAATATAGACCCTCCGCGCCACTGGTACAGAATCTTTGCACTTCATATTCAGACCCATTGTATTATCACTATAAAACTCTTGCACTGCCACTGTATGGGAAAATGAACTATCAGTGCACAAGTCATGTACTTCCAGTGCACGAGCATATTAACTGCCAATACACAAGACAAGCCAGGAACTGCCAGTGCACATGCCTCTACATTAGCTATGCGTTAGCTTTGGGACTGGCAGTTCAAACACAAATAACTAACATTGCATTGGAACAGTTAAACCTATGGACTAACTTTGGTTTTGTATTATACTCATGAAAATAGAGCACCATCACCAGAGAGTTTTTAAATGGGAAAAACTTTGACGAAAGTTCAATTCGCACATAAGAGAAAAGATATCGACATATCACTACTAGCACTGACCATTTCAGCTCAAGGAGGAGCATACAAAACGATCATGGCACCAAATCAACTTCAAGACAAAAATACTAGGTGAATCCTTTAAAGGTGGCGAAGATGATATGTATATATTTGTTCCTAGCTACGAGGAACACGAGACATACCACGGTTATATAGGGTATGTAATTTTAATGATATGTATATATTTGTAATATTTTATTAATACTATATTTAATAGACTATAAGAATGTTTTATTTAGTTTTATTTTTTTAGGTATCGTAGTTATCTAAACGTCTAAGGTCAGTACGAAATTATGAAAATTTGGAACCAGAGCAACCACGTTGAGATGTCGAATTTATTGGCCAACACTCCATTTGGGTCTCTCGTATCTTACCTATCAAGATTTCACCCAAACTCTCACTTAAACGAGTTTTTCATTAAGCGATGACACCATGAGATGAATACATACCAATTGAGTTTCTAGGAGATCACCATCACCCTTATGATGTGTATGTTATTACAGGCTTCCTAGTTGTGGGTATAATACTAAAAGCGGAAACCTCCGACATAAATGAACAAATGTATATCAAGTACACTCGATTGTTAGTTCTTTCTATAATTGTTGTTCTTAAAGAGATTGAGAGGAATACAGGAGTTGGTTTTGGTAAAAGGTGGTTAAATGATCATTTTACAGGAGTTGCGTATCTGTATTTAAATCCAGATAAAACTAGAGACATGGTTGTACAAGCTTCATGTACATCCCTAATGTATTGTTTCAGATGCACGATATTCTCTAATAGCAACTAGAAGTCTATAAAGTGCCTTTAAATGACATAGAAAAACCATCAATGATTGCAAAGAATTTAATACCCATTTTAATTGTTAACTTTCTCTTCAGACATAAACGCACATCCGATGTAGAAAATCAAACCGGTAAAGGTTGCTCCAACGACATCCTATACTTTATTACCTTGTATTTATTATCAATTATTATACATTTGGAAACCTTTTATATAAAACCACGCTAACAAGATGTGCAAAAAAAAATTCAGTAATGATATTACTTTCTACTTCGTTTGATCTACGCCCTTAAAAATAATTTAATATTTTCAGTTTGCCTGTTGCAACTGTGACTGACCATTTTTCTTCAACTCTATCAATTTTGTTGTGCATATATACAGTGCACATAGACGAAATATTCTTGGGGTTCAATTTTTTCACTCTGCTCAAAATATCTTAATGGACGAGTATATGGTCCATATACCAAGAATTATGTACAAATGTTGTCCTCTTTATTTAAGCGTCCGAGTACAAATAACTTTGGTGTTATGCAGTATCATGGTTGTATATTCTACATTTGATCTTTAAAGCCTATTCGTTAGGAGTCATCATATATCCCTTAAGCATAAAAAACACATAGATCTCTTAATATCTTTTGGGTTCACCAATCTTTTATACGATACATATCTCTTGCATTAGAAGATCATTTTAAAATTCTTTTTACAATACACCTTAATGTAGTAATGAACTCATTGTCGTATTCTTAATCCATTCTACTAATCCTTTTTGTCGTATAATACTAGTTCGTAATAAAAAAAAAGGCTCTAATCGACACCACAAACATATGTCACTCGATCAGTATTAATTATCCATTAAATCTAAATTAGGTTTAAAAGAAGATTAAAACTAATTCATGTCATGTTTGGTATTTTTACTATTAGTGCAGTGCTATATTTATTATTTTGTAGTGCTATATTTATTATTTTGTAGTGCTAATCTAAATACGACGCTAGTTTAATGCTAAATAAACTGCCAGGTTTGTGTACACATAAAGTAGCAGTGCTTCGGACAAGCAGTTATCTCTTCCAACCCTTGAGTTTGATTGAAAGTTCTATTTTTTTATATAAAAAAAGGTACGAATTAGTTTTTTTACGAACAAATATATCATTTTTTATAAAAGAAAATGTTTAATTTTATTAAATTCAAGTTTTTTTTTTTTCAAAAAAGTGTTTAATGGTTAATTGTTAAAAAGAAATGGTTAGTGCCCCAATTATAAATAAAATAGGTTTTGGAAAAAAATTATGTTAGACATACTCAAATTTTGGTCCAAAGTAATTTTTGAGGCGTTATAAAAATCGCGGAATATTCTTGCCTGAACTCTTAACTTATATCTATCCGGTGATATGCGGTAAGAAGTGTGGCTCAATATACAATATGGACAGAAGAGACTGACCCGTTCTTCTGGTAACTAAAAGCGTTATCCGAGATGATTATTAATGGCATGTCATATACTTGTATAATAAATTACTTTTCAATCACCTCTCATGAATTTGAGTATAGTAAAAGTTCACTTTGATTCATTTTTAAGAACTAATCTACTAAGACAAGTATATATGTTTTATTCAGCTAACTGGATGCAAGGGTTCTTTAACACTGGATATAAGGATCCTTAAACCACCAACAGAAGCAACAAATGGTGTCAATTAACCACTAACAACAGGTACCAACTTTGAGATTGTTCCAAATATAATCCATTAGATAACTGTACTACAATCAACTTAAAAATAGTAGGTGTTCCATACATTACGAAAGAAGCAACGACATAGAAAGATGCAACTACACCCTCAGTGCTAAACAGCTGATCTCAGTGTAAATATGGCCGCCACTAACTGAATCCCGCTAAATATGCTAACTATATATCCAAATATCACGCCAATCTCCTTTGCCCAGCAACGAACTCCAAAGACACAAGTAGATGTGTCGTGAAACATATACAGAGTAACAGCACAGGCTGCGTTAGCTGCTGCGAAAGCTAATGCAGTGGTCACCTATTGAAACCAAATGCATTGAAATAAAACAAAATAGTTCTGTGCTATATTGAAAATATTATATATTAATTAAAACACTTACTCCGTCTATAAATGCAATCACTGTTAGTGTAGCTCGGGTTTGTGGAGCGGTAATCTTCATCAAGTCAAATATGCTAAGTGGGAGACTCGATACGAAACGCACAGACATGACCACCCAAAAAAACCTGTCAAGTTTTGTTACAATTAGCATTTATCTTTTAACATACAATTAAACTTATGAAAAAGTACAAAATACAATAAACCTTACGTATAAGTCATAGCGATTGTGGGACTAGTAGCCATATATAATAGTGGCGCCATAGCAGTGCCAGACTCGGCAAGGCGCAACACGAATGATGTATGCGTACCGTAAGTACATGATACCTTTATCTTTTTAATGGAAAAAAAAAGATGAAGTTAATTTAAAGACAAAAAGCTATAACCTATTTACTAAACAAAAAGATACATGTATGTGTACCGTAAGTACATTTCGAGCCTTCGATAGGTTTTGAACATAAAAACAGTGATCCTAGAAATGATGCAACCAATAAAGGACAAGTGAAGAACAGATAATATATCCATGATAGTAGAGAATGAAGTCAGATTATAGATCACAAATTTTGTATTTTACTTCATCTGCCCTAACAAGTTGGAAAACACGAAAAAAACACAATATAGATAATGTTAATCCTGTAATACTAACGTATTTTGTGTAAACTCATTTGTAAGGCTAGTAAATGTATTATAATTTGTTTTTTGTCGGACTAGCTCTCGCATTTACTACTTTTTATTATTTTATTTAGTAAAATTAGGGTTGAAGTATAAATATATGTATCAAGGTGCAGATTTATAGCTTCTTTCAAAAAGGAAAGTGCATACCTGTAACTGATTGTCCTGCCTAAGTAAGGATGATTTCCAAAAGTTAACAGTAAAAGATGCCAAAGTGGTAAACGAGCTGATAAACATCATGGCTGTAGCAACTTTGAATCTAAGGCACGGGATAGTACTGCATTTCTGAAAACCTGGCAGAGTAGTCACACCAGCACATCCGCACGCAGCAGAAAACGTGAGGGTGAAGGTAATCTGCACAGTTCAAAGAAAACAAAAACTGTTTTATTTTGAACTCATAAACCAAATCAACCAAATCAGCATCGATGGGATAAAAAAATACAGGAACCAAATGCAAAAAACCAAAAGACATCATAGAAATTAAAGATCCAAGAACAATTGGTCAAGTAACATCAACTGGTAAATTGGGTTTGAGTTGAGTACTATCTTCTTCATCATCTTCACCATCAACAGCCTCAGTCCCAACCTCCTCGTCATCCTTCTCAAGGTGCTCACGGCAAAACAGTGGCGGTATGTTCCAGTCCTAAATTGATCAATGACAGTGGGCTCAAGGTTTGCAAAAATGAATGGTGACCATACTTGCCAGCCCCATTGCTAAAGAAGTTGTTAAAGGCAGTATCACTTCCTCCAACGATCTTATCACTTGGCCTCTGGCAATCGGACTGGATCCCATTCTCAAGACAGTACAGCTCCCAGCAGGCATTTCCAGCCTGAATACCAGCTATTTCAGATCTAGATGCACTCCCTCGTTTTAAATTAGAGGATCAGAAATGTTGGGAAATCGGAGACAATAGAGAAATAGAGAGAGCAAGGTTTATTAAGACCGGAATCTCTATTTTGGTTTGGCACAAATGAGATGCACTTAGCTATGTTTGGCCAAAATAATCAAACATAGCCAGTTTAGCTATAAATTATATCATAAAATTGAAGCTTCCAATCCAAAAATGTACGGCCGCAACACCTATAACAAACTTAACTAAGAACTTAAGTAAAAATACTTATTTATAAAAAATGGTAAGACTTACTATATCGGCAATGGCCAAGCGGCCTAATGCTTTGGGACTAGCCAAGGCATATCCGTGATCCCACGTGTAGAGGTCTAGAAGCACGGCAGCTAGACTCCACAAACATTGAAGAATGCCGGCAACTATCAGACACCTGATCCAACAAAAACAACAGCAAAAATTATCATTTATGAAAAAATTATTCTACAGAATCTTCTTCCTCATTCAATTTTATCTCTCTCAAATCCTTAAAAAAAGCTTGTTTTTCAAAGTTCATACCTGAAGGCAGTAACTTTGTGAAAGTCCGAAGCGGTCGCCATTATACAAAGTGAAATGACACTAGTAGTAAATTGTAGAGCCCGGAATGCAAAATTACCAACTGTAATTGGCATTCCAGGTATCAGATGAGGATCTCCTCCTCCTCCTCCCGACGCGTGCAAAACTCCTGACCTCATCATATTAAGGCTATACATGCTTTTTTTTAATCAGGAAATAGAGGGACCTGCAATTTGCAGATCCATTAGCAGGAACTATCTATAATTTACAAATGCAAGTAATACAAATTCAAGTAAAAATGACATTTATAATCATTAGTGTTGTAGATTTATGTTGTGTAATTTTACTAATTAGTTTTCTTATCATTGATATTGAGTGAGGATATTTGGTTTGTTTTATTTATGTTATTAATTATTGTATGCCGAATTAAGCAGTTTCTATCATTTTTCAACTTAAGTTTTGTAAACTAAAATTAGTTTGTCTACTTTGGGCATTTTTTTATCGCATATACTCGTTATATGACTTGTATTTTATTGGGTTTTCTCTAACCATCTTACAAGTGGATGACAAGCTTGCGATGAAAACTTAACATGTTACATGTTAAATATATGTGTTTAACACCTAAGTAATGGTGACGAACCCAATCAAATGTTCAGACCTTTGACATTATCTATTTCGAAAAGGTTGTATAAGTTTGCAGAAAGAGGGAACAAATAATCAGTAACTATTCGTTTGTTTAAGTTTACTTTTTCATGTCGTAAAAGGTAGAATCTTCCAAATTTTTTTTGCAAGTAATGAAATAAGTAGAATGTTATGCATAATGTATTTTCAAATGATCGATGCTCTATGGATGCTTGATGTTGTTCTTTTATGTGTTAACGAGATTATACACTCTTGATCTTGAAATTCCAGTTATTGTGTATGGTCCTTTCTAGTTAAAACAAGCTTTTCCTCAGTTAAAACTGGTGCATATTGGAAGACACACAATAGGATAAGCCCCCTTAATCCCTCCCAACTTTAAAGTCTCTTGCCTTAAAGCCTATGTTAAATTCCTTAATGAAGCGATTCCGAAATTGATCTTATCTTCGACGTTATACTTCTCTTATATTCTGAAACGTATATTCTGAATAATTATGGGTTTAAGGAAAGAAACAGTATCAGGCACAATGTATAATGCACAATGAACAATGAACTAGCAAACCAACTTACAGCCAAAAGAACATACCAGGAGTGTCCTTAGTGCAGCAGCCAAGCCGTGGATCACTATTCCGTATTTGAACTGATACCTAGAGTCAACAAACTGATGAATCAACAACAATTTATCACACAACATGTCATGAATTTTCATCATTCTAGCAATTACAAACATTTAGTAAAACTTAATTCAGAACTAACCAAGAAAGAGACTCGGATGCTGTAAACCAGTAAGTAGTAACTAATCTTGGTCATGTAAGTAGTTTTTAGAAACAATTATTTTTGGATTCAATGTTAAATCTTAAACCCAGAAATAAAAGAGCTAAATCTTAACTCAGAATCAAACTAAATTTCGAAATAGAACACAATCCGTCACATAAACCACCAACAATTGGGTCTAAGCACAAAAAATACCTGGAGCAACCAGAAATTAGGGACAACTTAACTTAAAGCAAAGCAGGGAAATCGAGAAATTAGAACAATCAGTTTCCAGTAGACAACTCCCACTTCAAAAAAATTTGTATACGAATCGAAAGAAGGAAGAATCAACTTACCGCTGAAGAGAGAACGAGGGTTTCGTTTGCTGAGAGAAGAAGGCTTTTTCCGGTGACATCATTTGTTTTTTTGTATATAAACCGATGAAAAAGATGCCTTCTTTCCATTTCCGGGAAGACCATCTTTTCTAGATGAACAGAATACTTATTCCAGTTTGAGGAGAGCTTAGCTTCTGGGTTTGAAAATCCTCCCCTTTATAAGCAACTTTTTTTTTTAGTCAAAATAATACCTTTTATTAATAAAAAAACAATCAAAACATTAAGCCCACAAATAGAGCCCAACAATTAAACCCGATCCAGTCAAAATTGACTGTATTAAATATTTTTTTTTTCAAAATTTTCTTTATTGCTAAATTAAAATAATACACAATTCGACTAGAGATGAAAAAAACCGAAAAAACCGACCAAACCAAACTGAAAATTGTCAGTTTGGTCGGTTTAAAAATAATAATATTCGGTTTTTAAATGTCAAACCGAATTAAATTTAACCGGTTTTTTTTTTTTCCAATTTTGGAACCGAATAAAACCGAAATTAACCGAATATTATATATAATTGTATATCACCTAAGTCGTTTTTTCAAGTGGTCCTAGATGACTAGTTAAGCTATAGTATATTATGGGTTCATTAAATTTATGTATTTCTTTATTTTTTATACTTAAGTAACAATATTATCATAGTATTTATTATATTAAAATTATAACTATAAATTTATTATTATAAATAAAAAAATTTAATAATTAGTTTATATTATAAATTTTTTTGATTTATTTTAAAAAAAATCAACTAAAAAGATAATTAAAAAAAATCGAACCGAACCGATTTTCAAACCGAAAAATCGACCAAAACCGACCGAAACCGAAAAAACCGATATTATTTTAATAAATCGGTTTAATAATTTATAAACCGAATTATTTCGGTTTGGTTTAAATATATGTCAAAAAACCGACTGAACCGACCGAATCTCACACCTACGTTCGAGGAGCTACGTTCGAAGAGCTAAATTAAGCTCAAGAAACAATAGAAGGACTGAAGTTAAAATAACCTAAATCTAATAAACAGAAAAAGGAAGGGTATTCGAATATCTACTCGAAAGACCACCAATACCGTTCAACCTTCTCCATATTCTACCTTCTCTATCTTTAATTTTTCATCGACTAAATGTCCATGCAATCCACAAAATCGAACCCCTATCAATGCTTGAGCAACATTCACCCATTCTTTATTCAATCAAATACTCAGATATAAAAACCCCAATTTGAATCTCCATTAAACCCTAGACCAAGCTTCAAAATCCAACTGCTTTTATAGTAGAACGCAGTAAAGAAAGTAATTATAATTTTCCCAAAAATCAAGCCCTAAATTATGAAAAATATTCTGATAACGCAATACGACGGCGACGACTCCAAATAAAATTCAAGACGACTTTGAAGCTTCATTTTTATACTAAGAACACCCCGATTCAGCCCAATAACCTTCCATTTAATTGAAATTTTGATTGACATATCCAATGCCTAATCCTTCAAGAAGGATGATGGACAACAACTTCACCGGGGCATCGTTCTGACAGACTTCCGTTTTTTGCTTGCATCGCAAAGTCCATTTCGCCAACCAGTCGGCCGCGAAATTCTGGTTACGGGAGATTGATTTTATCGTCATGCAAGGATGGAGAAGTCTACGACAGATAGGGAGAATTTGAGACAGGGACCAGGGAAATTTCACTTTAGCCAGATAGTCGATAAGAGCCTGACTATCCGACTCTATATCGATATGTGTCTAGTTTTTTTCCTTACAAATCAAAAGACCTTCGAGAAGAGCATGGGCCTCTTGATAACAGAGGAGGTAATTTCCAAAATGCTTTACCAATTCCCAGCTGAAGGTCACCCTGATTATCCCTGAAGATTATCCCACCTGAAGATTCCCCAGTGTGAGAGCTGGCTCCATCCACGTTTAGCTTCAGTCTTCCTTCCACCGGGTGAGTCCACTTCACATAAAGATTTTTATTAGTCTTGTCGTAAACCGAATTGCATCCTAAAATAGTTACAGCTTCAATAGCTTTGTGCCAATGCTTCTTTTTAAGCTTCAAATCCAAATTACAGATGATTCTGTTAATATATAGGATAGCATAGTCAGCAGTTATAGACTTATTCTTGAATTTTAGATCATTTCTATATTTCCAGAAAGTCCAACGAATTAAGGAAGGAATCACATGAGTTATATGAACTTTCCTACTAGCAAACCAGAACCATTCCTTGATAAGATGAGTTATGCTCATATAGGATTCGATATTGATGTTGAAAATAAGACTATAATATTTCCAAATAGTCCATGCAAACTTGTAATTCATAAAAAGATGATTTCTATTTTCGTTGTTAGGACAGAACACACACTTAAAAGCTAAACTAACATGACGTAATTGTAGAGTAGAATCAATAGGTAATTTTTTTTAATAAGCTTCCACAAGAAGAAAGAACATTTCTTGGGAGTAAGTTGATTCCAAATTTTCTTATATAAAGAAGATTTAGTGTAATGAACTCTAATATTTTCCCAAGTTTGTCTAGTATTAAATTATAGAGTAGGAGAGATATCCCAAAGTAACTTATCTTCCTTAGAAGAGTCAATCTTGAAAAGAGAGATTTGATTGATTCTGTCTTTGTCAAGAAAAGTTTCCAGCAAGTCTTTGTCCCAGTCATTTCCTTTCCAAAATGTGTTTACTTTCTGCTCAAGATACCATAGATTTGCACCATTGTTGTTGAAGTCCATAATTGGAGGTTGGTTGTGCCAATTCTCCAACAAAAAATACATATTACCACTCCCAAAAGACCATTTAATATTAGCTTATGCAGAATCTTTAATATTAACTAAATGTTTCCAAGTCATATAACCAGGTTTATTGAAACTATTTTTGAGAGGATGGTTGCCTTTGTTATTATAAATATCATTCATTAGTTTGTCCCCAAAACTGTCCTGCTTCCTATAGTTATACCAAAGCTTTTGAGATAAGGTGGTTTGAATATCAGTTAAGCGTCTAATATTCAGACCACCTTCATCAAAAGGCTTGCAAATATTGTTCCAAGTAGTCCAATGGATAGCCTTAATCTCAAATTTAGATATCCATAAGAATTTGTTAAAACATTCTCTAATCTACTGATCACAGTTTGAGGAATATGAGAATTATGCATCCAATAATAAGGTATAGACATAAGAATAGAAGTAATAAGAGAAAGCTTCCCTCCAAAGGACAAGTATTTGTTGTCCCAATCAGTAATTTTTCCATTAATGTTGTCCAACAGTTTACTGTAGTTTTTTGCTTTGTTGTTGCAGCTTAAGATAACCCCCAAGTAGCTGATTGGCAAAAAATCAGTCTTAAATCCAGTGTTTGTTTCCATCTCATGGATTCTACTATTAAGCAGAATATTGGAGGTAATGTCTGAGTCTTTTCTCTATTTATCATTTGGCCTGAAATAAGCTGGTAGGTATCTAGGAATTCACTAAGCAATTTGATAGAAGAATTTAAATTGTTAGTAAAAATTAAAATGTCACCAACAAAAGATATGCTAGGAATTATAATAGAGGATCTAGAAGCAAAAATCATGCTTTTGTTATGATTATACAGATTTAGAAGCCCTCTAATAAGAACTTTTTCACTTAAAATAAAAGGCTAGGGGACAGGGGGTCCCCTTGCCTTAAACCTCTCACTGATTTGAAGAAACCATAAGACTTTCCGTTGATCAAAATAGAGATATTTATAGCACTAATCATATCTTGAACTAACTGAATAAACTGCTTTGAAAATCCAAATTGAGATAGAACTTTAAGAATAAAAAGAATAGACATCAGGTCAAAAGCTTTGGACATGTCCAATTTGACCATAATGTTACCTTTAGCTAGCTTCCTGTTCATATCAAATACCATCTCCCTTGCAATCATAGGCAAAATTGAAGATAACCTGTTATTAAGTAATTTAGATAAAATTCTGTTAGTTAATGTGCAAAGGCTTATAGGCCTGAAGTGATTCCAAAAAAATAGGATTACTAGTCTTTATGATAAGACAAAGACCAGTAGCAAAGATCCCATTTGGGATTTTGTTACCAGCCAGATAAGAATTTAAGGCTCTAACCAAATCATCCTTAATAATGTGTCAACAAACTTTATAATAAGTAACATTATAGCCATCTATTCCAGAGGCACTATCAGCATTCATAGAGATAAGGACATTCCAAATCTCATAATCAGTAGTAGCCCTCATTAAGTCATTGTTAAACTCCTCAGTAACCAGCTTAGGAATAGATGACAGAAGGTCATTATTCAAACATAACTTATCCTCTTCAATGGAACTGTAAGATTTTTTAGAATAAATGTCTTTGTAGTACTTCTCAGTTGATTTACCAATCTCCTCAGCATTATATAACCAATTATCCCCCTCTTTAATAGCTTTAATACCATTCTTTCTTCTCTTTTTGGAGACAAAATAATGGAACATTTTGGTGTTATTATCTCCCTCATTAAGCCAGGAGCAATAGGCTTTCTGTCTCCAATAATCCTCCTCATTTCTAAGAGCCTGCATGTATAGACTGTTAGATTTCTTTAAGTTCATTTCAGTAGTTAGATTATTTAGGCTTGAATGTATCGAGTCAGTTTCCAAGACCATGTTTTCAGATTGCTTAACTTTATTAAAAACATTTTCAAAACATTTTTTATTCCATATTTTAAGACAACTTTTAAGTCTTTTCAATTTAAACCAGTAAATTTCACTTGGAGAACCACTGATTTTCATTTTCCAGTTGTTATCAACAACTTCAAGAAAATTAGAATCATTAGACCACATATTCATGAACTTAAAGTTTATGTTTATGAGATTTGAGTGATTTGAGAGATAAGTATTAGTTGTGATCATAATAGGGTCATGGTCAGAACAAGTTCTGACTATGTGAGTAACTTGAGTATTACTGTAGATATTGGACATGTTTGAATTGATCAAAGCTCTGTCGAGCCTTTTCCACTTTAGATTTCTATTCCAAGTAAACTTAGGACCCAAATAGCCAATATCTTCCAAGTGACACTCGTTTATAGTTTGAATGAAATCATCCATACTGTTCTGGTCTATTCGCTTGCAACTAATCTGGTCGTCTGAAGTAGTAATGACATTAAAGTCCCCTACCACTAGCCAGCCTTGATTAGAAGGAGAAAACAGCTTGAGTTGATCCCAAAATTCCATCCTAAGCATTCTGCTACACTTAGCATAAACTACAGATAAGTGAAAAACAATATTATCATCAGTAATAACTTCCATGTTAAGGTATTGATCATGATTAACTATGACGTTAATACTAAAATCAGCAACCCAGACAACCCAAATTTTATTAGAAATATTATAACAGCAACCTGAAAAACCCAACAAGTCAGCCATAACGGAGATATTATCAGAATTAGTTAAGGGTTCTTGAATTGCTAAAATGCTAATATTATCTTTGAAAAATCATATCTTTCAGCCTTCTGATAGTCGGTTTATTGTTTATACCATGCAGGTTCCAGTTAATGATCTTGATCATTATCAGAGAAAGATTTGATTTTCCTATTTGTCCCTCCATACTTGAAGGACTTCATGATCTTAAGCTTGGTTTCTTTATCTTTTTTGCTGACTTAAGTTTATTTTTCAGGATTGTGCTAAACTCCTGGCCAGTTGGAGAATTATCTTGCATAACTGGAGACAATTGTAGACTCCCAATGTTGTCCTGAGTAGGAGAATTGGCGTCCGATAAAAAATTAGCAGCTTCTTTAGGATCATGCCTATCACATTGGCTTTGAATATGTTGGATCACTTCGATAACTTCAGCATTTTCAGGAATATCAGCAACAAAATTCTTTTATATATCATTTTTACTAGTAGCAGAATTCTCTTGTAACTTTTCTGTAAACAAAATGTCTTTTGACGATGTATCCTCCTCATGTTTATGAACAATAATTGATTTCAGGTTTGGAATAAAATCAGAGTTTGATTCTACAGCTTCATTTCTATTATTATTGTCCAACTTTACAACACCATCTTTCTCATTTTCAACCTGTGCTTCTATCTTCTTGGATTGAGACTGATCATCATGGCCAACAGGCCTTGATTTTTTCTTACAGTCAGCAAGGTGATGACCCAAATGATAACATCTATTGCAATACGATGGAAGATTCTTGTATTTGAGATTAATCCAGCACCCATCGTTAATCCCGAAACCAATCCAAATACGATTATGAATCTTCTTGGATAAGTCAATTTCAATTAAAGCTAATGCATAATTTTTGAATGCTCTGTTAGCATCTGGTATTTCGATTTTGAATGGCTTGCCAATAGTTGAGGAAATTTCCTTCATAAAGTCAGAATTATATAAGTATTCTGGCAGTTTATCAAATCTTGTCCAAACCAGCGCAGTGGGATTTTCGTACTTAAGGTGAAAGTCAGGAGACCATCTCAGAACCCTCATAGTTGAGCCTCCCACATTCCAAACACTCTTAGACCATATTTTACATACGTCTTCATCCAAATCGAATTCCATGAACACATGGTGAGAGTCCCAGTTTGTAGTACGCAAGTGTCCTTTAAACTTCAAAGAACTGAAGAAATTTTCAAGCACAATTTTCTTGGGTAACCTAACAAAAAATTTCCGATCATAGTGATTTTTCATTTCAACTGGAGTTGTTCTTTGATTTCTTGATGAAATTGAACGGATATGTGATCAGATTTATTAGAAACACTCTCGGGTTTGTAACGAATTTCATGATTTCTTAAACTTTTATTTTTGAATAAATCAACAAACTACTTTTTGTGCATTTTTGTTTTCCCATTACTCTGCTTTTCTGATTGAAATAAGGATGGAAAATCATCTTCCAAAAGTACATTGTTTCTTACCTCCATGATAGAGATAGAGAAGAGCCAACAAAGAGAAGAAGGAAAGAGCTATAAAGAACAAATAGAAAAGAAAAAAAGCTAACGAAAAGTCTGCCGGATTTTTTTTTGAAAAGACTCTGTTCTGCTTCTTGGAGTCATCTCCTCCCCCTTTCATTTCATTTCCAAACTATATTAAATATTAAATTGTGAATATTTTGATATAAAAAAGTTAATCTAGGCTTCGTATTGGTTGGGCAAGAATATATATTTTCAGTTAGAGCCTGGGTTAGTAAAACTTCTTTTAAAATTTAATTAATAAGAATATTATTAAAAACATACATATATATAGAAAAAACCAAATTAAATATTTAAATCTAGAGCGATATTTTTCAAAATATATGTTATTAATAATTAATATAAAGTTTTGCTATATATTAGGAAAACTACAATTTTGGTATATGTTTTTAAGAAAAAATTTAATTTAATTAATAAAAAAAATAATAGAAAATAAAACTGAAGAAGTGAATTTAATATGTATATCTAATACTTTTTATAATATACTATAAATACATGAAAAACCTAAAAGTGTATAGGTAATAATGATAACCCACCATATGTAAATAAAAAAAAGATATGTCTGGTTGGTTGATTAAGGCATGCTCATAACCAAAGGTCATGAGTTCGAGTCCCTCTCCATACGCTTTGTTGGCTGAGCATATCACCTTGTGTGGTTTACCTACACCGTTTTCGTGGCTGAGTCTGTCACCTTGTGTGGTTTACTTTATGGCGTTGGTTTGCAGGCTATTGCGTCAGACTGAGGGTTTACCCTGTACGCACTCGTTGAGTAGCGGTTGCGGGTTCCCTCCGAAAAAAGAAAAGATAAAAAAATATAAAATTTGACCATATAATAGATTTATAACTAATTTTCCCATAAATTTCACCATTTTTCTTATCTATAATAAAGTATAGTGTTAACACTTTAATCTCGACTGCACTATTTTTAGATCTAACAAACTTTAATAAATCTGTAAAAGACAAAACACGGAAGGTTTTAATTGTGGCAGTGAAATTTATAAATATTTTAATTATGTACTAAGAGAATATGTTACATAATGTTTTGAGAATATCTAAAAAGTTTTCGAAATTATCCTCCATACTATAGTCCTATTATCCTCCGCTTAACTTTCAAGGTATGAGAAAACTGATTTGTCTTTTTTTACCGTGTTATAAATATCTTGGAATTCATAATGAATAAACATATCATATCCATTTTATCTAAGTGATTTGGAAAGTGGTTACCAAAAAGTGTAACTATAATTTAAGTTTAATGTCAAAGGATAATGACATATTACTAAAGATATAACATTTAATCTTATTCATCGCATAATATAACATAAACAATTATTTTTTCACGTTTTAATTGTGGACATGCATTTGGACGGACTCATCTAGTTTTATGGTATACTTAACTAAAACTATTCAACATTAAACTCTAGTTATGCATGAGTATGTCGTACATAAACGCAACAACAAAATCATGCAATTGTTTCCTCATCATTATATAAGTTTTCGTATATTTTCCTTTGGGTCGGCCTACACACACAATTGCTGGTCATTAGCATGGGCACAAAAATTCCTTTCCTGCATGATTTGCCAGTAAGGAGCATATTGCAATATATTTCGTTTGTCATGCAGTTGCATTGAGTGAACATATGAAGTATCCATACGTAAATCTTGATAGAAAATTATCTCAATAACTGAATAGACCTTTTGTATTGCGCTTTATTACAACACGAACATTTGATCTAGAATCTAAAATGTTTTATGAAGATCTATGGATATCTAAAACGATATGAATGTTATTTAAACTTCAAACTTGAAACCAAACATACCATTAGCACATAAGGCATCAAACCATACATCTGAGATTCTAATTTCTCAATAATTGCAGCTCATCAGTCCTACATCATAGTGCTTGACATTCATAGCACTATATGCCTACTTAATGCGCACATAGATGAGGAAACTTAACTGTACATCTCCTAAAAAACTACCACATTATATAGACATAGAATCAAAGCTAAAAATGTAAGAAAATACGTTTTTTGTTAAACATGACTAACATATAAGAATGAAATGGTTTGTTACATGTCAAAGAATGTTCAGAGTAGAAGCACACAAGCAACCAGAACAAAACAATATTAAAAAAAACTTATGGTTGACGACTTTATAGAATGAAGCTTACGGTTCGTCCCATGAAGTACTAGTAATGTATTGGATAATGACTAAGCATGCTCTACAGATTAAAGCATAAAATATTTCGCTAAAGTTCTTAGTTTTGAGACAAAAAAAGAGAAGAAAGTAGCATAAGGTAAAATAACACAATCTTATTTTTTCTTGCTTTAGCCTTATTTGTACCTAATGGCTTGTGAATGTACTTAGCCATAATATGACATGTAATTTAGTAATGTCAAATATTTTCGGAGGATGTTTAAGTTTAAAAGAAGAAATAAGTAAGTTTTTGAATAATTTGTAGAGAGATAATTGAGTTGCTTGGATTTTTTTAGAGAGACACTCTGACAAGTAGGTATGTATTAAACTTTTCTACAGATTTCATTTAATGCCTTTCGAGGCTATTTATAGCCATATGGGCCCAATGGGATTACATGGTCTATCGGCTCATTTTGATAACGAAAGCCCAAATATTTATAAAGCCCATGACTACGTAAAATACCTCTAATTATTACACCTTATTATATCATAATATGAAGTAAAATTTGGTTCAATAATCCATTTATACGATTTTACTTTCAGATAATTCGTCTTTATCAGTATCCCCTCTTATTCCTGGTGAAGATCTTTTGGGAGGACTGATGCATAAAACCTTTTCAGAATTTGGTCTGGAACCCGTTCAGATTCAGTTGTAAATAGTTAAAACTTTATATTAGCTATGGTTAAACCGAACACGTTTTGAATAAATAATTTTGAACTGACTTGTGAAGTCGTCCAGATATACTTGCATACATGCTTTGAAGATGACAATTGAGATATACTTATGTGCACGTCTCATGGAAACTTTTAGTCCACGACCTCATATCTGAATGGTGAAGCATGATAACATCTTGAGACGATTCCACTTCTCTAGGCTAAAATAACTGTTGGAGACTTTTTAACTTTCTAAGTCTTATATCAGTTGAGCCTACGAGAAAAGGTTATTAGGATCTTATAAAGTTTATATAAAGGCGTCCCATATTTTTTAACACCATATCTCTATTGCAACAATTTATAAATAATGAAGCTTTAAATTTCCACCACCACCATAATCTTCAATCATTTACCGGTAACCGACGCGAACTATTTTTCCAATGATTCTTTTTTTTTGTTTTCATGATCACATTAAAAAAATTCTTTGTACCAATTGGTTTACTTGTCTGATAAAGGAAAATAGGTAAAAATCTAGACAAGTTGTTGGTCTTGCAGAACTCGAGTGGCAATAATTATTAGTTAAACATTCGACTACGGAGGCACTTATCCATACAATTAGCATTATATATCAACCAATAATCTCCTCTACTTATTAGTCTTTATGTTTGAGAACTCGTTCTTTGAAGCCAACATAATTTCAAGGAGCAACCAGTAGTAGGCGCCGATTTCAATTTATAAAGATGGGTACAGATAATGAAGATATGTCAACTACTAATGATGAGCCACTTATTAAGGAACCTACCACTACTATGGTAGAAAATTATCAATGATCTTCTGATACTAAGGCCATGAATAAAGAACATCTTGGATATTTTCCGAAGAAAACTCAAAGTAAACCACTTTCGTCGGGATCCAACCCGGTGCAGTTGGTTGATGAAGCTGAAATTGAAGAACGTGCTGACATAGGGTCATAACTTAGGGTATTCATACAATATGAGGGAGATGTTGACATCCTAAAGGAATATGTGTGGAAAGCCCGAAAATCCAAGAGTATAAAAGAAAATGATAAAGAATTAGAAGAAATTGAACTACCTCATTCATTGGCTGAGTGCGTGGGGAATAATTTTTGGAATGTGAGCAATAAATATTTGATTTATCTCACCACGATCTCATATAACTAATACTCGAATAATGAGTTACGAGTACTTTAAGTCAAGGGGGGAATCTCGAAGGAGGTTGTCATAAGATTACCGAAGGGCAAAGAGACACCGATGAATTGCACAACAAAAGAGCTTTTCGTCTATCATGACGTACTGAACTAGGGGCTTCAATTTCCATTCGACCTTAAGATATTTAGGTACTTTGATCTAATTAGCCTATTCTCGAGCCAAGATAGCTCAATTTTATGGTTTAACTTGATGTCATGTATCATGGAATTGAGGTTGTCAAAGATTGAAATACCAATAGAGCAATTTGTTGCTATTGTTAGAATGTCGAAGATTCTTTAGATTCTCTTTTAGGTTCTTACTCTAAGGAATGAGTATAAAGTAGTAAGTTACTTATCGAAGGCTGATGGTATATGGGAGATGTAATTTTTCTTTATTAGTAGTTATTGGTAGAATGGTAAGAAGATCACCTCAAAGGACAATCTGAGCCGCATCAAAAGGGTTTTGAAAATTACATGTAATTTCTCAATTCATGGTTTTAATTTCGAGTTTTTTTATCCTTCAACATTTGTAACTTACTTCCAATCTTTTTTTGCAGATACATTGAAGTCTAAATAGAAACACTTGGAAGTTGTTAAATCCACCTTCAAAAGGTTGTATCAATGGGTCGCAGAAAACTGGTCTAATGTTTTCCATAATTGCTTCAAACCTAGTTCGGAGTCACCTTTGGCAAACGAAAGTAAACGAAACTTGTCATAGGAAGAGTTCACTACCCCATCTCGTCTATCAGTTATTCTTGACCGAATAGTAACTACCAATGATAATTTCTACCTGCCGAGCAAGACGAGGGGTCCCAATCACAAGATAGATAAATATGATATTAGTGGGATGGGTTCAAAGAAAAAGACTGTGAATGTTGTGGAAGAAAATAAGCCCGATGAGTCATTATAAGTAATTGTTAAGGCTGATGTTAAAGTTGGCAAGACACCCAAAGATCCTCCAACCATAAAAAAGAAGAAAAAATCGAGCGCCTAAAAAATACACAAGTGGGACAAACATAGCAGTGAGAAGAAAAAGGAGATTACGCAGACTAGCTTGGAGATTGTCCATGTCACATCTCAAGTTGTGTTTCTTTTCTAACTGAACCACTTACCTTCTCTTTTTGGGCAATATACGAACATGTTATTGGTGGTCAAAGCCCGATAGGTAGTTCAGAGAGGCTTGGTTTTGAGGGCTTCGAACAGTAATTTCCCAATCCAAATAGTTCTACCGACGATCTGCCTTTTCATTTAGAAAAATAGGACCACCTTACTTATATAGTGTTAGGCTTTGTGAAGCCTATTGTGAAGTTGAAAAGTAAGAAAATAACACACAGAGACACCATCGCCCTCTTAAAAACGACTGTGAATGTCACAAGAAGTATTTTAAAAAGAAAAAACAACATGTTGATGGTTGGGCAAGCCAAGTCGTGCGGGCTGAAAAAGAGCTTAAGTCCCCAAATACTACTTATGAAGCCAAAACTGCTAATTTGGAGGCATCAGGAGCGGGGGAAGTCCAGAGATACAAAAATCAAGAAAAGAAGAATAAGGATGCGGGGGATCGTTTGCATAAAGCTTTAAACAAACAGATGGTAGCTACAAAGAAAGTTAAGAATGAGCTAACTGCATTTAAACTTCAAGCTGTAAAGGATTAGGAAGATGCGGTAGACGTGTACGCGGATAAATGTTTAAAGTCCTTATCAAAGCAAGATGTTTCAATCAAGTCCGAAATAGTCTTGAATTTTCATAAAGTGTTCTCGGATCTAAAGCTCGGATCTTTTGAGGATATATACCTAAAGAAATATGGACTACTGATATGGAATTTATAGATAAATTAGGCATTCATCAGGACACAGATAATGGAAGCGTCTTTGAGAGTGAAGGTGCATGCTCCGAATGTGGGAGGTCCAGGGACGATGATGCTGAAGAGAGTGAGTCCGGAGGTAATTGATTTTATGTTTATTTCACAATCGTCTAGTAGTATCTTTCTTTCTACAAGTCTTTGGTATGGCCAAGGTATTTTGTAGTAATATTCAGATTTTTCTAGTATAAGTTCTTGGTATAACCAAGGTATTTTGCAGTTTTATTAGGAACCTATGAATGAATTGCTACCTTTTTATTCCTCATCTTTAAATAAATTAATCATTGCACTCAGAGTCTTCTTATTTTAAAGTAATTAACCATCAAATATAATGTTGGAACCTTTGAATTGTGACTAACTACACTTGACCAACTAGTGTTGGGACCATTTAATTGTGACCAACTAGTGTTGGAACCTTTACAGTTGACCAATTATTGTTGGAACTTTTTAATTGTGACCAAATGCGCTGGTACATTTACACTTGACCAACTAGTGTTGGAACCTTTAAATTATGATACAAAAAATATGCGAATCATAAAAATAAAATAACACAAGAATCATAAAAGGTAAAATGAGTTATAAAATTTAAGTGACTTGGAGACCTCATTAAAACCTTCCTGAGCCATCAGTGTAAGAAAAAGTGTGTCGTCGGATATTCATATAATAACATTAAAAGAAAGAACAAGGGGTTTTTCTTACAATTATTATAGATAGTCTTAAGTGCTCAATATTTTATGGATGTCGAGAAAAGGGTTATCTTCTTAATCTGCCAATAAATAAGTTCTAAGCTTAGTTTTTTGAAATCCCCTAGGATTGTTATCGGTTCGATTCGGTCCATGTTTTGTCAAGACCGGACCATTCCATTAAAAATTTCGGTTTTATTTTTCGGAACCGAACCGGAACTCTAAGTTTTCTGTTTGGTTGGGTTTGGGTTGGTCCGATTCAGTTTAGTTTTGGTTCCGGTTTGGTCCAAGTTTGGTTTGATCCAAGTTCGTTTTGGTCCAGTTTTGGTTCAGTCTGTTATCGGTCCAGTTTTGGTTTGGTCTGTTATCCGTCCAGTTTTGGTCTGGTCCATTTAAAAAATATTAAATCCAATAATAATTTGATTTTTAATTTTTTTTACTTAAATAAGTAATATAAAATTAAATTTTAGAAGCTAATCTTTGATTTTTATTTAAAAAATATTGTAATTAACTATAAATTTTGGAAATATAATGTATAATAAATAAAAAAATAAAAAAATAATTGGTTCTAACTGTTTTATTGGTTCGATTCCTCATCGGTTCTACTGGTTTATCGATTTTATAGGTTTGATCATGTATCGGTTCTCTCAGTTTACCGGTTTTATCGGTTCAATTCCATATTGGTTCTACCGGTTTATCGGTTTTATCGATTCGGTTTCAAACTGGTTTTATTGTTTCAGTTCCTTTTTTGACTCGGTTTTTTGAATGGAATCGGAAACCCAACCGTTCAGGTTCAGTCCGGTTCTTATTGGTTCGCTTCTGGTCTGGTTCTCGGTTCTCCATAACCGTTGACAGCCATATAATAATCGAATAGGGCCCTTCCTAGTATCGTACTAACTTCCATATTCTTTTTTATTTAGTGAGTAAAAAACATTTTTCAAAACTCTAACTCCCACTTTGAATCTTTCCTTCGGACCCGGGACACCTATTTGCTTCTCATCGGGGTTTGATAATGAAAAAATCTTATATGCGCCCTTGTTCTCTTTTCTTCAATTATATCTAGCTCAGCTCTACTGCCTATATCATTATCATCTTCTAAATAATTTACAATTCGGAAATACAAGAGGGTAGAATCAACTGGCCTTACAGCATTCATCCCATAAATTAATAAAAATTGGGATTCATGTGTTGTTGTTCGTGGTGTCGTACGGTAAGCCCACAATAGTTCTTGTAAATAACTTGGTCATTTTAACTACCTCATCTAAAAACAATTCTCAAGCCATCAAGGATGGTTCTATTGATTACTTCTTTTTGCCCGTTTTCTTGGGGTGAAGAGGTGATGAGAATTTTTTTGAATTTCCCGGGATGTATAAAATGCTTCTATGTCCCTCTTTTCAGATTGAGGGTCATTATACGTCATAATTGTTCGTGGAATTTCGAATCTACAACATATATTAGAAAATATAAAGTTAATAACTTATTTGGATGTTGGATAGAGGTTCTGCTTCCACTCATTTATAAAAATAATAACAACCACAATAATGATTTGACGGCCTCCGGATGCCCCCATCTATTGAAAAACAATGCCTCAGATATTGGCTCAAGTGATATAGCTAGCTTGTGTATTGCGTTTGCAAATCATTGATAAAGAACAGACCATCAGACTAATTCTTTAGCATCTACCATAAAAGAGGGTTGATGGTACCCAACCAATAAAACTTTTTTGTGTAAAGTTTTATAGCCACAAAGGACATACTCATCCTTATCGTGTGATTTAGATAATATCATCAATGATTCACTAGTTATGAGGTATCATAATAATGTTTGATTCAGAGACTTCTTATAAAGGATATCCCCAATGATTGTTAAACCATGTGTCTTAAACCTTAGCCTTTTTGTAAATATTTTATCAATTGGAAGAATCTTTTTACTTATAAATTCTTTAATCTCATACCTTAAAATTTTATTTGTGGTGGTCGAGATTCGGAATGCTTCTTTGGTGCTTGATTTATGCTTAGAACTTGTCATTATCGAGGGATATTCATGTATCATAATCCATGGATATCCTTCGGTATATGAAATAATAGGTTAGGAATCGACCATCAAATTTTTAACCTGAGGAACATGTTTGTACTTAATGTGCTTGAAGAAAGTTATTGTCTCTCTCAATGTCTTTAAGTATTTTACCAAATGATATTTTCTTGCTTCGGGCCCGAAGTATGATTAATAATGAAATATGACTTACTTATTATACAAATGTTTTTAGCACTACAAATTTGTGCAAGCTTTATCCCTGCCAATGTTGCCTCATACTCTGCTTCTTATTTGATGTTTTAAATTCATAGAGTATTTGCTGATACATTGAATATATGAAGGGAAATATCAGGTAAACCCCCGTTCCAAAACCCGAAATACTTGAACCCCTATATGTTCGAATTGTCCATTCAATCAGAGGTTTACCATTATATGAACCAAGCTCTGGTCGCTCGAAATGGAATTCAATAAGAAAACCTGCCAAATATTATGCCTTAATTACTGTTTGATGAGCAAATTCAATATCATAATCTCCTAGATTTGTTGGCCACTTAGTCATCTGACCCGACACATCTGATTTTTGTAATATATTTTTTATGGAATGAAGTTCAAACAATAATCTAATGGGCTTGGAAATATGGCCTCATTTTTTGAGTTGCAACTACTATAGCGAAAGCTAAATTTTCAAGCTTTAAGTATATATTTTCAACCTCTATTAAGCTTTTACTTATATGATAAACGGGGCGCGAATAATCTCCAACCTCTCTAACCAAGACCGCACCTACTACATGATCTGATACTGCAAAGTAGATATACAATATGTCTCCCGTAGTTAGTTTGGTTAATCTTCCCAAAGAGGAGAATTATTCATTTATTTTTACAAAGGTTCCATCATACTACGAGTCTAGTTGAAGATGGTTGCATTTCTCAATATTCAGAAAATGGTGCACATTTATCCGAAGACCATGAGATAAATCTGTTTAAAGCCGCTAGCCTTCTGGTTGAAATGTGTACTGATTTGATAGACCTTTGAAGATCTATAGAAATTAAAGGTTTAAATTGTATCGGGTCGGCTGTAATGCCCTTTTTCACTCACGATATAACCCAATAATTTCCTGGACCACACATTAAATGTATATTTCGATGGATTCAACTTTAAGTTGATGGATTTTGTATTAGAAAAAAATTTCTTCAGATCACATAAATGATCATCATATCTTATACTCTTTACCAACATATCATCAATATAAACCTCAATATTTCTTATGATCTGTCTAGTGAAGGCCTTATTCACCAAAAGATGATAAGTAGCCTTAACATTTGTTAACCGATCCACCTCTACAACAATGGTTTCAGATTTTTCAGTAGAAAAGCTCTTTATTTTTTTTATAATAAGGCATACAGTGGGTCATGTTGCTAGATTTTAGAAAATACTACTCTCTGGAACGCCTGTTATATCATCGTTATACTAGGAAAATACATGCAAATTCTTTTGATAAAAAAATAGTAATTGTTCTCTTACAATTGATGGGCATTGAGCGCCAATTCTCACGTATTTTCAAAGTGAGAATACATCGAGTATTACCAAACTGGGAGTCTATAATATCTGATTCTAAAGTGGACTCATGTAATTGCTTTTATTTTTTGGTTTCCGCATTATGGAGTGTCTTATGAGCCGCAACGATAACATAACACTCTCTAGACACTCCCTTGTTACTACAGACAAACCCAACCTGACCCTCAACAACATATTGTAAACACTGATGGACTGTTGAGGCAATAACATGTATTCTTGCTAACCATGATCTACCACAGATGACATTATACAAGGTCGGGCTATCCACGACAATAAAAAGTATTTGTTGTCTTTTTTAAGGTTATTTTTTCAAGTAGAGCATCAACTATAAATTCCCGATTACATTTGTAGTAATCCTTGTGAACCCCACTATCGTTCTATTTAACCAAAGTATAAAAAAAGGGTTTTTCATTTGTTTGTAGGTAGAAATAAATAAAATATTTCTTGAATTACCTGTATAAATCAGAATCTTTGGCATTTTGGTCCCCTCTATTCCCGCTCTAATTACCACATTATCCTTGTGTGGTTTAGCAACATCTCTCAAATCATCATTATCAAACACAATAAATGGAATATGATCTTGGTACAAACTAGTATAGATTGTTTCTTTCTAACTGAGTTTCCAATCTCACAACCTGATATTGTATCCCTACCAAAGATAGTTATTTACTTGAAGAATTTACACAAATCTTTAACATTTCTTGCCTTTTCAAGCTCATTTATTGCCATGATACTGTTTCATTCAAGATCGGGTTCAAAATAATCTTAATCCACATCAAACTCATTATGAGGTCCAGTTATAACCATAGTATTTTCTTCGTTGGGGGTAGCTTCTTTCGTTTCTTTTCGGATTATAGCTTGACCAACAACTCGAGCTTGCAGTCGACTTCTAATTGTATTTTGACAAAAATATTTAACTTTTTATTCTCAATTAGAGTATAAATTTCATTTTAGAGCAATATAGTCTTTCAGATATATTTTCTTCCCCCAAAATGATTTCAGAAAACAATCCTAAACATATTAATTTTTTTGATATATCCGTGCAGAAGTTGATTATACCATTTTAAAGCATTATCATTGAAATTTTAGAAGCAACTCCGACACAAAAACTTATCATCTTCGTAATTCATCATAAAGTTTATGACTTACTCGCTGGTGGTAATCCGGATCTTTACCCCTATCTAATTTCTCCATCTTAGAGATGTCGAACCGTCTGGACAAATGTTTAGAGATAATTTCTGAAGAAAGAAGAGGCTGTCTCTAATTATGTCATTGCTATGTTGTTGACCCTCATTAACTTTTGCATAAATTCTATGTTAGGATTATGTGGAAAACTGATCATTCATTAGATAATCAACACTGTGGTTTTCTAAACTTCCTACTTTTCCTTCAATTTGTGTTTTTTCTTTACCTTTTTGAAGTCCTCATTTATTTAAGAAAGTATGTATTTGATCGACCTTTGATTTTGATTTAAATGTTTCTTTGAATGGTGATTAATATCATGAGTTCTTCTATTTTTACGGTATTGATTCCTATTTCGGAGAGGAAGAAGACTCCTCAGACTTAGACACAGAGTATTCGTTAGACTCCAGAAGACTATAATGATTTTTGGTCATATGCTCCCTATTTGAGTAATGGTGGATTTTATGTGATCAACATATTTGATACTTTTCTGGATTGTGTTGAGCATCTAAGTCTACAACTTCTTCATTGGAGCCCTCTTGTCCTTTGGGTTTTTGGAATTACGATCGGATTTTACTCCGAAGGGTTATTACTACTTCCTTTTGGGATCTCAATACCTCGATCTCCCCTCATAGGTGGTCATACTCTTCATGCACGAGGAACCGTTCCTATTTTTTGTCGTTTTTATGAGGTTATTGGGTCTGAAAAAAAAAATAATGGTAGTTTGGGTTCATCTTTCAAAAAATAACATATGGTATCGCATGATTTATTATGCCCCGTCTCGCGTGATTTAATATTGTTTGGGTCTCTCAACTTTATTATTCTTGGTCTCGCGTGTTTATTATGCTTTTTATGATCTTGCATGCTTTTTATGTATGGTCTCTCATGTTTATTTATGTCTGGACTCGTATTTTCGGATGTTAGTGGCATAAAAAGTAAAAAAATATAATTAATGGATCTATTTTCTTTTATCTTAAAATAAAAAACCGACAAATATAATTAATGAATCTATTTTTGTTTGTCTTAAAATAAAAAACCAACATAAAAAAATATCATAATGGATTTATTTTTATTTGTCTTAAAATACGAAGTCGGTGATATTTTTGATTTTGTTTTTCAAAATTGTCGTATCAATAATGAGAAGTGGCTAAGTTGCTTATTAGGTGTTATTTTAAAAATTAAATATCAAATAAAAAGATTTTAAAAATAAATATTAGGTAATAATTAATAAAAGTTGAAGTACTTGATAACATGAAAGTTAATAACACTTTTTAAATATTTTTTTATCATTTGAAATACACATGCTTATTTGACATTTTTTATTAATTTTTAATATATGTACACATCTATCAAATATGTAGTTCTAGATAGGAATAACCATTAAAAAGTTAAAAAATGTTAATTATTCTTATTTTATATAAGTATGATATTGTTTAGTTAGAGGAAGAAAGTACATTTTTATTTTTGGTACATTTAAAAAAATTTAATACTAATTGTCTTATTTTATATAAGTATGATATTGTTTAGTTAGAGGAAGAAAGTACATTTTTATTTTTGGTACATTTAAAAAAATTTAATACTAATTGAGATATATTTATATTTATATAAAAAAGTTTATATATAAAAAATATGTGATACGACATAAATTTACTTTACAAAACATATCCAGAACCATAAAATTATTTCGGATATTATAAAATAATTTTTTACCATTAATAATTTTATTTAATGAGTATTTTTAGTATATATCAATATCTCTATATTATAAAGTAATAATAATTATTAAGAGAATAAAAGTGATTAATTGAATATATGGTGGCACATATGTTTAAATTTGGTATAAAAAAATAATAATTACTTGAAATAGTTTGAGTTGAGAAAGAGTTACTACAATATTAATGATTTGTTATCTAAAGATTTTACCTGTTCCATTATCAAACCCTAAAGTTCTATTTAAGCCGGATGTAATATATGGAATTACTAAATAATTATAAATAATGGTTAGAAATGAATTAAAAATAATTATGAATGAATTTAGATAGCCAAAAAAAATATAATTATTATTCATGATATGAAAAGGAACATGGAATTATGATTAGCAAACTTGACTGCATTCTTCAAAAGTTTTAAAACACCTCCCTTCATCGTTTCCACAACACCATCCAGCACCAATAATTTCCTGGACCACACATTAAATGTATATTTCTATGGATTCAACTTTAAGTTGATGGATTTTGTATTAGAAAAAAATTTCTTCAGATCACATAAATGATCATCATATCTTATACTCTTTACCAACATATCATCAATATAAACCTCAATATTTCTTATGATCTGTCTATTGAAGGCCTTATTCACCAAAAGATGATAAGTAGCCTTAACATTTGTTAACCGATCCACCTCTACAACAATGGTTTCAGATTTTTCAGTAGAAAAGCTCTTTATTTTTTTTATAATAAGGCATACAGTGGGTCATGTTGCTAGATTTTAGAAAATACTACTCTCTGGAACGCCTGTTATATCATCGTTATACTAGGAAAATACATGCAAATTCTTTTGATAAAAAAATATTATTTTTTCTCTTACAATTGGTGGGAATTGAGCGCCAATTCTCACGCATTTTCAATTTAAAAAATAATATACCTCAATATCTTCATCGAGTATTACCAAACCGGGAGTCTCCATCGAACCATCTATAATATCTGATTCTAAAGTGGACTCATGTAATTGCTTTTATTTTTTGGTTTCCGCATTATGGAGTGTCTTATGAGCCGCAACGATAACA
Source organism: Limnanthes douglasii subsp. nivea (assembly GCA_036936605.1). Taxonomy (NCBI): domain Eukaryota; kingdom Viridiplantae; phylum Streptophyta; class Magnoliopsida; order Brassicales; family Limnanthaceae; genus Limnanthes; species Limnanthes douglasii. The sequence goes on along the minus strand of JAUPFV010000001.1, from coordinate 273,317,430 downwards.
TAACACTCTCTAGACACTCCCTTGTTACTACAGACAAACCCAACCTGACCCTCAACAACATATTGTAAACACTGATGGACTGTTGAGGCAATAACATGTAATCTTGCTAACCATGATCTACCACAGATGACATTATACAAGGTCGGGCTATCCACGACAATAAAAAGTATTTGTTGTCTTTTTTAAGGTTATTTTTTCAAGTAGAGCACCAACTATAAATTCCCGATTACATTTGTAGTAATCCTTGTGAACCCCACTATCGTTCTATTTAACCAAAGTATAAAAAAAGGGTTTTTCATTTGTTTGTAGGTAGAAATAAATAAAATATTTCTTGAATTACCTGTATAAATCAGAATCTTTGGCATTTTGGTCCCCTCTATTCCCCCTCTAATTACCACATTATCCTTATGTGGTTTAACAACATCTCTCAAATCATCATTATTAAACACAATAAATGGAATATGATCTTGGTACAAACTAGTATACATTATTTCTTTCTAATTGAGTTTCCAATCTCACAACCTGATATTGTATCCCTACCAAAGATAGTTATTCACTCGAATAATTTACACAAATCTTTAATATTTCTTGCCTTTTCAGGCTCATTTATTGCCATGATACTGTTTCGTTCAAGATCGGGATCAAAATACTCTTAATCCACATCAAACTCATTATGAGGTCCAGTTATAACCATAGTATTTTCTTCGTTGGGGGTAGCTTCTTTCGTTTCTTTTCGGATTATAGCTTGACCAACAACTCAAACTTGCAATCGACTTCTAATTATATTTTGACAAAATATTTAACTTTATATTCTCAATTAGAGTATAAATTTCTTAATTTAGAGCAATATAGTCTTTCATATATATTTTCTTCCCCCAAAATGACTTCAGAAAACAACACTAAGCATATTAATTTTTTTGATATATCCGTGTAGAAGCTGATTATACCATTTTAAAGCATTATCATCGAAATTTTAGAAGCAACCCCGACACAAAAACTTATCATCATCTTCGTAATTCATCATAAAGTTTATGACTTACTCGATGGTGGTAATCCGGATCTTTACCCATATCTAATTTCTCTATCTTAGAGATGTCAAACAGTCTAGGCAAATGTTCAGAGATAATTTCTGCAGAAAGAAGAGGTTGTCTCCAATTATATCATTGGCTATGTTGTTGACCCTCATTAACTTTTGTATAAATTCTATGTTAAGATTATGTGGAAAACTGATCATTCATTTGATAATCAACACTGTGGTTTTCTAAACTTCCTACTTTTCCTTCAATTTGTGTTTTTTCTTTACCTTTTTGAAGTCCTCATTTATTTAAGAAAGTATGTATTTGATCGACCTTTGATTTTGATTTAAATGTTTGTTTGAATGGTGATTATTATCATGAGTTATTCTATTTTTACGGTATTGATTCCTATTTCGGAGAGGACGAAGACTCCTCAGACTTAGACACAGAGTATTCGTTAGACTCCAGAAGACTATAATGATTTTTGGTACTATGCTCCCTATTCGAGTAATGGTGGATTTTATGTGATCAACCTATTTGATACTTTTCTGGATTGTGTTGAGCATCTAAGTCCACAACTTCTTCGTTGGAGCCCTCTTGTCCTTTGGACTTTTGGAATTACGATCGGATTTTACTCCGAGGGGTTATTACTGCTTCCTTTTGGGATCTCAATACCTCGATCTCCCCTCATAGGTGGTCATACTCTTCATGCACGAGGAACCATTACTATTTTTTGTCGTTTATATGAGGTTACTGGGTCTGACAAAAAATAATAATGGTAGCTTTGGTTCATCTTTAAAAAAATAATATATGGTATCGCATGATTTATTATGCCCTCTCTTGCGTGATTTAATATTGTTTGGGCCTCTCAACTTTATTATTCTTGGTCTCGCATGTTTATTATGCTTTTTATGATCTTGCATGCTTTTTATGTATGGCCTCGCATGTTTATTTATGTCTGGAATCGTATTTTCGGATGTTAGTGGCAAAAAAAAAGTAAAAAAATATAATTAATGGATCTATTTTCTTTTATCTTAAAATAAAAAACCAAAAAATATAATTAATGAATCTATTTTTGTTTGTCTTAAAATAAAAAGCCAACATAAAAAAAAATATCATAATGGATTTATTTTTATTTGTCTTAAAATACGAAGTCGGTGGTATTTTTGATTTTTTTTTTCAAAATTGTTGCATCAATAATGAGAAGTGGCTAAGTTGCTTATTAGGTGTTATTTAAAAAATTAAATATCAAATAAAAAGATTTTAAAAATAAATATTAGGTAATAATTAATAAAAGTTGAAGTACTTGATAACATGAAAGTTAATAACACTTTTTAAATATTTTTTACCATTTGAAATACACATGCTTATTTGACATTTTTTTCTAATTTTTAATATATGTACACATCTATCAAATATGTAGTTCTAGATAGGAATAATCATTAAAAAATTAAAAAAATGTTAATTATTCTTATTTTATATAAGTATGATATTGTTTAGTTAGAGGAAGCAAGTACATTTTTATTTTTGGTACATTTTAAAAAATTTAATACTAATTGAGAAAGTATAATTCGTTATCCAAAGATTTTATCTGTTGCATTATCAAACCCGAAAGTTCTATTTAAGCCGGATGGAATATATGGAATTAAACTAAATAATTATAAATAATGGTTAGAAATGAATTAAAAAAAATTAAGAATGAATTTAGATAGCCAAAAAAATATAATTATTATTCATGATATGAAAAGGAACATGGAATTATGATTAACAAACTTGACTGCATTCTTCAAAAGTCTTAAAACACCTCCCTTCATCGTTTCCACAACAGTACCATCCAGCACCAACCTTATTAAGCTCAGACGATGGAAGACAGGTCGAAGGAAGACCTGTAAATGAACAAGGCAAGTATCAACTATTTTGACATTAGGAACTTAGCTGCTTTAATTCATATATAATAAAAAATGGAGTCCTCACATTGATAGGCGTGAAAGGAGATTGCAAAGAGTAGGCAAAACAAAGCCAACTTGATGAGAATGGACTTGGGGCTGCTCATATCCATAGTGAGACTCTTTCGGAAGAAATGTAATGTAACTACTACAGTACTACTATACTACACTCATCTCCTATAGGGTATATATATTGTGCTATGCTACTACTAGATATAACGTTATCTTCTGTTATGTATTATTATTTATGGTTCGTGAATCCGTTATAATGAAAAATATATGTGTTTCACTACGTCTACTAGTAATAAATGAAAAATATATTAAGGACCTGTTTCTTGTTATAGTATTTTTTTTTAATTATGAAGGTTTTTTTTAAAGATTTTATTATGTTTTTGGTTATAAAATTTGGTTTTCTGATGGGATTTTTTCGATTTTTTTTTTAAATTAATAAAAAAAAATAAAAAATCCACAACCGATATTCGATGAATGCGCATATGATGAACCCTCGACCTAATGCAATAGTCCACGTACCAAAACCATGAACTTTGGTCACAAAATGTCTAACTCCGCCAATTCGGCGATTCCTATCCATAAAAAAAAAAATTAATCTTCTATTATTATATAAACGTTTTTTTCAATTACAGTTGTTCTGTTTTTTTTCTTATAATTATTATTTTAATAAAATTATTTTTACTAATTTTACCAATAAAAAAATAAAGATGCATTCTAAAGTACTAAATAAATTTACAATATAAAAAATTGTTTTAATAAAAATACATTCTGATAGTAGTATATTAACCCATCTACAATTACATAAAACTGTATAGTATCTGCAAAGAAACCGAAATGAGATGGGTTGTTAGAACTTAGATTAGACAGATGAACGTAAGCTTAAATGTGAGATGTTTCTGAAATTTATGACTGTCAGTTAATGGTTCGAGGCTTTGAAAGCGTTATTATGGTACCAGCTACATTTATTATTTAATCAGTATGAATAGAGACATGGGCACATTAAAATTTATAATTCATATAAAACTTAAATAAAAACAACTAAATAATTAATATTAACTCAATTTATATTTGTATTTTAATTATCTTTATTTTATATATATTGAAAAAAAACTCTATTGAGTTAGTCCTAAACAAATTCAAAAAATTATAATAATAAAAAATAGAAAAGATTTTATATATTTTAGTTGTGGAAACTTATAGGTTCACATGTATACCCGGCTAGTATTTCATTTGTTCTCAATGCATTACGGAGTTTGTTAAGAAAGATATATAGATGAAATATTGGAAAGCAGTCAAGAAACTTTCTCATATTTGTAACAAATAAAATATCGCAGGATGATATATATTAAGTTGGATAAACTAGAGATCTTAGAAATTGTCCAATATAAGGATTCTTGTTATTCAAATTCAAGCATCGTATTTTTCTTAAGGGAAGGTAAATATTGTGGAAGAGTGTGAAACAAACCCTCATTTCATTTATTTTTTTATTTTTATTTTTTTAACAAATAGAACCTTCTTATTGAAATAAAAGGTTTAGTACAAAAAGAAAAGTACTAACAAGTACTTTGAATACAATGGACGCCAAAACAAATTGAACCACTAAAAATTAAAATGAAAGAGTTTGAAAAGCTAGGAATTTCATTATTTAGGAGTAGAGAAACAGAAGAGAAATATGAAGCTAGAAACTCGTAAACCTCCTCGCAAGATGATAACTTCACTAAAAGATGAGAAGAAACGTCTGAATGACGATTACTTCACCATCAGAAATGACCAACACTTAGACATAGAGTAGGAATTATTTCTTGATTAAAATTTATTCTGACTTGACCTTGGATATGCGAGAAAATTTCAATACTCAAGAAGATGATATATCATCAAGTATAAAGCAAAGATTGTACAGAGCTTGCGTAGATGATTCAATAAACTTATATTTTCAAGCATTCTGTATAGTGGAAACTTAGATGGCTTCTTTAGCTTAAAAATTTGAATTTTTATCTATGTTAGGGGGAGGCATAAGAGGAAACACTATTGGCTCAATGAAATGACAAAGCATGAACGGAAATCCACTAATGCAATTTCAGTCCTTGGCTGGTCTCTATGATTTGAAACTAGAGGTAAACGATGTACCTTCATGATTCTTAGATTGTATTCTAATTAGACTATAAAATTTCATTATGTCCCATAGTTAATCAATGATGGTTTAGAGCAAGCCAACATCAGACCAAAGCTTGAGAGGTAGAAGCTCGATGTTTCAAGAAATCTTCACGATGATATGAACAAAATAGGTAAGAATGATTATTGGCGTTGGTTCATGTCCTTAATGTCTCAAGAGACTTGAGGCTATATATAATTTTGTTGCATTTGTAAGAGCATAGTGAGAACATGAAAATATAAACTTACCATATTTGTTTATGTGGAGAATTATGAGGCTAGTCAGGTTAAAACATGCTAAGCTGGTTGGTAACATAATAAAGCAATGGGATTTTAGTAAAAAAATAGAGATAAACAGAATCTTCAATGATTCGTAAGAATGTAGCCTGTGCCCGTATTTTCAAGGAAAATTGTAGATCTTAGATGATTAGGTGTTAGAGATTGGTCAACGTCTAGTTTCATTTTTCATTTTATATTCCACCTTGCAAGCCAGTCAGACGCGTTAATTTGATTTATGTATATATGTGTCAAGGTCATGTTAGGAGACATAAGGCTATTGCAGCAAACTAGGTAAGGGTCAAGAGTCCAATGAGAGCTTCCAGTATTAATAAGGTCCACCAGAATCTTAGAATCAGACTCAATATCAACTTTGTCTAGGTTCATGATGTTACATATCAAGAGGTCATCCAATAGAGCTCTAGCTTCAGCAACCATATGGGATTTTTTAACCGTAGAGCCTACTAAATAATGTTACCAAAATAATCCATTACAAAGCCACTACCACTAGCTTCTCCATTAGGCAGGCAAGAGCCATCAATATTTAGCTTAATTTTGATAGAGATGAGGGAGACCAGTTGGAATAGTCACTTATCTAGCAGATTTCAAGTGATTAACACAACCAATCTTAGTAGCAGCTTTAGCATTATGCAACCAGTAACACACTTCTTTAACAAGTTTGTATTTTATGAATTAATGATTAATTAGTTAATATATCTTATGGCAGAGCTAGTTGAGTAGGGAAGGACATTGTGCTTAGAACTAATTTTGAATTTCCAAAAATCTCAACTAATAATAACATGAATTGCAGTCCTAAGATGGATCTCTTTAGGAGTGGACCAAAACCAAGTCCTCAACAAGTGATAATAAGTCATGCACCTAACAATATAAATACCGAATAGACTGGCATAATAATTCCAAATCTCCCAGGATTTCTGACAATTAACAAATAGGTAATTGATATATTCACTATTGTAACAACTTTGGCATTTACAGACAAGAAATATATACATTTTCTAGAGGATGTCATCTGTAAATATCTAGTTATTAAGAATTCTCTAGCATAGAACATAATATTTTGAATGAGATATACTATTCCAAAGCTTCTTGTATAGGTTAGACTGTTTATGTTTAATTCCAAGAAAGGTCCAGATCTCTTTTGTTTTGAACAAGCCATTTTTAGATAGCCTCCATATGGAATTGTTCTTCACTTGGTTTTGATAAAGAGTTTCTGAATATTATTAATATCAGAAGGACTGACAAGAGCTTTTAGCTTAGTTATTCCAATTATCTCTATCCGAGAAGTCCTTAATTTTGTCACTAAAATACCAATTATTATCTTAATTTTATCTTTAAATTTAAATCCATACAATATATAAAGATAATATTTTTGTCTAAAGAAAGTTAACATTTTCATTACTTTAAAAAATTTAGTTGTTGAATATAGAGAAAATTCCAAATACAAAAACCAGAACATCAAAGTTTAAGAGATCATGTTTGATTTATCATTTAGAAGCAAATCATCAATCAAAAAATAAAATTCCAAACTCTTAGAAAAATGAAGCCTCAAACAACATATCATCAACAACACAAAAATTGAGTATAAAACTGATTTAGTCTATCTAAAAGAATCAGCATTTTATGGACATAGAAGTTTAGCATGGAGATACAGTTATTTTCCACAAACAAATAATTCAAAATATAAATCTTTTAAAAAAACAATTGAAATGTTAATTTAAACTAATTAAATATTTATAATGAAAAAATTATTATCTAAAAGATAATAGTTAGAATAATAATAGAATTTGAATTATTTTTGTTATTTGAAAAACTGAAAAAGATATCTTATTTAGTTGTTTACATTTATAAGTTACGATAGATATTAAAATTTTAAAAAATAATCTTATTAATAAAAAATTCATGGTAGTTACAAGTGTTTCTGACCCTGATTAATTTGTTTCAATCGGTTTTTTCTTTTATTATTTATTTTTCATGTAATTATTATTTTAATAACAAATTATATTTAGTTATTTTACCAATAAAAAATAAACATATACTCTTAATTACCAAATAAATTTATAATATAAATTTTTTATATAACAATAAAAAAGCACTTTGATAATAGTATAATAACTTATTCATATTTACATCTTAATTAATTTTTAATACATATTAATATATATATATAACGAAAGTTATATTTTAAGAGGAGAAAATTTTATTTTCAAAAGAACTAAAAAATAAAAATAAAAAATAAAAAATAAATTCACATGTTTCGACTCTGGAAAGTATAATGTATTGAGTTTGTTGTCCATGTGATATGTATTGTATTATGGAGATATATAAGTAATCCGGCGATGGAACATCCGAAAGCAGTTAAAACAGTTTTTCAATATTTGTAACAAATAAACATTATATGTCGACGTATAAAAAATTGAATAAACTGGAATTCAAGAGTATTCTGATTTAGATTTCGTCATTCAACTTCAACATCACATTTTACTTAGAAAGGAGGTGCATATCATGGAAGAGTGTAAAATAAACACTTATTTCATCTTCCACTATGGTTGTGGAATTTGTTGAATGTTTTGAGTCATCCAACCATGCACTTTGGCTGTAAACTTTTTGTCACGAAAATATGAATCGTGTAAGGAGTAGAAAGAACCTTTAAATTATATCATGACTACAATTTGGCGGTTCAGTATTCAAATAGTAATATCGGCTCGCTTAAGTCCAACCATATAAATATTAAGTTTTTGTATGTTAAAAAGAGAGTTTGTAGTAGTCATATTAATTATGGTGGATTCCTTTAACTACCACATTGGTGTCTATTTTTTTATTGAACACATCACTATATAGGTCTTGTGTATTTAGAGGAATATTAGTTTCAGTAAAAATTTGTATTAATCTATAGGAAAGTATTTGATATAATAGTGTACACTTAAGTTTGATAATGGTGAATTTCACCATATCTATCGAATTACCGCATGATTGAAACTTTACATGGTTGAAGCACCTATGTCGTAGCACCAACTGGCCAAAGTTTCTTAGGCCACAACACTTTTTGGTACAAAGAAAGACATAAAGACAGTCAAGCAGTTATGAAGCATTTATACTTCTACAAGTTACAGTTTGACGACCATAATCATTCATGTATTAATTCGGTCGACTGTTACAATTTTAGGAAATTGTTGAGAAATTAATATGTGCACAACACTGTACACTCTCCAATATATAAATAAGAGAAAAACTAATATTACTTTATCTATTTTCTTACCACATTTTTACCATACCAAATTGGTCACTCCAATGTGGATGATTGGTTCCCAAATATTTAAACTCTAAAAACTAAAAAACAAAAGCAACTGTACGTAAAGAAGACACAAAATGGCAGCTTCATAGCATGATAAGACTACAACAAAAAATGTCAAGAGTAGTAACCAGCGGAATGAGAAGTTGGATTCATTGGTATAAAGTTATTCAAGATGGTGCAGAAGCCTCCTGATCCGAAGGTAAAGTTATAAATTTATGGAATCGCAATGGAAAATGAAGAGGAAAAAGACGATGCTGATAGTCAGAAAAATACGTACTATTATCGGAATATTACCAAGAGATGCAATCTCCCCTTCAATAGTCAAATGGAGGCCGCTATATCAGATCATGTATCATCTGGTTAGAGCGGCAAATATCGGCGTTACAAGAAGAAAAAAAGGAGCTAAAGCCTTGGTTCCAAGGAAAAAAATAGGAAATGACGAGAGAATGATTCCTCAAAGAATCAACCGGACCATGAGCATGGGAAAAAAGACAAAACAAATTTGACCCCCAAAACATCCCTCATCTAGTAATCGCTCAAAACCTACAACAATACCAGCAGGGTCCCTCATATTGTGGCCCAACTCCATTAGGCGTCAATCGGACGAGATATTATAACAACTATCAAGACGTGACGACCCAACCATTAGTTAACCCTGGAGATTTTCAATACATGAGTCCTTTTGTAAGACCCCTCATACCACTCATACTACCCACCTTCTTCTTCGGTCTATCCCAATATATCGTCGGGTTTTTCACCAACTATTTTACTAGATTCAACGATAACGAATTGCTTCATGTGTGGTAAATCGGGTCATATTGCTCGTACGTGTAACCTTAAGAAAAAAAACGATGGCATAAATTATGTGGCGGAAGATATTACTGTAATTATGGCGGAGTTCAATGCCATTAAAGATAAGACTTCGGACTGGCGGTACGATACATGTGCACTTTTCTTTATCTCTCATGACAAATCTTTGTTCAAAATAATAGATGTGAGTAATAACACAAATGAGGTACACATAAAAAATACAAATAAGTCCAATGTTCAAGGATGTGGAAGTGCAATGTTAACATTTATTGGTGGTAAGAAGATTACTCTTGTAGATAGATTGTATATTTCAGATGTGAATAAAAATTTAGTTTTCCGTGATCTATTGGCTAAGGATAGAATACAATCTATGTACAAATTCGACAAACTTATTTTGTTCAAAGATGGAACCTTTTTAAGATATATATAATCTTGTAACAATATGGTAAAACTATTTACTCATGATGTTATTAATGAAGTAACGAACTCTATTTACTCTTGCTCTCGTAAATATTATTTATTATGATACGATAGACTTGCTCATATTGGCATATCACGATAAATTGAATAGTTAAAACAATTCTTCCAAAATGTGATATATGTTTTATGAAAAATGTAAATTGTGTGTAGAACTAAAAATAATTAAGAAGCCTTAAATATTTGTAGAAAGATGATTGAAATTTTTAACCTTAATGCACTTTGACATATGTGAGTTAAATATTATTTTGACATGTACGGATAAGAGATACTTTATAACTTTCATTGATGAATAGTATAGATTTATTTATGCTTATTTTCTTAAACATAAGGATGAGGTATTTGACATGTTTATGATCTTCAAAGTGGAAGTGAAAAGTCAATTAGACATTACGATTAACATATTGTGTAGTGTTTAAGCGGGAAATATTTCTCATAATAATTTTATATTTTGTGAAGAGCATAAAATAATTCATCAATGTTCGACACCTTATACATTGTAACAAAATTGATAGGTTGAGTGTAACTAGAACTTTGATTGATATGACCAATGTCATGTTAGTTAATTCCAAATTGTATAATAATTTATAGAATCATACTATTTTAACTACACATCATATTTGTAATCATACTCATCTGAAGAATATAAGAATGTATTTTTGTGCGTTATAGAAATGAAAAAAAAAAATCAATTATTGAATATTTCAAAATGAGGTGGTGTTTTGTTTTTTGCAAAATGATATATCTAAAAAAATTTAAGTCATGAAGTTATAAGACGTATATTTATTTGTTATACAACCAATAACAAGGCTTATATGCTATTAGATTTAGAGTATACTATGGTATTTAAATCAAGATATGAAAAACTCTTTGAATCTAAATTACTTAACCGTAATGAGATCTGAACCGTTATACAAAACAAGAAAGAACTTCAAAAGAAGCATATTTGGTTGATAAACAACCACCTGAACCTCGTAAGAATTATTGAAAAAACAGACCTAAAAATTTAAGATATGATGAGATAAAGTCTCAAAGGATTTCATTCTATTTGATATAAAAATCTATGAATAAATAACCCAGAAAAGTTTGGTAGTGCTTTCTTTATAAGAAGATCCTAAATCTTATAAGAAAGCAATAACATGTTGAGATTCTGCATTTTGACAAGAGTACATAAATGATGAAATGGATTCAATAATATCAAATCACACTTGAAGTTGGTTAATTTACCTTATGGTGAAATACCAATTGGTTGTAAGTGTGTGTTTAGAAAAAACTCCATAGAGATGGTAACATTTAAGAATTTAAAATAAGATCTACATGTAAGGGTTTTCGTTAAAACAAAAGAATAAATGATTTTGACACATATGCTTTGGTCTAAAAAACCACGAACGTTAGGATGCTCTTTGCAATTGCACCATTATACAATTTTAATATTCATCAAATGAATGTCAAAACGACTTTCCTAAATGAAGATCTGGACGAGAAGGTCTATATGGAACAACTTGAGGGTTTTGTAATTCCTGGGAATAAGTCTAAGGTGTGTAGACTTGTTAAGTTAAATGTATGGTCTTAAGCAAGCACCTACAAAGTGACATAAAAAGTTTTGTCATATAATTATATCTAATGGGTTTAAACATAGTGCGATAAACGAGTATTTATACACCAATGTATTCGGTAATATAATAGTTATTGTATGTTTATACAAAGATGAATTGCTTATGCTGAGTAACTATATAAAATGGATTATTGAAATGTATAGGTTTTTTGTCCTCTTCTTTTAAGGTAAAGGATCTTAATGAATTAGACATTATTTTAGGAATAAAGGTATTTAAAATCAATGGGGGTTATGCAATAAGGTAATCCCATTATGTCGAGAAAGTACTTGATAAGTTCAAGCATCTGAAATCTAAAGAAGCACATAGCTCAATTAGAATATGCTAGTACAATAGAAAGTTTGATGTACAAAGCTTTGTGCACTATAACATATATATATATATTGCGATAAGTAAATTAAGTTAATTTATTAGCAATCCAAGTATGGAACATTAAAATGTCATTTGAAGGGTTTCGGTACTTGAAAAAGACCAAAGATGTGTGTCTTCAATATTTTAACTTTCCCGGGATACTTGAGGGATATACGGATGCAAGTTGGATCACTAGTCTAGCTAATAATAAATCGACTACTTGATGGGTTTTCACTTTTGCAGGTGGTGTTTTTTCTTTAGATGAAACAAATAAACATGTATATCTCATTCAACTATGGAATATGTGTTTATAGCGTTAGCCATAATAGGTTAAGAGGTTGGATGGTTGAGAGATCTCTTGTTAGAGATATCATTTACCTATAAGGGGAATATGAAAATAAAAATACATTGTCATCATCAATCAATATTAGGTATATGATGTAGCCCAGAAAGCCCAAACACAAACTTTTTTATTTTATTTTATTTTATTCAAATATCTTATATTATTCAAATCAAATGTAATTATGTTAAAATTTATTATTATTTTTTAAAATATTTATTTTATTTCCTTGTACTCTAATTTAAGGTTTTGAGAAGCTCTTATATAAAGCCTCATATGCCTTAAGTTATTTTAAGTTTTTGAAATAATATATATTTTATCTCTGAAAATTTCAATTTTTGTTATCCTTAGATTAGGTTTTCATCATTTTACCCTTGAAGTATGGTTTCATCTATCGTTGCTTCTTCTTATATTCTCGCCGCATCATCAGCATAGCACACAATGGGTAATAATAAGTTGTTTATGAAAAATTTAGCATATATATAAATTAAAGTTCTACTTGTTATGTGTGTGAAGTATGCTAGTCGTTATCATGGAGAAAAAATGTTCGAGGGAACTTTTAATACAATTTGGTCTACATGTGACATGTTTTTCTAAATATAACGGAAACACTGTTAATTGAATCTATGGAAATTTAAAAGTGAAGTCGTCTATCTTGAGAAAATGAGTTCCTCGCAAGTTGTGGTTCTTGAAATAGATAGAACACACTACCAAAACAAAATTAAGTGTAACGTGGACAAATATTCTGATAAGATAATTATATGTTGATCGTGGTGAAGTGGACTTCATCGCAACAAGCTCAGCTCGAGCAGATTTTAAAAATTAAATTTTAATCATTAATCGACAACTTTTTCGCGATCAACGAAGTTTGATCGCATCGAACTTGAAACGTTGTATTTTTTGAAAAAAATAAAGTTTTATGAAGTTATTTTTTCATTTATAATTGTATGTTGTTGTTTCATATATTAATTTTCTAACAATTTTGTTGATATATCATTTGTACAATAAACGTGTCGTGTCTAATAAATGAATTATGTTTTATTTTTTTAAGAAAATCTTAAAAAATAATTTTGGTTTGAATTGAAATATGTTTGATTAAAATAATAAGTTATACACAGTTTGAAAATATTGTCAATCCTAATCTAGAATAATTTTTAAAAAAATATAAAAATATACATTTACTTATAAAAATGTATATGTGTTTAAGATAATAGAGCCTAAAGAAATACAAATGATAAGCCTACGTCGGTAAAAATATACTCCACTACAGTTTACTAGTCAATGTAGCAATGTAACAGAGTACATGTTTGTAAAGTAATCCACCTAGTAGTATTTTCTTGCTAGTTGAAATGAGTTCTTGTTAGTTAGAGTTAGGTCACTATCGATGGTGATGCATGAACCATGCTAAGTTCCTTATTTTGATATTTCATTTTATGTTTTAAATTATAATTTTTATTGCTCACAGTAAGGGTGGGTGAGATCATTTTTTTGGTTTCCACATAAAAAAAATTAAATTTTAAGTTATTTAAATCAAACTTGACTTTCCATATTTTACATTTGAAACTCCAACCAATTTATTATTAATACACAACATTTTATCTTTTTATAAAGTAATAAATAAATATATTTGGATAAAATTAACAATTTAAATAATTGTTTCATTCTATTTCTAAAAAGTTATAACATATTTTGCATAGTTGTTTTACATTTTAAAATTGTATCAACACGTTTTAATTTGTGAATTTAAATAAAATTTCAGGATAATAATAAAACTAAATTTATATAATTGAATATATATATATATATATATCATATACAATATTTATTTGTATTTATATATTTTGAAATAACTATTATTTACACACTTGTAAACAAACAAACTTCATATATAATAAAATTATATACTGGGATAGAAAGTGTTATTTTTAAATTTTTAAATTTATATTTAATTCAAAATTTAAAATTAGCACTCAACATATAATTTCTTTTAAGTTAGAATAATAATAATAATAAAATTATTATTATTTTCAAATTGTTTTCTAAAAATTAAATGAGTTAGTTAGTTTCAAATATAAAAGAACAATAAGTTGTTAATAATTTGTATAATGATCTTTTTTAAAAAATTTGTCGAACATATTTTTTATAATTTTTTTTTAGAAAAATGATTTGAATTTGACTAACTATAATTATAACCATATAACATTATACATAGAATTCAAAATTTTAATAGATAAAAAACCCTCAAGATAAAAATTAAAGTATATTGTAATGGTAAAAACTTTAAATAATTAAGAAGATAAACTTACCATCCATGATCTTCTTTTCTTACAACAGAAAACAATAAATGTTGATATGGTTATAAAGATTTGCACATGGTCCAAGTCGTTTGTATTAGAGTCTTTTGAAAGAAAATATTAGTTGAGGTTGAGAGGGAGAAAAGATAAGCGACGGTAAGAGAATAAAAATAAAGTGTTTACTAAAATTAAGTTAAAAAGTGATATAAAATTATTTAAAATAGAATTATTTGCAATTAACTAAATGTTCTATTAAGAATCTGACTATTATCTCTTTTAAAAAAAATTAATTGTCGATGTTGGGAAATTTGTTCGTCCAAAGACAAAAAACTTAATGTTCAATGGAAATAACAAAATAAAAAAAGTATGAAAGAAATAAAAAAAATACACAAGAAAAAATATATAACATGGTCCGGTTATAAATATAATCCGGCCTCCACAGATAATGAATACCCTGTTTTATCAAACAACGAGATTACAAAAAGACTTCAAACACAAAACACTCAATCACTCATTGTTATAAGATTCTCCCCACCTACAAAGAATATGTGATTCACATAATACTTTCTTTAACGTTTTTCTCTCACGTCATTTCACTATCTACAAAACTAGACTTTGTTCTTAGAGAATAATAATATCTTAAAAAAATTAACATTTTAATTTTAATTTTAATCTATTGGTATCATTGTTGTGTCACGTCACTCCACATTTAAAACTTTATCTTACATCTTTTACTTATATATGTCTCATGCAAAACCATAACTTCACTTTAGATCGGACGATGCAAATAAAAACTTAATACAATAAGCGCTTCATATTAAATATTTTTAATCAAGAATAAGATTATAATTATACGTAAAAACCCAAATGAAGAAGCCAAGTTCAACCATAAAAAATGCAGTAGTACTAAAGTGTTTGCCCAAGGTAGCTTGGGCATACCTCTTCGGTCCAACATGCTTCAGACCAAATTGCTTCAGACCATCTTGCTTTAGACCAACTCGCTTCTCATTCGACTACATAGTCAACAATATCGATATATTTTCTTATTTGTTAGATTCCAACAGATGCCTATGCATCTAAATCATGACCCAAACTCAACCTATAGAGTTTCAACAGTTCGTGCATATACATGTAATTAACAGACCTAACTACGTTCATGTAGTTCTTTGGTAGTACTTCTGTTGACGAGTTACTACCTACTCCTAACAATTATCCATATAGGCTTATACTAACTCTAATATATGCTGCATCCAATGTTCTACTCTTTAGAGACAAACATACATGCATCCAAAACATGAACAAGTCTCATGCATTTCATGAGCTTTGAAGTAGACAATACATTGGTCAGAGCATCTGAAAGGATTTCTTTGTTAGCAATTAGCCACATTCACTTTATTGTTTACACCCTTGTCAAATGAAGTGCCTCTTGAAATTTGCATGTTTAGTTTGCTCATGGAACTTCAAATTCTTCATTATATGAGGAGCACTAGTGTTATCAAAAAATAGAAATACATCAGTGAATTCACTTAACAATCATCCATACAGGCTTATACTAACTCCAACATCTGTTACACCCAATGTTATACTCTTTAGAGGCAAACATACAGGCATCCAAAACTTGAACTAGTCGCACGCAGTTCTTGAGCTATGAAGTAGACAATACCTTGGTTAGAGCATTCAAAAGGTTTTCTTTGTTAGTAACTAGCCCTCTTCACTTGCTTTTTTTCACCTGTGTCAGATGAAGTGCATCTTGATATCTGCATGTTTAGTTTGCTCATGGAACTTCAAAGTCTTGATTAGATGAAGAGCACTAATATTGTCAAAGTATAGAACCACATCTTGCTCCACATCAGCGAGTTCATTCAACAATCCCTTCAGCAAATAACTTTAATCATGGCTTCCATAACAACCATATACTTGTCTTCTTTAAATGATAGCACACTGACCTTTTATTTATAAGCATTCCTTCAAATACAGTAAATAGATAATCTGAAATAAACTTCATTGTGTCAATTCGGCCTGCATAATCGACGTACACATATCCTCTCTACATATATCATTTGTATTTTTTTATTGTAATACAACTCTACAGTATACACGTCCTTCAAGTATCTCATGAGCCCCTTAGGTGCATATCAATATGGTTTATCTATATTTGAAATGAATATGCTAAAAATACTAACGACGTATGAGATATCACGTCTCATATAAATAATAACATACATAATGCTACTAATAACAGTGCCATATGGTATCTCCAACATATACTTTTCATCTGTAACTTTGGTTGTTTCTTGAGTGGCACTGAGTTTGATTTGGGCACCAATACGAGTTCCAACCAATTTTGCTTTAAACATACATTTTTTTAGGATATTATGTATATATTTTTATTGAGATAAGAATATATACCATTTTGGCATGTTCTTCATAATATTAACATAAAATATCCTCATACCCTCTCCCAAATATTTCCTCTCAAACTCTCATTTAATTTGAATCTTCATTGTTTCAATTAGGCTCTTATCTCTTCCAACTATTAATATGCTATCCACATACAATAATAATAGGACTTTTCTCTCTATCTCTCTCTCTGCTATCGCCCTTGTTTAGTTTTTTTATAAAAATATTTTTAAAAATTATGGTTTCTATAATTTTTTCAGTTCGTCACCATTTTTTATAAGGTGAACTACCAATAAATATCAAACCAACCATTTTATTAACATATAATATCCATAATTGGTAAACTACCAATAGTAAATATACAAAAAATAACAAAAAATAACCCTTGTATTCTTATTTGAACCAAACCTTCTATATTTTATTTATTTTTTATTTTTTTTATTAAAAAGTTTGTATCTTTCAAACCAGAGCTCAGAAAAATATTCGAAAGTACCATCGACTTTGTTTTTTTAAACGAACAAAACTAGATTCGTAGATGATTTTTTTTTCATTAGACCAAGTAACCCTGGTCTCGCATATCTTATCATCAAATAGTATATGTGTCACATCTCTCCACTTCATCATACATTTTCTCACATCATTTAATAGTACACGGTCTCTCCACTTTATCATGTCTGGTCTCTCCACTTCCATCATGCATGGTCTCTCTACTTCATCGTACATAGTCTCTTAATTTTATCGTGGATGGTTTCTCTACTTCATCATGTATGATATCTCCACTTCTATCATGCACGGTCTCTCGATTTCCATCATGATTAGGCTTGTATGATTTAATAATGTATGGTCTATCTATTTCACCATGTATGGTCTCTCAATTTACAGATGCTTAGTCTATTTATTCCCATCATGCATGGTCTCACATGATTTAAAAATATATGATATTTCTACTTTATCATGCATGGTCTCTCCACTTCCATCATGTATGGTCTATCAATTTCACCATGCATGGTCTCACATCTCTCCACTTCATCATGCAATGTCTCGCATCTTTCCCCTTCACCATGTATGATCTATCCACTTCATCATGCACGGTCTCTCATCTCTCCACTTCATCATGTCTGGTATCACCATTTCATCATACATGGTCTCTCATATCTCCACTTCCTCATATATGGTCTCTCATCGCTTTACTTAATCATGCTTGGTGTCACATCTATCCATTTTATCATGCATGTTCTCACATCTATCAATTTCATCATGCCTGGTCTCACATCTCTCCATTACATCATGTATGGTCTTGCATCTCTCTATTATATTATGTAAGGCCATAACAAAATGAAGTACGAGATGCGAGATCTGGTAAACGTAATGTGATACCAAGATTACTAGGTTTCGTAAGATCATACATGAATCTAATGTTCATTATCTTACAAAAACAAAACCGATGGTAATTTTAAATTTTTTTTCCGAGCTCTCATTTGAAATATACAAACTTTTTAAAAAATAACATAAAATATAAGATTTGGTTCAAAAAAAGAGAAGAAGGTTAAATAATTGGTGATAAATCATATGTATTTAAGGTATTGTGTAAGTGGTTGAGTATTAGATGAGCATTAACTTCAATATATAGGTATTGGGTGCTGAATAGTGATATTTGGGTTAAAAATCATGATTAATCACCGGAATCAATCACATGTATAAAAAAGCCACTAATGTTATAATTGTATATAAAAAACCATCTTGTTGGTTTTTTTGCATTCGTGATCACTCTCAGTGACTATTTATGTAAAAACAATTACCAACAAAAATCCGCAGCAAAAGTGACAGTTTTGATACAAAGATAACACCAATAATTTTTTTTATACATATGACCAATTTTGATGACTAATCACAATTTTAACCGTGATACTTGAGGTAGTAGATGACAGTAAAAATTAGTGCTTAGTACAATACCCTATTTTATAACTGTATTAGTTTTTATAGTTTTTTTTTCTTTTGAGTTTTTGGGATTACTATTTCGTCTCTTTAGGATTCGATTTACTTGGGTTACTGCTTGGTTACTATTCCATTTTTATATTTGAATCTATTTGGGTTATTACTGTTTAATTTCGATTTATATGGGTTATTGTTTCTAAAATCATATTTTGAACACTATTTAAGTTAATTATATTTTTATTTTGATTTATTTGGGTTACCTTCTCCGCACAATTAGAGACAATAACTTATATATCTATTTTGAGCAATACATATTTTTCTCTCTTCTTCCAACTATATGGGTTACTTTATTTTTTCCATTATATTTCAATCGTAGCTTTAGATTTTTCTATTCTGGATTTTGGATTTCTAACTCTAATTCTTGGATTTTGGTCTTGAGTTATTCTATATATTTCAAATTGCTCATAATATCAATTAGTTTCGCTGTAGTCTTGGTATGCATTCTTGTAATTTTTAAATTTATTTTAATTTTCCTTTGCTTTTTAATAAAATTCTTATTTAATTTTTTAAGCAAGTGTAAATTTCATTACTAAAATGAAACAAAATACAGGCTCGAGTATTTGAAAGAAATCTTTAACAAAATTAAAGGTCTTAAGAAAATTAGTCATAAAAGTAGGCGCCACTTTTCCCTATAGGAATTTCAAGTTGAAATATTCAGCTTTCAAAACAAAGACAACATCTTTTTCTTCGACTCAACAATTCTCCAACCTTCAACCATGAAATCTCAACAAAAACTCAAGTCACATAGCCCAGTCCAAAGCTTTCAAGAAGCAAAATCATCAACAATTCATTCGGAGCATTAAAGCTATTAAACTTGTGGTTTTGCTTGTTGCTAAGAGACCACTTCGCAATCCAGTCAGAACTTTGATTTTGGAATCTTGAGATGTGACGAAGGATCATCTTAGAGTGAATAAGCTTTCTGCATAAAGCTATTGTAGAATCCAAGTATCATGCTTCATTTCCATCCGCAATGAGGTTTATAAGAACCAAACTATCGGATTCAACGTCGACATCAAACCAGTTCTTCTGCTTGCAAATAATCAGGCCTTCGAGGAAAGCACTGATTTTAGCAAATAGTGGATTCATTTTGCCCAACAAAGTTCCAGAGCCTAATATAATTTCGCCTTCTGAATTAGGGAACATAACTCCTCCGCTAGCTTCTCCATTGGAGTTGTACGCACCATCAACGTTTAGCTTCATTCTGCCAGGATTAGGAGCGAGCCACTTGAGGTATCGTGGAATTCTCTTCCTGTTTTCAATTGTTTTGCAACCTAAAGCAGTTCCAGCAGGTAAAACATTATAGGATAACATATTTGACATGTCCAGTCATATGATAATGTTGATGATTCTTTCGATAGCACCCTTAACAGTGTCATGAGATCCTTTAAAATTTGAACAATGTTTATTTTTCCAAATTATCCAGCAAATTATTTGCGGGATAATGTGAGTAATGTGTCTCTTATTAGTAGAAAACCAGAACCAAGAACGACTTACGTGGGAAAAAAACCATGAATCTACCAATCTTAACTTTTAAAAGGCAGCTAAAATAGTTCCAAATTTGCCAGGAAAAACTACAACTTGCAAAAAGATAATTCTTCTCTTCACAACTGTTACAGAACTGACATTTGGAGACTATTTGAAGATGCATTTTCATTAGGATGCTATCAATTGGAATGAAGCTGTTGATAAGCTTCCAGCAAAGAAAGGAAAATTTTCTGGGAACAGAAGGGCTCCAGATCTTTTTGAATAGACCATACTTGTTATGAAAAGTTCTATTACTTTCCTAAGTTAGGTTAGTATTAAAATCGTGACTATTAGAGAGTTTCCAGATGATTTTATCAGCTTTATCAGGATTTATTTTATACTTCGCTAAATGGTTTATTCTGCCACTAGAAAGAAAGTTTTGAAGAGTATTGAAGTCCCATTCATTGTTTTTCCAAAAAAATTTAACACTAACATTTAAGTACCAACTAGAAGAGTCAAGAGCACTTATCAAAGGGGGAAGATCATGTCATTCTTCGAGCCAGAAGTCTATACTTCCTTGCCCAAGCGTCCATTTTATGTTACTTTCAGCTATAGGCTTAATGTCTGTTAATCTTCTCCAAACCATAGAGTTAGTTCTTTTGCATTTAGCTTTAATAGGATGAGTGTATGTGCAGTAGATATTATGCATAATAGAAGACCATAAGCAGTTGTTCTTTCTGAAAAGAAACCAAACTTTTGCGAGAAATTTAGTTGAATATCATATAGTTTTTTATGTTCAAACCACCCAGGAGGACCAATGAATAACATTTTGTTTGAAGTTTGACCTTCATAAAAACTTGTTAAAGCATGACTCAATTCTTTTGATAATAGCACAAGGAATAATGGTATTTTGCATCCAATAATATGTGATATGTACTAAAATATAAGTTATAAGAGTCATTCTGCCACCAAAAGACAGATTGTTCAAATCTCATTCAGCAATTTTATCATGAATCTTGTCAATGAGAGGATATAAATTCTTCCATTTGTTGTTACCAGTAAGAGTAATACCCATATAGTTAATAGGCAGAGTGTCTGTGTTGAAACCATTGTTTATCTTAATGTTACTGATGTTTGAATGATGAGCTTTGCTGGATGTTATTAACTTTGTTTTTTCCTTGTTGATAGTTTGTCCAAAGACCAGCTGATATTTGTTTAGGAACTTGCATAAATATCAATGGAGATAGGCATGCAGTTAGTGAGCACCAAGATGTCATCAGCGAACGCCAGACAAGGCACCAGGTAATCAGTTCTCGATGCATACTTCAGGATTTTGTTAGTGTTAATAAGATTGTAGAGGCCATGAAGAAGAACTTCCTCGGCAAAGATGAAAAGGCTAGAAGACAAAGGGTCTACTTGCCTTAAACCTTTCTTCTACTGGAAGTAACTTATGACAGAGCCATTCATTAGAAGATAAACGTGAATATTTGTGATCATTTTCTTAATTAAAGAGACACATTCATCAGAAAACCCAAAACAAGAGAGAACTTTAAGGATAAAAGTATGGGACATTTTATCGAATGCTTTAGACATATCCATCTGGATTATAACATTTCCAGTTTTAGGTGTTCTAGTTGATATCATGGATGAGTTCTTTAGCTATTAAAATGTTTGTATGAATGAGCCTGCCTTTAACAAAGGCCCCATGCATCTTGGAGACAATGTTAGGTAAAATATTAGCTAATCTCGAGTTCACCAAGTTAGAGATAATTTTATTGAACATAGAATAGAGACTGATAGGTCTGAAATTGCTCCAACTAGTATGATTAGGACTTTTGGGAATCAGACATATACCAGTGGTAAATACTCCACTGGGATGTTATTGCCTTTCAAGTAAAAGTTTAATG
Organism: Limnanthes douglasii subsp. nivea; assembly: GCA_036936605.1. Classification (NCBI taxonomy): domain Eukaryota; kingdom Viridiplantae; phylum Streptophyta; class Magnoliopsida; order Brassicales; family Limnanthaceae; genus Limnanthes; species Limnanthes douglasii. The sequence goes on along the minus strand of JAUPFV010000001.1, from coordinate 273,295,065 downwards.
CATTACATAGGTCATTATTAATAATAGTCCAACAAGATTTGAAAAAGAAAATATTAAACCCGTCTATGCATGCTGCATTGTCATTGCTTATTTTGTTGATGATTTTCCAGACTTCCTCTTTGTTAGTTGGACTAAGAATGGAGATATTATCATCATCAGAGACTAATCTGGGGATATTATCAAAGATAGAGTCCTGCATCAATAAATCTTCCTCCTCTCTGTTAGTATAAGCATTAGAGGCTAAAGAGTTTTTAAAGAAAATTTCAGCAGAGTTAGCAAGATCAATTGGGTTCTGAATCCAGGCCCCATTATCTTTAATAACACTAATAGTATTACGAAATATCTTCTTAGTTCATAAGCATGGTAAATCTTAGTGTTACCATCACCCTCTTTAAGCCAACTATTATAGCACTTCTGTTTCCACAAGCTCTCTTCATTTCTAAGGGCTTTAATATAGTTGATATTAGCCTTGGTAAGGCCAACCTTAGTCATGTTATTATTGTCATTAAGATGCTTGATTTAAATTCTCTTCACATCCTCAGAAGAAGCCTTAACTTTACTTACCAAACGTTTTGGTGTTCCAATTCTTGAGACAGTTTTTAAGTCTCCTGAGCTTGAACCAAAAGACTTGACTTTGGTTCCCATTACAGTGAATGCTCTAATTCTGTCTGACAGTGCTTAAAAAACTATCATCATTAGTCCAAACATCAATAAATTTAAAGCTTTTCTTGCTATTGATAATGGAAGAAGGATTATAATTATAATGTATTGAGACATGAGCATGGTCAGAACAAGTTCTGATCATGTGAAACACCTGAATCCCTTTGAAGGTAGCAATCCACTTGTCATTTATCATGGCTCTGTCAAGCCTTTTCCATCGAGTGTTCCTGTTCCATGTGTATCTAGAACCCACAAAGCCAACATCTTCTAGCTTGCATTATCTAATACTTCATTGAAGTTGTCCATGCTAGAGCAATCATAGGAAGTACATCCCACTTGATCATCAGTACTAGTAATAGCATTAAAGTCTCCAGCAATGATCCAAGGAACATCAGTAGAAGCTATAGAATTCATTTGGTCCCAAAGGTTCACTCTAAGAAGTCTTTGACTCTTAGCGTAAACATATGTAAAACTGAAGTTAAAGTCACAACCATGGCAGTTGACATCCATATGCATAAATTGATCATGGTCTTTGACAATACTGATATCAACATCATCACTCTAAAAAGTCCCCACTTTATTAGAGCAATTCACAGCAAAGTTCTTGAAGCCCAGGACAACAGAAATATTCTCAATCTTGTCAATATTAACCATAGGCTCTTGAATTGCTAAGATCTTTGTTTTGTCAGCTTTAACCATAGAAATGAGCCTTCTCAAAGTTGACTTATTATTAACACCTCTAGCGTTCCAACTAATTACCCTTATCATTGTCTGATAGAGATTTTTTTATTAGATTTTTCTCATTTTCTGATCAGAGAATTAACAGCAAGTTTGTTGGGTTTATTTGCTTTTCATTGCTGACTTCAATTTACTGCTGATTATGGTGCCAAAATCAAGAAGAGGGAAGGAGTTTCTTAAGGATACATCGTTGCTACCAATGTTGTCACAATCTGGGGTTACATTGTTTTCATTAATATGGGGATTACTTTGAGCATAGTCCTGATCCAGTTTGTGCAGGGCTTCTATAATTTCCATGTTATTTTTAGCAGAAGATTCAATACTTGTAGCATCAATATTTTGACTATTTTGATCATGCTTGGAACTCTCTTTACAGTCTTGAAAATCTTGTTCTTGATCCTTTTTAGTAACAATGGATTTAAGCTTCCTTCTGTAGACTTTACTGAAAGTTTGAATGTTGTAAGAAACATTTTGGGAAGTTCATGTCTCTTGGTTGATATTTTCTTGAGTATTGGTCACAGGATCAGTCATCTTCATTTTCTTTATACTCCACCTTACCAGTTTTTTTACACTCTTCACCTTTGTGTCCAATATGATAACACACATCAAAGTAAGAGGGAACGTTCTTGTAGCTTAGGTTGATCCACCAACCATCATTTGTCCCAGAACCTATCCATAATCTGTATTTAAGTTTTCTGGAGATGTCAAGTTCAATTTGAGCGATGCACGCATTCATGGTTGCCTTGTTTTTTCAGGGAAGGTGATTTTGTAAGGTGTTCCAATTGACGATGCTAATCTTTTATTACAGAAGTATTGTACACAAACTCATGGACTCTTTCGAAACGAACCCACACAATAGTCTTTGGATTTTCATATCGTCTATTAACTTCTAGGCTCCATCTCAGAATTCTCATAGTTATTCCGTCAACATTCCAGACGTTCCTGAACCAGATTGTACTGACGTATTCTTTTAAGCAGAATTCCATAAAGATATATCTAGAATCATGACTGATAAAATTATAAGAACCATTGAATTTGAAGGAGCTTAAGAAGTTGTCCATGGTAGATTTTTTCGAAAATTCCTTCACTGAACTTTCCCACCAGAGTTATTGTAGACGGTTGAAGAAATAGATCCTTCGTTTCTTGACTGTATTGAATGGAACAGTAGTCCTTTGTTTCTTTAACGAAATCCGGTTTGATTTCCGATTTCAGAGTAAGCAGTCTCTGTCTAACAGCATCGACATAAGACTTCTTGGATGGAGAAAAATCTTTGATATGTTGAAGAGAAGGGTACTCTTCTATTTCTTTCGGATTATTAGCAGATGAATTTGTGATAAACAACCAAAAATTTAAAAAAAAAAACAGAAAAAGTTAGAGAAAATAAAGAGATGAAGAACAAAGAGACGTTTATCTTTCCCTCCAGCTAAAAGAAAGAACTTGCCTACCCATCTCATCTTCAAAATCGAAAATTAATTCTCAGAATCCACGTATATCATCCCATCGATAACTTTCTATCTCCAATAAAATCCTTATTTATTATTTAGTAAATATTTTTAAAAACAAAACATTAAATAAATTTGTTTGGCTCTACCAGGTGGGCCTGTCTTTCGACATTCCTAAAATAATTTTATGGGAGGAAAAAAACTATTCGCATTTAATTTATAAATATCAATATAATATATTTTAATTATTTAACTGTGATTTCATAAAAACGGTAAACGGTAATTAAATTATTATACATTATTATCTGAATCTGAATAAATAAAATATATTTATAAAGATAGTAAAGATTAATTTTGATTAATTTTTTTAAAATTATAATAATTGATATTGGAAAATTAGTTTAGATTTGTTTGAGACACATTTCAAACAACTAGATGTGAGTCTTCGACCAGTTAAACGTGAGTCGAACCAAATATATCATTATTATCTATATATAAAATAATTACGATAATAAATATAAGTTGGTGTAATTTACACAAATTTTTAATTTAATTAATTTAAACACAATTTTGTAAAAATATTTATATTTTCTTTCTAAAGATAGGATAAACTATAAAAACTTAATAATCTTAAAACGTATACTATGCTAACAAAAATAAATTAAAATTTTAATATATATATATATATATATATATATATATATATATATATATATATATATATATATATATATATGGAAATCGCACCTATAATACCCACCCAACTATTTAATTATCATCTAGTACCCAAGGTTTGATCAATTGTCACTTAATACTCAATTCAACTACCTAATCGTCACTTAATACCTAATATTATTTTAATACCCTAACTACCCTTAATCCACTATATAAGCAGACTTTTCGGTGTTTTTTCTATTTTTGTAGCTTTTGAAGATTTGAATTTGTTAGCCGCTCTAACCACCTAACCCTACGAACCACCACGAAGCACGACTGAAAGCACAATTCCGGTGATCGGAGCGTTCAAAGGTCTGTTTATTTATGTAGGTTGTGGTGTAAAACCTATCTAACGATTGTTTTCTACGTACATGAACTGGTCGTACTTGTTGGAATTTGTTGTTTTACAAGTAATCGTGTTGCTGCTTTCAGGTAATCGTAATTACCTACCGATTTCGAAGTTATGTGTTGGTTTTCTGAGTTAGAATAAATTTTATTCATCGATAAAAGTAATTATTACATATCTCTCTATATGTAAGGGAGAATATCTTATCTCATTTACAATTTCTATGATATATTTTAATAGATATAAAATACAAATTTAGTTATCTTTTTACAAAGGCATTGGATTGGTAAACGATTTATTTCATCTTGTATTGTAGAAGTGTTATCTATGGATGTGTAGTTAAATTCTTTTTTACCATTTAATATCTAAAATTGATAATATTAATAAATATTTGGATTAAGGTAAAATTATTTTTAATTCTCTACTATCACACATAACATTTTCATTTTTTTAATAAACGGTTATTTCCAACAAATCTCTTTTTTAGTTTCCCGATAACATTGGTTGTCATACAAATAAATGGTCATACAAATAAACCCAATTATCGTTCTATTAGACAGAAGAATTACTTAAGGGTTTTGCATTTGTTAGAATATTCAGTGTATTAAGTTTCCTTGTATAGGCCTCTAAGTTCTCTATATATTGAGAACCTTACTATTCGTCAATTCTTGAATTACATCTCTAATGCATCAATAAAACAAAAAGGAACATTTTCTAATAAACACAAAACCCTAGCAGCTTCCTGCGGCTTATTCTCTCTTTGTTTTTTAACAAATACAACAACTGAGATGCTATGTTGAGCATGTGCATGTTAACATGGTATCAGAGCACGCGTGATTCTGGGAATTCTGAACATCCTCAACAAAGATGGCTGGCAATGAAGTCGTGGTCAGTCAAATCCCTGATGAATTAACAATGCAGATTGCTGCCATTTTGAGAAATGGTCTCGGAATACAACAACAAACAACTAACCCCGAGAATTTATCCCTAGGGATTAAACTCGGTGGTGACAACTATGCCCTATGGGAAAACCTGATGAAGAAAGCAATTGGGGGAAGGGGGAGAGGTTCTCACATTACAGGGGAGCCGACACCTCCATCCAAAACTGACAAAACATATACAGGGTGGGAACAAGATGATCAATGTGTTTTCACATGGATTATCCAGAATCGTGAATCCAGCTTGGTGAATAATGTCTCGCAATATACCACTGCAAAAGCTCTCTGGGATGGGTTAGCCACCATATACAGTTCTGGTACAGATTCGTTACAGGTGTTTGACCTTCATAAGAGGGCTAATTCATTAAGGCAAGGGTCCGATACACTAGAAGACTTGTGGAACAAACTGCAGACCATCTGGATGTCTATAGATATGCGAGATCCGAACACTATGAAAGATCCAGAAGACATTCAGATCTACAATAAGAAGACTCAAGAACAAAGACTCTATCAATTGCTAATGGCGATTAATGACAAGTTGGAACCAGTCAATAGAGATATCCTGAAAAAGGATCCTCTTCCTTCTGTGGAAACAGCATATGCTACAATACGAAGGGAAGTGGCCAGGCTTAATATACTAAAATCAAGTTCTTCTGATAGTGACTTGATTAAAATTGGAATGGGTTTGGCTGCTAAATATTCTACACAGAGGTTTAAATTTTGATCCAAAGAGAAAAACGATAAATCCAACTTGTATTGCACTCATTGTGGGATGAAGAAACTCACTAAAGAGACATGTTTCCAGCTGGTTGGCTATCCAGAATGGTGGGAGGACGGTCATAAGGAGAAAAATAACCAGCGTTTCAGATCTAATATCAAACGGGCTTCGTCTACAAGTGGCGGTGAAAATCCGACTAAAAATGAGCAAGGAAGTGGTACTGGTTTTGGAGGAATGGCGGCGAACTCCTATGAAAAACTTGGAGGTAAATGGTTTGAGAAATCAATGAATTGGATCTTTGATTGCGGGGCTACAGACACCATGTCTTATGATCCTAAAGACTTTGGTGACATGTCATCTCCAAAGAAGTCCCATATTGAGACTGCTAGTGGAGAAATTTGTGAAGTCAAATGGGGAGGTTCAATTATTTTTTCGGAAAAAATGGAAATTAAAAACTACCTCTACATTCATTCACTATCCTTAAAGTTATTATCTGTTAGTCAAGTGACAAAACAACTCAACTGTGTGGTTCTTATGTATCCATTTTTTTTGCATTTTACAGGACATTCGTACGAAAGAGATCATTGGGCGTGGTACTGAACAAGGAGGTCTCTATTATGTTGATGAGGTAGTTCATAAGGGACATGCCATGCTTTCTCACGGAACAACCGAAAGGCAACTTTGCTTATGGCACCGACGACTTGGTCATCCTTCTTTTAGCTATCTTAAGAGTTTGTTTCCTAGTCTTTTTTTGAATAATTCCATTCATGAAAAATGTGAAACCTGCATTCTTGCAAAAAAATAGTAGGGTCTCATTTAATCAAAGTAATACTTGATGAGTCCCTATTCGAAGAGCTCCCCGGAAGGGTAGTCCAAAGTAAATCACCCCGTAAATTCGGACAGACTCCATGACTTCAATTCGGACAGAACTGATTGAACCGGACAGGTAATCTTGAACACTGCAAACATAAGGCAGTTCGAACTATGACTAAAGTACTAAAAAACCTAATCACTATCTGACTAAGCTACCTGTACATCTGCTTAAAACTCATGGGTCTTTAAACATGACCCGGGTCCATTAAACTTGACCCGAAAGCCCATAAGGGCCCAAATTTCACACTATAAATGCCCAACCACCAGCATTAACTATGGGTAAGAAAAATTAACTGCTGCCAGGCTGCTTAATTCTCTCTCCACCCTTGAAACACTTTGAAACACCCTGAAATATCTTAAAACACCCTTAAACACCACCACACTACCGTGAAACACCCTTACACCGCCTTAAAACTCCACTTAAAATTACCAGCCTACCCTCAGGCTACTTTTATCCACACCAATACTAGAGTTGATTATGCTTTTTCGCTAATCCATTCTGATGTTTGGGGTTCAGCACCAAATTCCACTAACAATCAAATCAGATACTTTGTTTTATTTGTGGATGATTTCTCAAGAATGACTTGAATATACTTCATGAAACATAAATCAGAAGTACCAGAAATATTTGTTTGTTTTTACAAAATGATTTTGACTCAATTTGAAAAACAATATACAGATTCTCTGTTCTGATAATGGAACGGAGTTTGTCAACCAAACAATGCATAAGTTTTTCAAAACAAATGGTCTTATCCATCAAACCACTTGTCCAAACACACCTCAACAAAACGGTACTTCAGAACGAAAAAATCGTACTTTACTTGAAAAAACTCGTGCTATTATGATTGAATCTAGAGTTCCTCATTCTCTTTGGCCATAAGCTCTTGCTACAGCTACGTGTCTTGCAAATCGTCTACCAACCCGATATCTAGGAAATAAAACTCCATTACAAGTGTTTGCCACCCAAGTTACAATTCCATCTGTTATGACCTTACCACCTCGTGTATTTGGTTGTTCGGTGTTTGTTCATATCCCTAAAACTAGTCGAAACAAACTTAGTCCTTGTGTTGAAAAGTGTGTATTTGTTGGATACGGTGTTCATCAAATGGGATACCGGTGTTACAATCCGGTTACTCGTCGAATCCATGTCACCATGGACTGTGACTTCTTAGAATCTGATTATTATTTTTACCACCAATCTCGTGCTCAGGAGGAGAAAGTAATTGAATCACTCGACTGGTTGCTATATGAAAGTTACTTTGAGGATGTGCCGATAGAATCGGTAAATGGCGCCACCGAACACGACTCTTCCAACATAAAGGGGATTGACGAGGCAGTTCTTACCACCAATGATTCTCCCTAAGACAATGTCCAACAAGAAATAAATGCCATGGATACTACCAGCGAATCAGCCGAAGAAAATGTCCATCAAGAGGTAAACAATTTACAATGTCATAATTTACAAAATACTATTGACCATGACATTTCAGGAAGTTCATTTGTTGAAACTCAAACTCTGGTTCTTCCCCCAAGAAAAAATAGAGGGGTTCCTCCTGACCGGTATTCACCGGAACACGTTCCTCGTGCTTCTACATATCCGGTATAAACGGACAGGAAAGGAATGACAAAGATTGCAAAAGCGTTTTCAGCTACTATTCTCTCTGAACAAATCCCTAAAACAGCTCAAGAAGCTAAGAAGATGACTGAATGGCATGAGGCAATGAATACCGAAATGGAAGCTCTAAAAAGGAATGGTACATGGGAAAATTGTGTGTTACCACAAGGGAAGAAAGTAGTTGGGTGTATATGGGTGTTTAATATAAAATATAAATCTGATGGTACCATTGAGCGACACAAGGCAAGATTGGTTTCCAAATGATATACACAAACATATGGTATAGACTACTCTGAAACGTTCTCTCCGGTTGCAAAGATTGACACTATCAGAGTTTTACTTTCAATAACCGTGAATAAAGATTGGTCTCTTCATCGATTTGATGTAAAGAATGCTTTCTTACATGAAGACTTGGAAGAAGAGGTATATATGGAACCCCCACCAGGGTTCTCTAATGGTTTTCAAGAAAATGAGGTATGCAAACCGAAAAAGGCATTATATGGGCTCAAACAGTCTCCTCGTGCTTAGTTTGGGAGATTTACAATGGCAATGAAGCAGTATAGCTACAAACAGAGTAATGGGGATCATACCTTCTTTTACAAAAAGAGAGAAGAATTAGTCACTTGTCTTATAATATATGTCGATGATATGATTATAACAGGGAATGATGAAGAAGAAATTAGCTCTCTTAGGAAAAACCTTTTCAAGGAGTTCGAAATGAAAAACCTTGGGGGATTGAAGTATTTTCTAGGAATCGAGGTTTTTAAATCAAAAAGAGGGATTTATATCTCCCAACGGAAATATATATTGGATTTATTAGCTGAAGTTGGCATGGTGGATTGCAAACCAAATGACACTCCTATGGTTGTGAATTACAAACTAAAGATAATTGAAGGGGCCAGACCAGCGAATAAAGAAAGGTACCAAAGGTTGGTGGGAAAATTGATTTACCCGGCTCACACTCGACCCGACATTGCATACGCGGTGAGAGTAGTTAGCCAGTTCATACATCATCCTCAGGAACACCATGTGGAGGCAGTAATGAGGATTATTCGGTATCTCAAAGGCACACCAGGAAGAGGCATAATTTTTAAGAAAAATGGACACATTAATGTTGAAGTATTCACAGATGCTGACTGGGGAGGGAATCCTAACGATAAACGATCAACTGGTGGCTACTTTACTCTTCTTGGAGGTAACTTGATGACTTGGAGGAGTAAGAAACAGAAAGTAGTATCATTGTCAAGTGCTGAATCAGAATTTAGAGGAATCGTTATGGGGATTACCGAGATACTTTGGTTAAAGAAGATAATGAAAGAAATCGGATCCCCTCTGAAGTGTCCAACTCAGTTAATGTGCGATAATAAAGCTGCGATTAAGATTTCAGAGAACCCGGTAGAGCACGATAGAACAAAGCACGTTGAAATAGATAGACACTTCATAAAAGAAAAAATTGAAGATGGGATAGTCGAACTTCTGTTTGTTAGATCCGAAGATCAAGTGGCAGACATCCTGACAAAAGCGGTTGCTGCAAGAACATTTGAATCAGTTTTATCTAAGTTGGGTATTGGTGATCCCACTACACAACTTGAGGGGGAGTGTTAGAATATTCAGTATATTAAGTTTCCTTGTATAGGCCTCTAAGTTCTCTATATATTGAGAACCTTACTATTAGTCAATTCTTGAATTACATCTTTAATGCCTCAATAAAACAAAAAGGAACATTTTCTAATAAACAGAACACCCAAGCCTCTTCCTGCGGCTACTTTTTTTTTTAACAAAGACAACAACTGAGATGCTACGTAGAACATGTGCATGTTAACGGAATTTTTTCATATGTTGATAAGAATAACATATTTGCAGATCTGACAGTATCAAGAAGTATATTTTGGATCTCGCTTCCTGTTATATCAACTCTGATCACAACCACGTCTTTATGTGTCTAACAACACCATTCAAGTAATTATTATGAAAAATAATATGTCTGAGTTTGATCTTGTTCGGATATTGTTGGTTTCCATAATTGTTATTGTAACCATGTTTATATTTATTATATTTATTCTTCTAACATATTAATTTGATCCCATAAGTGGGATCACCATCCCATAACATGTTGTCACCAAAACCCCGTATTTCTTCTATAGAATCTCATAATTTTTCCAGAGCAACTAGAAAAAAATGTCTTTTTTTTCTCGCAAATAAAAAACTCATTGGCGTCAAGCGTGAGGGAATGTTAGACGTTTGGTAATTTCTCCGCCGACTAGGATAATAGATCCCATTCACGCAGCCAATCCCATGCATATTGTTTGTACATCTGGTTGCACAAATAATAAATTAATCAATAAGCCATCAAATGAATATGTACTTTTATTAACTCATGAAACTAAAATTAGTTTAATCCATAAATGCAACTCATAGAAAAAGTAATTAATAACCCTTTCAAATAATCTAATCAATTATCATATTAATCATCTTATTTTATCAATCATTTCAGATTAAAAAGACCACTATAAAATAATTCAACAATACATGTTATAGAAAACTATAGATGGTCACAACAACTACAAAATGTTACAAACAACTATAACACCTGAAAATTATCAAACTATTTATAGTTTGTTATTTATTGAACTATAAATATGACGGGCTATGTTGATTGAAGTGTGAAATATGACTGGTGATTGTTTCGAAATGTGATTCACCAATAAATATGTTAGTCTTTTATGTTGGTGGTCGTGTCTTATAGTTGATTGTCAATTGATTGTATAACATTAATTTTAAAATTCAACGGAATAACTTATTCTATCGAAAAATAACTTTTGTTCAATGTGTGATACTAATAAAAAAAAATTCTTAAAGATGTTCTATGGTTTTGTAAGTTATAATAATATAAAATATTGAGGAATTAAAGTAATTATAAAAAGTAATTTAGTTTGAATGTTTTATAGTTAAAGAATATATTTAACACATAATGTAAATGTGAGAGGCTGATAGTGCAATTTATCATAATTTGTAACCAAGTCTATTATTTACACCCATTGCCTATAAATAGAGGATGGAGTTTTGAAATAAACTCTCTCGACTATTTTGACTAATAACTACTCTTATTTTCATTCTCTTTCTAAGTAGTATGAATTACTTTCTCTCTCTAAAATTACTATAAACATTCAATCTTTTCACGAATGATTTAATACTTAACATTGGCGACCACAGAGGGAGTGAGGTGAGGTACCTAGATAATATATTTAAAACTAACAAATTTACGATTGAATTATGATGAATCCTGAAGTTAGAACTGATCCGACAGTTGTGGTGGAAAATGATGCGCTTGAAGACTTTGTTAGAAAAGAAAATTGAGATGAATGATTAATTGGACCAAAAATAGCAACAAATGCAGTCTAAAAGGATGAGGTACGACGAGTAGATAAGGAAAGGGATTTGGGAAACTCATCTGATGACTTTTATACAACTCATCGGGAACAAAGTGACCGTAGAAAAATACGTTTTCAATCAAATATAGAATATCATTTTACTCGAAATGAGAAGAATGATAATCATCGACGACTGATGTGAGTGGGACTTATGGATCCGATTCCGATGGTGAGTTGTTTGAGCAGAAAAGGCATTGGCATTCTTCGAGGGGAGAGAGTAATCGGCCTCGAAAATCTCAAAAAGAGCACAAGTCTAAGAGAGATGATAAGAAAAAGTATGAGATGGACAACTATCTATTTGACAGAAACACATCTAGTCAATATGTAAATAGTGCGGATCAAAATCTATATACATTTGATGGGGACGAACAAAGTAAATTAATATATACAAGGGAGTAGATTGGAGGAACTCCCTTTTTTGCTCGAAGATCAGGTCAATACCTCTTCCGAAGTATTTTCATATATAGAAAGTTTAAAAGTTTGATGGAATAGAGGATCATGATGACCACATTAAAAGATTTAAGAATTATATAATGAACTTTGAGGATGATGACAAGTTGGTGTGTAGATCGTTTTCTCAAAACTTTAAAGGAACCGCTTTAAAGTGCTAGAATAGAATTCCAAGGGGATATACTACCAATTTTAGAATTTTTTATACCGTATTCTGAATACAATTTGTGGGAAGCAAATAAATACGAGCTAACGGTGATGCCAAAACAAGTTGTGGAGGAGAATTTGAAGGATTATACGAGACGTTTTGTATTGACAAAGACTGAGCTGGAATATTATGAAGAGCAGGTTTATGTGGCGGTTTTTAGGCAATGTTTGCTTCCGGGTGATTTGGAAAACGAGACTATGAGAAGAAGGGCGTTGACCTTTGGAGCTTTAATGGCTCAAGTTGAAGATCAAGTTAAAGTAGAATAGTCGATAAGAGTTTGAACTGGATCAAACTCAAATAAAAAACGGTTGGGCCAAGTCCTTACAAGGTAATGGTACCTGAGGAGTACTTCAAATTCCAAGGTACGGTCACGTCCGAAGACAAACACCAATTTACCTCCTCATACAGGATCTCAACGTACTAATTACCAACCTCCCCGGGTGAAGTCTAAACAATGGATACAGCTATAGTATTTTGTGGATTAACTGAAATCATGATAATAATCTTTGAGAGAGCTAAGAATCGTGTTAATTTAAGAAAATTTTCCCTGATAAATAAGCCAAGGGAGGACAAAAAAATATGCAAGTACCATAATGACATAGGGCATGACACTGCGGATTGTATAGATCTGAAGAAAGAGATTCAATTTTTGATAGAGAATGACAAGTTGACGACTTTTGTCAAGGGACGAGGAAATGGTCGGAAAAATCGGAGTACAACTGCACAACATATCGCGAACACGCATTCTAAGAAAGAATGTACATTAATGATCATGAATTCACAGTTGGAGAAGCAGGAAGACTTCAATGTAGCCTCGAAGTACTTAGATTTAGACCCAGACTAAAGGGTAGTATTGGTTGTAGACGATTCCAAAGGAAGGTTCGTAGTTTGTGTGAGTATTTTAAATCGTTAGCTATATTTGGAGGAGGTACTGTGGCAATGAATACCAATAGTTCTAGTATAAGACACATGGTAAGTTTGGGAAACTCAATTAGAAGGCAAAATGTCAACACATCTTTATGAAAGAAATGTTACGCCTTTCATTTTGTTCGATGAGGATGATTTACGGGGTATAGCTGGACCCAATGAGGATGCGGTGGTAATCAGTGCGGAAATAGCGGGAACTGAAATCCAACGAATATTAATCGATATTGGTAATTCTACAAATGTGTTGTTCAAATAGACATATAAAAAGATGCGCAAGCCACCTACAATTCTCCGATGTGAGTGTACCATAATTGGATTTACAGGGGTCACTGTGCAAGTCATTGAGGAATTCGAATGAGAAGTTTTGTTGGGAAGAGGTCATTTCAAGAAAAAAGTTCACGTGTTGTTTATGGTGGTGGAATATACGACCAACCACAACGTAATTTTTGGGAGATTATGGTCGTCTCGAATGCGCGTTGTTGTTCGATTGTCCATCTGTGCTTGAAGTGTATAATTGGTGATTGTGTCGGACTAGTTCGAAGTGATCAGTAAGTGGAAAGAGATTACTATGCAACAACTTTGCATACAAGAATAATCATAATTTTTTTTAACAAATTGCAGAATAAAAATCAGGGGGTTGACTTTGGATGACGAAGGGATCGATAATCCGAAGGAGACCTCGGGACTATTAGTATTAAGAGAAAACGTAGAAGTGTACACATTTTTTAATGGGAAGAGTTTACGAATAGGAACGTTATTATAACCTATTTTGCTTTATCAATTATCGAAGTACTTTTCTGAAAATTTAGACGTATTTACTTGGAAAACTGAGGATGTTGTAGGGGTTCTTTCCGACGTAATATATCATAGTTTGGCTTTAAACCCCAAAGTTATTACCATTATTTAAAAAAAGTTTTTTATATAGAAAAGTATGAGGCAATTGTAGCTGAGGCAGATCGCTTTTCTAAGGTCACACATATACGAGAAACACAATATCCATTGTGGATTGCGAATCCAGTTCTTATTAAAAATAAGAACGATAAATGGAGGATGTAATTCAAATTTATGGATTTGAATAGGGCATGTCCAAAAGATCCATTCCTTGTGCCCAGGATTGACAAGCTTGTTGATTCAACTTCATGCAATAAAATTCTTTATTTTATGGATGTGTTTGCATGTTAATTAAATCCAAATGAATCTGAAGGGTCAAGAAAGTACTACATTAATAACTGGTTGAGGATTGCATTGTTATCGAGTCATGACTTTTGGTCTTAAGAATGTTGGGGCAATGTCGGGGGTATCCCACGCTAAAAATGACCAGCGTGTTCTATATTATTGTGAGTTTCAAGGATTAACTCTATTGTTTGACGAGGTGATTGTCGAGCACATCAATCGAGGGAAAAATATAATTGCAGATTCTTTGGTAACTATCGCATATACAAAAGATATCCGTGGAAAATCGTTACATGTTAACTTCTTCCTCATTCCAGGTATAATTTTAAATGTTCGATATTCCATGGATGCCTAAGATATCGCCCTTCCTTATCTTTTAATCTATACGTTTCTTGCTTTACTTTCTCCGTTACTTCATAAGAGCCCTCCTAATTTGGCCCCAGCTTTCCAAGACTTTTCTCTTTGGTGTGCAGAAAAACTTTTCGTAACACTTTGTCCCCCACCTTGAAATCTCTTTGCTTTACTCTCGAAGCATACTTACTCCTCGTCAACGTTTGATAATACAAGGAATTTAACTTCGCTCGTCGTCTTTTTTCTTCCACCAAGTCTAATTTTAGGGCTCTGCTTTGATCGTTCAAATCTTCTGTATAAGCTGCCACGCGGTACGATGGGAAAACAATTTCTGAGGGGTCAACAACATCCATACCGTACACTAAGGCAAATGGAGATGTAGCAGTGGAAGTTCGAGGCGTCGTTTGATAGGCCCACAATACTTCTTGTAAATAATCAGGCCGTTTTCCAGCCTTTCCATCCAAATTCTTTTTCAATCCATCCAAAATCATTCGATTGGTCACTTCCACCTGATCATTAGCCTAGGGATGGAACGGGGCGGAAAAACATTGTTTTATGCCCCTGGAAAGGCAAAAGCTCTTAAACTTATTGTTATCAAATTGAGGCACATTATCCGTTGTGATTTTTATCGGCGCCCCAAAACGACAGCAAATATTCGAGACAATGAACTTGATAACATCTTTTTCTTTTGTTCCTGCTAGAGGTTCTGCTTCCACCCACTTGGAAAAATAATCCACTGCTACTATTATCGTTTGCCTTCCACCAGACGCCATTAAGAGGGGCCCAACTAGGTCAATGCCCCACATATCAAATGGTACTGCTTATGAAATACTCCCTAAGAGCACCCATGGCTTGTGTATAATGTTGCCATATCGCTGACACGTATCACACCGCTTTACCAAATCTTTCGCATCAGAAGAGATGGTCGGCCAATAATAACCAGCTAAAAATACCCGTCGAATTAACGCTTTATACCCACAATGGGTCGATCCTTCCCCGTCGTGCAGTTTTGATAGGACAAACTGCGAATCGTCCTTAGCCAAACATTTAAGTAACGGTGTGCTCATGGATTTCTTATATAAGACTCCTCCTAACACAATGTAACCATGAGACTTAAACCTGACCCTCCTAGCCTCAGACTTCTCTGTGGGTAAACTATCTTTTTCCAAGAAGTCCACGATTTCTGACCTCTAATCATTTATGATCACATTGCTTACTTCCTCTATATTCATTGAATGCTCTGTACCGCCTGTAACCGAATGATGCTCCTGAATTAGGACCCATGGATGACCTTCCAATCATGAAGCTGCTGCTAATGAATCAGGGATGACATTTGCCTCCCTTCGAACATACTCATACTAAACCCCATCAAATTTGGCAACCAAGTCTTTCAACACTTTCAAGTACTTGACCAACTTATCTTTTTTTTCCTCAGACTCTCCCAAAGCTTGATTTATCACCAACTGTGAATCACTGCTCAATTTAACCTTTCTGGCTCCACATATTTGAGCCAATTGTAACCCCGCCAATGCTGTCTCATACTCTACCTCATTATTGGTTGCCTTAAAACCAAATCAAATAGCCTGAAACATGGCTATCCCCACCGAGAAAATTAATTGGACTCCTGCACCACTTCTAGAATTATTCGACCCCCCATCCGTTCGAACCAACCATTCTGTCTTACCTAAGTGGTCAACAATCTCCATGTCGTCCCTCTCTGAGTGGAATTCGACCAAGAAATCAGCCAAAACCTGAGCTTTTATTGCCGTCTGAGGCTCGAATGTTATGTCAAAATCTCCCAGTTCAACTGACTATTTTGTCATCCTCCCAGATATATCCGGCCTCTGCAACAAACCTTTTAAGGGGAATGTTTTTCGAGCCATAATAGGGTGGGTTTGGAAGTATGACCTCATTTTCCGAGCAACTGTTACCAAGGCTAAAGCTAACTTTTCCAACTTAAGATACTGTTTCTCAGCACCCAGCAAACTTTTGCTGACGTAATAAATTGGTTTTAACATATCGATCTCTTCCCGGAGTAAAACGGCACTGACCTCACAATCTGATACCGACATATAGACGATCAACTTCTCCCCCACCAAAGGCTTGGAAAGTATCTCTGGGCACATCAAATATTCTTGAATCTGGCAAAAAGCGACTGAACATTTCTCGGTCAAACTAAACTGTGTGCCATTTCTTAATACCTTAAAGAAAGGCGCACATTTATCCGATGACCGAGAAATAAACCTATTTAATATTGCCAATCTCCCTGTAAGAATCTAGACTTCCTTAATATTCCGAGGTGGCGTCATAGTCTTCAAATCCTTTATCTGTTATGGATCAGCTTCGATGCCCATTTCACTTATCATGTAGCCAAGGAACTTCCCCGATCGCACCCCAAAAATGCACTTGTCTGGATTTAATTTCAAATTAACTTTATTCAGATTATTAAAAGTTTCTTCCAAGTCAGAGAAATGATCTTCGTCCTGTAAACTTTTTACCAGCATATCATCGATGTAAGCTTTTACATTTCGGCCAATTTGCTCCTCAAAGGTTTTGTTGACCAAACACTGATAAGTCGCCCCTGCATTTTTCAGGCCAAATGTCCTGACCTTATAACAGTATAATCCTCTCCCAGTGATAAACGATGTGCTCTCTTCATCTTTTGCATCTAAAATGATTTGATTATATCTTGAATAAGCACCGATGAAAGACAATAACCGATTTCCCGAGGTAGAATCCACTAATTGATCAATACGAGGCACCGGAAAAGGATCCTTGGGACAAGCTCTGTTCAGGTCCGTGAAATCCACGCGCATCCTCCACTTTCCATTCTTTTTCCTAACCAAGACTAGATTCGAGGCCCATACATGGTATTGCGACTCTTAAATGAGGCCTACGTTTAATAACCGTTCCACCTTTGAGAGAATAGCTGCAGACTTTTCTTGAAAAACTGGCCTTCTTTTCTGTACAATCGGTTAAACATCCTGACGTACTGCGAGTTTGTGTCATATTATCTCTGGCGGTACTCCCATAACATCCTATGCACACCAAGCAAACATATTTAATTTTGTTGAAAAAAATGCAATCAACTTTTCTCTGAACTCAAAAGAAAGTTTTACTCCAATCTTCAAAAAAAACTCCTTCTTCAAACTTGTGCTCCTCGTGATCTTCATCCAGAACCAGAAATCTGGGGGCCTCCCTCGGATCATCACAGGGAGTGATTCCGTGGGAGTCCCCTTTAATTCCTATGCCTTCTTTAATACTTCTCCCCGAACTCCTTTCGAGGATAGATTTATCTGATAACATTCTTGAGCCATTTTCTGGCTGCTCCTGATCGTCCCTATATTGTTCCCTACCACATATTTCAGACATTTGTGTACAATAGAGATAACACCATGGATCCTGGACAGCCAAGAGCGACCCAGAATTTCATTGTACGAAGTTGGTGCGTCTACCACTATGAACAATACTTCAACTTCCTTCTTAAACGGCCCACGACCTAACTCAACCACACACTGAAACTCTCCAACAACTATTGTTGTTGCTCCTGTAAAGCCCACTATAGTTCTGTCGGATCGTCGTATAACAGGCGGGTCAAAAATTCTCCTGTAGGTACTCATAAACAAAATATTCGCAGAACTCCCCGTGTCAATAAGTATCTTCTGAACTTGGTCTCCGGCTATACTTGCAGCAATAACCACCGCATCCTCGTGAGGGCCCGCTATATTCCTCATATCATCATCGTCAAAACATATGATGGAGGAGGGCAAGTGATGCATCTGCGCTGAAACCTCTGCTTCAATTTGTGTGGTTAAGTTCACAATATGTCTTTTCCGCGAACTATTAGAATTTCCTGCGATGGTATCTCATCCGAAGATAGCTAGCGATTCGAAAAAAACACATAGATAATTTACTTTCCCCCTTGGAATAATCTCTTCTACCATGTTCACGTTATTTCTCCCTTCCTTGGGGTCCAAATACTCTTCTTCAATATTGAAAACGTCAACCCCTTCGGAAATCAGCATTGCTGTATCAGTGTTCTTTGGGACAGCCTTTACTGCAGCATTTTTCTGGGTGTGCTTCTTTACGAATTCTAATAACATTCCATTCTCAATCAAAGCTTGCACTTTTTTTTCAAAGCGATGCATTCCTTAGTGTCATGTCCAATGTCCTCATGGTACTTATAGAACCTGTTAGCAATCCTGCTTTCCCTCGGAGTTTTAATTGGAAAAGGTTTTCTAGAACTGCACTGTTGATCTTGCCCTATCAAATATCGTAGCCACATTTTCTGTTAACTCCGCGAAATAGTCCGGACGAATCCATTTGTTCGAAATTGGTCTCGTTCCTTGGTTATAGTTTTGCTGGTTACCATAGTTCTGCTGGTGCGTTCTCGACCTCGGCGGATACTGACCCACACTCTTCGTTGGAACACTAGAACGTGGCCCTTGATTACTAGACTCAGTCCTTTGAAATTGGTTATGCTCCAACTGATCATTTGATCATTTCTCGGATGCCTGAGTCTCCTCCACTAAAATGCTCTTCTCAACTTGATCCAATAATGCCCCAAAAGTCATTGCTTGAATTTCTGCTACCGTATCCCTTAATAGTCCGGGGAGAAGACCCATCCTGAATGTCGCGAGTGCCACAGAATATTTACAATATTTCATGTCCGTTTTTGTTATAACGAATCGATTGGTGTAATTCTTCAAGATTTCCCCAACTTTCTGCCTGCAATAGATTATCGTGTCTCCATTAGCTCGAAACCTTTTGCTCCCCACAAAATATTGTCTAAAGATATTCCAGAACATGTCGAAATTCTTTATCGAGCCTTGCGGAAGCCGGTTATACCACTTGGAAGCCACCCTTTTGAAATTCTAAGAAAATGCTCTACACAACAATTTATCATCGTCATCAAAATTAATCATGAAATTTTTGAATTGCTCTATGTGATTATCATGATCCTACGTCCCGTCAAACTTTTCTAGCTTCGAGATATCAAAATGTTTTGGGAGGTTGCTAGTTAGAATTTCCGAGGACAAATGAGAAGCTCTCCAATTATGTCCCGTTCTATAGACATTAACTCTCAAATTTTCATGGTTCGGAAAATAAAGTCCTTCCTCGGACGACAGAGTATACTGTTGCTGTCATTCCGAATTCTGCTAGTCGACATGTTGGTTCCCAGAGGGAAAATTCATTTGGTGATAGCCCTGCTCATCAGCATAAGCGCGATAATTCTTTTCCCTCAGAGACTTTCTCTCCAAACTCTTTTCCCCTCCGGTGTTCCACATGCCTTCGACCATATCTTTTCTTTCTGCGATTCCTTCTAGGAGATAATTCTGGTGAGCTGTAATGAGAATAATCACTTGAATCGGAAGATTACAAGTGACGCTTTTCTTTCCTCCTCGAAGAACATCGTTCATGACCTCTATATCTATCATCCATGTTTTTAGGACGAAAGTCGGTTTCACGCTCTTCTTTTTAACTGTCAGGCTCCCTTCTCACCTCGAAATGAAGATTTACCTGAACATTTTCTTTTTCTGCCCTCAATTTTTTAATCTACAGTAACAATTCATTTCTTCGAGCCAGCAGATCCGAGACATCAAATATTTCTCTGACGCGCTGGCTATCATGCGCCTCATACTCCATATCATTCCTATAAGTGTTCCCCACAAGATTCTCTTCGCAGTCGTTAACAAAATCATCCTTTTGCTCTTCCATGATTTCGCTCGGATTAGGAACAATTTCCAGAAAACAATTGTTGTCAGAACAATCTTCGTTTCCCACAGACGGCGCCACTGATGAATTAAGAAATAGCTCAAGGGTAATTTTGTGTTATGCGAATATTTGGGGGTCCAAACACTGAAAACCAAATCCTTCGTGAAAGTGCCTTTTTAGAGAGAGAAAGTGAGAGCTAGACTAAGTAGAGAGAGAAAGTAATATTATAATAATCAACCGAATCTATCAACTCGTGTGAGGTCCTTTTATAGTATAATTATGGGCCTCACATGCTTTAATTCCCACTTATTACATATTTAGTCCCTATATTTTTCCAGCTATTCATAATAACTACCATTATTGTACTTTATATAATATTTCCCCAATAATAACACTTCCTTACAATTTTTCCATACGTCCTTTATTCTCCCTCATTAGGTACTATTGGCTTTTGATTATGAATGATGCTAGTACGACACAGTCTGAGGAGATCTTCCATAGCTCAAGACGAAGTCCATAGGCACAAATTTCTTTGTTTCACCATTCTCCCTCTTCCCATTAAGTTAGAAGATTTTAAGTAAATTAAAAAAAGTGTTAGGTTACTTACTGGTTCTTTTCCATTTGAGGTTTAACCTCGAGGGGTTCTTAGTAAAAATATTTGTTTCATTATCCTAAGCACCAGAAATAAATAAAAAATTATGTTTTTATAGTTTTTCAAATTTGAGGAGATCGACAATGAGCTTCGAAGAACTACCAAGGGTAAAGTAGTAGAACGGCAGAACAAGATTCTTCGAGAGACCAGTTTGTGCGATGAACTATTCTATTGGCAGAAGTATGTTGGCAAGCCTTTATACTTGATAGCAGAGTAAACTATAAGTATGGACTCTCTTGTGTTAGACACGAATCAATTATCTCGAAGTAGTCTACCACGACTGGGTCCAACGGAAGCCGGAGACCCCAATTTAAAATTTTAGGGCAGACGACAAGTTCTTTTTCTATACAAGAGATTGGAGTCTCTCCTACCACTGGCAGCCGAATGGTGACATTATCAGAGATGCCCTATTATTTTGTGAGAGTCTCAACCCAAAATTGGTTATAATATTCATACTGTACATTCTTGAGTGCAATGAGGTATTCAGGGAGGATGTCTTTGAGATTAATATTTAGACGTGCATCAATGTCCTCGGGAAAAGTGATTTTTTCTTTAATCTTTGTTTTCTTTTTATTTGAAGATGGTTTCTTCAAAGTATTACCCTTGAAGTCTGAGAGAGAAGTAGTTTCTGCATTTTAAATATTTGATTCATCCTCTGTCCTAGACTCAGACTCAGCAATCTCCTCGGAGACTTCCTCTCGAAGTTGAGGGGGCAGCATTGATATGAGCAGTTTGAGAGTTATCAGGTACACTTGAGTTGGTTTATTGATTGATTTCCAAAGGATTCGTTTCTTACTCTTTGTTTGTCATAACATTTTCCATCGAGCAAGGAGATGGTGTGATAGCTTTGATAAAAAGATTTTATGAAGTATTGATGTCATCGAAGTCTCCCATTGCTTCTAATAGACTATTTTAATAGGTTGGCTTTTTTTAGAAGATACTCCTGAATGTATTCGAGGCATTAATTTTCGGTTGATTCGATGACTTTGAGTGTCGTAAGAAGGAGCTTCTGTATGGTTTTGATGAGATTTTTCTTTTGAGATTCGAGGAGATTGTGGTAAGCAGGCTTTAGGGGCTAGATCGGAAGGACTTTGGGATCCAAATGGACTATGATTAGGGTTAAAGGCCCCGTACAAAGTGTTATGGGTGGATATTTTTGAAGAGTTGTCAATCATACCTATTGTTCGGTATTCAGTAGCCTTCTCAAATATGTTGAAGTAATCATTGATATCAAAGATGAGGTTTTTATTAGGATTTAGTTTTGTCATTAACTGATGTGATGACAGTTCTTCAAATCAAGCATGAACATGGTAAGGGGAAACCAGAGAAATTTGAATATGATTGAGGAATGATGAATGCGATGGTGATGCCGGTGGAGTGAAATTTCTCAGACGAATTTCTCTCTTTATCTCGAGAATTATTATGTGATAGGAAAAATGGGTGTCGAGAGGTTATTTATAGAAGATATTGTAGAGAAGATATTGGGTTTTTCAGAGAAGAAAGTTGAAGGGTTTACAGGCGTCCATAGGTTAGAATACGAATCAACAGATAATGATTACCTACTATAAAGTAGATCCGCACGTGTAGAGTGTCAGAATCAAGTATCGCCCACACTAAGAAGCTTCCGTAATGTTCTATTTTAGAGGGATAAATAATAAGTTATTTAAGAATTCCGATGACTAACTAGTTGAGTTATTTTCACCAAGAAATATTGGTGGATGTTTTGAGAGGACACCTAAATTTCGGAGGTGATCATAGAAATGGCATACAAGTATCCGAGACAATCATATAAATAGCATGTAATTTTTTGAGTCAACAAAATATAAAGATTATGTTTGAATTTTCCAATCATTTGATAGAAATAGGTCCAATAAAGGTCTTTTAGAACAATTAGTTTATGTATAATAATATTTAATCATTATTCATAAATCTTCATAAGGACTAATGGGCTACTGATAAGGATATAAATAATTAAGGAATGAAAGTGATTATAAAAATAATTTAGTTTAAAATTTTTATATTTAGAGAATAGATTTAACACATAATGTAAATTTCATGTGTTATATGGTGAAGAGAATGCATCATCGTATGTCTAACTTCACCGTCATAGTATTCAATGATATGATAATGGT
Organism: Limnanthes douglasii subsp. nivea; assembly: GCA_036936605.1. NCBI lineage: Eukaryota > Viridiplantae > Streptophyta > Magnoliopsida > Brassicales > Limnanthaceae > Limnanthes > Limnanthes douglasii. The sequence continues at coordinate 273,271,982 of JAUPFV010000001.1, read as the reverse complement.
ATGTGTACTATGTGGTGGTTTGTGATATAATAATTGCATGTAAAAAATCAATCCCCAAGGCCCCATATCTAGGCTTTTATTCATGAAAAAGGTTCATTGTTTTTGTTGTCATCCATATAGACAACCACCTCTCAATTTTAAAATGCATCAAGGACTCGAGATTAAGCTGCACATCTGTCTCCCCAAGAAATTTGATGCTTGCATAACTGTGACGCTCAACAATAAACAAATTCACAGCTAAGTAATACCATTGTTAAACTATATTATTTGTCGTTAGTGATGAGTTCGGATTATCCAGTCACAGCTTACTATGATATCTGGAAAAGGGCGATTCGGACATAAACGTACCACTAAACTATCCGGACAGGACAAAATTAAAGAAACACCTTTTGACTAAGCTATTTGCTAATCAGCTTAAAACATTAATGGGTCTTTAAACTTGATCTGATTTCATAACTTGACCTGTAAGCCCATGGGTCCTTAATTAAGGGTATAAATACCCCAACTACTTTCATTAATGAGGGTAATGAACATTTAATACAACCAGGTTGCTCAAATCTCTCAATACTTTATACAAAACACTTCATACTAAAAATACTTTGTAAAACACTTTACAAAATTACCCCCAGCCTAAAATAAACCAAACCAAATTAGCGACCACAGTGGGAGGCGACGGTGCCTGAATCTTGCATTCAAAACCAGTAGAAAATACCTGTCCGGATGGATCCGAACGAGCAAGAAAATCTATCACCTGTGGTGGAGGTATTTAAGGAAAACAAAGAATACACCATCGAAGAGCGAGACAAGTTAAGAGCAGAAATAGAGGCGTTGAGGGCCATAAAACAAGCAGAAATGGGTATGAAAGAGAAGTCAAGGGAGCCATCCATCCATCATACTGACAATCCTAAGGAGAATGATCCATCAGCAAAGACTCATTTGAGTTCAAAGAAGACCCATTTCAGTTCTAAGAAGACTCGCCTGTCTAAGCCGGTTGAAAGTTCAGATTCTGAGTCCTCCAGCAGCTCTTCGAACGAGGCTGAGATTGAGCAGTCTTTGTCATCGAGCAGTGATGAAGGGAGGTCCATGAAGAAACAAAAACTAGTTAAAAAAATATTCAAGAAAGAGAGATAGGCATGGGAGACTTAAAAGGCATCTGGGCAAATGGTCATCTCACAGCCACAGTCACATCCATCATGCATGTGGATCAGTTGATGATCGATCATTTTGGGTTTCAGACCAAACCAGGTATCTTTGCAACACCTAATGAAGACACAGTCTTCAGTCGTAATTGGAATTGGAGACAATCGATATTGTCTGCCAAGATATTGTCCGGAAACCTACCTAAGAGGTTTGACAGTTCCAAAATGGAAAAATATGATGGGAGTAAGGATCCGGACAATCATCTTGAACAATTTAAGAACTTCATAATAAATTTTGATAATGATAACAAACTTCTGTGTAGAGCCTTCTCCCAATCTTTTACGGAAGTGCTCTTAAGTGGTACAATAGTTTACCCCACTGGTGTATCACAAACTTCGATACATTCTGGGTTGCCTTCCGAAAACAATTTATGGGAAGTAAGGGGGTGAAGGGAAATGGAGATACTATCACCCAATGTGACCAAAAGCCAAATGAGTCTTTAAAGAACTACATAAGTCGGTTTGTAAATACCAAGAACGGGTTAGCAGATTGCTTCGAACATGTGGCAATTGCTTCTTTGAGACAAGGGCTGAACCATGGGAATCTAGCTGATTTGGTGACCAAGAAAAATACCATGACTTGGGGTGGCTTGTTAAACCAGGTGGGGAAGCAGATTAACGTGGATAAAACTAAGAAAACGAGGCTGCTCAATTCTCTCACTACTTTATACCAAACACTTAATACTAAAAATACTTTGCAAAACACTTTACGAAATTACCCATAGCCCAAAATAAACCAAACCAAATTGGCGACCACAGAGGTACCTGAAGCTTGAAAAGCTAGTGCTAGCCTTAGTGATTGCTGCGAGAAAAATGAGGCCGTATTTTATGTCTCATTCCATCATTTTCCGAACGTCTTTCCCATTGAAGAATGTTCTTCAGAAAGTAGACATATCAAGCAGGATGACCAAGTGGTCAGTAGAGTTGGGTGATTATGACATTGATTTCTCTCCACAAACTGCTATCAAGGCTCAATCTATTGCTGATTTCCTAGTAGAATTCCATCCGGATAGGAATTCTAAACAAGTTTCAGAAGGGAAAACCAAAAAAGAATGGATAGTCTAGACTGATGGTGGATCAAGCACAATGGGATGTGGAGCTGGAATTTGCCTAACCTCTTTGTATGGTGATACAATGTACCATGCTATATGTTTTGGGTTCAGGGCCTCTAACAATGAGTCTGAATATGAAGCAGCTATAGCTGGTCTTAAATTAGCTTTCCTATGTGGGGCTAAAAGAGTTAGGATGATGAGTGATTCCCAGCTTCTTATCCACCATGTTCAAGGTCAGTCTGAGGCCAAGAAGGAAGAATTGATCAGATACTTACTCATCCTTAAAGAGATGGCAACCAACTTCAAAATTGTTTGTTATGAGCATTTTCCTAGATCGGAAAATACGCTAGCAGACTTCTTGGCAACCATAGCATATTTTGAGTCCTACCTTTGGATTCATGTACAAGAATGCCCATCCATACAGTCAAGCCAGAACAATGAAGAGGAATAAATCTTGAGTATACAAGTAGTTCAACCTAGATATTGAAGATTTCCCCTTCTTCAATACATTTCAGATTGGGTTTTGTCTCCGGATAAAGCTATAGCAAGAAACATTAAACACAGGGCCCGTGGATTTTTTACATAAGGGAAGTGCTCTATAAGAAATCATTCAGTAAACCTTTCCTACGTTGTCTGGGGGTTGAAGAGTCTCAAGTTGTTCTATCCAAACTACACGATAGTGAAGGGTCGGTTCATTGTGGCTACAGGGCACTGACCCATAGAGTATTGTTGGCTGGATACTATTGGTCATCCATAATGGCAGATGCTAAAGAAATGGTGAAGAAGTGTGATCCATGTCAAAGGTATGGTAACGAAATCCATGTGCCACCAGTACCTATGAAGTCAATTTTTGAGCCAGTATCTTTTGCTTGTTGGGGATTAAATTTAGTTGGGTCTCTGCCAATGGCGTCCGGAGGGTGCAGGACTATTATAGTTGTTATTGATTACTTCTCAAAATGGATAGAGGCAGCTCCTTTGGCAGAAACCACTTCAAAAGTTGTCATAAAATTCATTTTATCCAATATATGTTGCAGATTTGGAATTCCTCAGAAGATTACCATAGATAACGGGCCCTAGTTTGATAACAAGGATATAGATATTTTCTGTGTCTCTAGAGGCATTCAACATTATTTTTCTTCTCCTTTCCATCCACAAGCGAACGGACAGGTTGAAGTTTCCAACAAGACTATTCTGTCCGGATTAAAAAAAAAACCTAAAGGGGGCAGCAGGGAAGTGGCCAAGCTATCTACAAGAAGTATTGTGGGCATACGAGACTACTCCTCGGGCTCCTACATAAGAATCTCCTTTTGCTTTGGTGTATGGAATGGATTTCATTACCCCCATTGAAGTTACCCTACCATCATACAGGGTCCAAAACTATTCCGAACAAGCTAATGAGATAGTAATTAGGAATCAGTTGGACTTAATAAAAGAAATAAGGGTTAAAGCTCACTTGAGAACAACCCACCACCAAGGTTTGATGAGGACCAGGTTTGCTTCCAAGGTCAAGAGAAGAGATTTTCAACTGGGAGATAAAGTTTTGAGAAACTTTTTCCTACACATCAAGGAGAAGTTGTTCGGTAAGCTGGCTCTGAACTGGGAAGGCCCTTATAAGGTCTCCGAAAAACTTAAGCCTGTGACATATATGCTTCAGGACAAATAAGGGAGGGTTTTGAAGCATCCATGAAATATTGAACATCTCAAGTTATATTTAGAATAAAAGTTGTGTAAATATTTACTTGTTAGATATCAATGTAAATATTATGGGGCATATTCTTTCCTACCCCGGTGGCGCAGGGAGGTTTTAATGAGGTGTCCGGTTTTTTAATTTAATAAAATGCGATGCCTTCTTAAAACATCTCGTGTGGTTTAGCTACAATTCAAGTACAAGTCTTTGGTTTAACACTTTGGATCGTTGATAGATCAGATTAACCTGGTTGAGTGATGACCATTAAATACATGTCATCGGAAAAATTAAACACTCTCACTTTAATACTTCTGAAATAACACGGGCTACTTAAACATTAGCCATGAAAAATTTAAATAAAATAGAATATTAAATAAAAAAAGGTTTGGTAAATAAACCTATTCGGACTTTAACCAAAAAGGAAAAACAAAACATGTCTTGGCCATCCAAGGACTTTAATTATTTCCCGGACTTATCCGGACTCTGACCGGATAACATTACAAAATATTCCTTGACCATCCAAGGACTTTAATTGTTCAAAAAAGAAAACAAAAAGATGTTTAAACCTTAGGGCTTGCTCCCTTCGGATTTTCCTTCGTCACCTCCTTTCTTGGGACTTTTGAGTTCGACACCTCGAACTCTCACCAGTTCCTTCCTCTTCATCAGTGGTGGAATCTATTCTACAGGAATAGTTGTACTTATCACCAGCAGCCATAATGTGAAATAAGATATCGTCATAATCTACAAACTTCCATAAATGACCAAGGGTCCTCTTCAGAAAATTTTCATGGAAGAGCAACACTATGTCAGACTTAACCTCAGCATATCTTGTCTCTAAGGAGTCTATCACCTCGTTGGTATATTTATCAATTTTTCCTGGATAGTTTGTTCATGTTGCTTCACCAAGTCCTCTTTCTCATTGGCCATCTTAGGCGCAGTACCTTCTGATGAGTCCGAATTCGAAGAGCCCCCCGGAAGGGTAGTCCAAAGTAAAGTCACCCCGTAAATTCGGACAGACTCCATGACTTCAGTTCGAACAGCACTGGTTGAACCGGACAGGAGACTTTGAACACTGCAAACATAAGGCAGTTCGAACTATGACTAAAGTACTAAAAAACCTAATCACTATCTGACTAAGCTACCTGTGCATCTGCTTAAACTTCATGGGTCTTTAAACATGACCCGGGTCCATAAAACTTGACCCGAAAGCCCATAAGGGCCCAAAAAATCATACTATAAATACCCAACCACCAGCATTAACTATGGGTAAGAAAAATTAACTGCTGCCAGGCTGCTTAATTCTCTCTCCACCCTTGAAACACTTTGAAACACCCTGAAATATCTTAAAACACCCTTAAACACCACCACACCACCGTGAAACACCCTTACGCCGCCTTAAAACTCCACTTAAAATTACCAGCCTACCCTCAGGCTACTTTTATCCTCACCAAATTGGCGACCACAGTGGGAGCACGAAGGTGCCTGAATCAAACATTCAAAACCAAGTAAAGGAATTCTGTCTGAATGAATCCGGATAATCCAGAGCTTCCACCAGCTTTGCTCGAAGTGGTGGAAGAGAACGATGAATATACTGTCCAAGAGCGTGACAGGTTGAGGGTTGAAATAGAAGCTCTGAGGGCTGAAAAGGCCAAGATGGGCATGAAGGAGAAATCCAAAGCGTCAGTAGCTCATCGCTCTGACAACCCTCAAGAGCATGAGGCTTCAAAAACTCATGTGAGCACTAAAAAGACACATGCCAGTTCTAAAAAGTCTCACCGGTCCAAGCCTGTGGAGAGTTCTGACTCAAGTTCAGAATCTTCGGACAGCTCTTCGGACAGTGAGGGAAATGAAAAGTCCTTGTCCTCCAGTAGTGACGAGGGGCGAACCAGGAAAAAACAGAAGCAAGTTAAAAATTATTCCAGAAAAAGAGATCACCATGGAAGAATGAAAAGGCACATTGGGAAAGGGTCATCTCACCACCGGAGGCATGTAGACCGGATGCTGGTGGATCCTTTTGCCTTCCATGATGAGCCAGGTATCTTTGCAACCCCTAATGAGGATACTGCGTTCAGTCGTGGGAGGAACTGGAGGCAATCGCCATTGTCTTCCAAAATACTGTCCGGAAACCTCCCCAAGAGGTTTGATAGCACCAAGATGGAGAAGTACGATGGCAGTACTGATCCAGACAATCATCTGGAGCAATTCAAGAACTTCATGATGAACTTTGATGATGATGATAAACTACTCTGCAGGGCATTCTCCCAGTCCTTTACGGGGAGTGCTCTGAAGTGGTATAACAGCCTTCCTCAGGGCTGTATCAGAGACTTTGATACCTTTTGGGTGGCCTTTCGAAGGCAATTTGTGGGAAGTAAGGAGCTCAAGGGCAATGGAGATACCATAATCCATTGTGCCCAAGAGCCAAATGAATCGTTGAAAGAATACATAAGTCGTTTTGTGAACACAAAGAACGGGCTGGCTGATTGTTTTGAACAAGTGGCAATAGCATCCTTGAGACAAGGTTTGAATCCGGGCAACCTGGCCGATTCAGTAACAAGGAAGAAAGCCATGACCTGGGGTGGATTGCTAAATCAAGTCGGCAAGCAAATAAATGTTGATGAAACAAAAAAGACCAGGGTGCACAGGCAGGTGAGATCCACCCCGGTAACACCAACTCCCAATCAAAACCAGTCCGGAAACAAAGCTAGAGAAACCGGACAGGGGCATGGAAGAGGAAAAGCTCAGTCTCAACCAGCTGCTCCTGCACAAAGTCAACAGTCTAGAAACAAAAGGGGGTCGTGGGTCCAACCGGAGTGGTTTGCAGAGCTCAAAGAAAGTGTGGCAACCATTTTCGAGAAAACTAAAGATGAAATACACTACCGGAGACCGGCAACCTTGCAGTCTCCCAGAGAACATCGAAATAGTTCTTTTTGTCAATATCACAATGATATTGGCCATACTACTGATGATTGTATAGCCTTGAAACAAGAGGTTCAGAACCTGATTGAAAGAGGGAAATTGGGTGCATACGTCAAAAGAAGAGGAGGCAATAGGCCTGACAACACTCACCGGGCTGGTCCGGTTAATGCTGCCCCAGAAGGGGCTATGGTGATCATTGAAAGGTTTGATGTGGAATCTGAATATTTGGATCCTGATCCAACAAGGAACAGAGTGGGTGCAATAGAGGAGCGTTCTAGGACGGTCTCCGGGCTCATTGAATTCTTTGAGTCCTTGACAATTTTCGGAGGGGATACTGTAACGGCTCCTACCACTTCATCGAGAAAAAGGCATGTCCATAATTTGGCTACCCAGCTAGAGGGGGGCATGACCTCTTATCAATCATCAAGCTTATTCCCATTCATTGTCTTTGATGGGGATGATTTGAGGGACATTGCTGGCCCTCATGAAGATGCTGTTGTCATAGGAGCATCAATAGGGGGCAATGAGATAAGGCGAATCCTGGTAGATACTGGGAGCTCAGCCAATATCCTTTTCCTTGATACTTACAAGAAGATGAAAAATCCAGCTGTGATTCAAAAGTCAGATAGATCGATCGTAGGCTTCACGGGCAGCTCAGCCGATGTAATCGGTGAGTTTGAAGAAGAAGTTTTGTTGGGCAGAGGCCCATTCAAAAAAACAGTCCGAATACTTTTCATTGTGGTGGATTGTCCCACTTGCTATAATGCTATTCTAGGGAGATCTTGGCTCTCTAGGATGCATGCAGTGGCTTCGACAGTCCATCAGTGTTTAAAATATGCTGTTCAGGGGCAGGTTGGGGTTGTCCGGAGCAGTCAAAAAGTTGCAAGAGAATGCTATGCCACTGCCTTGGCTCCACGAACGCTGGGGGCAGTCCGTATGAATGACCAATAGCAGTTTGAGGGCCTTTCTGGGGGTGAGGGTGAAATTGATGACCCCAGGGAGACCCCCGGAGTGTTGATCCCAGTTGAGGAGGTTGAGACACACTGCTTAGAAGAAGGGAAATTTGTCAAGATAGGGTCCAAAATGCCACAAGTGTTGAAAGAAGAAATGTTGAAATTCTTAAAAGACCATCAGCATGTCTTTGCTTGGTGCAATGCTGATGTTACTGGAGTTCCATCAGAGGTGATTTCCCATCACCTATCTGTCCGGAGAGATGTGGCACCTGTGGTGCAGAAAAGGAGAGCTTTCTCAAAAGAAAAGGCTGATGTCATTGTACAAGAGGTTGACAGACTCACAAAGATGGGGCACATTAAAGAATCTCAGTACCCTTTGTGGACTGCCAATCTAGTCTTGGTAAAAAAGAAGAACGGTAGATGGCGAATGTGCATTGACTTCACAGATCTCAATCGAGCTTGCCCAAAAGACTTGTATCCGGTTCCCCGGATAGATCAGCTGGTAGATTCTACTTCTGGGAACAAGCTGCTCTCCTTTATGGATGCTTTCTCCGGGTACAATCAGATCCAGGTGGATCCCAGGGATCAAGAGCATACCACTTTTGTTACTGATAGAGGATTACACTGCTACAAGGTGATGCCTTTTGGTTTGAAGAATGCTGGGGCTACTTATCAAAGGTTAGTCAATAAAGCCTTTGCTGATCAAATTGGAAGAAATATGGAGGTTTACATTGACGATATGATGGTGAAAAGTGTGGATGAGCAGCTGCACTTGTCCGACCTCCAGGAGACTTTTGCCAACCTGGCCAAGGTAAATTTAAAGTTAAATCCTAAAAAATGTGTGTTCAGAGTACAGTCCGGGAAGTTCTTAGGGTACATTATAAGTGAGCATGGAATCCAGCCCGACCCGGACCAACTCAATGCTTTGTTTCAAATGGAGCCTCCTCGAAATGTTAAAGAAGTGCAGCGGTTAACGGGGAGGTTAGCAGCTTTGAATAGGTTCATCTCTAGGTCTTCGGACAGATGTGCTCCTTTCTTTCAAACTTTGAAAGGTGCAAAGGGGTTTGAGTGGACACCACAGTGTGATGAGGCGTTCAATGAAATTAAGAAGCATCTGTCCTCTCCGAAGACTTTATTCAAACCAATCGATGGGGAGACTCTATTTGTGTATCTGGCTGTTTCAAGTTGTGCCATCAGTGCTGTGTTAGTTAGAGAGGTTGATGGGTATCCTCACCCAGTATACTACATCAGCAAAAGCCTGATTGATGCTGAACGTCGTTACTTGAAACTCGAGAAACTAGCATTGGCCTTGGTGATAGCTGCGAGAAAGATGAGGCCTTATTTTCAGGCTCATCCTATCGTTGTCCGGACATCCTTCCCTATAAAGAATGTCCTTCAAAAAGCAGACATTTCAAGCAGAATGACAAAGTGGTCAGTAGAGTTGGGGGACTTCGACATAGACTTTGCTCCTCGAACAGCAGTAAAAGCTCAAGCTGTGGCTGATTTTCTGGTCGAATTCCATTCCGATAGGGACTCAGAGCAATCTGTTGATTCAAAAGACAAAAAAGTGTGGATTGTCCGAACAGATGGAGGATCCAGTGCCATAGGATCTGGGGCAGGAATATGTCTTACCTCTCCTTATGGGGACAACATGTTTCAAGCTATTTGTTTTGCTTTCAGGGCGTCCAATAATGAGTCCGAGTACGAAGCAGCTATAGCTGGATTAAAATTGGCTTACATCTGTGGAGCAAAAAGGGTCAAGCTGCTAAGTGACTCCCAATTGCTTGTCCACCATGCCTTGGGCCTATCAAAAGCTAGACAAGAACAGTTAATCAAGTATTTACTTCTCTTGAAAAATGAGGCAATGAAGTTTAAAGCTGTTGTCTATGAGCATATTCCCCGGGCAGAGAATGAACTGGCAGACTCATTGGCAACAATAGCATACACGGAGTCCTATCCATGGATCCATGTGCTTGAAAGTCCTTCTATTCAACTTAATGAAGGGGAGAAAGAGGAAGTCTTTGAAATACAAGTAAATCAGCCTCAGGATTGGAGGTCTCCTCTTATCCAATATCTGTCCGATGGCGTCATACCCTTGGTTAAATCACAAGCCAGAACGTTAAAACACAAGGCTCATGGTTTCATCATGATTAGAGAGGTCTTGTACAAGAAATCCTATAGCAAACCTCTCCTACGCTGTTTAGGAGATCATGAGTCACAAATGGTTCTCTCCGAATTACATGATGGTGAGGGATCAGCCCATTGTGGATTTAGAGCATTAACAAGAAGAGTGCTTCTCTCCGGATATTATTGGCCATCAATAATGAAAGATGCTAAGGAGTTGGTGAGAAGGTGTGACCCATGTCAGAGGTACAGTAATGAAATTCATGTGCCAGCCATTCCTTTGAAGTCAATTTCTGAGCCTATCCCCTTTGCTCGATGGGGATTAGACTTAATTGGACCTCTTCCTATGGCGTCCGGAGGGCGTAAAACCATAATCGTAGCCATTGACTACTTCTCGAAATGGATAGAAGCAGCCCCCTTGGCAGGGACAACATCAAAGGCTGTTATAAAATTCATTCTATCCAACATATGTTGCAGATTTGGTGTCCCTCAGAGAATAACAACAGATAATGAGCCATAGTTTGACAACAGAGAAATGGAGAGCTTCTGTGCCTCAAGGGGTATTCAGCACTGATTTTCTTCACCATTCCACCCACAAGCCAATGGGCAAGTTGAGGTGGCTAATAGAACAATACTGTCCGGCTTAAAGAAAAATCTGGAAGGGGCTGCTGGGAAGTGGCCTAGTTATTTACAAGAAGTCTTGTGGGCCTACCGGACAACGCCTGGGGCTGCCACACAAGAATCACCTTTTGCCTTGGTCTATGGGATGGATGCAGTAGCTCCCATAGAGAAGACACTCCCCTCTTTTCGTGTTCATAACTTCTCCGGACAGGCTAATGAAATAGCAATCAGAAATCAGCTTGATTTGATTGAAGAAAGGCGAGTAAAAGCTCATCTTAGAATGGCACACTATCAGGGCTTGATGAGAAGCAGGTTTGCTTCCAAGGTTAAAAGAAGGGACTTTCAACCAGGAGATAAAGTATTGAGGAAATTTTTCTTGCATACCAAGGAAAAACTCTTCGGAAAGCTGGCCCCAACTTGGGAGGGTCCGTATACTGTGGTTGAAAGAATCAAGCCTGGCACATACTGGCTGGAAGACAAAGATGGCAGGGTTTTAACTCACCCTTGGAATATTGAACACCTTCGAATGTATTTGGAATAAAACTTATGTAAATATTTACTTGTTTAAACATCCATGTAAATATTTGGGGGCATACCACTTCCTCTCTTCGGCGCCACGAAGAGCTTTCAATAAAACTTGGAGCCTTCTTAAACAATTTTCTAAGTTTTTACAAAATTCTGGTGATTGTCATACTATTCGGACTGAAAGATCTAAGGGCTATTTAAATTCTAGCCAGAGAAATTAAACACTCTCACAATACGAAATACTTAAACAAACTGTGGAATAAGAGAAAGGTTGTGCAAGATAAAACATTCATTCGATAAACTTAAAGTTGCCTTGGCCTTCCAAGGACTTTTTAAACAAGTTTTAACATAATACGAAAATCTGTCCGGTTAAAACGGACAGCATCACAAAAAAGGTGCCTTGGCCTTCCAAGGACTTTGGTTCGAACAAAAAGTAAACGAAATAAATTACTAACTAAGGTGGAGCCTTTGAAGATGGCTCACCCTCGTCTTTTCCCTTGATCTTGATTTCGCTTTTTTCCTCAATGACCTTCTTGCCTTTGGGGTCAGCTTCTTCTTCACCCGGACTCTCTCCGGTTTCCTCCTCGTCACCAGATGAGGATATATCAGTATACCCTTCATCAACCATGGTCCAATATGGAAGATCGTCATCATCCACATAACGCCATAAGTCCCCAAGTCTCCTCTTCGGGAATTTCTCGTGAAATAGGAGGACCATGTCGGACTTCACCTTCTCAATCAATAATTCCTCACTCCGTATCATCTCCTTGGCGTAAGCATTGATTTTGGCCTTGATCATGGCCTCTTGATCCTTCACCAGGGCAGCTTTCTCACCAACAGCCTGAGTCACTGCATTCTCCAAAGCAAGTTTGTCAGTAGTGAGATTGGTGACAAGCTTCTCTTTTGCTGCAGTCTCATCTTTTGAGGTTTTCAAGTCCTTCTCCAACTCGGACAGCTTAGCCCGGAGATCTTCTAGGGTTTTCTCTAAAGAGGCAACTTTTGTGTTGCTTTCATTTTTACTCTTCTTCAGCTGTTCGTTCGACTCCTTAAGCAAGTCAACCTGGGTAGTGGCACCCCGGAGGTCATCGGACAGTTTCTCCTTCTCAGACTTAAGCTCCTTAATGGTTTCTGCCTGACTCCGGACCTGCCTTTCCAGGGTGAGCACAGGTTGCACGTTGCTAAGGAGGGAGTGAGCTATAATGTCCCTTTCGCTGGAAACCGAGAAAGTCTTGCCATTAAAGTTCACTGTGTTGGAACTACTTGGAGGAACGTATGGCCCAGCAAACTCATCTCTTGACAGACCAAGAAAGTAATCACCTAGAGGACCCAGGCCGGTGACATCCACTTTGTCCATATTGATCTCTCCCCTTTCAATCTCATCAGTATGGAGTTCCCTTGGAATCCCTTCGTTAAGATTTTCTGGGATCTCCTCAGCTAATGTAGGATCAATTGGGAAAGTGGGCTCCGGATCCCGGACAGCGAACTCTTCTTCTTGAGAAGTCTTCTTCTTTTTTACTTCTCTGTCAGCACTATCGCTTGCTTGCCTGCGAGTTCGTTTGGAGGCCCTTAGAGGTTTTGAGGGAGTCTCTCTGTGTCTCTTACTTTCCACTTCTACCACTTGTAGAAGGTTTGCATCAACTTGAGCTGGGACTGGCACCTCTGTGTCAGTTAGAGCCTTTTTCTCCGTATCCACTGCCGTTTTCCTCCCTTTCTTCTTCTGGCCCTTCATTTTACTTGGGGCTTTGGCCCGGAGAGGGAGGAAAAGGGTCCCATCTAGCTCGTGAGACCTTCTCAGCACTATGTCATCATCAGGAGGGGTGGAAAACTCCTCCCATGTTAAATCCCTCCGACCTGTGGTGTTCCACAGGTGAGATCTGGCTAAGTTTCCCGGAGTGAAAGCCTTGTGAAACCGGTTCTCCCAGTTCTCTGCGGCCCATGCGTTTATCTTGCCACATGTAACCTGTCCGGCTTTCGTATAGTCTCCGAACTCTTTTGGCAGTTCTGGAAAAACAAAAGAATAGTTAGTTAGTGAAAGCTTAAAGAAGGGAAGATTCGAATAGAAACTTAAAGAAAGAACTTACGATCACTTCTCCATCTACTTCGAAGAAGGCTAGGATTCTCCCCGACTTTAATCTTTTTACCATTCTCCCATGAGCCACTTATAAACAAGAATTGGCTCCTCCATTTATTCTCCGACTCCAGGAGATCATCGACGGCTTTCAGGTTGTTCCCCATATTAAAGTGATAAAAAGGGAACTGGTGGTGTTTGCACAGACTGGCAACAGCAGCGAACTCTTCCGTTGGGGCTCAGCTGCGATGGACATAACTTCACTAAATGGAAATAGCGCACTATTTCTGGATCCAATGGGAACCTGAGTCCCCAATTTAGCAGCTCCGTAAAAAATACGATCTCGTTCCTCTTGCAGTCCATCGGGGTCTCCGGATCAATAGGAATTCGGATCTTTACGTTTTCAGGGATCCCCCACTTAGTGCGAAGCCGTCCCAGATCTCTAGTGTGAATAAACGAATATTTGGTTTTCAACAAAGACAGAAGATACTTGGACTCTACCTTATGAAAGCAGGGCCCAACTCTCCCTTCAAGGCTCTCCGGCAGATCCGGACGCCTTAGATACAAGTCTTCTTTGCCTTTCTTGGCAACAACCATAGCAGTTTCAACCTGTCCGGAAGACTCGGACTCAAACCTGACCTCCTCAGTGGAGTCTTCCATCCTTTCCTCCATTACAGTTGGGGGAACTTCTGCAGAAACAGCCCGGGGAGGGATGAAGCTTGGTACAGCTAATCCTCCGGACTGCTGGCTTGATGTATGCTTTTGAGTTTTCGCCTCAGTTTGAGTTTCTGAGGTCGAGGCTTCCTTGGGAGGTAGTGGACTGCTAGCCTCCGGACCGACCGGCCTTTCCCAGAGAGTCCTAACAGCTACCCCTGACTCTGATTCACTAGTATTCTTTGAGGAGAGTCCTTTAACCAATCTGCTTGGTCTTTTCATGATCAGCTTGTCTGGGGAATGATCGGAGTCGGACCCCATGGCAATAAAAGTAGATTTCTTCCTGACACTCGTAACAGTAACCCCTGGTTCGACGACAGGGATCGACTCTTGAACTGAAGAGTCTGAAACAATGGGGGAGAGTGTTGTTCGAAAGAGTTTTCTAGGTTTTGTACCTTTTGAGGAGGACGAACCTCTATCAGATTCTTCGACTGAAGAAGCTAATTTCTCGACTGGCGATGTTGGAAGCCCTGCTGCAATCCTTTTCTCTTTTTCAACCCTTTGAGCTCTCTCTAGTTCTGAAAGATTGAGCCAGCCACCCTTGATTAAAGCTGTTCTTGCTGTGAACATAAAACGATTAAGGAAATCTTAAGGTTTTAGAAAGATGAAGTTTTGAGTAAAATGGCAAAGTGAAAGTGAAAATGAGACTGTGAAAGATGAATAGTATTTATAGTAAATGTAAAAAATAGAGTTTGATTCCTAGGAGAATCCGAAAAGTTGGGCAATGATTAAAAACGGCGCTGACGTCATCAAAACCATTTAAAGAAGTTACCTGTTCAATAAAGTGGTGCGATTTTTCAGATGAAAAAACGGCTGAAGTAACCAGCCAGGGTGTGACATGTGTCCCACTACCTCTGACAAAGAACCGTTTGGAATTCATAACAGTTGGTCTGTCCGGGCCTATCTCAATTCTCTTCGAATTGGAAAACCACTTCCTCAATCGGACTGTTTTTCAGTTCTTTAAACAAGGACACTTGTTCAAATACCTAAAAAAGGGGCTCCTGATGAGTCCGAATTCGAAGAGCCCCCCGGAAGGGTAGTCCAAAGTAAAGTCACCCCGTAAATTCGGACAGACTCCATGACTTCAGTTCGAACAGCACTGGTTGAACCGGACAGGAGACTTTGAACACTGCAAACATAAGGCAGTTCGAACTATGACTAAAGTACTAAAAAACCTAATCACTATCTGACTAAGCTACCTGTGCATCTGCTTAAACTTCATGGGTCTTTAAACATGACCCGGGTCCATAAAACTTGACCCGAAAGCCCATAAGGGCCCAAAAAATCATACTATAAATACCCAACCACCAGCATTAACTATGGGTAAGAAAAATTAACTGCTGCCAGGCTGCTTAATTCTCTCTCCACCCTTGAAACACTTTGAAACACCCTGAAATATCTTAAAACACCCTTAAACACCACCACACCACCGTGAAACACCCTTACGCCGCCTTAAAACTCCACTTAAAATTACCAGCCTACCCTCAGGCTACTTTTATCCTCACCACCTTCTAAGGAAGTCTTCTCACCGGACAAGGTTTGAATGACACCATCTTTGGTCTTCAGATCCTCCCTCAATGTTGTGAGATCCTTTTCCAAACCGGATCACTTAGTTTGGAGCTCGGTACTGGCAATCTCCGAAGTGGCCAACTTGGTTGATAGATCCTCTTTGTCCTTCCTCGGTGCTTCGATCTCTTTATTTAATTCAATGCTCTGATTGGCATTGAGAAAATTGGTTGACCAAGACTCTTTGTCAGTAGTGAGGGTGTTGATGAGTGTGGTCTGACTATTCACTTGTCTCTCCAGGTCAAGCACTGGTTAGATGTGACCAAGAAGAGAATGGACCACAACATATTGTTCTCCGGATACGGAGAAAGACTTACAATTATAGGTCACCATGTTAGCAAAGCTCGAAGGGCGGAAGAGACCTGCAAAATCATCCTTCTCAGAATCATTGAAGTATAAATCAATATCTTGAAGGGCACTAATGTTCACTCCTTCAATCCCTCCCCCAGTACCCTCTCTGGACTGCAGTCCTGTTGGAATCTTCTCTTGTAAAGTGTGATCAACAAGGGCTGGTGGGGGTAGAAGCTCCAAATGACGAAGAATTATTTCTTCTCTTAAGGTGACCTTCTTCTTCTTTTTGGCAGCATTTTCGTCACTTTTTGCTCTTCTTTACCGGTCCTTTTTGGGAGGCTTTGGTGGGTTTTGTGATTCTCCTGCCTCCCTAACAGTCTCAACCTCTACTACTTTGAGCAAGGCAGCGTCGATTCCCCCTTGGTTCCCCGAACCAGTCCCCTCTGTGGCAGCTTGGACCGGCTCTGCTGCAGTTTTCTTCTTCTTCTTCCCTTTCATCTTGCTGACAGCTTTGGCCCTGGAAGTAAGGCGAATTCGCCATCTTTGGACTCCGTTCACTTGAGAATCACACCAGGAGGAGGCGGTGTATTTAACTCTTCCCATGTGAGGTCCCTCCAACCTGTGGTGTTCCACAGATGGGACCTCACAAAATTGTCTGAGGTGAAGCAATTGTGGAAGGCATTTCCCCAACACTCCGTAGCCCATGCATTAAGTTTGGCACATGTTGTTTGCCCCTCCTCCAGGTGTCCGGTGAACTCCTTCGGTAGCACTGAAAAAGAAGTGACAAATAAATCAGGAAAGGAATATTTATGAGTTAAAAAGAATAACATGAAAAACAAAGATAAAAAACTTACCCGTACTCTTCCATCTGCTAGTTAACATACTGGGATTGGTGTTGGCCTTGATCTTTCTACCATTCTCCCATGACCCACTGATAAACTGGAACTGTGTCCTCTAGTTCTTCTCAGGCTCTAGTAAGTCGTCTACCACCTTGAAATCGTTCCATTTATTATGATGGTAGAAGAGAATGTGGTGATTCTTGCATAGACTTTCCACAGAGGAAAATTGCTCCACGGGGAGAGGGATTCTGGACAACCTTGAAGCCATTATGCAAGAAAGGAGGGAGTAGCTGGCATTTGGGCTTAACTGGCTTGGGCAGAGCTTCACCAGGTAGAAATACCTGACAATTTTTTGGTCCAATAGGAACCGAAGTCCCTAGTTTAGCACCTCAGTGAAGATGACCACCTCATTGAGTTTACAGTTCATTGGAGTCTCTGGAGTGACAAGTATTCTTACCTTAACTGATTCTGGGATCCCCCATTTCGTCTGGATCCGGCCCAACTCAGCAGTGTGGGTGTAGACATAGTTAACATTTTGAAGAGCTAACAGATATTTAACAATGACATTTTTAAAGCAAGGGCTTACCTTGCCCTCTAGGCATGTCGGAAGATTCGGATGAGTCATACAGACCTTGACTTTGCCTTTGCCCTTCCTATCAGAGGCAGCATCCCAGGTTTGACATGATGCTTCAGTTTTGAAGGGAGCCTCTTCGATACTATCTTCTATTACTTCTTCCATCATTGTGGAAGGTTTATCAGTTGCCTTGGATAGTGGATGATCAGCTTCTGGCACTAAAGGCTGTTTGGATGAATGAGAGCCTGTTGTTTCTAAAGGCCTGGTGACCGGTTGAGGTTGGGATCCGGAGGACTTGGCCCTTGGGGCTGCTTTAGATGCCTCCAATCCGGAGGGCTTTGGCAGTGAAGTAGAAGTTTGAGCTTTGGTTAGACAAGTCGTCCGGCGTGGGGTTAACTTCTCCGGGGATTTCTCAGCATCTAAACCCATAGTTAAAAATGGGGAAGGTTTTCTGACACTCGAAACCGCTTTTTCTTTGACAACAAAATAATGAGATTCGTGAACAGAAGAGCCTGAGGGGAGAGGAGAGAGGCTTGGTCTGAATAACTTTCTGGGCTTGGGATTTCTGGAAGAAGATGATCCTTGGTCAGCTTATTGGGTTGGTTCACCAGACTTCTCACTTGGGGAAACTGAGAGAACTATCTCATATCGTTAGAAATATTGTCGGCCCATGTGGTAGGTGAGCCTATGTTTTTGTATTTATATGTCTCTATTTTCAGTTAGCGTGGTCTTAGTTAGGGAACCAGAAGGCTTACAGCGCATGATATATTAGACTAGTAAAACTCAGGTCGATGCGAAGACTCATTATCTTAACCTGGAAAAGTTTCCACTAACTTTGGTAGTCGTTGCCCGAAAAATGCACCCTTACTTCCAGGGGCATACCGTCACCATCCGCACCTCTTCCCCCCTCAAAACAGTATTTTAAAAACAATACATCTTTGGCCGTCTCATGAAATGGAGCATTGAAATAGGGGAGTACGATACTAAATATGAGCCCCGCACTACAATCAAGGGGCAGGCCATCGTCAATTTTCTCACAGAATTCTCCACGCTCCGCAATGATTCTACTTTAGTTGAACCCTCACCAGATCAACCGAACTTAGAATGTATCATCGAAATCGATGGGGCCTTGAGCACGATGGGTGGCGGTGCCATCATCGTTCTCTGACCATCACTAGGTGATGAAATTCGCCAAGTTATCTGCTTCAATTTCCCAATTACGAATAATGTGGCCGAGTATGAGGTAGTCATTATAGGCATGAAGCTCGCTATGATATGTGAGACTCGACTACTCAGAATTTTCTCTGACTCGCAACTGGTGATGAACCAAGCCAATGGTACCTACGATGCCAAAAATGAGGGAACTCACAACTATCGAACGACCTTGAAAGAATATGAGTCTAAATTCCAGAAAGTGTGTTATGACCAGGTGCCCCGTAGCGATAACTCTGCAACCGATGTGTTGGCTAAAATAGTTCCCTTGTGATAACACCCCATATTCCTTATACAACAGTTATCCACCACCAAAACCTTTATTCAGCCTGAGACTGTTTGCACAATTGACACAATAACCAATTGAAGGCAACCTTATTTGCTTTACCTCCGTTCTGGCCTGATCCTAACCGATAAGGCCGCTACTCGGTCTCTCCAAATATGGGCGACCAAATACTATATTCGGGATGACGTATTTTATGGAAATAGTTCTACACAACCATTGTTATGATGCCTAAGTCAAGCAGAAGCTACCACCGTTTTACATGACTTGCACGCCGGTGAGGCTAGAGCACGTTATGGCCATCGCAATCTCATTAGGATAATTCTATTAGCAGGATTTATTGGCCCCAGTTAGCGAATGATGCTATCTATGCTAGAAATTTGCTAATACTCTGCCAAGTGAGCTGATGCACTCCACTACAATACCTTGCCCTTTCAATAAATGAGGCATCGATCTGGTCGGTCCGCTGCCTATGGCCACTGGAAAATGTCAGTTTTTTTTATCATTTCAGTGAATTACTTTACAAAACGGGTCAAGGAAAAATCTCTCTCATGTACTCGAGTAAAATAAATTTGCGACTTCGTTCATCATCAAATCCTATCTTGATTTGGCCTCCCTCGTGTACTGGTGATGAATAATAGGCCATAATTCAAAAATTATGTCGTCACAATATCCTGCAAGCGCTACGACATCGAATATCATTTTTCGACCCCTTATTACCCATAGGAAAATGAGCCAGTCGAAGTAACCAATCGCGTGATGCTTGGCATAATAAAAAAGAAGTTGGAGGGTGCCAAAGGGAAATGACCAGAAAAATTGAGCGAGGTGTGATGGGCTTACCTAATACGCGGACTGCAACTGGTGAAACCCTCGGTATCGAAGCATTGGTTCATGCTGAGGTAATTGTACCGAGTCATAAGATTGCCAGTTATAGCGAGGCCACCAATGATGATGATCGAGCTGTTAATGTTGACCTCATTGAAGAACGACATGGTCAAACACGTATGCAAATGAAGCATCATTGAAGCCTAATGAGAGGTCGTTTTCATTGTCGCTTACCACTATAAACGCTACAAGTCGTTGATTTTATTATGAAAAACAAATCAAGGTGCACGAGATAAGGTTGCTTGCAAGTTAGGCCCGAATTGGAGGGCCCTTAAACCATAATCTATAAGGGACACCACGAAGCTTATCACCTGGATGACGTAGATGATCACCGCCTCAAGGATCCTTGGAATATAAGTCATTTGAAGTTGTATCACCATGTAATGTAATTCATAGATGCGCACTTTTTCCCTCATGATGGTGCGAGAGGTTTTTTTAACTAGGTATCATACTTCATGTTTACTTCAAAAAACATTCTTGTTTCCTCCAACGTATGTGTTTGTTTATGATTTATCTTCATCCTTACAATGTGTGAACGGGTCACTGACTACGCCTACGGGCTACGCAAGAGGCCATACTGAGGTTGAACCATTTTAGTCGATTTGTATGAACCAGTTAATTGGCCACGCCCACTAAGGCTACAGAAATGCCACACTGAGCCCAATACCTTGTACCAGTATAAATAAGCAAACTTACAATATATCAAGCCTTTTAAGGCCACACAATTGGTCAAACTGGCTGCTCCCGCAAACCAGCTGAGGGGCATGTCCCACTAAAGTTACGCGATGAGCCATATTAAGCTCGATCTTGTAAGTATCAATATGGTCACCATATAGTTCACAAATACATAAGCGTCCATAACTTTATCATTAAAGATTGATGACAAAATAAAAATACCTTGGGGTAAAAAAATAACAATAAGCCAAGCATCATGGAGTACATAACAAGATACAACAAACATGGTTTTTAAAATCATACATCACCACAACACCATAATTTCAATGGTTAAAAAAACTTAAGTTTAAGTTTGTGCATCAATATCATGCATAATTAAACATCAGATAGTACAGGAAATGCCCCAGTCTCCTCTGTCACATTACCAACGGTAAGACCATCACTTGGTAATCTACGCCTGATATACGTCGGTAGGAAAGCACAACTAAATTATGATGCATATGTATACGCATTAAGGTGATAATATTATATATTTTACTTCATGTTAAGGTACTTTCTATGATTTAAACGGAAATCAACACAATTAGCACGATGACGAGCTCCAACTGACGCTGTAAAATCTCGCTCATGCGCATGTTGTAGTAAAAAGACAGGCCTGGACAACATTTCAGCTGCTCCAGCATGAGCATTGACGTTTGTGGCATCACCATATTCACATGAGGGATCTCCTTGGTAACTTTATCCCCTTGGGTAGCCTCGACAACACCAGCTGGTTTTGGTGCGAGGTCAGGCCCCACAATGTTCACAAACGAGGACCCAACACCAACAGTACTGGTTAATCAACCAAGTTAGTAAAAGTTATGCAAGATGTCATATTATTCCTTGAGTCACGAGTCATATATATATATACAGACCTCCGCGACAAGAAAGACAAACGTTTCAATTGCTTACATACTTACAGTCTACATACAATCACTTACAATTGTTCAGTAAATTCTTCAAAACAAGGGTCGCGATAACTACAACGTAATATATTCACACAAAATTAGTATAAATAAATATAGTAATTACTTTATCCTTCAACGAAGAGTATAAGGATACTCATCCATATCCAACAAAAAATTAAAACAAGCTGAAAAAACATGTAACGCCATAGCAACATACTAATTTTTAGTTATATTCTTTCCCTTTGGTAAAATAGATATTTTTATCCTCAATAAAGTTTTTAGCCGGCAAAGGGTTTTAACAAGACAAGAATGCTTAAGTATGAACCAAGTTAGTGACGTCTCTAATAACTGTTCGGCTATAAAATTCAAAATAACTAAGCCTTAAGACTATTCATCAGTTTTGAATTTTGAATTTATGACAAGCCGTTACTCTCTCTCTTAAACTACCAAAATACCCATTTTCCAAGGAGGGGATGTATTTTTGAAAAACTGTGACCGTGATCAGTCTATCACCGGAAACCACCGTTAACCTCCCGGCGATCCTTCCGAACACCGTCCACCACCTTAAACCATCGTTGACCACCTATTAACCACCATAGTCCACCGTTGTTCAATAAACAACGACCAAGAACTGAGTTACGTTCTCACCGGCGAGCAACTTCGATTAAACCACCGAGCCTTAGATTTTGTTGAATATTTAAGCCTAGTTCACATCGAGCATCTTCTTTCCTCCTCAACGTCAACCATCGGTAGCCAATTCCAAGGTTAAGTACCTACTACAATTCAATAGTTTTTTTGTTCTTGTATATTACTCAACCTTAATCCAAACTATACAGAATCATATATATTACTCTATATCATTGTTTATAAGTTGTTTAGGTCAGCTTTGTGGTCGAGTTTTTCGTATTTTCGTTGCTCTATAACTTTTTGGTCAGTTTTTACAGTTTATGGTGATTTAGCGTGATGAGGGAGTAATTTGTCGGTCTTAATAGAAAAAGAGTCAATTGCAAAAAGGAGAAGATAAATGTACCTATTATTGTATTTATTTTTTATTAGGAGGCAATTTATAAATAAAGCATTTTGTAAAGGACTAAAGATGAAATAATGCAAGACCACTAATGACATAAACGGGACCCACCTTCCCCACTATAAAAGGGAGCCCGTTTATTCTTGGTAGGTGGACAATTCTATATTATATTCTCTTTCTACTTTCTCTCTCTACATTTTGAGCTTTAGTCACATCCGGTCCAAGATCCAACATTCTCCTTTCTTGTCATTTATTCTCTCATCATAGCGAACATGATGCGATTTCCGTGAAGAGGATGTGATTTTGGTGTTTAATAATGACATTGCTAGATACGTTAATATCTTTATAGTTGTTGCGATTTTACTTGTCTCTGATATTGTCGCTGCGTTTTGAGGTTGAATAAAGACATTGCTAAATACGTCAATATATGTACAGTCGTTGCGAGTTTACTTGGCTAAATACATTACGAGAGATGACCATGCGTTATGCAACTCATGAACAACAATTGCTAGATTACTCATCCATACTGAGATTTACTAGTCTTAACACACATTGTGCTTTATTATGCAACCAGATTGTTAGATAAGGGTACTTATTTGTGAGATTGCGATTGTATACATAAAACATTGCTAGATTGGTTTAAGAATTGATAGATCTATTTATTCCCTAACGCATTCCGTATTTCTAGCTTTCACTACAACAAACTAACCCAATCTTCTACAATGCAATGTAGTATATGTCGAAGCCTAAAATTTTCATTTTCAAATTTGGACACCAAACAGCTATTGTTCCATTGTCCGAGTTTGAAAATTTTGAAACCCTTCAACAGTACGTTGAAAGCTGAATGAAGGATCTGGTTAGAGGTAACTACACCATTAGTTATTTGTGTGATACTCACAAATATTATTTTTTTAATAACGAGCAAGATTTTATTGGTTTGGAATTATATCCTGATGTCGAGCATCTCAAGACCGTTAATTTTGTTATTGAAGAACAAGTGGTCGATAAAGGGTTTGCAGTGAAACGTAAACAACCTAGTCAAATTTATGAAGAATCCAATAAAAACCAACGAACGAGCGGGGATAGTAGTAATTATTTAGTTAGTTCAACCCCGAAAAAAAACATCCTGCTAAAACTGGATGGGTGGAAGCTATCGTCGGTGTTGGTCAGTCATTTTTAGAGGGGGGCTGCAGGTCTACGGTTATCGTTGTGTTGATATGCATTAGAGAACGGTTTTGCCTTTAAGTACATGCATAATACATTTCGAAAGATCACAGTTTACTGTGTCAACAAAGATTCCAACGGGTGCAAATTGAGGTTGTATGCATCAATTGATTCCAGCACCGGTTTCATGACCATAAATAAGTATGTCAATACTCATACATGCAGTCTTGTATCCACACAAAAACACAGGCATTTGACATCTGATTTGATTGCAGATGAAATTCATGATTCGATCAGCAAAATGTATACAGTCCTCTATAAAATAAGACTATGGTTTAAACAATTTTTATCATCTGTCATGGAATTCTTTAGAAAAGGCAAGGCGTGTTGTGTTTGGAGATATCAATACTTCTTTTGGTTTTATAAAATGATACTTCAAAAGACTAAAGAGTCGTGATATTACAATGGAGTGTCATTTGGATTTGGCTGCCGACAACGTTTTTCGATGCTATTTTATAGCGTCCGGCGCTTGCCTTCAGGGTTTTTATTCATGTTGACCTTTGTTATACGTCGACCGAACCCATCTTATTGGGAAGTATGGTGGTGTTTTGCTCTCAACCGTTGTAAAAGATGGGAACAACGATTAGTCTCACTGAATCCAGTATGACATTGTTAGATGCATTAATACAGCATTGCTAGATACGCCTAATATTACATTTGTGTTTGCACTAATATGAAAATGCTAGATATATATATTATTGTAATTGCTAGATACGCTTATCATGACATTGCTAGATACATGTAAAAAAAATTATTGTACACACTTATCCGACATTGCTATATATGTTATTTTGAGTTTACTAGATAGGTTGTATCTACTCTAATTGAACCATGCGATTTATGTAGATTCGTTCGTTGTGTTTTACCTTATAATTACGGGGTTGTTGCAGGCCTTCTTCCTGTTGCTTTTGGCATTTTCGGTAGTGAAGACTCAGACAACTGGTTTTGGTTTCTTCAAAGTCTTATTCCTTATTTGCTTGGGCACCAAATAACATACATTTCAGACCGTCACGCTGGTATTATTAACGTTGTAGTTGTTCTCTATCCCAATGACTACCATGCTTATTGTATTTTCCATCTACTTCAGAATTATATAAAGCTCTTGATAAAACAAACAGAGAGTATACAAAATAAAATATGCTAGTCATGTTTAAGAGTTGTGCTTATGCCCCAACGATCGACCTTTTTAACCAACGGCTATCACAGTTTCAGCACCAAGAGGGTGATCGTATCTCTAATTTTCTAAAAACTTTACCCCTTCGAAAAGTATGCTCTGACATACGTTAAAGGCAAAGGGTATGGGGCAATGGCATCAACAACTGTCGAATCATTTAACGCACAAATATAAAAAATTGTGCAATCTACCTATAGTGGAATGAATGGACATGATTAGAGTTCTGCTTATGACTCAGATGTCTAGACGTTTATCGGAGGGTCTAAGCTAGAACACTAATTTGTGTCCCGAGTTTGACAAGAAGTTTTAACATAATGTAAAATATGGTCGAACCTGGGTAGTACGTAAGTCTTCTGCAGTTT
Source organism: Limnanthes douglasii subsp. nivea (assembly GCA_036936605.1). Taxonomy (NCBI): domain Eukaryota; kingdom Viridiplantae; phylum Streptophyta; class Magnoliopsida; order Brassicales; family Limnanthaceae; genus Limnanthes; species Limnanthes douglasii. The sequence goes on along the minus strand of JAUPFV010000001.1, from coordinate 273,247,064 downwards.
TTTTAAAATTTTATCAGACCCAGTAATGGTGGTAAACATGCTTGATTTCAAATATACATGCGATTCTTTGCAGCAAGAATGTTTCACATGTCCACATGCATTGGCTGTAATAACATCTCTAAACGAAGATCTTATAACTTTAATAGACCCCATTTTCACTGCTACAAATTTCAGGTCTAATTATTCTGTTAACATACAGGCTATAACATATTTTGGCAAAGTTTCTATCCCTGACCAGTATGCCGAGCCAGAAGTTTAACCACCTAACATTAAAAGACGATCGGGACGGCCCAAAGAAAATGTATTCCATCGAGAGGAGAAGTAACCACCAGTCGGTCGAAGTGTAGTCGTTGTTTCAAATCAGGACAAAACAGGAGGTCGTGCGACGCACCATTCTAAATTTAACAAACTTGTGCTTTTATGTTCACTTTTTTTGATATGCCGGGATAAGTGCTTTTTATGATTTATATGTTTTTTGACTGGTCACATTGCTAGATACGTTGTGTGACTAACTGGTTAATTCAATGTTTTACTCTAATTTGACATTGCTAAATACATTTTTATGACATTGTTAGATACGTTATTATGACATTGCTAGATACTGCTTGCATAACATTGGTGGCTGGACTAACATGACATTGCTAGATACACTAAAAAGACATTTCTAGACACACTAGTATAACATTGAGATGAAATTGCTATATATGCCTTATATCTCAGCGGTAAATACACTAACAATATCATATATTTACACTCCTAGATACTGTTTACGTGAATTTTATAGATAGCCTAATTGACATTGCTAGATAGCTTAATTTAACATTTATATATGCCCTATTATGATATCGGTAGATAATCTAATACGACATTTCTTGATACCCTGAAATAACATTGTAAGATATGCTACTGTTATAATACTAGAAACATTAAAAAGACATTGCCATATATGCATGGTATGACATTGCTAGATACTGCATTATTTGGTTAATACATTGCGATTGTCTGTTTGTAACTGCCTTTATAACTGCTTTGGTATACAAATTCCTCTATAATGTTTAGAAAAACTGTAAATATGTCATTGTTACTGTAAACATCCATAAAACCCACAAATAACAAAACAACTAAAAACATAATTAGAAATTAGATTAAAGGTCCATCATGCAAGGCGTTACATAAACCTGGATACCTCAACCCTCACAAAATACAACATATTTGAGGGTTGGTACATTTTACTCCATAAAATAACAAAAACATACTAAATAAAAAACATTATGCATGAACTACAATAACATCAATCTGAATCATCGTTATCGTCCTCGTCGTTAGACTTTTCTTCTTCTTCCTCTCCCTCTTCCTCATCTGTTTCATTCTCATCATCTGATTCATCGTTATCATCTGTGTCCTTGGGTTCCTCGAATGAGTTGTTGTCCCAACTATCCCTCATGCGCTTACGTTTGGGAAGTTTGTTAGGGTCTGAATCGTAACCGTCGAAGGACCAGGAGTCCCGTGTATCATACTCGTACTCAAACTCAAAAGACCAAACAGAGTTTTTGTTGGATTCTTCATATGAGTACTCAGAGGTCATGGTCCTCTTGTACGGTGATCAATCTCGAGAATAGTCGGATAACCATCCGTGTGATGATGAGTACCCGGGGAAAAAAAGAGACGAAGGGGCCATTTCTTAGAGAATGCAGTGAGTTTTGGAGAAGTGGTGTAAAATGAATAGCCTAAAATCTCAGTCCCTACTTATAGCCAAATATAATACCCCGATGCTACGTCTAATCTAGCAAACTAAAATTAATTCTAGACATCTAGTTAATGCATTTGTAATTATTCAATATCTACCTTTGTATTGTCAAGTAATAAATTAACCAATAGGATAAATAACCATTGTTTAATTACTGACGGAGATAGGTAGCAGTCATATCGACGTTATTAAACAAACTCGTATGTCAATAAACCATTCTCCAATGCATTAATATAGTTGACACGATTTATGCACGCTGGTAACAAAAATATGTCATTGCGAGTTACATTTATATGACATTGCTAGATACGCCTTATTCAACGTCCCTAGATACAATAACATGGCATTGCTAGATACGTTGTCGTGTCATTGCTAGATAACCCTTCATGACATTGCTAGATAGACTACTCTGACATTATGAATCCCAATATTACATTGTTAGATACATTAATATTCCATTGCGAGATACTCCATCAACTTGTTATTACATTGCGATTGCCAAATGTAGCTAAACATTTTCCTCCCTAATGGTAAGTAATACTTTGCAAATTACACAAGCTCATAAGTTGCGATTGGTTATATAGTTTAACATTGTTATACTATTGTTAGCTATGACATAATAAATGTTTGCCCAACACTAAAATCTAAACAAGAACCTTACAAACAATATCTAATTAATGAAACTACCATCGTCGGTTTGTGTTTGAATCATTGAGGAAATACTTAAAAATTTCAGCTCTTGTCTTGGCGGGCATATCTTTTCCATATTTAAGAGGAACATACCCTTTTTGAATGATGTCTTTCGTGTACTAACATACAAAAATCCCACATTCAAGGCTGTCTTTTTCCTGCTGTGGGATATTTCTCATCGTCTTGATTTTGTATCCACTATTCACAGCAGGTATATATTTTTTCTTCATGCAATAGGTCAACTGTAAAATCAATGAGCCCCATATTACATTGCAATTTATGTTATATACTTAATGCGATTGCTAAAGAGCGTATGAGTTTGCGATTATTATGCAACTAATTAGTCGTATCTAGCAATTACCCATATCGCGCCTGCAATATGTTCACAAAATAAGGTTGATGGAAAACACTTCCATTAACGTAAATCAACTAAAACCATAAAACTAATTACCAGGTCATCAACAATGTTCCTCGTCTTATCTCCAATGTGTTTGCTCCATGGCAACAATGATTTGTAGTTGCTAGCAGTACCATTCTCGATGTCAATGACCAGAAATGTCCAGTGGTTAATTCCATCCTTGTTAACGGTGCAGAGAGGAACAAGTGCAATGTATGTGTCCGGTCTCATTGTCTCAAAAACTTCATCCACAATGTGCGACATGTCTCCCTTGATGGCCATCGTTTGCTGAATTTTGTAACATTACTATATGAAGTATAGTGTTTTGAGTAACATAAATAATACCACATGCACTTACAGTTGCAACTCCAGAAAGTTGAATTGCACTGACCATACATATAAACTTATCATCAAACCTTTTAACCGGTACTTTCCAATTGGCATCTTGGAGCAGCTCATATATCTAACCATCTATGATATATTAACGTACAATTATATTTTAAAAAACATGTAGAAGAGAATGATTACAAACAACAACGTTGTATACGTACTATGACATTGCTATATAGAGCAATTTGACATTGCTAGACATTACTAGAATCACTTCTAAGGACATTGCTACATAGCATATTATAACATTACTAAATATGTCTAAATTGACATTTCCAGATTAACTAATTAGACATTACTAGTACACCTAGTACGACATTGTGATTGCAGTAAAACAAAATATAACCTTGAAGTGTACTTGAGTTTTGGACGAGATTTCCATTATCTCACTCACACTAATGGAAAGTCTATACAAGAACTCTGACATTGGAAAATACCATACTTTTGGATCATCCTGCTCTTCTTCTCTGTTAATTCGTAAGACCTTGTTGTACTCACTTACATCTATTAGTTGTGTTGTAGTTGTACGTTTTGGCCAGTATTCGTAACTCACCTGTGGTTCTTTCACCTGAGTCTGAGTAAGTAAATTCTCTAACATTACTTTTGTCGATGGAATTAACACAAAGATCCACTTACATAGATATTTATTGAACCTTCGTCAATAGATTCCAAAGTATGTCGCTTCTCGTTTGAATTTTCTACAGCCTTGTCACATTCTTCATAAAAGGATTGTGTGTAGTCTACAAGGCTTTCATCAACAAACAGTATATCAGAACGTACAAGGAGTGTGTATGAAGTTTCTTTATCTAGTCTGGGTGTCTCATGCTTAATGGATGCTATTTGTAGGTTTTCTGATATCTCTCCACCAGGATGTTTTACTTTTTTCGGTCTTTCAGGCTGCGTAAGTAATTCAGACTTTATGGGTTGATGTACTTCGTTATGAATTTGAATAACTTTAACGATTGCCATTGTTTGCAATACTTGTTCGCACTTTGCTACTTGTTCTTCTCCATGGGCCGTTAGCATTGCTACAACTGATTGATGGTTGCCTTCCATTCCTGCTACATGTCTTTTTTGTCCCTAACAATGTAAGAGAAATATGTTATTACGATTTGTTTGGTTTTGAAATTGCTAGATTAGACTATGTGTTACCCATATACATTGCAATTTACGTGCACAAATGATTGCTAGACATCCCAGTTTAAGAAAAAATTACAGCCACCATGCATTGCGATTCAAGTGCATTAGTGCTTGCTATACTAGTTATTCTAGTCGTTGCGACTTACGCCCAATTAAGATTGCTAGACGCTACCATATATGAATATAATATCCAAATGAAAGGATTTCAAGGTTGCGATTGCCCCGTAAACCCTTCATGTGATTTATATGTATTCAATATCTTTACTCTTTTACTATAAAATGTGGTTGTATATCAGATGACCAACCTAACATTACGATTTGTATTATTGTTTTACCCTGTAATTGGTAGATACCTTATATTTGTAATTGCGCTTTATGAGACATCAACATATTGCTAGACATATTTGTATCCTACGAAAAAGAATTCATGCTGCAAACAACAAAAAACCATTGCAAGTTTAAAACTTTTCTTACAATGTCGATATCAAACCTAGACTTCGCAAAAAAACAACAACTCATCATAGTCAATATCAAACCTAGACTTTGAAAACTTCAAAACATGCTGACACATAATACTAAATACTGTTGAATCTTAACGATTTTAAGATCCACTTACATCTTCAATTCCTATCTCCACCACCTTCTCAACTCTAGGTTCTGGCACTAGGACTTTCGGTGCTGCCTGCTCTTGCCCAATAGACGAGTTGTCAATGTTTTTGGTTGAATCCGCAGTGGTTACAACCGACTGTTTTGTAGCTTCTTCTTTACCCATATCGTCTCTGCTGTGTCCAAGTTTGTTGTATCCCCTGTCTTGTTGATGACAGAGTCGTTTCCCCTAGTTTCAGTATATTCTCCCTCCTTTGTATTTCTGTTTTCTTCCCTTGTTTGTTTGGTAGTTTCGGTTTCATTGTTTTTCTTTTCGTCGACTGTTTCATATCCGTCCATGACTAAATCATTCCCATCACTCTCATTAGATCCCAATTCCTATCCATGTTTAGCTACAACCACTTCATTTTCTACGCCGACAATATGAGTTAGGGGTGCTAATGTGCCACTACCAAAATTATCCGTGTCCACATCCCCTTTCTCCCTATCAGTATCATATTCAAGTATGCTACAACCTATATTTTTCAAAAGGACATCTACAACTGTCGCTGTTGGTGCAATATCTGATCTCGCAGCAGATGCATCCTCTAACATAGTCTCTTCTCTAGGTTCACCGAGTGATTTATATTCATGTTCACCTGCAACTCCTTGTAAGTTTGCGTCTTCAGATCTTTTATTTTCATTTTTGCCAACTATCTTCATCTTCTTCTCTTCTTCCACTGTTTCCTCCACCTCAACATGCTCTGCTAAAATTATTTTTGGGGTCTCTGAAACATCTTGGCTCTTTTTTTTTCTAAATACATGCCTGCGAGATTGGTAAACAATTGTTTTCTTAATTACCTTCTCGCTAGTATTCGCAGCCACACGTTCAGTATCTTTTTTATCTTCACAGCAAAACGACATTGATAAGGTCTTGAGAAGTTCAGCATTATCACCATCTACAGTGTCCTCTGCTACCTCAAGCTTCTCTTTCAATTCTTTTAACTTTATGTTAAATATTATATACGATTTTTTAAACATGCTTTATCTTAAAAAAAGCATACGAAGATTCACTTATTTCTTTCTCCGTTCAAGCGAGAACTTCAACCGCTTATTTTCAACTTCCAAGCGGTACATTATGCTTCTTCTTTCACCACCACCATGTCCCGTAACACCGACCATGATAGTCCAGCAAAACTTGCAATACTTGACCTACGATGTCCTTTTTTTTTGTTCGCTTTCGTTGGAGTCGAGTTATTCTTGGCCATGAATTCATACAGCGTAACATCATAATCCTCTCCTGCCGGTGGCGGTGTTGTATTGTCTTTAAGCTCAATGTTTTATCTCCTTTTACAACATTTCCATCCTCATCATGGAACAATTTCTTCTGCCTTTTGATTGTTCTGTTTGTAACAGACTTCTTCATTTTCTGACTTCTTACCTCACTCGTTTGTGCTCCACCTGCAGAGTTCCACCCTAATTCCCCACTTCCAAAAGCTTCTCATTCATCCTCTATCAAATATATCTTTTCATCCATAACCTAACAAATCAAAAAATATAAATTCATAGTTTATTAGTATTCAGAATCGCAATTGCGATTGCCTCACAGTTTTTTAATCACGCTTGCGATTTACGAGTAAATATGTTGCGCTTTATGTTAGTAATCAAATCAATACATACTCAGTAGTAAGGGATTGCGATTGTTATGAAGTTATAATTGCTACATAGGTTGGTCATATGGTTGCGATTTACGTTTTATGTGTCATTGCTAGATGCGTTATATTCCCATACATTGCTAGACCTGTTAATTTTAAACATTGCTAGATACGTTGTATTATACCATCCGCTACGCATTCATATTTATCTTACCTGTGAGTCTCTAAGTTGGCTGGCCATCTGGATCATTTCCATAGTTAACTCATCCCCCTCCAATCCCCACCACTTATAACACCTAGGGATTATATTGGGCCTTGGTATTTGAACATCCATGAAACTGTGCTCCATAAAAAATGGTTGCATACAAAATATCAAAACAATCAAATATCGTTTTAATAACTAACGTAATAAAAAAACCACCGTTCTTACAAATAGAAGAGAAACGCATCCGATAACTCTTCCGGGCTTCCCGACCTTAATGCATTTATCCAATGACGTCTGTAGCTTGTCAACTATAGCTTTAGACCAGTAGTAGTCGTTTATTTTCTCCAGATCCCCCATGTAGAATACTGCAGTTCAACCCACTATATCGTCTGAAACTAAAAAGAATAGTGTCGAGCATATAAAAAGTATTAGCAGACGAGCAACGTCCTTCGCCTCGTCCTCCCCTCCGTCCCTAATTGCTTTATGTATCGATTCCTCCAAACCAAAGAAGATCATACTCTTTTAATGCAACAATAAATCATAACAAATACAAATTTTAAGATTTTATTTACCTTTATCAATGCATTCAACACTGATTTATCGTTCGTCGGTCCGCTCTTCCTTGCGCAGGGACTCAAAAAATACTTATGCATTAACACAGATTCGTTCTCAGCCCCGTCAGTGTACCAACCGATAAAGGCCGCAACTTTACTGATAGGCATCTCCTCATCCCCGTGTTTCAGGCCAAAAATCGCATTCACATCCTTTGTAGTTAACTTCACATACTTACGTCCTATTTTGAAAACCTTATTTTTCACATCGTACAAATTGCAAATCTCCTCGGTCAGCTTGTGGAACTTCTTCAACTTCAAATCCTCATTCCTAACGTCGAACGATGTTTTGAGAAACGTATAAAATGGAGTGTCTCTGACAACTTCGATATGTTCTACCGTAATTATATTTCTCCTCAGAAGGTTAATTAGACCAACTAATCTAGACGTGTAAAATACGCCTGTCGCAGTCATGATCGCCTGTATAAATCACAATGGCTAGTTATGTATCAATTATTAATTAGAAAATTAACAACCTAAATCGCAACCACAAAACAAATCAGAAAAGAACATGAAACGTTGTGATTGTGTACATTTCTTTTAAACAATTTGCTAGACATTACCAAGCCAACTATTATTGCGTTTTACCAACAAACAAAAACATCACCAGACTTACAAACATTGCTAGACATAGTGTGCCCATACTACATCACTTGTAGACATTGCTAGATAAGAGAATTTTTTTTGAACATGATGCGATTTTGGAGTTACCAACCATGCACGACCTTCTTCTCAGATTCCCTGTCCCGATATTAACACATAGACTACCATAGCATCTGCCGACAACCATTTTTTGGACACAAATCTCTTCAACCTAAAATTACTTTAACCTCAAACACATAAAATTTCAAAAAAAATAACGAAAACCAAGAATACAAATAAAATCAGATACATAACACTCACGAAATCAATATAAAATGCATACAACACACATAAACCGTCTCATGCAACTATTCGAAACCAAAATCACTGTCCAACGGTAAACAACGACGTTACCGACGGTTTTCCGACCAACAGAACATCAAACGAAGATAAAAACTAACCTGTTATAGTAAAACGGCGTCAGAAAATATCTCGGAAGACTAGAAACAACGACGTTACCGACGGTTTTCCGACCAATAGAAACAACTTTAGGAAGTAAAGCAGCTAGCCTATGATTTAAGAGACTAGAAATAACCCTATTGTAAATAGTACACAGACTTATAGGCCTGTAGTTGTCCCAGTTAATAGGATTAGCACCTTTAGGAATTAAACAAATTCCAGTGGCAAATACTCATTTAGGAACACTACTACCTCTAAGATAGGCATTTAAAGAGTTGCACATATCTACTTTAATAATATCCCAACAAACTTTAAGGAAAAAAGTATTAAAACCATCAGTGCCAGCAACACTGTCTTTCTTCATAGTGTTTATAGTAGACCAAACTTCATCAGTATTAGTAGGCCTAAGCATAGAGAGATTATCAGAATCTGTAATAATCTTGGGAATATTAGAAAGAAGCCCATCCTGCATATCCATATCAGAAGTGTTATCAAGAGCATTAGAAAAAATAGTTTTAAAGTGGGATTCAGCAGATTTAGCAATTTCATTTTGACCACTTAGCCAGGTTCCATTTTCCTTGATGCCCATTATAAAATTCTTTTTACGTTGTTTAGAAACATATCTATGATAGACCTTTGTATTGTCATCACACTCATTTAACCAGGTGTTGAAACACTTTTGTCTCCAGTAGGATTCCTCGTCCTTTAGAGCCTGAATAAGAGTATTATTAGATAAGGCAAGGCTAACTTTAGAACTAGTGCTGTTTTCTCTAAGATGATTAGCCTCCATAAGCTTAACATCCTCAGTAGCCTTCTCCACCTTATTGAAGATATTACCATAATGATTAACATTCCACTCTCTAAGAACCTTCTTTAGTCTTTTTAGTTTATACCAAAAGACATTATTGAGGCTGCCCTGACATGGAATATCCCAATTCTGCTTGACAAGACTAAGAAAATTAGAGTCGTTAGCCCAGGCATTTAAGAATTTAAAATTGCATTTGTTGTATTGTAAAACAGAATTAGTATTATTAGATAGAGAAATAAGCAGAGGGGCATGGTCAGAACAAGTTCTGACCATGTGAAACACCTGAATATTGCCCACAGTAGAGGCCATACAATTGTTGATAAGAGATCTGTCAAGCTTTTTCCAGCACCGATTATTGCTCCAAGTAAATCTGGAACCCACGAACCCTGTTTCCTCAAGATTACAAGCTCTAATGGCTTCATTAAAATCTTCAGAACTTCCAATATCAAAAGTAGAGCAACCCATTTGATCATCAGAACTAGTGATAGAATTAAAATCTCCCGCAAGAAGCCAAGGATAGTTATCATCAACAATAGAAAGCAAATTATTCCAAAGAATCTTTCTAATAGAACGTTGTTTTTAGCATAAACTGAAGTAAAGTTAAAAGATAAGTTAATAGAGGTAATATCCATATGTAAAAACTGATCATTATCAGTCTTGACCGTAAGATTAACATCAGAAGCCCAGAATATCCAGACTTTACTAGAACAATTAGAAACAAAATTAACAAGTCCTATTCTCTTAGAGATCTTCCCCATTTTGTCCACATTAGCCATAGGTTCCTGAATAGCCATGACTTTAATTTTTTCACTTTTAACCATAGAAGTTAGCCTAGATAAGGTAGAAGAGTTATTAATGCCACGGGCATTCCAGCTACATATCTTTATCATTATCAGATAAAGATTTCAATCCTTTTCTCCACTTCTTCTTTAGAGAGTTAATAAACAATTTCTTACTATTCTTTTTCTTATTGGCAGATTTTATTTTTTGATTAATGATCTGATTAAAGTCCAGACGAGGGGAAGTGACACTGGGAGAAGCACATAAAGAATTTGAACTTGGAGAAACATCACAGCTACCGATATTTCTCAAAATTGGAGAAACATTACCCGAAATCTGCTTATCAGCACTATTATGAAACACCAAATCCAGTTTGTGGAGAGCACCAATGATCTCCTGATCATTCTTGGAGGAACTGCAATCTTCAACCATAATTGGATCAACCTTAGAAGAATCCTTCTCATCATTCCCAGACACAACATCTTTAGGAGTAACTATAGATTTTAACTTCCTCTTGTAAACTTTAGTAACTGCTTGTAACTGAGAACTTATTGGATCTTTTAGATCTTGAGATGTATTCATATTGTAAACAGAATTCTTAGAATCATTTCCTAATAAAACATTGGTTTCATTCAACTGATCTTTATTTTCTTCATTCAACTGATCTTTATTTTCTTTCTTACTTTCATCTTCCTACAATCTTTAACAATGTGACCCAGATGATGACAGTGAGAACAATATCCAGGAACGTTCTTGTAACTGATCCCAATCCAAACACCATCATTTTCACCAAATCCAACCCACAAGCTTCTTTTAAGAACCAAAGCAACATTAATTTCAACCTGGGCATAGCAAGCATTACTACATGCCCTATTCTTATCCAGAACAACAATACGATGCACTATACCTAGTGTTGAGGCAAGATCGTGAATGGCCGAAATGTTGTACATGAACTCTGGAAGCCTTTCAAACCTTACCCATAACAGAACAACATGGCATTAAACACTCTTATTGAAATCAGGATCCCAATTCAGAAGCCTCATGCTCTTTCCATCGACAGCCCATACACCTCTTGACCAGAGAAGACTAACGTTTTCCTTAAGGCAAAATTCAATTAAAACATGGCGCGAATCGATAGAGACAAAACTATAGGCACCCCTAAACTTAAAAGATTCCAGAAAGTGTTGAAGAGATGATCTCTTGGGAATTCCATCAGCAAACTTCCCAACCAACGTAGTCCTACTTTGCATTAACAAACGGTCCTTAGTCTCACCCGAATATTGAACAGAGATGTGACCAACTGAATCTTTAACAAATTCTGGAGATGTTTCTTTAATCAATGGTTTCTCTTTAACCATATTTAAATAAGATTTCTTCACTGACGATACAACACCATTCAAACCATTCTTTAAGGCTGGAAATTCATCTTCTTCAAAAACTCTGTTCTCCATTATGAAAACAGAGCAGATCTTTCAGCAAAACTGATTGCTGAGAAGGCAATCAACAGGAGACACCGGGATAGGGATAAGCAACAATCAACAGAGCTAAAAACCGGAGGTGGCACCGGAGGCGAGATGAAAGCTACCGGAAAACCTACAGGTTCTCGGAGAAGCCATCCATTTCATCCAAGATTTGAAAATACAACTCTACTCTGACCCAACTGTTACATTTGATTTGAAAATACAACTCTACTCTGACGTGTAGTTCTCTCCAAAGAATTATAGAATTTTTCCTTGATAGAGACGAATGTGGATGAACTATTAAATATGTATGCATCCCTCGAAAAGTTTGTAAATTAGTATTTTCATGGACTTTAAAGACAGAAAATTAGTTTCTGTATTTTGATACAAATATTCAATATTCATTTCAAAGAACGGAGACCCCCCTCTCGCATCAACAGCTCTGCGTTCAAATTTTGTGTCTCAAAGTCGAAACCTAAGCTCATTCATCAGTCTTGCGATGGAGATGAAATGATGACCAACGAGACGAGAAAGAAAATCGAAGCGAACAGATTAGCAGCACTTGCCAAGAGAAAAGCTCTGACTGAATCCACAGCAAATCAACGACAAGATCCATGGAGGATGTTCAAGTGTAAAAAAGTCATCACTACCGATGCCCCCAAGCTCGGTTCAACCGCATTAATCGACCCGGACCCAAGGACCCATTTGCCCGAAAAGTATCGTGCAAGGCTCGAAATTGCTCGCCCGACTCGTTCTCCGTCACGCCGGTTGCCGTTAAGGGGTTTCCTTACCCGGAAGCGGACCAATGCTTCCACAGATTGAGTAGTTTTTTGTCAGAAGTAAGTTTAGATTTGCGAAAGAAATAAGAATTAGTAAGTTCTGCGTTGCAAATTTTCTATAATTTTATCTGGGTAGATTTTGGGGCAATGAAGTGGAAGGAAATGGCATGCTATATTTTTTTTTCACTGGTTTCTTGATATCAGTGAACGGAATTAACAGGTTACCGTTCCTCGTTTTTGGTATGCCTATTTGTATGACTTTGTGTAAGCTTAACATTTAAAAATGGGTATTTGATGAATTCAAAGGGCTTTAGGGAAACCTAACTCTAATCTGGGTGAACCTATTCAGTTCGAACTAAAAGCAAACAATGCTGTACTGTTTTAATATGAGCAGGGCTTAATCCTTATATGTATACTTTCCATTAGGTTATACCCTCGCACTATACACAGAATCATGGTGGCGGAAAGGGCTGTCTCTATAAGGTCCGGGACTCTAGTCCTGTTTTGGCCTGCATAAAGCGGGCCTTGAGTGATGTTAAAGTTGAAGAGATTCCATGGGTAACACTTTCCGGCATTCAAAAGCTCTCGCACTCCTTTAATATCGGGAGATGGGAGCCATGTAGGGCAGAACACCTTTATGATAAAGATGTCGATTTACTGATATAAAAGCTACCAAAAAAGTTATTGGATGCACTTTTACCCTTTCAACTTTATGGTTTAAGATTCGGTTTGCAAAGAGGTGGCCGGTGCTTAATTGCAGATGAAATGGGCCTTGGAAAACACTCCAGGTATACTTTTGAGATTTTATTGAATTTAATATTCTGATAATAGATCCATGATTGTCATCAACATTTGGATCATGTTTAAATGTTATGTACTGTTTTTTATTTCAGGCAATTGCTATTGCTGGCTGCTTTGTGCATGAAGGTCCCGTACTTGTTGTTTGCCCAGCTGTTCTGCGTTTTTCATTGGCTGAAGAATTAGAGTGATGGCTACCCTTTTGTTTACCTTCTGATATCCATCTTGGTACTCCCTTTTTTCACCTCTCTTTGCAATTTTATTTCTATCATTGTATTCTTTTATTTTCGATTTGTGGTGTTCACTGCTTAGAAGATAGAAAACTGGTTTAGGCATTGCCTTGTGTTTGTACATTTTAATAACCAAGTCCAGCTTTTTGATTATGCCATGAAAACTCTATGTTATATCATCTTTCAATTACTTTGCGTTTGCTGGTATTCCTTTCTTAAATTGATAAAAACAAATTATCACATGCACACTTATCAGAGTTAATTCGTCAGTTGATATGTGTAATGCACCAAAAAAGGCCCTTGATTACGCTCTTTTTTCTGCTTTACGCGTCGAAGGTGGGAAACACAGTGGAATGCCGAATGCTAGTATCCCCTATGTTGACCGTACATTGGATCTCTATTTGTCTTTTGGTAATTAAAATCTTATTTTCCTTTTACAGTTTCTGTTCACCAGAATAATCCTGCCTATTTGACAAGATGCCCCAAAGTCGTGGTCAAATCTTATACGATGCTTCACCACCTGAAAAGAACCATGCTTGAGCAAAAGTGGTTTCTCTTGACTATTGATGAATCTCATCATGTACGTTGTTCAAAGAAAAAATCAAAATCACAAGTGGTATGCTTTCTATTGGAATAGATGAAGTGTTAAAAATGAATGGAAGTAAGATTTATTTTCATGAGTTCACTCAGCCAGTTAAAGTTGATAGTGTAACAGACTTAAATAATAGTGTATGGCACAATGATTTAATTTGGGTGAAGCAAACAACTTCTTTATTTAGGACTTTCTCTTGGCTTCTAGTTGGATGCTCAACAATAAATTCTTCATTTGGTAAACCTTTGGACATCCGTGCATCAGCTTTATAAAGCTCGCAGCGAGGTTATGATAATTTAATGGAAACTTATCTAATTGATCCTTAATTAAAGCAACATAGAGTAAATCTTCTCTTCGAAAGAACTGGCTACGACTCTGACCTGAACGATTCATTACTTATGGTGTTGATTAAGTAGCTCTTCTCTTGGAGAGAACCAGTACCACCATTCTAACCGAATGGTTTCACACATGAAAACGATTTTGTTAGTGTATGGGCGTTAAGTTCTTTTCCAATTCAAATTGTTGAGGGGTGATGGTGCATGTTGATAGTATATTGGTCAGACGGATTCACTATATCAACTAATTACTCAGATTTTCCACCACTAATTTAGGTACTAGGGTCAAGTTTGTGTTTCTTCAGATGGAATGCCTTTAGGTTAGTAGCTTAAGTGAATATCTATGATTTATAAAGCAATTTAGTGTTATCTTCCATTTATTTTCTGTTTTTTATTGGTAAAATTCGCAATGCGGATCACATTTATTACTTTTCTACATGCAAACAGTTACAAATTCTCTGCCAAATATAATTTTTGACAATTTACAGCCATCGTCCAGCAGACATAATTGTTGATGATACTTTTTAGTTAGTCACTCTCGTAATGAATGTCCTTCAGAAGTCCTTGTTTTGTGAAGCTCTGTCATCTTGGATTCTTTTTGCTTCTGTTTATTTTGTAGATAAGACGTTTGAAAGAGAATGTGCTGATGCAGCTGCCACCTAAACCTCGACAAATTATAAGTTTAGTGCTGAAAAAGTCAGATATTGTATCAGCAAAGGCTGCTGCCATTGAGGCAAGAGGTCACATTTCGAAACAGGACGCTGCAGAGCGTACAGGCTCAGAGGATGTAAATGGATCTGACAGCATGTCCTAATTTTGGCATTCAAAATCAGATATGGAGCAAACTTGTATCTTGTCATGCTGTAGCAGTACCACTTTTGAGATTTGCATTTCAAACGTTGCTGTCAATGACGTTAATAATGATGCTTTTGAACATAATGTGTATGGATCCAGATAAACCTGAAGGTACAGTTGACTCACGATATTTTCTTGGTTCCTTTACATGCTGAGCAATCCTGCACGCCTTCGTCGTAAAGTGATCTATACATGTTTTATGCTTCTCCAGCTTACTTTCGATTTCCCTTTTGTATGCACAAGAGCGCTATTTTTTTATAATTTTTTTTTTGTAGAAAATATTAAAAACATGTAAACGGAATTTAGGATCCAAGTACAATCGAGATCAACATGAATTCAATAATAAACTATAGTGAAATTGGTAATATTATCGCTCTAGGATGCCATATTGCTGTAGGTACATCATTGACGGCCATCTTGACTGTACAGTCTGTACCTTGTCTGCATACCATATAAGCATGCTCACTTCCATTTGTTTGTTCCTTTACTCTCAGCTGGTAAGGACAGTTGTACATACAAGGAACTATCTAACCAAGAACTCGGCATTGCGAAGCTGTATGTATTTTGTGAATGGCTTTCTTTGCATCCACTCATAACTGAGTTAGAGAGCACAGCAGAATTGGAACAAGCTCACATAAGATGATTGTTTTTGGACATCACCTTAAAGTTCTTGATGGAGTGCAGGTGAGTGTCTTTCTGCTCATCTCAGATAGTTGAAACACAAAAATCCAGATCAGTACTATTCTGAAATTTACAAGGAGTTTACTGAAAAGACTGACACTAAGTTAAACTAGATTGAATGATTAAGGTAAAGTAATTTTAATCTATTCATAGATGTCCTGTGGTAAACATTTTATTGTAACTGATACAAGCATTCCCTGGAGTTCGTTGTGGTGGCTACCATCTAAGAAGTTATATGCTACAATTTTAAAACTTATAAGAAGTCACTCTTGTAAGCTGGATAAGTAAATAGATCTTGACAATCTGTATTTGGGAAAAAGCATCAAATATAGATATGTATTTATTTATGCCACTGATGCCTCACAAAATTAAATATATACTGAAATGAATAGTACTAAAGAATCCAACTTTTGTGACCTATTTTTGACTTGCAACTAAACAATTTTCAAAATTTTTCATACCGTGTTCTGAGATTATACCTTGCTTATGTTAGCTTTTAGTCTTCGAAAGATGTACTTAACTCTCTGCATTAAGGGGTTTAGGCCAGGATTGAGTAATGTTGGAAACTTGCATTTATTCGTTTGTCATTTGGTGCTTTAATTATCTTCCCATGATAGCTATTTAAAGATTGATTTTATGTCACTCAGGAATTCTTATGTGAGAAAGGGATTGGTTTTGTACGTATAGATGGAAGCACACTGGCTAGAGATAGACAGTTGGCTGTGCTATCACTCCGATCATCAGATGAGGTTTGTCTTTCATTCTCCTATAGTTTAACTTGAGTAGTACTCTCCTCAATCTTTATTTCCTCTATATTTTTGTGTATTATTACACAAAGATTTATCAGAAACTTATTCCAAGTAAGCTGCACGCTAAGCATGTCAGTCATATTATCCCAGCTGGGTGTTATCACTAGGCTTCCCTTTTTCTCCAAGAGTTCTACTGGACACTATTTTGATGTATATTTATTTATTTTGTCAAGTGATAGTCTTCTGGAATCTTTGATGTGGGCAATCTATTGTACTGCTTTGCACTATTGTGCCTTCTCTCCCTTTATTAATTACAATCTCGTGGTGGCCTTTTTAGTGATACTTAGTCTAATCAAATCCGTGGCTTCACCGTTTTCGTTTACTTTACCTAGACTCTGTGAGGATGAAAATAAGAATATGTTCTTCCGTGTTTTACATCTCTTCTTCTTTGTAAAGTCACATTTTGACATATCTTACCTTTATCAGATCAAGATTGCGATAATTGGTATAGAAGCTCGCGGGGTTGGGCTTGATTCCTCGTCTGCTCAGAGTGTTGTGTTCTTGGAACTCCCAAAGACCCCATCATTGATGCTTCAGGTATATAGACGAGGATGAAAATAAGAATATGTTCTTCCGTGTTTTACTTCTCTTCTTCTTTGTAAAGTCACATTTTGACATATCTTACCTTTATCAGATCAAGATTGCGATAATTGGTATAGAAGCTCGCGGGGTTGGGCTTGATTCCTCGTCTGCTCAGAGTGTTGTGTTCTTGGAACTCCCAAAGACCCCATCATTGATGCTTCAGGTATATAGACGGAATAAACCTTTCGTATTTGGTATTAGCTACGTATTTTTTATTTACAAAGAGATCTGAATATCCCTGGCTGATATTCAGTAACTATCTTGGATACTGGAATACTTCTAGCCATGTCAGGCTTTTACTATCATGTGCGCTACTGACCGTGCTCTTCTGTTGGAAACAAGGACATTCACTTTATTTTATTTTATTTATTTTTCTCTGCTTTGTCTGTGGATCCGATAAGAACATTTCCTGGTTCAGATTAGTGATTGTTTATTCATACGTAATTGTGAAAGGCCGAGGTACAGCTCACAGGCGAGGGCAAACTGCTGCAGTCCACATATACATCTTCTACGCAAAGGTGCCTTTTTTTTTCATTAAGTCACTTGTCTACAATTAGTTGACGCTTTTTCTTTGCAATACCATGGCTAATTTTTTTCATATTACAGGATACAATGGATAAGTCACGCTGGCGAAATCTGAACAAGAGTCTGCCCCGAGTCTGATCCACGACAAATGGAAAATATGACGCAGTAATGAAATTGTGGTAAATTTCTGGTTTCTATTTCTCTTTTTTCTCTGAGTATTTGATTTGTTATTCCAGCTGTCCATGTTTGTTGTATTGACCGATTGAAGATGTTTGTTATCTAGAAGCATGTGATAAAGGCGGGGTCCCTGCAAAATTGGATAGGTTACAACTTCCAGACTTTTGCTTAGCTCCAAATATGCAATTTTCAGAAGCCTATGACAATGAGGTAATTGCTGCAATGAGGTAATTGCTGCAATGAGGTAATTGCTGCAATGAGGTAATTCCTGCAATGAGGTAGATGTGAAGAGAAAGGTGAAGGTAGTTTTAACATAGCGGTCTCGGACTCATCCTATGAGGGCATGACTTTGACTTTGGTCTGTCGAAATTTAACGTTTTAATCTACCTGTATAAATCTTGAGTGGATACGGGTAAATCTGGACAAATAAATCAAGTCAATAGTGGACATGTTTAACACTGAAACATGGACAATTTGACTTGATGGATATATGTGGTTATAAAGTTATTTTTTGTCTATCTTCCACTTATAATAGGAAATTGCTCTTCCCTGAAAAGTCACAATTGTGGTTCAACAGGTTGCAACTTCTGATCTAGCTATTGAAAAAGCTCATCTTTCAGTTGAAGAAGAAGAAGTAATTGTTTCTGAGGCTGAAACTGAGCATCTGAGCGCTATATCTCCCAATAAGCTGGATGCGGGAAATGAACAGGCGGGAAACCTGAAAAGGTATGGTGAAAACTTGCCTTGCTCAAAGGTAGATAATTGTAATTTATCTTTTATTTTGGTTATATGTATGAGGAGTTGTACAATCTATTGGATATTACAGTCAAATGTGACGAGTCATCAACTGCATGAAGATGGACTGGTTCAACCGATGGAAGCTGATTGTTCCTCTAGTCCAGTGTCTTCTTTGCTGTTTGAGGTAAAATTTGCAATACGTTCTGGAGTTTCCTCAATCTCTATATCATCAATATGGGTTTGCTAGTGTAAGAGTATCTCATACCAGATAGCTGTTTAAGAAGTTTAGGCTTCTATAAATTTGGGGTTTGCTATGCTAAATTTCATATTGTCCTAATTGTAGACATTCTTGTTGGATGGCTTTCTGACAGCAATAGTGACCTATCGTTTTAAAATTCCCTTCCTAGCATTTAGAAGAGAAGGGTCCTTATTGGACTAATAGCCTGGATATTAGTGACATACTATCACATCCTTATATTGAATTCTAGAATGTCTGAAAGTATATACTGTTATTCAGAGGCAGTTTTTGCAGTAGCGTCACATATACCATTTACATTATTAAATTCTTCCAATAGTGCAACTGCGGATAAATTAGAAGAAACTTGTTGAATGAGCTTTTTCTATCATATTGACTTTGTATACTTCCAGGTAAGCCAATACACCGGAAGGATACATTTATACACCTGCACTCCTGGGACAGCTTCAAGACCAACGCCGCTTTTTGAAAATTTCCGACCCAAGGAACTTGAATCCAGAAACCCATCTACAGGCGATAAATACATCACTTCCGAATCTCTTAAAGACAACCCTATGGTCTTCTGACATTTATTGAACAATGGAATAGACCAAGGCCTATTGAGCAAAGAAAACTTCTTAGCAAGCCTTTGCAACTGCCTTTGTCTGTTGAATTATGCTACTTAAGAGAAAGCGTTAACCACAACAGAAAGGTAAATTTGACAGTCTTGTAGATCAAAATTCTGTGCATAAAAGGTTTCTCTTACACAATACGCGTCATCTGTCATAGATCAAGATTCTGTTCAGTCTCTGTATGCTTTTGCATTGTCTTCTTTTCCTTAATGCAATGTCTTCTTTGCCTTAATGCATTGCATTATGTCTTTTTCTCGTATGCATAGCCTACTTTGCTGTGAATTGTTTGATTTGCATTACAGCCTTATGTTCTCTGTAACAGGGGTTAATTAGGGGTGGAAGCAAGCGACGGACTACACCCTTAAATGAGATTAGCTTACCTTTACCACTAGATGCTACATTGAAGAAGGTTTGTCTTCGTAATGGCTTTAATGGGAAAGAAAAAGAATATACTCAAGGTTGGAGCCTTAGCAAGCAAAGAACCACTCTGCAAGCTCTGTCAAAAGCCATGCAAGTAAGTGGAACTTACGTTCTGTTTCTTTATTCCATTTTATTGATATTTAACTTCTTTTCTTTTATTATTAGAGGAAGAAGTGCCAAGGAATCTGAATATTTTGAGGATCTTTTTTGTAATCTCGACTGCTTTGAGGACTACCTCTTAAAAACAAGCAATAGATTTGTACGTCAGGTTAGGCAACGAAGTTCAAAATCTAACTATATTTAACATTGTAATATCCAAATGTGAAATTCAGACACCGATCGTTTGTCTTTAAAAATTCTTAATGTGCTATTTGTACATTACATTTCTAAATTTCATTGGACTTGAGAATCTCAGGAACTTCATAAAATCGAACGCGGGATCTGCATAAGCTGCTCAAACGCAACTATGTTTAGAAAGTAGCACCAATGTTGGCATCTCGGAGCAATTTGTGAGTCATTTGAATTAAGATGTAATATGCTCCCTCTAATTTTATGCAAAATGTACCTGCATTTCATGTCCAAGTTATTTCTTTTTTTCGTATAGGAAAATGAGATGTGTTACATTGCAACTATATTTGCTGCTGTCTAGGCATTTAAACATTGTATGATTAACGCTCCAGAATGTAGTACCGTTTCGTGAATTCATGTTTGGTGTTGTGTAGGCTCGACATACTTGTGAATGATCCAACGGAGGGCAATGCTTGGCATGCAGATCATATCAGTGTTACATGAAACATGAAGTAAATTAGATAGATTAATATCTAATTTATTTAGTCAAAGATTGAGTTAATATATATTGTAGTATAATATCTATGTTAATCAATTATAGCCATTAGTCTACGTCAACTTTAGGAATATAAAAATTCTAGTATTAATTGTTGTAACCGCTGTAAATTAGTATAAATGGTGAAGTAGAACGATAAATAAGATATATTTTTTCAGAAAGAAAATACTTTTGACATGGTATCAGGGCGGAATTGATTTTTTTTTAAAAAGTTTTTGGGTGGTGAGATTTTTCTGAATTTCGAGAGTATTTGGGTAGTGAGATATTTTTTTCTTTTGAAAATTTGGGTGTTTTAGTTTTATTTCAGATTTTTGTTCTCGTGGATCTGTTTTTCTTGGTTACGTCATGTCATTGGATAAATTCGAGCCGGTTGATATTAAATTTACGGGGAAAAATTATTATGCTTGGAAATTTCAATTTCAATTTCAATTGTATGTGAAAGGAAAATAATTATGGGGTCATATTGATGGGAGTAATCTTGCCTCTCTAGATGCTAATGCTTTGTCCAAGTGGGAAATCAAAGATGTTAGAATCATGACTTGGATTCTTAGTTCACTCGAACCTCATCTTGTTCTCACCTTGAAGTCCTATAAAACTGTTGCTGGTATTTGGAATTATCTAAAGACAATTTATAATCAAGACAACTATGCTAGGAGATTTCAATTGGAGTATGAGTTGGCTAATTACATTCAAGGAAGTCTTTTCGTTGAAGCATATTTTTTAGGTTTTCAAAGCCTTTGGGCAAATTATTCAGATATAATTTATGTTGATATTCCTGCTTCAGCTCTTTCTGCTATCCAGACAATGCATGCAACCAACAGACGAGATAAGTTCTTAATGAAGCTACGACCGGAGTTTGACATCACACTGTCTAATTTGATGAATCGTCATCGTGTACCATCTTTGGATGCATGTTTGGGTGAACTTCTTCGTGAGGAGCAGCGAATGATAACTCAGGCATCTATTGAACATCAAGATAGTATCTGTACACCGGTTCCGGTAGCTCATGTAACACAAGCGAGAAATAAAAATAGAGACATGCGTGTCATCCAATGCTATAGTTGTAATTCTTTCGGCCACATTGCTCGGGATTGTCCCAAAAAGGTTTGCAACTACTGCAAGAAACAAGGGCACATCATCTCTGCTTGTCCCACTCGACCTGAACGACGACAAGGTACTGCTTATCATGCCTCCACTAGTGCTTGTTCTACTGCATTGCCTACTGCCTCGCCGATTGTTCATGTTCCTTCTCCAACAACAAATCCAAACACACTCACTCCTGAAATGGTTCAACAAATGATAATTTCTGCTTTTTCTGCTTTTGGACTCTCAAGTAATCCAAAACATTATTCCACACCATGGTATTTCGAATCTGGAGCCTCAAACCATATGACCAGTAACGTTGTTCCTCTGTCTAATGTTAAAAAATATGATGTAGATCTGAAAATTAACACTGCTGATGGTCAGTGCTGTCGGTGATCTTTCTTCCACATTCACTAATGTTTTTGTGTCTCCTGACCTCTCCACAAATCTTATTTTTGTTGGTCAATTGGTCGATAATAATTTACATGTCATTTTTTCTCCTTGTGGTTGTGTTGTGCAGGATCAAGTGTCAGGAAAGATGATTGCGACGGGTCCTAAAGTGGGACGACTATTTCCATTATATAAGTCTCATTCCACTGATATTCTTAGTTTTTCTCTTTCGTTTGCTTGTAATGTTGTTGGTTCTCGAAACCAAATGTGGCATAGAAGTCTAGGTTATCCACATTCTGATGTACTTCGTACTTTGGTTCATTCTGGATTACTGGGAAATAAAACAAGTTCTTCTCATGATATTTCTTTTGATTGTACATCATGCAAACTTGGTAAAAGTAAGGTTTTACCTTTTCCTCATCATTCATCTCGTGCTTCACAATGTTTTGATGTTATTCATAGTGATGTTTGGGGGATTGCACCCATTGTTTCTCATGCACACTACAAGTATTTTGTTACATTCATTGATGATTTTAGTCGTTTTACTTGGGTTTACTTCCTTCAGGTTAGAGCTTAAGTTTTTTTCCAGTTTTTAAATGCTTTCTTGCATATATTGACACTCAATTTTCTGCCAATATAAAAGTTTTACAATCTAATTCTAGGGGTGAATACATGTCACATGAGTTTCAAAAAAATTTTCAAAATAAAGGGATTCTCTCTCAGCGTTCTTGTCCTCCGACACCATAACAAAACGGTGTTGCTGAGAGGAAAAATCGTCA
Source organism: Limnanthes douglasii subsp. nivea (assembly GCA_036936605.1). Classification (NCBI taxonomy): domain Eukaryota; kingdom Viridiplantae; phylum Streptophyta; class Magnoliopsida; order Brassicales; family Limnanthaceae; genus Limnanthes; species Limnanthes douglasii. The sequence continues at coordinate 273,224,071 of JAUPFV010000001.1, read as the reverse complement.
CCTTCTTGATGTGGTAAGAACTATTTTAATTGAATAATATGTTCCTCCTCATTTTTTGTGTGAAGCACTTTCTACGACTGTTTTTTTATTAATCGCTTACCTTCTCCTACGTTAAATCACGTTTCTCCTTTTTATAAGTTGTTTGGTCACTCTCCTTCATATTATGATCTTCCTACCTTTGGATGTGTTTGTTTTGTACACCTCCCTACTCATGAACGTCATAAACTTACTGCTCAATCTGTAAAATGTGCTTTTCTTGGTTATGTTATTCCTCATAAGGGTTATGTTTGTTATGATCCTCATGCTCGTCGTCTTCGGGTCTCTAGGAATGTGATTTTTTTTAAAATCAATATTTTTTCCATCTCATGTTGATCCTCCTCCTGCATCTGTATCTCTCATGCCTAGTTTTTATGATATTCCAAATCTATAGAAAGATTTAAACCTGGTTTTGTGTATCGACGACGTAATCGAGATGAGTCTGGTCCCACTACTGTGATCCTCTCTAATATTGTCTCGACACATGATCCTGCTCTTGATTCCACAACTCTTCGTCGATCTGCTCGTCCTTCTTGACCCCCTGATAAGTATGGTTTTTCTTCTTCGGTCTCTCTTGTAACTACTTTATCTAGTATTTCAACTCCCACTAGCTACAAACAAGCCATGGAACATGAGTGTTGGCAAAACTCAATGTAAGTAGAACTTCAAGCACTTGAGGAGAATCATATATAGGATATTGTTCATTGTCCACCTACAGTTAAACCAATTGTGAGTAAGTGAGTTTTCTCTGTGAAACTACGTTCTGATGGCTCTTTGGAGCTATATAAAGCTCGTCTTGTAGCTCTGGGTAATAAACAAGAATATGAGATTGATTATGAGGAAACATTTGCTCCTGTTTCCAAAATAACCATCGTTCGAAACATTTTGGCTATTGTTGCTTCACAATCGTGGCCGTCGCATCAAATGGATGTTAAGAATGCTTTTCTTCATGGAGATCTTCAAGAATAGATTTACATGAAGCTTACATATGGTATGAGTACTTATTCTCCTCATGATGTCTGTAAGTTAAGACGTTCTTTGCATGGGCTCAAACAAGCACCTCGACCTTGGTTTGAAAAGTTTCATCGTACACTTCTTTCTTTCAATTTTACCCAAAGTCAGTACGATTCTTCTTTATTTTTCCATACATCTACATCGGGTATAGTCCTTCTCTTGGTTTATGTGGATGATATTATCATCACTGGTATCGGTTGTAGTTTGATTACTAAGCTTAAAAAACAGCTACATGCAACTTTCCATATGAAAGAACTTGACCAACTTACATACTTCTTAGGATTAGAAGTTCATCGTCGGGCTAATGGTATTTTTTTAAACTAACAAAAGTATATTCAAGATCTTATCACTTTGGCTGGTCTGAAGGATGCTTTTTCTGTTGATACTCCTATGGAGGTAAATGTCAAATTTAGGAAAAATGAAGGGAACCTTTTGGATGATCCTACTCTTTTTTGGCGCTTGGTTGGGAGTCTTATCTACTTGACAACTACGCGCCCAGATATATCCTATGATGTTCATCAAGTCATCCAGTTTATGTTCTCTCCTCGACATCTACACCTTGCTGCAGTTCGACGAATCATTCGTCATCTTCAAGGCTCGCCTACTCGTGGTTATTCTTTCCAGTTGGCTCATCTCTTCAACTTGTTTCCTATAGTGATGCTGATTGGGCTGGATGTCCAGATACACGTGGATCTACTACAGGTTGGTGTATGTTTTAGGCGATGCTCTACTTTTTTGGAGGTGTAAGAAACAAGATTGTGTTTCTAAAGCCTCTACCGAAGCCGAGTATCGTGCCATGTCTAGTGCTTGTTCCGAAATTGTATGGCTACGCGGTCTTCTTATGGAGGTTGATTATCCTCAAACAACTTCTACCCCTCTTCATACTGATAACACTAGTGTCATTCAGATTACCACCAATCCTATTTTTCATGAGCACACCAAACACATTGAAGTTGATTGTCATTCCATTCAAGATACTTTGGAAAAACGGGTGATATCTCTTCCTCACATCTAATCTGATCTCCAGGTGGCTGATATTTTCACCAAAGCTATGACTCGTCAGCGACATCAATTTCTTATTGACAAATTGTTACTGGTTGACTTACCAGCATCAATTTGAGGGAGGGCGTTACAGGAAATAAATTAGATTAATATCTACTTTATTTAGTCAAAGATTGATTTAATATATATTGTAGTATAATATCTATGATAATCAATTATAGTCAATAGTCTACGTCAACTTTAGGAAAATAAAGATTCTAGTATTAATTGTTGTAACCGTTGTAAATTAGTATAAAAGGTGAACAAGAACGATAAATAATATATACTTTTTTAGAAAGAAAATACTTTTGACAATTAGTCCTGTATACCGTGGCGGAGGTATTATTTGGTATTTTTTTTTGTTACTTCTATGTACGGATTTGCTCCCCCTGAAAAGGTTTTTGATAAATTCATAGGTGATATAGGCTATGGTAAACCATAGTAATTTTTTTGTTATGCTTGACGGTGCGAGTGAAACTTTAATTATAAATGAATGAAATTACAAACTTGAGAGCTAAGTTTGCCTCTAAAATAAAAAAAACAACTTGAAAAGACATGCATGAAGAGAATAAAAAAAATAAGTGCTATCCATCTATGTATCCCGTCCCGAAGCATCTAGCTTCAAAATTCTGTAAAGATGACGTGGTAGTTGTGCTCAAGAAGGCCATTCTATCGAGCCATGGCATACACATCTAACCAAGGTCTGATAATGATTTTGGTTTTGATTTTGTTGCTTAGGTCATCGAGGTTAGCCCAGAAGTGCACGGTAAAGAGGTGGATGATGATGACTTTTGGTTGTAGTTCCTGGAAGCGCTTATTCTGGAGATAAAAACACTCAGACCTAGTAACTTGGACCCAAGAACTAAAGCTGAATAGTATTACAGATAACAATAGAAACCTCCAACCCAAATCACCTTTGTTGTTATGTCGTATAAGTCGACAGTTTTTTTTAAACTCTTGGGCTGTTGATTCACAGGATAAGAGATGTAATGGATAATAATACTTCTTGGTATTATTTTGATGATTATTTTATTGTGAGGAAATTAGAAGATTTTTCTACGCGATAAGAAATGCAACTCTGCTCCAAGAATAAGAATGCGAATGCGAAGGCCTAAACCTACACATGTTCGTTTTCATTTGGTTTTTAATAGTCTCGCAAAAGGATTCTTGCCAGAACATATAGGAATTGTAAAATTCTCCTTGATCATAAGGTGTTATTATTGCTAAAATTTGATGAACTAAACGAATAAACTTCGCTCTCTAATAACCAGCATCGAAAGTAAACGCCCTCAAAATTTATCTAAATTATATTATTAAAGTATGAATTTATAAATTTTACCAATAATTTTTTTTTTCCATCCGAACTTATTTGTAGGTTTTTAGAATTTGAAACGGACACCCAGACCTTGACTCATAGTTAAACCGAGTCAATTTTCGGGTTGGAAGCATATCTAAATTGAGGAGAGTACGCGTGTGATAATCCACTTAGGGAAGATGAGAAGACGTAAGCCTTGATAAGGCGTATAGATAATTGGATATAAAACGTGGACATCGTACGTCACTGTCGCTTAGGATTCTGCATTTTGTTATCGTTAGGTGTGCGTATTTATTTTTGATCATCTGTCTATATACGAATGAGATGAAATATTTCTCACTAAACATCTATAGGATATCAAAGCATGTTATCGCTTAGGCTCTTGATAATTTCGAACTGGTCGGGCATCGATACGGTGGTCTACACCCGGAGAGCCTTCTCTACGGTTTTCAATCATCGGCTCTTTCCCTTTGCCTTCACGGGCTCTTTTGTTATCTAAAGCCCTCTCCTTTTCAGCGTTCAGCTTCGCGATGTCCTCCATTAATTGTCTTCTCGTTATGATAAGAGTTGATCGCATATCCCGACCATGCGCATAATATTCACGGTCCGGTGCCTCCTTGCCTTCGGACAATGAAATGGTTCAGGCCATCTCTCTCCCGACCCTCTCCCCAGTTGCCTCATCATTCATTACTTAAGGTTAAGTCGTGATTTTCGAAGAAAAGTTTTCTTTTAGGTATCACGTGTTCCCACAGACGACGCCAATGATGAGAGAATAAATGACAAGAATGAGGAATCTTGGATCTTGTGCTTGATGTGACTAGAGCTAAAAGTGTAGAGAGAGAAAGTATAAAGAGAATTTATTAAAGAATGTCCACCTACCCAAGAATAAAGGGGCTCCCTTATATAGTGGGGAAAGTGGGACCCATTTATGTCTTTGGTAGTCTTTGACTATTTCATAATTAGTCCTTTACAAACTACTTTATTTACACATTGTCTTCTAATAAACAATAAATACACTAATTGGTATATTTCACTTCTCCCTTTTTCAATTAACTCCTATCCTATTGGGCTCAGCGAATTACTTCCTTATCAAACGCCACACTTATAGTTTCAACAAAAACCTATTTCGATGATTACTCTAATGGCTTGTCCAAGTCAAAACACTCAACTTTTGTAATATTTTATCTCAACAAAATAAAATATTTTTCTTCAATTAGCTTTTGGTCGAGATGATTTCAATAAAGCAAATTGGAGACATAGTTTTGATACAAAACTGACCCTCGTATAAATGATGGTAGCTCAACACATTGACTACTATACAATTACGTAATTTCATTATTCTACCTCGTACCAATCGTTATAAATAAGCTACTTATAATGAGATTATTAATCAGACCATGACTCGGGTTCTAATTTTAGATAAGTCATGTACAATTAATAGTGTAGACCCGAAAATATAATTAAAAATTAAAAATTACTTTATGAAACTTTTATAATAATGTTATTATCTTTCATCGTTTAATTTTTTTTTAAATGTTAGAAGATTAAAAATATCGTCATGGTTATCAAAGGAGTTCATATAAACAAAAATATACATATCATCCAACATGTTATATTTGAAATACGATCATGATTTACTTTTATAAATATCAAATTGATCGTATTTATCAATAATTTGAGATTAAAGATGGTTAATATAAAATATTCAACGCCACATGTAATATAAAATGGAACCTTGAGATAAAACCATAAATGGGCAAAACAATCGTAAAATGTTACAAATAAGTATAATACATGAGAATTATGAAACCACTTATAAATTATTGTTTATTGAACTATAAATTTTGGAGAGTGAAAATATAACTTATGATTCTTTCGAAAGACGATTCATCAATAAATATGTTAGTCTCTTTTGGTGGTGGTCATGTCTTGTAGTCGATTGTGTACCAGTGGTATATTATTAGTTTTAGAAATCAAGATAATAACTCATTACATAAAGAAAAAATATATGTATTATACTATTAAAAAAATCTTTAGTGTTGTACCCATGTTTGTATTCATCATAATTTTGTCCATCATGATAAATTAATCCATAATCCATCAAAATCTTATGAAACTTAAGTTGGCTTAATCCATAAATGCAAATACTAGAAATATAAATTAATGACTTTTAAACAATTTAATCAATTATCACATTGATTGTATTTTTTATCAATCATTTGAGATTAAAAATGGTCAATATAAAATAATTCAACAACACATATTATAGATAATGAAAGCGTTATAGAAAACAATATATTGTTAGAACAATAAAAAAATATTACAAACCACTGTAAAACATGAAAATTATAAAACTACTTATAATTTGTTATTTATTGAACTATAAATATGATGGGTTCTGTTGATTGGGGTGTGAAATACAACCGATCACCGTTTCGAAATGTGATTCACCAATAAATATGTTAGTATTTTTTTGTGGTAGTTATGTCTTGTAGTTGATTGTGAATGGATGGTATAACATCAGTTTTAAAAATCAACAGAAGAACTTATTCCATAAAAATATAACATTGTGTTCAATGTGTGATACTACTGAATAAATGTAGAAAATAGTGTTTCGTTTCCGGATAATCTCTGAAGTCTTGTAAACAATTTCTTATTGAAATATTTTTGGGGTTCTCCAAAAATTTCAATTGGATAAAATCAGAGATATGTACTTTGAACATAGAGGATGAAAATGATATGATTTCCTTTTCAACAGAACCCATATTTATAAATTTGACCAACCAAAATACAGTTTTGAAGTTAGGGCAGTTAGGGTCTCTCAACCGGTTTTGTGTTAAAACGGTCAAATTTTCAAATTTGAATAAAACGGTCAAATTTTCAATTTTGAAATTCTGTTGACTTGCAACAGTAGCCGATTTAACCAAAATAAAATTTTTCCAAGCTGACCTGTCAGCTCGACCCCAGCCAGGGGCTCCGCCCTTGACCCCGCTAATCGTGATATAATCTAACAAGCGTGCACTCCGCACTCTACGACTTGTTTGATAATATATCATGATTAAATTGGTCGACTAGTCGATCCAATTACACTAAAATAAATAACAATCTTCCCCCATTTTAGTGTAATTAATGATCTACTAAACACAATCATATCAAATATCAAATTTATGCATAAATGAAATATCGTAACGATTGAATTTCACATTAGTATATTACACATTCCAAATATTCGAATATCAAGGTATCACTAAGGATTGAACCTTTACTATTCACAATGAATACATGAAGATAATATACACATAAATTTACATTCTCACTTGTTCTTACTTGACACTATATTTTACTAGCCTTGTGTCCTTATCCTTCTTAAGCATATCAAAGCCAAGTCCTAGCTTCTTGAAGCGGCTAAACTTCATGCTCAAATAGGTAGTTCTTTTCATCTTGCACCTGCATATGCAATTTTTCAAAAGAGCTATTAAGAAGATAATCTTCAACCTTCACAACTTGTAGTTCTGAACACATACCTTGGGATGATATACAAATGTGTTCCAATATCTTGATGTTAAGCTTTCCACATTGAATTCAACACCTAATGTCATATTAGATGGGAATTGGGTATCTCAACATGAGAGATTTCAAATGGACTTTAATCCCATCCCAATAGCCGATTTGTGCACGAGATCTCTATTTAACCCCTTGGTTAAATGATCGGCTAAGTTATATTGAGTTCTCACAAACTCTACTGAAATAACATCATGCGTGATACGCTCACGAATCATACTGTGTCTAACACCTAAATGTCTAGACCTCCCTTTGTAAACTTGTCTATAAACATTGGCCAAGGCAGCCTCACTATCACATCTGATAGATATAGGTGATATCGGTTTGGGCCACAACGGAATTTCATACATTAAATTTCTTAGCCACTCAGCTTCTTTACTCGATGCTGCTAATGCCACAAACTCTGATTCCATTGTTGAATCAGTAATACAAGTTTGTTTCTTAGATGCCCAAGAGATAGCACCTCCCCCAAGTAGAAATACCCATCCACTTGTGGAAGAATGATCTTCCATATTCGAAATATAACTCGCGTCTGAATATCCTTCAAGTACAGAAGGAAATCCGGTATAAGTTAAACCATAATTCATGGTTCCTTTCAAATACTTGAATACTCGATTTAAAGCTTGCCAATGATGCGAACTAGGATTGCTAGTATACCTACTAAGTTTTCCAACAGCAAAGGCAATATCCGGCCTAGTGCTAGTCATGGCATACATAAGACACCCGATGGCTCTCGAGTATTCAAGTTGAGATACAGCAATACCTTTATTAGGTAGAAGCTTAAGACTAGGATCTATAGGTGTGCTTACCGGAGAACAATCTTTAAAATTAAATTTATTTAATATCTTCTCAATTAGTGAGATTGAGAAATCGATATACTATTGTTCTTTCGCTTGATTCTTATACCAAGAATCATTTCAGCTTCCCCCAAATCCTTCATCTCAAAGTTAGATGATAAAAAATTCTTCGTTTCATTAACCTGATTTTGGTCAGTACCAAAAATCAACATATCATCCACATATAGACAAATCATAACTCCTTTACCAGAATTATCAAATTTGCTATATACACACTTGTCTGCTTGGTTAAGAATAAATCCATTAGACAATATCACATTATCAAATTTTTTATGCCAATCTTTTGGTGCTTGTTTCAAACCATACAAAGACTTTTTCAACTTGCATACCTTGTTTTCACAACCAGGCATCACAAACCCTTCGGGTTGTTTCATATAAATCTCCTCATCCAAATCACCATTCAAGAATGCTGTTTTCACATCCATTTGATGAATTACAAGATTGTATACAGATGCAAGTGCAATCAACAATCTAATAGTGGAAATCCTAGCAACCGGAGCATAAGTATCAAAGAAGTCAATGCCTTCTCTTTGTCTAAATCCCTGGATAACAAATCTAGCTTTATACCTTTCAATAGTGCCATCTACTTTCATTTTTCGTTTAAATATCCATCTATTTCCCAATGATTTGCACCCAGGAGGTAAATCAGCCAACTCCCATGTATTATTATGCATGATAGACTCTATTTCATCCTGGATAGCTTCTTTCCAGAATGCAGCATCCCTTGATGCCATAGCATCACTAAAAGTCCTTGGATCATCTTCAATAACAAAACAGTATTGATATTGATAGTCAATCTTATCTCTTGACCCTTCAACTAAATATAGTTGAAAATCAGATCCGTACGACTTAGCTTTTCTGGCTCTAGTACTTCTCCTTGGTTCAGAAGGTCCAGGTACACAATTGGTACCACTTGATATATTTTCAATTTCACTTGAGTTCCTATTCAAAGAGTTTTGAATCAAATCTCTAGGTCTAGGTATAGAAGTAAATCTCTCTTCATCAAATATTGCATCTCTTGACTCGATAACTGTGTTCACCGACACATAGTCATTAGATTCTAACACATAGAACCTATATGCAATGGAATGCTCAGCATACCCAATGAAGATACAATCTATACCTCTTTCACCCAAATTTTTCCTTTTAGGTTCAGTGAGTCTTACAACAGCTCTACAACCCCAAACTCTCAGATAATTTAGTGTTGGAGGCTTCTTAAACCAAAGCTCATACGGGGTCATCTTATTCCTTTTTAGTAGGAACACGATTCAATAAATAACAGGCTGTTAACATAGCCTCACCCCAGAATCCTTCACTCAAACCCGAATAGGACAACATGGAATTAACCATTTCTTTCAAAGTCCTATTCTTCCTTTCAGCTATACCATTTTGTTGTGGTGTATAAGGAGCCGTGGTTTGATGAATTATACCCGTAGACTGAAAATATATAGGATCATAATATTCACCTCCTCTATCCGTACGTAGATTTTTAATCAAATCATTCTTATGTAGCTCAACTTCTTCCTTATAGATTTTAAACTTATCAAGAGCTTCATTTTTAGCATGCAACAAATAAATGTAGCAATATCTAGATGCATCATCAATAAAAGTAATAACATACTTTTTATTTCCTAATGAAGGCGTAGCATGGAAATCACATAAATCGCTATGTACTAGTTCCAACATTTTGGAAACTCGGTTAACATTATTGAAAGGTTTTCTAGTTATCTTAGTTAACATGCAAGTTTTACATTTTTCATTATTTGCATCAACAGGAGGAATAAGGCTCATTTTAGACATGTCTTTTATTCTTTCATAATGAACATGTCCTAATCTAGCATGCCATAATTCTGTTTTATTTATATTTCTACACACAGTAGTAGAAGTCATGCAAACAGAATCATTTTCGAACGAAACATTAATATTTAACATAAACATACCATTACATAAATATCCGAATCCCATAAATACACCATGTTTTGACAAAACATATTTGCCACTTTCGTACACTTGTTTGAAACCACAATTGTTTAAAACAACACCAGACAAAAGATTCTTTCGAATCCCAGGAACATACAATACATTGTTCAATAATATGTACTTTCCAGAAGTAAATAGTAATTTAACATTTCCTAGTCCTTTGATTGGTTCGGTAGCAACATTTCCCATCTTAAGTGAAGGTCCTTCTTCAATCGGTTGAAAATTACTAAACCATCGAAGATCTTTACATACATGACTTGTTGCTCCCGAATCAACCCACCAAGCAACATCATCATCCTGCACATAAAATGCTTCAGATATTAGAGATATATAATTTTGACCAGAATTAGAATTCTGAAATAAAATCTGACCTTGTTGCTTTTCAGGATCCTTAGATCCACTTGAACCAGCATTCTGTCCACTTGAACCAGCATTGTTCCCACTTGAACCAACATTATTTTTTCCTTTTCCAACTCGACAATCCCTTCTAAAGTGACCAGGTTTGCCACATTTCCAGCATGTTATTTTAGGCTTTTTGCTGTTAAAATTACTGTTTTTGTTGTTTCCTTTAAACTTTCGTTTATTCCCCTTATCTGTATTTCCATTCTTAAAGAATCCGCTGCTTTCAGCCATATTTACAGATGAGTTTCCCACTTGGTTTTTACCCTTGGGATTACTTAATTCATCTTGAGCCCTTAGAGACTCTTCAATCTTAAAATGACTACCAAGTTCGACTAGAGTCATTTCTTCCTTGTTGTGTTTCAGTGTGTGTTTAAATCTTTCCACGAAGGAGGCAATTTGTCAATAACAGAAGAAACCGAAATACATTCGTCCATTTTCATATTGTGTTGAACAAATTGACCCAGAATTCTTAGTAGTTCATTATACTGTTCCATTACAGGTCTAGAGTCAACCATTTTGTAATTTATAAAATTACTAACTAGGAACTTCCTACTAGAAGCATCTTCTGCCATGTATTTTGATTCTATAGAATCCCATAATTCTTTTGCAGATTCGACATTTTGGTATACATCAAACAAAGTATCAGACATACCGTTTAATATATGGCCTCGGCAAATGTAGTCGTCATTCTCCCACTTGCTGCGCCTCCTCGTTTGTTCCAATGTTTCATTCTCAGTGATCTCTGGCCAGGGGGTACTCAAGACATACACAACCTTGAGTGTAGTCAACAGAAAATGCATCTTTTTCTGCCATCGTCTGAAATCATGTCCTTCGAACTTGTCCAACTTAGCGAATTTACTTGTCATCTCCTTCGCAGATTCTCCTCCGTTCGTCATCTCTATCTTCATCAACAAGACCAGATTATTTCAATAAAATGTAGAAAATAGTGTTTCGTTTCCGGATAATCTCTGAAGTCTTGTAAACAATTTCTTATTGAAATATTTTTGGGGTTCTCCAAAAATTTCAATTGGATAAAATCAGAGATATGTACTTTGAACAGAGAGGATGAAAATGATATGATTTCCTTTTCAACAGAACCCATATTTATAAATTCGACCAACCAAAATACAGTTTTGAAGTTAGGGCAGTTAGGGTCTCTCAACCGGTTTTGTGTTAAAACGGTCAAATTTTCAAATTTGAATAAAACGGTCAAATTTTCAATTTTGAAATTCTGTTGACTTGCAACAGTAGCCGATTTAACCAAAATAAAATTTTTCCAAGCTGACCTGTCAGCTCGACCCCAGCCAGGGGCTCCGCCCCTTGACCCCGCTAATCGTGATATAATCTAACAAGCGTGCACTCCGCACTCTACGACTTGTTTGATAATATATCATGATTAAATTGGTCGACTAGTCGATCCAATTACACTAAAATAAATAACAAAAAATTCATAAACATTTCCTATGTTGTTGCAAGCCTGTAATCATAATGGTGGTCTTGTCATGTAGTTGAATAGGTACTGGTGGTATACCATTAGTTTTAAAAATTAAGAGAACAATTTATTACATCAAGAAGTAACTTTATGTTTATATGTCTTGTATAACTAAAAAAATTCTTAAAGATGTCCTATGTTGTTGTAACCGTGCTTGTATTTATCATAATTTCTTCTATCGTGATAAATTAATCCAAAATCCATCAAAATCATATGTACTTTTATTAAATCAATAATCTTACGCTTACTCAATCCATAAATTAAATTATTGAAAAATCAGTTAATAACATCTCTAAATAATTTCATCAATTATCACATCTTATCGTATTTTTATCATTCATTTCAGATTAAAAATGGCCAATATAAAAAATTTCACCAACACATGTAATAGAAAATTGTACCCTTTATATAAAAACATAGATGGTCATAACAGTCACAAAATGTTACAAATAATTAATTGTAACACATAATTTATCAAACCAATTGTAGTTTGTTAAGTAGTTTGTTATTGGTAAAATTATAAATTATAAATATGTCCGGTTTGGCTGATTGAAGTGTGAAAATATGTTTTGAAAAATAATTCGCTAATAAATATGTTAGCCTCTTTTAGTGGTGATTAAATCAAAGTATAGAATTAGTTTTAAAAATTAGAAAAATAACTTATTTAATAAGAAATAGTTTCATGTGTATATGTTCGATACTATTAATATTTTTAAACATGTCCGTTGTTGATGTAATCACGTTTATATATATTAGGACGTCCGAATACAAAAATTTAAACACCGAAGTATATATCAAATCTTACAAAACCTCAAAATTTTGAACACCAAAATGAAAAATATATTAATGTTAGTTATTAATACATACTTTTTATTTCTTTTTCTTTTTTGTTGCGTTATTGATTGAATTCGTGGCACTGGGTTTACACTCGTGACGCCGAGATGTAAACCATAGTTACTGATTGATCTCGTGGCACTTGGTTTGCTAAACCATAGTCGCCTTATACCATCAAGCCATGTCGCTCGGTTTACACTCATGACGTTGAGATGCAAACCATAGTCGCCTTATACCATCAAGTCATGACGCACTAGGTAAGATGGTTTGCAAATTTCTAATTTGTTTTCAGATTCGGAATCTAATAATTAGTTTAGTAGTTGCTGTTTTAAATTTTTTTTAAACTATACTTTTTCGAAAGCTATTATGGGTTTATGGGTTTGGTTGTAGTTAATGATTGACAATTTTTTCCAAACCCGTGGGTATCCGATTTGAGCCGATTCGATTGAACGGGTTATGCGTTTTAATAAAATTTCATGGACGGATTGTGAGTTTAAAAATTTACTATCCTTCGGATCTGGGATGGGTTGTGGTTTAAGAAATTTTCCACGAATACCCAACGCGAACCCACTAAATAAACCGGATACACGCTAAATTAATAATATATAAAATAATATATTATTCAATATTATTTATTAAACTCTAAAATAATGTATTATATTCCGTAATACCAAAACCATATATTATTTGCTAATACATACCATATATTCTGAAAAATATTATTCTACATATAAATATTAAATTTAATTTTTTTAATTTATTCAGTTGAAATTTACTTGTTAAAACAAATACTATCATTATTAACCGAGTTAATTTTTTTTTACTAATATTTGCTAATTATCGATAGATGTAGTATATTCTTAAAAATATTAGATTTAAATATTAAATTTGATTCTTCAATTTTTTAATTTTTTTTATTAATTAAATTAATTTTTTTACTACGTATACCAAAATTGTATATTATTCTTAATATATATAAAAACCATATATTAATTATTAATAATATAACAAAAATATAAAATATTTGTTAATTATTACTTTTTTTTAAGCAAAGACCTTATATTTAATAATGAAATTTGATTACAAAATTAGGTCAGTTTATAGAGCCAAAATTAAAGCCAAGATTTCAACAAAATTACATTTGAATTGTTGTTAATTATTACTTATATGTAGTGTATTTTTAAAAAATATCACTCTAGATTTAAATATTTAATTTGTTTTTTACTTATTTTTAAATACTTTTTTTAATAATAATATTATTAGTTAGATTTAAAAATAAATTTTACTTACCAACGGATTTGGATAAGGAAAAAATATTAGGGTCAAGTTATATATACTCAAATGTGGTTTAAGTATACCCAATTTTGAGTTTACCGTATAAGTTTACCTAAATTTTTGACAAAAATACTCTTTTTTGGTATATAATGTTTTTTTACTAAGCTTCATCCACCTCATTTTTTTCTCTTACACTCTCTAACTTCTCTCTAAAACTTCCAAATTCTCTCTAATTTATCCGACGAACTAAAATATGGAAACTTAGTGTTAGTATCAAAATTAGGGTTATGGTTGAATTAGGTAAAAGAATCATAATTTTAGGGTGTTTGGAGGCCATTTTCCGCCCGGAATTCGGTCGAAAAATGGTCGGCAGCGAAGGCTGAGCGCACCATAGGTACATGGGGTCTGTACCAGCCGGTACGCCCCCCTCTGTACCGATGGTATTTATTTATGTTTGATTTTGTGTTTTTATTAGAAGAGGTTTATAAAAAAAAGAGTTTGAATGTTTTTGAGGCAATTTTGAATGTTCATGAACAATTGAAGAACTTCACAAAATTGTAATAATATGGGGCTTGATCTAGTAGAGAGTTGGTGTTTTTTTGGTATACATAGTCAAATAGAGTGATTCATTAATTGAGTATATCTAGGATATACTTAGTGTTTTTTTTACTTAGCGAAAATTCAGATATTTAATGAAAGTTTTAGGGTTTTTTCGTTATAAAAAAATCAAACAAAAATCAACTACACTTTTTTATAATATACTTAAACTACATTTGGATATATATGGTCATATCCAAAATATGATTAACTTAGAAAAATAGAGATTAAGATACGAAAAATATAAAAAAAATAGGAAAATTGTACCAAAGGTACCTACTCAACTATTTTATTGTCATCTAGTACCCAAGGTTTGATCATTTGTCACTTAATACCCAACTCAACTACCTAATTATCACATAGTACCTAACTTTATTTTAATACCCTAACTACCCTCACCATTCATTTTTTTTTTAATTAAAGACTGATATTTGATTAAACTGAAAGTTTGAGAGTTACAAAGCGGGAAAAAGCCCGCCAAAATCAGAACAAAAGCCTAACTAAAGACTTATAATGACCAAACCCTAAAATGAAGCAACACAGGCTTCAATTCAAGTAGCAAAACAAGAAACACAAGAGCTCCAAATTTCCTAGACTAACAAATGATACAGCACATCCAACTTCAAGGCTTTACCAACTACAACTTCTGCACCAATAGATCGACAAGCCAAAAGGCATTAGTCCAGACGAACAGGTACCAAAACAGCAAAGCATCAGCAAAACCAACGACGAGAGCTTCAAATCATCAATCAGACAGACAACAAAACCATCCACCGAGCACCAGCATCAGAGCTGCACGTGAACAGCAGCGAAATCGGCAATGCAAATCAATCAGCAAAACAACAGAAGCTTCAAAACATCACTCTGACAGACAGCAAATCCATCCATCTAGCACCAGCAACAAAACATCACTTGAACAGCAGCCAAATCAGCAAAGCAAATCAATCAGCAAAGCAACGGAAGATTCAAAACATCACTCAGAGAGACAGCAAATCCATCTATCTAGCACCAGCAGCAGAGCAGCATTCGAACTCAGCAACAAAACTCCCAACAAAACAACAAAACTTAATCAGGAGTGTTAACATAAGGTACACCAAGGCTTTCAAGCACTAGAATAGATTTTAAAGCCATAAGAACATTCTCAAACACATACTCAGTTTTGATTTTGCATTTAAGAGTCCATCGCGCCAGCCAGTCGGCTGCACGATTCTGGATTCTAAAGATATGCTTAATTTTCATATTAGAAGTCAGTAAAGTTCTACAACAATTAATAACAGGAAAAAGAGCCCAGTGAAGAGCACCCATATTATCATTTTCAATAAAATTAACAAGTAAAGAAGAATCAGATTCTACATCCACAGAAGATAAGCCCTTAGAATGACAAGCAACCAATCCATCCATTAAAGCCCTAGCTTCAGCCATGATAGGAGACAATTTACCATATACATTACCACCAGCATGAATAAGATTACCTTCGAAGTCTCTAATAATATAACCAGAGCTGGCTTCACCATTAAAGATCACTGAAGCATCAGTGTTAAGCTTATACCTGCCCACAGAAGGATGAACCCATTGCAGAACAATAGGTCTAGAAGAAGATTTAAAACACAGGTTTAAGAAACCCAACCTTTTGGCAACAGCAACATCATTAATCCAATGCTTCAACTTAAACATATCAGCCTTATACATGAGGAAAATGATTCTATGAACCTCCTTAATAATAATGTTAGATGAAACAGATATGTTTTTAAACTTACAATGATTTCTATACTTCCAAATAGAACTGAAAATAATGGAAGGAATAACATTCCTAATGTGATTCTTCTTATTAGAACTGCCAAACCAAATTCTAGACATATGAACAGGAGTGATATGCCTACAAATCATTATATTAAAGAGCTCTGCAAAATGCAGCCAAACAGACCAAGCAATTTTACATGAAACAAAAACATGCTGCATAGTTTCACAATTAAAACAGAACTGACATTTAGAAGCTATTTGCATATGCCTTTTCATTAAAATCGAATCAGTGGACATATAATTTTTGACAATCTTCCAATGAATAAAAGAATGCTTATTAGGGGTGAGATCATTCCAGATTTTTTCAAACAAACTAGACTCAGTGAAGTGAGACCTTATAAACTCCCAAGTATGCTTAAAACTGAAAAAACCAGTAGAAGATAGAGTCCACAAAATCCTGTCTTTGCTGTTATGGTTAATGATACAGTTATTAATACGAATATTATCTTCCTTACTAATGAGATTAACAATGGAATGCAAATCCCACTGATGGTTAGACTAGTAACCATTGACCTTCTCCTGATGAAACCAACTATTATCAATAGAGTTATCAAGACAAAGAAGAGGATCAGAACCTGCCCATCTATCCAGCCAAAAGTCCATATTGCCTTCTCCCAAAGACCAACTAACAAACTGATCAGCAGTAGACTGAATCTTCTTGAGCCTATTCCAAATCATAGATCCTTTGATGCTGCTACTCAACTGTAAAGGATGCTTATCCTTGCAATAAATGTCATGAAAAAGATTGGCCCAAAGCAACTTATTATCCCTGAACTGCAGCCAAAGCTTACAAGAAGTAATCATTTGAACATCATCTAAGTTTCTAATATTAAGACCTCCCTCTTTATAAGTTTTACAAACAGATTTCCAAGTGCACCAATGAGTCTTATACTCAGCACTAGACGAACCCCAAAGAAAAGCATTAAAAGCTTTCTCAATTTTATTAATCACAAAGCTAGGAATAACATTAGTATGCATCCAATATAACACAATATTCATGAGAACAGCATTAATAAAAGTGACTCTACCAGAAAAGGATAAGTGCTTGGATTCCCAGTCCACAATTCTGCTATTGATCTTTTTAAGAAGATTACTGTAAATGACAGCTTTGTTATTAGTACTTATGGTAATCCCAAGATAGTCAGTAGGAAGAATAGAATGATTAAAGCCAGTAACATTGTAGATTGATCTGATACATTCATCCTTCATACCACTAGCCACAATCACCTTAGTCTTGCTCTTATTAATCACCTGCCCAGAGACCTCTTGATACTTCTGCAAGAAAGCATTAAGTGATGCTAAAGAGGCATCCTTAGAATTAGTAAACAATAAAATGTCATCAGCAAAAGCCAAGTTACTAACACAAAGCTTGCTACGACATTTATACCTCAAACTTTTATTATTCTTGAAAAGTAAAGTAATACCCCTCAACAGAACCTCTTCAGCTATTATGAACAAGCTAGGCGAAAGGGGATCACCCTGCCTAAGCCCCTTAGCAGTCTTAAAGAAGCCATAAGAGGCACCATTCACCAATATAGAAACAAAGACATAAGTAATCATGCTACTAACTAACCTCACAAATCTATTAGAGAAGCCAAAACAATTCAAGACTTTGAAAAGGAATGAATGACTGAGCTTATCAAAAGCTTTATACATATCCAACTGAATAATAATGTTCCTATACTTAACATTTCTATTCAAATCATATAAGAGCTCCTTAGCAGTTAAAATATTAGAATGAATTGAACTTCCAGGAACAAACCCACCTTGGGAACTAGAAATAATTTTAGGGAGGAGCATAACCAATCTATCATTCAAAATTTTAGACATAATACGATTCAAAAGAGTGCAAAGACTTATGGGCCTGTAATCACTCCAACTAGAAGGGCTCTTAGTCTTAGGAATAAGACAGATGCCAGTAGCAAGAATGCCACTAGGGATGTGAAATCCTCTAATAAAATGATGGAGAGCAGCAATCAGGTCAATTTTAATGATACTCCAACATTTTTTATAAAAAACCAAATTAAAACCATCCATACCTGCCATGCTGGAAGCCTTTAAATTGTTAATAACATTATAGACTTCCTCCTCACCAGGCAAGGACAGTAAGGTTTTGTTATCATCAGCAGTAATAACACAAGGAATAACATCGAAAAGATTACTATTAAGCTTATCTTTCTCATCCTGATCATCCTTGTAAGGTCTACAAGAAAGAGCATCAGTAAAGAAAGCAACAGCAGAGTGACCAATAGAATCCTTATCTGTGATCCAAACATCATTCTCCTTGATACCATTGATAACATTCCTCTTCATTTTCTTTGAAACATAACTGTGAAACAGCTTGGAGCTTCTATCACCATCCTTAATCCACTCCACATTACACTTCTGCAACCAATACTCCTCTTCAATCTTGTGAGCATTCATCAGCAAAACATTAACTTTATTCAGCTCATTCCTAGAATGACTAGAATTAAGGTTCTGATGCAAGATATCCACCCTGAGCACTTCATCCTCCAAAGCCTGGATTTTGTTGAAAATGTTTCCAAAATGCTGCTTATTCCAATCTACAAGAACAGCCTTAAGCCTTTTAAGCTTAAGCCAAAACTTGCTCAAAGGATCACTATCAATATCCTGTCTCCAACTATTAGAAACAATAGACATGAACCCATCATCAAGAAGCCACATATTTTGAAATCTAAAACTCTTTCTAAAACTATAATTCAAAGAAGAACAATTAACAATAATAGCCATATGGTCAGAACCAGTTCGAGACTTATGAATAACATTGGTATTGTTGAAGACATTATTCCAGGAGTTGTTAATAAACACCCAATCCAACCGTCTCCATTTAGTCTTATTGGACCAAGTGAACCTCGACCCAACATAACCAGCATCCATAAGGTAGCAATCTCTTAACATATCATTAAATTCATCAGCACTGCTTTGACAAAAAGTAGAGCAGCCAATTTGATCATCAATTGAACTAATAGAATTAAAATCACCACACACAAGCCAAGCTTTAGTATCACAAGAAATAGAACGTAAAGCATTCCACAAATCAACTCTGTTTAAACGTTGACACTTAGCATAAACAAAAGTAAGAAGAATACTAGTATCTAAAGAACTTAAAGCAGCCTCAACATGTAAACATTGAATATGATCAAGCAGAATGTTAATAGTTATGTTATCATTCCAGAAAATCCAAATTTTATTTGCAATGTTAGAAGCACCATTACTAAAGCCAATCTTAGAAGCACAGTCAACCAAGTTATCTTTACTTATTAAAGGCTCTTGGATAACAACTAAATCAATTCTATTAACTTTGATAAGATGCTTAAGTCTCCTAAATGAAGATTTATTTCTAATGCCACGAATATTCCAGTTAAGAATATTAATCATAAGAAAGAGAACGTTTTGAGTTACGAGTTGTCATAGACAATTGGTGAGAACTCCTGGCCAGCCTCTTCTTTTTAGCTTGCCTTAACTGTTTATCAATAATAGCTGTAAAATCCTCCTCTTCTTCAGAAGAATCTTTTCTGTGAAGCCTACTTCTAGTGATTCTCTTTACAGGTTGAGCACTCCTAGAGACTTGCAACTGACTTCTAGATGATACTTGAGGACTCTCACCATCAACTTTAGGTGAAGAAAACTCAGAAGCTAGATTTTCATAATCCTGATTATTGGTAGTCCCCAGAGTTTGAAGAGCACCAATCATTTCTTCATTCTTTTAGTTTGAAGCTTATACCCTCACCATTCATGAACAGCCACGTAACCAAAATTTCTCTTTCCTTTTCTTTTCTTCTCTTTCCTACTTTTCTTTTAATTTTATTTTTAAAAGATGCGTATCTTTCGAACCGGAGCTCGAAAAAAATAAATAAAAGTACCATCACTTTTGTTTTTTAAAAATGAACAAAACTAGATCCATTGATGATATTTTTTGATTTTTTTTAAAAATAAAATTTCAATAGTAACAATTCGCATCTTATCATGAGAATAGTTCAGAAATCCTGAGAGTTTGCAAGCAATTCGCATCTTATCATGAGAATCGTTCAGAAATCCTGAGAGTTGCAAGCAATTCGCATCTTATCATGAGAATCGTTCAGAAATCCTGAAAGTTTGCAAGCAATTCGCATCCTGAGAATTGTACTAGTTTTAATCGTTCAGAAATCCTGAGAGTTTGCAAGCAATTCGCATCCTGAGAGTTTGCAAGCAATTCGCATCATGAGAATTGTACCAGGTTTTTTTTTTTTTTTTTAATTTACCAGCGCGCCTATATTTGATGGGGATATTTTTATCCCAATTTCAGTTCGAAGTACCAAGTGACACTATCCAAAAAACGGATACCGCCGGATAATTACATAGTTGAGAATGTATTTAAAGTTACTTTTCTAAAAAGAGAACGTATTTACCGTTACTTTTCTAAAAAAAAATATACGGGTTGCGATCTCTACCCGTTAACACCCGAGTAGCCTAGATTACTTTTTCTATATAATTCAGTTGAAGCTGCTTATAAAGGGTAAGATTTTCAAACCCATAAGCTCAGCTCTCCTCAAACTGGAAAAAGCATTCTGTTCATCTAGAAAAGACGGTCTTCCCGGAAATGGAAAGAAGGCATCTTTTTCATCGGTTTATATACAAGGACCAAATGATCTCACCGGAAAAGGCCTTCTTCTCTCACCAAACAAAACCCTCGTTCTCTCTGCAGCGGTAAGTTGATTCTTCCTTCTTTCGATTCGTATACAAATTTTTTGAAGTGGGAGTTGTCTACTGGAAACTGTTCGTTCTAATTTCTCGATTTCCCTGCTTTGCTTTAAGTTAAGTTGTCCCTAATTTATGGTTGCTCCTGGTATTTTTTGTGCTTAGACCCAAATGTTGGTGGTTTATGTGACGGATTGTGTTCTATTTCGAAATTTAGTTTGATTCTGAGTTAAGATTTAGTTCTTTTATTTCTGGGTTTAAGATTTAACGTTGAATCAAAAAATAATTGTTTCTAAAAACTACTTACATGACCAAGATTAGTTACTAGTTACTGGTTTTCAGCATCCGAGCATCCGAGTCTCTTTCTTGGTTAGTTCTGAATTAATTTTTAGTAATTTTTTTTATAATTGCTAGAATGATGAAAATTCATGACATGTTGTGTGAGAGATTATTGTTGATTCATCAGTTTGTTGACTCTAGGTATCAGTTCAAATACGGAATCGTGATCCACGCCTTTGCTGCTGCACTAAGGACACTCCTGGTATGTTCTTTTGGCTGTAAGTTAATTTGCTTGTTCATTGTGCATTGTGCCTGATACTGTTTCTTTCCTTAAGCCCGTAATATTCAGAATGTACGTTTAAGAATATAAGAGAAGTATAATGTCTAAGATAAGATCAATTTCGGAACAGCTTCATTAAGGAATTTGACATAGGCTTTAAGGCAAAAGAGTTTAAATTTGAGAGGTATGAAGGGGGCTTATCCTATAGTGTATCTTCCAATACACACAAGTTTTAACTGAAGAAAAGCTTGGTTTAAACTAGAAAGGACCATACAATAACTGGAATTTCAAGTTCAACAGTGTATAATCTCGCTGGCTCATAAAAGAACAACATCAAGCATCCGTAGAGCATCGATCATTTGAATATACATTATGCATAACATTCTACTTATTTCACTACTTTCAATTTTTTTTTGGAAGATTCTATCTTTTACGACATGAAAAAATAAACCTTAAATAAACAAATAGTTACTTATTATTTGTTCCCTTTTTTTCAAACTTATACAACTTTTTGAAATAGATAATATCAAAGGTCTGAACATTTGATGGGGTTCGTCACCATTAATATATGACATATATTAAACATTTAACATGTTAAGTTTTCATCGCAAGCTTGTCATCCACTTGTAAGATGGTTAGAGAAAACCCAATAAAATACAAGTCATATAGCGAGTATGTGCGATAAAAAAATGCCCAAAGTAGACAAACTAATTTTAGTTTACAAAACTTAAGTTGAAATATGATAGAAACTGCTTAATTCGGCATACAATGATTAATAACATAAATAAAACAAACCAAAAATTCTCACTCTATAATAGACAATATCAATGATAAGAAAACTAATTAGTAAAATTACACAACATAAATCTACAACACTAATGATTATAAATGTCATTTTTATTTGAATTTGTATTACTTGCATTTGTATATTAAAGATAGTTCGTGCTAATGGATCTGCAAATTGCAGGTCCCTCTATTTCTGATTAAAAAAAAGAATGTATAGCCTGAATATGATGAGGTCAGGAGTTTTGCATGCGTCGGGAGGAGGGGGAGGAGATCCTCAGCTGATACCCGGAATGCCCATTACAATGGGTAATTTTGCATTCCGGGCGCTACAGTTCAGCTGTAGCTTAACTTCAATTTCCGTAATGGTGACCGCTTCCGAATATCACAAAGTTACTATCTTTTGGTATGTGCTTTTAAAAATCAGCTTTTTTTTTAAAGATTTTGAGGATTTCGTAGAATAATTTTTGTTTTTGTTTTCGTTGGATCAGGTGTCTGATAGTTGCAGGCGTTCTTCAGTGTTTGTGGAGTCTAGCTGCTGTGCTTCTAGACCTCTACACGTGGAAACTCGGATATGCCTTGGTTAGCCCTAAAGCATTAGGCCGCTTGGCGATTGCCGATATGGTAAGTCTACCATTTTTTATAATTACGTATTTTTACTTATTTTGTTAGTTAAGTTTGTTAGAGGTATTTCGGCCATACATTTTTGGATTGGAAGCTTCAATTTTATGAAATAAGTTATAGCTAAACTGGCTATGTCTGATTGTTATGGCCAAAGATAGCTAAGTGCATCTCATTTGTGCCAAACCGAAATAGAGATTCCCGTCATAATTAACGTTGCTCTCTCTATTTCTCTACTGTCTCCGATTTCCAATATTTCTGGTCCTTTAATTTAAAACGAGGGAGTGCATCTCGATCCATTTCGGCCAGGCTGGTATATAGGCTGGAAATGCCTGCTGGGAGCTGTACTGTCTTGAGAATGGGATCCAGTCTGATGGCCAGAGGCCAAGTGATAAGACCGTTGGAGGAAGTGATACTGCCTAACAACTTCTTCAGCAGAACTGGGGTGGGGAATCATGTTCACCGTGCATTTTCGTGGACCTTGAGCGCACTGTCATTGATCAATTTAGGACTGGAACATACCACCACTGTTCCGCCGTGAGCAGCTTAACAGTGGCCACTACACCATTGGAAAAAAGATTGTTGATCTTTGCTTGGACCACATCCATAAGCTTGATGACAACTATACCAGTCTCCGAGGATTATTGTGTTTAATGCTGTGGGTGTAGTACTGGACCAGGTTCCTGTACCGTTCTTCTGGAATGTCTGTCCGTGGACTATAAAGAAGTCCAAGCTGGGTTTCACTTTTTACCCTTCACCTCAGGTTTCGACCTCCGTTTTGGAGCCATACAACTGTGTCTTGTCAACCCACTCTCTTCTGGGACACACAAATCTGTATTTTGCTTGACAATGAGGCTATATATGATATATGCAGGTGCTCCCTTGATAGACCAACTAACTTACACAAACTTGAACCGTTTGGTTTCTCAGGTCATTTCATCCCTCACAACCTCTCTAAGGTTCAATAATGCTCTTAATGTGGATGTTACTGGGTTCCAGACCAATCTGGTCCCATACCCTAGAGTATCCACTTTATGCTTTCTTCATACGTCCTAGTTATCTCAGCTGAGAAGGCGTACCATGAGAAGCTCTCAGTTGCAGGGATCATCAACACCGTATTTTGAGCCATCATCTATAATGGCCAAGTGTGACCCATGACACGGGAAATATATGGCTGCTGTCTGATGTACTCAACTCAAACCCAATTTACCACTTGATGTTACTTGACCAGTTGTCCTTTAATTTCTATTATGTCTTTTTTGGTTTTTTGCATTTGGTTCCTGTATTTATTTATCCCATCAATGCTGATTAATGGTTGATTTGGTTTATGAGTTCAAAATAAAATAGTTTTTTCTTTTCTTTGAACTGTGCAGATCACCTTCACCCTCACGTTTTCTGCTGTGTGCGGATGTGCTGGTGTAACTACTCTGCCAGGTTTTCAAAAATGCAGTACTATCCCGTGCCTTAGATTCAAAGTCGCTACAGCCATGCTGTTTATCAGTTCGTTTACCACTTTGGCATCTTTTACTGTCAACTTTTGGAAATCATCCTTATTGAGGCAGGCCAATCAGTTACAGGTATGCACTTTCCTTTTTGAAAGAAGCAATAAATCTGCACCTTATACATATTTATACTTACTAATTTAAATAAAATAATAAAAAGTCGTTAATGCGAGAGCTAGTCCGACAATAAACAAATTATAATACATTTACTAGCCTTACAAATGAGTTTACACAAAACACGTTAGTATTACATGATTAACATTATCTATATTGTGTTTTTTCGAGTTTTCCAACTTGTAGGGCAGATGAAGTAAAACACCAAATTTGTGATCTATAATCTAACTCCATTCTCTATTATCAGAAATTCTGATCTATAATCTAACTTCATTCTCTATTATCATATATATATTGTTTGTTCTTCACATGTCATTTGTTGGTCGCACCATTCTTAGGATCACTCTTTTAATGTTCAAAACCTATCAAGTGCTCGAAATGTATTGTGAAATGCATACATGTATCTTTTTATTTAGAAAATAGGTTATAGCTTTTTTGTCTTTAAATTAACTTTATATTTTCTTTTTCATAAAAAAGATGAAGGTACCATTTACTTACGGTACATATACATCATTCGTATTGCGGCTTACCGAGTCTGCCACTGCCATGGCGCCACTATTATATATGGCTACTAGTCCCACAGTCGTTATGACTTATATGTAAGATTTATTGTATTTTGTACTTTTTCATAAGTTTAATTATATGTTAAAAGATAAATGCTAATTGTAACAAAACTTGACAGATTTGTTTGGGTGGTCATGTCTGTGCGTTTTGTATCGAGTCTCCCACTTAGCATGTTTGACTTGATGAAGATTACCGCTCCACAAAACCGAGCTACGCTACTAGTGATTGCATTCATAGACGGAGTGAGTGTTTTAATTAATATATAATATTTTCAATATAGCACGGAAGTATTTTGTTTTATTTTAATGCATTTGGTTTTCAATAGGTAACCACTGCGTTAGCGTTCGCAGCAGCTAACGCATTATGTGCGGTCATGTTATATATGTTTCATGACACATCTACTTGTGTCTTTGGAGATAGCTGCTGGGAAAAGGAGGTTGCTGTGATATTTGGATACTGGGTTGCTATTTTTAGCGGGACTCAGTTGGTGGCCAGCTTAGTTGCACTGAGGTCAGCTGATTTGCACTGAAGGTTTTGGTACTTCTATCAATGTAGCTGGTGAACTTATTATATTTCATCTATGGAACACCTACTATTTTAAAGCTGATTTTAGTACACAGTTATCTAATGGATTATATTTGGAACAATCTGTATGTTGGTACCTGTTGTTAGCGGTTAATTGACACCATTTGTTGCTTCTGTTATTGGTTTAGGGACCCTTATATTCAGTATTAAAGAACCCTTACATCCAGTTCGTTGAATAAAACATATATACTTGTCTTAGTAGATTAGTTTTCAAAATGAACTTTTACTATACTCAAATTCATAAGAGGTGGTTGGAAAGAAATATATTATACAAGCATGACATGCCACTGATAATCATCTCGGATAACTCTTTTCAATTTAATTACTAGGCGAATGGGTCAGTCTCTTCTGTCCAAATTGTATATTGAGCCACACTTCTTATCACCGGATAGATATAAGTTAAGTGTTCAGGCTAGAATATTCCTCAATTTTTATAACGCCTCAACATAAACTTTGGACCAAAATTTGAGTTTTTCTGACATAATGTTTTTCCAAGACCTGCTATATACAATTGTGGCATTAGCCATTTTTTTTTATAAAATAATTATACTTTAAACACTTTTTTTAAAAAAACTTGAATTTAATAAAATTATATATTTTCTTTTCTTGAAAATTAATATCTTGTTCATAAAATAACCTTATTCGTATCTTTTTTTCTATAAATAAATAAAACATTTAATCAGACCGAAGGGTTGAAAAATATAACCGTTATTATTGAACTTTAACCTAACTATTTTTTTATCGATATGATCGTTTTTCAGGTTAGACCCTTTGCACTGATAGTCCAAGCCCATCCGAACTACCTGCTCATATATGTATATGAATTGGAGTTAGACCCTTTGCAACCGATAGTCCAAGCCCTCTGTTCTACCTGTGTTGTGTATATATATATATGAACTGGCAGTTTGGGCCAGGCTAGAAATAATACACATTTTTATAGATCTTAAACCGCTAGATCTTATACCTAATTGATAGATCTCGCACCCAAATTTTGACCATTTTACCCTTTTCAGAAAACCTAGCTATAAAAGCGTTTTGATAGATCTCTCACCATTTTTTTCCTCTCTTTCTCTCTCTCTCTAGAAACCTCTCAAGCACCCATTTCTGAAATTCGATTTTTGAAGAATCTAAACCGAAGAAAACGTTAAGGTAAACGATACGAACATCATGGTGTAATTTGTTTTTGATTTCATTCGGTATAAACTGTAGAATCTAGGTTTTTTAGTTTTTGTGGTTTCGATTTCAAAAGTTGGATTTTTGTATGATTTTAGGTGTTGTTTTGTTAGATTAGCGTTATATTGTTGTTAGTACTGGTAGGATCTACGTTTTAGTGCTTGGTTTTGTTAGAAATGAGGCTGTTTTGGGGTTGTAGCCATTAGGGTTTCGACATTGCTGTTGGGCCTCGTCGCATGCCGTTCGTGCGATGAAGAGGGGTCTTCGTCGCACGAACGGCATGCGACGAGGCCCAACAGCAGTCTCATTTTGGGCCTGCGACCAGGCCCAAATGAGGTCTCATTTTGGGCCTGCGACCAGGCCCAAATGAGGTCTCATTTTGGGCCTGCGACCAGGCCCAAATTGTTTTTTTTTTATATTCATTTTGTTTTTTGCATGCTAATACATATTTTTTTGCGTCGTATTTACAGGATGCCTCGATTCAAGATTAAAGCAAAAAATCCGTTTAAAAAAATTAGGGCCGATGCCGAGGCCGAGGAGGCAGCAGCAGCGGCTAGAGCGCAGGCCGAGGCCGAGGAGGCTGCTCCGAGCGGGGAACATGTTCCCGGTACACGTAGTAGACGACGTCTCCGTCGTGGCGGCGAATATATTCCTACTCCTGCTGATGGTACCACAGGGGCAGCTTCTACGTCGCATCCCCCTGACGAGGAGTACGATGACGATGTAGATGCACCGCAGTATATGGAGGCTGATGCATCTCATGTACCGGACTTTACGGAGGACGATGCACCTCACGCGCCAGAGGCAGCATTCCACTCATCTGAGGGTGAGGATGTTGATTTTTATTCCGTGCTGTCGCATGTTCCTGGACTTTTCCCGGATTACACCCTGCACGAGGCTTATAGCGTCTATCACGGAGATGTAAGTGTTACACCTTTATACTGTTTTATAATTTTCTTACGTGTTCTGTAAACATGTTTTTAATTATTATTGTTTTACGAATTTACATATTTTATACATATTGCAGGATAGGGTCACTCTCCGATGCTTCGCTATGTATGACAGTCTCCGGAGATGGGACATTACAAAGCAGAGCAGGGTACGCGCCAGAGTGATGGAGACTATATTCGGTCCACTCGTCGATGCACTCACCCGCTGGCATACGAACCTCCATTTGGTGGAGGCATTCTTAGAGCGGTGGCATGAGGAGACTTCTTCTTTCCATTTCTCGTTCGGGGAGATGACAGTCACATTGGACGATGTCCACGTCATCACTGGACTACCGGTTGTAGGTAGGTCCTTCACAGCTATACCCTTTGACGATGATGTTGAGAGGCTTGCTACTTATGCTGCCATGCTAGGTGTGCGGCAATCGGAGCTGAGTGAAAACCTTAGGAATGCTGGTAGTGTGAAGCTAGGGTGGCTGCATACTACTTTTAGTAGTTCTCAATATAGTGATAGGAGGATCACTGATGACCAGGTAGATCATGCCACCCGTGCCTACATACTATATCTGTTAGGTACCACTATTTGCGCGAACAAAACCGGGAACAGCATTCCATTAGATTACCTCCAGTTTGTGAACCAGTACCAGAGTTTGCATGCGTACAACTGGGGCCAGTTGGTTTTAGCGCAGCTGTACCACGCCCTTAGTCAGGGATCTCTCCATGGTACGGGAGGCATTTGCGGGTTTCTAGCGTTGCTCGAGTCGTGGATTTTTGCACACTTTGTTCAGCTTCGAGCTCCACTTTTTCCGGGTTACGACGTATCCATGCCCCATATGTGCCGACATGCGTCGCGGAAGATTGGTGTCTCCCATGAGGTGCGCATGCAGATGAGACAGGCACTGGCGACTTGCACCGAGGCAGATGTAAGTCATTTTCTTTCAATTTAATTATTTTAATTATGAGTACTTTTACTAATATAAATGGGCTAAATTATTCTATTTACAGGCCCTGTTCCTCCCGTTCATACATTTACGGGACCCTTTTCCGTTCCAGCAGGTGACTTATGTTGAGTTGAACCTTGCTTCGTTCGACGTGGTTGCGGCGTACTACCCAGACCGTGTCATTCGACAGATGGGGTATGTACAGCTGATTCCTAAGGATATACGCCCTCCTAAGTCGAAAAAAGTAGGGAAGAAGTGGGTCACAGACTTAAAGTGGGACGATCACTTGTGGCAGAATTGGGAAAGCCACGTGTTCACTCCTTTTAGCACAGAGTACCGTGGTAGTGGACCGAGTGCTGACCCGATGTACTACATTTGGGCGAGGAAAAGGCTATGGTACATCGTCAGTCGTCCTGCGCCGGAGAGAGGTCCTCGGGTGGAGCCGCAGGGTGGTGCTGATTATTCAGGATACGAGCAGATTGCTGCGTTTGCTCCTACGCTACCTACTTTGGATCACCCTGATCTTCTAGAGTCCGCCCTCATGATGTGTAGGATCGCCGAGAGGTACCGACGGCATTGATTATTATTCTGAGAATAACTTTGTTAGCTTTTTGGACATCAACACTATATTTTTGTAATCGGTTAATTCTATGAATGCTTTTAATTTTTGTAATGGGTTAATTGTATGACTGCTTTTAATTTTTGTATTTTAATTTATTGTATGACTGCTTTTAATTTATTTTAATCGGTTTGATTACTATGAATGATATACACACTCAAAATTATAATGAAACAGAAATACACACTCATACTTAAAATGAAACTCACACTCAAACAGAAATACACACTCATACTTAAAATGAAACTCACACTCAAACAGAAATACAAACTCATACTCAAATTGAAACTCACACTCAAACAGAAATACAAACTCATACTTAAATTGAAACTCACACTCAAACAGAAATACACACGCAAAATTATCTATCAGGCCAGTTCCATTTCATCAACCTCCTTTCTTCTTTCGCATCTTTGTAGTCACGGATTTGCAGTATCTGGATGTCATAAATGTCAGAGCGGACCGCATCCAGCTGGCCCTCTGTTATATAATCCGTCGCTTGACAGTTGAACCGGTTACCCGCAATACGACGTTCCAATTCGTTGAGGTCAGAAACTAGATGTCGACGGGTTTTGACCAAGACCGACCACCTAGCTCGCACTTCATCAACACACCTTGAAATGTAAGGCGGCTGAACACCATCCCTTCCGCACAGGAAGTACATCTGGCATACTAATGCCTCGCAGTAACTTTTACCACACTCTGGAATGTGCATATTACCAACTTCAATTGATGCCCTCATCAGATACTGATCTTCCAACTCAGTCCATGAACCCATTTTTCAACTAGATTTATCAACTAATGATGAAGTTTCAATGTGCATGAAGCTTCTATTTATAGACGGACCCGAAAACTCCCTCTCATCCTCAAACATTCTAACAAATCCCGCTCTTTCTAAAATATCAAAACTCCCACCCATTTTCAAAATTCAAAAAATCTCTCTCGTTCTCGAACATTCTAATAATCCCGCTCATTTTAACAAATCAAAACTCCCTCTCATTTTCAAAATTCAAAAACTCCCTCTGGTTCTTGGAAATTCAAAAAATCCCGCTCACATTCTAAACTCCCTCTCATTTTCAAAATTCAAAAACTCCCTCTCATTTTATAAATTCTAAACTCCCTCTCATTCTCTAAAATAAAGTCCCACCTAAATAGTCTTCACTATATAAAGGGACTACAAATCCGATTACATTCATATCATCTTCTCAAACTTAGAAAGTTCAACAAATGGAGTTTACTCCCCACGAAGACTACCATTTGCTCTTGGCGGCGAGGATTACCCGCCGAGAGATGGGGGAAGATACTAGTGATGCTTTTTTTGATCGGGTGCTTTGTAAGATGTACTACGGTTACGGCCGATTACAAACAGAAGGGCTCCTCGTGCGCAACCGTGACCAAATCAAGCGGAGGTATATTTTTTGCCAACCACTCCAGCGTTTGTTGTTTCAGCCGTATAAAATTAAGCAAGAAGCGGCCGCCGTCTTCAACATGACAGTGGTAGACTACATCAGTAGGGATATGGTTGCGTATCTTCAGGATAGGATTGCGGAAATGGAGGAGGGGGTTCATTCTGACGACAACTTGGGATACGACTTCGATGATTGAGCATTTGGTTGTTGCCATTTCGGTGTTTAATTATTTTCTTATGTTTCGTTAAGTTAAAAGTCATAACTTATTGATTTCCTCTTCTTGTAACCACTTCAAGTGTACTTGTTCTTTTCTTCTATTTCTTCATAATGTACTAGTTGTTTTCCTGAACTTCTTCAAAATGAACTTGTTGTTTTCTCCCATATGTTGGTATTTTATTCCAACAAATGTCCAAAATGATAAAGTAGGCCTATTTTCTGTCTGAAAAACTATGCAAAAAATCTAGCCTCTCGTCGCAGGCCCAAAATGAGACGAGGCCCAATACGCGTCGCATTTTGGGCCTGCGACACAAGCCTTCTGTCCAAGATTATGGGCCAACTTTTTGGTCTGCCGTCGCAGGCCCAATTTGCGACCATGCCCAAGGAGGTCGCATTTTGGGCCTGCGACCAGTGCATTCTGTCCGGTTTTATGGGCCAAAAATTTACCTTGACGTCGCAGGCCAAAAATGAGACCATGCCCAAAGGGCGTCTCATTTTTGGCCTGCGATAACTGAATTATTTTTTAGAGAACAACCCGAATTTTGAAAATAGATATGCGATATGTGTTTCTAATGAAAGTTACGTTAAACTTTAAATCGTCAAACACATTTCCGTAACTTTCAAAAACACCGTAAACTATATTATATCAAAATTACATCAAAATTACATCAAATGTACATCATCGAACATCAAAATTACATCAAAAGTACTTCAAAAGTACATCAAAAGTACATATGTTACAGTAGATGTTAGGAAAACTAACTAACTTAAACTACAAATGTCGCACAAAAACATTTCAAACATTTGAAACGTCCTCGTCTCTAGTCAAATCTGTGACATGAGGTTTTTCGTTCAAGTTGATTTTCCTTGCGGGCATTATCTGTGTAAATTTGTTCAACCGCCGGTAGTATGGATGCGCCCATTGATTCGCTTCTTCGGTTGCGTAAGCGGCCCAACACGGGTATAATGGAGGCAACGGTCCATCGGGTGGAGTAGTAATCTACAAGGAAATAAAATAAACGAATGCATTAGTAATGATAGCGTAACAATTTTAAATTGGAAACGACATGTACTTACATTAACAAAGTGACATCCATGCACGAAAGCTATCCCAACTTCTATGATCGTCGAATTGTTGACGGGTGGCTTTCCACGTATTGGTAGATACGTTAACGAGGCTGCAAGCGATACATGGTATACCATGCATTGATACCTTGTCGCGATGACTAGTCCAATGTCCGGAAATGTCATCCAATAGTGGCTACTAGGATTGGGCTTGAAGTAATCTAACCTTTGTATCAAATCGTCAAACACCTTCTCCGAACCATATACATCCAACCAACATGCACGGTTGTCCCGCAACTCCTTCAACAACTCGCGTCTAACATCCTCCCATCTATCTTCGTCGTTGTATATTGAATGCGCTACGGAACGATATCCGCATTGTCCGTCCGGAAGAACGTCAACTAACTTTGAAATGTAAGTGTGTAGAAAGGTCGGGATGCAATCCGGATACAATGTTAACTTCCCATCCTTAACAATTTTCTTAGGCCTTCCAACCTTCTTTTTTGCTAATGGAGGTTTGGGTGGTACGATGGGAGCCACTTTGGATGCGGCCGTGCTCCCTAACGTGTTTACGGGTGTACTACCTACCGAGTTAGCCGGAGTACTAGCACTAGCGGTTTGTTCAATGGGATATTCCCACGAACTAGGGTTCCGTTTAGTCGATTTATCAACGCCTCCCTTTGGTCTACCTTTAGCTCTAACCGCTTCTTTCGGATCTTGAATATGACTTGTCTCGGGCATCAAAATTTGCATTACTTTATTGATAATGTGGTCTTGTTGGTCGGGGCGGAAACTACGAATGGAGTTGTCAATCAAGGAAATCTTTTTTTGCAATTCCTCTTCGCGAGAGGTAGGATCCCTGTGCACAATATCTAATCTTTTCCAAAAAATATCCACATCTTCTAAAGGGATGCACCTACCTTCTCTAGCTATAAAGGCAATTTCACATGCACAAGGTAAACCATGCGTTTTCCTAAGGAAACAACCTCCACATGCCACCCGATCTACTCCTATATTCCGAGCACGTACAATAGCAACCGTCAGTATCTTTAGCCCCGCATGTGACACATGACCTTTAAGATTTTTGGTCAAAACACCATCGAAGCCGGGAATTGATCTAAACTTACTTCGCTCGAATGATTCGACGATACCCGCATGCTGCTTCGTTAACAAGTTATGAACTTTTTCCCAAAAAGTCTCAAAGTTGCATTGATTCGTCCCAAGATATTTTTTTAGGGACGAGTGTGCACCCTCCGCCCTAATAAGTACAAGTAATAAATTATCAAACCACGAAGTACTTTAATAAAATAACTCAACGAAAAGTAGGATACACGGACTAACCTATTTGTAGTTGTTTGGCCATAATGCTTAATCGTGTTCGTTTTGTACGCAAGGAACTTGTCAGCATATTTTGTTATCCACGAGTCCATAACGTACGCAAAGCACTCTGGTTTAGATGCAAACATCTCCTTAAGCGTATCCAGGTTCTTTTGGTAACTCTCAAACGTGTTCGCCTCCGCAGCGTAGCCGTAAAATTCAACAAATTGTTTCGCTACCGCATCATCGTGCAATATCTTCCGAACCGCCCCAAGGATGTTCTTACTAATGTGCCACGTGCATAACAAATGGTGCGTTCCGGGAAAAATTCTATCAACCGCACGCATGAGAGCTAACTCACGATCGGTAACAATAATGGATGGAAATGCGCAAACGCTATCCATCATCAAACCACGAAGAGTTTCCAAAGCCCATACGTAGTTTCCAATCTTCTCTCCGCTCATAAACACGTACGCAACTGTGAATGTGATGGAAGTGGACGTAAAACCAACAACCTCTAACAACGGCATCTTATACCTAGTCGTCTTGTACGTACAATCCATGAATAACACGTTCGGGAATGTACGTAATAAGTCTATGCTAGTAGGATGTGCGAAGAAAAAGTCAGTGATCACCTTCGTATCATCTTTCAAACGCTCCCACGTCGAGTATCCATTCTCCTTCAACTTCGTCAATAGATATTGCATTTGGGTTTGTCCCCCGTGTTCAGCGTCCCGATGTTTTTGGCGGACATTGTAGATAGCACGCATGTTCGAAATGTTTTCCGGATATTGGTGTTTCAAACCACTGTAAATCTCCCTAGGGCGCGAACCTAGGTGAGACAAACTGCGAACTAGTTCCTCTTCGTCCAGTTTTAGCCTACAAGCGCGGGAATGACCGTCTAGGCGAACGTAGGGTTCATGATTGTGAGTACCGTTTATCACCTCCAAACGCCATTTCATGGCTAGTACGTCGATCGGATGACCTTTTAGCGCAAACAGACAATTACATTTCTTCGTCGATGTCTTCCTCTTTTTCAAAGTGTCCGGCTTTGCCTTAGATACGTATACACCGTATCGCTCGCAAACGTACTCTAACCTAGGAGTCCTTCCCCATTTCCCACTATCGTAGAGTTTTCTTATTGTCACAAACTGGATCTTCTTTGATTCAATTTCCACGAAAGCATCTAATTCGTCTTTAGTGAATAATCTATCCGTGGTGAATATTTTACTGTAATTGGCATCCATAAATGGAGGCTGGGCAGGTTCCTCCTGCAAAATATACAATCGAAAAGTATGAGTTTATATATACAAGAACCTGTCGCAGGCCCAAAATGAGACATGTCTCAAGTCCCGTCGCAGGCCCAAAATGAGACGGATACAAAAGAGCGTCTCATTTTGGGCCTGCGACAGAGGCTCTCTGGCTAAAAAATATGGGCCATATTTTTGGCCTAGCGTCGCAGGCCTTAAATGCGACGGTCAGTTGAGCCCGTCGCATTTTGGGCCTGCGACCGTCGCGCGCTGTTCGTGCGACGACAACGCTGTTCATCGCACGAACAGCGTGCTACAGCTCTGAAATTAAAAAAACTTAATTTCGGTCCTTACCTCCATCCGGTAAGCTTCCTCCTCGTTCAGTAAGTCTTCCAGAGAAATGCCCATCTCTTCTTTGTCCATAGATACTCCGATTTAAGATTTTTCGAAGTGGGTTTTATGAGTTTAGGTAAAAAAAGCTAATTTTTTCGAATTAATGGGTTTAGATTAGTAGATGTTACTACAAAGCTTGTAGATCTAGTCTAATATCGGATAGATTAAGTGTTTCGGCCGATTTGGAGACAAAATGGCATAAATGTCAAAATCTAGAGAGAGGAAGGGCAATTTTGGAATTTCAACTTTCAGTTTCAAAAAATAAGGGAGTAGGGTGAGAGATCTATCAAAATGTGTAACATTTCTAGCCTGACCCAGTTTATTTAGCATTAAACTAGTGTCATATTTAGAACTAATGATAGTATATATAACACTCCATTAATAATAAAAATATCCTACACTTATAAACCCGAAACTGGAAATAAACACTGTATGTTTGTTTGAGTTCTTCTTTTATAGATTAGTTTTAATCTTCTCTTATGTAATTTAGTTTTTTGAGAGGAAATGGATATGGCTGGAGTGACAATAATTATACGTAAAAAAAAGTTGTGTGAATGGGTCAAGAATAACGATAACGAAAACGAATGTTTACTATATTAAGGCATCACAATGGTGTGAAAAGTAATTTTTTTTTTAAAATGATCCTCTATTAGGAGATAAAAGGTTGGTTTTCTAGTTATAGTTTTTTTTGTTAATTACAAAATTATTTTTTTATTTTGAAAATTTTATTATGTTTTGGGAAAGGAATCTTTT
Source organism: Limnanthes douglasii subsp. nivea (assembly GCA_036936605.1). Lineage (NCBI taxonomy): Eukaryota > Viridiplantae > Streptophyta > Magnoliopsida > Brassicales > Limnanthaceae > Limnanthes > Limnanthes douglasii. Next base: position 273,188,358 of record JAUPFV010000001.1, on the reverse strand, counting down.
TAAATATTTTATAAGTTAACAAAAGTTGATACCATCTTAATTATATAAATTATATTGGCAATTATCTGTTATTGTCAAATTTATTTGTAAACCGTTAATTTATTTATTTTTTCAGTTTTCATGTAATTATTATTTTAATAACAATTATGTATATTTATTTACCAATAAAAAATAAACATACATTTTAAAACGTTATTATAGTAACGGGTACGTTTATTGTACTACCAATTATGTTTATTACTTAATCGTATGACGAACCCGTTATAGAAACATGGTTACATTAAAATTTATAATTTACACTGAATTTAAATATATATTTTTTCCCAAGAAAATCGATTTTTATTAATGTTCAAGAAATTTACATTATGTTCAAAAGTTACATGTTTAGCTATGGTTCAGCTATTATAGTAGTTAACTACTTCAATTGGTGTTTGAGACTTTCTTCTTGGATCTCTTTGTTAGTTTCCTTTAGTATCTTTTGACATCCTCTTTGTATCCTTGTGCTTTCCTCCTCTCTGTGATTTTCTGCAAAAGAGAAAGAATCGTGGTCAAGTTTTTCAACTTGCCAAGCTGTTAGTCAGTTTCAAAAGAATCTAAAATGCCCAAGACTCAATGAGTCCAACAGTATAATGGCAGCTAGTTCATGCAATGTATGATTTGAATCAGCTATAAAATCTTATTGTTCCTTAAGAGCATGTTTGACAATCCAATCTTCAGCTGTGTTTTGTTCTCTGTATATATGTTTGAGTGTCATTTGTGGTTTAATCAGGTTTCCACAGTATTGAATAATTTGTTCTAAATGCCAAATGTATTTACCTGTAGCTAACATGTTAAACAAACCTAAGCAATCTATCTCAATATCTATCATATTCAGATTATGGTTATTACAATACATCAAGCCATTTAGCAATGCCAAAATTTCAGCAGTTAAAGGAGAGCATTTGCCTATAACATCACCTTTAGCAATCAATAGAATTCCAAGTTCATATCTTATAATGTAACCATAGCTTGATTCACCATTAGGCAGGGAAGATCCATCACAATTCAAATTGAGTCGATTATGTGAAGGCAAAGTCCATGTTATGTATATGAAAGGTTTAGATGACTTAATGTGATTGAAACAACTTAATTCCTTAGCTAAATGTATATCACCTGACAAATGTTTTCTAGTAAGAGATGATGATGAATCTAAGGTTATAAGCATGAAAGATATGTGATTGATAATCTTCTTATATGATATGGTTATGTTTTTGTGTTTACATCTATTCCTAGCATACTATATAGACCATATAATCAGAGAAGGAAGTATAGTACGAATATGAATTCTTTTAGATGTAGATAGAAACCATAGGTTAATAACCATTAAATAATAATCATTCCATTTGATATAGTCACTCGATTCATATTCACATGATAATGAATTTTTAATGTATATTAAAAGATAAAATATAAAAAATGAAAAATGATAAAAAATATGTAAAAGATTTTGTATGTCTTGATGGTTGGAAATTGTTTGTATACGGTTTCCATTGCATTTGTTGTAAGTGTGTTACATAGGTTGGAATCTACAAATGCGCACAACAACGGTAAAAAAAAATCAGTGGAAAAACAAAACAACGCACAAGAGTTATACGTGGAAAAACTCTTTCAACGTGAAGAGTGAAAAATCACGGGACAGATTAGGAGTCCACCATAACCACTTGTATTATTATAGTTCAAAACTTCTATTATTATAGTTGAGAGTACAAGTAGTATCAATCAGTCTCATACATATCTAAAAACCCACCAACAATTACACAGAATAATAGATAACAAAAGAGAAGCACAAAAGAGGAAAAACATCACCAAAACTGCAGGTCTGTTCCAGCAGTGATTTCTCCCGATCTGTAGCACTAATTAACAATCCAACCGGTCATATTGAAGCCTCTGATGTCCTAAACACGCTGTCAAAATTTGCTGAACAGATCTGAAAACCGAAAATCGAAAAATACTATTTCTGTTTGTATTCTCGAAAATCTTTCTCTCTATTTGTTTTTGTGTATCCTTTTGGGTGTATCCGTCTCTTATCTCTAGCCTCATATATATAACCTTAAGGAGATGAAAACCCTAGGTTATAAGTTTGGCTTAATTGGGCTGGACCCTAACAATCTCCCTCTCCAGCCCATCACGGGGAAGATACACTCATGGATTAATCACTTGAACCTCATTCCGGTGAGCTTACTACAAAGCTCAATCTTACTTCCGGGAACAATCTTCGTCAACATATCTGCATTATTCTTGTCGGTGTGGACTTTTTTCAATTTAATTTCTTTTTTTTATCATATCTCGCAACCAATGATATCTCACATCAATATGCTTGGTGCGTGTGTGATACATAAGATTCTTGCTTAAATCATAGCACCCTGACTATCACAAAATACCACATACTCTTCTTGCTTCAACCCCAATTCTTAAAGGAATATCTTAAGCCAAAGCATCTTTTTGCTTGCTTCTACTGTTGCAATATAATTTGCCTCAGTTGTTGACAATACTACACATTTGCGTAGCTTGGATTGCCATAAATGGCTCCCCCTGAAAATATAAACACATAACTTGAGGTAGACTTCCGGTTATCAAGATTACCGGCCATGTCAGCATCTGTATGACCTTCAAATAAAGGTATTCCACCTCCATAATACAAACTCAAAGTAGAGGTACCTCGCAAGTATCTGAAAATCCACTCCACTGTTTCCCAATGAATTTTACCCGGATGCGATAAATACCTACTCACTAAACCGACAACATATGCAATATCTGGTCTTCTACACATCATAACATACACAAAAAAGAACCAACAACAGAAAAATAAAGAATAAATGGCATATCTTCTTTCTCTTTCTCTGTTATAGGACACGTTTCCTTGCTTAACTTGAAGTGTGTAGCTAATGGTGTATTAATCGACTTTGCATTATTCATATTGAACCGTTCAAGTACACGTTCGATATATTTCTCTTGTGATAACTATAAGTTTCCTGCTTTCCTATCACGCGTAATCTTTATGCCTAAGATATGTTTTGTTGGAGCCAAATCTTTCATGTCAAATGATTTGGCTAAGTCTTTTTTCAAACTGATAATCATCTCAGTATCTTGCCCAACTATTAACATATCATCTACATATAAAAGAAGTATGATGAACTTACCTCCAGGGAAATCTCTGAAATTGACTCAAGGATCAACATGAGTTCGTTTATACCCATTATTTATCATAAACGAGTCAAATTTCCGATACCACTTCATTGGTGCTTGTTTAAGCCCATAAATACTATTATTCAGCTTACAAACAAGTTTTTCTTTCCCTCTCTCTTCAAAACCTTCAGGTTGTTCCATGTAGATTTATTCATACAAGTCACCATGTAAAAATGTCATTTTTACATCAAGTTGTTCCAACTCAAGATTTAGACTTGCAGTTAAACCCAATATAGTTCTGATAGAACTCATCTTGACAACAGGAGAAAATATTTCATCAAACTCAATTCCCTTTTTCTGGTTGCATCATTTTACTACAAGTCTAGCTTTCCGCTTGACAATTTCTCACCATCTTTTTTCTTCTTGAAAACCCATCTATTCATCAATACTTTCTTATTATTAGAAGGTTTTACTAGCTCATATGTTTCATTATTTTTCAAGGAATTCATCTCTTCCTTCATTTCTTCAAGCCAAAGATGTTTCTCTTCATGAGATAACACTTCTTGATAATTTTTTGGCTCGCCGTCTTCAGTGACTAGAATAAACTTTGAGCTTGGATATTTTGTTGAATGTTTTCTCTCTCTAGTTGACCTTGGAACCTGTAAATTCTCCACATGAGGGATAGGTTGCTCCCCTTGCTCATGAACTTCTTCATCAAGTATGGTCTCATCAGAATCATCGATAACAACATGATCTTTTAAATCACCACCAGATGGAACATCCTCAATATCATTAGGAACCACCTCAGCATTATCATTTTTTGTCTGATTTACATAAGGAAAAATAGAGGAAAGAATATCATTAGTAGTATTAAAAGATAAATCAAAAGTATAAGTTGACCTTGTACTCAAAAGATTTGCACCCTTCTCGTGCTCAAAGAATACCACATCTCTACTTCTCACTAATTTCTTCTTCTCGGGATCATAAAGTTTGAAACCATACTCTTCATCACCATATCCAACAAAAACACAAGGATTAGTTTTTGAATCAAGTTTGGATCTTTGTTTTTTTGGAACATGGATGTATGTCTTGCATCCAAAAACTCTGAAATGTTAATATATAAGATCCTTTCCTTTCCATAATTTATCAAGAATATCAAAATAAAGAGATGTTGATGGAGCTCTATTAATCAAGTATACAACAAAATTATCTGCTTCAGCCCAAAATGTTTTAGGAAGTTTAGATATTTCTTGCATACATCTCACATTCTCTACGATGGTTCGGTTCATTCTCTCTACAACTCCATTGTGCTGTGGTGTACCTGATGTTGTCCTTTTATGTCTAATACCATAGCGTGAGATATAATTTTTAAAATCATTCGAAATATACTCACCACTATTATCAGATCGAATACATTTCAGCTTTCTTCCTGTCTCCCTTTCTACCATGATATGAAATTTCTGAAAAATCTCAAATACTTGGCTTTTTCTCTGTAAAATGTATACCCAAGTTTTTCTACTAGCATCATCAATAAATGTAAAAAAAAATACTTGTTACCTCCAATAGAATCCACTTCCATTGGACCAAAAATATCAGAGTATACTAACTCCAGCTTTTCTTGTTTTCTAGTGAACCTTTTAGAAAACGAAGCTTTATGTTGCTTTCCTGCCAAACAATAGTCACATGGTATAATAATAATAATAGATTTATCAATAGGAATGAGTGACTTAATTTCCAAGGTTTTCATCTTCTTGTCACTCATGCATCATAGTCTTTGATGCCACAAATTATGAGAATTTTTTTTCTCAACTGCATTCAGCTCACCAAAACATATACCCAAATATGTCTTATACAAAGAGCAACAAAAATTACCCCGAGAAACTATCATTGAACCTTTGGACAAATTTCCCTTACCATCACCAAAAGTGTGACGGAAACCTTCTTGATCAAGTACATTTGCAGACAACAAATTCAGACGTAAATTAGGAATATTACGCACATCTTTTAGTGTAAGTATGTACCCAATACAAGTCTTCACACGAATATCACCCAACCCAACAATACTTTATGAGCTCTCATTTCCCATCTTGACACTACGAAAATTGCCATATTTTTAGTTCAAAAATATCCCTATTCGGAACACAATGATATAAAGCACCTGTATCTACAAGCCATTCTGAATCTCAACCATCAACATGATAACATTCACCAATAGCACAAATTAATGATGCATCATCATTTCTAGTAGAAGCACAAGTTGCAGTATTTTTATTATGACTTTCATTTTGTAAATCTAAATTGTTACCTTGTTCTTTCTTCAATTTGTAATAAAACTTTTGTATATGACCCCGTTTTCCACAGTAGTGGCATGTCCTATTGTCTTTCCAATCTCTGGACTTGAATATTCCCTTTGAGTTACCACGGAATTTAGAACCTTTATTCTTATGTTGCTACTGGGTGTAAAATTCCCAATAGAGAACAAAGATACGTCTAAATATTGCAAGTTCCACAACAACCATTATATGAAGGACTGTTAGGTTCTGTATGATCAGGTTTAGAGATGGTTGGCAAATAAAAACTTTTGGATTTTATTAAAATGAGAGGAATATGTGAGTACAGAGATGGTGAATCAGGTAGAGACATCGAGAGTGTTCTCCCAACAAGGCATAATAGACAATAGTCGTATTTGTTTGAAGAGCTAAGGGCTGACATCTTTGATACCCTGCCAGAAGAATATTTAGATTATGACCCCAATCAGAAATCCATTTGTTTTCTTACTAGAATGGAGGAAACAATATCACGACCAAATTTAACCTCACTTGTACTGGAAAAGGTATCCATCATATTGGCCGAAGTAAACCCTATTATTTCAAATAATGACATTCTATATATAATAGTCTTATATCGATTATCCATGAAAAGTACTCAAGATAATATTTGTAATAAATATTGTTTATCAAGTATATACAATTTTGTTATGACATTAGATCATTCTTTCACGTATCTATATCATTGCATGTATATGTGTATTCATGACCAAAACAACTAATATTTTATTTTCAAACGAAGATCATTTTCAAGCAACTTTTTTGTGATAGTTGTATACGTTATGCATGTTTGAGGAATTTTACAGATTGGTCTTCTAGAGGCTATGGAGTATATCACAGGAACTTGTTTCAATGAAGATTAGATTTTCTAGTAGTATTTATTTGTTCCTTTTAAAACTCGTATAGGCACATGTACTTATGATTATTTGATCGGTGTGTGGTTTTGTGTGCTATAAATCATGCATAACAACCATATATTAACATCTTCGACTGGTCGAGCTATTAATTTAAAAGGACAATCTATTTTTTACGATCCAACCTTTATTTTTTATCTTTATCCTTCAAGTTTTGTTTATAATGTTTATATCTCTTGAGATTGTATACAACTCTAGGAGTCTAAGTTTATAGTCCAAATCTTATGTTCAAATTATAATTGCAAAGTCGAGTTGCTTATCGACCTCTTTCACTCACGCAGTCATCGAATCTAGTTTGTAATACTCGTGGGTTAAAAAATTATGTTCATAATCCTCTAGGAAATGTATTTGGGTAACCTTTACCTCATACAACAAGAAAACCCCATAAAATATTATGGAAGGTTAGATTTTGTAATATTGTTGTGATGTGTTTCGCACATTAATAATATTAGGTTGCGCAAGTGTTATCATAAACTATTTATAAGCTAGGTTACAAAATGATAAGAACAATCATATAACATCAAGTACTTTACCAAAATCTTCTTAATATAACATAAAAATAATAAATGGAACATGGATAAACTAATATATATCAGTGGTTAGAACGACCAAATATTATTCACCAAGGTTTTTACGAAATTATTAATTACATTCACCAAATATATAACTAAATAAGCCATGTAGGTTTTGCACGTGTGTGTAGTAAGTTTAGATTTTTCATATTCTAACTTTCTATGTTGCGGAGCATGTTTATATGTTTCGCTAATAATTTATATAATATTTTGTATCGTACATAGTCCATTGACTATCCATTTTCTAGACATATAGTCCATCAACTAAAACTCATCTTGTGTTAGTTCTGACTATCCATTTCCAATAAAGTTAGGCTCTGCGTGTCAAATGGACTAATTTTGTAAAAAATGAATAGTCAGTGTACTATCACCAGAATGTTTTTACTCGAGAGGTTATATGTCTTAAAAGTGGATAATCAATGACTAATTACTATTCAAAACCTTTATATAAGGTTTCAGATACGTATTAAATTAGGTATCGTAAATATGGTCATAAATTATAATATTATTAGGTTAAGTTGCAAAAATGATAAGTACAAACAACTAAAGTTAATGTTTCACCAAAATATTCCTACACAACATAAAAACAACAAATGGATCATGGAAAAACAATATATTAGTGGTTAAGATGGCCAAAAATAATTTATCAGGATTTTGATAACATAATAAATTTTATTTTCCAAATAGGTGGTAAAAACAACCATGTATGTTACGCAACTATATACAGTAAGTATATGTTTTGCAGATTGTAATTTGCCACATTTTTAGCATACCTAATACACGTATCACTAGCAAGTTATATAACTTTTTACATAAGTATTAAACTAGGTTTCACAAATATGATCATAAAATATATCATTAATAGGTTAGGTTGCAAATTTATAAGAACCATCATTTAAAGTTCATGTTTCAATAAAATATTCCTACCAAATACAAAAACAATTAATAAATTGTGGAAAAACTAATAAATCAGTAGTTAGAACGGTAAAAATGAGCTTGTTAGGGTTTCAGCCACATAGTAAATTCTATTGACCAACTTTGTGGAGAAATAAGTCAGGTATATTTCACAGATATTACAACCTATATATTACATGTTTTTTAAATACGTTATATAAGGTTTTACATGTGTTTTAAACCAGTTTTCATAATTATTTTCATATATTATAGTATTAGTAGGTTAGGTTGTAAATGATAAGAATAAACATCTAAAGTTAATGGGTCACCAAATTTTTTTAACACAACATGAAAATAACAAATACTAAAAGAAAAAAAATAATGTATGAGAGGTATACTGGATCGCATAGATTACACAAAGATTTGGAAAAATAGTGTATATAATTTTCTAGTATGGAACATAAATATGATAATATGCATCACAAACATTGCGCGATGTGTGGAATTTGTCAAGAGCATGTGGATTTTTAGGTTTATTCCACAACATAATGGCATAATATGTTTGGGATTCCGCTGCAACTTGGTGGATTTCATAGATTATGCCAAATGTGGGACACAAATCAATTACACCATAGTTCGTACAAAATATTTTTAAATACGAAACCGGAAGAAATATATTTACAAGATATACATGACAACTGATATGCAAAACCTCGTGGTATATGTTTTGTAATGATTCTGTAACATGTATTTTTGAAATATTCCTAACACGTGGCATGCAAAATCTCGCATTATATGTTGCTCAACATAATGATAATATGTTTCTTAATCAACCTGACTAATTGATTCGGCATGCGCTGGTCATGAAAATCATCTTCTTTCCTAATTATCTGAAGGTACAGATAAAAAGACGGATGCGAATAATTATAAATCTTTTATGAGTAGTTTTTTTGCGAGTTATGGTTTGGACAAATATAGTTCATTTCAGCGATATATTCGATTATTCAGTAACAATAGTTTTTTTTGTTTTGCTATACGAAGCTTTAGGTTAGCTTTGACTTGCGGAGTTTTTCGGTTTTCTGATTTCACAAGTATGATTTGTTGGATGGAATTCAAAATGTTTTAATTTAGTTAATATAGATTTCATAGTTATATAAATTTTAAAGTTTACAGTATTTTTGTGCTATGTAACTATGTTTAAGTAATTAAGTGATAGTAACACAAAGATAATTTTAAATTATTAATTTGATAATATTTTTATAAATAATACAAAAATTAACTGAATAATAAAAATAAAATTCTGTAATATTTTAGTTTTGAATCAGTAGTTAGAACGGTAAAAATGAGCTTGTTAGGGTTTCAGCCACATAGTAAATTCTATTGACCAACTTTGTGGAGAAATAAGTCAGGTATATTTCACAGATATTACAACCTATATATTACATGTTTTTTAAATACGTTATATAAGGTTTTACATGTGTTTTAAACCAGTTTTCATAATTATTTTCATATATTATAGTATTAGTAGGTTAGGTTATAAATGATAAGAATAAACATCTAAAGTTAATGGGTCACCAAATTTTTTTAACACAACATGAAAATAACAAATACTAAAAGAAAAAAAATAATGTATGAGAGGTATACTGGATCGCATAGATTACACAAAGATTTGGAAAAATAGTGTATATAATTTTCTAGTATGGAACATAAATATGATAATATGCATCACAAACATTGCGCGATGTGTGGAATTTGTCAAGAGCATGTGGATTTTTAGGTTTATTCCACAACATAATGGCATAATATGTTTGGGATTCCGCTGCAACTTGGTGGATTTCATAGATTATGCCAAATGTGGGACACAAATCAATTACACCATAGTTCGTACAAAATATTTTTAAATACGAAACCGGAAGAAATATATTTACAAGATATACATGACAACTGATATGCAAAACCTCGTGGTATATGTTTTGTAATGATTCTGTAACATGTATTTTTGAAATATTCCTAACACGTGGCATGCAAAATCTCGCATTATATGTTGCTCAACATAATGATAATATGTTTCTTAATCAACCTGACTAATTGATTCGGCATGCGCTGGTCATGAAAATCATCTTCTTTCCTAATCATCTGAAGGTACAGATAAAAAGACGGATGCGAATAATTATAAATCTTTTATGAGTAGTTTTTTTGCGAGTTATGGTTTGGACAAATATAGTTCATTTCAGCGATATATTCGATTATTCAGTAACAATAGTTTTTTTTGTTTTGCTATACGAAGCTTTAGGTTAGCTTTGACTTGCGGAGTTTTTCGGTTTTCTGATTTCACAAGTATGATTTGTTGGATGGAATTCAAAATGTTTTAATTTAGTTAATATAGATTTCATAGTTATATAAATTTTAAAGTTTAAAGTATTTTTGTGCTATGTAACTATGTTTAAGTAATTAAGTGATAGTAACACAAAGATAATTTTAAATTATTAATTTGATAATATTTTTATAAATAATACAAAAATTAACTGAATAATAAAAATAAAATTCTGTAATATTTTAGTTTTGAATATTATATTATATTTTTTATTTTTTAGTATATATAATACTGAAGTCTATGAATTTTATAATATTCAGCACGTTGTTTTGTATTATTATATGTTTTATTTTTATTTTTTATTCTATCAAATATATTATTTACATAGATAACGGTATTTTGTTTGTTTTCTCGCGTTGGGCTATATGTTTTAGGGTTTTCTGTTATAAATTGAGGTGTCAAACGGTTCAAACCGCGAACCGTCAGAACCGTTTAATAGAGAACCGCGGTTTGCGGTTTCGACGGTTTACTTTTCATGCAGTTTTAGCGGTTTGCAGTTTTAATGGTTTGCGGTTTTAATGAGTCAGTTTCGCAGTTTACCCACCGGTTTATCCAACAGAAAAACCATTTAGACATTGTTTATCAAAATATTTTATAATATTATTTAAAATTAATTTATAAGTGTTAATTGAGATATGTACAATATAAACGAGTTAATTATTATGCTATTTAATGTATTTTAATTTAAATATTATATCATTTTAATCGAAATTCTATAATCAAGCAATTACATTCTAAAAATAATAACTGTAATATGATTTTGATATGTTTGATTATATTTATATATTTAAGATATTTTATTTAATATTAGGTAGATATTAAATAAAATATATACATCTAATTGTATTTCTATTACAACTTTCAATATTATTGAAATTATTTTTAAGATTATAAAATTAATAATTTTATTGTCTTAAACAAGATATCATAAACAATATAATTGTAATATGAATGGTATATTCTTTGATTATATTTAGATATTTAATATATTTTATTTAATATTATATACATATTAAATAATATATACCTATTAGACATATAATTGTATTCTGATATTAAATTATTAGGTAGTTCTTTAAATCTTTGAAGCTTGAAGTGTATATGTTTAGATGATTTAAATAGTTTACGGCTATTTTTTCGAACTATTCAATATTTGAAGTCTAAATTTAAAGATTTTAAAATTGTATAAGTATATGCATAGACATAAATTTCCTTTGAATAACAACATAAAAATTGAAACTGAAAGAGATTTAAATAAATTTTAATAAAAATAATAGTTCGAATTCCCTATTTATAGAGTTCTAATTTTTTTTAAATAATAGTTCGAATTCCCTAGTTAGAGTTTTAATTTTGTTAAAAATAATAGTTTGAATTCCCTATTTATAGAGTTATAATATCTTTTTAAAAATAATAGTTCGAATTTCTATATATAGAGTTCTATCTTTTTTAAATAGTTCAAATTGCATATTTATACAAAAAAATATTTTTTTATAAAAAAAATAGCCGTTGGATGACGTCAGCAAATGACGTCATCCATTCGGGGCATCCAGACTTGCGTCCGGATGGTCCGGATTTGGCTACGGCTAGTATTTTGAACTTTATGGTCCGAATTCGCAGTCCGGGCCTCCGGACATTTCGTTAGGATGGTCCGGACTATTTGTTTTTTCAAAACTTTTTGAATTTTTTATGGGTCTCCCCTATAAATAGAGGAGACCCCAACTCCAAACTCACACACTCTCTAAATCTACTATACATCTCTCTAAATCTCTCTATTTGTTCTAGAATTTCTATAAAACTCTACTTTCTTATTTTACATATTGTAGTTCTACTTTCGAAATAGTTAGATTTATTTTTCCGAAAAATAATTGTTATTAGTTTTTATTAGTTATTATTTGTGATTATCCCAAATTCCCAATGTATTTTTATGTCTTCAACAACAGGTTAGGACAAGCAACTCCGAAAACTGATTTTTCGGAATTTTCTTCCTTTATGATGTCTCCTCCACCCGAGAGGGATCCGATCACACGACGCGTCAAATATGCCACTGCACCTACGAATATGAATAAGACCGTCAAACAAATTTTTAGTTCCAAGATAACCGATAAGGAGACACGAAGCGTCAAACCTGCCAATACTACACGTACGACTTTGAGTAAGACCGCCAAACAAACTTTTAGTTCCAAAATGGTCGACAAAGTGACACGAAGTATCAAACACCCGACTATAACTAAGAGTAAGACTGTTGTTCCTTAACAAAGTCTTAGTACGAAGGCGAAGATGGTCGATTTGATTGTTGTTGCGTTAAGTAAGGTTAATCGTGAGACTCGAGGACAAGTTTTGGCAGATCCTTTACAAATTGCAGTTACTGTTGAGAAAGTTTTGCGTCTTAAAAAAGTGGCTAGCGACAAGAGACTAAAAAAAGTATTTTAGATTTTGTATTTTAATTTGAAATCAGTTGTACAACTCCTTCCCGCAAGAGTATAAACTCTGAACGGCTAAATAAACAAGAAAACATATTTATCTTTTATTATAATAAGGAGTTTTACTATCAAATAATTATAAGATAACATTTTTATTAAAAAAATAATAATAACAACATAACTTGTTATATTAAATATTTTAATATAACTTGTAATCTTAAATATTTTAGCATGATAAAATCTGATTTTGGTTTAAAAAATAATAAATAACACTTGTAATTTTTATAACCAAATCACAATAATAATATTCAAAATGTAATATTAAAATTATAACAATATAACTTGTAAGTTGTAATCTTTAGATAGAATCTTATTTTGGTTTAAAAAATAATAATTAACACTAGTAATATTTAAAACCAAATCACAATAATAATATTCAAAATGTAATATTAAAATTATAATAATATAACTTGTAAGTTATAATCTTTAGCATGATAAAATCTGCTTTTGGTTTAAAAAATAATAAATAACACTTGTAATATTTAAAACCAAATCACAATAATAATATTAAAAATGTAATATTAAAATTATAACAATATAACTTGTAATCTTTTACCATGATAAAATGACAGTTTGGTTTAAAAAATAATAACAAACACTTGTAATATTTAAAACCAAATCGTAATAGTAATCAAAATATAATATTAAAATTATAACCATAAAATTTGTAATATTTTAACATGATAAGATATAGTTTTGGTTTGTAACATAATATCAACACTACTAATATTGGATCCCAAAACATAATAATAATAATAATAATAATATTTAAAATGTAATAATAACATAAGTAATATTTAAAATTTTAGATTATATAATAATTACAACACTTAAAATATTAATAACCAAAACAAATTGATACTAACCAAAATATAATAATAATTTTATAATCATATACAATATCTCAATATTTTTTTTTAAATATAACTGAAGATATGATTTTAGTTATAAAATAATTAAAACACTTATAATATTTACAAATAAACCGCGGTTTGCAGTCCTAACGGTTTTCGATCCGGTGGTTTATCCTTATGTGGTTTCGGTGGTTTATTTTTTATGCGATTCTGACGGTTTGCGGTTCTAACGATTTGAGGTTCTAATGAGTCAGTTAAACAATTTACCTTTTAACCACAGATCTAGAACCATTTGACACCTCTAGTTATAAAACGGATCTTTTTACGGCCACAATAATAATGGTGGATCATGATTTTAATCCTTATACTTTTATATCCATAGACTCTTGTCCATGTATGTACCTCTCCAAAATGTTCATATTTTGGCTTTTATCCAACCAAAGATCCACCTTTGCCGTTGTTGTTTCCGGCTCTTATTCACTGGGATAAACTTTCGTTGATTTTAATCCACGTATAAATTGTATTACTTAGAAAATTATTCAAAATGGGTATGGCCATTTCTTTTGGTTCGGGTCAATTTTTTTTTATATAAATAAATAATTATTTAAAAATCAAATAAAATTCGGTTTGACTTTTTTTAAAAAAATTTAATAGACGAATAAAAATTTAATTTAGTTCGATTCGGTATTATATGTAAATATTTTTTTGTTTTAATATTGTATTTTACTGATGGTTAAGAATTTGGCATAAATCGGTCTTCATTCTAAATAAGTTTTCTGATATTTTAGACAAGTGGAATCCTTTTGTCTTTTCGTAATTAAAATTGCATTTTTATTTAATTTAGCTCGTTGAATGACTTAAAAAATCTTATTAAATATGTAATTTTTATATAAAGTAGTCAACTTGTACAGGTCTCATTTTGTTATTTATGTTATTCATTTTTTTACGGTTTAAAAAATGTTATTTGGTCAATTACGATGGAACCCTATTTTCAGTTTTGTTCAAAAATACTTCTTCATTTCATATTTATAAACCCATACTTAAGATCTTGTTTGGTTCGCTAAAATTCACATTGTTTTACATGATAATTGCTGTTAAAAATAGATATTACTTTTAATAAATCAAAATAGTTTACGCGATCAATTAAAATTGACCAAAATTTTATAATATTTGATTAGTGTTTTATCAGTTTTCAGTAGAGTTCGATTAAGAACCAACCACCATAGATAATTAAAACCCAAATTGTTTGGATACTAAGCAGGAACCAAAACCGAACTCGATCTTTTATTTCGTTTTGGTTTGGTTTGTCTTTTTTGTTCTAGAATCGAACGCGCATACCTATTATTTGAGGTTTAATGGTTGAACATAGGAAACGAATCGAGAATTTTGAACTAAGAGATTGTTTGAAGTATGAGATCAAACTACGGGTAAACCGTAAAAGAATACCATGTGGAACATGATATATATTTCATATATATATAAGGTAAATATAATTTTAATTTATTTTTGTAACTAATGATGCATGTTGGTACTTCCCAAAATGTGGTATGGAACAAAACAGAAAAGTAAAAAAATTGTGTTGAAAATATTGATTAAATGAGATTGATCTGAAGAAAAGTCTATATCATCAGAGTTGGAGAAGTCGATTAGAAGGTTGGACATACATTAGAATTTTCAGGCTAAATATATGCGAGAACGCCCAATGTTCGTCGTGATTAGCATATGGTTGATCGTCACGAAGTAGCAAAAGCCAAATCAATGAGTGCTTCAGCCCAGTGGTCACCACGATCAGGCTTGCATTGATTATGATGAAGTGTCATTCGCCACAACGAGCTTTTGTTTGCTTCAATCAGTTTGTGAAAATTTAAATTTTCAGAAGGAGTTTAATAACTAAAATTCAAACCGTTAACCAACATCTTCAACACGGTCAACAAAGGTTGATCGTAGCGAACCTGAAATGTTGTAACTTTTGAAAATAAGAGTTTCCTTAAAAGTTACTTTTTGAAATGGTATAACTCTACCTAAAAGTTTGTGAATGATTAAAACTATTTAGAATGGTTTAACCACTTCTATAAATAGATAAACATTTCAAGAATGAAAAAAACATAATCTAAAAAATTTGAAAATACTTTTTTAACATCATCTCCTTCATTTTATCTTATTTTTTCAAATTTGAACTTAAATTTCATGTTTTTTTATCTAAGTTCATAAATTGTATTATATCCGAATAAACTTCATTCAAAGATCAAATAAATTGAATGATAAGAGTAATTTGTTTTAGAAAACGTAAATCTACGTGTCTCAAGCATCTCCATGATTGTGTTAAATTTTATCTTCTCTTATGTCGTAAGTTTTTGTTTCCTACCTTATTTTCTAAAAAAAAAATTATTATTATCATGGCAGTGAAAACAACCACGGTTACCATTAGGGTGATGAACCAAGATCTTGTTTGACTGAACCGTTTCGATGATTCAAATTTTATCAGATAAAAATATGAGATTCCTTCTTCTTAAGTGCACTTAAACTCCACTACATTCTTATTCAAATCTAGAAAAAAAATCTTATAAGAAACTGATAAAGACACTGAGGAAATCAAGGAAAAAATGCACAAACAAAATAAGGATAATATCATATGTCGACGACATATCTTGAAATAAATTTCAGATTATTTATTCTATCTTCACACCAGTGAGTCTTCAATATTTAGAATTTGGAATACACTTAAAAGTAAATAAAAAACCGAAGAAAAATGTTCAAAAAAAAATCTTAATTTCTCAACTCACATAATTTATAAAGAATCAATGATATGCACAAACCTCCCACTAGCTCAGAATAGCACATGACAACCGATTACCCTATTTGGTTACACCGGCCAAAACATAGGGCAAACTTGGTGCTGCCATCTGTATACCAGCAGGGCTGTAGCGAATGCTTGTACCATTTTTCACATGAAGCATGCTTTAATCCAACGACTATATGATCAAAGGTTGAGATTAAAAATTAATTCAGACCCTTAGTGTTTTAGATTACTTTAAAAGCTTTATACGTATCTTCAGAATCTTCGGCACTCATGGACTGCACCTTCGGTACCGCGATCATCAATCTCTATCTTTGGTCTTTAGTAGTAACATTTTTCTTGCCTTTGGTAGAGCTTGCCCTTAGGTTTCAGCAAACGTATTTCCACTTAAGTCTCAGCCTCATATCCTACTTGAGAGATTCAAATAATATATGCTTTTACATGTCTCTGCACTTAAGTCTCAACCCCATATCCTACCTATATTTTTGTTTTTTTCGGAGGGAACCCGCAGCCGCTACTCAGAGTGCAATGAGTGCGCACAGGGTAAACCCTCAGTCTGACGCGATAGCCTGCAAACCAACGCCAGAAGGTAAACCACACAAGGTGACAAGCTCAGCCGAGAAAGCGTATGTAGAGGGACTCGAACTCATGACCTTTTGGTCATAAGAATGCCATACTCAACCAACTCGGCTACCCCCTTGGGGGCCATATCCTACCTATATGCTTCTACATGTCTTTGATTTTCTATCTTTAGCTAGATGTAGTCTTGGGTAGTATTTCTATTCTCGAGTTACATATAGCATAAACCTAACAATTCCCCACCTAGGCTTTTATTAATTCTAATATCCATTTCACAAAATGTTCTAATCTTTAGAGACCAACTCACCTGCGTCTCATACTTGCACAAGTCTCATGTAGTTCATGCAGTAATACCTTGGTCAGAGCATCCAAAATATTTTCCTCGTTGGCAATCTTATCCACATTTAATTGCTTTATATTTACCATTTATCGGATGAAGTGTAACTTGATATTTTTGTGCTTAGTTTTCTCTTGAAATTTTAGATTCTTCATTAAATAAAAATCATAAGTATTACCTCTGAACAGGTTCACATCTTGCTCTATACCAATTATTTCAATCAATAAAACCTTCAGTGAAATAGCCTCTTTCAGGGCATAGTAGCCATATAGTCAGCTTTCATACATGACAAAACAACAAACTTTTATATACAAAACTTCCAATTAACAACTCCTTCAAGCACAATATATAGATTTCTTGAAGTAACATTCCTTGTGTCAAGGCAACTTGTATAATCCGAGTCCACATACCCTTTCAACACTATATCAATTGTATCATTCTGATTATAACACAAATCAACTCCAGTTGAACCCTTCAAGTATATCATGATCCACTTGATTGCATGACAATGTGGCTTCCCTGGATTTGACATGAATCTGCTCAAAAAACTTACAATGTAGAAAAGAAAGGTCTCGTACGGATCATATCATACATAATGCTACCAATAATATTGGAATAAGGTATCTCTACTATATACTTCTTATTTGCGGCTTCTGCTAGTGTTTGAGTGGTACCAAGTCTGAATTAGGAACCAATGGGAGTTACAACCTCTTTGGCTCTAGACATGCTGAAGTTGTAGAGAAACTCATCTATGTATTCTTGTTAAGATAAGAATGTATACCTCTTTGGCATGTTCCTTATGATCTCAATATCAAGTATCACTTGGCCTCTCCCATATCATTCATCTCAAACTCTTCTTCCAATTGAGTCTTGACCATTTCAATCATCTTTCTATAACTTCCCGTTATTAGGATATCATCCACATACAATAACCATATGACTTGTATCTTCATGTGTGTTTCTTCATTCCAATACACACAGTTGTCATAGCAAGTTTAGATATACACGATGGACCTCATATACGAATCAAATATTCTATTTCACTACATTGACAATTGTTTGAGCCCATAATGATGTATCTTCAACAAACACGCATCTTCTTACTTCCCTTATTTAAAACCTTTTGGTTGACACATGTAAATTGTCTCTTCTAATTCACCATGTAGAAAGGTACTAATAACATCCATTTGATCTAATTCTATATCAAATCTAGCAAATATTAAAAACAGAACCCTAATCTAGATTTGTTTCAAAAGTGGCAAAAATATCTCATTGAAATCAATACCCTTATTTTGCGTAAAACCCTTAGTCGCCGACCTAGATTTGTAACTGGATAACCCAACCTCGGGAGCACCTTGCTCTCATTTGAATATCCATTTACTCTAAACACGATTCTGAGATATCTCAGTTTTCCCCTCATGATTGTAAGATATTTCCTTTTATTTCTCTTTATATCATCATGATAGTTTTTAGGTTCAAGAACATCATTTTGTATTTAAATAGGTAAAGAATAGCCAATAATATATGTAAAATGATAGCATTGTGTAAGTTTGTTTGGTGTTTGTGCTCTATCTCTCGCCAATTAATAACTAACAAGCTCATGTTTCTCTCCAATCTGATAATCCAAAGGCCCTAGAACCCCATACCCTCGACCATCTTCAAACTCATGTAATGGTTGAACTTCCTCTTCATGAGTTGAAATTATATCAGGTTATAAATCATCTTTGAAAAAATCACTCATGGCTTTACTCTCTACACCAGACTCGTCATCAACTCCACATGTATTCTCGACAATACTAAGTTAGGTTTCCACCACCTTCTTCAATGGCATGTCATCCCCATTGAAAATCATGTTTTTACTTATCACATCCTTCTGAAGGCCAGGTTCTAGGCACCACAACCTATACCATTTTTCTCCTTCTGGATAGCTTAAGATCAAACATTCAGTGCTCTTGGCTGAAGCTTGTCTTGTTTCACATGTGCGTAGCAGCAAATCTGAACATTCTCAAATGTCTCACCCATAGTTTTAAAAAACGTCGCCGCAGCGCGCGATGGCATGTAACGCCTAAAAATTGTTACGACGAGTCACGTAACGGTCCAAACAGAAAAACACCCGCCGCGGTGGCGTTATGGAGGCGTAGTGTCACGTTGCGTCGCAAGTGTTATTCAACTGGTTACATCTATTATTGTTTTTATTATATATAAACTAATTTTAATTAGTTAAACAGCTATAATTGAACTGAACGTTATGTATAAAGTAAAGTAAACCCATTATGAAGTAAGGGTCACTATTCAAATTTGAAACCATTCGACTCAAAACCACTAATTAATTTTAAATAAAAACTAAATACTGAATTACTGATTTATTAATGTCTAATCAATTTATTTATATTGATTTAAAATGCGATTCATATTTTATACTGAATATTGAACTGTCACACGCAAAATCTCTTCTTGTTCTTCTACTGCACATTGCCTCCTTCTTCAACTGTATATCTTTATTCAACCGAAGATAACTTAATTGAAGATGATATTTGAGTTTTTTTATGTTTAACGGGAGTATTGTTTATGTTTAATCATATTTAAATGTCTTAAAATATTTGAAGTTAATATTTTATAATATTTTTATTGATTTTTAGACTTAATTTCTTATTTTTTACTATATTATATATTATTTAATTAATAATATTGCTAAACGAAATAACTTTCACCGCAACTCTCGTCGCGTCGCCGCAACTCTCGTCTCGTCGCCGCAACTTTTTGACCCCTCGTCGTCGCGGGGCGTTGCACGTCGCTTAAAACTATGGTCCCACCAAAGATAAAAAAAACTTCAGCGTCGTATATGAACTCTTCTTGGTGATATATGCAGACATAGTCACGGCCTCTCCCAAAACTTTTGGCTCATTCCACTTGTTTGAAGCACACATCTAACTATTTTTAGCAAAGTTCACTTCAATTTTTCAGCAATAATATTCTATTCGAGATTCTCACTAACAGTTTGGTTTTCAACAATTCCAAACTTTGAACAGTAACTATTAAACTCTTTATTCGTATAATTCAAGCCATTATCAGTCTGAAACTCCTTTAGCACTTTTTTGGTCTAATTATAGACTAAATTATGTAACTTCTTATGAGCACCAAATGTTTTATCCATGGTCTTCAAAAGTATAACCTATACTTTTCTAGAAATACTGATCAATCAAGGACATGAAGTACATTGCACCACCTATAGTAGGTTCCTAATTAATACCCTAAATATCTGAATGAACATACTCAAGTATATCATACGTTTTATTTTACTAGGCATAAACTTTACCATCTTTATTTTACCAAACACACAGCTTTCACAAAAGTTCGGCTTCTGAACTGTACTATCATCCAACAAACCTTGTTTACTAAGTTCAATCAGGTCTTTCTTACTCACATGCTCAAGCCTCAAATGCCCCACTTGGTTGAATTCTCATCCATATTAAACACACACCCTACCAATATAGATCCCTTAAGAAGTAACACATCATTAGTCTTATAGGATTTCATAGCAACAAGTGAGCCTAGTAAGACCCTAACTCTGTCGTCTCCACCCTTATAGTTAAACCCTTCATCATCTAACTTCCCAATAGAAAGAAAATTACGTTAAATTTTGGGTACGCACCTCATGTTGTTAATCACACTCTTAATTAATGTAAATAACTTAAGCCAAACATTTGCCACTCCTTTGACAACACATGATTCATCATTCATGAGAATGACCCTTCCATCTTCAAGCAATCTCAGGTCTTCACACCAATATTTATTGGAGTCATGTGGAATGATTCACTTGAACCTTCACCCACTTATCATTATACCTACAAGAGAAAGAATCCATTAACTATCACCATACTCATGAACATCTGAAATAATTGCAACGTCTTCGGCTTTGTCCTTCAGATAACTATATCTCTTTCTTATCTCCCGATAGTTCTTATTGATATGTTATTCCTTCTTACACATTAAACATCTCACTTTAAAACCCATCATAATCCTTTTAAACTTTGACCGAGATTTTTCTCTTCTCTTTCTTGAATCTTTACTTTTTTGCTGACCCCTCACACTCAGTTTGAGACCTTCGGAGTCACCTTTCAACCGTCTTCTGTTGAATATCTTTCAAGTTCAAGACGTTTTTAAAAATTAACTATC
The DNA here is from genome assembly GCA_036936605.1 of Limnanthes douglasii subsp. nivea. Taxonomy (NCBI): domain Eukaryota; kingdom Viridiplantae; phylum Streptophyta; class Magnoliopsida; order Brassicales; family Limnanthaceae; genus Limnanthes; species Limnanthes douglasii. The sequence continues at coordinate 273,166,889 of JAUPFV010000001.1, read as the reverse complement.
ATAAGAGACTCATTGTTATAAATTATATTTTTCACTAAGTACTTGTACATCTTCATGAGAGAACTTAAAAGGATTATGCCATGCTTCTCGTCCTCTGTCTTGAACCCAACTGCATTAAAGTTAAGAATGATTATATTGAAATCATCTATATTTCTTCAAATCTACTTGTACTAATCTTTGATAGTGTGTACAACTACTTCTTGAGGTAAAATCTATTCTCTAAGGACTTCTTCATCTAAATGGCATCCTATCAATTCCATATTCCTAATATCATAGGCTCTTTAGACACCTCACGAAGAACTTCATCCCCCAAACTCAATATTAGGGAAATATGAACTGTAGACAACAGTTTAACGTTAACTTTATTCGTTTGTTTTTCATCAATGGCAGCAACTAATCCTTTCGATACAAGGAAAGCCTGAACCGCAATTCTCTAGAGGTTGAAATCATTGTCTTCGTTGACTTTTCTAGTTTGAACTTAATGGAACTTATCTTGGTTTTTTTCTACATTTCTCAGCGAGAATTTTCTCTCTAACCTCAAAATATAAAACAATCTTTGTCATTCCTTCTCTGTTTCAACACTACATATAGTGCTGCTCCATATCATCCTCGCTCACCATACCACTTGCTAGGATAACTCTTTCTATAAGAGAGATATTGCTTCAGAATAATCAACACACCCATGAAGAATAACAACCGAGGTTTGGATAGTGTTAGCCGAAGCTCAACCGCTCTAGCTGAAACTCGTTTATTTGTAGTATTGAATCTGGAACGAGAAACATAATAGTCACACACCTTCGGATCGTACCTAAAACTTAGTTTTGAACCTTAAAACAACAAACCAAGAAAAACAAGAATGTAAACCTAAACACATACAAAATACAGATTTAATGTGGTTCAATTATGAAAAAATCATACATCAGTGGAGACAACATATTCTATATATAAGAGGTCAAAAAAAATTCTATCTCAAATACTAAACACTCAACTATTTGTGCTTGTTTCAAAACATTTTCAACTTGCAAATGAACTACGAGTCTCAGAATGCATATTCAAGTGTTTATCTTGTACCTCAACAATAACCGAAAGCTTATAGTTTTTCTCTCAAATCTCTTAAGTATTTTCTGAGATATCATCTAACTTTATACCCATCTCACATTATTTATAGAGGATAAATTATGTGCATAAACCTCCATCTAGCTCAAAATAACGTATGAAAATCAATTTTCCCATTTGGCTAGACCGACTAAGATATAGGAAAAGGTTGGTGTTGACACTTGTACAACGACATACTTGGAAGGTCTACTTGTACCATTTGTCCCATGAAACATGCCTTCATCCAACAAATCTATGATAAAATGGTAAGATTAAATATCAATCCAAACCCTTAGTGTTCTAGCTTACTTTTGAATCTTCTAAGTATCTTCATAAGCCCTTCGACACTCATGCGATGCACATTCGGCAACATAGATGATCAGTCTGCACCTTCGGTCTTTGGCGGTAACATTTTTATTACCTTCGACAGAATTAATTCTTAAGTTCCAGTAAACGTGTTTACACCTAAGTCTCAACCCCATGTCATGTTTGAGAGATTCAAATAACGTATACATTTACATATCTTCGGCTATTCATCTTTGACTATATATAGCCTTCAACAGTACTTATGTTCTGTTGAATAAGTTATAGTTTACCCTTAACCCTTCGTAATCCTTCTAGCTCACTTTAAATTTTATATTACTTATAATTTACCTCTAACCCGTCGTATACGTGGTTCACTTTAAATTTTATAAATTATAATTTTTTTCGTATTCTGTATTATTAAACACTAAGAACTATTTCTATTTAATGTATTTTTATTGAAAAGATACGTTTGTTAACTAGTAATATAATAGTTATTTGAGGATGATGCATTAATATGGTAATATTATAAAATATTTTGAACTGCATTCATACATGGTTTTGAACCGTAAGTAGTCCATTGACAGATAGTCCTTGACTAAAAAACGTTCGGTGTAGTTCTTTGATCCACTTTAGTGACACATTATCCATAAAAAAAACGTTCGGTGAAAGTTTTTTTACTATCAATATTCAATAAAAGCAGTATACCGTTCGTGTTTATTTAATAAACTAGCTTTATAAAAACAATGGATAGTGAATCAACTAATTGTATCGAAAATAAATAATTAATCAACTAATTGTATCGAAAATGAATAGTACTCGTTGAAAACTAATTTTATTGAAAATGAATAATAAACAAACTATCACCGGATATTTTTTAACCAAAAACTATCAAAAACTAAAATAGATAGCCAAAAGCTAATAACTTTTAAAAACCACTCTCAAATAAATTACAAATTCATGTAAAATTATTTGACACCACTTTTATTTTAGTTAACTATTTTGTTGATTATTTGAAACAAACAATTATTATTATTATTCAATTCATCGTTAGCCATAAATTCAAAAATTCAATCAAAAAACAAAAAGAAAAACTAGTCAATTATATTTCTCTTCTGAATATATTCTCAAAATTTTAACTATCTATATCCTTGTGTCCGGCGATTTATTTTGCTGCTTCAGATTTTAATTGTCAACCAATTTTATACTTGAGGTGGAAAAACTTCATGTATTTAATTAGTATATAAGTGATACTAGTTTGTTTATTTATATAATAAAGTTTCAAGTACAACAACAGATATAAGTATGGTACAGTTACTACAGTATATGGTATCTTCTTATTCAAACACACTAGTTTATATATATATATTTTACCTATACTATTACTAGTTTGGTCCGAGGCATAATCAGACTTCAACCACGGCCATTCTTATCGTCATAGGACGGTGCACCGCCACCTGAGCCACCGGACCCGCCATTCCCATTTCCGAACCCCGACCCACTCCCATGAGCACCACCACTTCCCGACCCAAACCCAGATCCACTTCCAGAACCTGAGCCGGAGCCAACCCCAAAGCCGGATCCTCTTCCAAAACCAGTAGGTGACCTGCCGGAGCCCGAACCATAACCCCAGCCAGCTCCTGGGCTAGAGCCCCATCCCCAATTATAGCCCCAATTAGACCCATGGGCCGAGCCAACCGCACCCGCTGACCCACTACCCGGGCCGATAGCGGTGGTGTCTTTGTTTTCACGGTCACCACCGGTACCAATATTTTGTCTTGAAGCTAAAGATGGTTGAGTTATTAAGAAGGCAAGCAGGAGAGTGATAGAAAACAAGTTTGTTTTCATTTATTATTTGATTTGCTTTGGACTTTAGTTTTAATTAAGAGTGTGTGTGTGTTGCTACAATATTTAAGAAGGGGTTTTATAGGGAAGCTTAGGTCGTGACTACTTTGGACTTGAAACATGAGTTGCATAAAAGTGAGATAAGAGTAAGTGGATGTTGATGGTGATATATTATTATGTTACTTATAGTGGCCATCTGCGGAACTAATTATTCCTTTTGAAGCTACACATGTATTATCGATCATTCGATAGTGTGTGTTGATATTTCCTTTTTAGTAGTATGGTATATTACTACCTCTATAACTTTTTGAAGTACGAATTATGATATATAAAATCTAAAAAATAAAAATAGAAATGTTTGAAAATATAAAATAATTATGATTTTTAATATATATTCACAATATTATATTGAAAACAATAGGACATTATTTGAAACAATAAGTATTGCTAAACGAAATATTCTACTTGTGTAAATTTAATCTGTACATGTTATTATAAATTATAATTTAGTAATTAAATATAATTATTAGTAATTTAGATTAGACAATTGAATAATAATAAGGAAGTATTATGAATTTCTACTCTATAGATGTCATTTGAGCTAAAGGGTAGGGTAAGAGTAATTTCTTTTCAAACACTTAAATCAAACAGTCAAATCCATTGGTAATCCACTTCAAACCTAGGTGTCCTAAAAGGACAAAACAATATACAATTCTTGCATGACATGGGTTGAAACAGACTCTACAAAAGATTATATATCTAAGATTTGTATCAGTTTTTGAAAATGGTCAGGGTTTTTGACGGTCTGTGGTCTATGGTCCAAGACCTTCCTATTGCACTAACTGCTGGCATATAAATCACAAATCTACAGATTGCATAAAATTAACCAAATCTAACTCACCTTTAACCACTCAGCTATCTCAACCAAAACTCAAATCAATCATTGTCCAGAACCCTACTACTCCTCTTCTTGAAATACAACTCTTACCTTTACCTGCCATCTCCAAGCCTGACTTTGACTCTCCTTCTTTAGCCCCAACAAGCCTACAAACCCAATCAATCGACCCATCAGCTGAACAATCTTCCACATTAAAATCTAATCAAATCTTAAACTTACCTTATTGTTGAAGTTCATGCTTTTAAAGTCAATGAAGTAATCGACATCCTCAACTTTGGCATTAATATCATTGCTTCTCATAATCAAGAGCAAGATAGTTTAGATCACTCTTCTCCCCAAATTAGATCCACTTGTAGTCTTCAATCCACTTCTTCAGCACCTGCCAAAGATTCAAACATTGAAATAAAGAACACCAATAGACAAAATATTACAAAAATATTACACTTTCAATAGGCTAGCAGACCTTCATTAGGATCCTCTAAATGAAATTACATCTCTTTTGTAGGAATGCTAGGGGAATTAGCAACAAGGTCACTAGAAGAAGAATCAAGTCAATCTGCAAATCTAAGTCTATAAACTTCATAGCCATTCAGAAGCCAATGTTTGGTGATCACTTATTATCTTCTATTAGTTAAGCATCTTGCTTTTCAACATGCTATCTCTAATATTTCCAGCAAAATTTGGATCATGTGGAGAAAGTATTTTGATGTCCAAATAATTTTCAATCATGATCAATTGATTCACATATAGGTCATACAACTCTTTCTTAATAAAATTGTTCAAACAACTGTTGTATATGCTTAATGTAACAGGTATCTAAGGCTGACCTTTGGAATTCTCTAAGATGTATTTCTGAAAACTTCCATCACTGGATTGTAATGGGTGATTTTAACACCATCACCAATCCATCTGAACACCTACCTTGCTCTTCTCAATGTCTCAAGAGCATGGATGGTTTTAATGAAACAATAGATGATTGTTGCATTATGGATGCTAGTTATGTTGGCTCCACCTATACCTCGTCTAACTCTCGCAAATAGAAGAGATTGGACATGGTTTTTTACATCAACTTTTGGTCCAACACTTTTGAGAAAACTATAGTTAACCATGATGAGGGTGGAATTTACCAATATAAATAATAAGGACTTAATTGTAATAAAAGGTACTTGGTGTAGTTATCAATGTATTTAGGGTCTCTCGGGGACCAATGTGTAAACATAGTATTAACTAAGGGGGCCTCATCAAATATGTAAAAACAGCCCACTAAGGACTTAAGCGGGTCCACCTTATTCTAGTATAAAAGGTTGGTGTGGACAATTATCGCCTGAAGGTAGGCTAGTAATTTCAAGTGGAGTTTCAAGGTGATGTATGGGTGTTTAACGGTGGTGTATGGGTGTTTAACGGTGGTGTATGGGTGTTTAACGGTGGAGAGATAATTAAGCAGCTTGGTAGCAGTTAATTTTCATTACCAATAGTTAATGCTGGTGGTTGAGTATTTATAGTATGATGTTTGGGCCCTTATGGGCTTTCGGGTCATCTTTAATGGACCCGGGTCATGTTTAAAGACCCATGAGTACTAAGCAGGAGGGCAAGTAGCTTAGTCACGAAGTGCTTAGGTTTTTTAGTACTTTAGTCATAGTTCGAACAACCTTAGGTTCACAGTGTTCGAAGTGATCTGTCCGGTCCAAATTTTCTGTCCGATTTATGTTCTTAGTGTCTGTCCGGTTTTCGGAGAGATTTACACTGATCTGCCCTTCCGGGGAGTATACTGAATTCGGACTCATCAGGAGCCCCTTTTTTAGGTGTTTGAACAAGTGTCCTTGTCAAAGAACTGAAAAACAGTCCGATTATAGGAAGTGGTTCTCAATTCGGAGAGAGTTATGGGTATACCCGGACAGATCAAACATTACGAATTGCAAACGGTTTTTGCCAGAGTTAATGAGACACATGTCACTCTCTGATTGGTCACTCCAGCCGTTTTTTCACCTTGAATTTCGCACCACCTTCTTTAAAAAGTTACCTCTTTAATTGCTAGTAGTGATGTCAGCGCCGTCTTTTAATCATTGCCCAACTTTTCGGATTCTCCTAGGAATCAACTCCTTTTTTCACATTTACTATAAATTCTCATTCATTTTTCACTGTCTCACTATCTCTCTCAAATTTTACTCTGCAATTTCACCCAGAGCTTTATCTCTCTAGAACAAAAACTTCATTGGCTGTTTTATGTTTACAGCAAGAACAACTTTGATCAAAGGTGGTTGGCTCAACCTTTCGGAGTTGGAGAAAGCACAAAGGGTCGAGAAGGAGAAACGACTAGCAGCAGGGCTACCATCGTCGCCTGTTGAGAAACCAGCCTCCTCTATTGCAGAATCTGATAGAGGATCATCCTCTTCCAAAGGTACCAAGCCTAAAAAGCTCTTTCAATCCACCCTTTCTCCCATAGTATCTGGCTCCTCAGTTCAGGAGTCAATCCCTGCTGTTGAACCGGGAGTCACCGCTACAAGCGTTAGGAAAAAATCATCTTTTATTGCCATAGGGTCTGACTCTGACCATTCCCCGGAGAAGTTAGTCATCAAAAGGCCAAGCCGGTTAGTCAAGGGGCTAACCTCTAAAAATACTCCCTCGAAATCGGGGGCAAAAAATAGTGAATCTGGGTCTGGGGCACCCATTAGAGCTCCCCGGGAGAGGCCGTCCGGTCCGGAGGCCAGCAGCCCAGTACCCCCCAAAGAATCTTCTGCCTCAGAAACTCAACTTGAGGTGAGAAGTCAAATAAATACGGGCAGTCAACAGTCCGGAGGGTCAGCTATGCCAAGCTTCAATCCTCCCCGGACTACTTCTACAGAAGCTCCCCCAACAATTATGGAGGAGAGAATGGAGGACTCCACTGAGGAGGTCCGATTTGAGTCCGAGTCCTCCGGACAGGCTGATACTGCTATTGTCGTTGCCAAGAAGGGCAAGGAAAACTTATATCTGAGGCATCCAGACCTGCCGGAGAGCCTTGAAGGGAGAGTGGGGCCATGTTTTCATAAAGTTGAGCTCAAGTACCTCTTGGCCTTGCAGAAGACCAAGTATGCATTCATCCATACCTCTGATCTGGGTAGAATGCGCACAAAGTGGGGGATCCCTGAGAATGTAAAGATAAGGATTCCCATCAATCCGGAGTCCCCGATGGACTGTAAAAGGAATGAAATAGTCTTCTTTACGGAGCTATTTAACTGGGGACTCAGGTTCCCACTGGACCCGGAGATTGTGCGCTACTTTCACCTGGTCAAGCTCTGCCCAACACAGTTAATTAATGTCATGTATTATGGCGTCTAGGTTATCTGGGATTCCTCTTCCTATGGAAGAGTTCGCAGCAGTGGCCAGCCTGTGCAAGCATCATCAGTTCCCCTTCTACCATTTCAACATGGGGAACAACCTCAAAGCTGTTGATGATCTCATGGAATCGGAGAGTAAGTGGAGAAGCCAATTCCTGTTCGTCAGTGGATCCTGGGAAAATGGCAAGATAATCAAGGTCGGAGAGAACCCAAGCCTCATCAGGAGTAGGTGGAGGAGTGATCGTAAGTTTCTCATCTTAAGCCTCTGTCCGATTTTCCCTTTTCTTTGAGTTAAATTTATACTAACTAATTCCTCTTTTGTTCTATCAGAGCTGCCAAAGGAGTTCGGGGACCATCTGAAGGCCGGACAGACTACCTGTGGCAAAATCAACGCTTGGGCCGCAGAGAACTGGGAGAATCGGTTCCACAAGGCCTTCACTCCTGGAAACCTAGCAAGGTCCCACCTGTGGAACACCACAGGTCGGAGAGACTTATCATGGGAGGAGCTCACCACCCAGCCTGATGAAGACATTGTGCTCAGAAGGTCTCATGAACTGGACGGGACACTCTACCTACCTGCCCGGGCTAAAGCCCCAAGCAAAATGAAGGGAAAGAAGAAGAAGGGCAGGAAGGTGGTAGGTGATACTGAGAAGGAGGCCCCAACAGATCTAGAGGAGCTGGCCCAGGTTCAAATTGATGCAGCCCTTTTACAAGTGGTGGAGCAGGAGAGCGAAAAGCAGGAAGTGAACCTCCCAAAACCTCCAAGGGCTCCCAAGAGGACTCGCAAGCAAGCAAGTGAAGGGGCTGATAGGGAAGCCAAGAAGAAAAAGACTTCCCAAGGAGAGGAGCTTGCTCTCCGGGATCCGGAGCCCTCTTTCCCTACTGACCCGACACTGGCCGAAGAGATCCCAAGGGACTTTCAAGAAGAGATTCCAAGGGAATTCCATACCGATGAGGTTGAGGGGGGAGAGCTTAATTTGGATGAAGTGGACATCACCGGTCTGGGTGGACTTGGTGAATATTTCCTTGGCATGCCCAGAGACGAGTTCTCAGGGCCCTACATTCCTCCGAGCAGCTCCAACACGGTCAATTTTAACGGTAAGACTTTCATGGCTTCTAGTGAGAAAGACACTATAGCCCACTCCCTTCTTAGTAATGTGCAGCCAGTACTCACTTTGGAAAGGCAAGTCCGAAGTCAGGCAGACTCCATCAAAGACCTCAAGTCTGAGAAGGAGAAGCTGTCCGATGACCTCCGGACTGCTACTACTAAGGTTGATTTGCTTAAAGAGGCAAATGAACAGCTAAAGAAGAATCAAGATGAAAACAACACAAAAGTTGCCTCTTTGGAAGAGACCATAAAAGATCTCCGGGCTAAACTGTCCGGTATGGAGAAAGACCTTACTGCTTCAAGGGGAGAGACCACTGCAAAGGAAAAGCTCATCACCAATCTGACTACTGACAAGATCGCTTTGGAAAATGCAGTGACTCAGGCTGCTGAAGAGAAGTCTGCTTTGATAAGGGACCAAGAGGCCACAATCAAAGCCAAGATTAATGCCTATGCCAGGGAGATGATACAAAGCGAAGAGCTAATGATTCAAAGGGTGAAGTCTGATATGGTTCTCCTGTTTCACGAGAATTTCCCGAAGAGGAGACTGGGGGACTTATGGCGCTATGTGGATGATGATGACCTTCCATATTATACTATGGTTGACGAGGGATATTCCGATGAGTCCTCATCTGATAATGAAGAGGAAACCGGAGAGAGCCCAGGAGAAGAAGAGAATGATCCCAAGGGCAAGAAAGTGATCGAAAGGGGGAGCAACATCAAAGGCAAGAAAGTAGACGAGGGTGAGCCATCTTCAAAGGCTCCACCTTAATTTATTGTGCATTTTATTTATCTTTTACTAAAACTAAAGTCCTTGGAAGGCCAAGGCACTAACTTTGTTGTGGTGTCCGGTATTATTCGGATATATATTTTGTGCTGTTCCCTAACTTGTTCAAAAGTCCTTGGAAGGCCAAGACAATTTTAATTTGCTGAATGAATGTTTCTATTTTTACTCAACCATCATCTTCTTTCATTATCTGCTTTATTTTAGATAGCTAGAATTTAAGTAGCTTTGAGTTATTGCATTGTGAGAGTGTTTAAGATTCTTCGGCTAGAGTTTAAATAGCCCTTAGACCTTTTAGTCCGGGTAGTATGACAAGAGACAAAATTTTGAAAATACTTAGAGAAAATTATTGAAGAAGGCATCAAATTCCATTGAAAGCTCTCCGTGCCACCGAAGAGGGGAATGTATGCCCCCAAATATTTACATGGATGTTTAAACAAGTAAATATTTACACAGGTGTTATTCCAAGTACATTCGAAGGTGTTCAATATTCCAAGGGTGAGTTAAAACCCTTCCATCTTTGTTTTCCAACCAATAAGTCCCAGGCTTGATTCTTTCAACCACAGTATACGGACCCTCCCAGGTTGGGGCCAGCTTTCCGAAGAGCTTTTCCTTAGTATGCAAGAAAACCTTCCTTAATACTTTATCTCCTGGCTGGAAATCTCTCCTTTTAACTTTAGAAGCAAACCTGTTTCTCATCAAGCCCTGATAGTGTGTAATTCTAAGATGAGCTTTAACCCGTCTTTCTTCGATCAAATCAAGCTGATTTCTAATTGCCATCTCATTAGCATGTCCGGAGAAGTTATGAACACGAAAGGAAGGGAGTGTCTTCTCTATGGGGGCTACTGCATCCATTCCATAGACCAAGGCAAAGGGGGATTCTTGTGTTGCAGCCCCAGGTGTTGTCCGGTAGGCCCACAAGACTTCTTGTAGATAACTAGGCCACTTCCCAGCAGCCCCTTCCAAATTTTTCTTTAAACCGGACAGTATTGTTCTATTAGCTACTTCAACTTGCCCATTGGCTTGTGGGTGGAAAGGTGAAGAAAAGCAGTGTTGTATACCCCTTGAGGCACAAAAGCTTTCCATCTCTCTGTTGTCAAACTGTGGCCCATTGTCTGTTGTTATCTTATGTGGGACACCAAATCTGCAACATATGTTGGACAGAATGAATTTTATAACAGCTTTTGATGTTGTCCCTGCCAGGGGAGTTGCTTCTATCCACTTCGAGAAGTAGTCAATAGCCACAATTATAGTTTTACGCCCTCCGGACGCCACAGGGAGAGGTCCAACCAAGTCCAAACCCCATCGAGCAAAAGGGATGGGCTCAGAAATTGATTCCAAAGGAATAGCTGGTACATGAATTTCATTGCTGTACCTCTGGCATGGGTCACACCTTCTTACCAGCTCCTTAGCATCTTTCATAATTGATGGCCAATAGTATCCGGAGAGTAACACTCTTCTTGTTAAAGCTCTAAATCCACAATGGGCTGATCCCTCACCATCATGTAATTCGGAGATGACCACTTGTGACTCATTATCCCCTAAACAACGTAGGAGAGGTTTGCTATAGGATTTTTTATACAACACTTCTCTCAACATAATGAAACCACGAGCCCTGTGTTTCAACGTTCTGGCTTGTGATTTATCTGAAGGCACAATACCATCAGACAGATATTGTATGAGAGGAGATCTCCAATCTTGAGGCCAATTCACTTGTATTTCAAAAACTTCCTCTTTGTCACCCTTACTGAGTTGAATAAAAGGGCTTTCAAGTACATGGATCCATGGGTAGGACTCCGTATATGCTATCGTTGCCAATGAGTCTGCTAGCTCATTTTCTGCCCGGGGAATGTGTTCATAGACAACAGATTTAAACTTTAACGCTTCATTTTTGAGGAGGAGTAAATACTTGACCAATTGCTCCTTTCTAGCCTCTGATAGGCCCAAGGCATGGTGGACAAGCAACTGGGAGTCACTTAGTAGCTTGACCCTTTTAGCTCCACAGATATAGGCCAACTTTAATCCAGCTATAGCTGCTTCATATTCGGACTCGTTATTAGACGCCCTGAAAGCAAAACAAATAGCTTGGTACATGCTGTCCCCGTATGGGGAAGTGAGACATATTCCTGCCCCGCATCCCATGGTGCTGGATCCTCCGTCTGTTCGGACAATCTACACTTTCTTGTCTTTTGAATCAGTAGGTTGCTCTGAATCCCTATCAGAGTGGAATTCAACCAGAAAATCAGCCACAGCTTGGGCTTTTACTGCTGTCCGGGGAGCAAAGTCTATATCGAAGTCCCCCAACTCTACTGACCACTTCGTCATTCTGCTTGAAACGTCTGCTTTTTGAAGGACATTCTTTAAAGGGAAAGATGTCCGGACGATGATAGGATGAGCCTGGAAATAAGGCCTCATCTTTCTTGCAGCTATCACCAAAGCTAACGCCAGTTTTTTGAGTTTCAAGTAACGCCTCTCAGCATCAATCAAGCTTTTGCTGATGTAGTACACTGGGTGGGGATGCCCATCGACCTCTCTTACTAGCACAGCACTGATGGCACAACTTGAAACAGCCAGATACACAAAGAGAGTTTCCCCATCAACTGGTTTGAACAAAGTTTTGGGAGATGAGAGATGTTTCTTGATTTCATTGAATGCCTCACCACACTGTGGGGTCCATTCGAACCCCTTCGCACCCTTCAAAGTTTGAAAGAATGGAGCACACCTGTCCGAAGACCTGGAGATGAATCTGTTCAAGGCAGCCAATCTCCCCGTTAATCGCTGTACTTCTTTAATGTTTCGAGGAGGCTCCATCTGGAATAAGGCATTGAGTTGGTCCGGGTCGGACTGTATTCCATGCTCACTTATGATATACCCTAAGAATTTCCCGGACTGCACTCCGAGCACACACTTTTCTGGGTTTAATTTTAAATTCACTTTTGCCAAGTTGGCAAAAGTTTCTTGGAGGTCGGACAAGTGAAACTGCTCATCCACACTTTTCACCATCATATCGTCAATGTAAACCTCCATATTTCTTCCAATTTGATCAGCAAACGTCTTGTTGACTAACCTTTGATAAGTAGCCCCAGCATTTTTCAAGCCAAAAGGCATCACCTTATAGCAATGTAGACCCCTATCAGTGACAAACGTGGTATGTTCTTGATCTTTTGGATCTACTTGGATCTGATTGTACCCGGAGAAGGCATCCATGAAGGAGAGTAGCTTGTTCCCAGAAGTAGAGTCTACTAACTGATCTATCCGGGGAACCGGATACAAATCTTTTGGGCAAGCTCTATTGAGGTCTGTAAAGTCAATGCACATGCGCCATTTGCCATTTTTCTTTTTCACCGGGACAGGATTGGCAGTCTACAAAGGGTATTGAGATTCTTTAATATGCCCCATCTTCGTGAGTCTGTCAACCTCTTGCACTATGACATCAGCCTTTTCTTTTGAGAAAGCTCTCCTCTTTTGTACCGCTGGTGCCACATCTCTCCGGACAGACAGGTGATGAGATATCACCTCTGATGGAACTCCGGTAACATCAGCATTGCACCAAGAAAAAACATGCTGATGGTCTTTCAAGAATTTCAATATCTCTTTCTTCAACATTGGTGGCATCTTGGACCCTATCTTGACACTTTTGCCTTCTTCCAAACAATGCGTTTCAACCTCTTCAACTGGAATCAACACTCCAGGGGTCTCTCTGGGGTCATCAATTTCACCCTCACCCCCAGAAAGGCCCTCAAACTGCTATTGATCGTTTATACGGACTGCCCCCAGCGTTCGTGGAGCCAAGGCAGTGGCATAGCATTCTCTTGCAATCTTTTGGCTGCTCCGGACAACCCCAACCTGTCCCTGAACAGCATACTTTAAACACTAATGGACTGTCGAAGCCACTGCATGCATCCTAGAGAGCCAAGATCTCCCTAGAATAGCATTATAGCAAGTGGGACAATCCACCACGATGAAGAGTATTCTAACCATTTTCTTGAAAGGGCCCCTGCCCAATAACACTTCTTCTTCAAACTCCCCGATCACATCGGCTGAGCTGCCCGTGAAGCCTACGATTGACCTGTCCGACTTTTGAATTACAGCTGGATTTTTCATTTTCTTGTAAGTGTTTAGGAAAAGGATATTGGCAGAGCTTCCAGTATCCACCAGAATTCGCCTTATTTCATTGCCCCCTATAGATGCTCCTATGACAACAGCATCCTCATGAGGGCCAGCAATGTCTCTTAAATCATCCTCATCGAAGACAATGAATGAGAATGAGTTTGGCGATTGATAAGAAGTCATGCCTCCTTCTAACTGGGAGGCCAAATTATGAACATGCCTCTTTCTTGAAGAAGCAGTAGGAGCCGTCATGGTGTCCCCTCCAAAAATTGTCAGTGACTCGAAGAATTTAATGAGCCCGGAGACCGATCTAGAACACTCCTCTATAGCACCCACTTTGTTTCGTGTTGGATCAGGATCCAAGTATTCAGATTCCACATCAAATCTTTCAACTATTACCATGGCCCCCTCCGGGGCAGCATTACTTGGACCAACCCGGTGAGTGTTGTCAGGCCTGTTGCCTCTTCTTCTTTTAACGTAGGCTCCTAACTTCCCCCGTTCAATCAAGTTTTGAACCTCTTGTTTCAACGCTATGCAATCATCAGTGGTATGGCCAATATCATTGTGGTATTGGCAAAAGGAGTTGTTACGATGCTCTCTGGGAGACTGCAAGGTTGCGGGTCTCCGGTAGTGTACTTCATCTTTTGTTTTATCAAAGATGGTGGCCACGCTTTCTTTGAGCTCTGCGAACCACTTCGGTTGGACCCATGGTCCTCTTTTGTTTCTAGATTGTTGACTTTGAGCAGGAGCAGCTGGTTGAGACTGAGCTTTTGCCCTACCATGCCCTGTCTGGTTTCTCTTGCTTTGTTCCCGGACTGGTTCTGATTTGGAGTTGGTGCCACTGGGGTGGACCTCACCTGTCTGTGCACCCTGGTCTTTTTTGTTTCATCAACGTTTATTTGCTTGCCAACTTGATTTAGCAATCCTCCCCAGGTCATGGCTTTCTTTCTGGTCACCGAGTCAGCCAAGTTGCCTGGGTTCAAACCTTGTCTTAGGGATGCTATTGCCACCTGTTCAAAGCAATCAGCCAACCCATTTTTTGTGTTCACAAAACGACTTATGTACTCCTTCAATGACTCATTTGGCTCCTGGGCACAATGGATTATTGTGTCTCCATTGCCCTTCAGCTCCTTACTCCCCACAAACTGCCTTCGAAAGGCCACCCAAAACGTGTCAAAGTCTTTAATACAACCCTGAGGCAGGCTGTTGTACCATTTCAGAGCACTCCCCGTAAAATATTAGGAGAATTCCATACACAGTAGTTTATCATCATCATCAAATTTCATCATGAAGTTCTTGAATTGCTCCAGATGATTGTCCGGATCAGTACTGCCATCGTACTTCTCCATCTTGGTACTGTCAAACCTCTTGGGGAGGTTTCCGGACAGTATTTTAGAAGACAGTGGAGACTGCCTCCAATTCCTTCCACGACTGAACACGGTATCCTCATTAGGAGTTGCAAAGATACCTGGCTCATCGTGGAAAGCAAAGGGATCCATCAGCATCTTGTCCGTGTACCTCCGATGGTGAGATGACCCCTTTCCAATATGCCTTTATATTCTTCCATGGTGATCTCTTTTTCTTGATTATTTCATAACTTGCTTTTGCTTTTTCTTGGTTCGACCCTCATCACTGCTAGAGGACAAGGATTTTTCATTTCCCTCACTGCCCGAAGAGCTGTCCGAAGATTCTGAACTCGAGTCAGAACTCTCCACAGGCTTGGACCGGTGAGACTTTTTAGAACTAGCATGAGTCTTTTTGGTGCTCACATGAGTTTTGGAAGCCTCATGCTCTCTGGGGTTATCGGTGTGATGAACTACCGATGCCTTGGATTTTTCTTTCACGCCCATCTTGGCCTTTTCAGCCTTCAAAGCTTCTATTTCAAGTTTTAACCTGTCGCGCTCTTGGACAGTATACTCATCGTTTTCTTCCACCACTTCGAGCAAAGCTGGTGGAAGCTCTGGATTATCCGGATTCATACGGACAGAATTTCTTGGCAGGTTTTGAATGCTTGATTCAGGCACCTCTCTCCTCCCACTGTGGTCGCCAATTTGGTGTGGACAATTATCGCCTGAGGGTAGGCTAGTAATTTCAAGTGGAGTTTCAAGGTGATGTATGGGTGTTTAACGGTGGTGTATGGGTGTTTAACGGTGGTGTATGGGTGTTTAACGGTGGAGAGATAATTAAGCAGCTTGGTAGCAGTTAATTTTCATTACCAATAGTTAATGCTGGTGGTTGAGTATTTATAGTATGATGTTTGGGCCCTTATGGGCTTTCGGGTCATCTTTAATGGACCCGGGTCATGTTTAAAGACCCATGAGTACTAAGCAGGAGGGCAAGTAGCTTAGTCACGAAGTGCTTAGGTTTTTTAGTAATTTAGTCATAGTTCGAACAACCTTAGGTTCACAGTGTTCGAAGTGATCTGTCCGGTCCAAATTTTCTGTCCGATTTATGTTCTTAGTGTCTGTCCGGTTTTCGGAGAGATTTACACTGATCTGCCCTTCCGGGGAGTATACTGAATTCGGACTCATCAAAGGTGACCCACTTTCTTGGCAGGGGGGACATTGAATATTATTCTATTACATTCTCTTTCTCTCTCTAGTCACATCTAGCACAAGATCCGAAATATTCTTCCAAACAATTATTGACTCATCATTGGCACCGTCTGTGGGAACGAGTGATACCGAAAAGGAATCTTTGCTCTTTGAAAATCACGTTTTGCGGGATGAACAACGAAGCTGTGATAGAGAGGGTCGGTAGGGAAGTCATCTGAGCCGTCTCGGTGTCGGAAGGAGAGGAAGCCCCTGGTCGGGAACACCACGACCGGGGTCGGGACAAACGGTCGACCCTAATAATGACCCAAAAACAGCTCTTTGAAGATATTGCCAGGCTAAACGAAGAAAGAGAGCGGGCACTGGACGAGAAAAGGGTGCGGGAAGGAAAAGGCAAGGAACCCCTCTTGGAGGATCGGGAGGTGGCCGACCATGTTGTTGGACCGCGCATCGAAGCCCGACCTGTTAGGTATTACCGAGAGTCTCACCCCGACGACGAGCAAAACGCTAGGACTCGGCGGTACCCGGAGGATCATCGTGGCACGACAATAGACTACCCCTCGGATGACTCGTCGGGCAGAGAGTATCGGCGACGGGAAAGGGTCGAGCGTACACAAAAGAATCGTTCCCGACGCCTCCGAGGACCCCGGGCAGACTCCCCAAAATACAAGAAGGGTAGCACCGAGAAGCAGACCCCGTTGTCCTTTGAGAAGGAAGAAATGCCTGCCGCCAGCCGTGAAGAGCGGGCAGCGCTGCCACCAGTGTCATGGCAACCGTCGAACAGTCAGAACCACGGTTACCGAACCAGTAGCCAGTTTATCAGCCCAGGAGATGAGGGACTCTATGGAGTTCAGACAGAAGGACTTAGAGGAGGGACGTGTGGGTTCAGAGTCAATTGGAGGGCATCCCCACTGTCCGATGAGATATTAGCGGGACAACTCCCGAAGCGATTCGACATTTCTAAACTAGAAAAGTACGACGGGAAGAAGGATCCGGATAATCATTTGGAAGCTTTCAAAAACTTCATGTTAAGTTTCGACAACGATGACAAGCTCCTATGTAGAGCTTTTTCCATGACCTTCAGGGACCGAGCATCTAAGTGGTACAACCGTTTACCGCAGGGTTGCATACGGAACTTCGGGACGTTTTGGACGATGTTTAGGCAGCACTTTGTGGGAAGTAAGAGCTTCTGGGCCAACAGAGACACTATCATGAATTGCAGGCAGAAACTGTGGGAAAGCCTCAGAGAGTATACCAGGCGATTCATCGACGCAAAGACCGACCTAAACCACTTAAATGTAGGGTGTCATTTCTACTGTATGGATGTCATTTGAGCTAAAGTGTAGGGTGAGAGTAATTTCTTTTTAAACACTTAAATCAAGAAGTCAAATCCATTGGTAATCCATTTCAAACCTAGGTGTTCTAAAAGGACAAAACAATATACAATTCTTGCATGACATGGGTTGAAACAGACTCTACAAAAGATAATATATCTAAAATTTGTATCAGTTTTTGAAAATGGTTAGGGTTTTTGACGGCTTGTGGTTTATGGTTCAAGACCTTCCTATTGCACTAACTGCTGGCATATAAATCACAAATCTACAGATTGCATAAAATTAACCAAATCTAACTCACCTTTAACCACTTAGCTATCTCAACCAAAACTCAAATCAATCATTGTCCAGAACCATACGACTCCTCTTCTTGAAATACCTGAACTCTTACCTTTACCTGCCATCTCCAAGCCTGACTTTGACTCTCCTTCTTTAGCCCCAACAAGCCTACAAACCCAATCAATCGACCCATCAACTGAACAATCTTCCACATTAAAATCTAATCAAATCTTAAACTTACCTTATTGTTGAAGTTCATGCTTTTAAAGTCAATGAAGCAATCGACATCCTCAACTTTGGCATTAGTATCATTGCTTCTCATAATCAAGAGCAAGATAGTTTAGATCATTCATTTCCCCAAATTAGATCCACTTGTAGTCTTCAATCCACTTCTTCAGCACCTGCCAAAGATTCAACATTGAAATAAAGAACACCAATAGACAAAATATTACAAAAATATTACACTTTCAATAGGCTAGCAGACCTTCATTAGGATCCTCTAAATGAAATTACATCTCTTTTGTAGGAATGCTAGGGGCATTAGCAACAAGGTCACTAGAAGAAGCAACAAGTCAATCTGCAACTCTAAGTCTATAAACTTCATAGCCATTCAGAAGCCAATGTTTGGTGATCACTTATTATCTTCTACTAGTTAAGCATCTTGGTTTTCAACATGCTATCTCTAATATTTCTAGCAAAATTTGGATCACGTGGAGAAAGTATTTTGATGTCCAAATAATTTTCAATCAAGATCAATTGATTTCACATATAGGTCATACATCTCTTTCTTAATAAAATTGTTCTAATAACTGTTGTATATGCTAAATGTAATAGGTATCTAAGGCTGACCTTTGGAATTCTCTAAGAGGTATTTCTGAAAACTTTCATCACTAGATCGTAATGAGTGACTTTAACACCATCACTAATCCATCTGAACACCTACCTTGCACTTCTCAATGTCTCAAGAGCATGAATGATTTTAATGAAACAATAGATGATTGTTGCATTATGGATGCTAGTTATGTTGGCTCCACCTATACCTGGTCTAACTCTCGCAAATAGAAGAGATTGGACATGGTTTTTTACATCATTTTTTGGTCCAACTCTTTTGAGAAAACCATAGTTAACCACTTAGCTAGAGTTGTGTCAAACCACTCACATATCCTTATCATTTGTTCTAGTGACACTCTTAAAAGCATATCTTCTTTTATATTCACGAACACGTGGTTCATTCATCCTAAATTTATGCAAGACATTGAATGTAATTAGAAGGCTGACATGGGTGGTCCTCTTTTGTTTTCCTTTTAGAAAAAAATTAAAAAGACGCAAACTCTTTCTAAAATATTAGAATAAAAAACTTTTGGAAACATTTTTAATATATGAGCTAAATATGAATATGAGGTATGCTTTTTAGAAAGTTGTTTTACCATTACTAAGACCAATGAAGACAAATTAAAGCTAGACAATGCCCAAACCATTCATCTATAGTTACTTGCTAAAGAAGAAATCTACTGGCTTCAAAAGACTAGCTCCAATTGGACCTCAAATGGTGACAAAAATACTACTATTTTCCATAAATATGTTAAATAAAAGAGAAAGAAAAAATTTATTCATAAAATTAGAGTCAACAATACCTGGATTGATGATCCCAAAGCTATTGGTGACTATATTGTTAATCATTTTCAGTCTCTTTTGACTGAAAATAGTGAGACCAACTTTATCTCAAACCTGCAAAACATCATTCCCAAGCTTATAACCCTTGATGATAATATCAACTTTATGGTTTTTCCTACTGACCATGAAATATACACCTCTACCAAAGCCCTCAACTTCACTAGCATTTCTGAAGTTGATGGCTTCAATACAAAATTCTTCCAAACTTGTTAGACTCTTATTACTAATGATTTATGTGCTATTGTTAGAGGGTTTTTTCAAGTGATCATATACCTCAAGGAATATTTGCCACTGCAACTACTCTTATACTAAAGACAGACAACCCTCAATCTTGAAGTTACTGGAAGCTCATCAGTTTGTCGTTGTTTCAACAAAATTCTCTCAAGAATTCTTAATGACAGACTTTATATTATCCTCCCTAAGTTTATATCTAAAGAGAAATCTGGATTTGTTGAAGGTAGACATATTCAAGATAACATCCTCATAATGCAAGAAATGGTTCATAATCTAAATAAGAAGAACAAAGGTGGCAATTTGATTGTCAAATTGGACATGGCCAAAACCTTTGATAGGCTCTCCCCGTCATTTCTTTACCAGATCATTGATGTTTTTGGATTTGACAAACCTAATAGATTCTATGTTATCACCAATGGTGAACCTAAGGGTTATTTCCAATCTACCAATGGTCTTAGATAAAATGACCCCATGTGCCATAGTTTTTTTATTCTCTCTGAAGAGTTTCTAATTAGAACCCTAAAGGACCTTTATATGAATGAAAACAATATTAGATACAAGAATGTTGGCTCTACCTTAATTCTCTGTATGGATTTTGCTGATGACATCACCATCTTCACTAATGGCTCATCAATCAGCCTTTCTAGTCTTCAATTTATCTTACATCAATATCAAGAAGTCTATAGTCAGATTATAAACCAAGCTAAATCCGGCATCATTCCTTCTAACATAATATTTACTTCAAGACTAAATAAGCTCAAGAAAAATACCAATTTTAATATCAAAAGTCTCCATATAAAATACATGGGTATCACCATGAACAATATAATGAAATCATCTAACTTTGAGGACTTCATCACCAAAATCAGGCAAAAAACCAATGACTGGAATCTGCACCTTTTATCTTATGAAGGAAGACTCATACTAATACAATATGTCCTTCAAATCATACTACCATATTCAAATCCACTATAAGAATTATTGAATTAAGCTGTAGCAAATATCTACGAGGTTCTTTTGATAACAATAATGTTATCATCCAGACTAAATGGGATAATCTCACTCTATCCTATGATGAAGGTAGAAGCAATTTCAGATACTTAAATGATATGCAAACTACCTTTGCTTGCAAGTTATGGCATAATTTCAGAGCAAATAAATTTTTTTGTGCTAACTTTATGCATAGTAAATACTGCAAGAATAAGCATATTATATAGATGAATGACTCCAACAATAGTTCTAGCATATGGGAAAGGCTCATGTACATTAGACATGTGGCAGATAAACCCATTTACTGGCTTATTGGTAAAGGAAATATCAAATTCAGACTGGACATATGGGTTAAAGCTAACCCTCTTATCTAGCCTTAACCTTGAGGATAATAATTCTTGGTATCTTCAATATCAAGTCAAATAATTCTATAATAATAGCTGATGGGACTTCTACAAACTATCCCACTCAGCTCTCACATCAGATATATCCAGGATTCAAATCTATCTCTCAATAAAAATGACGAAGATACTCTCTAATGGACTATCTCTAAGGATGGTAAATTTCATTCTAAAAACACTTGGGAATCTGTTATATCCATATGCTCTAAATCAACTATTTCTAAAAGAATATGGAATCATATTACTCCAAAGAATGTTTATTTATTCTTTGGAAGATTTTTCACAACTAAATCTCTGTAGACTCTGTGCTACAACTCAGGTAAATGTAGCTGGCCTCAAAATTCCAATTCTGTAACAACTTTGAATCCCTTAATCATGTTTTTGTCAACTATAATTTTGCTTGGCATGTATGGAGATATTTTGGTGGCCTATTCAATCTAAGAATCGGTCATCACATGATTATTCAACATATAGTCTGATGTTGGTTTGATACTTCTCTTAATGATATTCATATTAGGACTATAATCCCCCCTACTATCACTTAGACTATATGAAAATTGAGGAACAAAGTGAAGTATAATCAGGCTAATATCTCTACTATGAATATCATTCATCAAATCAAAACAATTATTCTTAACTTAGATCAATTCAACCTACTTTGAAGAAAGCACCGGTCTAAGGACAATGTTATAACATATGTTTTAAATTGTTTTAGCCACCTAAAACAGCCTAGAAAATTGATTGCTATCAGCTAGCACCTCCCTATAGATATTCATCTAAAACATAATATTGATGCTTCCTGACTTCCTAATGGCAAAGCTTTATGATGTGCTATAAGATGATTATATGGCAATCAAACTCCTATTTCTGCTGAATGTCTAACTTTATTGGATGGCCTTATATTATGAAATAACCTGAAAATCAAAAAATTTGATGTTGAAACTGACTCTTAAATAGTATATAATATGTTTGTTAATCAAAAATCACATTGGTTTCTTACTGCTACTCTAGCTTGTTGCAGGAATCTCTTCACGAAAAACACTACTATTTCACATATATATATATATATATAGAACAAACTTGGCTGCTGAAATGCAAGCAAAAACAACACGTTAATCTTACTCAAATGCCTAATCAATTAAAAGCAATCACCATTCTAGACAATCTCAATATAGGATCTTTAAAAGAGCTTTTGTAGTTCTATGGATTTTTATGTCTAATTTCAATCTTTCTATAAATATACTATTTATTATTCTTTTCTTTAACCCAACATCTTCTATAACAAAATTAAATTTCTGACATTATTCCAGGCTTCAATCATCATACCTCCAAACCAGTTCAGACTACTTTGACATCCTAATCGTGAAGTGTTCCTCAATTGTCGAAGTTTTCATTCATCATCTATATTAGTACTACTATCTCTGATTGTTCTCTCCCTTGAAGCTGCTTCGATGACTTCAGCTCTGGAATTAATCCAGATCTTTTGTAATCTCAAGCCTTTTCTCACCTCCAAGTCTCGTCTTCGATTAAGAAGGTGTCAATTTTCCAATAATTTTTTATCTTCCCGATTAAAACTATCTGTAATAGGTTCATCGTTCAAGCTCTAGATCAGTCTCCGGATCTAAATGATCTGCGCTCCTCCTCCATTGACTTATCAAAAGCGCGAACTTTTTTTTCCAAAATTTTCAGTCTATTTCCCCCCCCCCCCAAATTTAATCATTATTGTGCGCCTTTTCAGGTCGACGATTAAATGTTGATTTGTTTAGTCTCTATTTTGAACCTCTGTAATGCTTACCTTTATCAATAATATAATTCTAATTTGAATTAAAATAATAATTCTTTATTATAAAACAAAATATTTGAATTACGGATTATATTTTTAATAATTTTTAATAAAAATTAATATATATATATAAAAGTTGAAATATAAATATAAAAATGTTTGAAAATATAATTATTACTTAAATAATTATCAGTTTTGGTATTTTATATATATATATTTATATTCAAAATATTATTTTGAAACGGAAGGACATTTTTTGAAACTATTGTTAATCAAAATATTCTACTTATTAATATTTAATTTGTATATTAATTATCAATTATAATTTAGTAACTAAATATTATTATTATTAATATAAATTGAGAAGTGTTGTGAATTTTTAGTGTGCGGATGTCATTTGAGCTAAAGGGTAGGGTGAGAGTAACTTTTAATTCAATATCTAAATTATCGTGTTTTTAAACAAATATACGAGAACAGACAAATATACTAGAACATTGAATTTTAATTCATTAAACCACATTGTTCTATTATATAAAAAAAGGATATTTATGGTCTATTTTAAAAAAAAATACCTCACACTTTAAATTTTTTAAGTTTTCAAATATTTAAAACTCATTCACAAAGGTCTTTAACAGCCGGTTTGTGAACCGGCTAAGTTGTTTTATTGTTATTTTTAATAGAATCCATAAAAAATAATTTATATATTTAAATTATCAAAGCCAAGAGGGTCCATGTTGGTCACTATAAATAAGATGTGTGCATCAGTTGTAGTGAGTGAACATTTATTATTACTAGTCAATAACTTTGATTGTGTTTTTTCTCTATAGTTTTTCTCTATTATACCAACCAAGTATTGATTATGGTGAGTTAGTCTTCTATTAATCAGGAATCTTTCTAGTGCTCTGAAGCACAAGTGAACTGAAGTAGTCCAAATCAAATCTAGCCTTATCAGTGACGTATATAGTGGGAGGCACTTTTGAGCTGGTATTCGAAAGCTATTTTTTAAAACCGGACATCCAAGTCAGCTTCCATTTTCTGAAATGAGTTTCATCCATGACAACTCCAAAATTAGTTGGTACATCTTTCACCATCGGGAGTAAGATCGTACGAAAAAGGCCAGGTAATCTAATGGATTTGGTTATATTATATCCGATTAGAAGAGGAGAGACAACAATTACGAACAAAAATTGTAGCGCTTCGGGCCGAGAGGAAAATATTGGTCGGGGCGGCCACCGATCCAGCTAATAAGAGGGATGTGGCGACTAACAAATGAAGATCTAAAGTCCATACTAGGACACGAGCTGAAAAAATGAGGGATGACGACATGGACTTCATCGATATTTATGGGAATCAGCAGCAAGTTCACCCTTAACCCTAGGAGTTCAGGTTACGTTTCAAACTTCAGGACCGCAAGTTGGTTCTCAACATGTAGGTCTGCAGGTCGACCTTGTGAGGTAATACCCCGAATTATATTAACAAGACGCTCCATGACAGATTTGATTTTATAAAAACAAAGCGTCAATATTCAAGATAAGGTCATTATACCACGTGTATCCTTATTCGTCTCTAGACGATGACGTCTTGTATGGTCAGGGGTACATGAGGAATATTTCCCCTTCGATCCTAGAAATCATTTTTGTTAATTCACCAAAAATATTCGACGTCAATGATATGGAAAAATACGCTAGCACATGTAATCTGAAGCATCACACTGAACAATTCACAAACATGATGTTGAGTTTTCATGAGGATGGATGTTTGTGGTGTCGAGCTTTTTAACAACTTTGAAAAGGATGCATTGACTTAGTTCAATCAGTTGGATTTTAGTTCTTCACAAGCTTCAACCATCTATAGACTTTTTTCAAACATTAATTTGTTGGGAGCAAAATGAAAAAAGGTCAGAGAGACCACATAATGTACTGTAAGAAGCTGAACAGAGAAAGTTTGAGAGATTACACTAAACTCTTTGTGCACACTAAGATAACTTCACGGGATGTCATAAAGATGTGACCATCACTTCATATAGGAAAGGACTTCTGACATGGACTAATTTTTCTGAAGAAGTTATGAAGAAAAATGCTATGAATTTCAGGATGTTATTGATGCAAGTACAATTGCAGATCTAGAATGAGGAGATCATGCATCTTTGTCTCATTCCGGAAGATATTCGTAGGAAAAATTACTAACCTCCCGCCCCGAAAATATCGGTATCTTATTGGGTATCTCAAATGGGACTATAGTGGCAAAGTTCCTATCATGTTCCTTTACGCTCAACCACTCCTGCTTTGGCTCATGAATACCAAGGACATAGTTAGAAACCAACGCAGACCACTCTAATTCGAATTGGGATGTCAGGGAAAGGTCATGATTACTATGGAATAAGTGGCTAAGGCATGAGAACTTTAATGGGGTGAATGAAAATGTAGCTATAACTTACCAGAAGGCTAAATGCCATGTTCAATTTATACATCATCCTCGTTGACTAAGCCCATGGAGGAGTGAAGTAACAAATTTTATAAGTTACATAATGACATTCGACACTATATGAGAGATTGTATCCGTTTGAGGGAGGAGATTCAAAATTTAATTGATAACATGTAATTGTTATCGTACGTGATAAACAACAGTTTGGGAGTTCAAAGAGGCATATGTAATGGATCTAGGATAGTAAGAGCAAGTGGTTCAGGGACCCCAGATAGATATCACAAAATAATAAAATAACAACAAAAAGATGATTGTCAACCTAGAGCCGAACCTGTGTGGTTCAAATTAATTAGTATTTAGACCACGAATCTAGATTTTTGTATTGTTGGCGTAATCTCGGGTGGAAAGTATCTTGATTCAGACCTCGATAGGCATATTATAGAAAGCATCGCGGGTGAGGACGATCTTAGTACGACTATAGGACGCCAGACTATTGTTGGAGGTGATTCTATTGTTAGAATCACCAATTTGTATTGTTAGAATCACCAATTCGTTTAGAAAGAGACACACAAGAGGCACGGTTTCAAGGAAGAACATCCTTGCATCTTAACTGAGCTCTATATCCTTAAATTATTTTTTAATACGATAACCTTTGTAGAGTTGCAGGCCCGCACAAATACGTCGTCTTGATATACGCTTCAGTAGCATGGGGAAGATATTAGGAGGGTTATGATAGACACTGGTAGTTGGGCTAAGATTTTATTTAGAGATATGTATCATCAGATAAGAAACCATATGCCAATGAAACGTTCGGTAGAATGCTTTTTGGTTTTATCATGGTTAGCATTTGTTTTTGTATTATTGGGGGTCGTAGTATTTGATGAACCCAATGAACCCATAGTTTTTTGTACCACGAGACGATGTTGAGGAACATCAGTTTGGAGGAGAAAGAAATTTAATGGTTGGCATCGGTCTGTCAAAACGTCTGAAGAGCGAGTTGGTCATTTTTTTAACAAAGAACATGGTAAAATAAAGATGGGACGGGGGTTTTGTCAAAGATTATTTGCCACAAGATATCTTTGAACTTAAATGCCATACTAATATCACAAAAGATAATATCCTTTTAATTAAGAAGTCTACAACACGTCAGAGAGTTGCAGTATGCAGCATTGGCCGCCAACCTGGTCTAAGTAAAAAATAAAAATGCCAGCAGGTGACTGTGTGTTAATTTTGCAGACCTCAATATGATGTGTCTAAAGGATCTCATATTTTTTCTAATGGTGAATCTGGTAGTGGATTAAACCTCAGGGAACAAGCTATAATTCATTATGGGTGCGTTTACCCTAGTAATAATAAGATCTAATTGTATCATTTGGATCAATAAAGGTATATATTTACCACATATCGAGGTCTTCACTACTATAAGGTTATGTCATTTGGTCTAAATTCATGGGACAATGCCTAACTTTTGTATTTTAACAACGTTTCAGTATGGACTTTTGAGATAGATGATGGTTGATTGAGTGATGCAACTTATCACAAGTTGGTTAACAAAATGTTTGCCTCTCAAATTGGGAGGCATTTTTAGGTATATATAAACGACATGTTAGTCAATAGTAACGGGGGACTTGAAACGCATCTTCAACCTAGTTAAAACCTTCATAAAACTAAGATATGTGAACCTAAAGCTCAATTCAGAGAAATGTATTTTTGGGGTTCGGTCTGGGAAATTCATTCGGTATTTGGTCAATAAAAATGAATTGAGACCGATCATTCAAAGCTAGAGAATTTAGATTTTATGAAATTTCCTTGCACACTCAATGAAGCATAAGTATTGACAGGCATACTTGCAATGTTAAACCATTTTATCTCACGCTCTTTGGACAAATGCGTTATTTTCTTTCAAATTCTAAGAATGGAGACTAATTTTTAGTAGACTAAAGAATGTGATAAGAATTTTGAGAGGATAAAGAAACATTTGGCTTCTCTACATATGTTTTCTAAGCCAACTCTGGGAGGTTCTGTATGTATACTTGGCAGTGTTTGATTATGTGGTGGGTGTTATCTTGATAAGATTCAGTATGTAGTTGAAGTATGAGTAAATAATTAGATCCTGACTCTAAAATTGGAAAAAAAACCTTAACATGGATTTTTTTAGAGATTTTTCTTTGTATTCTGGTCTTCATGGTAAACGAAATTATTGTTCTAGTAATTATAAGGTTTCAAGAGTACAACGAGTGCTTTGTCATAGATAAAGCAACGAGTTGATGCTTTACCGGTGCAACAACTGACCAATTTATAATGGTGATCCTAGATCTCGTTGTGGTCTCGCCAATAATATTTATAGTATATGTTATTTAGCACGGAAAACTTCTCAAATTTTATGGTGAAACACTCGTTTTTTGTGATATAGGGTTTATTATATGAGTTTACCTTTTCTTATATTTGTAGGTATTTCATGTTTCGTTATTATATGAATATTTATGTATTTTAATGTTTTTGATGAAGTATTTTTATGTTTTTTCTCCTATATGTGTTTAGGTCATATTAGTGATGATGCAATTGTTTGGCCTTCACGATGTATGAGTGATGCTCTTAAACCATTGAATAATTATATCGTGATATATATGATACAATTTCATACATGTCCATTAGTCGCATATCATAGATATCTTTTCACATATGTAATAGCTCAAGAGGATATATATAATCTTTTAACATATCGGTTCAATTTGATCCTTGTTAGAGTGATATGTAACTAAAAATTACTTTAAATATTTTTAGTGTGATGAGATGCAAACATAGTCATTATTTTGATGAAATATTAGTATTGTGTATAAGTTATATGTGAACATGATATGATACTCTTGATTTAATATATAGTGTGATGGCCCACATATCTCTGTAAAATATAATAACGAGTCTAGTTCATATGAATATTTGTCTAATCCTAAAATTTAAAAAAAAAAATTAAAATTGTATGTCAAATAAATTCCTTGACATTTGGTTATATTGTTTAAGAAATATTAGTTTCTCTTAACTTGTTGTCTAAAACTGAATAAAACTCAATAATTATAATAGATCCAACCACCTCAATTAGATCTTATACAAAAATAAGTCATTCAAGTGTTTCTAAGTTAACTACCAACCTAAATGAAATATGCTAAGGATATTATTGCATATTTGGATTTTTGTTAAGTATCATCAAGTCTAAATGAAAAGTATGATTGAAAAAATATCTACTATAAATTATAAGAGGGACGGAAAGATCTATGAACATAATATAGAGATGTATTATGTATACTCAAAGTTGAAGATACTTAAAGTATATCTCCCGCATGAGGTGGTTGAGTTATATATTTTCATGTCTCTCTATATGAGCTTCAGTATTTTCAAAATCACATATGACTATTATGAGATGAAATAAAATAATAACACGTTCATTCTTATATAAGAGGAGGAGAAACAGTCTCATACAATAAAAGAGCCCAATATGGTAAATGTCGGACATGATAGCTCAAAGAACAAACATAAGAAGAAATCTAGTTTAGTTACACATAACATAAATATAATTTATATTCAGATGGTTTTTATGTTGGTACACGTGGATCATGATGATAACTTAAATATGTTGAATAATTTTATCAATCAGCATATTGTTATATATATATCTACTAAAATAACTTCTGAAATTTCAACATACTTTTGGTACATGTGTTTGGACTATATCTCCAAAAAACATTGATAAGCTTGTTATTGATGTACTTTGAGACATGTATTGGGCGTGTAAAAAGAAAACATACAAAACATATATAAAATTGATGTCTACCAGGTAAAAAAGTCATAGAATTGCACAAACATTTTTAATCCACTAAAAGGTCCTAGAATTGCATAAACATTTTAGCATACAATAGTATCGTTTTCATATCATCAACTAAACACTGTTGATTAAAATACCAAGTTATAAAGGTAATTATATAAAGTAAAGACCAACAATAATATTTTCAATATTATATAACCCACAAGATTAATAAATATATAAGATATGATTGAAAAATAAATATCAAAAAAAGTGATGACGATATAATCAATATAGTTTCACTTTTTCCAAATTAGTGGAAGGTAATAGTCGAAGTTTTTTTATAATATATAAATCTTTTTGTGTGGCAAATAACAGATGTTGCTCGAATCAATATTAAAATTATCATACATAATGTAAGTATTAAGAAAAATGTAAAACCATTTGAGTATTAAAGATAAACATATGTTTATGATCATGTACGAATTATCAACGATGAGATCCATATGCTACTCAACATAAGTCAAGTTTTTTAAAACAAATCTATCGTTTATCGATATCCAAGTTAATACTGGTTATATAAAAAAAATGGATGATGTATGTTGACTCGCACACATCAATAAAACATGTTTAAAAATTCATTTGTTTACCATATATCAATAGGTGGACCTAATAGTATAAGATTAAATTGTTTGTTAATTGATTTTATTCAAGATATATAATAAGCTATAACTCGACAAGTATGATTAATAGCTCGCAGTATTCATCATAAAAAATCTCGTATGATTATACAATCATATCATTTCAAAATTCGGTGAACAAATTATTTGACAAATATATCAGGAAAATATTAAATTATACATCGATGATATGTTGGTGGAATAAATTAAATAAAAAAAATCATGTGAAGTATTTAGAAAAGATATTTCATGACATACAAATTGTATAACCTTAAATATAAGTCTCGAACTACATGAGAAACAATTCATGGTTTTCTAGTCCATCAACATGGTATTGAGGAAGATTCATCAAACCTATAACTTCTAAAAGTCGTGATTTCTCTCAAAATGTTATATAAATTTATAGAAGTGCAACATTTAACTAGAAAAATAAAAGTTTAAAAACAATATTAGTAAATATTTATATATTATTCAAAATATTATCAAAGTAAAACGATTTAACTGAATAAATTAATAATATGAAATCACTCTCAAATAATTAAAAAATATATGATGTTTATAAAAAAATTGAACAAAACAAATAATCTAATATTTATTTGGTTGATCCGAACTTCCAGTCACCGATGCACTAATATAAAGTAATAATACTATCCCAACGCAAAAATAATTACAGTATGATATGCTTGAAGAAGTTTAATTTTATTGTATTGTGAACCTCCATAAAATATAATCTTCATTATTCTTTTAACCAACAAATTATTATTTTTAATTTTTTTTTATATTACGACGATTTATATAATAAATTTTTAAATGAGATAATAAAGTTCAAACCCATAAAAAGAATATTTTGTTGGTAAATGAGATACAAATATCTTATACAAATTGTCATTTTTATATAAATTATAAATCTAACCTTTTTAAAATTTAATAGAGTAAATTTTATCTGTAATTTAATATTAAAATAATATTTTATTCAATTATAAATATAAAAATAACTAAAATTATTTAACTGTAGTGTTTTAAGTTAACTAAAAGTTTTATTATTATTATTATTATTATATTTGGTATGGTAAAATCCGATTAATAATATCTAAATACACAAATACAAGTAGATAATTTAAGAAATATGACGGTTGTACAATTATGTTTAAAGCAGTAGGGCCTATATTATTTCACTAGATCATCATTACATCAAAAACATTTCTATTTATTAAAAAAGTATAATATGATAAATACTAAAATAACAAATAAATATACATTAATGGATCTACATTTATCGTTTAATTTTGTAAGTAATAGTGTTGCTAACACCTAGTTTATTTGTTTTTTCTTCTCTATATCTACGATACAATCTAGTACGATTCTCCTTTACGCGGATCACATAATTGAGTTGGACCAATTCCACTTTTATCAGTAGTCCATCTAGTCATTTCAAGAGAGTTAAGAAAAGACTAATTTTATAGTAATCTTGGTACACTTGTTATCTTTGTTTTGCAAGGGTTGTTGAAGTTGTTTATATGTTGTGTTACTTGAGGCCAAAAGTTCTTGAGGATGATATGTATTATGGCATACCTTCGGCTAGACTCGTATGAGTATTGGTATATATTGGTGCTTTATTTTACTTATTTATACTTACTTTAGTCAAACAAAACCTCGGAGGCGTCACCGAATTGGTTTGTGCTAACCTTGTTCATGTCTTGTAAAAAACTTTCAATTTGCCAAAATCTCTATTTTGTAAAGGGTAAAAAAAGTACAACTAACATAAGTATAATGCTAGGTTTTTAGAATATATGGATGAATTATAGGGATATTATATAATTTTTATGTTGCTTCGGACTACGCCTTACTATAGGCGAGTAACCACCCTAGGTTTTGTTTAAGGATGAATAAAAGACTAACCAATCATGGTTGAAGCATACAAATAATTAAATAGTCTTAGAATGCTTCATATTCAAATCCTATTGTGATTAGAACGATGTTGTTATGGGATATTGCTACCCATTTTAAATAATTATATGTGAACCCTAGTATCAAGTAAAAGTTACGGTAAAAATATGGAGAGTTATAATCTGTGTGTTGGACTTCTAGATCGTCCACATGTCGCTTCATTTAATTTTTAGTAATTCAATAAAATAGAACTCCATAAAAAATGACTCCAACAATTTGTCTATTGGGAGGTATTGTTCATCTTCTAATTCAAAGATTGCATCATTGTCTAAGGCTTTCTGTTCATCGGGTGTTGCCGGAGCTTTCCTTCATGCCTTATCAGAAGGTCTCGTTCAGCCGATGAATGTCGTGGTTCATGTTTATTTTATTTTTAATGAATTATAGAGCTTTCCTTCATTAATCATGTTTTATATTTATTCCTGTAGTTCATAATAATCCCTAGTATAGTGACTCATATCACTATAAAATAATATTTGCGTTTGTCTATATGCTCCTTAGGATCTACAACTTTCTTGGTCTAGCCTTCGGTATGTAAGTATATATTTAGTGTCTTCATAGATAATGCATGGGTTCTCGACGAGCTCGGTGCATGGTCATTTGGATGGATGTTCTTGTTCTCAAACATTGTTATTATTATCGTAGTTGCTCTTAGACCTTCATCTTTAGTTTTAATTGTTCATTAATTTTATCAAACGTTTTGCATTGTTTCTAGTTTTATTCAGATATTGTTTTGTGTTCACTTGAGCCACCGTGATTATTTTATTGGTTTGGGCTTGAGGACGGTACGAGAGGTATGTAGCTGGAGTTTCTGTCTCTTTGTTGATATGTATCTGGAGATCTTCTCAACTTGATGTTATGTTCCACCTACTTCAGAAGATCTCTAAAATTCAGTTTCTTCTTCTAAATGATGAAATCTAATAGAAATCTAGGAAAACATTATTGCATATATGTTGTAACCGCCATCTATTAATGACAATCACGTAGCTCGTGATTTGGATCCATGAACCTCTTGGTGTATTCTTGTAGGGTTTTCTTTTGTCTCTACTTGCAGTGTATTATGCAGTTCTTGTCTACCTTGATCACCTTATAACTAATAAAATAGTTTTCGAAGATCGTTTTCAACATATTAAAGTTTTCTACTTATTTGGGAAGAATTTATTAAATCACATCAAGATGTTATTGTGAAATATCATTAAAAATTCCTCGCATTTTATTCTATTGTCGAACCCGCATCATATCGTTTCATGAACTACTCAGATGTCATAAAGTGGGGGAATTTTGGTGACATATCTTTGTAGAGGATTAGGGGAGCCAAAGATGATATCTCATATTGTAATCTTCATCATCCTTGACAAATAGGTTCAGTTTGATCGTTATATTTTTGTCAGATGAGTAGATAAGCTTATTGATGTTCAGATCTTTGTCATTGTTTGCTTGAAATGATTGAACCACTTATATTTCTAAATTCTAGTGGATATCCTTATGGTACTAACCATAATATAGGTTCGAATTACTTGCAAGGTTGCCTCCAATGGGGTTTGTCTTAACCTTTTAAGTTTGAATTGGCATTTTCCAGTTAGTTTTATTTTGTGAAAATGGGGCATGCGTGTATCCTTGATTTATGTTCAGTTACATTGATGTGTAACTATATAGAGGCTAATGCATGGGCAGAGTAGTGTGGTACTAAGTACAATGTTATCCTAGCAATGGTGATGAAGCATATTGGTCTTCAGGCTAGATACTCGGTGAAGATTGTTGGATATACTCTAAAATATTAGATTGTTTGTTGATTGTTTGACTCGAGCCCATGGGAAGCCTGTTGGAGATTTGGAAGTACTATATAAAATAGGTGAACATATTCGATGCTCGATTGGAATCCCTTAGATGTCTGGTGCTAGAGATTCGGTTGAAACACAGAATAATGATGTTGGACCCTTCTATATTTCTGTTTTTTTTAAAGTGATTTTTTTAAAAATTAAAATATGCTCGATTCCACCCGACGATGGTGTCCAAATGGTGTCTGTCTTCATCATCCTGTCGGACACAATGACCTTGATGCCATGTCATGGCGGACACGATGGTGTTGGCGCGATTGCATGGCAGACAGATTACTGTATCCACACAGGTTGGCAGACATACCTGGATTTTTTTTCTAACTTTTTAAAATTTTATCTTTTAGCATTATCTATTTTTATATTTTTTTTAGTATATTATCACTTACTAAAGACTAATACTAATTTAAAAAAATAGCCATTATGATTTGAGAAACCTTTTTAATATCTAATATGTAAATATGTTTTTTTCGCAAATAAGTTATTAAGTGTTAGGATATATGATTCGTTCGTTTTGAAGGTAAGGAGTAACATTTTAATTTATAATGATAGTTTTAACTTATTTAGTTTTATTTTTAGTTCTTTTAATTTTTGGTGGAAAAAAATATGTTTAGAGAGAGGAAATAGAGAGAATGTAGAGAAATTATAAACAAAAACTGAAATTATGATAGCTTCGTGGAGTAATTTCTTCTATTTATAGAATTTTGTAAATGGTAAAATAACAACAAAAAATAACTTCACAGAATAATAAGCGACTGCACAGAGTAAAAATAATTTTCTTTAGCAATTCCCTTGAATTGAAACTATGTATTTTTATATTATTAAAACTAAAAAAATCATTCTACTACACAAATCTATTTTGTCCTATAATTATAGATTAGTTTATCTTACATCAAACCCAATATAGTTTGGGTAGAATAATTAATTACAAAAAAAACTATTTAAGGATAATATTGTTATATTAGAAAACGGACAATATTTTCTTAATGTTGCGTAAAATTTATATAAACTTTTTTTAATATATATATTGAAACGGAAGTCTAATAGAAATATGTTATTTGAGACTGAATTACTTGAGTTTTATTTTTGGAGGTACTCTTTTCTTCTTCTCCAAGAAGAGATTCAATTTTTTTGATCCTTCGGCAGCCTATAGTCGACTCTTTCTCCCTCTAAGTTACAATATCATCCTTCATGGAAGAAGGAGAAATTATTTCACCGAATATATCGTCAAGCTCAACGAAATATTTGTTTATCAGTGTCGCTTTGTATGATTCAGAATTTCCCCTGCTTCCCTAGAAAACCCAAGATCATCATTCAATGATGGATCATTTTTAATCGATGTCATAACAATTAACAAAGTTAATCACAAACACATCCCTTAAAAAATCCAATTTTAAATCGGGAATCAGAAATGAGTCTGGCCAGGTAAACTTCACCAAATCATTTGTCGATACTCTCAAACTTAAAAATCAGGGATACCTTCATAGTAATGTCTCTATTATTCATAACCTGGATCATACTATAATGAAATTTGAAAAGAAAGACAGGGAGCTTCTTTTGAAAGTGTCTAAACACACGATTATCGGGAAATTTGCGTTGGTCAAGCTAAAGTTTGAAGTTATTAAAAGATTTCTAAGAGGATTTAAGTTTACTGGTTCTTTTAGTATCACACAGTGGGACTTTCGTCATGTTTTTATTAAATTTGCAAGTCTTGAAGATTTGCAGAAAATATGGTTTCAGAATGTATGGAAGGTGGGTGAAAAAACAATGCGTCTTTTAAAGTGGAATCCTCAATTCGATCCTAATCATGAAAGTCTGATTACTCCGGTATGGATTACTATATCTAATATCCTCGAGTTTATGTATAACAAAAGGACTGTTCTTGAAATTTCCAATTCATATGTAATCCTTTTAAAAGTCTGGATTCCTCCCTCTAATAGAGCAAGACACAATTGTATCAAATTCTGGGTTGAGCTTGATATTTGTAAAAACTTAATCAACAAGATCTAGATTAAATTTGGGGAAGATGATGGCTTTTAGTTGAAGATTTCTTATGGTTCTCACCCAAATTACTATAATTTATGCAAACATTTAGGGCATTCTGAAAGTGAATGCAAGAAACGGTTTTCAGGTCATCAATGAAATCTAGATATACTACAACAGCTGTAGATATGCCTGCTCAAAACAAAACCTAATTCCCTCCACTAAAGTCAATTATTGTAGCTACTGGAAATACATTTGAAAGTGTAACTCAAAGCAATCAATAACCTAACACTAACATCCATCTATCTGAATCCAATCCAAATCATAATGTACTCATTTCAAGTCCTGAAGTCTCAAAAGATAATTCTTCAATAATCGAGGATACCTATCATCCCTTTGATAATGATTTTGATTTTATTGCAGCATTGCAGACTCTAAACAGAATATCTCTATTTGAAATTGACAAAAGCTGCTTAGAACCCATGCTTGAATCCTCTTCTCCAACCAAAGATACTACTGGCAGTCTCTCTTGTACTCATGCACACGAAACTAATAAAAATGAATTCAAGAAAGTTCAAAGTAAGAAAACAAAGAATTTAAAAAAACTGGAAGCCCAAGGGCCCTTCATCTTCCAAATTTATTCAGCATAAGAAAGGTGTAAAACCCACATCACATGAATGACTATCAAGATCATCAATTAGGATATCATGGGTTTTGGAAACAAACAAACACTGAGAGTGCTTAAATCGCTAAGAAAAGCTGAAAATGCTTCATGGTTATTCAAGGACCCATGATACGTCCTACTAAGTTAGAGGAAGTGGCCAAGGCTTAGTAACATCTATTATGTTGGAAATATCAGTAATAAAATATGGCTATTGTGGGGTAATGAATATACTGCTGAAATTTTAGTCAATGAAGAGCAATTACATTATCTCAATGTCCATCACCCAGCTTTGAACAAAAACATCAGATTTTTTGTGGTTTATGCAAAATATACCAAACATTTGAGAATAGATTTATGGGACTCATTAAGAAAGGTGGCAGACAATTGTATTTGGTGACTTTAACAATATCCTCAACACAGATGAGAAACTATCATGCACCAGAACTTGTTTTAAAAATATGGATGACTTTAATAATCCCGTCATTGACTGCAACCTTGTTGATAGGGGTTTTTCTGGTATAAAATACACCTGGTTTAATGGGAGGAAATGGAAAATATTATATAGGGTGTTCTACAAAAATCGATGGGTCAACTACTTTGATAGTACTAAAGTGGTGCATCTTGCTAAGACATGTTCAGATCATTCACCGATTTGTATATTAATGTTTTCCAATTTAGAGAAAATCAAATCCTCATTCAAGTTTCTAAACATGTGGGTGCAACATCATGGCTTTATGGATGTGGTGGAAAACAATTAGTCTGGTTCTATGACTGGAAATCCTATTCAGACGTTCTGGAAAAAACTCAAAAGACTCAAAGTGGACTTAAAAGCATGGAACAAAAATGAGTTTGGCAATGTCTTTGATGCCATTAAGCATATTGAAGAAGAGATTTTGTTCAGGGAAGTGAATTACAGATTTGACTCTACTGGATAGGGAGGAATGCTATTAGGAACAAAAAAACTCACTCATTATGGTTAAAAGACAATGATAAAAATACTGATTTCTTTCATAATTTAGTGAAAAAAAGCTAAAAGTAACAGAATTCATCAAATTTGGGATGTTGTTCAATGGTTTGAAGATCAAAGAAATCAGCAACTCTGTTATAGCTTAATTTCAATCCCTTCTAACTGATTCTTCTAGTCATAATGATATCATTGAGCTATATGATTTCATCCCAAATTTAATCACTGATGATGATACTTCTACGTTGACATCTATTCATACAGAGGGTGAAATCTACTCAATAATCTCTACTTTTAATCCTAACAGTATTGCAGGTCCATACGGTTTTAATGGAAAGTTTTATTGATCCCGCTGGCCTATAATTTCTGGGGACATTTGTTATGCCATCAAGGAGATATTCAAAGGTTATTTGGTCCTTACAGGAATTCATACCTCGGTAATTTATCTGATTTCTAAGATTTCTTCACCTAAATCCTGGAAATATTTTCGACCAATTAGCTTAACCACAATGCAGAACATAATATACTCTAAGATGATCAACAACAGATTAGTTCTAATTGTTCCAAAGCTAATCTCAGAGGAGCAAGGTTCTTTTGTCAAAGGCAAAATTATCCATGAAAATATTCTAATTGTGCAAGAGTTATACTCTGATCCAAAACTCAAAACAAGAGGAAGCAATGTAATTCTGAAAATCAACATGGACAAAGCCTTTGAAAGGCTCTCTCATAGGTTCATGCTAAAAAATCTTAAAACCTTTGGGTTCAACAAAAATTCATTGATTTTGTGAATAAAAACATCAAGAATAATCATTTCTCTTTGATTATTAATGGGGCTTTAAAAGGATTTTTAGATCTAATCAAGGGCTGAAACAGGGGGGACCTTTTATCCCTTAGTCTGTTTATTCTTGTTGAGGAGAATCTCATCATGGGCATAAAGAAAATCACTGAATATTGTGGTAGAGATAGATATAAAGCTAGAGGGAATCAAATTATACCTTGTTTGGCCTTTGCTGACGACTTCACGATCTTCTGCAATGACTCGATTTCATCGTTAACCAAGCTCTCGAGATTATTGTCTCACTATCAGAGTATATTGGGTCAACTAATTAACAATGACAAATCAAAGTTAATTTTCTATGAGAAAATGAAAATTCAAAAAATCCATGTAGTTGAAAGAATCCTGGGATTTAGGCACAGTTTTGTGCCTTTCAAGTATTTGGGCACTATGGTCAGCAACAAAAACAGAATAAGCCATTCTGATGGTTTGAATTCATAAATTAGAGACGGAATTATTGAATGAGACAGAATTACTAGACTTTAATTCAATCAATTCACTATGTCCATCATATTTATCATATAGAGAATGCAATTTTGCCTAAAGCTGTGATATGAAGGATAGAGAATTTGTATAACAAGTTCTTTTAGAGCAATAAGATGGATTCTCAGGCTATCAACTGGTCTTCATGGGGAAGGCTTTGCAAAACTTATGTTGAAGTTGGGCTCAATGTCAAAAAGTTGGATGAGTTTCAGAAAACATTCTCCTTCAAGCTCTGGTTTATTCTCAAAACTAAGAACACTATATGGGCTAAAATGATATCTGCACATCATCATCCTATTGCTGCTCTCAGTCCCTCATGGAAATCTATAGTTTGGTCTAGGCTTATCAGTATTAGAGACAAAGCAGATAAATTTATTTTCTGGATTCTTGGAAGTGGAAGGATTGATTTTTGGCTTGATCGTTGGTGTTCAAAAAGGCCACTCATTTATTTCAACGAGACTGATGATAGGAATTGGTATGAAAATACCAAGATTAGCCAATTTTGGGCTAATGGGTGTTTGGATATGGCAAAGCTTAGAGCTACTGTCACTAACCATGTGATCTCTAGAATTCTGATATTCAAACTCAACAACAACCCTGAAATTATAACGTGGGCACTTTCGCCTGCCGGTTCTTTTAATACAAAGAAGACTTGGAATGTAATCATAACTCAAGAAAACTTATTTAACCTGTACAAAAAGACTTAGAAATCGGTAACGCCCAGGAAATGCTCCTTCTTCCTTTGAAGAGATTTATTTAACTGTATTTCATCTGATGTTACTCTACAAACAAAATATTTCCAGCTCGCGTCCAAATGTCAATTCTGCAACAATGTGGAAAGCCCAAATCATGTGATGATTCAATGTCATCATGCCTGGACAATTTTAGCTCTCTTCAGGGTATCCAAATATCCATAAATATGAACTTACAGCATCTTATTTGTACTTGGTACTGGTCAAATTCCAAGCCTTGCAACATTAGAACCATCCTTCTTTTTATTATCTCTTGGGTGATTTGGAAAGCCGAGAATCACAAGAAGCACCAAGATATGAACTCAACATCGATTACTTTGATTAACCAGGTCACATTTATGTTAACTGGTCTTGATAATGACAAGCTTCTTCGCATATGTCACTGAGGGAATGATATAAAGGTTGTTGTTTCGTTGGGATGCAGTAATTACTTATCTAGACCACTAATCCCAATTTCTCTCAAATGGATCAACTCCAAATCCAGTCGTTTCAAACTTAAGACTGATGGGGCTTGCTTCTCCATCGGCGAATCAAGTGGTGGCCGTCTGATTAGAGACCATACTATGGTTATTCTTCACGGCTTTGGGAGGCTATACGGTAAAAAAATCTCCAATTATTGCAGAAACTAGAGCATTGATGAATGGTTTATTAATTTGCAAAGCCCTGACTATCAACAATCTCGACATAGAAACGGATTCTTGCATCCTGGTTGAGCTTCTAGGCAAAGGAAAATTAATCTGGTTCCTAGACTCTGCCATCAATTGCTGCATAAACCTCATCAGTTCCTCAATGACCATCAACCATATTTTTTGCGAGCAAAACAAGGCGGCAGATTGGACTGCAAAGCATACTCCACAAAAAAGAGAAAATGTTGATTTTAATCAAATTCTTGCCCTAAATCCCTCTCAAGCTATAGTTCTCTTTGAGAACCTTGGTGTAACTTATATCAAAAATAGTTTGGCTCACTGATTCAGGTGAACATAGAAAGTTTCAAGCTCCTAGTATACTTTTGGTGAATATGGGTTATGGTGCAAGAAGATAGAGGATACTGAATAATAAATTTGTTGTTTTGGCGGCCGTTTTAATTTCCGTTTTACTCTCTTCTAAATTTTGTGTAATTTTTAGTAAATCTTGTTTTGACCGTGTATTCTCTCAAAAAAAATTTAGTAAAATTCCATATTTGATAATAATAATAAAAACATGAACACATGTAATCGGAATAAAATATTCTATATTTAATTGTTATGAGTGGAACGGAAGTCTAAACTACAAAGAGTTCAAACTTTAGAAAAATGCAAGAGAATCTTTACGGGGTATAAAATTTTATCTTAAAATTTCAGTTTTTTATAATTATTGACAGGTTAAAATTACTTTTACATCTAAAAAATATTAGATATCTATATAAATAAAATAATAAAAGAAAAGAATGCGTATCGGGTGGCAATTTAGTAATTTGCAAAGACGCGTAAGAGATATATAGTAGAGAAGTTTGGTCCATAAAAGTTATAGTGGCAGTACCTTTAACCGCCCAAATAAAACAAATCCATCGCCAAGGTAAGTCGGCCAGAGTTGTTTATTAGTGGTGGATCAATTTAATGATAGGAAATTCAAGCAACACCATTAATAGATGTTGTCACTTAATTTTACTTTTAAAGTTAGCTATTCAGTGAAGACACTATTTAGAAAAGAAAATGGACCGACATGTATCTGCATAAGAAGGTATTTATTTGTCAAAACAGATTAGAATATTAGTTTGAGGTTAAAAAAATTAAGGAAGAGTATTTACTTAAAAGGAGGAAGAAATGTTGTAATATTAGTGTTGGAAAGGGGTAGTGAATAAAGTCGGATATATATAATATGTGATTTTTTAATTTTTGGGTTAAAAAGGAAAATACTGAAAGCTGAATGTTGGAAGAGTTGCCGAAGAAAGTCAATTTTAGATTTGTTTAAGATTTAAAAATTAGGTAGGGGTACAAGAAATTTTGACAAAACATTCTTAGTTGAATTGGGATGAAGGATCTTATAATTAGATGAAATGTGAATGAGGGTTCTCGAACAAAAATATTTTAAAGAATGTTTGCTAAACCGTGTAGTTAAATCGCTATATTCGAGAATGTGTGAAAATATTTTTAGAATGACGGGATGTGATGTTTAAAGGTGTGAGTAAACTTCAGCATTGCGGTGGAGAATGATATAAGTGGGAAATGGATCCATCCTGAAGTATTTTCGGTAAAACCAGCTTATGATTTTTTATCTCACCGAATAAGGAGATAGTATTCAAGTGGGGAAAACTTTTGGTGCTTATATATCTAAAAAAGTATGAGTGCTATTATGGTGTGTCATAAGTACTAGTCTCCCGACGGTGGTTAATTTAGTGAGTCATGATGGTGTAACGGTTCAGATTCTTTATGGTGGCTATGGAAAGGCCCCGGAGACGGCTATTCACTTGTTCAGAAATTGTGTGAGGTATAAAGGTCTTTGATAGTTATGGACTGGTCATAGAAATTTACATAAGAGTCTCATGAGCTTTGCACAACCTAGAGCAACAAATGAATGAGCCTTGGAACATCAAGATGGACGATGGATAACTTATGTCCGTGCACTGGAAAATGAATTAGAAACTGTAAGAAATTTTCGTTAGTGGAGTTAAAAAGTGAGGTGTTAGGAGACATCCAAAAGCCTTAGAAATTCAATTCTTGGATTGACTATTGGATTGACTATAATATGGCATATATGGTTCGATATGCATAGTAAGATTATTTATCCTAATACAATGTGGAATTCGATAACAAAACTTTGGGCAATGGTTTGGAACACAATTAAGGATTATATTCGAGCTTGGGAAAATAATATTTATAGAAGATAGTTTCGTGGAGAAATACAATAGTAAATTGGGCAATACCAAGTGTGGAAGTTAAACTTAAGGTGGAAAGACGTTTGGGGTTGGATCGATTGAAAACAAAAATAGGAAACATGATCCGAAATGTGGATAATTCATTCCTAAATATATTTACGGGTTTGAGCCTGACGTTTTAGGTGACACTAATAAAAATCGATGACAATAATGAAGATTGTGAAAAAAATGCACGTCAAACATGTACAAATATGTTAGTGAATAATTCAATTTTAAATTTACCATATTTATATATAAATTAATTATTGCACTAAATAGAGGATGAAAATGAGACGGTTTCAACAGTGTTACAGTGGATCTAATTATTTATGTAAATGCTTCGGAAGATTTAAATAATAAAATTGTCTGATAATTGAATATATAATTTTATATTTGTATTATGCTTCCACCCACAATTTTAATAAATCATTTTTACACTTCGTTAAATCCAATCATGTTATTTTTATTATTAATTTTTTATAAATAATAACTAACAGTTTATTATTTAATGAAACAATTACGAGCATTTAAACAAAATTTTACTACTTATATACTTCAAAATTTTAATCTAAGTCTAGGGGTGACAATGTTGGTACGAGCTGGTCCGATCTGGTTTAATTTGGTCGGGTTTTGTCCAGCCCAAACATTTAGCAGAGTGAGTACGGATATACGAATTATGACCAGCAAATATAAACTATGTATAAAAAATAAAAAATATATTAAAAATAATTGTAAATTTGTAAAATATAACTAAAAGAAATGTACTCACATTTATATGCTTACCAATAATATAACGTCTCTAAGTAATTCTTATTTTACTTTTTGAGTCAATAATATATTTATTAATTATATCATTTTTTTATAAACTAATCCCATAAATTATAAATAAATTTCTTCATATCTTTGCCTATTTATACTCTCAATTTTAATTTCTAACTTTTCAAAAAAAATTTGATGTTTTTCTCTTTTTCTATTGTGTTTTAAGTACGTTGGTTAAAATTCATAGGTTAAACTTTTGTTTTAAATTTAAAAAATAAATTCAAATTTGAGTTCGTTTGGATCGGACCGGTTCGGCCAACTCGAATTGGTAAAAACAATGTTTGTGGGTAGGATCAGACTGACCCGCGAACATAAAAAAAGAAGGGTTCTGATTCGAAAATATTAAACTCGTTGCGGATCAGACCGGGTTTGGGTTCGAATAAAAAACAACGGACCCAAATAGATCGGCCTGAACCCGATCTGAACCTGGCCCATTAGCATCCGTATATGTAAGTCCAATATCGAT
Source organism: Limnanthes douglasii subsp. nivea (assembly GCA_036936605.1). Taxonomy (NCBI): domain Eukaryota; kingdom Viridiplantae; phylum Streptophyta; class Magnoliopsida; order Brassicales; family Limnanthaceae; genus Limnanthes; species Limnanthes douglasii. The sequence continues at coordinate 273,123,644 of JAUPFV010000001.1, read as the reverse complement.
TAAAATAACAATATAAATAGATGATGTACTTGTACAATTAAAATTTTAATTATTTATTTTAAAGCAATTGGTGGAATCTTAAATAAAATATTATGTTTTAAATTAATATTATTTAAAATAGATTTAAATAAAAAGTAAATATTATAATATATATATATATATTTAATTTATATATATATAGTATTTTAATAAGTTAATACGAATTAATTATTTTCTCAAGTTAAATTGAGTTCATAATCTCAAGTTATAAATAAATAAAAAATTGAATTCTATTTAAAATTTAGAATATTTTTTGTTATTATTTAAAAATTTATAATGTTTTTAAAATGTTTTTGTTATTGGTCATCTTGGTTTGAAAAAACCTACCATTTTCATTGGTAGAATCTGTTAGAAACAAAAGAGTTTTCAAAAAAATTAAATAGTTCTTCAATAACTTTTTTTTAACCATTTTTGAAAAGTTAATTCAAAATCAAGCAAAATCACACCCATATTGTCAGGTACCACCATATTTTTGATACAATTTTGAATTAGCTCAGGATCAATTCATAAGAAGTAATTTGCTCAAGTTTAATAAAGATTATATCATCCATTGTAAGTAGGAGGTCAACGAGAGCCTCATGGACTATACAAAAACATTTTGTCCAAACCAAGAACAGTTAGGAGAACTTCCACGATATTGTGGCCTATGCTTATAGCCATGGAACCCTTCCTATAATTATTGCAGAGGATATCATGAAACATAAATCCTTAAAATTAAGGAAACTCTTGGTTCAATCGGAGTAAGTCAAGGTAGATAAGACCATGCACATGAGATTGGCATGTAAGCCTAATGTTTATCCTTCTTATCATCTTTCATATAATCATATTTATAGTCTCACTGAGCTCTTCCAACGGTTTATGTTCAAACAAATAAAAAAACTCTGTGACCAAACACAAAAATGACTTTTTAGCAGCCTAGGTATTTTAGATCTAATATTTAAAAGATTATTACGGTTTGGAGATAAAATATACCAAACTCCTAAAAGATATAGTTATTATTTATATCCGAGCCAATAATGTGGTTCACTTCCGAAGACACCAGAGAAAATATAGATTTCTAAATATAAATGAGATCTCAGTAAATTTTGTAAGCATCATAATCAAGTTATCCAACACACAATGGAATTTTGAACCTTCAAAGATGAATCCAGAGTCCCAATGATGATGTCAAGATTGAATTTGTCAATAGTAGAGCTCTCGTAGTCCCAAAAAAATTACACCAAAACAAACTCTAACACCTCATTTTGGTATTCATAGGATAGAACACCAAGATTTAGTACCATAAATAGCAGATATGTTGGGCCTCCAAGAATTAGGTGAATTAGTAGATAATGGTTTCACGATGGAAGGCATGCCTTTTCTATAATATCAAACTCCTCAAGGAAGTGTCACATAAACAATTTTAGAAATACAACAAATTGACCATACGTTAGCCCACCCATATATGAGTCATTACCCTACCATATGTTTTGATGATAATGATTTTTAGGGATTTTTGTTGTCTCGTGAAGATGTAGTGGTTATTGTTTTTGAAATCGCGACTATTTAAACCAGAAGAATCCTTATTATCAATATAAGGTCAACACAAATACTTTTTTAGAAGGTTTATGATCATATCCGCAACCTAATACTTATGGAAGTGTCGAATAAATTCTTCTCTATAACTTAACTTATGTTTCTGAATAATTACATGAATCGCAATGCACACTTGTATTTCATTTGTAGTTTGCAATTCGTGTTTTGAGAATTATAGCAATCTACACAATATATTTTCGATTCGCACTTTCAAAAAATAATGAAGCAGGAAAATAGGAAATTAACAAAAAAATAATATTAAAATTGTTAGAATATTCAGTGTATTAAGTTTCCTTGTATAGGCCTCTAAGTTCTCTATATATTGAGAGCCTTACTATTGAGTTAACATCTCTAATGCATCAATAAAACAAAAGGGAACATTTTCTAATAAACACAAAACCCTAGCTGCTTCCTGCGGCTACTTCTCTCTTTGTTTTTCAACATGGTATCAGAGCACGTGTGATTATGGGAATTCTGAGATCCTCAACAAAGATGGCTGGCAATGAAGTCGTGGTCAGTCAAATCCCTGATGAATTAAAAATGCATATTGTTGTCATTCTGAGAAATGGTCTCGGAACATAACAACAAACAACTAACCCCGAGAATTTATCCCTAGGGATTAAAATCGGTGGTGACAACTATGCCCTATGGGAAAACCTGATGAAGAAAGCAATTGGGGGGAAGGGGGAGAGGTTTTCGCATTACAGGGGAGCTGGCACCTCTATTCAAAACTGACAAAACATATACAAGGTGGGAACAAGATGATCAATGTGTTTTCACATGGATTACCCAGAATCTTGAATCTAGCTTGGTGAATAATGTCTCGCAATATCCCACTGCAAAAGCCCTATGGGATGGGTTAGCCACCACATACGGTTCTGGCACAGATTCGTTACAGGTGTTTGACCTTCATAAGAGGGCTAATTCATTAAGGCAAGGGTCTGATAGACTAGAAGACTTGTGGAACAAACTGCAGAACATCTGGATGTCTATAGATATGCGAGATCCAAACCCTATGAAATACCCAGAAGACATTCAGATCTACAATAAGAAGACTCAAGAACAAAGACTTTATCAATTGTTAATGGCGATTAATGACAAGCTGGAACCAGTCAAAAGAGATATCCTGAAAAAGGATCATCTTCCTTCCGTGGAAACAGCATATGCTATAATACGAAGGGAAGTGACCAGGCTTAATATACTAAAATCAAGTTCTTCTGATAGTGATTGGATTGAAATTGGAATGGGTTTGGCTGCTAAAGATTCTGCGCAGAGGTTTAAATTCCGATTCAAAGATAAAGAAGATAAATCCGAGTTGTATTGCACTCATTGTGGGATGAAGAAACATACTAAAGAAGCATGTTTCCACCTGGTTGGCTATCCATAATGGTGGGAAGACGGTCATAAGGAGAAAAATAACCATCCTTTCAGATCTAATGTCAAACGGGCTTCGTCTACAAGTGGCGGTGAAGATCCGACTAAAAATGAGCAAGGAAGTGGCACTGGTTTTGGAGGAATAACGGCGAACTCCTATGAAAAAATTGGAGGTAAAGGGTTTGAGAAATCAATGAATTGGATCTTTAATTGCGGGGCTACGGACACCATGTCTTATGATCCTAAAGACTTTGGTGACATGTCATCTCCAAAGAAGTCCCATATTGAAACTGCTAGTGGAGAAATTTGTGAAGTCAAATGGGGAGTTTCAATTATTTTTTCAGAAAAAATGGAAATTAAAAACTGCCTCTACATTCCTTCACTATCCTTAAAGTTATTATATGTTAGTCAAGTGACAAAACAACTCAACTGTGTGGTTCTTATGTATCCATTTTTTTGCATTTTACAGGACATTCGTATGAAGGAGATCATTGGGCGTGGTACTGAACAAAGAGGTCTCTATTTTGTTGATGAGGTATTTCATAAGGGACATGTCATGCTTTCTCACGGAACAACCGAAATGCAACTTTGGTTATGGTACCGACGACTTGGTCATCCTTCTTTTAGCTATCTTAAGAGTTTGTTTCCTAGTCTTTTTTTGAATAATTTCATTCATGAGAAATGTGAAACCTGCATTCTTGCAAAAAAATCATAGGGTCTCATTTAATTAAAGTAATACTAGAGTTGATTATGCTTTTTCGCTAATCCATTCTGATGTTTAGGGTCCAGCACCAAATTCCACTAACAATCAAATCAGATACTTTGTTTTATTTGTGGATGATTTCTCAAGAATGACTTGGATATACTTCATGAAACATAAATCGGAAGTACCAGAAATATTTGTTTGTTTTTACAAAATGATTTTGACTCAATTTGAAAAACAAAATACAGATTCTCCATTCTGATAATGGAACAGAGTTTGTCAACCAAACAATGCATAATTTTTTCAAAACAAATCGTCTTATCCATCAAACCACTTGTCCAAACACACCTCAACAAAACGGTACTTCAGAACGAAAAAATCATACTTTACTTGAAAAAACTCGTGTTATTATGATTGAATCTAGAGTTCCTCATTCTCTTTGTCCAGAAGCTCTTGCTACAGCCACATATCTTGCAAATCGTCTACCAACCTGATGTCTAGGAAATAAAACTCCATTACAAGTACTTGCCACCCAAGTTACAATTCCATCTGTTATGACCTTACCACCTCGTGTCTTTGGTTGTTCGGTGTTTGTTCATATCCCTAAAACTAGTCGAAACAAACATAATTTGTGTACTGAAAAGTGTGTATTCGTTGGGTATGGTGTCCATCAAATGGGCTATCGGTGTTACAATCCGGTTACTTGTCGAATCCATGTTACCATGGACTGTGACTTCTTAGAATCCGATTATTTTTTTGACCACCAATCTCGTGCTCAGGGGGAGAAAGTAAGTGAATCACTCGACTGGTTGCTATATGAAAGTTACTTTGAGGATGTGCTGACAAAGTCGGTAGATGGCACCACCGAACACGCCTCTTCCAACATAAAGGAGACTGACGAGGCAGTTCTTACCACCAATGATTCTCCCGAAGACAATGTCCAACAAGAAATAAATGCCATGGATACTACCAGCGAATCAGCCGAAGAAAATGTCCATCAAGAGGTAAACAATTTACAATATCATAATTCACAAAATGCTACTGACCGTGACATTTTAGGAAGTTCATTTGTTGGAACTCAAACTCTGGTTCTTCCTCCAAGAAAAAATAGAGGAGTTCCTCCTGACCGGTATTCACCGGAACACGTTCCTCGTGCTTCTACATATCCGGTAAAAACGGACAGGAAAGGAATGACGAAGATTTAAAAGGCGTTTTCAGCTACTATTCTCTCTGAACAAATCTCTAAAACAGCTCAAGAAACTAAGAAGATGACTGAATGGCATGAGGCAATGAATACCAAAATAGAAGCTCTAAAAAAGAATGGTACATGGGAGAATTGTGTGTTACCACAAGGGAAGAAAGCAGTCGGGTGTAGATGGGTATTTAATATAAAATATAAATCTGATGGCACCATTGAGCGACACAAGGAAAGATTGGTTTCCAAAGGATATACACAAACATATGGTGTATACTCTGAAACGTTCTCTCTGGTTGCAAAGATTGACACCATCAAGAGTTTTACTTTCAATAGCCGCGAATAAATATTGGCCTCTTCATCAATTTGATGTAAAGAATACTTTCTTACATGGAGACTTGGAAGAAGAGGTATATATGGAACCCCTACCATGGTTCTCTGATGGTTTTCAAGAAAATGAGGTATATAAACTGAAAAAAGCATTATATGGGCTCAAACAGTCTCCTCGTGCTTGGTTTGGGAGATTTACAATGGCAATGAAGCAGTATAGTTACAAACAGAGTAATGGGGATCATACCTTATTTTACAAAAAGAGAGGAGAATTAGTCACTTGTCTTATAATATATGTCGACGATATGATTATAAGAGGGAATGACGAAGAAGAAATTAGCTCTCTTAAGAAAAACCTTTTCAACGAGTTCGAAATGAAAGACCTTGGGGGATTGAAGTATTTCCTAGGAATCAAGGTTCTTAGGTCAAGAGGAGGGATTTATATCTCCCAACGGAAATATATATTGGATTTATTAGCTGAAGTTGGCATGGTGGATTGCATACCAAATGACACTCCTATGGTTGTGAATCACAAACTAAAGATAATTGAAGGGGCCAGACCAGCGAGTAAAGAAAGGTACCAAAGGTTGGTGGGAAAATTGATTTACATGGCTCACACTCGACCCGACATTGCATACGCGGAGAGAGTAGTTAGCCAGTTCATGCATCATCCTCATGAACACCATATGGAGGCAGTAATGAGGATTATTCGATATCTCAAAGGCACACTAGGAAGATGCATAATTTTTAAGAAAAATGGACATCTTGATGTTGAAGTATTCACAGACGCTGATTGGGGAGGGAATCTTAACGACAAGCGATCAACTGCTGGCTACTTTACTCTTCTTGGAGGTAACTTGGTGACTTGGAGGAGTAAGAAACATAAAGTAGTATCACTGTCAAGTGCTGAATCAGAATTAGAGGAATCGTTAAGGGGATTACCGAGATACTTTGGTTAAAGAAGATAATGAAAGAAATCGGATCCCCTCTGAAGTGTCCAACTCAGTTAATGTGCGATAATAAAGCTGCGATTAAGATTTCAGAGAACCCGGTACAGCACGATAGAATAAAGCAAGTTGAAATAGATAGGCACTTCATAAAAGAAAAGATTTAAGATGGGACAGTCGAACTTCCGTTTGTTAGATCCGAAGACCAACTGGCAGACGTCCTGACAAAAGCGGTTGCTGCAAGAACATTCAAATCAGTTTTATCTAAGTTGGGTATTGGTGATCCCACTACACAACTTGAGGGGAGTGTTAGAATATTCACTGTATGAAGTTTCCTTGTATATGCCTCTAAGTTCTCTATATATTGAGAGCCTTACTATTGAGTTAACATCTCTGATGCATCAATAAAACAAAAATGAATATTTTCTAATAAACACAAAACCCTAGCCGCTTCTTACGGCTACTTCTCTCTTTGTTTTTTAACAAAAATATTTATAATTACGTCAATCTTATAAAACTTGTTCGTATGATGGTCTATTATGACCAAATCTCGAACAACGGCTACACTTCATCTTTCGGGCTATTACTTCTCCTCTAGATGGAATACACTTCTTCTTAGGTATGTGAGCTATTATTTTCAAGTTTATAGGGATAATTATTGGTGCTTCAGCAAAATATATATGTCAAAAATGTTATACGAATAAGTTGTTGTTTAAGTGTTTATGCGATAAAATAGCTTGGCATATTTCATAGGATTGTCCTTAATGGCTAGTATGGTGGCCAAGACATGAGAGTATGGAAAACCTTTGATTTTGAGTATATCACTACAACATTTTCCCATAAAATCAACAACCATAAAAGGTTTATAAAAGACTTCGTATGAAACACATGAAGACGAACGGAATAGCCACGTACGATATATTCCCAAATTAGACTTAAAATTCTTCTGAAATGAAAGATACAATTGACTAGTACAACCTAGACCAACACCATAACGTTTTGATATATGACTCATAAGTAAAACCCTAGTCTTGTCAATTAATTCTAATAAAGGAAGATTACATAAATTTTTGATTTGATGGTAAAAAGACTCAACGTGACTATATTCTATACAACCATATTTTTTTCCTTTGAAAAGGCACATGAATATCTATTATGAGGTAAATTTTGGTAAACTTAAAAATATTTTTACCTTTATATTAATAAGTGATTCCATATACAATGTGTAAAAGCTTTGATTATGGGCATAATTACATTATTTAAACTTTTGAACCATCAGTTCCCTAAATTGTGCGGATTTACTCAATCCATACTTTAGATTACCAATAAGATAAAAAAATACAATACGCATAATATAAATAAGGAAACGAAATTGAAACGTCATTAATAATACCTAAGTGACAATTTGATATCAATGTGATTTGATGATCCATCAAGTGAGTTTTCAACACCTCAAGAAACCATAATCATTTATCTTTATCTTTTAACCCAACAATAACAAATGCAACCGAGAAAATACATGCATAGTTATGAAATAAGAATAATTAATATCAACAGAATTGATGATTTGTAATTATAAACTAGTCTGTGATTCGCGCACTTGTTAGTTTCAAATTGTTTACGATTTGCAACATGAGTAAAATGAGATTTGTGATTCTCAATTTATATTCTATATTAGTTTTGCGTTTTACTTTTAATATACCAAGTAGTTCATAATTTTCATTTTCCATTCTACGTTAGATCCGTTTTTTGCATTTAATACAACCAGTATTACGTGATTTTCCATTCATATTATACACTAGATTTGCGGTTCATGTTTAATATATAAAGTATTTTGCGATTTGTATTTTCCATTCTATATCAGATTCATGTTTTATGTTTAATATAACCAGTAGTATACGATTCGCCACTTATATTCTAAACTAGATTCGTAGTTCGTGTTTAATATAGCATGTAGGTCGCGATTCATATTTTTTATTCTACATTATATTTGTGTTTTATGTTTAAATAGTAGTTCATGATTCGATATTTTTACTATATACTAGATTCGGGGTTCGCGTTTTAATATACAAAGTAGTTTGCAATTTATTTTTTATATTTTACATTAACTTCACGTTTTTAAACTTATCATTGTTACCATTTTTGAATATAGCACATGGAAACACTTATTTGGGCTTCCCTGTCAAAAAAGTTTCATCAATGAATAAAAGCGGATGATAAGAGTTGAAACCTTGGATACAAGACTCAAATGTAACGAAACAACGTTATAAACAGTTAGTTTTTGGAGTATATTCGAGGGATTAGTCACTCATTATATCAAGACTATTTAAAGTAACCTTTAACTACATTAAATAAAGTAGAATTATCTTCGTGAACAATTGTCTTAAATTTCTTTAAAGCAATCCATGAAATCCCGATACGAGATATTTAAACCATAGTTGTTGTTCACAAAAAATTATACATTTTTTATTTTCAGGTCCTTCGTAGATCTAATACACCTTTGTGTCTCTTTAGTAATCAAACCTGATCTTAAATATTTTTTACTTTGTTTTCTTAAAAAAATTCTCGAGTATGTTGTCCAAAATACTTCTTAATAATCATAAAGTTGATGGAGGTACCAAGTGATGCATAAAGTCTATATAGACATCGTTTTGCGATTTTGTTTTAAAAATAAGCAGTTATTTTTTTACTAGCTATTATGTAAATAGTTGAAGCAAAAACTCTCTACAATATAACGATATAAAAAATAACCTTAAAGATGGCATCTTCTATAAAAACTTATTCAACACTTTTAATTCCATCAACCTAACAAATAGTAGCAAGTTGTTTTTTCTTATGTTCACCGAAACTAATACTTGAACTACTTTACCCACTAACCAATTACTCGTTTAAAGCTTCAGAAAAAAGTTAAAGCAGATTCTTTAGATGTTTCTTGATCAGTCATGCCCACAACTCATCGCATACACGCAAATTCATCATTATTACTTAAAAACAACATTTAATTCACTCTATAAATAAAGTAGCTAGAAATATCCTATAATCAACTCCTCTACTTTGATAAACAAAAGTAACCATACCTTCCAACTCTTCAAAATGACTAACAAGAATGATTGATTTTTTTCTTATTTAGTTTAAAACACACAAGAAAAAACAAACCTGTATGTTAAATAAATGTAGTTAATATTTATAGACCGTAAGATATTCGTGATTCATATTAACATAATAATAATTATTTGTGTTTCATATATTTAAAATGATTCATAATCAGCAAGCATTGATAGACACGAAATTATTCGTGATTCGCGTTAGTTTTAATATGTACATTTATAATTCTCAATTTATATATACATTCGTGATTCGTATTCTGTATATACATGTTGCAGAATTTTATTTTATGCATACATTCTTGATTCATATTTCATATATACATATGTGATTCGTGTTACGTTTCATAAATACATATATGATTCGCATTTGTAGCCATAATAAAATTCATATTTCATAGTTACATCATAATTCGCGAATGATATATATTTTTATTCATTATTTTTTATTCGTGGTTAAACCTACATGGGTTCACGGTTTGCGTTCATGTCTTCTTTTTAGCCCAACAACTTAATATTTTTTACATACCCAAATTTATAAAACTGAAAAACTTAAAACTTACAATTTCAAAACCCAAACAATACCTAGTATCAGTACAAATAAACAACGTAAGACATTTTAACCAATTTGTACATCAAACAAATCAATTCATACACATAAGGGTTCAAAAATTGAAGAAAAATAAACAAAATAAACAAAATGATTTTAATGAGTTCAAAAAACAGAGAATTCAAATTATAAACTTAAATTGAATTATTATATCATATATAAGAATCACAAACTTATCCGTTTAAAGAAATCAAAATAAATTTAAATAAAAAATAAATAAATCGAAGAAATGAAAGAAACCAAGCTTGAAAGAAACTAACCTAATCGATTTAGGTTTATTGTCCTTAAATCAGATCTTGTATTTCCTCTAATATCCTTACTCTATAGAAATGCTTGGAATTCTTTTATTCATGCTATAAACTTGTATGGGCAAGTTTCGCGATGATAGTTTTGTAGTTTTTTAATTTAAGGTTTTGTTCAAGTTTTAATATTTAGAGAAAGAAATAGAAAAAAATCTAAATAACAAATCTTATATATCTCACAAAAGATATATAGTTAATTTAAAAACTTAGATATTAAGTTAAATTTTTCACCTTTAATCAAACTTTGAGAAAAATAAGATAAACTCCCTCCCCCAAAACCCTCTTATTTACGGTAATAACATTAACGAAAAAATAATATTAAATGTTTTATAGAAAAACTATTTTCTTATATCTTGAAACTTAAAAGATTAAACACTAATTTTTCTTGAAAATCAAAACCTTATTCTTGAAAAAAAACTAGTTCAAATACCCAAAAAAGGAAAACTTTATAATTGAACTCTAATTTAACAAAAACAAATTAGTAGAAAAAAACTAAATTTTCACGAAAATATGATACATTTAAAAAAAATCGGCTGATTTTTAGGGTGTTTCGTTGCACTACCAGTACAAATCTTCTACACAGATAGTGCAGACCCTCTTGCACTGTCGGTGCGTAGGGTTTTTACTAGTAGTGGATAGCTCTAAAAACATATTAAACCATACTGGTAGTACATATATCTTATATCATCCGTACACACACCATGTACTAGTAGTAAATAAGCTCGTTGCTTGCAGTTCTGACTGTCTGTTTGTTTAGATTTTTTTTATATGGATTGGTTTTACTTTTATCTTATGAATTTAGAAATATGTCGTAAAGAATTCATATGTGATTTATACTCCGTATTTTACCATGAAATAATATTATATACGAGAAATGTTATGTGAGTGGGTTAAGAATACCAGAGACAAAAGCGGGTTCATTGTTATAATAAGCGGTCGCGATAATCTGGAAATTATAAAATCTTATTGAATTTTCTTTGAATGCGAGATATCTGGATTTTATAAAAGTTTGGTGGACCCAAAAGATCTTAAGAAGAAGTTGGTCTGAACAAAAAAAATACATATGCAGTTTCAAGCTTAAAGAAACTGCAGTAGCTCCTAGTGAATAGTCTTTAAAGGTTAAATATGGGATTCACAACCATGATAATACAAAAAACCTAGAAATTCATTCGTACTTGGGACGCTTCAATAAAGAATAGTTGGTATTGTACATAATTCTTCGTAAGTGAGTACTCCTCCACATGAAATTTTGAGCAGAGTTACAAGGTCGATTGTATACAGCCCACAACAACCTTAGAAATGTGTCATCTATGTAGATTGTATACAGCCCACAACAAAAAACAACAAAAATAAGAAAAATATGATCGATTAGAGTTTTAATACTTGTTAACTGAACTTAAAAGATTAAATTATATTGAATGGCACATATCAAACAAAGATAAAAGTGATATCGTACTAATATTATCTTTTAACATCATGTTAGTGTGGATTTTTTACGCACTTTTTTACATGTGCTAATAATGGATAACACTTAAAAAAGGGTAAGACTAAATTGAGACCCCATTTGGCTATAATGAGACCCCAAAAAAAACCCATTTACCCCTGATGTAAAAGCTGTATTTTCAGCCACAAACCCTCTTTTCTCTCTTCTTCTCTCTTCTCTCCACCAAAAGCTCTCAAAATCAAGAAACAAAAAGTCAAGATTTCTAAAATCCGACATTACAAACACATTAAGGTACGAATCCTTTACATATTCATGTAATTTTTAAGCAATTTACTTTAGTATTTTTAGTGATATTTGGAGTTTAGGGTTCTGCCTCAAAAGTCCAATTTTCATGTATATGTTGTTGTTTTTTTGAAAAAATAGTTGTAGATACGTGTTAGTCGATGCATTAGGAACGTTTTGGTACCATTTTTGTTGAATTTGGTTTGTGTTTGTGGGTTTTGGGTTGGATTGTAGATCTAGGGTTAGGGCTGCTGGAAGTGCAAAATCGCGAGCAATCGGCACACGATCTTGCACGGGTTGCGAACTTTTAGGGCTGCTGGAAGTGCAAAATCGCGAGAGCCTGTTCGACATTCAGGCTCGGGCAGTGATAGCGAGCAGGAGGAGGTTGTGTCACGGTCACGGTCTGTAAGATGTAGGCCTAGCACTTCGACTCGAGCCCCTACTATATCCCATGCGTTTGGGACGCTGGATCAGCAATTTCAGAAGGTGAATCCGCATGTGCCTGCTCTATATCCAGACTACACACAGCACGAGGCATACAGCGTCTTTGGAGGAGAGGTAAGTAATGATTAGTTTAAAGTACGGCGTATGGTATTTTGTATTATTTCTAAGTTATTGATGTTTTATGTAGGCTCGTCGGCCGTCGCGGTGCTACTCGATGTACGGTACCCATCGTGCATGGGATCTTGCTGGGCAGAGCAGGGTCAGACGTCAGGTTATGATGTCTTGCTGCGGTCCCCTCACTGATGTCTTGGAGAGTTGGAGTACCAACGTACACCTGGTAGATGCTTTTCTTGAGAGGTGTCATTCGGAGACCAACAGCTTTCACTTCTGTTTCGGTGAGATGACGGTGACGTTAGACGACGTCCACGTTATTACTGGTCTCCCGGTGACAGGTGATGATTTTATTATTCAGACATTTCCTAGTAATGGACAGCGTTTGGCATTGTATTCTAGGGCATTAGTTATACCCGAGGTTGCACTTAGGACTGAGCTAGGGCGTAACCGGGGGGGTAATGCTAGATCTGTTTGTTTACAGTTTTTACGTGAGCAGTACATGCAGCCCCATTTTATGGATGATACCATGTCTGATAGTACTGTATAGTGTGTCACAAGGGGTTATCTGCTCCACATGCTGGGCTGTTGTACTTTTGGTGAACAAGACGGGGAACAGTATATCGTTAGATTACTTGCAGTTTGTAGAGCTTTATAGGGCGTCCGTTAGATATAACTGGGGCCAGCATATACTAGCTCAGCTGTATCACCATCTAGGAAAGTCGTCGCTACACTCCACTTTAAGGATTGCAGGTTTTATTACCTTGTTGGAGACGTGGATATACGATCACCCCCCCCCCCCCCTATTTGACTACGGTCAACACTCTCTACGAGTCTTCTATGCCGACTATGTGCCGATATGTACCGGCATTGTTTCGTGCGGATGATGAGACTCGTATCAACATCCGACAGATACTGGTTTCGTTGACGGAGAACAATGTGAGTTACGATGATTTGTTACATTTGTTTCTGTATCGTTAATTTATTATTACTTATAGTTTTTAAAACATTATTAACTTACATATTATAGGTTTGGTTCATGCCTTACCGCACGATGCGTGATGATTTCCCTTTCCAGACTGTGGCTTGGATTGACCACACGCTGAAGGCGCTCGACATAGTTGAGGCGTACTATCCACTTCGGGTCGCTCGACAACTAGGGCACATTCAGGACATACCACCAGTGTTGCGGGCTGTTTTACGGGCAGATAGGAGGAGGCGTGTCAACACGCGCTTTTTGTGGGATGAGGCCACATGGATAGGCTGGCCGTCACACGTTGTTGATGTGAGGATTCGCGGTGATACATATGTTATAGGCGGTCATGGCACGACCTCTTTGTACGATTTATGGATCTGTGACCACCTATGGTATATTCTGCTTGATCCTAGTGTGTCCATCTGGTTCACATGTTCCAGAGACCCCGAGTGCGATGACATATCAGGCAAGACTGTATGACATGCGCGATCGTGTGATTGATGGATATTCGAGAGTGGACGACATGAGTATGGAGGAGATGCATCGGGAGATGCACGAGTGTTCGCTTTTGGCGCACGAGTACCGCCATGTCGATTGACTGCATTTGTATTATATGACTACTAGGACGATTGTTTGGTACTACCTTTTGTTTTACTTCAGTTGTTGCTTTCGTTGATATGATTTTATGGAATTTCTTTTGTTGCTTCAGTTGTTGCTTTTGTTTGGATGTTTACCTTTTGTTTTACTTCAGTTGTTGCTTTCGTTGATATGATTTTAGGGAGTTGCTTTTGTTTGGATGTGTATCTTTAAAAAATAACACTTAAACTTCTTAATATGCCGATTCCATTAAAACATTACACTTTAATCAAAAGCATTGCATAATTAGAAATACATAAGCAAATAACTTAAAACAAATGATAGAGTTGAGTTAGCATAGCACACTTAGTTTTATGGAGTCGGATAATTTATTCCATACTCAAAGCGTTTCTCGAATGAATATTCCTCTTCATCACTACTTCCTTGGGGAGTTGGGTTAGTATCAACGGCGCTGGCTATTACGTCGGCTATTTCTTGCTCCATTTGTTGCATCGCATATGACACCATCTCCTGCGTAATTGTATTTCTGAATCTCATGTTGAATACATTTCGGACTTTTCTTCGGACTTCGTAAGCCATTGAATCAATCTGTATAGTCACTGTTTAAAGATAAGCTAACCTATCGAACACTTCTTCGCGCCCGCGTGGTCGGGCATCAAACATCCTGGACAGGATGCCTCCTTACCGTGGTTGAAGAACATTATGCACAAAACTGCATCGATGAAACTAGGAATCTCCTCTTGCATCGTACCCGTGACGAAGTCAAATGCGTTTAGGAGGCTTGTATCTTCGTGCATTTTCCAGCCTGAATCACCCATTGGTATAACTTATATGTTTAGTTTCATAGTCAGATTCTAGTCTTTATAGACTCGAAGTCGGTGGTTCAATTCTAAAATCGTTAGCGGGAAATGGTGTTTTTGTTCCCGCGTAAATCTCTTTGGGGCGGGAAACCTTCAATCCATTCCCTCCATAAAAAAATGTAATATTATAATATTCTAACGATTATTATATATTTTGTTGTTTTTATGTTTTTTTGTTATTATGTTTTTATGTTTGTATCTTGTGCTGTTTTTATGAATAACAGCATTAAAGTGCGGAAACTCAAATATTTTTATAAACTCAAACATATGCTCAAACATGAACGGAATCAGAAACTCAAACATAAACTCAAACATAAATGGAATCAGAAACTCAAACACAAACTCAAACATAAAATAAAACACACGCTAAAACATAGTCTGGAATATGAACTTTAACATAAAGCCAAATCGGAGTTTATCTATCAGGCCAGTTTCATTTCATCAACTTCCTTTATTCTTTCGCATCCTACTAGTCACGCATTTCCTCTAGATGGATGTCGATAATGTCAGCGCGGGCCGAATCAAGCTGGTCCTATGTTATATAATCCGTGACTTTACATTTGAACCGGTTACATGCAACACGACGTTTTAATTCGGTGAGGCCAGAAACAGGATGTTGGCGGAATGTGACTAGGACTGACAACCTAGCTTTCACCTCATCAACGCGCCTTGAAATTCTAGGCGGCTGAACACCGTCCCTTCCATATAGGAAGTACATCTTGCATTGCAACGCCTCCCAGTACTTTTTACCCCCCTCTATCATGTTCGTGTTACCAACTTCAACTGATGCCATCATGAGATATTGATCTTCCAACTCAGTCCATGGACACATTTTTTTCAATTGGTATATTGGCTATTATTTGTTCTACCTAAAAAACATCTTTCTGTACCACTTTTATGCTTAAGATAACGTAATCCAAGTAGATCTATCAATAAATGACACTTGTAAGATAAGGATAATGTAATCCAAGTTGACGAATGATTATGCGACACCTAATATTTACAAAAGTACTCAAATGTTGCAGTGCAATAATAGTAGAGGTCTCATTATAGCATAACTTCCATTACCAGGTGTTTCACTATAACGAGACCCTACAAAAATTGTCGCAAAAAACACCCACGTTTAATGCACTTCCCGGCCAAACAACCATTAGCCTATAAATAGACGATAAGCACTCCTCGAACATAAACAGTTTAACCAATGGAGTTTACCCCTAATGAAGATTATCATTTGCTCGAGGCAGTAAAACTTTCCCTCCGAGAGTTGGGGGAAGATAGTAGCGATGCGTTTTTTGAACTGGTCTTGTGTAATATGTACTACAACTACGGCCGTTTAGGAACTGAAGGTTTTTTTGTGCGTAACTGTGACCAAATCAAGGAGAGGTACATTATTTGCAAACCAATGGATCATTTGTTGTTTTTACCATTTAAAACTAAGCAAGAAGCAGATGCAGTCTGGAAAATGACGGTGGTAGACTACATCACTAAGGATATGGTAGCGTATCTTCAGAATAGGATTACTGAGAGGGAAGAGGTGATTGAATCTGAAGACAACTTGGGATATGACTTCGACGATTGAGCATTATGCTATGTTTTTAATTGTTTGCATCTTGTAGGTTCTGTATTGTCTGTTTGTTTAAGTTAATGTTAGAACTTCTTTTAGTTTCCATTATCATGTTTTGTAGTTTTTATTTGGTACCCATAACTTAAGACAACAACTAATAAGAACAATAACAACTTAACACAACAACTAATATGAAATATCACAACTTAAATTAACAACCAGTAATACGAAAATCACAACTTCAAACAACGACTAATTAGAAAAATCACAACTTAACTTAACAACCAGTAATACGAAAATCACCACTTCAAACAATAACTAATAAGAAAAATCACAACTTCAAATAACAACCGCAAAATAACAACGTAAAATAACATAAGTGGAAGGCTTAGTCGTATCTAAGTTTGTATTCCACATCATCCACTCCACCCCTTGCAATAATTTTGTCCTCTAGAAATGCTACCATATCCCTTGTCAAGCTCAGGTTCCAAACGGCAACTGCTTCTTGCTTAATTAGCTATATGGCAAGAAACACAAATGATGTATTGGCTTGCAAAAATTGTATCTGCTTTTGATCTGCTCACGAGTACGCACAATGATACCTCTTGTACCTAAACAGTCGTAGTTTATATACATCGTAGATAGGACACGCTCGAAAAACTGATCGCTGGTATCTTCCCCCAACATTCTTCCTCCATCTTGTGAGCTTGTAATAACATAGCATTAGCTTTGGATAATTCAGTTCAGGATTTAGTGTTATTTTGCTCTTGATGTATAACTTTTAACTTAAGAACTTTATCCTCAAGCTCCTTCACTTTATTAAAAATATTTCCAAAGTGCATTTTGTTCCATGAAATGAGACCTATCTTTAACCTTTTTACCTTAGCCAAAATCTGATCAGAGGGTCACAGCTTGAAGCATGTAGTAGTCTTCGTCCACCGTAAACTCCATATGTAAACGTTAACGAGTTTTATATTTTCGTGAATGCTATATGTTGGCCAAGTGTCGTATTTTTCTAGATTTTTATGTCCTATTTTATAAGGGGCGAGTCAATTTTGGTGGGCGTTTAATATTTGGATAGGGTCTCATTATAGCAAAATTCATACCCTTTCGAATGCAGTGTTGTCCTTAGCTATAATGAGACCCTGCTTTAAACCACGTGGGTTGTAATAATGATCTTGGATATGTGTGTATTTTTGAATATATTATGTGTCACAACATTAGTCGCCTATTCAGATTACGTTATCCTTACATGTCCCACAACTTTAAGCTACTTTTAAGTAGTTTTTAGGGTGTTTTTAAATTATTATTCTTTCCCACAAATTTTGAATCATTCGAATGAAAATGACTAACGTATAATGATGGTTAAAAAAATAAAAAGTTTCAGACTCAAGAAGTAAATAAACGTGAAAAATGTCAAAATTGTGACAATTTTAGGCTACTTTGAAGTAGTTTTTTCAACATTTTTTTGAGGTTTTTTTTTTCCCAAAAATTTCAAATCATTCGAGTGAAAATGACTAACGTATAATGATGGTTAAAAAATAAAAAGTTTCGGACTCAAGAAGTAAATAAACGTAATTCTAACCGATCATTTAATTTGCAAGACAGGTCACATTCGCAAAAACGGAGTTCGATTTTTCAGCAAAATCGCGTACAACCAATTGGACGATTTCTCCAAATTGCGAGCACCGTACGCGTGTATTGGAAAAAATTACGTGTTTGTTGTTCGCCCATTCGGTATAACTGCGAACGGGGTGTTCGCTATGTTGGCATAATCGCGAACAGGATGTTCGTCCATTTGGCAGAATCGCAAACAGCCTGTTCGCGATTTTGCAAAATAAGGCGATTTTGCAAAATAATTCAAGCAAAACTGCGAGTCCCGGGTTCGCAGTTCATCCATTATATAACTCTACCAGCGCTATATTCGCACAGAAACTTTCAAAAACCGAAAATCACCTCATTTTGGGTTCGCAAATGATATGTGAACGGCTCCTCTTTCGATGCAAAATCTATTGCAGCTAAAACCTTCACTCCAATCACTCAAATCCATAGTTTTTTTTTATATTTATTAGTTATTTTAGAGAAAGAAAGCTTAAAGGACCATTTGCAAACCCAGTTTGTAGTTTTACACCGGGTATTGTCTAAGAATGTTAATTAACGTCTATAGATTTCAAAATACCAAGACAAAAGTGAAAATACTATCTATAGTTGGAACTCGCAGGATACTTTCAGAATCAATGTAGTTAATCCAAACTAATGTTTCGTGAGCTAAAACGTTATTCACAACAATTCTCTATATTTTGAGACTTTCTGGTAGATGGAGATTGCGGGTACTTTCAGAATCAAAGTAGTTAATCCAAACTAATGTTTCGTGATCTAAAACGTTATTCACAACAAGTCTATATATTTTTAGGCTTTCTGGTAGATGGAGATTGCGGGTACCAGTCAATTTTGATTGTCGCCAATTGGAGATACTACTATTTTCAACAGGGTTTGCTGCTATAGGTTGAAACATGCATGTCATGCGATCTTAATCTAACATCCTTCGTGGAAAAATGCTCCACTGTACATTCCGCCTCGTGTCATGGCTGGGATACCATAATTTCCTTGGATCCAATAAAACATGTTCATTCGTGGAAGGATTGATTGAGTAAAAGAATCTTGCCCAAGCATTAGTTAGGATATTTGAGACTCTAATCGAAAGAGTAAGTAGAATCTAAATGACTGTATGAAACTGCATTCAACTAAGGTCAGGTGTATTCAGCTGCTGGACTGGCAAGACTTTGTCCGTGTACAAGCACGATTTCATATTTTATTTGTATAAATTTTTATCACAACCATTATGCATAGAATAAGTGTTTCCGGGGAAAACACGTCGCTCAAGCCAAAACAATTCGAGGTTTTAAATTGATCGTATCAAGAAGTTGATTGTCCTCAATAAAGCTACAATGAGACTACAAACTTAATAAGATAGCAAATTGAATAAATAACCTTAAATCTTTGGAATTATAAATCAAAAGCTACGCTTAAAATTACACTTTCGACATTTTTAACAAAGAATCCTCGCTATTTACTTTAAGATTCCTCCCATTTCTTAGTTGCCCAGATTAGGGAACACTAAAATTCTGACAACCTTAATCATTACGTACGAGCCATCTTTGGGCAACATTTGTTTGAACTGCATTCAACCCGGGGAACTTGTAAATGTAAACTGTCACAACTTAGTACTAAAGTTAGGAAACTAGGAAAACAAACAGATAGAAATACATGTAAAACTTTTTGAAAATTCAATTCAAAACAAAGGTCCAGTTGAATTTGTTTAAAAAGTTTATGGTTGACTCAGTGGTGGCGATTTAGATTAGGTTCGATTCAGCCAGCCATTTTCTTCACATAAAATCGGAAGAGGGAGCTTTATATCTTCCTCGTCAACACTGATAAACAATTAGAACAAATTATTCGTAATCATTAACATCATCAGAACGGAAATGTTAATCTCATCCATAGCCATACGGCTATGTAGGAAGGTGTCCTAAGATATATTCCACATTTCATCACTTGATCTTGATGATTCAATTTCTCAAAAACATTTGTACGATTCAGAAGCAATCTGACTGACCTCATTGGTTACAAAAACCATCAGATCAAGTGTTGGATTATAAGATTTTACCTCATCAATATCATCAAACGTTTAAAAACTCAAAATCAATCTTTGTAAAACAAATTGAATTATGATATAGGGTTAGCTCAGTGGTGGCGATTTAGATTAGGTTCGATTCCGCCAGCGATTTCTTCACGAATAAATCGGAAGAGGGAGCTTTATATCCTCATCGCAAACCCTAAATCATACAAATAAGATCTGAAGTACGAAAAAGGCAGATCTGAAGAAATTTTAAACGAGAGAAGGAAAATGAAATGAGTAAGTAAAGAGAGATAGCTCAGTTCAGCGGGTGTATCGACACAGCAAAAATCTCATAAAATTGTGAGAAGACTGCATTCCGGTCTGTTGAGCTTGAATTCAATAGTCATCACTGCCATCTCAATATCTCACAAAAAACGTACTAAATAACATAATTAGAATAAATAAAGAAAAAATTGATCAAAAGTATATCTTTAGAAGACGATGGAGAAGCTGCGAAGCTGAGTTTCTGTTAAGAGAAGTAGAGTTGTCTCAATATATAGAAGCCTGGCTAGGGTTTCCACATATTTCATAGAGCTACCTGAATGGCCCAAAATACAAATGTTTTCTACATTTTGGCCCAGGACATAAGCCCCCGGTATATTAGGATCACACCCCATTAAGTGATATCGCCATTAAAAGAGAAAAAGTTGTTTATTTTTTTATTTTTTTATTTTATTTATAAAATAAAGTAATATTGAATATTGAATTAAAATAATAGAGTTAATACAAAATTGAAGGCACCAAAGAACAAAAAGGCGCTAAACTAAAAAACATAGTTAAAGGAACTAATGATTAGAGAAGTCAAGCTCCTTAACCACTTTCAAATCTTTGAACCAATGATTAGTATTAAAGGAACTATAGTAGTTCATATTGCTAAGAATTCTATAGACTTCAGAGATTACCACATAAGAAGAAACAGTAATACCTTTGAATTTAGAACAATTTTTGTAATTCCATATAACACTATAAATTAGAGAAGGAATAACAGTCCTCACGTGAGTATTCTTGCTAGTAGACCAAAACCAAGTCCTTGACATATGAGTAATGGTTATGTATCTGAAGATTTGAAGATTGAAAGTTCCTGCAAAATGACTCCAAACAGACCATGCGAGATCACAGGCAATAAAAAGATGCTTAGATGTTTCACAATTTCTAAAGAATTAACATTTAGATACTATCATCATATGTCTATGCATTAAGACAAAATCAATAGGGAAAAGCTGTGAATAAGCTTTTAGTGAAGGAAGGAATGCTTTTTATGGGTCAGATTGTTCCATATTTTGACAAATATAGTAGATTTGTTGTGATAAAAACGAATGATTTCCCAAGTATCTTTAAGATTAAATTTGCAAGAGGAGGATATATTCCAAATAATCTGATCTTCTCCATCACGATTGATATAAAAATCATAGATATAATTAAGATCCATGGGGTTAAGTAAGTCTTTAATACTAGTAAGGTTCCATTAATAGTTAAGCCAATAATGGTTAACTTTTTCAGAAATATACCAACTATTATCAATAGTATTATCAATAGTATTATCAATAGTTAAAAGAGGCCTACAGTTGGATTGTTCAGATTGTTCCAAAGTGAATTTTGTTCCATGAAATGAGACCTATCTTTGTTCCAAAGTGAATGTATGAGATAATATTTGGAAGGATATTAGCTAATCTCGAGTTTATGAGATTAGAGAAGACTCTGTTTAGCATAGTACATAGACCAATAGGTCTATAATTTTTCCAATAGATAGGATTAGCAGACTTGGGTATTAAGCAAAGTCCAATTGCAAAGATACCTTTGGGGATACTGTTACCTTTAATATAAGAGGTAAGAGCATTGCATAGATAAACTTTAATAATATTCCAGCAGACTTTGTATAAGAAGATATTATACCCGTCAATCACAGCTGCACTATCAGGGTTCATGTTATTGATTATCTTCCAAACTTCCTCCTCACAAGTAAGCTTTAAAAGAGCATCATTTTCTTCATTTGTAACAAGGTTAGGTATATTATCAAATATATTATCATGCATCATATTTCTCTCATCTTCACAATATTTGTAAGGGAAAGAAGATAATATACTTTTGAAATAACTTTCTGCCAATTTTCCAATCTCTTCAGTGTCAAGGATCCAGTTGTTATCTTTTTTTATGCTTTCGATTACATTCCTTCTTCTTTTTTTAGAAACATATGCATGATATACCTTAGTGTTTCCATATTTATTTGTTAACCAATTATTGTAACATTTTTGTCTCCAAAATCCTTTTCAGTTCTTAGTGCTTTGATATATTTGTTAGCTTTAGATAGAGCAACTTTAGAGTCCTGATTATTATTATTAGAGTGGTGCATTTCCATAATCTTAAATTTATCTTCAGTGGACTTGACATTGTTGAAGATATTTCCAAAATAGTTGGTGTTCCAGTCTTTTAAACACATATTGAGTCTTTTAAGCTTGAACCAGAACATCTGACTTCGGTTGCCATTGATTCTAAGCTTCCAGTTATGTTCAACAATACTTAAAACTATCATCATTGGTCTACATATTCATAAATTTAAAATTTTACTTTTTATTATTAGAATTTTGGGATGCAAAACTAGAAGCAGTGCTTAAGAGAGAGGCATGGTCAAAACAAGTTCTGACCATGTGAAAAACTTGAATTTTTTTGAATGTTGTGAACCATTTATTGTTAATCATAGCACGGTCTAATCTTTTCCATCTTGTGTTTCTGTTCCAGGTGTATTTGGACCCCGCGTACCCAACATCCTCAAGTTAACATTCCCTTATAGTTTCATTGAAGTTGTCAATGTTGTTTTGATAATTGGAGGTGCATCCCAGCTGCTCGTCAGAAGAGGTAATTACATTGTAATCTCCAACCGTGATCCAAGATTTACTAGTATCAGCAAACTTCTTAAGATTTTCCCATAACTCAATCTTTGGAGTCTATGACTTTTGGCATAAACAATTGTAAAAATAAAGTTGTCTTTAATTCCGGGATAAGAAACCTCCATATGTAAGCATTGTTCATGATCACAAATAGTGTCAATCTTGATCTTTTTATTCCAAAAGATTCATATCTTGTTAGATATGTTAGCAGTGTATTTCGTATAGCCCAGCTTTGTTGCAATACCTTCAATCTTATCAATTTTCGCCATAGGTTCTTGAATGGCCATTATTTTGATTTTTTCTTTATTGATCATAAAAAAAGTTTTCTCACCATGGTTTGTTATTTATGCCTATTGAATTCCAACTAATCATCATTATCATTATCAGATACGGATTTTTGAAGTCTGTTGTCCCCGGAATATTTCAGGGATTTAATCACAAGTTTGTTAGGTTTTTTTTTACCTTTTTTGGTTGATTTGAGTTTTCTGTTTAGGATGATGTTGAAATAGTGTTCAGGAGGAGTGTTTTTTGGGTTGGAGTGACTATGCTAATGCATATGTTGTCTTGATCGGGGGTGCAAATATTTTCATAATTTTATTGGCTACTCTGGATGTATCCTTGTTCAAGCTTCCGTAATGCCTCAATAATTTCTATATCTTATTTTGTTGA
The DNA here is from genome assembly GCA_036936605.1 of Limnanthes douglasii subsp. nivea. Lineage (NCBI taxonomy): Eukaryota > Viridiplantae > Streptophyta > Magnoliopsida > Brassicales > Limnanthaceae > Limnanthes > Limnanthes douglasii. The sequence goes on along the minus strand of JAUPFV010000001.1, from coordinate 273,099,954 downwards.
TGATTCTTTACTTGTATCATTTGGGTGAGCTTCATCAATGTTCTCATTTCTGACTTTTGGATCATCATAATCTTAAAGAGTTTGGTTTTGATCAGTTTGTTCTTGAAACGATTGGATTTGACCATCTTATTTATCCGATATTTGACATTTTTGAGTCACAATAGACTTTCTTTTTCTCATGTAAACCTTGTTGATTGTTTGAGTGGTCTCTGTTATTGTCTTACTCTGAATTTTGTTTGGATGGTTTTCAGATGGATGATTATCAATTTCTTTGGCATCGTCTTTCAAAGTTTTATCTGTAACAATCTTTTGTGACTTCTTGCATTCAGATAATTTATGTCATATATGGTAGCAATAATCACAATAAGAAGGAACATTTTTGTAACTTTAAGATATCCAGCAACAATCATTAGATCTGAAACCAATCCAAATACTATATTGTAGTTTCCTTGAAATGTCAAGTTCAATTTGAGCATAACAAGCATTTCCTTAAGCTCTGTTCTTTTCCGGAACTATAACTTTGTAAGGGGTGCCTATAGAGGCTTCGATATCATTCATAACTTTAGAGTTATATATGAATTCATGGATCTTTTCAAATCGAACCCAGACAAGATCCATAGGATTTTCGTACTTTTTGTTAAAATATGGACTCCATCTTATTAATCTCATGATTAAATCATCTACTCTTCACACATTTATTGCCCATAAAGAACAAATATCTTCATTTAGATCGAATTCCAAGAGAATATGACGTGAGTCCGACTAAAAATCATTGTTAGTCCCCCCATGTATACCCAATGTATCAAAGTAGTCCCTCACCTTCACTTTTGTCTCCCACTCATCCCTTACGTTTAAGAAATTCGCAAGCCTAGTCCCCCCGCACATTTGAAGCCTAAGAAACTGACACATGTCTCTAAGTTTTGTAGCGCTTTCGGTCCCCCAGAATTTTATCCAATAATACCCCTGCCCATGCCACCTCACATACCAATTCATATGTCACGTCAAAATTACTTTTTACCATTAAATTTTAACCACTTACCATTTACCCACATCTACCTGAGTTGAACCGGGTCAAACTTTAATTAACCAAACCTAATTTAATATAACTCAACCTAGCCCAATTTAATATAACCCAACCTAATATTACCCATATTCGATACCCGCTTAATAACTGAAATACCCGATATATGACCCAAATACCCAATTAACTAAATCAGAAAGAAAAGATGACAACTTTGGCATTAAAAAAAACACCTATTATAACTTTTTATATTTTAATAAAAAATAAAAATAAAAATAAAAACTAAAAATTAACAATTTTTTAGATTTTTACAAACAAAAATATAAAATGATGATAATGGAGATTACATTTAAGTTATGGAGAAGATAAAATTTTAAAGTGAAATATATTTTAAAATTCGACCAGAGTCTAGCCAACTACGCGTTGTAGCGCCATTATGTGGAGGTAAGATGTGTTGGTACCATCAATGCAAATTGTGTAGGATATTTCAGCACCATAAACTCGTTATTTACTGTTTATAATTTTGAGCTTGGTTTTCATCCCCGGGTACCCTACAGTATATCAAGTTTAAATTTTGTTTTGTATTTCTGTTTTGCTTCCTATTTTTACTCATCTAATTTGGCATTCAAGAGAAAGTGATATACATCGAGTTAACGTTTAATGCATTTAAGATTTCGATTATGGAAACAAATTATTATACGCAAAATAGATTATGCAAGTGTATTAAGAAAAGGTTAATGAAAATGGGTTGGTTATTACATTAAAACGTCATGATGATACGAAAACTAAAAATACTCATCGACTATTCTTCAAATGTGAGAGATCTATAAGGTACAATAATTTGGTTGAGCCAATGATCTTAAGCGAAAGTTGATCGTATAAAAAATGTGTGGATATTCTTTCAAGCTAAAGCAAAATCCGGTCACTTTAGACCAATGATTCTTATAAGTTATATGTCGGAGGCACAACAATCCAATGAAAAAATGTTATTCGTGCGTAGGAATATTTTTAAAAGAAAAGTTGGTACTTTACATTATTCAACATTTGTGAGAGTTCACCTTAGAGAAGTTATGAACGAAGTAAAAATTTTAAACGAAGAAAATGCGACATGCATACGCATTATATACAACGCTTGACGAAAATACCGATTTAAAGAGAAATCATACGGTCATAGTTGATGAGTCCGGATTCCATCACCACTTCGGACAGGGTCAGTTCGGACAATGTCTACCTAACCGGACAGGGCAGTTCGGACACCATCATCCATTGGAATGTTCGAACAGAACTAAAGTACTTAAAACTTAATCACTTATTGACTAAGCTGCTTGCTCTTCTACTTAGAACTTATGAGTTCTTAAACTCGACCCGAGTACATTAAGCACGACCCGAAAGCCCATAAGGCTCAAATATAAGGGTATCAATACCCAACCACCAACATTAAATAAGGGTAATGAAAATTAAATACAACCAGGCTGCTTAATTCTCCCTCTACACTCTACCCAAATATTAAATACTCACAAACTTCCACACAACTCTAAAAAAAATGACAAACTTACCCTCAGACGAAAATAAACCACACCAAATTGGCGACCATAGTGGGAGCACGATGGTGCCTGAATCTAGCATTCGAAACCATCAGAAAAAATCAGTCCGAATAAATCCGGACGCCCCGGAAGTACCACAAGCTTTGCTTGAAGTGGTGGGTGAAAATGATGAATATACCATCGAGGAGCGTGATAGATTAAAGGGCAAGATAGAAGCTCTGAGGGTAAAGAAGGTAAAGATGGTCATAAAAGAGAAGTCAAAGGCATCAGTTGCTCATCATACCGACAACCCTAGAGAGCATGAGCCTTCGAAGACCCATGTGAGTACCAAGAAGACTCATGCTAGCTCCAAAAAGTCTCACCGGTCTAAGCGAGTGGAGAGTTCTGATTCAGACTCAGAATCTTCTGGTAGCTCCTCGGACGAGGATGGAGTTGAAGAGTCCTTATCCTCTAGTAGTGATGAGGGTCGATCCAAAAAGAAGCAAAAGTTGATTAAAAATTATTCAAGAAAAAGGGATAGACATGGGAAGTTAAAGAGGAATATAGGCAAATGATCATCTCATAGCCGGAGACATGTAGACCGGATGCTGGTGGATCCATTTGCCTTCCACAATGAATCAGGCATCTTTGCAACTCCCAATGAGGATACTGTTTTCAGTCGTGGCTGGAATTGGAGACAATCTCCATTGTCTTCCAAGATTCTGTCCGGAAACCTCCCTAACTGGTTCGATAGCACAAAAATGGAGAAATACGATGGCAGTAAAGATCCGGACAACCACTTGGAACAATTTAAAAACTTCATGATGAATTTCGATGATGACGACAAGTTGCTCTGTAGAGCATTCTCCCAATCCTTTACGGGGAGTGCTCTGAAGTGGTATAACAGCCTACCACAAGGCTGCATCAGAAATTTCGATACCTTTTGGGTGGCATTTCGAAGGTAGTTTGTTGGGAGTAAGGAATTGAAGGGAAATGGGGACACAATAATCCATTGTGCCCAAGAACCAAACGAATCAATGAAAGAATACATAAGTCATTTTGTAAACACCAAAAACGGGTTGACTGATTGCTTCGAGCAAGTAGCAATAGCATCTTTGAGGCAGGACTTAAACCCTGGAAATTTAGCTGATTCAGTGACCAGAAAAAAAAAACCATGACTTGGGGAGGTCTACTGAATCAGGTCGGAAAACAAATCAACGTTGATGAAACAAAGAAAACTAGGGTGCACATGCAGGTGAGGTATGCCCTGGTTGCACCAAACCCCAACCAAAATCAGTCTGGGAATAAGGCAAGGGAGACCGGGCAGGGTCATAACAGAGCTAAAGCTCAGTCTCAGCCAGCTGCGCCTGCCCAGAGTCAACAATCTAGAAATAATAGAGGGCCTTGGGTTCAACCGGAGTGGTTTGCAGAGTTAAAAGAAAGTGTGGCCACCATTTATGACAAAACAAAGGAAGAAGTACATTATAGAAGACCGGATGCACTGCAATCTCCTAGGGAACATCGTAACAATTCCTTCTGTCAGTACCATAATGATACTGGCCATACCACTGACGATTGTATTGCTTTAAAACAAGAAGTTTAAAATTTAATTGAAAAAGGAAAGCTGGGGGCATATGTCAAAAGAAGAGGAGGAAATAGGCCTGATAATGCTCATCGGGCTGGTCCAAACAATGCAGGCACATCTGCTCCGGAGGGAGCTATGGTTATAATCGAAAGATTCGATGTAGAGTCAGAGTACTTGGATTCTGATCCAGCTCAAAACAGAGTGGGTGCCATTGAGGAACGTTGTAAAACAGTCTTCGGGCTTATTAACTTTTTTGAGTCACTCACAATTTTCGGAGGGGATACTATGACAGCACCCACTGCTTCTTCAAGGAAGAGGCACGTTCATACTTTAGCTACCTAGCTGGAATGAGGCATGACCTCCTATCAATCACAAATTCCATTTCCCTTCATTGTTTTCGATGAGGATAACTTGAGGGATATAGCTGGCCCTCATGAAGATGTTGTTCTCATAGGAGCATCCATTGGGGGCAATGACATAAGACGAATCTTGGTGGATACTGGGAGTTCAGCCAATATCCTCTTTTTAACCTCTTACAAAAAGATGAAAAATCCAGCCGTAATCTAGCGTTCGGATAGATCAATTGTGGGTTTCACTGGAAGCTCAGCAGATGTGATCGGGGAGTTCGAAGAGGAAGTTTTGTTGGGCAAGGGCCCTTTTAAGAAGATGGTTAGAATACTTTTTATTGTGGTGGATTGTCCCACTTGTTATAATGCTATTCTAGGGAGGTCTTGGCTCTCTAGGATGCATGCAGTGGCCTCCACAGTCCACCAATGTTTGAAATATGCTGTTCAAGGACAAGTGGGAGTTATTCGGAGCAGTCAAAAGATTGCAAGAGAGTGTTATGCCACAGCACTGGCCCCACGGACGTTGGGGGCAGTTCGTACCAATGAAGAATAACAGTTTGAGGGGCTTTCTGGGGGTGAGGGTGAAATTGATGACCCCAGAGAGACCCTTGGAGTGTTGATACCGGATGAAGAAGTTGAAACACATTCTTTGGAGGAAGGAAAAAATGTTAAGATAGGGTCCAAAATGCCATCCGAACTGAAGAGTAAAATGTTGAAGTTTCTAAAAGACCATCAACATGTTTTTTCTTGGTGCAATACTGATGTTACCGGAGTTCCAGCAGATATTTTATCACATCACCTATCCGTCCGGAGAGACATAACACCTGTGGTACAAAAGAGAAGGGATTTTTCCAAGGAAAAGGCTGATGTTATTGTTCAAGAAGTTGACAGGCTTACTAAAATGGGGCATATAAAGGAGTCTCAGTATCCTTTGTGGACAACCAATCCGGTCTTAGTAAAAAAGAAAAATAGCAAGTAGCGTATGTGCATTGACTTCATAGATCTCAATAGGGCTTGCCCAAAAGATTTATACCCGGTTCCCCAGATTGATCAGCTTGTGGATTCCACTTCTGGGAATAAGCTACTGTCTTTCATAGATGCCTTCTCCGGGTCCAATCAGATTCAAGTAGACCCAAAGGATCATGAGCATACCACCCTTGGAGAATGTTCTTAAAAAGGAAAACATTTCAAGTAGAATGACTAAATGGTCAGTAGAGTTGGGGAACTTCGATATTGATTTTGCTCCTCGAACAGCAATCAAAGCCCAGAATGTGGCTGATTTCTTAGTTGAATTCCACTCATATAGGGATATAAAGCAAACGACTGGAATGAAAGATAAAAAGGTCTGGATTGTCCGGACAGATGGTGGATCAAGTACTATGGGATGTGGTGCAGGGGTATGCTTGACCTCTCCGTATGGTGACAAAATGTACCATGCTATATGCTTTGCTTTTAGGGCTTCTAACAATGAATCTGAATATGAAGCTGTTGTAGCTGGTTTGAAGTTGCCTTTCATTTGTGGAGCCAAAAGGGTCAAGTTGATGAGCGATTCCCAGCTTCTTATCCATCATGCACATGGTCAATCCGAAGCTAAAAAGGATTAATTAGTGAAGTACTTACTTCTTTTTAAAAATGAGGCACTTAAGTTCAAAAGCATCATCTATGAGCACATACCCCAAACAGAAAATGAACTAGCAGATTCCTTGGCAACCATAGCCTATACTGAGTCATACCCTTGGATCCATGTGCTGGAGTGCCCTTCCATTCAACTCACTGTGGGTAAAGAGGAAGAAATTTTCGATGTACAGATGAAACAACCTCAAGATTGGAGATTTCCTCTCCTGCAGTATCTCTCCGATGGCATCTTTCCTCCGGATAAATCACTAGCAAGAAAAATGAAGCACAAGGCTCGTGGTTTTATCATACTAAGAGATGTTATGTATAAAAAGTCTTACAGTAAACCTCTTTTGCGATGTTTGGGGGATGAAGAGTCTCAAATAGTCCTCTCCGAATTACATGACGGTGAGGGATCAGCTCACTGTGGATTCAGGGCTCTAACAAGGAGAGTTTTATTGGCTGGCTATTACTGGCCATCTATAATGCAAGATGCTAAGGAGCTAGTGAAAAGGTGTGACCCATGCCAGAGATATAGCAATGAAATTCATGTCCCAGCCATCCCTTTAGAGTCAATTTCTGAGCATATACCTTTTGCTCGATGGGGGTTGGATTTGGTGGGACCTCTTCCTATGGCATCCGGAGGACGCAGGACAATAATTGTTGCAATTGATTATTTTTCGAAGTGGGTCGAAGCAGCCCCGTTGGCAGGTACAACATCAAAAACTGTCATAAAATTCATTTTTTCAATTATCTGTTGCAGAGTTGGTGTTCCACAGAAGATAACGACAGACAATGGGCCATAGTTCGACAACAAGGAAATGAAGAGTTTATGTGCCTCTAGGGGTATACAACATTGTTTCTCTTCACCTTTCCACCCACAAACAAACGGTCAAGTTGAAGTGGCTATCAGAACTATACTATCCGGTTTGAAGAAAAATTTAGAAGGGGCTGCTGGAAAATGGCCTGGTTATTTACAAGAGGTTTTGTGGGCCTACCGGACTACACCTGGGGCTGCAACACAAGAGTCACCTTTTGCCTTGGTCTATGGGATGGATGTCATAGCTCCCATAGAAGCAGCTGCCCTTCCTTTCTAGTTCACAATTTCTCCGAACACGCTAACGAAGTGGCAATCATGGGTCAGCTTGACCTAATAGAGGAAAGACGAGTTAAGGCTCACCTTAAAGCTGCACACTATCAGGGTTTGATGAGAAGCAGGTTTGCTTCCAGAGTTAAAAGAAGAGATTTTCAGCCGGGGGACAAGGTGTTAAGGAAAGTCTTCTTACACACTAAAGAGAAGCTGCTTGGTAAACTGGCCCAACTTGGGAAGGACCTTATATGGTCATTGAAAGGCTTAAACCTGGAACGTATTGGCTAGAAGACAAGGATGAAAGGGTTTCGAATCACCCTTGGAACGTTGAACACCTCCGGTTGTATTTGGAATAAAACTCATGTAAATATTTACTTGTTTTAAACTCTATGTAAATATTTGGGGGCATACTCTTTCCTACCCTGGTGGCGCGGGGAGGTTTTAATGAGGTGTCCGGGCTTTTTTATGGAATGTGATGCCTTCTTAAAAATTCAGAGTGTTCTTACTTTGTTTCTTATTAAATTTTTGTTTAAGCACTAGCCGGATTGAATTGAAGGAATGATGACTATTTAAACATTTTGTCATCGGAGAATTTAAATACTCTCACTTAAAGATGTTTATGAAATAACTAAGGGTTGTTTAAACATTAGCCACCAAAATTGAAAAGCTATGAAAATGCAAGAGTTGTGTAAAACAAAGATATTCATTGAAATAACCCAAGTGCCTTGGCCTTCCAAGGACTTTAAAACTGTCAGACAAAACAAAAGATCTATCCGGTCAAATGCCGGACACAATTACAAAAATGCCTTGGCCTTCCAAGGACTTTAGTTCAGACAACGTAAAAGGTGAAAAGATAATTCATAATCTAAGTCTGAGCCTTTGAAGATGGCTCAGCCTCACTTGTTTTCTTCTTCTTGGGATTGTCCTTCTCCTCATTTGGGCTCTCCCTGGTGTTCTCTTCTTCGTAAGAGGAGGAAGCACTAGAATAATCATGCAAGTCTCCATCAGCCATAGTGTGGAAGGGAAGGTCTTCATATTCTACATGAAGCCACAAATCTCCCAGGTTCCTCTTCGGGAACTTCTCATGAAAGAGCAAGACCATGTCCGACCTCACTTTGGCATACATTTGTTCTTGAGTATCTATTACATTGTTGGCGTAAGCATCGATCTTGGCATGAATTTTGGCCTCTTGCTCCCTTAGCAGATCTGTTTTCTCCTGAGCGGCTTTGGACACCGAATCCTCAAGTACGATTTTGTCATTAGTCAGAGTATAGATGGCTTGGTCTTTGACCTTCACTTCCTTATTCGAAGAGGAGAGATCTTTCTCCAACCCGGACAGCTTTGTTCGGAGGTCTCTGATAGTATCTTCTAAGCTAGCCTCATTTGTAACCCAACCCTCCTGGTTCTTCTTTAACTCCTCGTTTTCTCCCTTCAGAATGTCAGTATTTTGAGTGGCAGTAAGGAGGTCGTTGGACAATTTCTCCTTGTCAGATTTGAGATCTTTGATAATATCTGCCTGACCTCGAACTTGTTTCTCCAGAACAAGCACTGGTTGAACATTACTTAATATGGAGTGAGTTATAATATCCCTTTCACTTGAAACAGTAAAAGTCTTACCATTGAAGGTAACAGAGTTTGAAGTACTTTGAGGGAGGTAGGGCCCAGCAAAGTCATCTCTGGGGAGGTTCTCAAAGTATTTACCAAGCCCCTCAAGCCCAGTGATGTCAACACCATCAATACTGAGGTCTCCTCATCCAACCTCGTCAGTTCGAAAGTCACCATGGATCTCCTCTGCTCTTGTTGGATCAGTAGGGTCAACAGGAGGGAGAGGCTTCGGAGGTCGGAGAGAAAGTTCATCACCCTTGGAGGTCTTTTTCTTTTTAGCCTCCCTCTCCTTGTTTTATGCTCCACGTTTTCAATCTCTCTTGGGAACCCTTGGAGGTTTGGGAGACCCTACCTCTTCCCTATCATTCTCCTACTCCACCACTTATAGGAGAGCAACATCAATGTGACTTGGAGCTGGTCTCTCTTGGGTTTTTGGAGCAGTTTCCTCCACTTCATCAGGGTTAGCCTCAACCGCACTCTTCTTACCCTTCCCTTTCTTGCCTTTCATTTTACTTGGGGCCTTGGCTCGACCTGACAAGTATAGTGACCCGTCTGGTTTGTGTGTTCTCTTGAGGACTACATCCGGAGGGGGTGGAGTGGTGAGTTCTTCCCAGGTCAAGTCCCTCCGGCCACTTCTCCATCTGCTGGTAAGGAGACTCGGGTTAACTCCGGCTTTGATCTTCCTCTTATTCTCCCAAGCGTCACTCACTAACAAGAAGTGAGCCCTCCAGTTTCTCTCCGATTCGAGCAGGTCATCCACTTCCTTATAGTTATCACCCATGTTGAAGTGATAAAAGGGGATATGGGGGTTTCTGGAGAGGCTGGCCACAGCAGCGAATTCCTCCATCGGAAGAGGAATTCTGGAGAGCCTGGAGGCCATGATACATGCCATAAGAGTGTACCAGGCATTAGGGCTCAGTTGGCTTGGACAAAGCTTGATGAGGTGGAGGTACCTAACTATCTCCGGATCTAAGGGAAACCTTGACCCCCAATTAAAGATCTCAGTGAAGATGACTACTTCACTAAGTTTGCGGTCCATTGGGGTCTCAGGGTCTATTGGATTCCTTATTTTCACATTCTCTAGAATCCCACACTTCATTCGCATCCGATCCAGTTCTGCTGTATGGATGAAGGCATAATTAATTTTTTGCAAGGCAAGTAAATATTTAACACTAACCTTATGGAAACAAGGTCCAACTTTTCCCTTGAGGATCTCTGGCAGATCTGGGTGCCTAAGGCATAGTTTTTCTTTGCCTTTATCCTTCTTGACAGCACCGGCATCACTAGTCTGTCCGGAGGCCTCAGACTCAAACAGAGCCTCTTCGACAGAATCCTCTATTACTTCCTCCATTACCGAGGATGGGTTTTCAGCTGTTTTTGGATGTGGGGAGTTAGGAGTTGGTTCAGTTTAGCTTCCGGACTGTTGGGCTTCAATGCTTTCCTGAACTCTGACCTCTGGCTGGGGCTTAGATGTGGTGGTTTCTTTTCGAAGGCTTGGGCTAAGAGCCTCCGGTCCGGACAGCTTGTCCTTGGGAACTTTAATGGGTGCCTCTGACCCTGTGTTGCTGTCTTTGGCCCCCGATTTTGAAGGAGTACCTTTTGAAGCCAGTCCTTTTACCAGGCGACCTCTTCTCCGATCAACTAGTTTGTTAGGAGAGACATCTTCATCTGACCCCATGGCGATGAATGGGGAGGGCTTTTTGAAGCTAGTAACTGCCTGTCCTGGTTCAATAGTGGGCCCCGATTCCTGAACCGACGAGCCTGAGACAATAGGAGAAAGGCTGGTTTGAAACATTCTCCTCGGTTTGACACTTCTGGTGGAGGAGGAACCCTGGTCAGGCTCTGTGTTTGAGATTACTGGTTTGTCGATGGGGAAAGTAGGTAGGCCTGCAGCAATGTGCCTCTCCCGTTCGACTTTTTGTGCCTTTTCTAACTCTGATAGATTAAGCCACCCGCCTTTGATTAAAGCGTTCCTAGCTATGAACATAAACTCACAACCAAAGAGAAAGATTTGTGTTTAAGAGAGAAAGCTCTGAAAATTAGCAAAGTGAATATGAAGATGATGGTAAAACAGTGGAAAAGTGTTTAATTTATAGTAAACCCCAAAAAGGTGCTTTGATTCCTAGGAGAATTCAAAAGGATTTGCAATGATTAAGAAACGACGCTGATGTCACCTTCATTTAATGAAGAGGTTGCTTTTCAAAGAAGGTGGGAGCGAAATTCAAGGTGAAAAAACGGCTGAAATAACGAACTAGAGAGAGACACGTGTCCCACGAACTCTGGCAAAAACCGTCTAGATTCAAAGAAATTTTTTCAGTCCGGATAAAACTATAACACAATTCGAAGGACCTGTCCGGATGTAATTGTCACTAGCAGCATACTGTTTTTTAGGTCTTGCCAAAGGTTTTTGAACACCACCTAAAAAAGGGGCTACTGATGAGTCTGGATTCCATCACCACTTCAGACAGGGTCAGTTCGGACACCATCATCCATTGGACTGTTCGAACAGAACTAAAGTACTTAAAACCTAATCACTTCTTGACTAAGCTTCCTGCTCTCCTACTTAGAACTTATGTGTTCTTAAACTCGACCCGGGTCCATTAAACACGACCCGAAAGCCCATAAGGCCCAAATATAAGGGTATAAATACCCAACCACCAACATTAAACAAGGGTAATGAAAATTAAATACAACCAGGGTGCTTAATTCTCCCTCTACACTCTACCCAAATATTAAATACTCATAAACTTCCACACAACTCTAAACAAAAATTACAAACTTACCCTCGGACGAAAATAAACCACACCAATAGTTACAATACATGTTTGGCAAAATAACAAGGTTGAATTATTATGAATGACATAAGTGGAACGAATGTCAAAGTGATATCATTAAATATATTTTTGTTGCACATTCAGTTAATGTGGATTTGTTATAGATATTATCTATAAGTGCTAATATTCAATAATATTTTTAAGATAACAAGGTACGGGATGTCATTGTTTGAGATTATCAGAGAAATCTCGATGGGCTTGATTTTCTACGTAGGATTTTATTTTATTTATAGCGATAAAGTTAACAATTTCACACAGGTATTAAATTTTTTTGCATTTGTCGATTGCAGTTATCTCAATCAAAGAATTTAGTGTGGTTTTGACGGATATAGACTTAGCGTTGATGAATACTGTATAAAAATATGTTTTCGGAAATAACGCATATGTTATGTCAATGACATATTAATATAAACATCATGAGAATACGAATAAGCATATAAATTTGAAAAAAAAGATTGATCGTTTTATGGGCTTGTGGAATGACATAGTGTATTTGAAGATTGAATGTGTATTAAAAAACCATCAAGATACGATTAAACATAATTTCAAATGTTATCCTCACACACTTGAATACATCGAAAAGTGTTGGTTAATTTCTTACATTGATAAAATTGTCACATGAAAAACTAACAAATTTACGCATTTTATAGACACGATCACTAACCAATTGCAGCGTTTATTCTATCTTAAGATCATTTTATTGGTATGAGTAGTTTAAGTTTGAGTTGTTTACATAAGGTGAACTTTTTAGTTAAGATACAACATGAATCAATTAAAATATCTTATGAAAATAGTCGTTATATAGCACAACATAAATATAGAAATAAAATGTTTAATGAATCAAATATAGCATCTCAAATGCTACTTTAGATATATTTTTGCAGACTTTAAATAATGTTAAAGATATTGAACTGTGGGATATCTCATTACCTTTATAATATTCGGACGATCATTGGAAAATGTTATATATAAAATTACGTATAAACCTGACAACAACAAAGCTCTTACAATACAAAATTAGATTAGTTTGTTCAAGTTGTCACGAAAACTAAAGAAGAATGACATGTACAACATATTTATAAGAAATAATTTGAAATAATTTATCCGGGAACGTCTTCCCTTTTGGAAGCGTTAGATAAACATAACCACTATGATCGGCAGTCAATCAAACATAAACTATTAGTCACATTAAATCATATATTTTAAGGTGTGTTGGAATCAGAAAAACAAGTATACATTTGCTAGGGAATGTTTTTTTAACTTCGACAATCAATGTATAAAGATGGAGTTCGCTTTGAAATACTGACACAAGTTGGTGGAACGATTTATCTGCATGATAAATCTTTCAGTATGTGAGACTTCTACAAAACTGGTCAAAATTTATGTTAAGATATTGACATTATCTAGTGGAATAATTAGTCATAGTGAACCGTTAGTAGTAGAGAGGAGTCGTAATATTGGTTGTAAACTACTATTTGGTTATCTAAAATGGTATATATACCAATTTATGGTGTGCTATCAACTTTTTTTAATTACAGTTAATGACATCATTTCAGGTATTTTGTATAACTTGTATGGTTAGCAAGATATGTGGAACGGAGTCAGAGAAAGCTTTTAAGATGAGCTTATGGATAAATCTAAAGTTTATAACTAGATATATAATTATTTTGATGCGTTACTAAAATTCGTTGCAAGTATCAACTATCACAGAGATATTGCATGTATATAACATTGGATGGTGTTAGAAACCAAGATGTAATATTTTCACAAATAGCTCATACAAAAAAACATGAAAATAATAGGACACATGATTTAACATAGTTCAACAATAATATTTACGTCCATGGGTACCGTAAAAAAAATATTTCACTGTGGGAGAAGAAGTGGGGACCATGAGAATGACTTTGGTAAAATATTTTATGATGTCGTACTCTATAGAATATACTACGGTTATAATAAAAATGATTTAATCTATTCATCGTCACCATGTAGCCATGATCAAGTTTGTGCTAAGTGAGGTTACCTGGAGACGATTCACATATTTTTGGTTTTCGACCTTATTTTTTAATAATATAAAATGACATTGAAGGCTCAATATATCGAAATAAAAAACTTTCTGCATAGTAAATTCTCGATATTAGGTTCACCACTGCCAGAAAAAATAAATTGAATCTTGTAACAAAGATAAGTATGAGCAGAAACAAGACAAGTATTGATAAAATTATCCATTATCCTAAGCATCAATTACGTCCACTATGTCAATTGTTAATATTTTTTGCTTATGTTTTGATTTAAATTACATATTAATATTATACTATTTGGAACCATTTAAACGTCGAATGAAAAAGAAATCCAAACATAATACAAATACTACAACACTTTAGGAAATGTTATATCCTTGCATATCTTGTTAGTCAGTGTAAACATCCATTTGCATTCGTTCTAGTTTATTTTCAACAAGGTTCATGTCCAAATATTTCAACATATTTTTTCAAATGGAATCAACAATACACAAATATAATACCTTTTATATTTAAAAAAATCATATATGATGTCAAAAAGGCAAAAATTTGGGAAATAATTTTCATGTCCTCGTGCAGTTGGCATCAAGCATGTACAATGCATACCATATATGTAGTAAAATTTTCAAATTACTTTTTTCAAAAAATTATGTAGCTTAACTACTATTTTTTCCTTCACAATAATGGTAGCTTCCAAAAAGTAGTTATCTTTATGTGCAATCCATCTCATATTCTATATATTATAGATTTACTTTTTTATAAAGTTTGTAAATAAATATATAATAGAGGTTTTCTTAGTATATATAAATAAATCAGTAGAGATTTTTTTTAAATTAATGGATATACCATGTTCAATATATAAAATCTAAGAATGTATCGTCATGTGTACGAAAACACATATTATAGTTTGAGGATAATATTATACTAAATAGAGGAATGCGTGAACACATATGATCTCACTAGTATATTGACATAGTATTTTGAGGTACCATACCAAGGTGAAGTTGGTAACTCAATCAAAATTATAGAGTAATTAGCGGTAAATACGGTTAAGGTACTACTGGCCAGTGGTTTGGCAACGCCGGCTGATTGGGCACGATACTAAAATTTTAGGCATGTAACAACAACACACCGCGCTCGGTACCACTAGTATCGTGCCTTACCAGCAGACAATACAAAGTTATTAGGTTGTTGAGACCATATGTTAACATTTGTTTATTTTAAATTGATTTTCTAAATCTCATTTTAAAATAAATTCATATATTTAATACTTGAATAAACTTTATAAATAGTTTTATTAATGTAGTAAAAAATTAAAGTTGAAAAGCATATGAATTGTAAATAAAAAACTTGTATATGTTGAATTCGAAAAATAACAATATCGAACATCGTCTTAAACTAAGTAACATAGTCTGAAACCTAAATAAAACAACATATAAGAAATTATAATCAAAATAACTCATAAGATACAAACAAATTCTAAAAAAGTGTAGTTTTCGTACAGCTTCCGCCAAGTGAATGATAATTCCAATTTGTTCAAGCGGATTGCCACCAACAATACTAACATTTATCATTTTCTTTACTTCAATGATTTTTAGTATATTATGTATAATTCCAAATTGTCGCATAACTTTATCAAACATATGCCATTTATTGTAACCCATCATCCGATTTGGAAAGTTGTATATAGATCCCTTCTAAATTATAAAATAACGTCTAAAGTCACTGTACGATTCAAAGATAACAAATGAAATAAAATATATTATAAAAGTGATTTGAAAAATATTATAAATATTTTTAGCAACACTAAATCAAAGTATACTTATATGTATTTCCAAAAGATCATAAGATGTGTCATGATAGTAGTCTTTTGTCGCACTTGCGAGTCCAACAACTTATTAAGTGGCCAAGTAAAAATATTTGGTTTTCTCATATTGTAGCAATCGTTCACCGAATGAAGTAAACATATAAAATGGTTGTATTTCGAATAATTCAGCATACCGATAAAATCATAAAAGTTCCTTGAAACCAACTTTAAAACATACCCAATATGTTCTAGAAGGAGGCTAATGCACTCGTTCCGTAAAACATACTATTCTAGTTTGTCATGTAAGTCATCTAAAGCTAACAATTGATCTGCCTTCAAGGACTTATGGCTAGTATTGGTAAATATCATGCATTTAAAAATAATACATAAGGTATGCATGAATATATCAGCGGACCATGTTTTTCCCCCTAGTTGGGGTTAGATCTAAATACTCATCAACAATAAAAATGTACCATATCCATTTACACAAAGCTCACACTTTTTTTACTTTTCTATCTTCTAGAACATGTCATGTAAATTAACACCTAATAATTGGGAGTACTCCTCATACATATACTCTATGGTATCATGTAGTGTTAAGTCTAACAATATATTATCCACATGAAGAACTGTCATAATATAGATATCATCAAGTATGATAGGCATCTCCTCGAAATTGAACTGAAATGTATTTGCTTATGGTGTCATTTCTCTACAAAATCCTATGTTCACATCGAATTGTGTTGAACTGAGACATGAGACAAATCAGACGACTAAATGAAGTATATGCCAAACATATTTTTACATGTTTTTAGCTATACATGTCCCATTTGGCCAATACCGAGTAATGAATATGGATGTATAACCTAGTACAGGACATACAATTAAACATCTACATCTAATACTTTATAATTTACGAAATATAAATATAACTAAAATATAAATTTAATATAAGTATTAAAAACATAACCTCCCTATGGAATAGTCAGTTGTTGTTGGTGTCCATGAACTTTTCTTATATTCTGAGATCGTCTTTATTTTATGCTGAATGAGACCATAATATGACCTAATCTTTGTTAGTATCTCCATCAATACCACCGCGTGATACATTGGAGGTGGATCGTGACTACCAAATGCAACTTCTGCGTCAAGCACTATCAAGATATGATTTTTTCTCGTTTGTACCCGTGCATTAACCGCTTGGTAGCAACGTGAGAATTTTCTGCCCGACGATGAATGAGCACTATGTTAACTCTAGGTTTGGTAGATATGTCTTAGTCTTCAAATTGACCATCCTTCAACAACGTCTGTCACATACCTAACTCTGTTAAAAGTTTTCCATACACGTGAACTCTTTCTCGGTGTGTCTGATAACCTAAAATAACGAAAGAAATTCAATTGTACAAAGCATAGATTTAAATAGAAAATAAAATAAATAAAAACTATAATATACCTATATGTGTACCTTATGTATACATATCATGTGTACCTTATGTATACATGTCATGTGTACCACATATCAAAATGCATGTGTACCACAAATACATCAACATGTGTACTCATCTGGAGCTACATATAACTCGTACACATGTTGATGTACCCGCGATACACAAGCGACGAACCCAACAAAACCCTAAACCTCTAGAATGAAAAAAAAAATTGGCTATAAATTTTGATATTTTCTTCAAATAGGTCTTTATATCACTCATAATCTTGAATATAACTTATTTATAAGAAAATATAACCTAAATAGCATCAATTTATTTTTTAATATAAAAAATTAATATTAATAAAACAATTGACACAATACTTACTTAAGATCACCCCCCCCTAATCCAAGCCATGAAGTTGTGTATTTAGAGTAAGAATGCTCGTTATAGTAAACAAAATCGTTGGAAATAGTGGACAATAGAATGAAACGATATGAAAAAAACTAAAAAAATATAAAGTTTAACAATGTAATTAATAATACGAAATTTGAGTATATATAATAGTAAAAGAGTGAACTTGTCTTTTGGTTTGGAAGGATAAAAAATCTAGGGTGAATAGTTTGACGTTAAGAGAAACTGTTGTTCTTTTGTTTTTTAATTAATGCTAAAATTCGTTATGGTGGCCAATAATCATTTATCAAAAAATTTGTTTCACACTTTTTAAAGATATTTATCAAAAAATCTAATTGTATCATAATTTGAAAGGCTTAATGGTATATAACTATATATAATAATTTATATTTTTTAGGTTTATGAGCGCACATGTATACGCATTGTGTCGTTTATGCTGTATTAAAAAAATATATTTTTGTTTATGACTATTCGTATACAATAATTATAAATGATGATTTTATTTTGTAGGAACAAGAGGATGCAGTATGCTTACGTGTTGATTAGGCACATTTATTTTCTATGTTCGAGTATTACACTAGAGTTGAGTTGATCAAGTGGGTTAGTAAATATGTCATGACTTAGGTTATGTCATCATGAGTCTTTAAGATGATGAATGAAGTGAATTTTTTTTTACATTGTTTTACAAATGCGAGAGGTATAATGTGTTTTTATAGAATGCTAGTGCATATGGTATAAAGATTACATGTCTACAATAAAAAAATATAATTGTCTAGTTCAGTCGATAGCATATTTATAACTTCACGCATTGGTTATTTGCGATTAACCGTTATATGTGGACAATACAACCATCCCTCAACTACGCACTTCAAAAGTCATTCACAAGCCGCTTGATTAAAACTGTATGAAGATGAGTTGGTCCGTCAAATATCGTTATCGGTGTTCTAGTGATATATACCACATATGGAAGGAGAGGAATTCAAGAGCTTTTTTGTTCCTCTCCGATAATGCCTCTTTGGTTTCTCACCAAATTTTTTCCGATCTTCGGTTGAGATTCCATAGCGCCAAGAGTTGCTGGTCTTTGCAACTACTTATTCTCTTCTTTATTGCAGGTAACTTTTGCTTCTGCTTCGAACACTTGGTTTATGGTCTTGCTGAGGACTTTGGAGTTTATATCGGGTTGGCTCGTTTGATCCTGTTTACGTAGCATTGATGATTCTAGTTTCTCTCTACTTTGTTCGCTCTATATTGTTCTTCTGTTGTTCCTTCTATTTTATTTTGACTATTTGCTAGTCCTGTTTATATTGTTCTTCTGTTGTTCCTTCTATTTTATCTTGACTACATGGTAGTATTGTTTTTCGATTTTTATCTGTCGATTGTATTTCCTCAGGATATACCCTAGATACACATATTAATTTTTTTATTTATTCAATGTTTTTTTCCAAAAAAAAAAACATCTCTAATTGTGGTTAAAGTTTTTTTATCGACTGCTAAAATCCACTATTGCAGTTAATTATCATTCATCCAAAAATCGATTTATAATTATATTGAACATCTTCACCACAAAAAACAGAAAAATCTATATTTTTAACCGTATCGTAAATTGAAAGACTTTGCCATAAATAAACTTGTTTCTTTATATAAGTTGCCTCAGAAGAAAAGGCCGTTTCTGGTGGTGATGATAGCTGTCATCGTTCAGGATTGATCTTTGCAGCTTATGTTTGATTAAAAATAAAAGGAGTTAGGTTGCTGCTCTTCTCCAGCTCAAGTATTATGAAAACTCATTTGTTTCAACTACTGAAAAATAAAAGGCAAACTTCAAGATGAAATTGAAAAATGCATATATCTTTACTGCAATTGGTGATTTCACTACTGAACAACGATAAATTGATTAATGTATTATTGCTTTGGCGTATACACACTAGTTTGTTTCTTTACAAGGATTTGTACTGCTCAATTAAACGAGAAGCATGAAGACAAGACGTAGGAGAAACAGTACACCCAAGACTCTGCAAATAAGCTATCTGCAATAAGAATGAATTATGCGCTTCTGAAGTTAGTGTACATGACAGCAAAGGGTAACACATAAGGATTGACCTCAGCTTTTTATTTTTAATCCAAGGGTATATATAGTAAAATTTCAGTTACCTGTTTACTTGTTGGTGCCGATGAACCCATCGAATTTTCAATTCTCAGTTTCTGAAAATGCTCCTATACACGATAAAGAACAAGCTGATTATAATCCTAAACTTCTTGAAATCTTTTCAAGCCAACTTAACGGAGAATTATAATACAAGATTAAAGGAACATAGTAAAAAAATGTCTCCTTTGTAACATTAACAATAAAACTAACAAACCCAAAACAATATCTACGTTCCACATCTACAGATACAATGACTGTAGTTCAAACGAAATATCAAGCATTTTGTATTAAGTTTTGATGAAGTAATAAAAGTACAGGGTTCTAGATGTCAAACCTGTTTCTCTCGCATTATATGAGCACGCTGGTCTGCAGGAATTTTCTCCCATCGGAGAACCTATATATAGCAAGAAAATATAGCTGATTAAAACTATTACAATGAATTAATGTTGATTTAGCTGTTGCATATTTTGATAAGGTATCTAAATGTTAGGTGAAGCATATGCTTACGTATTCTGCATACTGAAATGCTTCGTCGCTGCTCAAATAAGACTTAAGTGAGCGCAAAACATCCTGCCAGATGGATACAGAGAATTATAATCAGCTTACTACCTGAAGAAGTTCTACATCCACCAGTGGATCAAATGCAATTATTATATAAGGTGATAGATTAAACTACCACAGATATTATTTTTGCCATTAATACAGAAAATAACTGGAAAAAATTAAATTTAGTGGATAAGTATTTCAAAATATCAGAATGAAGAAATTTATTTTACATATAAAAAGACAATGCATGACCTTGTGCTTGTTCTTCTTGATTGTCAAGCGTTCATCAATTACAAAGCGAACCTGCATACACAGACAATCAGCTGAATAAACAAACAGCAAAACATCACATCATCTTAACTAATAGATAAAGGAAACAAGAACTTGAAAATCAACACAGATTATGAAAATAACATCTCTAAATGTACAGAACCAAGTATTACCCACCCATACATTTCACTTTATTTATTTAGATAAATCCAGAGAAAAAGCAAAAAGGAAACAATAAAAGAGTCACCTTCTCCAGCAACCTTTTTGGTTGTTGGAAGGCTTGTTTCTTGGCCCATTGGTTGAATAAGTGGGACACAACAGATCTATCTTCTACACTAAATCTGCAAGCAAGGGACTATGAATCAAGTAACAACAAGCTACATACAACAGTGATTCATTACAAGCCAATTTAGACTAAAAAGCAAACCTTTTCAAGAAGCTGTTCCCATTGGATGTGAACAACATTTCTGCTAACTCTGTAGGGGCACCATCAGATTTAACATTGGCAGCATTGATCGTCAGCTCAGTGGGTTGATTATCTTTGGGTATATCAGAGATGAGTTGTGCAGTTTCTTTTCGAATGTCTAGACATTTTTTCTGTAAGCCTTGTATATGTATCTCAGCCTACAGCAGAGTCAAGGGAAGGGAACTTCATTCATTTATAAAATTTAATTAAGTTTTGATCCCTTTCCATAAAAATTCATTATGTAAAGTTAATTCAGTTTGCCCTATAAAGTATAAACTCCAATTGAATTATTTAGTTATGTTTAGTAAATACACTGTTACTGCTGAGTTTTAATTCTTACATAAGTTTTTGGAACATGCAGAATACTTTCCGGTAGCCAAATTATATGGCCAAAATATTAGCTACATAAATCAATATATCAAACTAAAAGGAAAGACTACACAAGCAAACACACCTGATCATCTCGAAGGTGACCTGGAATTTCTTTAAGAAATCGAGAAGGTTGCAGCACCTGAATGAAATCATAGAGTTACAACTTGCAAGTATTAAAAGAAAGTAGAAAGTAATGTGTAACCACTTGTTCAAACCTGCCAATTTGAATCCAGTGTTAGATACAGAATGAAGAGTTTCTTCCGTGCACGAGTCATTGCAACATATAGAAGGCGGCGCTCTTCCTAAGTAATTCAGTAAAAATGAGTAATCGACTGATATCAGGACATAAAGTAATAGTTTCCATCTAAAAAAACATACCTCGAGTGATGCTTCGTTTCCATTTATGACCCCATTAAATTCATGCAACAGAGGAATCTCAGTTTCATTTGCCTGTGATTGTTGAACCAAGCATTATGCAAACAAAATATGCATACCAATGAATAGAACAATAATAACTGCTAATGAGAAGGCATTGTACAAATAAGAATCTGTAATTTTTTACCCAATTTAAAACAGCCATGCCATACCCTAATCTCTGCCATAGAGCTTATGATATTACACATCTTTAATCTTCAGACGATTTCTTGTAACTTGCATTTTTATTTCCAAGAGAAAATATAGAAAACATTCTTGGCAGCTATTTATACGCACGCTCATTCTTCCTAGTTCTTACCCTTCTACCCTAGATTGCAACAGACTGCAAAATATTCTCTAGCTCATCTTCTACTCATGCAGGAGAAAGCAGCACCTACCACAATATATTAGAGCCCTAGGAAAAAAAACCTATCACTAACTTGTCGGTCTATAAAATCATACACACATTCTTTTAAACCCAACGATTGTACTGATAGTCTTGCAGTTTAAGAATTCTGTAATCCAAATAAAATGCTATACATTTAATTTAAATAATACAGATCAAGGATAGAGAGTCAGTAAGAGATGCCATGCAATCAAAAACCAATCAATATTAAAATAGTAATTACTATAGTGATGAGTAATTCAAGACTAATTGTTTCAGAAGCCAAATGACTCAGGCAGCAATATGTTAAGGCTGAATTACCATACCTTAACAATAAAAACTATATCCCATTCCAAACCTTTTGACTGCACAAGAAAGAAACATTTGAGAAGTTAAGCAGAATGATAGTTTTTTTTCTTTCTAAAATACATAGATAGGTCAATTAATATAAAGCCATCTTGAGTGGAATATAACCTGATGGATTGTAGTCAGGGTAATAGAGTTTTCGTTATCACGTCTTCGTGAACGGAAATTTTCACTCTCACGCTCAGATACATAGTCAAGAAAGGCTTTAAGCACTTCAACGCAGCCTCCATGTTTTTTTACAGCATCTTCTTTCTCTTCAGTTGAAGTAAAATGCATTGATAGAAAATTAGAAATGTCATCCAGTAAGCATTGGAGTACCTGAAAGGTGGAAAACATATATATTAATTTAGAGCTACGCATTACCATGGAATCTAGCTCAAATGAATAAATAAACTAAAATCTAGTCATATATAGCTCTTAAATTATTATATGTGATTTTAGAATGAAAGGATACAAAGCACACCACAAATTGGCTATTTTATGTTTGTTAGAAATTTAGTAATCACTAACTAGTCAATTTCTGTGCCACATAATCTATTTAGAGTTACATGACTCAGACCCAAGTGTAGGTGTCGGATAAAGATTGTCTCTTGAAGTGCAGATACATGACCAAAGTATTGTACTACTCCATTGATTTGGATGGCCAGAAACGCAATTTTTTCAGGGTAAAATGAAGAGCATAATTGACACAGCGTTCCTTTAATAATCATAGACGACTGCCTATTTGGTATAGTTTTCTCATAAGACATCACTTATATAGCGATGATGGATTATCCATGAATTTTTAAATGCATATTTCAATCAAAGATAATCTTTGTGGATGTATGCATACAGGCACAAGCTTAGGCTTGTTCATCAGCAGAGGACCACTTAGTGACATCAAGTGGAATGCTTAACACTCTGCACTTACAGATCTGAGGTCATTGTCTTCATTGAGGAATTTCCCTCCATCCACGTCGATTACTGCCCTTTGCTCAAGAAGGTATCTCTGGAAGTTTAAAGCACGGAGATTAAAATGTCAATACCAGTGAAAATATGAAAAGAAAAAAAAAACATTATGTAAGATTAGGAGTATGAGAGATCTTTTCCAGACACACACTCCAAGGCGCCTAAAAATGAAAGAGTGCAGCATTACCAAATTGCCCGTTCGAGAGGCTAAAACCTAACATCTAAATGCATCAGACAACTGAATGCTAAAAAAGATCCTCAACATAGACTACAGGTTATGGAACAATGTGCAGGATTCGTAAAGCTCCACCAGTACAATATAAAGAGCTGCAGCATACATGTGAAGTCAATAGTGCATGGGATCACATACTTATCTTGTGTATACATGACTGTATGTCAGGTGAACTCCCTTATTACTACTTCGGATAAGAATGAAAATTGCACTAAACATCAAGGTCGCGCATACAATTATGAACCAATATTCAGTAGGAAGAAAAACAATACCTGAGGTACCATATTTGCTACTGAAGTAACTACGGCTGAAAGAGATTCTTCCTGCAAAGCATTGAACACTGAAATTACAATGACGAAAACAATATGCTCCACAAGACATGATATGTCTTTTGATCAACAAAATGCAAATATCTAATCTTGCACTCTTAGAAAGACCTGATTCTAGCTGAGATAAGGTACTGACAAATACATTTTTATCTAGAGAGGTGGAGACAATGGAAAAATTACTACAATGACACAAAATCAATAAACTATTATACAATTAAAGATAATTGATAACTGGATATGCTTACCCTGAGAACAAGCTTTGATATCATCTCTATTGTACTTAATACTTTACGCCCCTGGGTAAGTTGATTCCTGAGGTTAATTGCGAAGAATGTAAGACACTTTATTTGGCACATAACTTAACACACAGACAAAGAGAAGCGATAGTTCAGAAAATAATAGTCGAGTTGACATATAGACTCCACTCTCAAGAATACAAAATCGTTACATGTGACATATATAATTATCGGTTGAATATATTTGTGCAGTGTGTACTTCTGTGTGCCTACATGAAAGCCTATATCATTACATTTGTACCTAGAAAGAAACCACATCCTACAATTTTAAGATCTAGATAGACTCAAGAATATCAAACAGACAAATATTTTATTAATATATCAGCAGAGTTAGAACCTCTTGAAGGTACCAGAAATCTTTGCCCTAAAGATGTCACAGGCTGCAGAGATGAAGCTGGACTTCCTAATAATCGAGATTTTGTCAATGTACTCTATTACCTGCAAGAGGAAAGTAAAAGAATGTCCAATGTATTAGATGCTTATTCAACTTAAGCATGCAGTGACGCATGCATGTCCAAATAATTGAAATAATATATTGCAGGCTATCTATGAGACATATACCCTTTTCTTTTCGTCTTTTTCAAAAGGCAGTAAGGCTTTGAATACTCGACGATATGCACCATCATCGCATTCAGCCAGCGATGTTTTGAGCATTGCAATAATGGCTCCAACGACCTACCATGGAAGAACTGTTAAGTCTCGGGATATTGAGGAACAAAAGGAGTTGAGCATCTAAGAAACATGTCATGATGAGAAGGAAACTGAAAAGTATCAGTGGCTTTTAGCATTATTTCTCAGCAAGAAAATTATTAACCTTTTTGACCAGAGGACATTCAGTGCTCGAACAAGTGACTAGTCAAAATCATAGCCACACACAATTTGGTGATTCACAAGGATACAGTCAAAGCCTCCTAACAACAGATTATGACAACTTTATTTATATTTGCAATATTCAAGTCATTATCCTCTTAGATATTATGAGTAAATTATGCACAACATATTTCAAGAGATTCCAAACGACATCTATCTTCGGAACTATTCTACTTCACATCCTATATATAAAGTAGAATAGATCATGCACAATTTAGAAAACATTAGGAGAGCGACCTTTTTCCTGTATAAGGCCACGCCATGAACATTGAATGGTACTTTTCTATCACGAAAGGCTGCTTGAAATACTTTTCCGGATACCTGTAGCATCAGTTGTTCACACATATTAACTGTACATATTTATTGATCTTGACCGAAAAAGTCGTGTACATGAAAACTGTGCTTGACCTGCCTCCGGTAAAGAACTGCAATATTTCCATAAGAACAATTCAAAGTTGAGCCGCCAGATGTGCTCTCCAGAATCTTGTCAACTACGTATGCACACTGAGCATTCTCATTTTGGCATTCTTTGATACTTATCTTCACACCATGAGGCAAAAGCATAGCTAAAATAAAAACTGCATTCATGAGGAATTTGCATAAACTAATAGAGGTAGAGTTTATCTTACTTTAGCTCCATGAGAGTTCTCAGACATAACAGTTTTTGATTGACTTCGATTCATATTTTGCTGAATAATGGCATTTGCAGCCTCCACGATACAACCAGTGGACCGGTAGTTTTTAACAAGCCTGATCTGAAATTTTGGATGAGTTAAAAATAAATATAAGAACAAAATTCTGGAAACCTTTGATATACTTTGAATGATTTGCAACCATCAAAGGCGCCATGTTTGACATAATCAAGTAAAATCGTGCTACAGATAAAACTTAGCCAGCAGAGAAAAGATTCGACCTCTTTATAGTTTGGGAAATCTTTACGGAATGAACTAAATCCAGAAGTATCAGCTCCATTGAATCCAAAAATGGACTGCATAGAGATAAAGACAATAGTAGATTGGTTTGTGCTAAGCGGAAGAAGAAAAATTTGAAAAAGAAAACATAAATTGTCAATTCCCTTAAAGGAAGGCCTAGAAGATGAAAGTGTTTACCTGGTCATCATCACCGACAATAGTTATACGTTTATGGGATGCAAGAAGTCGCAGAAATGTGTATTGCATGGAGCTTGTGTCCTGGAACTCGTCTATTATGATAGCTTTCCACGTATCCTGGCACTCCTTCAACACTGAAAATTGGAAAAAAGAAGAATTCTTAGCTCCCACGAGAAAAAGTAGAGGGTAAAACTTATAGGGACTATGCAAGTCAGATTACCTTCAGGAAATTCACTTAGCAGTCTCACAGAGCAGTTAATCAAGTCATGATAGTCCAAGGCGTTACAAGATTTCAGTATTTCATAGTAATTTTTAAGAATTGCATCCTGATTCAGATCCAGGAAAAAAGTTACAAGAATAAAAGAGGAAAGAAAGACTGGTCCGTGGAAATCACTCCTTACCCCCGTGTCATTAGCTGTTTTATCACTGTATCCAGGAGTTTTACCAGAAGCCTTAGCCTGAAATGGCATAGAGATGGCATAATTAAAATATAGAAAAGACAGAATAAACAGGAGACTAAGAGAGTGCGAATTATGTTTGAGCTTCACTATGCAAAAAGAATTAACTAACAAGAGCATGAAGAGTTGCGATATAAAACGTGGACTGATTGAAGATATAACCTATCACATATAAGATTTAAAACTTCTGCAAACATGTCATTGGACTTAAACGTGCCATATGTATAAGGCATTCAGTGAGTACTCATGATTCTGTCTGTAACTTCAAAGGCCTATTTGGATCACGACACAACACGTCTTGACTTTGATCTTTCCCTGACTAAGCTTCTAAATCTCCATTGTCTCGTAGGTGAAGCAGGTGTTATGAGTACTCACTTGAACTGTTTGTTTAATATTTGGCTCCAGTAAAGTGGCGCTGACTGAACATTTATGTTTAGGAAAATTTGTTGTCTTATTTGGTGACAGCATTCTGAAGTGAGAGATTTATTAATAACTCTTTTACCATGGTACTCTGTACAAAAACTGTGAAGCAATCCATACCAACGAACATCTATGCAATTGACTAACACAAGAAATTCGAAACACATCAATGCGCAACTATTCATGTAACACCAACCTGAGTCACATACTTGAGCCATTTCTTTGCCTTATCTTTGAACTGCTGAGGACATACTGTTTCACTGGATCCACCATTCTTTTCATTTTCGTATAACCGCACTGCTTCAATAATGGCTCTTCTTTGTTGCCCATGTCCATAGATTAAGAACTCTGGTGTGCGTTCTAACCTATAGCACCAGCAGACACATATTAGCTACTATTTTAATATCTAAAGTGCAAAATTCAGAACTCAGAATATCTAATACTTATTAACGTTGCTAAATGTACAAAATTCTATCGGCTCATTTAATGGAATAGCAGTACGAACTGGTTATCTTGG
The DNA here is from genome assembly GCA_036936605.1 of Limnanthes douglasii subsp. nivea. Taxonomy (NCBI): domain Eukaryota; kingdom Viridiplantae; phylum Streptophyta; class Magnoliopsida; order Brassicales; family Limnanthaceae; genus Limnanthes; species Limnanthes douglasii. The sequence continues at coordinate 273,072,525 of JAUPFV010000001.1, read as the reverse complement.
TAGTTTGGGAGGTTGTTATTTACATTTCAACTGGTCGTTTTGTAACAATTTACAATCTCAAGAGCCATAACTTTTCAACAACTTTGCGAGGGGAAGAAAATCTACAGAAAATTGACATTTGACAGCAATAACAATTACTTATAACTTCAAAACAAATATAAAATGATCAGAATAGTCTTACTTGTCTGAATGTGAACGACATAGTTGCAAAGAAAATGAATGAAAAGTGCTCATTGTGAGTTCTTTAGCTGTTGCTTTCCCAGCCACTGATCCAACACGATCTCTCATCTCAGAAGCTGCCGCTTTAGTAAAAGTCATTGCAAGAATATTTGATGGATGAATTCCCTAGCAATAGTCAAAGAAGAATACATGTCAAGGGAAAACTAATCGTGTAGGTTATTTTCATGAGTTATTATTTAGTTTGCTACTGGACAAAGAATAATATAAAGAAGAAAATGCAATTCTCAACATTACATCCATATAAGAAAAAGTGCCAAAATTACAAAGACTGAGATATGTTTAACTATTGATGAATTTATGTTACCTCATTCAGCAACATTAGTACGCGCCCAACCATTGTAGAAGTCTGAAATTAACAAAAAAGAGTCATGTAAAATCTAATGGACATAATATAAAAATCAGCGAGAATAATCGTACAAAAGGAATGCAAACCAAAAAAAGGAACAAACCTTCCCACTTCCCGGACCAGCAGCAATCATCAAAGGTATAGAAATATCACTACAAGCTGCTTCACGTTGTCTATCATTCAAAGACAGCAGGTATTTTGAATACTCGGCAGGCATGCTCTCACTAAATTGAACCAAAGAAGTATCCACGTGCTCTTCTTTAGAAACAAAATCACCCCCAGAATCCAATCGTCGCATTTTCTTATTTTCTTCAGGAATAACATATTCTGCACCAGCTTCAACGTCATGGCTTATAGTACTAGTAATATTTGGACTTTGACAATCTACTTTTGCTGCTGACTGCTGTTCACATATAGCATCGATCTCTGCCAAAATGGATTCATCAAATTCATCATCTAGGAGGCTACGTTCTGAGAGAGAATCACTTAAGCTGAAGCAGTCTGACAACTTCACCGGAGTTATATACGACTCCGCTGTGTATTCATACTTCACCGGAATCCTAGTACTACTAGCTTCCGAAACTCCACTATATGGTGCAGCCCTAGGCGAAGATAACTTTGTAATACAACTGATACTGTTGGGTGACTTGAAGTCGGTTTTAAAACAACTGTAGGGTGTGTTCACTGCTATCTCCCTAAGAGGAGGTCTATTGAAGCTACTCGTTTCAGCTAGATAGTCAATTCGTCTAGCATCCCTAAGAATCAAATGACATTGAAAACAAATAGTTGTTAAGACTAATGAATTTAGCAAAAGGATTACAGTTCAAATCAGATACAAGAACTTCGCGTATCACCACTAAATTTGGCACTAGCAGTTACTGAATTTCAAAATTAATCATTGATGAAACCTAAATTCTTTATTAATTGAGAATTGATAAAGCAGTGAGCTAGAAGACGACTCACCTTCGACGGAATTGATCAGTGGAATTAAGGTTCTCTCGAGGCCGTTTGCGATCAACAATGGGTTTAGTAGACCTGAAATCCTGAGATATTCGACGAAATGAATGTTCATCCATTGATTGATTGATTTTTTTTTTTTTTGTACTGCCTCTCCTCTTCTCTAAAAAGTCTTTTACTTCACATTTCGAAGAAAAAATTGGAGCTACGCCTACTGAGAAACCCTAAGTAGCAATTTGGTATTTACTCTTACTTATGTTCCCTCCAAATATGTGAAACCAACAGTCTTTTCAAAATAGTGGGCTAAGTTGATCGATCACAATTCACAAGCCCAATATAGTCGATGCATGAGTCTGGTTGGTCTAAGTACTGGGTCTGTGCTGGCTATTGAGCTGTTTGAGTTACCAGCAATTTTTGTCCCAATCAATATAGCTGCGTGCGGTTCCGGGGTGATCCTCCCTAGATCGACAATAATCTAAGAACATTTATAATTAGAAGATTATTTTCAAATATTGTTTAATAATATGTAGCCTATTTCGTAGCTCATATTTAATGGAACATTATCTAATAATATGTAATCCTTTTCAACTTCAAAACTAATCTGAAATTTATATGGATGAGCGATCACGTTTTATTTTACAAATTTATTATTTATTAAGAGCCAACAAATTAAAAAAAAAAAATCTATATAAAACTATCAAAATACAATTTTATTTTTTTAATGTAAATTTTTAAAAGTTCGTATTTTTTAGAAAACAATTCAAAAAAATATTAAAAAATACTATTGGTTTTTTTTTGAAGAAACGGAACTATATATATTCATAATATTTTTTGAATTTTTTTTAATAAAATAAAATAATTCATAATAAAAAATTAAAAAGAAAAGAGAACTATTTGTCACCAAACTTGATACGATAAGTAACTAAAAAATCAGCCTAAATAATATAAATGTTGATAAAATAATTTATTTTATTATAATAAATATTAATAGTGATTATTTTTAATTGCTTTGTGGAATCCGAACTAATCTGCACATTTTTCTTGTACGATCATTGGCTTCTTCCTTCTTCTATTGTTATACGTTATGGACATGATATTATCCATGATTAAAGATTGGATAAATACCTCAAAGTTTGAGACGTTATCTGTCAGTTCATATTAGTTTTGCCTCTACGCTATTGTATCGCATGTTTACTAACCTTAGGTTCATATTTCTTGGTACCAAGGTTGGCTGGCTTATTCATTCCATATAATCTCGAACTTAAGTTTGTTTGTTTTTGTTGATTATAGTCAGTTCTCTTCCATATAATCTCGAACTTAAGTTTGTTTGTTTTTTTTATTATAGTTAGTTCTCTCTAGCTGTTTTTTTAACTTTGTTGTTTAGTCCCTTTGACCTTTGTAGAATGATAAGGCCTACATGTCATGCATTCAACAACTAGTCATGCATGAAGTTGTTTTACATTATAGATAAAATACCTTTTGTCATTAACTGAACTAAGGAATTCAACAACATTTTCAAGATTATTCAACTAACTAACTGATTTATTGTTAAGTTAGTTGATATGTGTTAATATATTATCTAACTTATTACGTACAATTATCAAGAGAGTATAATTAATAAACAATAATACTTTGTTCTTGTATACTCTTTTTTCTCGAGAACATTTATATGGTCTCATAACAGACTACGAAAGGCAAGCCATTAAGATCTTGTATTTCTTAAAGGGTTTGTAACAAGATTGAGGATCCATTTGAAAAAGAAAATAGAACTTCGATGACTAAAATGTAAAAAATATAACTTATTATGACATATTGTATAATTAGAGGAGAAAATTAAAACTTTATATTCTAGTAGAGGACTAACATGTAATTACCCTATTTTTGTAACTACTTCAGTTGGAGTTAAGTCTTTACGTCTCTATATAAAGGTCGGGACTGATCGAATAAAGGGTCTGCCTTTTTTAGATAGATCACTTTTACAATTTGACTTTCTATCTCTAAAACCTATATATATATATATATATATATATATATATATATATATATATATATCTACATTATGACTTCTCTCGATTTACTTAGACAATTCAAATATTGAACAGTTTCAACTCGCCAAATTGGCGACTCCGCTGGGACCTGATCATTGATTGGTGCCTAGGTTATACGAATGAATTTTCTCTTTTCACCTTTCTGAATCTTGAAAACAACTTTAATCTTGGCGATGAATCCAGAGAACGATATGTTGGTTCGATTGACTGTTGAAACACTAAAAAAGACTTACAAATAACTAATGATAGACAAGAAGAGTTTATCATGATTCATCAAACTCAATCGGATATAGCCCTACAAATGAACTAACTTTTGGACAAAATAACAACTCTGAACTAAAAATATGACAAAAAGGAGCAGGAGACTCAATCAGATAGCCTGAAATCCAAGGTAAGACAAATGCACAACCAAAATGACGTTGTTAATCATTCTGATCGACCTTGTACCGATCGCCAGATCAGAAGTGAACTGCAAAAGGCGCGGTGTGAACTGCCTAAAGAGCGTCATACTTCTCGAAAGGACAAAAAAGATAAACAGAGGTATGTCACGTCTAGTGATGAAGAGGTTTAAAGTTTTGGATCTGATTTTAAAAGATACTGAGGCTCTTCGAAAGAAGAGAAGGATCAACCTCACAAATCTAAAAAAAGTATAAAGCTAGAAGGGAAAGTATACCTCGATGTTTGAGGAAGACAAACTAGTGTGAAGGAAATATATCAAACCAGTATAATGTTGTGGACGATTGAAACTTGTATCAAGTAATGGGAACATAGGATCAATATGTTAAAGGTGTTGGTTGAAGGAATTCTTCATTGACAGCTGAGATAAGATCTATCACACTTCTGAAGCGCTTTGATATGGGATGCAAGACCCGAACGATCGCATCGAAAGATTTAAGAATTATATGATGAATTTTGAGGATGATGACACGTTGGTGTGTCGGGTTTTTCTCAAACTTTCAAGGGAACAACTTTGAAATGGTATAACTGAATTCTGAGGGGGCCCATTTCAAATTTCAGAGACTTTTACACTGCTTTTCGAAGATAATTCGTAAAGAGCAAGAAAATGAGGGCAACGGAGATACAATAATCCAATGCAAGCATGCAGTTGGAGAGAAGCTGAAAATTTTTACGGAGCGTTTTGTCTTAACTAAAGCAAGTCTAGATTATTGTGAAGAACTAGTGGCGATTGCAGCCTTTCACCAAGGATTGCTACCAGGAGACCAGGCTAATAAAACAACAAAAAGAATATCTTTAACTTTTGGAGCCTTGATTGCTCAAGTGAAGGACCAAATCAAGGTGAAAGAATCGACTAGGGTTCGAGGAGTAGTTGGAACTGGTAAAAAAACTTTGGGTAGGTGCCAAATAACCAGAGGAAATCTTCAAATTCTGCTCAATAAGCACGTCCGAGGAATAACAATCTACCACCTCGAACCGGAGGGTATTCGAACCAAACACCAGCGTACCAATTTCATAGGTTGAAGCCCAATCAATGGATAAGGCCCGAGTATTATGCACATTTGAGTGAGAGTGTGGCTACAATATTTAACAAAGGTAAAAGATATGTGAATTTCAGGAAGCCCATTCAATCAATGAGCCTAGAGAGAAGCAAAATAACAGGTTTTGCAGATATCACAACGATATCGAGCATGATTTCACAGATTCCATCACATTGAAAAAGAAAGTTCAGACTTTAATTAAAAATTGGAAATTTCTGACTTATGTGAAAGCACGGAGCAGTGTATCGAAAAATCATGTCGCATCGACTTCACAACCAACAAATCTAAAATGCACGGGCTGAAATTTTGATGATTTTAAATTCGAAGGTTGATAATTTTGATGCAACATCATAATACTTGGATGCATATCCAGGTCGGTTAATCTTAATGGCAGTAGAGGAACCAGTCAAACAAGGGCACGTTCGAAGCCTTTGCGAGTAATTTGAGTCCTTAGAAATTTTTGGGGGAGATTCTATGACTGGTGACGCTGATAGTTCAAGGAAATGACACATAGTAAGTTTGGCTACTCAGATAGATTGAAAGATACCCACTTACCTGTATGGTAAGAGAGACATTATTTTTATTCTTTTTTGTTGAAGAAGATTTACGGGGTACTACAGGGCCACATGAGGATGCGGTGGTCATTGGGGCAAAGATTGTTGGCGTTGAAATTCAATGCGTGTTGATAGATCTTGGGAGTTCTGCAAACGTTCTTTTAAAAATGACTTATGATAAGATGCGCAACCCTTCTCGGATCTCCCAATCAAAGCGTATCATCATCAGTTTTACTGGAGTAGCTGCACGAGTAATTGGGGAGTTTTAAAGGGAGATGAGCCTGGGAAAGGGGCCTTTTAAGAAAAAGACTAAAGGTTTTAGTTCGATGCATACTTGGAAGATTTAGATGAGACATTTTTTAATTTAGGGACAATAAGGCTAAAGTTGAATCCAGAAATGTGTACTTTTGAAGTTCGATCGGGGAAATTTTTGGGTTATGTTATTAGTGAAAAAAAGGATACCCATAGCAGTTAAAAGCTGTAGTATCCGTAAAATCGCCTCGAACTATCAAAGAAGTGCAAATTTTGACTGGAAAGTTAGAAACACTTAACAGATTCATCTCTAGATTTTCTGATAAATGTTTCTTTTTCTTTCAAGTGTTACGAAGACCAAAGAAGTTTGAGTGGACTTCGGATTGTGAAACAGTGTTTTCAAGTATCAAGGATTTGTTGCCATCATCATAAATATTATCCAAACCTCGAAGTAAATAATAATTCTTTTTGTACATTGCAGTACCGGATTTTGCAGTAAGTGTAGTATTGATAAGTGAAGACTCATAAATTCCAAAGCTGGTGTACTATGTAAGCAAGAGTTTGGTGGTAGCAGAAAAAAGGTATTTGAAGCTTGAAAAGTTGGCATTGGCATTGGTGGTGGCTGCTAGGAAAATGTATCTCTATTTCCAAGCTCATACCATTGAGGTTCGAACTTCATTTCTATTAAAGAATGTTTTACAACGCCTTGATATTTCAGAGAGGATGACTAAGTGATCAGTTGAGTTAGGAGATTTTGACATCACTTTTTCGCCTCGAACGACAATTACAGCTCAAGCCCTGACATATTTTCTTATTGATTTTCATTCGAGCATATCAGATGAATATGTTAGCAAAATTGTTTTGCCAGATAATTCAATGTGAATTGTTTGAACTGATGAAGGTTCTAGTGTTTTAGGATGCAATGCTGGAGTTCAACTCCATCTGGAGAAACGATGCTTCAATCTATTACATTTGGATTCCATGCAACGAATAATAAAGCTGAATATGAAGCTACATTAACTGGATTAAGGCTTGTAAAAATATGTGGTGCAACTTCATTACGACTAAAGAAAGATTCTCAATTAGTAGCAAATTAAGTGTCTGGAGTTTCCGAAATGAAAAATGACCATTTAATTTTGCATTTTCAAGAGCTTCAAAATCTGGCTCTTCTATTTGATCATGTTGTTATAGAGCATATAAACCGAGGGAGTAATACAGTTGTTGATTCTTCGACGACTGTAGCATATACAGAAGAATATCCTTAGATTTTGTTACAGGAGAGTACGACGATTTTAACTCATTTAGAGCAATGTGAATATATTGAGGAAGTATTCGTCACTCCAGACACAGTCCAAGGCGATAAGAGAAATGATATTTTGAATTTTTTTAATAAAGGAGAGCTGCGTGAAGATGTGAAATTGGGCAAGAATTTATGAGACAAAACATTTGGCTACATAATGTTAGATACGATTTTATATAAGAAAGCATTGAGTAGACAATTATTGCAATTTTTTAACAAACAAGATGGAGAAGGTTCAGCGCATGGTGGATTCAAGACATTGACTCGTCGAGTTTTGTTGGTTGGATTTTATTGGCCTTCGTTTATGAACGATGCCAAGAATTTGGTTCGAAACTGTGATACTTGTCAAAGGTTTTCTAACGTTATTCATAAACCAGCAGTTTCATTTATGTCCATCACCGAATTCGTTCCATTTGATAGACGGGGAATAGATCTTGGGGGACCTCTGTCGATGGCCTATGGAGGACGACAAATTGTATCAGTGGATTATTTTATGAAGTGGGAAAAAACAGAGCTATTGTCTGGAACAAAAGCTAAGAATATGATTAAGTTCATTGTAAACAGTATTTGTTTTTGTTTTGGAGTACCTCGAAGAATTACTACATACAACGGTCCTCAATTTAATAATAAAGAAATTACATCATTTTGCGCTTCGAAGAGGATAAAACAATGTTTTCCACACCCTTTCATTCCTAATAAAATGGACAAGTAGAGGTGACAAACAGATCTATTTTAGAAGGTTTGAAAAATAATTTGACCGGAGCTGCAAGAAAATGGCCTAATTATTAGCAGGAGATGTTATGGGCTTATCGAACAACCCCCAGAGAAACTACTAAAGAAACTCATTTTGCTTTATCATATGGAATAGATGTTGTTAGTCCTCTAAAATCTACATTTTCTTCTTTTAGATTAGCTCAATACTCCGAATACCTAAATCATGAAGCTAAAAAAACAAGTTTGGATTTGATTGAAGAAAAAAGAGTTCGAGCTCACCTGAACATGATTCATTATCAAAATCTTATAAGAAGTATATATACTTCAAGGGTAAAAAAGAGGGAGTTTAAGGTGGATGACAAAGTGTTAAGAAAGGTATTCCTCCATACTAAGGAAAAAAACATCAGTAAGACGGCCCAAAATTGGGAAGGTCTTTATATGGTTATAGAGAAGATAAAGCCATGGTCTTATCGCCTTTGTGATAATCAGAGGATGATGGTTCAACATCCTTGGAATATACAATATCTAAAATTATATTGGGAGTAACTATGTTGTATTCTGAAATTATTTTCTTTGATTGATTAGCGCACTATTTCCTGCCTTGTTGGCCCAAGGAGGTTTTAATGAGGCACTATGTACATATTCAAAGTTATCAATAAAATGCATTTTTGGCCAATGGCGGTTTACAAATACTTGTTTAAACTATATTGGTAACTAGTCAAAATTGATCATCTTTGAGGTTGACTAATATTCTGAAGTGTTGATTACACTTTTTGAAGAAACAACCATATTCGAAGTGTTATATTCTCTAAACACACTATTATATTCAAAGTGCAACGTTTTCTAAACGTACTATTATATTCGAAGTGCTACATTCTCTAAACGCACTATTATATTTGAAGTGTTACGTTCTCTAAATGCACTATGATATTCAAAGTGATACGATCTCCAAACACGCAATCATATTCAAGGTGCTATGTACAATGTTATTCAAAATATCATGTTGCATTTTCACTTCGAATAACTAATATAAATAATAGTTATAGGCAAAATAAAGGGTAAGCAAAAGCCTTTTGTCATTCAATTTGATTCGATGAGAATATAGTAATTTCTTAGATGTCAAATGAAAAGGAATGTATTAAAAACAAAATGTTATAGTAATTGAAGGGAAGACAAAAAAATAGATAGTTGAGTTACTCGTCTTCAGAGCTTTCTTCAGAGTTTTCTTTAAATTCTTCCTATTCGGATGAATAATTAGGAACATGATTAAAAGCCTCGCTAGGACGTCGTTCGATGGGAATTTTCTCCCAAAAGCGGAAGAGGTTAACCTTAGGATATGTAGCATGAATGTCGCAAAATAGGGTAATGATTTTTTGCTCTTCGCCATTTTCAATGACTGCTAGCATGGCCTTTGCACATTCATCCTCAGCAGCGGTGGCAATAAATCGCTTTTCCTCATCGAATTTGATCTTGAGAACGGTTATGCCATCTGTTAACTTTTTATTCTCTACCTCACTTTTGTTAAAATAAACTTAAAGATCATCGAATTATTTCTTTTCTGCAGCTAACTCTTCAGAATGCTTAGTCTTAGGTTGAACTATTTCATTATTATAAGAGGTATTGAGATCTTTTTTTTCTTGAAATCTATGAAATTTCTCTTTTACGAGGTTTTCAAAGACGTCTCTCATGCTTTTCTCAGTTGCAGCAGCATTCTTGTAGCGAACCATCTCTTTAGCCATGTATTTTAACTACATTCGAGAGGATTCTATTTCTTAAGTCAGTTTTTATGTTGCAGCATCGAGATCATCAAAAGGTTGAAGAGCAGCTAAAACCTCTTCGAATGGCTCCTCAGGAGAGATGAACATTGGGCTAGGTCAAGGTATGAGGGAAAGAAATGTTGTATTGAAAATACCTTATGGAGATACGACTTCGGAGGTGGCAGGTGCTGATCTTCTACCAAGATTATGCAGTTGATCTTGAATTTCCTGAAAGATGGGATCCTCATCTCCAGCAAGCTCTTGAGACTCATCCAAATTGATAAAACTATTATGATCAAAGTGGTCATCGCCTCGATCATCATCTAAAGCCACCGTTTCTTTATGTTGATTGACAACGTATTCAACACTTACTTGATTTTCTTTTTGTTGACTTAGTTGACGCTCTACGACCACAATGTCATCACCATCAAAAGTCACATTTTTTACAGTTTCCACAGTTTTTTTTTTCTTCTGAGGAATGGTTTTAGTCGTGCATTTATTTTTTGATGGGACAATTGTTTTCTTATTTTTTGAATAAGGCTTGCCTTCTACTTCTTCTTCGATGGTGGGGAAGATACTTTTTTTTTCTCTTCGAACATTTTGGTTTTGGATTTACTAAAGGGCTAGCACCAGATGTGCTAGCTGCCTTTTTATTCTTTTTTGCCTTTTTCTTCTTCTAGGGAAGGTGGTTATCCGATTTGTTTCAAATTAGTAAAAATACTTTGCAATCAGGATGGACTAACCTTCTGTCAACATGAAAAGGATTGGGTTGCTCAATCAAATTCTCCAAAGGGAGAGCTCCAAACTAGATTGGAAACATATGGTTGTTGAGAAAATCGATAGGTCAGAAAGATGTGTGGAAAACATTGTTTCATTCTTTTTCAGCCCAAGAAACAAGTTTGACAAAGGTATCTAGGCATCATAACAAAGTCATACTAAAGAATTTCTTATAGAGGACATCCCTTATAACTAAAAAATCATGTGCTATAAATTCCAACTTCTTAGCTAATATTTTATCAACATGAAGACTTCCCCTAATAATAAACTCATTGATTTTATGCCTCTAATCTTGACCCGCTATTGTGGATATTTTAAAACTTGCCTCCATACTCATCCCCATTTCAAGGCCTATTATTATATAAGGGTATTCTTATATCAAAACCCATGGTTACGCCTCAGATTATGCAATAGTAGCTAAAGAATCAATCATCGCATTTTCAATCCTTGATAGATGTTCATATTTCACACATTTGAAGAAAGTATATGTTTCTTTCAATACTTAAAAATATTTAACCAGTTGTTCTTTTCTTGCTTGGAATTGGTGCTGAGCTTTATGTATGTGTAATTGTGAGTCACTTATCAGTTAAAATCTTTTGGCACCATATATTTTGGCAAGTTTTAGCCCAACTATTGCTACCTTATACTCAACATCATTGTTTGATGCCTTGAACCCAAAATGTATTGTTTGGTACATTGAATATCCGAAAGGGGTGGGTAAGTAAATTCCTGCCCCACATCCCATTGTACTAGATCCTACATTCGTTCGGACTACCCATTCTTTCATAGGCTTATCAATAGAGGATTTCATAAATGGTTGTTCCAAATAAAATTCAACCATGAAATCTGCTATAACTTGTGCTTTGGGTGCAGCTCTAGGACTGGAATCGATATCGTAATCCTAGAATTCCACAGATCACTTGGTCATTCAAATTGATAAATCTGAGTTTTACAGCATATGTTTGAGTGGAAACAAAGTTCAAACAATAATGGAATGTACTTGAATATAAGGTCTCATTTTTATTGCTTCTATCACTAGAGATAATGCTACATTTTCCAACTTTATATACCTATTTTCAGAATCCAATAAACTATTTCTCAAAACTTGGATATTAATTAATTTTTTTGGTATTTATCAAAACTTGTAAAAAAGGTGTAGACTTGTCCGATGATTTTGATATAAACATGTTTACACTGCTAGCCTTCCAGTCAATAACTGGACTTCATTTGTATAATTGGGAGGGTCCATAATAAGCAATGCATTTAACTGCACTAGATCAACTTGAATCCCTCTCTCATTTATAACATACTCCACAATGTTCTCGATTGTATCCTGAATGTGCACTTCTCCATATTTAACTTCAAATTAATTGTTTCTAAGTTAGATAAAGTTTCTTTGAGATCAAGCAATTGATTATCGTCCTTAGAACTCTTTACCATCATATCATCAATATAAAACTCGATATTTCTTCTAATATTACTGTCAAACGATTTATTCAGTAGACGTTGGTAAGTATGTCCAAAAAAAATTAAACCAAGGGCCATTACCTTATAACAATGCAGCCCGATGTCAGTGATGAATGTAGTATGATCCTTGTCTTTCATACCCAGCAAATGCATCAATGAAATATAATATTATATTTTTAGAATTATAATATATCAATTGATCTATCTGAGGGACATGGAATGGATCCCTCGGACAAATCCTATTTTAGTTATGTAAAATCAATACACATCCGTCATTTACTGTTTTTATTTTTCACAATTAATGGATTAGCATTCCAGAACAGGTATTGGGACTCCAGAATATGCCCTAATTTTGTTAGCTTGCCTACCTCTTTAACAATAGCTTCAAACGTTTCTGCATAAAATGTTTTTCGTCTTTGTCTATCAGGTTCCACATCAGATCGTACAACCAGTTTATGGAAAATAATGCTAGCTGTTACATCTGTTACATCTTCAATACACCACGCACATACATATAAGTTTTTGGAAAAGAACAATAACAATTTTTATTTAATTTTGATGGCAGATTTGCTCAAATCCTAACACTTTTTCCCATCTGGAAAAATTGTACGCTTCAATCCCCTCAATTAGAATAACTAAATTAAGAGTCTCTCTTAGATCATCTATCTTGCTTGAAACCAAAAAAGACCTTACTAACTATTTTTCTTTCTTAGTTTTCACACTTTCCAATGCCTTCGGAGAAATGATAGTAATATAGCATTCTCTAGCCACATTTTGCTTGCTTCGAACAACTTTTACATGGACCCCGACTACGTATTTTAAGCATTGGTGGACTGCTGAAGCAACATCATGCATCCTTGATAGCGAATATCTACCAAAGATGGAATTATAAGGATTTGGGCAATCAACCACTACAAACAATACCCTCATAATATTTTTAAATGGTCTTTTACCGAGGATCATTTCTCCTTTGAACTCCATAACAACATCAGTAGACTTTCTTGTAAATCCCACTATGGTCCCATTTAATCAGAGAAGAACGATGGATTTTCTCATGAACTTGTAAGTAGATAGAAACAAAATATTAGATGAGCTTCCAGTGTCAATCAAAATCCTTCGGATTTCTATTCCCTCAGTTACAGCTCAAATCATCACAACATCCTCACGTGGCCCAACGATATTTCTCAAATTTTGCTCATCGAACACAATAAACGGGATATGATTTTCATATAAGCGAGTAAATATTTTCCCTCTAACCAAACTTATTATAATGTTCGGTAATCATCATCGTATTATCTTGATTGGGTGTTGTTTCTATCGCTTCTCTCCGAACGCTAGATTGTCGTGATTGAGCTCCACCCACATTAGGTATTGATTTGTTTCCCCACTTTGGACTTGACAAATATCATCAACTTCTGTTCTCAGTTATAGTTTGTATTTCATTTTAAGGAAATAAAATCCTTCGTATCATGCCCCACACCATTGTGATAATTGCAGAATCTAGTATTTTGATTATCTCTAAGAGTCTGACGGAGCAACATAATTCTATGATTTGACCGGAGACCCTTGATTACTAACACGTGTTACTTGTTTTGAGTATCGCATTCGACAAATACTTTAAACTTATTTACTCATCATTTGGATGTTAAATTTTATTGTTAGACTTATTTTAATATATATATATATATATATTTATTTTAATGACTCTTTGTTATGTTTTTTAAACTTTTCAAAACATACTCAAAAATTGTGAAATACCAAACTTTCCAATAGTTTTTTCAAACCTTGTATACGTGATTAAAGTACAATTTCGCACATACTGAGTGTGAAATATTATACAAATCACGTTACCGGATCGTGCGATTTCAGCTAAAATCATGTACGCCAATGCGTGAATCTGCTCTGTTGCGCACAACTAAAGTGTGGAATGACTAGTGGAAATTTTGGTGAAACTTTTTTTCTAGTATCTTTTACTAGGTAAAACTTAAATTTTTTTGGATTAATCTTTCCATTTAGTCATTACAAAAATATGATGCGAAAATGAACGAGAAAAGTAAAGTTCTAAAGTTTGAGTAAAAACAGGTCAAACAACAACTTAGGGAATTCTAAAACTCAAACAATAACTTAGTACATGAAATAAGAGACTCAATAATAATTAAGGACTTCAAGTAATTAAACAACAACAAAATAACGATAACCCATTGTCGTCGAAGTTTATCTGTTATGCCGGTTCAGTTTCATCAACTTTCTTTCTTGTTTCGCAATCATGTAGTCCACCACAACCTCATGCTCTAATTTCTCCCTCTTGGTTAGTATTTGTAATGAACGGTATCCAACCGGTCCTCAGTTAGACTATTAGTGACCAAATAGTTGAACAACTGAAAGTAGTATGGCGTTCCTCGCCGATAAGGTTGACAACTAGGTGTACACGTTATTTTATTAGATATGTCCACCTAGTTTTAACCTTGTCCAAACGTCTTGAAATCTTAGGCGGTTGGACGTAGTCCATGTCGTAGAGGAAATACAGTTGGCATATCATTTCCTCAGAATATGATTTTCCCTATTCCTCACTATAGGTTTTCGCCACTTCTACAGAGGCTTTCTTCATATATTCATCTTCTAAAGCAGTCTGATCAGACTTTTTTTATTTTTATTTTTTGGTGTGTTTGAGTTTTGTAGGTTGAGTTCTTACAAGAGTAAAACCTCTATTTATTTATATTTCATCACAATATAACTTAATCTAAATAAAACTATTAATAATAGATACATGTCAGTTGTAGATAACGTAATCCCCTAAACCAATTAGTTTGTGACACCTATTAGATAAGACTATATCATATCCTTTTGTCTATCAGGATAAACCCTCGTGATGCTTTAACGTTTGACTTTGGGTTCGAGTATGGGTCGAGATATAGCATAACCATAAATTAAGTAAAATATACTAAGAGTAAACATTATGGATTCGACGTATACATAAATTAAGCAAAATGAACATCAAGTAAACGAAATTAAGTAATATAACCAAAGAAAACATAATTTAATTATATATAATTCACAAAATATAGAATTCAATAAAAACTAAAACCGTACATAACAAATTAGTCAGTAGAAAATTGTCGTGCTACATACCCAAAAAGAGCAACATAACTATAGAAGACAAAATGAAAAATTAGTCACACTATCGGTACTGATACGCCAGTCTGAAATACTTCTCTAAAGGCTCACGAAGCTCCTCTAAAATCATCTCATGGACCTCGAATATACCTCGACAAGACGATCCGACAAGTCAAATAACCTAGCCATATTAGTGTTCCCGGATGGGTTTACCGCAACATATGCATCGGATGGGCGAGAATCTGGATCGGTCAGAATGTACTATAAGTGCGACTCGACCCATATAGGGTATAAAAAGACCATACTAGGTAAACCTATCCAGTAAGTATCACCCAGAATTATGAGATCAACTGTATACGACTCTCATGCTCCCCATATACAAACATTCACAAATAGCGTGTTAACACACCGACCTTTACCGTCAGCTTCCAAAACAGATCATAGTGGACCGGGCATCTCCTAAATTTGCCCCAACTTTCGAGGGATGCAGAGAGGATAGTAAGCCTCAATGATATCTCAAGACCTCATTGTAGCGTATATTCAAGCTACATCGTAGAGATGTCTAATATCACGTAAATGCTCATATGCCATAACCCAGACATACAATATAAAAAATAATTTATGTAATCAAATAATTATTTAAATGAAGATAAATATACACGATAAAACTCACATCCTGCTCCCTCAACATAGATATATTATGTCGAATATTGTCTCGAGTATTTTGGTCTGAACGAAAGTGAGGAGGTGCATATCCACTCATACTCGGTTGAGCGATAACATATGAACTATGCATCATAGTTAAAATGACAACAAAGTGATCGTTTATCCATGTTTCTAACAATGTAACAAAACTAGTAAAATACAATGTCGCATGTAAACAACCTTGACCAAGTTGTACTATAACTGATATAATATTAGTTGACTCCAATTATACCTACCCACAGTCCTGTAGTTCTCAATAAACTTTAAATAATCCAGAGATATATTGTTACCCATCTTGTTAGTCTGAATACAAAAACCAAATAAATGCACTAAATACCCCATTGCCGCTCAAAGAGCCATCTCATCAGAAGTTGTATCATCATGAAACTCGGTAGTCGAGTAAATATCACGCAAATAACAGAGCCACACACGTCTTCCACTACCAGCATGGATACGATCAAGATCCACCTTAAGATCATTATTATGTATACGTAGTAATCGAGCATACCAAACTTTTGTTGAGCTCTACTAGGAAAAGTAACTAGGTCAAAACCCTGCCCTATAACCGGAAGACTGGTGATGGTGTGAACGTCGTCTAGTGTGACTGTCATCTCACTAAAAACAAAATTGAATGTGTTCGTATCCTAATGCCACCGCTAAAAAAAAAACCTCTATAATATGAACGTTGGTAGTTCAACGCATAAAATAGTCGAAGACCAAAATACGTACCCATTACCTCTTCTCTCATCCTATTATGTCGAGTAAGATCTCAATTGCGATGAGTATAGTATATCGCATAACGTAACATGCTCTCGCAAACATAATAATTTAAAAAAATTAACCAAATTATACGATATAATTTACTAAATGATAAACCACCAAAACAAACTTATATCCTTATTGAAGGTGATATGGATAATAATCGCCTGAGGGTAGGCTGGTAATTTCAGTTGGTGTTTTAAGGTGGTGTGTGGGTGTTTAAGTGTTTAAGGTAGAGAGTAGAGAGATAATTAAGCAGCTTGGTAGCAGTTAATTCTCATTTTTTTGTAGTTAATGCAGGTGGTTGGGTATTTATACCCTGATGTTTGGGCCCTTATGGGCTTTCGGGTCATGTTTAATGGACCCGGGTCATGTTCAAAGACCAATGAGCTTTAAGTAGGAGAGCAAGTAGCTTAGTCAAGAAGTGTTTAGGTTTTTTAGTACTTTTGTCATAGTTCGAACAGTCCTATGGTCATAGTGTTCGAAGTGATCTGTTCGGTCCATGTGATCTGTCCGATCCTGTGACTTTGGACTGATCTGTCCGTGTCCGGGGTGCGTGCTGAATTCGGACTCATCAAGAGCCCCTTTTTTAGGTGTTTGAGCAAGTATTCTTGTCAGAGACCTGAAAAATAGTCCGATGTTAGAAGTAGTTTTCAATCCAGACAGGTCTATGGGTTTACCCGGACAGATAAAGCTTCATGAATTCAAAACGGTTTTTGCCAGAGTTCGTGGGACACGTGTCGCTTTCTGATTGGTTGCTCCAGCCATTTTTTCACCTTGAATTTCGAACCCACCTTCTTCAAAAAGCAACCTCTTTAATTACAGATGATGACATCAGCGTCGTCTTTTAATCATTGCTAAACTTTTCGAATTCTCCTAGGAATCAACTCCATTTTTCAGATTTACTATAAATTCAAACTCACTTTCTTCTGTTTTTACTATCCCTTTCATATTTACTCTGCAAATTTACTCAGAGCTTTCTCTCTCTAAAGCAAAGATTTTCTTGGTGGTTTATGTTTACAGTAAGGACTGCATTGATCAAAGGCGGGTGGCTCAACCTTTCCGAGTTGGAGAAGGCACAAAAAGTTGAGAAGGAAAGACGAATCGCAGTAGGGTTACCTTCATCGCCTGTTGACAGACCAGTCGCCTCCGTTACAGAGTCAGATCGAGGCTCGTCCTCTTCTAAATTTACTAAACCCAAGAAACTATTTCAATCCACCCTTTCCCCTATAATCTCTGGTTCCTCAGTTCAGGAGTCAGTGCCTACTGTTGAGCCAGGAGCTACAACCACTAGTTTTAGAAAACCTTCTCCTTTTCTTTCTATGGGATCAGACACAGAGCACTCTCCGGAGAAACTGGTTGTTAAGAGGACAAGCCGGTTAGTTAAAGGGAAAGCCTCTAAGAACACTCCTTCGAAATCGGGGGAAAAAAATAGTAGTTCTGGGTCTGGAGTGCCTATCAGAGCTCCCCGGGAAAGGCCATCTGGTCCGGAGGCTAGCAGCCCAACACTTCTAAGAGAGACTTCTGCCTCAGAGCCCCAGCCTGAGACTAGAAGTCAAGGAAACGTTGAAGGCCAGCAGTCCGGAAGCCAGGCTGAGCCAAGTTCGAACCCTCCCCGGACCACTACCACTGATATTCCTCCAACAATCATGGAGGAAAGAATGGAGGACTCTGCTGACGAAGTCCCCTTTGAGTCTGAGTCCTCCGGCCAGACCAGTAACACTGCTGCTGCCAAAAAAGGCAAAGAAAAACTGTGTTTGAGGCATCCGGAGCTTCCAGAGTGCCTTGAAGGGAAGGTGGGGCCTTGTTTTCACAGGGTCAAACTCAAATACCTCTTGGCCTTACAAAAGACCAAGTATGCATTCATCCATACTGTTGACTTGGGTCGAATGCGCACAAAATGGGGGATCCCTGAAAACATGAAGATAAGGATTCCCATAGATCCTGAAACTCCTATGGATTGCAAGCTGAACAAAATAGTCATCTTCACGGAGCTATTTAATTGGGGACTCAGATTCCCATTGGACCCGGAGATTGTCAGATATTTTCATCTGGTCAAACTCTGTCCAAGCCAGCTGAGCCCCAACGGTTGGTATACTCTGATGTCATGCATCATGGCATCAAGGATGTCCGGGATCCCTCTTCCTATGGAAGAGTTTGCAGCAGTGGCCAACCTTTGCAAACATCACCAATTCCCCTTCTACCACTTCAATATGGGGGACAACTTCAAAGCTGTTAATGATCTATTGGAGTCTGAGAGCAAATGGAGGAGCCAGTTTTTGTTCGTCAGTGCCGCTTGGGAAAACGGCAAGAAGATCAAAGCCGGAGAGAACCCAAGCCTCCTCAGAAGCAGGTGGAGGAGTGACCGTAAGTTTCCCACTTTAAATATTTTTCCATTTCTTCCTTCTTTAAGTTGGTTTAAAATAACTGGTCTCTCTTTTGTCTTAACAGAACTGCCTAAGGAGTTCGGTGATTACTTGAAGGCCGGACAGGTTACCTGTGGCAAAATCAATGCCTGGGCTGCTGAGGAATGGGGGAACCGATTCCACGCTGCCTTCACCAGTGGGAACTTGGCAAGGTCTCACATGTGGAACACCACAGGTCGGAGAGACCTGACTTGGGAGGATCTCACCACCCAGCCTTCTGCGGATACCGTGCTCAAAAGGTCCCATGAGCCAGATGGGACACTCTTCCTGCCAGGCCGGGCCAAAGCCCCAAGCAAAATGAAGGGCAGGAAGAGAGGCAAAAAGGTGGCGAGTGATGCTGAGAATGATGCTCCAACAGCCCATGAGGGGCCGGCCCAGATCCAAATCGATGCTGCTCTCTTGCAAGTTGTGGAGCAAGAGACCGAAAGGCAGGATGCATACCTCTCAAAACCTCCAAGGGCTCCCAAGAGGATTCACAAACAAGGAGGTGAAGATGCTGACCGGGAAGCCAAGAAGAAAAAGACTTCACAGAGAGATGAGCTTGCTCTCCGGGATCCGGAGCCTTCATTCCCAGCTGACCCTTCTGACCCAACGCAGGCCGAAGAGATCCCAAGGGACTTTCATACCGATGAGGTGGAGGGGGGAGATCTCAACCTCGATGAAGTGGACATCACCGGTCTAGGTGGGCTTGGTGAATACTTCCTTAGCCTCCCTAGAGATGAATTCGCAGGGCCTTACATTCCTCCGAGCAGCTCCAATACGGTCAACTTCAATGGTAAGACTTTCATTGTTTCTAGTGAAAAAGGACACCATAGCCCACTCCTTGCTTAGCAACGTGCAACCAGTACTTACACTGGAGAGACAAGTTCGGGGTCAAGCAGACATCATCAAGGACCTTAAGTCTGAGAAGGAAAAGCTGTCCGAAGACCTTCGCACTGCTACTGCCAATGCTGACATGCTAAAGGAGGCAAACGAGGAGCTGAAGAGGAGTCAAGAGGAAAGCACCACAAAGGTTGCCACTCTAGAGGAAACCATTAGAGACCTCCGGGAGAAGCTGTCCGGTGTGGAGAAAGATCTTACTGCCTCAAAAGAAGAGACCAAGGCAAAGGACAAGACTATCACCAACTTGACCATTGACAAGATTACTCTTGAGAATGCAGTGTCCAAGGCTGCCGAGGAGAAAAACGCTTTGTTAAGGGATCAAGAGGCTACAATCAATGCCAAGATCAATGCCTATGCCAACCAGATGATTAAAAGCGAAGAGTTATTGCTTGAGAAGGTGAAGTCTGATATGGTTCTACTCTTTCATGAAAAATTTCCGAAGAGGAACCTAGGGGACTTGTGGCTTTATGTAGATGATGACGACCTTCCACATCATACAATGGGAGAAGAGGATCAGTACGGGGTCTCCAGTGCGTCCTCATTCGATGATGAAGAGAGGATCGGAGAGAGCCCAGACGAGGAGGAAAATGATCCCAAAGGCAAGAAGGTAGTCGAAGGGAAAAGCGACTTTAAGGGTAAGAAGGTAGGTGAAGGTGAGCCATCTTCAAAGGCTCAACCTTAACCCACAATTTACTTTGTTTATTTTTTATTCAAACTAAAGTCCTTGGAAGGCCAAGGCACTCTTTTTGTAATGGTGTCTGGTGCTTGACCGGACAGGTTTTTTGTGTTGTATCTTGACTTATTTAAAAGTCCTTGGAAGGCAAAGGCAATTTTAAGTTGTTTATCTCAATGAATATCTCTGTTCTGTACAACCATCATCTTCTTTCATTGTGTTCGTTTTAATTTTGATAGCCATGGTTTAAGTAGCCTTTAGTTGTTGTATTGTGAGAGTGTTTAAATTCTCCGGCTAGAGTTTAATTAGCCCTTAGATATTTCAGTCCGGATAGTATGACAAGGGATAAAACTTTAAAAATACTTAGATATTTTTTTAAGAAGGCATCAAACTTTATTCAACCACCCGGACACCTCATTAAAACCTCCCCATGCCACTAGGGAGGAAAGAGCATGCCCCCAAATATTTACATGGATGTTTAAACAAGTAAATATTTACACAAGTGCTATTCCAAGTACATCCGGAGATGCTCAATATTCCAAGGATGAGTTAGAACTCTGCCATCTTTGTCTTTCAGGCTTGATTCTTTCAACCACTATATACGGACCCTCCCAAGTTGGGGCCAGTTTTCCGAAGAGCTTTTCTTTAGTGTGTAAGAAGACCTTCCTTAATATTTTGTCCCCTGGTTGGAAATCTCTTCTTTTAACTTTGGAAGCAAACCTGCTCCTCATCAAGCCTTGATAGTGTGCAACTCTAAGGTGAGCTTTAACCCGTCTTTCTTCTATCAAATCAAGTTGACTTCTGATTGCCATCTCATTAGCGTGTTCCGAGAAGTTGTGAACATGAAAGGAAGGGAGGGTCTTCTCTATAGGGGCTACTGCATCCATCCCATAGACCAAGGCGAAGGGTGATTCTTGTGTTGCAGCCCCAGGTGTTGTCCGGTAGGCCCACAAGACTTCTTGTAGATAACTAGGCCATTTCCCAACAGCCCCTTCCAAATTCTTCTTTAAACCGGAGAGTATAGTTCTATTAGCCACTTCAACTTTCCCATTTGCTCGTGGGTGGAAAGGTGAAGAAAAACAATGCTGTATACCCCTTGAGGCACAAAAGCTCTCCATTTCTCTATTGTCGAACTGTGGCCCATTGTCTGTTGTTATTTTCTGTGGGACACCAAATCTGCAACATATGTTGGATAGAATGAATTTTATGACAGCTTTTGACGTTGTCCCTGCCAAGGGGGTTGCTTCTATCCACTTCGAGAAGTAGTCTATAGCCACAATTATAGTTTTGCGCCCTCCAGACGCCACAGGGAGAGGCCCTACTAAATCGAATCCCCATCGAGCAAAGGGAATGGGCTCAGAAATTGACTCTAAAGGAATGGCTGGTACATGAATTTCATTGCTGTACCTCTGGCATGGGTCACACCTTCTCACCAATTCCTTAGCATCTTTCATGATCGATGGCCAATAGTAACCGGAGAGTAAAACTCTTCTTGTTAAAGCTCTAAATCCACAATGGGCTGATCCCTCACCATCATGTAATTCAGAGAGGATTTCTTGTGACTCTTCATCCCCCAAACAACGCAGGAGAGGTTTACTGTAGGACTTTTTGTACAACACTTCTCTCAATATGATGAAACCACGAGCCTTGTGTTTCAACGTTCTGGCTTGTGACTTATCTGGGGGCACGACACCTTCGGAGAGATATTGTAAGAGAGGAAACCTCCATTCTTGAGGCTGTTTCACTTGTATTTCAAAAATTTCCTCTTCTTTACCCTTACTAAGTTGAATAGAGGGGCTTTCGAGCACATGGATCCATGGATATGACTCCGTATATGCTATGGTTGCCAATGAGTCTGCTAGCTCATTTTCTGTCTGGGGAATGTGCTCATAGATAACATCTTTAAACTTAAGTGCTTCATTTTTGAGGAGGAGCAAATACTTCACAAGTTGCTCCTTCTTAGCCTCAGATTGGCCTTGGGCATGGTGGATAAGTAGTTGGGAGTCACTTAACAGCTTGACCCTCTTAGCCCCACAAATGTAGGCTAACTTTAACCCAGCTATAGCTGCTTCGTATTCGGACTCATTATTAGACGCCCTGAAAGTAAAACAAATAGCCTGGTACATCTTGTCTCCATATGGGGAAGTTAGACATATTCCTGCACCACATCCCATAGTTCTAGATCCACCATCTGTTCGGACGATCCATACCTTTTTATCTTTTATGTCAGTAGTTTGCTCCGAATCCCTGTCGAAGTGGAATTCAACCAGAAAATCAGCCACAGCTTGGGATTTGACTGCTGTCCGGGGAGCAAAGTCTATGTCGAAGTCCCCCAACTTTACTGACCACTTAGTCATTCTGCTCGAAATGTCTGCTTTTTGAAGGACATTCTTTAAGGGAAAAGAGGTCCGGACGATGATAGGATGAGCCTAGAAATAAGGCCTCATCTTTCTTGCAGCTATCACCAGGGCTAATGCCAATTTTTCAAGTTTCAAGTAACGCCTCTCAGCATCTAATAAGCTTTTGCTGATGTAGTACACTGGATGGGGATGACCATCGACCTCTCTTACCAGCACAGCACTGATGACACAACTTGAAACTGCCAAATATACAAAGAGAGTCTCCCCATCAACTGGTTTGAACAAAGTTTTGGGGGAGGACAGGTGTTTCTTGATTTCATTGAAAGCTTCATCACACCATGGGGTCCAATTGAACCCCTTTGCACCCTTCAAAGTTTGAAAGAAAGGAGCACACCTGTCCGAAGACCTCGAGATAAATCTGTTTAAGGCAGCTAATCTCCCCGTTAACCGCTGTACTTCTTTAATGTTTCGAGGAGGCTCCATTTGGAATAGAGCATTGAGCTGGTCTGGATCGGGCTGTATACCATGTTCACTTATGATATACCCTAAAAACTTCCCGGACTGCACTCCGAATACACACTTTTCAGGGTTTAATTTCAAATTCACTTTTACCAAGTTGACAAAAGTTTCTTGGAGATCAGACAAGTGAAACCGCTCATCTACACTTTTCACCATCATATCGTCAATGTATACTTCTATATTTCTTCCAATTTGATCAGCAAATGCCTTGTTGACTAACCTCTGATAAGTAGCCCCAGCATTTTTCAAACCAAATGGCATCACCTTATAGCAATGTAGACCCCTGTCAGTGACAAACGTGGTATGCTCTTGATCCTTTGGATCTACTTGAATTTGATTGTACCCGGAAAAGACATCCATAAAGGAAAGCAGCTTGTTCCCAGAGGTAGAGTCTACTAACTGATCTATCCGGGGGACCGGATACAAATCTTTTGGACAAGCTCTATTGAGATCTGTGAAATCAATGCACATGCGCCACTTGCCATTCTTCTTTTTCACCAAGACAGGATTGGCAGTCCACAAAGGGTATTGAGATTCCTTAATGTGCCCCATCTTTGTGAGTCTGTCAACCTCTGGCACAATGACATCAGCCTTTTCTTTGGAAAAAGATCTTCTTTTTTGAACTACTGGAGCTACATCTCTCCGGACGGATAAGTGGTGTGATATCACCTCTGATGGAACCTCAGTTACATCAGCATTGCACCAAGAAAAAACGTGCTGATGGTCTTTCAAAAACTTCAACATTTCCTTTTTCAACATTGGTGGCATCTTAGACCATATCTTGACACTTTTACCATATTCCAAACAGTGTGTTTCAACCTCTTCGATCGGTATCAACACCCCAGGGGTCTCTCTGGGGTCATCAATTTCACCCTCACCCCCAGAAAGGCCCTCAAACTACTATTGTTCGTTAATACGGACTGCCCCCAGCGTTCGAGGAGCCAGGGCAGTAGCATAGCATTCTCTTGCAATCTTCTGGCTGCTCCGGATGACTCCAACCTGTCCCTGAACAGCATACTTCAAGCACTGGTGGACTGTTGAAGCCACAACATGCATCCTAGAGAGCCAAGACCTCCCTAGAATGACATTATAGCAAGTGGGACAATCCACCACAATAAAGAGTATTCTGACCATTTTCTTGAAAGGGCCCTTGCCCAACAACACCTCTTCTTCGAACTCTTCGATCACATCTGCTGAGCTACCCGTGAAGCCCACGATTGACCTGTCCGAATTCTGAATTACAGCTGGGTTTTTCATTTTTTTGTAAGTGGTTAGGAAAAAGATATTGGCTGAGCTTCCAGTATCCACCAGGATTCGTCTTATTTCATTGCC
This sequence comes from Limnanthes douglasii subsp. nivea, assembly GCA_036936605.1. Lineage (NCBI taxonomy): Eukaryota > Viridiplantae > Streptophyta > Magnoliopsida > Brassicales > Limnanthaceae > Limnanthes > Limnanthes douglasii. Next base: position 273,047,847 of record JAUPFV010000001.1, on the reverse strand, counting down.
CCCTATAGATGCTCCTATGAGAAAAGCATCCTCATGAGGTCCAGCAATGTCCCTCAAATCATCTTCATCAAAAACAATGAAGGGGAATGAGTTTGGTGACTGATAAGATGTCATGCCTCCTTCTAGCTGGGAGGCTAAAGTATGAACATGCCTCTTCCTTGAAGAAGCAGTATGAGCTGTCATAGTGTCCCCTCCAAAAATTGTAAGCGACTCAAAAAACTTAATGAGCCCGGAGACCAATCTGGAACATTCCTCAATAGCACCCACTCTGTTTCGAGTTAGATCAGGATCCAAGTATTCAGATTCCACGTCAAACCTTTCAACTATAACCATGGCCCCCTCCGGAGCAGCATTACTTGGGCCAACCCGGTGAGTGTTGTCAGACCTGTTGCCTCATCTTCTTTTAACGTACGCTCCCAGCTTTCCCCTCTCAATCAAGTTCTGAACCTCTAGTTTCAATGCTATGCAGTCATCGGTGGTGTGGCCAATATCATTGTGATATTGGCAAAAAGAGTTATTGCGATGCTCTCTGGGAGACTGCAGTGTTGCCGGTCTCCAGTAATGCACCTCATCTTTTGTTTTATCAAAAATGGTGGCCACACTTTCTTTGAGCTCTGCGAACCACTCCGGTTGGACCCATGGCCCTCTTTTGTTTCTGGATTGCTGATTTTGAGCAGGAGCTGCTGGTTGAGACTGAGCTTTTGCCCTACCATGCCCCTGTCCGGTCTCTCTTACTTTGTTCCCGGACTGATTCTGATTTGGAGTTGGTGCCACTAGGGTGGATCTCACCTGCCTGTGCACCCTGGTTTTCTTTGTTTCATCGACGTTTATTTTTTTGCCAACCTGATTCAGCAACCCTCCCCATATCATGGCCTTCTTTCTGGTCACTGAATCAGCTAGATTGCCTGGGTTCAAACCCTGTCTCAGGGATGCTATTGCTACTTGTTCGAAGCAATCAGCCAACCCATTCTTCGTGTTCACAAAACGGATTATGTATTCTTTCAAGGACTCATTTGGTTCCTGGGCACAATGGATTATTGTGTCTCCGTTGCCCTTCAGCTCTTTACTCCCTACGAACTGCCTTCGAAAGGCTACCCAAAACGTATCGAAATCTTTAATACAACCTTGAGGCAGGCTGTTGTACCATTTCAGAGCACTCCCCGTGAATGATTGGGAGAATGCCCTACAAAATAGTTTATCATCGTCGTCAAAGTTTATCATGAAGATTTTAAATTGCTCCAGATGGTTTTCCGGATCAGTACTACCATCGTACTTCTCTATTTTGGTGATGTCAAACCTCTTGGGGAGGTTTCCGGACATAATTTTAGAAGATAGTGGAGATTGCCTCCAATTCCTTCCACGACTGAACACAGTATCTTCATTAGGAGTTGCAAAGATACCTGGTTCATCATAGAAGGCAAAGGGATCCATCAGCATCTTGTCCAGATGCCTCCGGCTGTGTGATGACCCTTTACCAATGTTTCTCTTCATCCTTCCATGTCTATCTCTTTTTCTTGAATACTTTTTGATCTGCCTTTGTTTCTTTCTAGTTCGACCCTCATCGCTGCTTAAGGATAAGGATTTTTCAACTCCTTCATCGTCCGAAGAGCTATCAGAAGACTCTGAGCTTGAGTCCGAACTCTCCACAGGTTTGGACCGGTGAGACTTTTTAGAACTGGCATGAGTCTTTTTGGTGCTCACATGAGTTTTCGAAGACTCATGCTCCCTGGGGTTGTCGATGTGATGAGCAACCGATGCTTTAGACTTTTCTTTCATGCCCATCTTGGCCTTTTCTACCCTCAGAGCTTCTATTTCACCCTTTAGCCGGTCACGCTCTTCGATGGTGTATTCATCGTTCTCTCCCACCACTTCGAGCAAAGCTGGTGGTAGTTCTGGGTTGTCCGGATTCATTCGGACAGAATTTTTTAGATGATTTTGAATGCTTGATTCAGGCACCGTCGTGCTCCCACTGTGGTCGCCAATTTGATATGGATAATAATCTCCTGAGGGTATGCTGGTAATTTCAGTTGGTGTTTTAAGATGGTGTGCGGGTGTTTAAATGTTTAAGGTAGAGAGTAGAGAGATAATTAAGCAGCTTGGTAGCAGTTAATTCTTATTTTTTTTTGTAGTTAATGCAGGTGGTTGGGTATTTATACCCTGATGTTTGGGCCCTTATGGGCTTTCGGGTCATGTTTAATGGACCCGGGTCATGTTCAAAGACCCATGAGCTTTAAGTAGGAGAGCAAGTAGCTTAGTCAAGAAGTGTTTAGGTTTTTTAGTACTTTTGTCATAGTTCGAACAGTCCTATGGTCATAGTGTTCGAAGTGATCTGTCCGGTCCATGTGATCTGTCCGGTCCTGTGACTTTGGACTGGTCTGTCCGTGTCCGGGGTGCGTGCTGAATTCGGACTCATCAGAAGGCGCTGTACGCCTCTTGATGTTTGTACTCGTTCATGCCCGAGTACAAGTCTGGAACATGCAGATTGACCCTCCAGAAAAGCTGATCGAGAGTAGCACGTCAGTGTTGAACAACAGGCATATGGTTGCGTTGCTCAACCCTAGCAGACCTTGAACTACGTCCACGCTACTGACTAAGATCATCGGTCTTCGTCTCATGGTCCGATGTCTTAAAGGACATGCTGAAATTACAATAAGCATATTAGTTTATACCAAAAATTATCTCAAACAATTCAAAAACACTGTAATATGTATTGAACGAAAGACGTACACATTGTGCCGTAATAATATAACGAATTGAAAGTATTACATAAGAAAGGAACGATAATTTTCGCACGCATTGTTTGCGCATTTTAGATAAAATCGCACACGTGATTGCGCGATTGCGCACTATTACATCCATAGCTCACTAATACACACTTTAACAATATTGTGTAGTTCGATTTTAAAAAATTTAATTGTTTAATTTTATTTTTTAATTAAAATTAGAAAAAAAAATAGATCTTTGTATAAGTGACAAGTTATAGTCCATCTCTTATAATGAAACTTATCTCATTAGAGCTTAGCACGGAAAAGAAAGTTGTTTAATGATGCCTATCGAAAATGGTAATCGGAAGATAGTAGGGTCGCGCCGCTTTAGAGAATCTAGCTGCTTCGTGATTTTTCTTTGAAGAGGTAATTCCGAAGATAACTTTAGTTTCGCACCGCATCCAGCTGCTTCGCTTCGTGATCTTTATTTGATCTGGTGCCGCTTTAGAGAATCCAGCTGCTTCGTGATTTTTCTTTGTAAAGGTAATTCCGAAGATAACTTTAGTCTCGCACAGCCTTGGAGAATCCAGCTGCTTCGTGATTTTTATTTGATCTCGCGCCGCTTGGAGAATCCAGCTGCTTCGTGATTTTTATTTGATCTCGCGCCGCTTTAGAGAATCCAGCTGCTTCGTGATCGTTATCAGAAAGGTTAATTACTAAAAATAACTTTAGTTTCGCGCCGCTTTAGAGAACCCAGCTCCTTTGTATCCTCCCTCTCTCTTGCACCCACCAGCTCCTTTGTATCCTCCCTCTCTCTTGCACCCAGCAAGTACTTTTCGCAAAACCAAACCGCAAAATACTCCACACCCAAAATTTATTAACACAACAAATCTTGAATCTATCCATCTTTCCTCCAATCGCCAGAGAATTGGGAACTGAGCAACGTGATCTTGTTGCCAAAGTTAATGATGTTTGGCCAAGTTTACAAAATGAAAGTGAAAACCATATAATGGAGAAGCAAAAAGATGTTGACAAAAAAGAAGACCCAAATATATACAGACGAGATTTGGTGAGAAGCCGCAAATATAATGCAATTGGATTTGTGAGTGAAGTGGCTGGTGATTCAGCCTCCGAGGGTGCTCTTGAGGCCGACCAGGTGAGGGTGCTCTGGATGGCTGAGGCTGACCCTGTGCAACACATAAATGATATCTCTCTTGTCGACCGGGGATTTATGCACGGGGAGTATGTTGCTTCCGCTTCAGACCGGACCGGACAAGTGGGTGTTGTTGTGGATGTTAATATCACTGTTGATTTATTATCTACTGATGGCTCATCTGTCAAAGATATCTCATCCAAAGACTTGAAACGTGTGAGGGATTTTGAATCGGGAGATTATGTGGTCAATGGTCCCTGGCTGGGTAGGGTCGATGAAGTATTAGATGACGTGACTGTGTTGTTTGATCATAGTTCCGTGTGTAATGTCATGCGTGATGTTTCCAAAAATACTCTCAAAGATGATGGTGATCTTCCATATTTGCCAGGCCAGCTTCTAAGGTTGCGGAAACGAAAACGAAATCGAAATCGGGTGAAAGGTACTGTTACTAAAGTTACAACTGCATTTGTAGATGTTCATTGGATTGCATCTGCTGGCTTTGGGCCAGATTCTTCTACTACTCCACTGAGAAGGCAAAGTCCAAAAGATTTGAAATTGTTATCTTGCTTTACTCATGCTACTTGGCATGTAGCTCATTGGTGCCTTCTTCCTTCATTATCTCAGCCGGCCTCCATTTCCTTACAAAATCGTAGGTCTAAACTAAAAATTCATGAATCCGATAATAATGAGGTGGATCATAGTCGGCTCGAAGTTGATTGTGATATAGAAGATACAGTAGAGGAGTCAGATGGAAATGCTAGATATTTGAATTGTAATCCAGGGCTAATTGCTAATAAAAAAACTTCTATAAACAAATTAGCTCTTGAGGCAAACTCATGTAGTAGTTCAGCAGTTTCAAAAGAACCTCCCCATGAACCTTGGTCACTTCATCGCAAGAAGATCCGTAAAGTTTTAACGAGGAAGAAAATGAAGGCAAGAAAGAAAGAGGAAAATTTCGAGAGAGCGCATTTAATTACTAATACCAAGACTAGTGTCGATATTGCTTGGCAGGATGGTACAACAGAGCGTACTCGAAGTTCTATCACATTAATTCCGATTGAGAGCCCTGGTGATCATAATTATGTCTCAGAACAATATGTTGTGGAGAAGGCATCCGATGGGGATGACGGTGCTACTGAACCAAAGCGTGTTGGGGTTGTGAAAAGTGTTGATGCAAAAGAGCGTATAGCTCGTGTGAGGTGGTTGAAACCAGTTGCCAAGGCAGAAGATCCTAGGGAGTTTGACAAAGAAGAGATTGTGAGTGTTTATGGATTAGAAGGACATCCGGATTATGACTATCGTTATAGAGATGTTGTAGTTCGGCTGTCAGCAGTGTCTCTTTCTCATGAGACATCTGCTGCTGCAGACTCATTCGGTGAGACTAACGCACAAAGTGCTGCAGATGATATCAAAAGGGAGGAGAAGAAGCGTCCAAGATCTGACAAAGTTGGGGATGCATCAAGTAATGATCCTTGTAACTATTTTTCAAATCTTTCTTGGGTGGGAAATATTACAGGCCTGAAAGATGGTGATATCAAAGTCTCATGGCCTGATGGGATGATATCAAAGGTCGGTCCTCAAGAAATTTATGTTGTTAAACGAGGGAGTGAAGTTATTGATGCTCCAGCTAGTTGGGAAACAGTTGATGATAACGAGGCTGCTGCCCTTGAGAATTTTGAAAAAGAACACGGTCTACAGGATTCGACCGACATACTAGTTCAGAAGGAAGACAATCCAGAGAATGAATCTGGAAACAATGCGGCAAGTGGATTATCTTTACGTGGACGAAGAAGTGTAGATTCGGCATCAACAGATTTTAGAGGAGAATTGTTGAACTCATCTGAAGGAAGAGATGCAGTGGAGGAGTCCACTTTACGGAACCTAAATGTTCGTAACAGTTATAGTTTTAAACCGTTTGACATATCAAAAGATTCACTGGATCATCATTTCCTTGGGGCAAATGGACAGAACAACAGAAGAGAGTGGTTCAAGAAAGTTCAGCAAGATTGGAACATCCTTCAGAAGAATCTACCTGATGGGATCTATGTACGAGTATACGAGGAACGAATCGATCTCTTGCGAGCAGTAATAGTTGGCGCATACGGTACACCTTATCAAGATGGTCTCTTCTTCTTTGATTTTCATCTTCCTCCAGAGTATCCTGATGTACCCCCGTCTGTATATTATCACTCTGGTGGTTGGAGGATTAATCCAAATCTGTACGAGGAAGGTAAGGTGTGTCTTAGCCTACTAAACACATGGAGTGGAAGAGGAAATGAAGTATGGGATTCAGCATCATCTAGCATCCTTCAAGTTCTAGTATCACTCCAGGGGCTTGTCCTGAACTCAAAGCCATATTTTAATGAAGCTGGGTACAATAGACAGATTGGAACAGCCGAAGGAGAGAAATACTCACTTGGGTACAATGAGAACACTTTCCTACTTAACTGCAAAACCATGATGTATCTCATGAGGAAGCTTCCGAAGAACTTCGAAGAGCTTGTCAATGAGCATTTCAAAAGACGTGGTTACTTTATCTTGAAGGCTTGTGATGCCTACATGAAGGGCTGCTTAATAGGGTCTCACACTAAAGATGTCGCTTTAAGTGACGAGCACAGCGATAATTCTACTTCGGTTGGCTTTAAGCTGATGTTAACAAAGATCATACCAAAGCTATCCGCCGCATTAACTAATGTTGGAGCTCATTGTCATGAATTCAGTTTACAACAATGATAGTGTCTTCTTCGTAACCACGTATCCGTTTCAAGGTTAGTCTTTTGTTTGATGTTTGTCCTTTGTTTGTTGGCTTTGAGATTGGAGACGTTCTTTTGTGATATCTTGAAGCCATTTATAAACTTCCTTAGCTGGTTTCATGGAGAGATCTTTTTGTCATATGGAAATCTCCGCTGCCTAAATTTATTGTCTTTTATATTTTATATTAAGTTTGTGCTGTATTTTGAATTAGTTATGTTTTTGTTTTTTATATTTATTTTAAAAATATTTTAAATTTTGGATTGTTACACAAAAAAATTCAATACATTAGATCTAATAATTTTAAATAACTGCCTACTAAAATTAGCCTTGATATAAGTAAAGATTTTAAAACAAAAAAACTTATCATAGACATCAAATTTTTTTTCCCCCTTTATTTATATGATCGCCAAAAACTTCTTTACATATGTTTTCATAAAAAAATCTGATTAGTTTCGATCAACACCTATGTCAGAAAAAAAAGTAAAAAAATTGTATTTACGATTATTTTATTGTTTTTAAATCCAGTTTTCATTTTTTGTTTCTTTTATAAAATTAGAGTTTCAAAATAAATTTATTTCGATTTTTCGGTTACCAATTTGTAATATATTCATCTTTTTTTTTCGCATATGTTTTCAATGACATTTTTTACTTATTTATTTTGTAGAAGAGAATTTATTTTGTCTTTCTTTATCAACATATATTGCTTACTTAATTTTTTTGTTATAGTTTGAAATGATTACCGATAAAAATAGAGTCCATAAATACTTTATAGTTTTCCATTAACTATAGCTTCGAATTAAATTTGTACGGTTCCGCATCTAAAAAAAATGTGTCCCTCATCTATTTTGTATGTTTTCATTTAGGTCTGCATTATTTACATAGTTATGCATATATTATCATTATAATGGTTTCGCATCATATATATATATATATAGAGTTGTGCATTTATCATGATCATAGTTTCATATCATTTTACAAACGGTTTTGCATCTATCATCAATTAAATGGCTTTTTATATATGGTTGTGCATCTATCATGGTACATCGTTTCACATCATTTACAATGTTACGCATCTATCATCGTTGATTCGTTTCACATTATTTGTTTGACCTCGCGTGCATTGTCTTGTCCCTCTTTAATCAAAACATCTATGGTATCTCATCTACTTTTTAAGTATAATCTTGTCAATATTACAGGAAAAATGCCTCCAAAACCTTGTTTCTTCAGGTCAAGCCTATTTGCCTTCATAAAATTGATTAAAAACATCAAAAATTAAACCGAATCACTTGAAAGTAACGAAAAAAACCATTTTATTCCCTTATAAATGGAAGGTACCGGCTCAGTAAAATAGAAGAACTCCTTAAAAAATAATTAGGATTTTATTATAGAAATGATTAAAAACTTATAACGATAGTAAAATCAGCATGCCTTTGATAAAGTTACCATAGAACGCATATCAAAGGAAAAAAATGATCAAGAAGCTCTTGTCAAGAAATACGATGATGAGGTGACTTCTCTCAAAGCTTAGGCTACACAAGATACGAATGAGGTATAATATGCATATGTTGATAAGATCTTAGCTTCCCTAGATATATGGGATGCCTCAATCAAATACAACATTGTTTTAGAACTTCACAAGGTATTCCCTACGTTAGTCATTGGGTATTTGTGGGAGCTAGTTCCAGAAAATATTATGGCCCAATGATATGCCTAAAGCTAATCAATTAGGTATATATGTAGATTCACCTAGTGACGGTTCTGATGAAAGTGACGCAAGGGACTCTGGAGGTGGGATGAAAAAGAAAGCACTGATGGGGACGAGCCTGAAGGCTAGTAAATTTTGTGTTAATATTTTAAGCCCTTAGCTTATGTAAGACATTTTTTTTATTTTCTTGCTCAAATTTCACCAAGTCCTTGATTTGTGCATGGCATTTTGTAATGTTGATTCAAATTTTTTCTTGTAAGTCCTTTTATAACTTAAGGCATTTTGTACCTTTAGTGAAATTTACTTTCAATTTCCTTTACCTTCTAGTTGTTTCATCCATTCGAATGTGGTCTATTCGAAGGCATAACAAATACTTTGATCATTCGGAGGTATATATGACAAATACTTTGACCATTCGAAGGTAATCCATTTAAATTTATATAAAGTAAATACTCTAACCATTCAAAGGTAATCTATTCGAAGACATATAAAACAGATACTCTAACCATTCGAAGGTAATTCATTTGAAGGTGTCCATTCAAAAGTATGTAAATTTTTTTATAATACCATTCAAATGTAATCCATTCGAAGATATATATAACAAATACTTTAACCATTTGAAGGTAATCCATTCGAAGGTAATCCAGTCGAAGGTATATACAACAAATACTTTAACCATTCAAAAGTAATCCACTCGAAGTTATATAAAACAAATACTTTGACCATTCAAAGGTAATCCATTCGAACAAATATAAGAAAATACTTTGACCATTCGAAAAAATATAAGAAAATACTTTGACCATTCGAAAGTAATCTATTTAAAGGTATATACAACAAGTATTTTGACCATTTGAAGGTAACCAATTAAAAAGTATATAAAACAACCCAAGTAAGTAAGAAATATAAGAACTTGTTTAAGGAAAATGTGATAAATTAAAAATGATTCGAACACCTCATCAAAAAATCCCCTCCCCGTCAGCGTAGGAAAAAGTATGTTCCTCAAATATTTACATACATACAAAAGCAACATAAACAGAATAAACATACTATACAACTACTCAAGATAAAGCCTTAAATGTTCAACATTCCTTGGATGCCGTAGAGAGTTACCTTCTTGATCAATCATTCGATATGTTCCAGTCCTGACCCTTTCACTCACAGTATATGGCTCTCTTAATTTGGTGCTAGCTTTCCAAGTTTTTTTATCTTTGGTTTGTAAAAATACTTTCCTTAAAATATTATCCCCCAATTCTAACTCTCTTATTCCAGTTATAGATACACACTTCCTTCGCATCAAGCCTTGATAATGCACAGTTCTTAAGTGAGCTTTGATTTTTTTTTCAATCAGGTCTAATTGAGCTCTTATAGATGTATCATTATCATCTTTGGAAGAGTTTTGAATTAAGAAATATGGGAGGGTGGACTCGATTGGTGTTACCATCTCCATTCTATAAACCAAAGTAAAAGGATATTATTGAGTGGCAGTTCGAGGAGTAGTTCGGTAAGCCCATAATATTTATTGTAAGTAATTTGGTCATTTTCCCGCCGCTCGCTCTAAATTCAATCTTAGACCCATCATAATAGTTCTATTAACAACCTCTATTTTCCCGTTATATTGAGGGTGAAATCGTGAGGAAAAACAATGTCGAATTCCTCTGGAGGTACATAAAATCTACATGTCTCTATTATCAAACTGGGGGCCATTTTCTACCTTAATACTTCTAAAGATACCAAATCTGCAACATATATTTGAGATGATGAACTTGATCACTACTTTAGAGGTAGTTCCAAAGAGAGGTGCAACTTTAGTCCATTTAGATAAATAATCCACTGTTAGTATAATAGTTTGACATCTTCCCGATGTCATAAGTAAAAGTCCCACTAAATTAAGCCCCCATCTATCGAATGGTACCGCTTTTAATATTGAATCCATAGGGAATCTGGGAACATGTATTGAATTTCCAAACCTTTGGCACTGGTCACATCGTTTAATTAATTCTTTAGCATTTGTAATGATGGATGAACAATAATACCATACTAGTAAAATCCTTTTTGTTAGAGATTTATATCCACAATGGATTGAGGCTTCCCCATCGTGCAATTCCAATGAATCATCTGAGACTCAGCTTTTTCTTGATGAAGTGTGTAACGCCTTGAAATTTCTATACAGAGCATATAAATTGATAAAAAATAAGAAGAATATTAGTTGAAAATATAATTCAAGAGAATGAAAATGGAAGACTACGATTAATCCTCTAGATTAAGTTCAATTGAGATGGGTTGGCTTCAGATATTTATTTGCCGTTCTCCCAAGCTGCTAAGATGAAGAAAATTTTTTGTCCCTAAAATTTGTCTGTCTCTAGTTATTCATCGACGATCTTCAATTCATCATCCACTGTACAATAGTAGAAAGGAAGCATTGGTCCCTTCGACAATTTGGTTAAGGAAATGAAATCCCTAATGCAGAGCGGAATTTTGGACAAACGAGAAGCCATGATCACATAGAGAAGTGTGAACCATTGATTTGGGGTCACCTGAGTTGGACATAGATCCAAAAGTTTGAAGTATTCAACTATCATGGGGTCCAATGGAATCTGAACGCCCCAGTTGATGATCTCTGGGTAAACCACTAGTTCATCTTTTCTGCAATCTAAAGGTGTTCCCCCTTCTTTGGGAATACAAAGTGTAATATTGTCTCCTATTCCCCATTGCTTCTTTAGATCAACTACTTGGCTCTCGTTGTAATATGTATATAGAACATTCTTCAAATATAATATGTAATGCGCTTTAAGAGGCCTTAAGTTCTCACCTACTGACACATGCAACTCGTTCGAATATTGTGACAAAAACTTTCTTTTTTCTTGTTTTACGAACCTTTCCTTTTGAAGCATTTTCTGACTCTTTCGAAGCCTCTTCCTCTGTTTTAGCTTCGTTATTTGACTGTGTAGCTTCAGAATCAAATTCTTATTTAGATGCCTCGTCCATCAGTTGAGGAGGATCACTTGAGGATTTTGTTGAGACGATGTTGTTGTCTCAACAATCTCCCTCTAGAGAGGAGAAATGGTTGTTGGAATCAAAGCAACATTAATGTTCGATGTGACATCGACATCATCACCCATTTCTATGAAAGTTTTTCTTCTTGGATTTTAAAGAAGGTAAGTTTTTGGAGGATTGGTTGAGGAATGAGTCTTCGGATTTATTTGGATAAAATTTGCTCACTTCACGACTGATTTGAGATGATGATCCAGTAAAAGAGGGTGACATTCAAAGTGTTTTTGGTGTTCGATTTTTTATGATTTATTTTCTTCTGTGAAATGAGAAGGTGAAAAAACAGGAGTTTTGGAAGGATCGAAGTTACCATAATATATTGTTTTTGTGGACAGAGCACAAGGAGCGTTTTTATTAGTCCAGCTGCTTTGTAATTATCTGCTCTTTCACTAATACAGAAGTAGTCGTAAGCTCCGAAGACTTTGCTATCTGATTTTGGTGATTTAGGTTTTTTTGGGAATTATGGCTTTAGATCTTATAGTCTTTTGATGCTTTCTCATAAACTAGTTGAAGATTGAACGAAAAAGTTGAGTTTTTCGGTGAAGGTAGCCAACAGATTCAAGAAACCGTTAAAAGTAGCAAATGAATTTTAAGTTTCTGTAGTTTCTCTCTCAAGGAATTTTGTTTGTGAATCAAACAATGGGTCACAGTGATATTTATAAGAAGATAAAAGAAGTTTCGAGAAGTGGAAGATGTGGACAATGATTGGATAGAATATAAAGCGGTTGCGTAGATGAGGATCTAACGTCTGTCACGCGATTGATCTAGTGACAACCTAATGCCTAGGGTATCATCATTTTCTAAGAAGTAGACTTGGTATCTAGAGTTTTACCATGTACATGGCTTCTGCTTCGAACTATAATGTAAGGAAGTTATTTTCAGTTAAAATATTTTGATGCACTTAACTTGATTTATGAGATAACAACACATTCGAAGAAGTTCATATTGTAGATAAGGGGATTTTCTTCACCATCAAAGATTTTTTAGGCTAGTTAGTTCTCATTCATTTAATTACATGAGAACTAAAGGGTTACTGATAAGGAAATAGAATTTCAAGGACTAAAATGTAAGGAATATAACTTATTATGACAAATTGTATAAGTATAGGAGAAAATTAGAACTTTATATTCTAGTCGAGGATCAACATGCAATTATCCCATTTTTGTAACTACTTCAGTTGTAGTTAAGTCTTTGCGCCTCTATATAAAGGTCAGAGCTTATCTTATAAAGGGTCTGACTTTTTTGAGATATATTACTTTTACCATTCATCTTTCTCTCTCTACAACATAATTTTCTATTTACATTCTGACTTCTCTCGATTTACTTAGACGATTCAAATATTCAACTGATCACCAATGATCATCATAATCAGGAAGATTTTAAACATGATATGGACTATAGAAGTTGAAGCCATGTTCATAATAATAGTAACGATATGGTAGTCATTCATTATTCAAATAATCCAAGTATATTTATCATTATCATAAAGTTGACTGAGAAGAATTGTATCGTTTGGTGCAGAGTTATTAAGCTCTCTCTTGTTGTCAAACATATTTTAAGTTTCATTGATGGAAGATCCATATAACCATTGTTGATTTATACTGAGTAAGGTAATTGGAATCAAGTTAATAATATGATTTGTTCTTAGATCATCAATTCCCTATTTGATCCCTTAAATAAACAATTTGTATTCTTAGATAATGCCAAAGAATTATGAGAAGAGATACCTCAAAGGTACAAATGATACAGTGGACTAATGATTTATGAACTAAAAAAATAAATCAACATTTTATCTCAAATAAACTCTAGTGTGGTTGACTATTTTTTGAAGCTCAAGTGCATGTGGGATAAAAGAAACACTATTACAACATTTCTAGTTTGCAAGTGACAGAAAATGTGATTATGACATGTACTTGGAATTAACTAAAAGATAAAAAGAAGACAAGTTGATGTAATTTCTTCTTGGTCTTAATAAAATCTTCGAGAGAGCCAAATACCAAATCCTCTTGATGGAATTAACTAAAAGATAAGAAAAAGACATGTTAATGCAATTTTATTAGTCTTAATGAAAGCTTTAGAGGATCCAAATATCAAATCCTCATTATGGATACCATGCATTCTATCAATAAAGCCTATGCTCTTATACCTTATATTGAAACAAAAACAAGGTTGAAGAATCGCAATTCAAAATCCTTTAATGATAATTCTACTATTATGGTAAAATGATATCAAGCCTAAGGTAAAAGACACTTAGATAAAGAAAAGAAAGACTACTTGAAATGTAGTTATTGTCTTCATAAAGGTCATACCAAAGATAACTGCTTCAAGATAAAATGATAACATGATTATTGGGACAAAAAGAATCCAAAAAGAGAGATTGACATAAACAAATCTACAACATACTATGTCGAAAATCCTTTGGATAATGGTTTTGAAGAAACAAATGACACACAAACCTAATGTATATTTTCGTGAATGTGGAGCAAGATTTAGAAATAATTCTTGCACATGGAGGAAAACCAAAAGATAGTGAAAGAATAGCGAGTGTAAACTTTGCAAAATTTTAAAACATTTCAGGTATGTCTCCATCCAATGAATTTAAGAATGCAAGTAAGAAAAGTAGTTTTTGGATTGTTTGATACAAGAGCATCAAACCATATGTGTTGCGATCCATTTTTTTTCTAAAATTTATCCTCTTAAAACACCTTGATACTTTAAATTACCATATGGTTTCATCAAAATAGTATTTTTTTAAAGGAAAATTAAAGTTCATAATAAACTAGTTCTATAAGTCTAGCTAAATGTACAATATTTTAAATTCAATTTACCATTCATAAGTAAATGCATAGCTTCTTCATTTGTTGTTTTTAGTTCTTAAATGAGCATTGCTTTCTTGAGGACCAACACTATAAACAAGTGCTTGGAGTTGAAAACAATCGAAACGAACTATGTCTTATTGATAATCAATCATTCAACCAAATCTCTATTGAATCTCCTTATTATAAACTTTATTTTTTATTTTTCTAATATTATTTATTGTAGTTATTGTAATAAAGTCTGATATATGGCATCTTAGGCTTGACCATTTTTCAAATGAAGTTTTAAAGCTTTTGAATGTAACACATTTCATTGATGAAAATAAAATTTATGGTATTTTCTCTTTGGCCAAACAATACATAATATTTTTTTTACCACTTCTAAACACATAAATATTTCTCCTTCTAGAACTTCTGTTTCTCTTAAAGCTATTGATTTGATTTATTTAGATGTTTGGGGACCCGATAGTGTACAAGTATTACTAGACAATTTTGTTTTTTGATAATAGTGGATGATTACACTAGATGTACTTGGACTTTTTGCTTAAAAGTTAAGGAACAACTTTTTTAATTTTCAAACATTTTATTTTCTTGTATCAAACTTAGTTTAGTGTCAAGTTCAAGATATTAAGATTCAATAATGGCATAAAGTTTCTCAATCAAAACATGTCTTTTTCTTTCTAATATTGGGATCATTCACCGAAGCTCGTCATTATACTTCTCAACAAAACGACATTATTAAAAGAAGACATAAGAATATACTTGAAACTCCCATATCCGTCGTGTTTCAATATAATCATCCAAATTTGTTTTTAGGCAAATCAATCCTCATAACCACTCACCTTATTAACCGAATTACATCTCATATTCTAGGATTGAAGTCACCTATTAAGATGTTAACTGGAATTACACCTAATGTAGCTAACCTAAAAGTCTTTGGTTGCATGTGTTTTGCCTCGATCAATCGAAAAATTTATGATAAATTTGCTCATATAGCTTACAAGGTTGTGTTTGTGAGATATTAATCAACTCAAAAGAGATATAGGTTATATAATTTACAAACTCATAGGTTACTAGTGTCAAGGGATGTTAAATTTCAAGAATAAAATTTTCCTTTCAAAACTAACGACATTCATGATTCTGTTCCTACTCCAATTATTAATCATTTTGATAAACAAAATATCGTGCTACTTAGATCAACAATACCACCCAATAATATTTTATCTTATGATCATAGTTCTACTAATGATATTTATAGTCCTTTATGTTTTAAATGAAAGTGTAATTCCATATGTTTGTCATGGTAATGCTTTAGATACACATGTTACCATCAGGACTAGTACTATGATTAAACAAAAACCAACATGGCTCAAAGATTTGTATTTCAAACATGACGTTAAATATGCATCTTTTAAAAAAATTATTCTCCATATGTTTCTCTAACATTTCGTTATATAAATAATTATGTTCTTGATTGATCACACATGAACTTTTTGTCAAATATGTTGTCCAAAAAGAACCTAAATCTTATGAAAAAGGAATTACAAGCCTTAAACTCTAATAATACTTAGGAGTTATTTGATCTACTCCATAACAAAAAAAGCTATAGAGTCTAGGTGAGTTTTAAGGTTAAAATAATATTTTTGTTTGTTTTTTTCGTAGTGGTTTAGCCAAATTATGATCAACTTTAAAACGCAATTTTTTATTGCTTTTAATGCCATTATCATGATAATGTTTTTTCGTATTGGTTTGGCCATATTCAGCTCATGTCGTTCAGTTACGTCCTACTGCTTCTAGAGAAGCAGGTTAGAAAAATGTTCGAAAGTATGCTTGGGATCCATTGTTGTGGGTGAATTGGCGGCACCTTGGTGTTGAGGTTAGTACTGATGCGATGTACTCTGTTTGGGTAAATAAGAACTTGTGGTTCATAGTGACTAATCCTGCTTTGGTTCATGATGATGGAGGGCCTCAGATGCACACTTAGGACGGCGTAGATCCCGAGGGATATGATCAGTTCGCCGAGTTTATGCCACGACTAGCCACACTGTCGTATAATGAGTTGTTAGATGTTTCGACTGAGATAACCATGATTGTTGAGAGATTTAGACGTCGTTGAATTTTATGTTAGTATGACCGATGCTTAGGACTTGTATCAGTACGAGTACTAGATCGATGTTTTTTTATTGTTGGTACATTTTCAGGACTTGTATTAAGATCTTTACGTGCTTATAGTCAGTACGTTATTTATGGTTTTTGATTTTTTGCTTTTATGTTGTTGTATTTTTGAGTAAGTTATTTTTAGCATGCTATCATTACGACAACATTCCTCAATTTAATAATAAATAAATTGCTTCATTTTGCGCTTCAAAGAGGATAAAATAATGTTTTCCACACCCTTTCATTCCCAAGAAAATGGACAAGTAAAGGTGACAAACAGATCTATTTTAGAAGGTTCGAAAAAGAATTTGACCGGAGCTGCAGAAAAATGGCCTAATTATTTGCAGAAGTTGTTATGGGCTTATCGAACAACCCCGAGGGAAACTACTAAAGAAACTCATTTTGCTTTAGCATATGGAATGGATGTTGTTAGTCCTCTAGAATCTACATTTCCTTCTTTTAGAGTAGCTCAATACTCCGAATGCCTAAATCATGAAGCTAAAAAAACAAGTTTGGATTTGATTGAAGAAAAAAGAGTTCGAGCTCACCTGAACATGATTAATTATCAAACTCTTATAAGAAGTAGATATACTTCGAGGGTGAAAAAGAGGGAGTTTAAGGTGGGTGACAAAGTGTTAAGAAAGGTATTCCTCCATACTAAGGAAAAAAGCCTCAGTAAGATGGCCCAAAATTGGGAAGGTCTTTATATGGTTATTGATAAGATAAAGCCATGTTCTTATCGCCTTTGTGATAATCAGAGGATGATGGTTCAACATCCTTGGAATATAAAATATCTAAAATTATATTGGGAGTAACTATGTTGTATTTTGAAATTATTTTCTTTGATTGATTAGCGCACTCTTTCCTGCCCTGTTGGCCCAAAGAGGTTTTAATGAGGCACTATGTACATATCCAAAGTTATCAATAAAATGAATTTTTTGGCCAATGGCGGTTTACAAATACTTGTTTAAACTATTTTGGTAACTAGTCAAAATTAATCATCTTTGAGGTTGACTAATAGTAGAATATTCTGAAGTGTTGATTATACTTTTCGAAGAAACAACCATATTCGAAGTGCTACATTATCTAAACGCACTATTATATTCAAAGTGCAACGTTCTTTAAACGTACGATTATATTCGAAGTGCTACATTCTCTAAACGCACTATTATATTTGAAGTGTTACGTTCTCTAAACGCACTATGATATTCGAAGTGATACGATCTCCAAACACGTAATCATATTCAAGGTTCTATGTACAATGTTATTCAAAATATCATGTTGCATTTTCACTTCGAATAACTAATATAAATAATAGGTATAGGCAAAATAAAGGATAAACAAAATCCTTTTGTCATTAAATTCGATTCGATGAGAATATAGTAATTTCTTAGATGTCAAATGAAAAGGCATGTATTAAAAACAAAATGTTATAGTTGGTGAGGATTATTTTTGACTGAGGGTAATCTTGTCAGATGTTTTGTGGTATTACAAGGGTATTAAATGTTTGGATGTTTTGTAGTGAGAGATTTAAGCTGTCTGGTTGTATTAAATGTTCATTACCCTCATTAATGAAAGTGGTTGGGTATTTATACCCTTAATTATGAACTCATGGGATTTTGGGTCAAATTGTGAAATCGGGTCGAGTTCAAAGGCCCATTAGTTTATTAAGCAGATTAGCAATTAACTTAGTCAAAAGGTGTTTAGTGTTTTAATACTTTTGTCCTGGCCGGATATCTCAGTGGGTAATTATTGTCCGGATTACCCCTGTCTGGTTTTCACAGTGAGTGGTGTTGAAGAATTCCAAACTCAGCAGTAGCCCTTTTTTAGGTTTTGTCGAAGGTCTTTGGCAAGACCAAAAAAAACTCTCTTAGGAAATAACAACATTCTCCGGACTGTTCATTTATTCAGCTCAGGGTTTATCCGGACTGAATACTTCTCAGAAGTTTCAAGAGTTCTGCTCTGGATCGTGGGACACATGTCACACCTTGATTTGTTTTACCAGCCGTTTTCTTCCTAGAACGACGCTCCCACTAATCCTAAAAAGCAACTTCTGCATTTAATGTTCATGACGTCAGCGCCGCCTTCAATCATTACTTTTGCCTTTTCGTTTTCTCCTAGGTATTGGTAGCTTTTTTTTGCCTCACTAGTATTAATTACTTCCTTTTCAGAGCTTTTTACTTCTTCTCTCAAAATCTTTCTTGTGTAGGTTTATGTTCACGACGAGAAATGCTCTGGTGAAGGGTGGTTGGCTAATCTTAGAATTAGAAAAAGCACAAAAAGTTGAGCGAGAGAGGTGTATCGCTGCGGGTCTTCCAGTGTCTCCAATCAGTAATCCCGACACACCATCTTGAGAAGCTGATCGAGGATCATCCTCTGTCAAAAGTGCCAAACCTAAGCATTTGTTTCAACCAAGCCTCTCGCCCATCCCGTCAGGATCCTCGGTTTAGGAGTCTCAACCTTCTGTTGGGCAGGATAAATCAGTATCAAGTACAAGAAAACTCTCTCCGTTCATTGCCATGGGGTCAGATATTGAGAAGTCTCCAGAAAAAGTTAATCTTCATCGGACAAGCCGTTTAGTAAAGGGTCAGGCAACTGTCTATCAAACCAAGTCCTCAAAGTTAGGGCCCTCCAAGTCTGTGACCAAAGATAAAGTCTCTGGGTTAGAGGCACCTATTAGACCTCCAAAAGATAAATCCTCTGATCCCGAGGCCACTAAAACCAGCTCCCATACTGAGCCCTCTAGAACTGAGCCCCAACCGGACACCAGATTCCAAAGAGAGGTTGATGCCCAACCGTCCGGACAACCTGCTGAGCAACCTACTAGCACTCTCCCATCAACAACAGCCGATAAACATTCCACGGGGATGGAAGAGGTGATGGAGGACAGTATTGAAGATGCTCCATTCGAGACTGAAGCTTCCGGGCAGACCGAAGATACCGCCTCTGATAAAAAGGGAAAAGGCAAAGAGAAAGTCTGTCTGAAACATCCGGATCTGCCGGAGTGTCTGGAGGGTAAGGTGGGTCCTTGTTTCCATAAGGTCAATGTCAAGTATCTGCTAGCCATGTAGAATATTAATTATGTCTATACTCATACTCTTGAGTTAGGCCGGATTCAGACCAAGCGAGGGATCCCTGAATCTGTTAAGGTGAGGATACCAGTCACACCGGAGACTCCGATGGACTGCAAGCTTAATGAAATCGTCCTCTACACTGAGCTGTTTAATTGGGGGCTAAGATTTTCCTTGGACCCAGAAATTGTCAGGTATTTCCACCTGATAAAACTCTGTCCAAGCCAGCTGAGTCCCAACGCTTGGTACACTCTTATCACCTGTATTATGGCGTCAAGGCTTTCCGGTATACCACTTCCGATGGAGCAGTTTGCTGCTGTGGCCAGCCTCTATAAGAACCATGATATCCCATTCTATCAGTTCAATATGGGAGACAACCCATGGTACTTGATCCACCATTTGTCCGGACGACCCATACCTTCTTAGTTCCTTCATCTGTAGCTTGCTTATCACTTCTGTCAAAATGAAATTCAACTAGGAAATCAGCAACAGATTGAGCTTTGATTGCAGTGCGAGGGGCAAAATTAATATCATAGTCACCCAATTCTACTGACCACTTGGTCATCCTGCTTGATATGTCTGCCTTTTGAAGAACATTTTTCGAGAGAAAAGACGTCCGGACGACAATAGAATGAGACTGAAAATAAGGCGTCATTTTTCTGGCAGCAATTACTAAAGCCAGTGCTAGCTTTTCAAGTTTCAAGTACCTTCTTTCAGCATCCATCAGGCTCTTGCTGATGTAATACACCGGACGAGGATAACTATCCACCTCTCTTACCAGTACTGCACTTATAGCACACTCGGACACTGCTAAATATATGTACAATGTTTCTCCATCAATAGGTTTGTAGAGAGTTTTGGGGGAAGATAAATGATTTTTTATTTTATTGAACACTTGGTTGCACTGTGGAGACCAATTAAATCCCTTGGCACCCTTTAAAGTTTGGAAAAATGGGGCACACATATCCGAAGACCTTGAGATAAAACGGTTTAGAGCAGCCAACCTTCTTGTCAATCTTTGTACTTCTTTAATAATTTGAGGAGGAACCATCTGTAATAAAGCATTAAGTTGGTCCGGATCAGGTTGTATCCCTTTCTCACTTATCACATACCCCAAAAACTTCCCGGACTGTACTCCAAAAACACATTTTTTTGGATTTAACTTTAAATTAACTTTTACCAAGTTGGCAAAAGTCTTTTGGAGGTCTGCCAAGTGTAATTCTTCTTCCACACTCTTTACCATCATTTCATCAATATAGACTTCCATATTTCTCCCAATTTGATCAGCGAATGTTTTATTCACCAACCTCTGATAAGTAGCCACAGCTTAACCCAAAAGGCATCACCTTGTAACAATAGAGACCCCTATCGGTAACAAAAATAGTGTGTTCCTGGTCCTTCAGATCTACTTGTATCTGATTAGAACCGGAAAAGGCATCTATAAAAGACAATAGCTTGTTTTCAGAGGTGGAGTCCACCAACTGATCTATCCGGGGGACTGGATACAGATCTTTTGGGCAAGCCCTGTTGAGGTCAGTAAAATCGATACACATATGCCATTTTCCATTCTTCTTTTTTACTAACACTGGGTTGGCTGTCCACAGAGGGTACTGAGATTCCTTTATGTTCCCCATCTTGGTAATTCGGTCAACCTCTTGAACTATGACGTCAACTTTTTCTTTAGAGAAAGCTCTTCTTTTCTGCACAACAGGTGCTACATCTCTTCGGATGGATAGTTGGTGTGATATTACATACGCAAGCACTCCGGTCACATTAGCATTACACCAAGCAAAAACGTGTTGGTGGCTTGTTAAAAAGGATATCATTTTGCTTTTTAAGTCTGATGTCATCTTAGATCCAATCTTGACACTTCTTCCTTCAGCCAGAGAGTGAGTTTCAACCTCTTCAATTGGTATTAGAACACCATGGGTCTCTCTGGGGTCATCAATTTCACCCTCTCCCCCAGAGGGCCCCACCAATTGCTAATCTTCATTTATCCGAATTTCCCCCAAAGTTCTAGGGGCAAGCGCAGTTGCATAACATTCCCTTACTATCTTTTGACTACTCAAGACAACTCCCACTTGTCATTGAACAACATATTTTAAACATTGGTGAACTATTGAAGCCACATCATGCATCCTGGAGAGCCACGATCTTCCCAAGATCGCATTGTAGCACGTGGGACAATCTACGACAACAAAAAGTACCTTGACCATTTTCTTGAAAGGGCCCTTGCCGAACAAAACCTCCTCCTCAAACTCCCGTCTACGTCCGCAGAGCTTCCAGTGAAACCCACGATAGACCTGTTCGAACGTTGAATCACTGCTGGATTCTTCATTTGTTTATGGGAACTCAAAAAGAGGATATTGGCTAAGTTCTCAGTGTCCACCGAAATTCGCCTAATGTCATTGCCCCCAATCAATGCTCCTATCACCACAACATCTTCATGAGGACCAGCTATATCCCTCAAATCATCTTCATAAAAAACAATGAAGGGAAAAGGAATTTGGGATTGATAAGAGGACATACCTCCCTCCAACTGAGTAGCCAGGGTGTGAACATGCCTCTTCCTTGAAGAAGGAGTTGGTGCAGTCATGGTGTCTCCCCCAAATATGGTAAGTGACTCAAAAAAACTTATGAGCCCGGACACTGTCTTGGTATGTTCTGTTATAACCCCCACCTTATTCCGAGCAGGATCATGATCCAAATACTCTGACTCCACATTGAATCTTTCAATAATTATCATGGCCCCATCCGGAGCCGATGTTCCTGCATTATTTGTTGGGCCGGTCCGATGAGCATTATCATGGCTATTCTCACCTCTTCTTTTAACATAAGCACCCAATTTTCTTCTTTCAATCAAATCTGCACCTCTTGTTTTAAAGCGATGCAATATTCTGTGTTATGGCCAATATCATGATGATATTGACAGAAACAAGCATTACGACTTTCCCTGTGAGATTGAAGCGCGACTGGCTTCCTAAAATGCACCTCATCTTTTGTTTTGTCATAGATGGTTGCCACATTATCTTTCAATTCAGCAAACCACTACGGTTGGACCCAAGGTCCTCACTTATTTCTAAACTGCTGGCTCTGAGCTGGAGCTGGGTGAGATTGAGCCTTGGCCCTGTTGGGACCTTGTCTGGCTTCCTGAGCCTTGTATCCGGACTGATTCTGGTTCAGGTTTGGTGCAGCTGAGGTAGATCTCACTTGCCTGTGCACCTTAATCTTTTTTGTTTGATCCGCATTGATTTGCTTTCCCACCTGGTTCAGTAAACCGCCCCAAGTCATGGCCTTCTTCCGGGTGACCAAATCGGCCAGATTGCCAGGGTTCAAACCCTGTCTCAGAGAAGCTATTGCTACTTGTTCAAAGCGATCAGCTAATCATTCTTTGTGTTCACGAACCGACTTATATATTCTTTCAATGATTCATTTGGCTTTTGGGCACAATGGATAATAGTGTCTACATTGCCCTTCACCTCCTTACTTCCAACAAATTGCCTTCGGAAAGCCACCCAAAACGTATCAAAGTTTCTGATGCACCCTTGTAGTAGGCTATTGTACCATTTCAGAGCACTCATCGTAAAAGATTGAGAGAAGGCTCTACAAAGTAACTTGTCATCACCGTCAAAGTTCATCATAAATTTTTAAAATTGTTCCAGATGATTATCTGGATCCTTGCTCCCATTATATTTTCCATCTTAGTACTGTCAAACGTCTTAGGAAGGTTTCCGGACAGTATTTTGGAAGACAATGGAGATTGTCTCCAATTCCGGCCACGACTAAAGACAGTATCTTCATTAGGAGTTGCAAAGATACCTGGTTCATCATGGAAAGCAAAAAGATCCATCAACAACTGGTCTATATGCCTCCGGCCATGGTTGTGGCTATGAGATGACCCTTTACTTAGATGCCTTTTCAACCTTCCACGCATGTCCCTTTTTCTTGAATATTTTTAACCAACTTTTTCTTTTTCTTGGACCTACCTTCATCACTGTTGGATGACAGGGACTCCTCAAGCCCGTCCTCGTTCGAGGAGCTACTAGAGGATTCTGACTCCGAGCTCTCCACCGGTTTAGACCAATGAGACTTCTTTGAGCTGACATGAGTCTTTTTAGTGCTCAAGTGAGTCCTTGCTGATGGATCATGCTCCCTTGGATTGTCAGTGTGGTGAATGGATGACACTTTCGATTTTTCTTTCAAGCCTAATTCCACCTTTTTAGCAGCTCTCAAGGCTTCCATTTTTGCTTTCAACCTGTCTCGTTCTTCGATTGTGTACTCATCATTTTCTCCCACCACTTCTATCAAAGGTGGTGGCACTGCTTGCTCGTCCGGATTCATCCGAACTGGTTTTTCTTGCTGTTTTTGAATGCTAGATTCAGGCACCTTCTCCTCCCACTGTGGCCGCCAATTTGGTGAGGATTATTTTTGACTGAGGGTAATCTTGTCAGATGTTTTGTGGTATTACAAGGGTATTAAATGTTTCGATGTTTTGTAGTGAGAGATTTAAGCTGTCTGGTTGTATTAAATATTCATTACCCTCATTAATGAAAGTGATTGAGTATTTATACCCTTAATTATGGACCCATGGGCTTTCGGGTCAAATTATGAAATCGGGTCGAGTTCAAAGGCCCATTAGTTTATTAAGCAGATTAGCAATTAGCTTTCAAAAGGTGTTTAGTGTTTTAATACTTTTCTCCTGTCCGGATATCTCAGTGGGTAATTATTGTCCGGATTACCCCTGTCCGGTTTTCACAGTGAGTGGTGGTGAAGAATTCCGGACTCATCAACAGTAATTGAAGGACAAACACAAAAATTAGATGGTTGAGTTACTCGTCTTTAGAGCTTTCTTCAGAATTTTCTTTAAATTCTTCCTATTCGGATGAATAATTAGGAGCATGATCAAAAGCCTCGCTAGGACGTCGTTCGATGGGAATTTTCTCCCAAAAGCGGAAGAAGTTAACCTTAGGATACGTAGCATGAATCTCGCGAAAGAGGGTAATGATTTTTTTCTCTTCGCCATTTTTAATGACTGCTAGCATGGCCTTTGCACATTCATCCGTTCGGATTACCCATTCTTTCATAGGCTTATCAATAGAGGATTTCATAAATGGCTGTTCCGAATGAAACTCAACCATGAAATCTGCTATAGTTTGTGCTTTGGGTGCAGCTCTAGGAATGGAATCGATATCGTAAACCTCGAATTCCACGGATCACTTGGTCATTCGACCTGATAAATCTGGGTTTTACAGCATATGTTTGAGTGGAAACAAAGTTCAAACAATAATGGAATGTACTTGAATATAAGGTCTCATTTTTATTGCTTCCATCACTAGAGATAATGCTACATTTTCTAACTTTAGATACTTATTTTTAGCATCCAATAAACTATTTCTCAAAACTTGGATATTAATTCAATTCTTTGGTATTTCTCAAAACTTAGAAAAAATGTGCAGACTTGTCCGATGATCTTGATATAAACTTGTTTACACTGCCAGTCTTCGAGTCAATACCTGGACTTCTTTTGTATAATTGGGAGGTCCATAATAAGCAATGCATTTAACTGCACTAGATCAACTTGAATCCCTTTCTCACTTATAACATACCCCCACAATGTTCCAGATCATATCTTGAATGTGCACTTCTTTATATATAACTTCAAATTAATAGCTTCTAAGTTAGAGAAAATTTCTTTGAGATCAAGCAAGTGATTATCGTCCTTCGAACTCTTTACCATCATATCATCAATATAAACCTCGACATTTCTTCTAATATTATTGTCAAACGATTTATTCACTAGACATTGGTAAGTATATCCAAAAAAAATTAAACCAAGGAACATTACCTTATAACAATGCAGCCTGATGTCAGTGATGAATGTAGTATGATCCTTGTCCTTCATACCCAGCAAATGCATCAATGAAATATAATATCATATTTTCAGAATTATAATATATCAATTGATCTATCTGAGGGATATGGAATGGATCCCTCGGACAAAGCCTATTTTAGGTATGTAAAATCAATACACATCCGTCATTTACTGTTTTTATTTTTCACAATTAATGGATTAGCATTCCAGAACAGGTATTGAGACTCCAGAATATGCCCTACCTCACTTTTGTTAAAATAAACTTAAAGATCATCGAATTATTTCTTTTCTGCAGCTAACTCTTCAGAATGCTTAGTCTTAGGTTGATCTATTTCATTCTTATAAGAGGTATTGAGATCTTTTTTTTCTTGAAATCTATGAAATTTCTCTTTTACGAGGTTTTCAAAGACGTCTCTCATGCTTTTCTCAGTTGCAGCAGCATTCTTGTAGCGAACCATCTCTTTAGCCATGTATTTTAACTACATTCGAGAGGATTCTATTTCTTAAGTCAGTTTTTATGTTACAGCATCGAGATCATCAAAAGGTTGAAGAGCAGCTAAAACCTCTTCGAATGGCTCCTCAGGAGAGATGAACATTGGGCTAGGTCAAGGTATGAGGGAAAGAAAGGTTGTATTGAGAATACCTTATGGAGATACGACTTCGGAGGTGGCAGGTGCTGATCTTCTACCAAGATTATGCAGTTGATCTTGAATTTCCTGAAAGATGGGATCCTTATCTCCAGCAAGCTCTTGAGACTCATCCAAATTGATAAGGCTATAATGATCAAAGTGGTCATCGCCTCGATCATCATCTAAAGCCACAGTTTCTTTATGTTGATTGACAACGTATTCAACACTTACTTCATTTTCTTTTTGTTGACTTAGTTGACGCTCTACGACCACAATGTCATCACCATCAAAAGTCACATTTTTGACAGTTTCCACAGTTTTTTTTTCTTCTGAGGAATGGTTTTAGTCGTGCATTTATTTTTTGATGGGACAATTGTTTTCTTATTTTTTCAATAAGGCTTGCCTTCTACTTCTTCTTCGATGGTGGGGAAGATACTTTTTTTTTCTCTTCGAACAGTTTGGTTTTGGATTTACTAAAGGGCTAGCATCAGATGTGCTACCTGCCTTTTTATTCTTTTTTGCCTTCTTATTCTAGGGAAGGTGGTTATCCGATTTGTTTCAAATTAGTAAAAATACTTTGCAATCAGGATGGACTAACCTTCTGTCAACATGAAAATGATTGGGTTGCTCAATCAAATTCTCCAAAGGGAGAGCTCCAAACTAGATTGGAAACATATGGTTGTTGAGAAAATCGATAGGTCAGAAAGATGTGTGGAAAACATTGTTTCATTCTTTTTCAGCCCAAGAAACAAGTTTGACAAAGGTATCTAGGCATCATAACAAAGTCATACTAAATAATTTCTTATAGAGGACATCCCTTATAACTAAAAAACCATGTGCTACAAATTCCAACTTCTTAGCTAATATTTTATCAACATGAAGACTTCCCCTAATAATAAACTCATTGATTTTATGCCTCCAATCTTGACCCGCTATTGTGGATATTTTAAAACTTGCCTCCATAATCATCCCCATTTCAAGGCCTATTATTATATAAGGGTATTCTTATATCAAAACCCATGGTTACGCCTCAGATTATGCAATAGTAGCTAAAGAATCAATCATCGCATTTTCAGTCCTTGATAGATGTTCATATTTCACACACTTGAAGAAAGTGTATGTTTCTTTCAATACTTAAAAATATTTAACCAGTTGTTCTTTTCTTGCTTGGAATTGGTGCTGAGCTTTATGTATGTGTAATTGTGAGTCACTTATCAGTCAGAATCTTTTGGCACCATATATTTGGGCAAGTTTTAGCCCAACTATTGCTACCTTATACTCAACATCATTGTTTGATGCCTTGAACCCAAAATGTATTGTTTGGTACATTGAATATCCGAAAGGGGTGGGTAAGTAAATTCCTGCCCCACAGCCCATTGTACTAGATCCTACATTCGTTCGGACTACCCATTCTTTCATAGGCTTATCAATAGAGGATTTCATAAATGGTTGTTCCAAATAAAATTCAACCATGAAATCTGCTATAACTTGTGCTTTGGGTGCAGCTCTAGGACTGGAATCGATATCGTAATCCTAGAATTCCACAGATCACTTGGTCATTCAACTTGATAAATCTGAGTTTTACAGCATATGTTTGAGTGTAAACAAAGTTCAAACAATAATGGAATGTACTTGAATATAAGGTCTCATTTTTATTGCTTCTATCACTAGAGATAATGCTACATTTTCCAACTTTTGATACCTATTTTCAGAATCCAATAAACTATTTCTCAAAACTTGGATATTAATTAAATTCTTTGGTATTTCTCAAAACTTGGAAAAAAGGTGTAGACTTGTCCGATGATTTTGATATAAACATGTTTACACTGCTAGCCTTCCAGTCAATAACTGGACTTCTTTTGTATAATTGGGAGGGTCCATAATAAGCAATGCATTTAACTGCACTAGATCAACTTGAATCCCTCTCTCATTTATAACATACTCCACAATGTTCTGGATTGTATCCTGAATGTGCACTTCTCCATATTTAACTTCAAATTAATTTTTTCTAAGTTAGAGAAAGTTTCTTTGAGATCAAGCAAATGATTATCGTCCTTCGAACTCTTTACCATCATATCATCAATATAAACCTCAATATTTCTTGTAATATTACTGTCAAACGATTTATTCAGTAGACGTTGGTAAGTATGTCCAAAAAAAATTAAAACAAGGGCCATTACCTTATAACAATGCAGCCCGACGTCAGTGATGAATGTAGTATGATCCTTGTCTTTCATACCCAGCAAATGCATCAATGAAATATAATATAATATTTTCAGAATTATAATATATCAATTGATCTATCTGAGGGACATGGAATGGATCCCTCGGACAAAGCCTATTTTAGGTATGTAAAATCAATACACATCCGTCATTTACTGTTTTTATTTTTCACAATTAATGGATTAGCATTCCAGAACAGGTATTGAGACTCCAGAATATGCCCTACTTTTGTTAGCTTGCCTACCTCTTTAACAATAACTTCAAACGTTTCTGCATAAAATGTTTTTCGTCTTTGTCTATCAGGTTCCACATCAGATCGTACAACCAGTTTATGGAAAATAATGCTAGCTGTTACATTTGTTACATCTTCAATACACCACGCACATACATATAAGTTTTTGGAAAAGAACAATAACAATTTTTATTTAATTTTGATGGCAAATTTGCTCAAATCCTAACACTTTTTCCCATCTGGAAAAATTGTACGCTTCAATCTCCTCAATTAGAATAACTAAATTAAGAGTCTCTCTTAGATCATCTATCTTGCTTGAAACCAAAAAAGACCTTACTAACTATTTTTCTTTCTTAGTTTTCACACTTTCCAATGCCTTCGGAGAAATGATAGTAATATAGCATTCTCTAGCCACATTTTGGCTGCTTCGAACAACTTTTACATGGACCCCGACTACGTATTTTAAGCATTGGTGGACTGCTGAAGCAACATCATGCATCCTTGATAGCGAATATCTACCAAAGATGGCATTATAAGGATTTGGGCAATCAACCACTACAAACAATACCCTCATAATATTTTTAAATGGTCTTTTACCGAGGATCATTTCTCCTTTGAACTCCATAACAACATCAGTAGACTTTCTTGTAAATCCCACTATGGTCCCATTTAATCAGAGAATAACGATGGATTTTCTCATGAACTTGTAAGTAGATAGAAACAAAATATTAGATGAGCTTCCAGTGTCAATCAAAATCCTTCGGATTTCTATTCCCTCAGTTACAGCTCAAATCATCACAACATCCTCACGTGGCCCAACGATATTTCTCAAATTTTGCTCATCGAACACAATAAACGGGATATGATTTTCATATAAGCGAGTAAATATTTTCCATCGAACCAAACTTATTGTAATGTTCGGTAATCATCATCGTATTATCTTGATTGGGTGTTGTTTCCATCGCTTCTCTCCGAGCGCTAGATTGTCGTGATTGAGCTCCACCCACATTAGGTATTGATTTGTTTCCCCACTTTGGACTTGACAAATATCATCAATTTCTGTTCTGAGTTATAGTTTGTATTTCGTTTTAAGGAAATAAAATCCTTCGTATCATGCCCCACACCATTGTGATAATTGCAGAATCTAGTATTTTGATTATCTCTAAGAGTCTGACGGAGCAAAATACTTCTATGATTTGACCGGAGACCCTTGATTACTAACACGTGTTACTTGTTTTGAGTATCGCATTCGACAAATACTTTAAACTTATTTACTCATCATTTGGATGTTAAATTTTATTGTTAGACTCATTTTAATATATATATATATATATATATATATATATATATATATTTATTTATTTTAATGACTCTTTGTTATGTTTTTTAAACTTTTCAAAACATACTCAAAAATTGTGAAATACCAAACTTCCAATAGTTTTTTCAAACCTTGTATACGTGATTAAAGTACAATTTCGCACGTACTGAGTGTGAAATATTATACAAATCACGTTACCGGATCGTGCGATTTCGGCTAAAATCATGTACGCCAATGCGTGAATCTGCTCTGTTGCGCACAACTAAAGTGTGGAATGACTACTGGAAATTTTGGTGAAACTTTTTTTCTAGTATCTTTTAGTAGGTAAAATTTAATTTTTTTTGGATTAATCTTTACATTTAGTCCTTACAATGCGAAAATGAACGAGAAAAATAAAGTTCTAAAGTTTGAGTAAAAACAGGTCAAACAACAACTTAGGGAATTCTAAAACTCAAACAATAACTTAGTACATGAAATAAGAGACTCAATAATAATTAAGGACTTCAAGTAATTAAACAACAACAAAATAACGATAACCCATTGTCGTCGAAGTTTATCTGTTATGCCGGTTCAGTTTCATCAACTTTCTTTCTTGTTTCGCAATCATGTAGTCCACCACAACCTCATGCTCTAATTTCTCCCTCTTGGTTAGTATTTGTAATGAACGGTATCCAACCGGTCCTCAGTTAGACTATTAGTGACCAAATAGTTGAACAACTAAAAGCAGTACGGCGTTCCTCGCCGATAAGGTTGACAACTAGGTGTACACGTTATTTTATTAGATATGTCCACCTAGTTTTAACCTTGTCTAAACGTCTTGAAATCTTAGGCACTTTGACGTAGTCCATGTCGTAAAGGAAATACAGTTGGCATATCATTTCCTCAGAATATGATTTTCCCTATTCCTCACTATAGGTTTTCGCCACTTCTACAGAGGCTTTCTTCATATATTCATCTTCTAAAGCAGTCTGATCAGACTTTTTTATTTTTACTTTTTGGTGTGTTTGAGTTTTGTAGGTTGAGTTCTTACAAGAGTAAAACCTCTATTTATTTATATTTCATCACAATATAACTTAATCTAAATAAAACTATTAATACTAGACACGTGTCAGTTGTAGATAACGTAATCCCCTAAACCAATTAGTTTGTGACACCTATTAGATAAGACTATATCATATCCTTTTGTCTATCAGGATAAACCCTCGTGATGCTTTAACGTTTGACTTTGGGTTCGAGTATGGGTCGAGATATAGCATAACCATAAATTAAGTAAAATATACTAAGAGTAAACATTATGGATTCGACGTATACATAAATTAAGCAAAATGAACATCAAGTAAACGAAATTAAGTAATATAACCAAAGAAAACATAATTTAATTATATATAATTCACAAAATATAGAATTCAATAAAAACTAAAACCGTACATAACAAATTAGTCAGTAGAAAATTGTCGTGCTACATACCCAAAAAAGAGCAACATAACTATAGAAGACAAAATGAAAAATTAGTCACACTATCAGTACTGATACGCCAGTCTGAAATACTCCTCTAAAGGCTCACGAAGCTCTTCTAAAATCATCTCATGGACCTCGAATATACCTCGACAAGACGATCCGACAAGTCAAATAACTTAGCCATATTAGTGTCCCCGGATGGGTTTACCGCAACATATGCATCAGATGGGCGAGAATCTGGATCGGTCAGAATGTACTATAAGTGCGACTCGACCCATATAGGGTATAAAAAGACCATACTAGGTAAACCTATCCAGTAAGTATCACCCAGAATTATGAGATCAACTGTATATGACTTTCATGCTCCCCATATACAAACATTCACAAATAGCGTGTTAACACACCGACCTTTACCGCCAGCTTCCAAAACAGATCATAGTGGACCGGGCATCTCCTGAATTTGCCCCAACTTTCGAGGGATGCAGAGAGGATAGTAAGCCTCAATGATATCTCAAGACCTCATTGTAGCGTATATTCAAGCTACATCGTAGAGATGTCTAATATCACGTAAATGCTCATATGCCATAACCCAGACATACAATATAAAAAATAATTTATGTAATCAAATAATTATTTAAATGAAGATAAATATACACGATAAAACTCACATCCTGCTCCCTCAACGTAGATATATTATGTCGAATATTGTCTCGAGTATTTTGGTCTGAACGAAAGTGAGGAGGTGCATATCCACTCATACTCGGTTGAGCGATAACATATGAACTATGCATCATAGTTAAAATGACAACAAAGTGATCGTTTATCCATGTCTCTAACAATGTAACAAAACCAGTAAAATACAATGTCGCATGTAAACAACCTTGACCAAGCTGTACTATAACTAATATAATATTAGTTGACTCCAATTATACCTACCCACAGTCCTGTAGTTCTCAATAAACTTTAAATAATCCAGAGATATATTGTTACCCATCTTGGTAGTCTGAATACAAAAACCAAATAAATGCACTAAATACCCCATTGCCGCTCAAAGAGGCATCTCATCAGAAGTTGTATCATCATGAAACTCGGTAGTCGAGTAAATATCACGCAAATAACAGAGCCACACACGTCTTCCACTACCAGCATGGATACGATCAAGATCCACCTTAAGATCATTATTATGTATACGTAGTAATCGAGCATACCAAACTTTTGTTGAGCTCTACTAGGAAAAGTAACTAGGTCAAAACCCTGCCCTATAACCGGAAGACTGGTGATGGTGTGAACGTCGTCTAGTGTGACTGTCATCTCACCAAAAACAAAATTGAATGTGTTCGTCTCCTAATGCCATCGCTAAAAAAAACCTCTATAATATGAACGTTGGTAGTTCAACGCATAAAATAGTCGAAGACCAAAATACGTACCCATTACCTCTTCTCTCATCCTATTATGTCGAGTAAGATCTCAATTGCGATGAGTATAGTATATCGCATAACGTAACATGCTCTCGCAAACATAATAATTTAAAAAAATTAACCAAATTATACGATATAATTTACTAAATGATAAACCACCAAAACAAACTTATATCATTGTTGAAGGCGCTGTACGCCTCTTGATGTTTGTACTCGTTCATGCCCGAGTACAAGTCTGGAACATGCAGATTGACCCTCCAGAAAAGCTGATCGAGAGTAGCACGTCAGTGTTGAACAACAGGCATATGGTTGCGTTGCTCAACCCTAGCAGACCTTGAACTACGTCCACGCTACTGACTTAGATCATCGGTCTTCGTCTCATGGTCCGATGTCTTAAAGGACATGCTGAAATTACAATAAGCATATTAGTTTATACCAAAAATTATCTCAAACAATTCAAAAACACTGTAATATGTATTGAACGAAAGACGTACACATTGTGCCGTAATAATATAACGAATTGAAAGTATTACATAAAAAAGGAACGATAATTTTCGCACGCATTGTTTGCGCATTTTAGATAAAATCGCACACGTGATTGCGCGATTGCGCACTATTACATCCATAGCTCACTAATACACACTTTAACAATATTGTGTAGTTCGATTTAAAAAAATTTAATTGTTTAATTTTATTTTTTTAATTAAAATTAGAAAAAAAAATAGATCTTTGTATAAGTGACAAGTTATAGTCCATCTCTTATAATTAGAGGTGTCTAATGGTTCAGGAACCATGGTTTAAAGCTGACAATCTGCTTAAGAACTGGCGGTCTACCTGCGAAACTGGCCCATTAGGACTGCAACCCGCCGAGACCGCAACCCGCCGAGACCGCAACCCGCCGAGACCGCATAAGGAGCAACCCGCCGAGACCGCAACCCGCCGAGACCGCAACCCGCCGAGACCGCAACCCGCCGAGACCGCAACCCGCCGAGACCGCGAAACCACGGTTTATTTGTAAAAAACCGGTGGTTTATTGGTAAATATTATGCTGATTTTATTTATTTTATATCCAAAATGTTATATTTAAAAAATATTGAGATTGAATATTATTATAGAATTATTATTACATTTTTGTTAATATTAATTTGTTTTGGTTATTAATATTTTAAGTGTTGTAATTATTATATAGTCTAAAATTTTAAATATTACTTATGTTATTATCATATTTTGAATATTATTATTATTATGTTTTTATATCTAATACAAAGCAAAACTATATCTTATCATGTTAAAATATTACAAATTCTATGGTTATAATTTTAATATTACATTTTGAATTTTATTATTGTGATTTGGTTTTGAATATTACAAGTGTTTGGTTTTATTTTTTAAACCAAAATCATATTTTATCATGCAAAAATATTACAAGTTATATTGTTATAATTTTAATATTACATTTTAAATTTTATTATTGTGATTTGGTTTTAAATATTACAAGTGTTATTTACTATTTTTAAGTTATATTGTTATAATTTTAATATGACATTTTGAATTTTATTATTGTGATTAGGTTTTAAATATTACAAGTGTTATTTATTATTTTTAAGTTATATTGTTATAATTTTAATATTATATTTTGAATTTTATTATTGTGATTTGGTTTTAAATATTACAAGTGTTATTTATTATTTTTAAGTTATATTGTTATAATTTTAATATTACATTTTGAATTTTATTATTGTGATTTGGTTTTAAATATTACAAGTGTTATTTATTATTTTTAAGTTATATTGTTGTAATTTTAAAATTACCTGTTGAATATTATTATTGTGATTTGGTTTTAAATATTACAAATGTTATTTATTATTTTTTAAACCAAAATCATATTTTATCATGGTAAAAGATTACAAGTTATATTAAAATATTTAATATTACAAATGCTAAAATATTACAAGTCATATTAAAATATTTAATATTACAAATGCTAAAATATTACAAGTCATATTAAAATATTTAATATTACAAATGCTAAGATATTACAAGTTATATTAAAATATTTAATATTACAATTGCTAAAATACATTTTTTAGTCTCTTGTCGCTAACCACTTTTTTAAGTCGCAAAACTTTCTCAACAGTAGCTGCAATTTGTAATGGATCTCCCAAAACTTGTCCTCGAGTCTCACGATTAACCTTACTTAACGCAGCAGCAATCAAATCGACCATCTTCGTCTTCGTACTAAGACTTTGTTTAGGAACAACGGTCTTACTCTTAGTCTTGGTTATAGTTGGGTGTTTGACACTTCGTGTCACCTTGTCGACCATTTTAGAACTAAAATTTGGTTTGGCGGTCTTACTAACAGTCGTACGTGTAGTACTAACAAGTTTGAAGTTTCGCCTCTCCTTATTAGAAATTTTCAAACTAAAATTTTGTTTGAGAGTCTTACTCATATTTGTAGGTTCAGTAGCACATTTGATGCGTCGTGTGATCGGATCCCTCTCGGGTGGAGGAGACATCATAAAAGAAGAAAATTCCGAAAAATCAGTTTTCGGAGTTGCTTGTCCTAACCTGTTGTTGAAGCCACAAGACGGCATTGGAAATAGGAAATGAGAACAAATAATAACTAATACAAACTAATAACAATTTTTTTTCGAAAAAAAAATCTAACTATTTCGAAAACAGAAGTACGATATGTAAAATACAAAAGTTAAGCTTAATAACAAAATCTAGAACAAGTTGAGAGATTTAGAGAGTTTATAGTAGATTTAGAGAGTGTGTGAGGTTGGAGTTGGGATCTCCTCTATATATAGGGGAGACCCATATTTTTTTTTTTTTGAAAAAACCGATTTTTTTTTTTCGTCCAGACCATCCGGATGGGCGTCCGGATGGTCCGGGCAGACGGTCCGGGGCATCCGGACGGTTTCGCCCGGACGCCCGGACAGGAAAATCGGACCATCCGGATATCGATCCGGATGGTCCGGTTGAAACCGGGGCATCCGGATGGTTCGCCCGGATGCCCCGGATGACCAACGGCTAGTTCAAACGAACTAGCCGTTGGATGAACCGGGGCATCCGGACGGTGCATCCGGATGCCCCGGTTCATCCAACGGCTAGTTCGTTTGAACTAGCCGTTCGCGCGGACCATCCGGATTGTTGGCCGGATGGTCCGCTTGATGACGTCACGGATGACGTCAGCAATCTGTGACTGATTTTTTTTAAAAAAATATTTTTTTTTTATAAAAAATTTAATTTTTTTTAAAATGTAAGCATTTTAAACTATTAAAAATAATCAAAACTTTATATATAGGATTTCGCGCACTAATATTTAAAAAAAAAAATTAAAAAAATTATTTAAATAGGAAATTCGAACTATTATTTTAAAAAAAATAAAAATCTATAAATAAATTTTTCGAACTATTAGTTTTTAAATAATTTTAGTACTTTTATGAAAAAAATATATATTAAATTCTCTAGATTAATGAAAGAAATTTTATATTATAAACCCTTCTTTTTTTTCTAGTTTATTGAAATAAATTTTATATTATTAGCAAGTTAATTTGGAACATAATAGATAGTTTATATTGTTGTTGATGTTAATCTCCTAAATAAATATATTTAATTAATTATATTTAATTATGCCATCATAATATAATTTCTTTTTAGGAACCAAATTACAGATAGTTAATTGAAACACATTTGGTATTTTTGAATTTATTTCACAATCAAATTACATGTGTTTATGCAATTGGAACATAATCCAAATTTATACAATTTTTAAAACTTTAAATTTATACTTCAAAAATTAAATACTTCAAATATTAAATTTATACTTCAAATGTTGTAAATTTGTAATCAAAATACAATTAGATGTACTTATTTTATTTAATATCTACATAATATTAAATAAAATATCTTAAATACATAAATATAATTAGAAAAGAAAACGTATCAAAATCAAATTACAATTATTTTTTAAGAATGTAATTGATGATTATAAAATTTCGATTAAAATGATAACATATTTAAATTAAAATACATGAAATAGAATAATTAACTCAATTATTGAAATTAGATTCAATTAACACTTACAAATTAATTTTAAATAACATTATAATATATTCTGATAAACGGTTCTTAAATGGTTAAATGGTTTGGCTGATGGTTTGAACTGGTAAACGGCTCTTAAATGGTTCGTCTGGTGGTTTGAACTGGCGGTTTAACTGTGAAACTGGCCCATTACGACTGCAACCCGCCGAGACCGCAACCCGCCGAGACCGCATAAGGAGCAACCCGCCGAGACCGCAACCCGCCGAGACCGCAACCCGCCGAGACCGCAACCCGCCGAGACCGCAACCCGCCGAGACCGCAACCCGCCGAGACCGCAACCCGCCGAGACTGCAACCCGTGGTTCAGACTTAAACGGTGCGGGTTGGTGCTGGTTCAAACCGTTTGACACCTCTACTTATAATGAAACTTATCTCATTAGAGCTTAGCACGGAAAAGAAAGTTGTTTAATGATGCCTATCGAAAATGGTAATCGGAAGATAGTAGGGTCGCGCCGCTTTAGAGAATCCAGCTGCTTCGTGATTTTTCTTTGAAGAGGTAATTCCGAAGATAACTTTAGTTTCGCACCGCATCCAGCTGCTTCGCTTCGTGATCTTTATTTGATCTGGTGCCGCTTTAGAGAATCCAGCTGCTTCGTGATTTTTCTTTGTAAAGGTAATTCCGAAGATAACTTTAGTCTCGCACAGCCTTGGAGAATCCAGCTGCTTCGTGATTTTTATTTGATCTCGCGCCGCTTTAGAGAATCCAGCTGCTTCGTGATCGTTATCAGAAAGGTTAATTACTAAAAATAACTTTAGTTTCGCGCCGCTTTAGAGAACCCAGCTCCTTTGTATCCTCCCTCTCTCTTGCACCCACCAGCTCCTTTGTATCCTCCCTCTCTCTTGCACCCAGCAAGTACTTTTCGCAAAACCAAACCGCAAAATACTCCACACCCAAAATTTATTAACACAACAAATCTTGAATCTATCCATCTTTCCTCCAATCGCCAGAGAATTGGGAACTGAGCAACGTGATCTTGTTGCCAAAGTTAATGATGTTTGGCCAAGTTTACAAAATGAAAGTGAAAACCATATAATGGAGAAGCAAAAAGATGTTGACAAAAAAGAAGACCCAAATATATACAGACGAGATTTGGTGAGAAGCCGCAAATATAATGCAATTGGATTTGTGAGTGAAGTGGCTGGTGATTCAGCCTCCGAGGGTGCTCTTGAGGCCGACCAGGTGAGGGTGCTCTGGATGGCTGAGGCTGACCCTGTGCAACACATAAATGATATCTCTCTTGTCGACCGGGGATTTATGCACGGGGAGTATGTTGCTTCCGCTTCAGACCGGACCGGACAAGTGGGTGTTGTTGTGGATGTTAATATCACTGTTGATTTATTATCTACTGATGGCTCATCTGTCAAAGATATCTCATCCAAAGACTTGAAACGTGTGAGGGATTTTGAATCGGGAGATTATGTGGTCAATGGTCCCTGGCTGGGTAGGGTCGATGAAGTATTAGATGACGTGACTGTGTTGTTTGATCATAGTTCCGTGTGTAATGTCATGCGTGATGTTTCCAAAAATACTCTCAAAGATGATGGTGATCTTCCATATTTGCCAGGCCAGCTTCTAAGGTTGCGGAAACGAAAACGAAATCGAAATCGGGTGAAAGGTACTGTTACTAAAGTTACAACTGCATTTGTAGATGTTCATTGGATTGCATCTGCTGGCTTTGGGCCAGATTCTTCTACTACTCCACTGAGAAGGCAAAGTCCAAAAGATTTGAAATTGTTATCTTGCTTTACTCATGCTACTTGGCATGTAGCTCATTGGTGCCTTCTTCCTTCATTATCTCAGCCGGCCTCCATTTCCTTACAAAATCGTAGGTCTAAACTAAAAATTCATGAATCCGATAATAATGAGGTGGATCATAGTCGGCTCGAAGTTGATTGTGATATAGAAGATACAGTAGAGGAGTCAGATGGAAATGCTAGATATTTGAATTGTAATCCAGGGCTAATTGCTAATAAAAAAACTTCTATAAACAAATTAGCTCTTGAGGCAAACTCATGTAGTAGTTCAGCAGTTTCAAAAGAACCTCCCCATGAACCTTGGTCACTTCATCGCAAGAAGATCCGTAAAGTTTTAACGAGGAAGAAAATGAAGGCAAGAAAGAAAGAGGAAAATTTCGAGAGAGCGCATTTAATTACTAATACCAAGACTAGTGTCGATATTGCTTGGCAGGATGGTACAACAGAGCGTACTCGAAGTTCTATCACATTAATTCCGATTGAGAGCCCTGGTGATCATAATTATGTCTCAGAACAATATGTTGTGGAGAAGGCATCCGATGGGGATGACGGTGCTACTGAACCAAAGCGTGTTGGGGTTGTGAAAAGTGTTGATGCAAAAGAGCGTATAGCTCGTGTGAGGTGGTTGAAACCAGTTGCCAAGGCAGAAGATCCTAGGGAGTTTGACAAAGAAGAGATTGTGAGTGTTTATGGATTAGAAGGACATCCGGATTATGACTATCGTTATAGAGATGTTGTAGTTCGGCTGTCAGCAGTGTCTCTTTCTCATGAGACATCTGCTGCTGCAGACTCATTCGGTGAGACTAACGCACAAAGTGCTGCAGATGATATCAAAAGGGAGGAGAAGAAGCGTCCAAGATCTGACAAAGTTGGGGATGCATCAAGTAATGATCCTTGTAACTATTTTTCAAATCTTTCTTGGGTGGGAAATATTACAGGCCTGAAAGATGGTGATATCAAAGTCTCATGGCCTGATGGGATGATATCAAAGGTCGGTCCTCAAGAAATTTATGTTGTTAAACGAGGGAGTGAAGTTATTGATGCTCCAGCTAGTTGGGAAACAGTTGATGATAACGAGGCTGCTGCCCTTGAGAATTTTGAAAAAGAACACGGTCTACAGGATTCGACCGACATACTAGTTCAGAAGGAAGACAATCCAGAGAATGAATCTGGAAACAATGCGGCAAGTGGATTATCTTTACGTGGACGAAGAAGTGTAGATTCGGCATCAACAGATTTTAGAGGAGAATTGTTGAACTCATCTGAAGGAAGAGATGCAGTGGAGGAGTCCACTTTACGGAACCTAAATGTTCGTAACAGTTATAGTTTTAAACCGTTTGACATATCAAAAGATTCACTGGATCATCATTTCCTTGGGGCAAATGGACAGAACAACAGAAGAGAGTGGTTCAAGAAAGTTCAGCAAGATTGGAACATCCTTCAGAAGAATCTACCTGATGGGATCTATGTACGAGTATACGAGGAACGAATCGATCTCTTGCGAGCAGTAATAGTTGGCGCATACGGTACACCTTATCAAGATGGTCTCTTCTTCTTTGATTTTCATCTTCCTCCAGAGTATCCTGATGTACCCCCGTCTGTATATTATCACTCTGGTGGTTGGAGGATTAATCCAAATCTGTACGAGGAAGGTAAGGTGTGTCTTAGCCTACTAAACACATGGAGTGGAAGAGGAAATGAAGTATGGGATTCAGCATCATCTAGCATCCTTCAAGTTCTAGTATCACTCCAGGGGCTTGTCCTGAACTCAAAGCCATATTTTAATGAAGCTGGGTACAATAGACAGATTGGAACAGCCGAAGGAGAGAAATACTCACTTGGGTACAATGAGAACACTTTCCTACTTAACTGCAAAACCATGATGTATCTCATGAGGAAGCTTCCGAAGAACTTCGAAGAGCTTGTCAATGAGCATTTCAAAAGACGTGGTTACTTTATCTTGAAGGCTTGTGATGCCTACATGAAGGGCTGCTTAATAGGGTCTCACACTAAAGATGTCGCTTTAAGTGACGAGCACAGCGATAATTCTACTTCGGTTGGCTTTAAGCTGATGTTAACAAAGATCATACCAAAGCTATCCGCCGCATTAACTAATGTTGGAGCTCATTGTCATGAATTCAGTTTACAACAATGATAGTGTCTTCTTCGTAACCACGTATCCGTTTCAAGGTTAGTCTTTTGTTTGATGTTTGTCCTTTGTTTGTTGGCTTTGAGATTGGAGACGTTCTTTTGTGATATCTTGAAGCCATTTATAAACTTCCTTAGCTGGTTTCATGGAGAGATCTTTTTGTCATATGGAAATCTCCGCTGCCTAAATTTATTGTCTTTTATATTTTATATTAAGTTTGTGCTGTATTTTGAATTAGTTATGTTTTTGTTTTTTATATTTATTTTAAAAATATTTTAAATTTTGGATTGTTACACAAAAAAATTCAATACATTAGATCTAATAATTTTAAATAACTGCCTACTAAAATTAGCCTTGATATAAGTAAAGATTTTAAAACAAAAAAACTTATCATAGACATCAAATTTTTTTTCCCCCTTTATTTATATGATCGCCAAAAACTTCTTTACATATGTTTTCATAAAAAAATCTGATTAGTTTCGATCAACACCTATGTCAGAAAAAAAAGTAAAAAAATTGTATTTACGATTATTTTATTGTTTTTAAATCCAGTTTTCATTTTTTGTTTCTTTTATAAAATTAGAGTTTCAAAATAAATTTATTTCGATTTTTCGGTTACCAATTTGTAATATATTCATCTTTTTTTTTCGCATATGTTTTCAATGACATTTTTTACTTATTTATTTTGTAGAAGAGAATTTATTTTGTCTTTCTTTATCAACATATATTGCTTACTTAATTTTTTTGTTATAGTTTGAAATGATTACCGATAAAAATAGAGTCCATAAATACTTTATAGTTTTCCATTAACTATAGCTTCGAATTAAATTTGTACGGTTCCGCATCTAAAAAAAATGTGTCCCTCATCTATTTTGTATGTTTTCATTTAGGTCTGCATTATTTACATAGTTATGCATATATTATCATTATAATGGTTTCGCATCATATATATATATATATATAGAGTTGTGCATTTATCATGATCATAGTTTCATATCATTTTACAAACGGTTTTGCATCTATCATCAATTAAATGGCTTTTTATATATGGTTGTGCATCTATCATGGTACATCGTTTCACATCATTTACAATGTTACGCATCTATCATCGTTGATTCGTTTCACATTATTTGTTTGACCTCGCGTGCATTGTCTTGTCCCTCTTTAATCAAAACATCTATGGTATCTCATCTACTTTTTAAGTATAATCTTGTCAATATTACAGGAAAAATGCCTCCAAAACCTTGTTTCTTCAGGTCAAGCCTATTTGCCTTCATAAAATTGATTAAAAACATCAAAAATTAAACCGAATCACTTGAAAGTAACGAAAAAAAACCATTTTATTCCCTTATAAATGGAAGGTACCGGCTCAGTAAAATAGAAGAACTCCTTAAAAAATAATTAGGATTTTATTATAGAAATGATTAAAAACTTATAACGATAGTAAAATCAGCATGCCTTTGATAAAGTTACCATAGAACGCATATCAAAGGAAAAAAATGATCAAGAAGCTCTTGTCAAGAAATACGATGATGAGGTGACTTCTCTCAAAGCTTAGGCTACACAAGATACGAATGAGGTATAATATGCATATGTTGATAAGATCTTAGCTTCCCTAGATATATGGGATGCCTCAATCAAATACAACATTGTTTTAGAACTTCACAAGGTATTCCCTACGTTAGTCATTGGGTATTTGTGGGAGCTAGTTCCAGAAAATATTATGGCCCAATGATATGCCTAAAGCTAATCAATTAGGTATATATGTAGATTCACCTAGTGACGGTTCTGATGAAAGTGACGCAAGGGACTCTGGAGGTGGGATGAAAAAGAAAGCACTGATGGGGACGAGCCTGAAGGCTAGTAAATTTTGTGTTAATATTTTAAGCCCTTAGCTTATGTAAGACATTTTTTTTATTTTCTTGCTCAAATTTCACCAAGTCCTTGATTTGTGCATGGCATTTTGTAATGTTGATTCAAATTTTTTCTTGTAAGTCCTTTTATAACTTAAGGCATTTTGTACCTTTAGTGAAATTTACTTTCAATTTCCTTTACCTTCTAGTTGTTTCATCCATTCGAATGTGGTCTATTCGAAGGCATAACAAATACTTTGATCATTCGGAGGTATATATGACAAATACTTTGACCATTCGAAGGTAATCCATTTAAATTTATATAAAGTAAATACTCTAACCATTCAAAGGTAATCTATTCGAAGACATATAAAACAGATACTCTAACCATTCGAAGGTAATTCATTTGAAGGTGTCCATTCAAAAGTATGTAATTTTTTTTATAATACCATTCAAATGAAATCCATACGAAGATA
The DNA here is from genome assembly GCA_036936605.1 of Limnanthes douglasii subsp. nivea. Taxonomy (NCBI): domain Eukaryota; kingdom Viridiplantae; phylum Streptophyta; class Magnoliopsida; order Brassicales; family Limnanthaceae; genus Limnanthes; species Limnanthes douglasii. Next base: position 273,004,949 of record JAUPFV010000001.1, on the reverse strand, counting down.
TATATAACAAATACTTTAACCATTTGAAGGTAATCCATTCGAAGGTAATCCAGTCAAAGGTATATACAACAAATACTTTAACCATTCAAAAGTAATCCACTCGAAGTTATATAAAACAAATACTTTGACCATTCAAAGGTAATCCATTCGAACAAGTATAAGAAAATACTTTGACCATTCGAAAGTAATCTATTTAAAGGTACATACAACAAGTATTTTGACCATTTGAAGGTAACCAATTAAAAAGTATATAAAACAACCCGAGTAAGTAAGAAATATAAGAACTTGTTTAAGGAAAATGTGATAAATTAAAAATGATTCGAACACCTCATCAAAAAATCCCCTCCCCGTCAGCGTAGGAAAAAGTATGTTCCTCAAATATTTACATGCATACAAAAGCAACATAAACAGAATAAACATACTATACAACTACTCAAGATAAAGCCTTAAATGTTCAACATTCCTTGGATGCCGTAGAGAGTTACCTTCTTGATCAATTATTCGATATGTTCCAGTCCTGACCCTTTCACTCACAGTATATGGCTCTCTTAATTTGGTGCTAGCTTTCCAAGTTTTTTTATCTTTGGTTTGTAAAAATACTTTCCTTAAAATATTATCCCCCACTTCTAACTCTCTTATTCCAGTTATAGATACACACTTCCTTCGCATCAAGACTCGATAATGCACAGTTCTTAAGTGAGCTTTGATTTTTTTTTTTCAATCAGGTCTAATTGAGCTCTTATAGATGTATCATTATCATCTTTGGAAGAGTTTTGAATTAAGAAATATGGGAGGGTGGACTCGATTGGTGTTACCATCTCTATTCTATAAACCAAAGTAAAAGGATATTATTGAGTGGCAGTTCGAGGAGTAGTTCGGTAAGCCCATAATATTTATTGTAAGTAATTTGGTCATTTTCTCGCCGCTCGCTCTAAATTCAATCTTAGACCCATCATAATAGTTCTATTAACAACCTCTATTTTCCCGTTATATTGAGGGTGAAATCGTGAGGAAAAACAATGTCGAATTCCTCTGGAGGTACATAAAATCTATATGTCTCTATTATCAAACTGGGGGCCATTTTCTACCTTAATACTTCTAAAGATACCAAATCTGCAACATATATTTGAGATGATGAACTTGATCACTACTTTAGAGGTAGTTCCAAAGAGAGGTGCAACTTTAGTCCATTTAGATAAATAATCCACTGTTAGTATAATAGTTTGACATCTTCCCGATGTCATAAGTAAAAGTCCCACTAAATTAAGCCCCCATCTATCGAATGGTACCGCTTTTAATATTGAATCCATAGGGAATCTGGGAACATGTATTGAATTTCCAAACCTTTGGCACTGGTCACATCGTTTAATTAATTCTTTAGCATTTGTAATGATGGATGGACAATAATACCATACTAGTAAAATCCTTTTTGTTAGAGATTTATATCCACAATGGATTGAGGCTTCCCCATCGTGCAATTCCAATGAATCATCTGAGACTCAGCTTTTTCTTGATGAAGTGCGTAACGCCTTGAAATTTCTATACAGAGCATATAAATTGATAAAAAATAAGAATAATATTAGTTGAAAATATAATTCAAGAGAATGAAAGTGGAAGACTACGATTAATCCTCTAGATTAAGTTCAATTGAGATGGGTTGGCTTCAGATATTTATTTGTCGTTCTCCCAAGCTGCTAAGATGAAGAAAATTTTTTGTCCCTAAAATTTGTCTGTCTCTAGTTATTCATCGACGATCTTCAATTCATCATCCAATGTATAATAATAGAAAGGAAGCATTGGTCCCTTCGACAGTTTGGTTAAGGAAATGAAATCCCTAATGCAGAGCGGAATTTTGGACAAACGAGAAGCCATGATCACATAGAGAAGTGTGAACCATTGATTTGGGGTCACCTGAGTTGGACATAGATCCAAAAGTTTGAAGTATTCAACTATCATGGGGTCCAATGGAATCTGAACGCCCCAGTTGATGATCTCTGGGTAAACCACTAGTTCATCTTTTCTGCAATCTAAAGGTGTTCCCCCTTCTTTGGGAATACAAAGTGTAATATTGTCTCCCATTCCCTATTGCTTGTTTAGATCAACTACTTGGCTCTCGTTGTAATATGTATATAGAACATTCTTCAAATATAATATGTAATGCGCTTTAAGAGGCCTTAAGTTCTCACCTACTGACACACGCAACTCGTTCGAATATTGTGACAAGAACTTTCTTTTTTCTTGTTTTACGAACCTTTCCTTTTGAAGTATTTTCTGACTCTTTCGAAGCCTCTTCCTCTGTTTTAGCTTCGTTATTTGACTATGTAGCTTCAGAATCAAATTCTTATTTAGATGCCTCGTCCATCAGTTGAGGAGGATCACTTGAGGGATTTTGTTGAGACGATGTTGTTGTCTCAACAATCTCCCTCTAGAGAGGAGAAGTGGTTGTTGGAATCAAAGCAACATTAATGTTCGAGGTGACATCGACATCATCACCCACTTCTATGAAAGTTTTTCTTCTTGGATTTTAAAGAAGGTAAGTTTTTGGAGGATTGGTTGAGGAATGAGTCTTCGGATTTATTTGGAGAAAATTTGCTCACTTCACGACTGATTTGAGATGATGATCCAGTAAAAGAGGGTGACATTCAAAGTGTCTTTGGTGTTCGATTTTTTATGATTTATTTTCTTCTGTGAGATGAGAAGGTGAAAAAACAGGAGTTTTGGAAGGATCGAAGTTACCATAATATATTGTCTTTGTGGACAGAGCACAAGGAGCGTTTTTATTAGTCCAGCTGCTTTGTAATTATCTGCTCTTTCACTAATACAGAAGTAGTCGTAAGCTCCGAAGACTTTGCTATCTGATTTTGGTGATTTAGGTTTTTTTGGGAACTATGGCTTTAGATCTTATAGTCTTTTGATGCTTTCTCATAAACTAGTTGAAGATTGAACGAAAAAGTTGAGTTTTTCGGTGAAGGTAGCCAACAGATTCAAGAAACCGTTAAAAGTAGCAAGTGAATTTTAAGTTTCTGTAGTTTCTCTCTCAAGGAATTTTGTTTGTGAATCAAACAATGGGTCACAGTGATATTTATAAGAAGATAAAAGAAGTTTCGAGAAGTGGAAGATGTGGACAATGATTGGATAGAATATAAAGCGTTTGTATAGATGAGGATCTAACGTCTGTCACGCGATTGATCTAGTGACAACCTAATGCCTAGGGTATCATCATTTTCTAAGAAGTAGACTTGGTATCTAGAGTTTTACCATGTACATGGCTTCTGCTTCGAACTATAATGTAAGGAAGTTATTTTCAGTTAAAATATTTCGATGCACTTAACTTGAATTATGAGATAACAACACATTCGAAGAAGTCCATATTGTAGATAAGGGGATTTTCTTCACCATCAAAGATTTTTTAGGCTAGTTAGTTCTCATTCATTTAATTACATGAGAATTAAAGGGTTACTGATAAGGAAATAGAATTTCAAGGACTAAAATGTAAGGAATATAACTTATTATGACAAATTGTATAAGTATAGGAGAAAATTAGAACTTTATATTCTAGTCGAGGATCAACATGCAATTACCCCATTTTTGTAACTACTTCAGTTGTAGTTAAGTCTTTGCGCCTCTATATAAAGGTCAGAGCTTATCTTATAAAGGGTCTGACTTTTTTGAGATATATCACTTTTACCATTCATCTTTCTCTCTCTACAACATAATTTTCTATTTACATTCTGACTTCTCTCGATTTACTTAGACGATTCAAATATTCAACTGATCATCAATGATCATCATAATCAGGAAGATTTTAAACATGATATGGACTATGGAAGTTGAAGCCATGTTCATAATAATAGTAACGATATGGTAGTCATTCATTATTCAAATAATCCAAGTATATTTATCATTATCATAAAGTTGACTCAGAAGAATTGTATCGTTTGGTGCAGAGTTATTAAGCTCTCTCTTGTTGTCAAACATATTTTAAGTTTCATTGATGGAAGATCCATATAACCATTGTTGATTTATACTGAGTAAGGTAATTGGAATCAAGTTAATAATATGATTTGTTCTTAGATCATCAATTCCCTATTTGATCCCTTAAATAAACAATTTGTATTCTTAGATAATGCCAAAGAATTATGAGAAGAGATACCTCAAAGGTACAAATGATACAGTGGACTAATGATTTATGAACTAAAAAAATAAATCAACATTTTATCTCAAATAAACTCTAGTGTGGTTGACTATTTTTTGAAGCTCAAGTGCATGTGGGATAAAAGAAACACTATTACAACATTTCTAGTTTGCAAGTGACAGAAAATGTGATTATGACATGTACTTGGAATTAACTAAAAGATAAAAAGAAGACAAGTTGATGTAATTTCTTCTTGGTCTTAATAAAATCTTCGAGAGAGCCAAATACCAAATCCTCTTGATGGAATTAACTAAAAGATAAGAAAAAGACATGTTAATGCAATTTTATTAGTCTTAATGAAAGCTTTAGAGGATCCAAATATCAAATCCTCATTATGGATACCATGCATTCTATCAATAAAGCCTATGCTCTTATACCTTATATTGAAACAAAAACAAGGTTGAAGAATCGCAATTCAAAATCCTTTAATGATAATTCTACTATTATGGTAAAATGATATCAAGCCTAAGGTAAAAGACACTTAGATAAAGAAAAGTAAGACTACTTGAAATGTAGTTATTGTCTTCATAAAGGTCATACCAAAGATAACTGCTTCAAGATAAAATGATAACATGATTATTGGGACAAAAAGAATCCAAAAAGAGAGATTGACATAAACAAATCTACAACATACTATGTCGAAAATCCTTTGGATAATGGTTTTGAAGAAACAAATGACACACAAACCTAATGTATATTTTCGTGAATGTGGAGCAAGATTTAGAAATAATTCTTGCACATGGAGGAAAACCAAAAGATAGTGAAAGAATAGCGAGTGTAAACTTTGCAAAATTTTAAAACATTTCAGGTATGTCTCCATCCAATGAATTTAAGAATGCAAGTAAGAAAAGTAGTTTTTGGATTGTTTGATACAAGAGCATCAAACCATATGTGTTGCGATCCATTTTTTTTCTAAAATTTATCCTCTTAAAACACCTTCATACTTTAAATTACCATATGGTTTCATCAAAATAGTATTTTTTTAAAGGAAAATTAAAGTTCATAATAAACTAGTTCTATAAGTCTAGCTAAATGTACAATATTTTAAATTCAATTTACCATTCATAAGTAAATGCATAGCTTCTTCATTTGTTGTTTTTAGTTCTTAAATGAGCATTGATTTCTTGAGGACCAACACTATAAACAAGTGCTTGGAGTTGAAAACAATCGAAACGAACTATATCTTATTGATAATCAATCATTCAACCAAATCTCTATTGAATCTCCTTATTATAAACTTTATTTTTTATTTTTCTAATATTATTTATTGTAGTTATTGTAATAAAGTCTGATATATGGCATCTTAGGCTTGACCATTTTTCAAATGAAGTTTTAAAGCTTTTGAATGTAACACATTTCATTGATGAAAATAAAATTTATGGTATTTTCTCTTTGGCCAAACAATACATAATATTTTTTTTACCACTTCTAAACACATAAATATTTCTCCTTCTAGAACTTCTGTTTCTCTTAAAGCTATTGATTTGATTTATTTAGATGTTTGGGGACCCGATAGTGTACAAGTATTACTAGACAATTTTGTTTTTTGATAATAGTGGATGATTACACTAGATGTACTTGGACTTTTTGCTTAAAAGTTAAGGAACAACTTTTTTAATTTTCAAACATTTTATTTTCTTGTATCAAACTTAGTTTAGTATCAAGTTCAAGATATTAAGATTCAATAATGGCATAAAGTTTCTCAATCAAAACATGTCTTTTTCTTTCTAATATTGGGATCATTCACCGAAGCTCGTCATTATACTTCTCAACAAAACGACATTATTAAAAGAAGACATACGAATATACTTGAAACTCCCATATCCGTCGTGTTTCAATATAATATTCCAAATTTGTTTTTAGGCAAATCAATCCTCATAACCACTCACCTTATTAACCGAATTACATCTCATATTCTAGGATTGAAGTCACCTATTAAGATGTTAACTGGAATTACACCTAATGTAGCTAACCTAAAAGTCTTTGGTTGCATGTGTTTTGCCTCGATCAATCGAAAAATTTATGATAAATTTGCTCATATAGCTTACAAGGTTGTGTTTGTGAGATATTAATCAACTCAAAAGAGATATAGGTTATATAATTTACAAACTCATAGGTTACTAGTGTCAAGGGATGTTAAATTTCAAGAATAAAATTTTCCTTTCAAAACTAACGACATTCATGATTCTGTTCCTACTCCAATTATTAATCATTTTGATAAACAAAATATCGTGCTACTTAGATCAACAATACCACCCAATAATATTTTATCTTATGATCATAGTTCTACTAATGATATTTATAGTCCTTTATGTTTTAAATGAAAGTGTAATTCCATATGTTTGTCATGGTAATGCTTTAGATACACATGTTACCATCAGGACTAGTACTATGATTAAACAAAAACCAACATGGCTCAAAGATTTGTATTTCAAACATGACGTTAAATATGCATCTTTTAAAAAAATTATTCTCCATATGTTTCTCTAACATTTCGTTATATAAATAATTATGTTCTTGATTGATCACACATGAACTTTTTGTCAAATATGTTGTCCAAAAAGAACCTAAATCTTATGAAAAAGGAATTACAAGCCTTAAACTCTAATAATACTTAGGAGTTATTTGATCTACTCCATAACAAAAAAAGCTATAGAGTCTAGGTGAGTTTTAAGGTTAAAATAATATTTTTGTTTGTTTTTTTCGTAGTGGTTTAGCCAAATTATGATCAACTTTAAAACGCAATTTTTTATTGCTTTTAATGCCATTATCATGATAATGTTTTTTCGTATTGGTTTGGCCATATTCAGCTCATGTCGTTCAGTTACGTCCTACTGCTTCTAGAGAAGCAGGTTAGAAAAATGTTCGAAAGTATGCTTGGGATCCATTGTTGTGGGTGAATTGGCGGCACCTTGGTGTTGAGGTTAGTACTGATGCGATGTACTCTGTTTGGGTAAATAAGAACTTGTGGTTCATAGTGACTAATCCTGCTTTGGTTCATGATGATGGAGGGCCTCAGATGCACACTTAGGACGGCGTAGATCCCGAGGGATATGATCAGTTCGCCGAGTTTATGCCACGACTAGCCACACTGTCGTATAATGAGTTGTTAGATGTTTCGACTGAGATAACCATGATTGTTGAGAGATTTAGACGTCGTTGAATTTTATGTTAGTATGACCGATGCTTAGGACTTGTATCAGTACGAGTACTAGATCGATGTTTTTTTATTGTTGGTACATTTTCAGGACTTGTATTAAGATCTTTACGTGCTTATAGTCAGTACGTTATTTATGGTTTTTGATTTTTTGCTTTTATGTTGTTGTATTTTTGAGTAAGTTATTTTTAGCATGCTATCATTACGACAACATTCCTCAATTTAATAATAAATAAATTGCTTCATTTTGCGCTTCAAAGAGGATAAAATAATGTTTTCCACACCCTTTCATTCCCAAGAAAATGGACAAGTAAAGGTGACAAACAGATCTATTTTAGAAGGTTCGAAAAAGAATTTGACCGGAGCTGCAGAAAAATGGCCTAATTATTTGCAGAAGTTGTTATGGGCTTATCGAACAACCCCGAGGGAAACTACTAAAGAAACTCATTTTGCTTTAGCATATGGAATGGATGTTGTTAGTCCTCTAGAATCTACATTTCCTTCTTTTAGAGTAGCTCAATACTCCGAATGCCTAAATCATGAAGCTAAAAAAACAAGTTTGGATTTGATTGAAGAAAAAAGAGTTCGAGCTCACCTGAACATGATTAATTATCAAACTCTTATAAGAAGTAGATATACTTCGAGGGTGAAAAAGAGGGAGTTTAAGGTGGGTGACAAAGTGTTAAGAAAGGTATTCCTCCATACTAAGGAAAAAAGCCTCAGTAAGATGGCCCAAAATTGGGAAGGTCTTTATATGGTTATTGATAAGATAAAGCCATGTTCTTATCGCCTTTGTGATAATAAGAGGATGATGGTTCAACATCCTTGGAATATAAAATATCTAAAATTATATTGGGAGTAACTATGTTGTATTTTGAAATTATTTTCTTTGATTGATTAGCGCACTCTTTCCTGCCCTGTTGGCCCAAAGAGGTTTTAATGAGGCACTATGTACATATCCAAAGTTATCAATAAAATGTATTTTTTGGCCAATGGCGGTTTACAAATACTTGTTTAAACTATTTTGGTAACTAGTCAAAATTAATCATCTTTGAGGTTGACTAATAGTAGAATATTCTGAAGTGTTGATTATACTTTTCGAAGAAACAACCATATTCGAAGTGCTACATTATCTAAACGCACTATTATATTCAAAGTGCAACGTTCTTTAAACGTACGATTATATTCGAAGTGCTACATTCTCTAAACGCACTATTATATTTGAAGTGTTACGTTCTCTAAACGCACTATGATATTCGAAGTGATACGATCTCCAAACACGTAATCATATTCAAGGTTCTATGTACAATGTTATTCAAAATATCATGTTGCATTTTCACTTCGAATAACTAATATAAATAATAGGTATAGGCAAAATAAAGGATAAACAAAATCCTTTTGTCATTAAATTCGATTCGATGAGAATATAGTAATTTCTTAGATGTCAAATGAAAAGGCATGTATTAAAAACAAAATGTTATAGTTGGTGAGGATTATTTTTGACTGAGGGTAATCTTGTCAGATGTTTTGTGGTATTACAAGGGTATTAAATGTTTGGATGTTTTGTAGTGAGAGATTTAAGCTGTCTGGTTGTATTAAATGTTCATTACCCTCATTAATGAAAGTGGTTGGGTATTTATACCCTTAATTATGAACTCATGGGATTTTGGGTCAAATTGTGAAATCGGGTCGAGTTCAAAGGCCCATTAGTTTATTAAGCAGATTAGCAATTAACTTAGTCAAAAGGTGTTTAGTGTTTTAATACTTTTGTCCTGGCCGGATATCTCAGTGGGTAATTATTGTCCGGATTACCCCTGTCTGGTTTTCACAGTGAGTGGTGTTGAAGAATTCCAAACTCAGCAGTAGCCCTTTTTTAGGTTTTGTCGAAGGTCTTTGGCAAGACCAAAAAAAACTCTCTTAGGAAATAACAACATTCTCCGGACTGTTCATTTATTCAGCTCAGGGTTTATCCGGACTGAATACTTCTCAGAAGTTTCAAGAGTTCTGCTCTGGATCGTGGGACACATGTCACACCTTGATTTGTTTTACCAGCCGTTTTCTTCCTAGAACGACGCTCCCACTAATCCTAAAAAGCAACTTCTGCATTTAATGTTCATGACGTCAGCGCCGCCTTCAATCATTACTTTTGCCTTTTCGTTTTCTCCTAGGTATTGGTAGCTTTTTTTTGCCTCACTAGTATTAATTACTTCCTTTTCAGAGCTTTTTACTTCTTCTCTCAAAATCTTTCTTGTGTAGGTTTATGTTCACGACGAGAAATGCTCTGGTGAAGGGTGGTTGGCTAATCTTAGAATTAGAAAAAGCACAAAAAGTTGAGCGAGAGAGGTGTATCGCTGCGGGTCTTCCAGTGTCTCCAATCAGTAATCCCGACACACCATCTTGAGAAGCTGATCGAGGATCATCCTCTGTCAAAAGTGCCAAACCTAAGCATTTGTTTCAACCAAGCCTCTCGCCCATCCCGTCAGGATCCTCGGTTTAGGAGTCTCAACCTTCTGTTGGGCAGGATAAATCAGTATCAAGTACAAGAAAACTCTCTCCGTTCATTGCCATGGGGTCAGATATTGAGAAGTCTCCAGAAAAAGTTAATCTTCATCGGACAAGCCGTTTAGTAAAGGGTCAGGCAACTGTCTATCAAACCAAGTCCTCAAAGTTAGGGCCCTCCAAGTCTGTGACCAAAGATAAAGTCTCTGGGTTAGAGGCACCTATTAGACCCCCAAAAGATAAATCCTCTGATCCCGAGGCCACTAAAACCAGCTCCCATACTGAGCCCTCTAGAACTGAGCCCCAACCGGACACCAGATTCCAAAGAGAGGTTGATGCCCAACCGTCCGGACAACCTGCTGAGCAACCTACTAGCACTCTCCCATCAACAACAGCCGATAAACATTCCACGGGGATGGAAGAGGTGATGGAGGACAGTATTGAAGATGCTCCATTCGAGACTGAAGCTTCCGGGCAGACCGAAGATACCGCCTCTGATAAAAAGGGAAAAGGCAAAGAGAAAGTCTGTCTGAAACATCCGGATCTGTCGGAGTGTCTGGAGGGTAAGGTGGGTCCTTGTTTCCATAAGGTCAATGTCAAGTATCTGCTAGCCATGCATAATATTAATTATGTCTATACTCATACTCTTGAGTTAGGCCGGATTCAGACCAAGCGAGGGATCCCTGAATCTGTTAAGGTGAGGATACCAGTCACACCGGAGACTCCGATGGACTGCAAGCTTAATGAAATCGTCCTCTACACTGAGCTGTTTAATTGGGGGCTAAGATTTTCCTTGGACCCAGAAATTGTCAGGTATTTCCACCTGATAAAACTCTGTCCAAGCCAGCTGAGTCCCAACGCTTGGTACACTCTTATCACCTGTATTATGGCGTCAAGGCTTTCCGGTATACCACTTCCAATGGAGCAGTTTGCTGCTGTGGCCAGCCTCTATAAGAACCATGATATCCCATTCTATCAGTTCAATATGGGAGACAACCCATGGTACTTGATCCACCATTTGTCCGGACGACCCATACCTTCTTAGTTCTTTCATCTGTAGCTTGCTTATCACTTCTGTCAAAATGAAATTTAACTAGGAAATCAGCAACAGATTGAGCTTTGATTGCAGTGCGAGGGGCAAAATTAATATCATAGTCACCCAATTCTACTGACCACTTGGTCATCCTACTTGATATGTCTGCCTTTTGAAGAACATTTTTCAAGGGAAAAGACGTCCGGACGACAATAGAATGAGACTGAAAATAAGGCGTCATTTTTCTGGCAGCAATTACTAAAGCCAGTGCTAGCTTTTCAAGTTTCAAGTACCTTCTTTCAGCATCCATCAGGCTCTTGCTGATGTAATACACCGGACGAGGATAACTATCCACCTCTCTTACCAGTACTGCACTTATAGCACACTCGGACACTGCTAAATATATGTACAATGTTTCTCCATCAATAGGTTTGTAGAGAGTTTTGGGGGAAGATAAATGATTTTTTATTTTATTGAACACTTGGTTGCACTGTGGAGACCAATTAAATCCCTTGGCACCCTTTAAAGTTTGGAAAAATGGGGCACACATATCCGAAGACCTTGAGATAAAACGGTTTAGAGCAGCCAACCTTCTTGTCAATCTTTGTACTTCTTTAATAATTTGAGGAGGAACCATCTGTAATAAAGCATTAAGTTGGTCCGGATCAGGTTGTATCCCTTTCTCACTTATCACATACCCCAAAAACTTCCCGGACTGTACTCCAAAAACGCACTTTTTTGGATTTAACTTTAAATTAACTTTTAGCAAGTTGGCAAAAGTCTTTTGGAGGTCTGCCAAGTGTAATTCTTCTTCCACACTCTTTACCATCATTTCATCAATATAGACTTCCATATTTCTCCCAATTTGATCAGCAAATGTTTCATTCACCAACCTCTGATAAGTAGCCACAGCTTAACCCAAAAGGCATCACCTTGTAACAATAGAGACCCCTATCGGTAACAAAAATAGTGTGTTCCTGGTCCTTCAGATCTACTTGTATCTGATTAGAACCGGAAAAGGCATCTATAAAAGACAATAGCTTGTTTTCAGAGGTGGAGTCCACCAACTGATCTATCCGGGGGACTGGATACAGATCTTTTGGGCAAGCCCTGTTGAGGTCAGTGAAATCGATACACATATGCCATTTTCCATTCTTCTTTTTTACTAACACTGGGTTGGCTGTCCACAGAGGGTACTGAGATTCCTTTATGTTCCCCATCTTGGTAATTCGGTCAACCTCTTGAACTATGACGTCAACTTTTTCTTTAGAGAAAGCTCTTCTTTTCTGCACAACAGGTGCTACATCTCTTCGGATGGATAGTTGGTGTGATATTACATGCGCAAGCACTCCGGTCACATTAGCATTACACCAAGCAAAAACGTGTTGGTGGCTTGTTAAAAAGGATATCATTTTGCTTTTTAAGTCTGATGTCATCTTAGATCCAATCTTGACACTTCTTCCTTCAACCAGAGAGTGAGTTTCAACCTCTTCAATTGGTATTAGAACACCATGGGTCTCTCTAGGGTCATCAATTTCACCCTCTCCCCCAGAGGGCCCCACCAATTGCTAATCTTCATTTATCCGAATTTCCCCCAAAGTTCTAGGGGCAAGCGCAGTTGCATAACATTCCCTTACTATCTTTTGACTACTCAGGACAACTCCCACTTGTCATTGAACAACATATTTTAAACATTGGTGAACTATTGAAGCCACATCATGCATCCTGGAGAGCCACGATCTTCCCAAGATCGCATTGTAGCACGTGGGACAATCTACGACAACAAAAAGTACCTTGACCATTTTCTTGAAAGGGCCATTGCCCAACAAAACCTCCTCCTCAAACTCCCGTCTACGTCCGTAGAGCTTCCAGTGAAACCCACGATAGACCTGTTCAAACGTTGAATTACTGCTGGATTCTTCATTTGTTTATGGGAACTCAAAAAGAGGATATTGGCTAAGTTCTCAGTGTCCACCAAAATTTGCTTAATGTCATTGCCCCCAATCAATGCTCCTATCACCACAACATCTTCATGAGGACCAGCTATGTCCCTCAAATCATCTTCATAAAAAACAATGAAGGGAAAAGGAATTTGGGATTGATAGGAGGACATGCCTCCCTCCAACTGAGTATCCAGGGTGTGAACATGCCTCTTTCTTGAAGAAGGAGTTGATGCAGTCATGGTGTCTCCCCCAAATATGGTAAGTGACTCAAAAAAACTTATGAGCCCGGACACTGTCTTGGTATGTTCTGTTATAACCCCCACCTTATTCCGAGCAGGATCATGATCCAAATACTCTGACTCCACATTGAATCTTTCAATAATTATCATAGCCCCATCCGGAGCTGATGTTCCTGCATTATTTGTTGGGCCGGTCCGATGAGCATTATCATGCCTATTCTCACCTCTTCTTTTAACATAAGCACCCAATTTTCTTCTTTCAATCAAATCTGCACCTCTTATTTTAAAGCGATGCAATCTTCTGTGTTATGGCCAATATCATGATGATATTGACAGAAACAAGCATTACGACTTTCCCTGTGAGATTGAAGGGCGACTGGCTTCCTAAAATGCACCTCATCTTTTGTTTTGTCATAGATGGTTGGAACATTATCTTTCAATTCAGCAAACCACTACGGTTGGACCCAAGGTCCTCACTTATTTCTAAACTGCTGGCTCTGAGCCGGAGCTGGGTGAGATTGAGCCTTGGCCCTGTTGGGACCATGTCCGGCTTCTTTAGCCTTGTATCCGGACTGATTCTGGTTCAGGTTTGGTGCAGCTGAGGTAGATCTCACTTGTCTGTGCACCTTAGTCTTTTTTGTTTGATCCGCATTGATTTTCTTTCCCACCTGGTTCAGTAAACCGCCCCAAGTCATGGCCTTCTTCCGGGTGACCAAATCAGCCAGATTGCCAGGGTTCAAACCCTGTTTCAGAGAAGCTATTGCTACTTGTTCAAAGCAATCAGCTAATCATTCTTTGTGTTCACGAACCAACTTATATATTCTTTCAATGATTCATTTGGCTTTTGGGCACAATGGATAATAGTGTCTACATTGCCCTTCACCTCCTTACTTCCAACAAACTGCCTTCGGAAAGGCACCCAAAACGTATCAAAGTTTCTGATGCACCCTTGTAGTAGGCTATTGTACCATTTCAGAGCACTCCTCGTAAAAGATTGAGAGAAGGCTCTACAAAGAAACTTGTCATCATCGTCAAAGTTCATCATAATTTTTTTAGATTGTTCCAGATGATTATCTGGATCCTTGCTCCCATTATATTTTCCATCTTAGTACTGTCAAACGTCTTAGGAAGGTTTCCAGACAGTATTTTGGAAGACAATGGAGATTGTCTCCAATTCCGGCCACGACTAAAGATAGTATCTTCATTAGGAGTTGCAAAGATACCTGGTTCATCATGGAAAGCAAAAAGATCCATCAACAGCTGGTCTATATGCCTCCGGCCATGGTTGTGGCTATGAGATGACCCTTTACTTAGATGCCTTTTCAACCTTCCACGCCTGTCCCTTTTTCTTGAATATTTTAACCAACTTTTTCTTTTTCTTGGACCTACCTTCATCACTGCTGGATGACAGGGACTCCTCAAGCCCGTCCTCGTTCGAGGAGCTACTAGAGGATTCTGACTCCGAGCTCTCCACCGGTTTAGACCGATAAGACTTCTTTGAGCTGACATGAGTCTTTTTAGTGCTCAAGTGAGTCCTTGCTGATGGATCATGCTCCCTTGGATTGCCAGTGTGGTGAATGGATGACACTTTCGATTTTTCTTTCAAGCCTAATTCTACATTTTTAGTAGCTCTCAAGGCTTCCATTTTTGCTTTCAACCTGTCTCGTTCTTCGATCGTGTACTCATCGTTTTCTCCCACCACTTCTATCAAAGGTGGTGGCACTGCTTGCTCGTCCGGATTCATCCGAACTGGTTTTTCTTGCTGGTTTTGAATGCTAGATTCAGGCACCTTCTCCTCCCATTGTGGCCGCCAATTTGGTGAGGATTATTTTTTACTAAGGGTAATCTTGTCAGATGTTTTGTGGTATTACAAGGGTATTAAATGTTTCGATGTTTTGTAGTGAGAGATTTAAGCTGCCTGGTTGTATTAAATATTCATTACCCTCATTAATGAAAGTGGTTGAGTATTTATACCCTTAATTATGGACCCATGGGCTTTCAGGTCAAATTGTGAAATCGGGTCGAGTTCAAAGGCCCATTAGTTTATTAAGCAGATTAGCAATTAGCTTTCAAAAGGTGTTTAGTGTTTTAATACTTTTCTCCTGTCCGGATATCTCAGTGGGTAATTATTGTCCGGATTACCCCTGTCCGGTTTTCACAGTGAGTGGTGGTGAAGAATTCCGGACTCATCAACAGTAATTGAAGGACAAACACAAAAAATAGATGGTTGAGTTACTCGTCTTTAGAGCTTTCTTCAGAATTTTCTTTAAATTCTTCCTATTCGGATGAATAATTAGGAACATGATCAAAAGCCTCGCTAGGACATCGTTCGATGGGAATTTTCTCCCAAAAGCGGAAGAGGTTAACCTTAGGATACGTAGCATGAATCTCGCGAAAGAGGGTAATGATTTTTTGCTCTTCGCCGTTTTTAATGACTGCTAGCATGGCCTTTGCACATTCATCCGTTCGGACTACCCATTCTTTCATAGGCTTATCAATAGAGGATTTCATAAATGGCTGTTCTGAATGAAACTCAACCATGAAATCTGCTATAGTTTGTGCTTTGGGTGCAGCTCTAGGAATAGAATCGATATCGTAAACCTCGAATTCCACGGATCACTTGGTCATTCGACCTGATAAATCTGGGTTTTACAGCATATGTTTGAGTGGAAACAAAGTTCAAATAATAATGGAATGTACTTGAATATAGGGTCTCATTTTTATTGTTTCCATCACTAGAGATAATGCTACATTTTCTAACTTTAGATACTTATTTTCAGCATCCAATAAACTATTTCTCAAAACTTGGATATTAATTCAATTCTTTGGTATTTCTCAAAACTTAGAAAAAATGTGCAGACTTGTCCGATGATCTTGATATAAACTTGTTTACACTGCCAGTCTTCCAGTCAATACCTGGACTTCTTTTGTATAATTAGGAGGTCCATAATAAGCAATGCATTTAACTGCACTAGATCAACTTGAATCCATTTCTCACTTATAACATACCCCCACAATGTTCCAGATCATATCTTGAATGTGCACTTCTTTATATATAACTTCAAATTAATAGCTTCTAAGTTAGAGAAAGTTTCTTTGAGATCAAGAAAGTGATTATCGTCCTTCGAATTCTTTACCATCATATCATCAATATAAACCTCGACATTTCTTCTAATATTATTGTCAAACGATTTATTCACTAGACGTTGGTAAGTATGTCCAAAAAAAATTAAACCAAGGAGCATTACCTTATAACAATGCAGCCTGATGTCAGTGATGAATGTAGTATGATCCTTGTCCTTCATACCCAGCAAATGCATCAATGAAATATAATATCATATTTTCAGAATTATAATATATCAATTGATCTATCTGAGGGACATGGAAAAGATCCCTCGGACAAAGCCTATTTTAGGTATGTAAAATCAATACACATCCGTCATTTACTGTTTTTATTTTTCACAAGTAATGGATTAGCATTCTAGAACAGGTATTGAGACTCCCGAATATGCCCTACTTTTGTTAGCTTGTCTACCTCTTTAACAATAGCTTCAAACTTTTCTGCATAAAATGTTTTTCGTCTTTGTCTATCAGGTTCCATATCAGATTGTACAACCAGTTTATGGAAAATAATGCTAGCTGTTACATCTGTTACATCTTCAATACACTAGACTCACACATATAAGTTTTTGGAAAAGAACGACTGACATTTTTATTTAATTTTGATGGCAGATTTTCTCAAATCCTAACACTTTTCCCATCTGGAAAAATTGTGCGCTTCAACCTCCTCAATTAGAATAACTAAATTAAAAGTCTCTCTTGGATCATCTATCTTGCTTGAAACCAAAAAAGACCTTAGTAACTATTTTTATTTCTTATTTTTCACACTTTCCAATGCCTTCAGAGAAATGGCAGTAATATAGCATTCTCTAGCTACATTTTGACTGCTTCGAACAACTCCTACATGGCCCCCGACTACGTATTTTAGGCATTGGTGGACTGCTGAAGCAACATCATGCATCCTTGATAGCCAATATCTACCAAAGATGGCATTATAAGGATTTGGGCAATCAACCACTACAAACAATACCCTCATAATATTTTTAAATGGTATTTAACCGAGGATCATTTCTCCTTTGAACTCCATAACAACATTAGTAGACATTCTTGTAAATCTCACTATGGTTCCATTTAATCAGAGAATAACGGTGGATTTTCTCACCAACTTGTAAGTAGATAGAAACAAAATATTATATGAGCTTCTAGTGTCAATCAAAATCCTTCGGATTTCTATTCCCTCAGTTACAGCTCAAATCATCACAACATCCTCACGTGGCCCAACGATATTTCTCAAATCATCCTCATCGAACACAATAAACAGGACTTGATTTTCATATAAGCGAGTACACATTTTCCCTCTAACCAAACTTATTGTAATGTTCGGTAATCACCATCGTATTTTCTTGATTGGGTGTCGATTCTATCGCTTTTCTCCGAACGCTAGATTGTTGTGCCTGATCTCCACCCACATTTGGTATTGATCTATTTCCCACTTTAGACTTGAAAAATATCGTCAATTTCTGTTCCCAGTTATAGTTTGTAATTCTCGTTTTAAAGAAATAAAATCCTTCGTATCATGCCCCACATCATTGTGATACTTGCAGAATCTGGTAATTTGATTATCTCTAAGAGTCTGAACAGGTGTTGGCCTTCAAAATTGCACAAATTCTGCGTTTGATCATAAATGGTTGCAATATTACCAGTAACTCTGCAAAATAATCAGGCCGTACCCAGTGATTCCCTTTAGGTTTAGATTGCTACCTGTGGGGATGCTAATTATCCCTAGACCGACGAGTGTTTTTCCCAGAATCCTTCAGACGATAGTTTGTTGTGGTTAGTTGTTGAGTAAATGATGAACTACTTCTAGAATTATTCGACAACTTTATTATTTTTTGTTTCTTCTATGATGATTTGTTTTCCATCATAGTTTAGTAAACCTCCCTAAGTAAAGCATTTTTTTGGGTAACAATATCAGCTAACTACCCCGATAAAAGACATTGTCTAAAATCAGTTATGACTACTTGTTTGAAACAATCTAGCAAACTATCTTTAGTTTCAACGATACAAGATTTGATGGGTGAATTGTAAGGTCAGTGTGATTTATGAGTGTTTGATGTTGCAAAATATGTAGACACTCTACTTGAATGATTAGACTGTTTCCAACTGTACTTGGGTGGTAATAAGTATTGGACGAGATTACCTGATACTGGCTTAGTGATAGCCACTAGATTTTAGTCTGCGGTTTACCATATATCCCTCAAACTTTCATATATGTATATACCATAACATGGTATCCCTCCTCGCTCATGTCTTATACAAGAATTTGGTCTAGGGTTCTTGCATGGTAATCACTACGTTAAATTAAGTAAATCTATATATAATTCATTTATAGTATTTTATTTTTATGTTACGCAAATTAATCCAATTTTTTAATTGTACAAGTTGTCTTTGATGGGTTGTTGTGTGAAATATATCAGAGTTGGCTTTTGTTGCGTACCAAAGAAGACGTAACTGTATGAAAATTCATCCATACAAGAGATTCAATAAATCTTACCAAAACAAGCCTCTTCAAACATCTACGGTGCATGACGGAGCAACATACTTCTATGATTTGACCGGAGACCCTTGATTACTAACATGTGTTACTTGTTTTGAGTATCGCATTCGACATATACTTTAAACTTATTTACTCATCGTTTGGATGTTAAATTTTATTGTTAGACTCATTTATATATATATATATATATATATATATATATATATATATATATATATTATTTAATGACTCTTTGTTATGTTTTTTAAACTCTTCAAAACATACTCAAAAATTGTGAAATACAAAACTTTCCTATAGTTTTTTTGCACCTTGTATACGTGATTAAAGTACAATTTTGCACGTACTGAGTATGAAATATTATACAAATCACGTTACCGGATCATGCGATTTCGGCTAAAATCATGTACGCAAATGCACAAATCTGCTTTGTTACGCATAACTAAAGTGCGGAATGACTACTCGAAATTTTGGTGAAACCTTTTTTCTAGTATCTTTTACTAGGTAAAACTTAATTTTTTTTGGGATTAATCTTTCCATTTAGTCCTTACAAAAATATGATGCGAAAATGAACGAGAAAAATAAAGTTTTAAGGTCTGAGTAAAAACAGGTCAAACAACAACTTAGGAAATTCTAAAACTCAAACAACAACTTAGTACATGAAATAAGAGACTCAATAATAATTAAGGACTTCAAGTAATTAAACAACAACAAAATAATGATAACTCATTGTCGTTGAAGTTTATCTGTTATGCCGGTTCAGTTTCATCAACTTTATTTCTTCTTTCGCAATCATATAGTCCACCGCAACCTCATGCTCTAATTTCTCCATCTTGGTTAGTATTTGGTAATGAACGGTATCCAACTGGTCCTCAGTTAGACTATCAGTGACCAACTAGTTGAACAACTGAAAGCAGTATGACGTTCCTCGCCGATGAGGTTGACAACTAGGTGTACACGTTGTTTTATTAGATATGCCCACCTAGTTTTAACCTTGTCCAAACGTCTTGAAATCTTAGGCAGTTGGACATAGTCCATGTCGTAGAGGATATACAGTTGGCATAGCATTTCCTCCGAATAGGATTTTTCCTATTCCTCACTATAGGTTTTCGCCACTTCTACAGAGGCTTTCTTCATATATTCATCTTCTAAAGCAGTCCAATCAAACATTTTTTTTGTGTGTTTGAGTTTTCTAGGTTGAGTTCTTACAAGAGTAAAACATCTATTTATTTATATTTCATCACAAGATAACGTAATCCAAATAGACTTATTAATACTTGGCACGTGTCAGTTGTAGATAACGTAATCCCCTAAACCAATCAGTTTGTGACACCTATTAGATAAGACTATATCATATCCTTTTGGGTATCAGGATAAACCCTCGTGATGCTTTAAAGTTTGATTTTGGGTTCGAGTATGGGTCGATATATAGCATAACCATAAATTAAGTAAAATATACTAAGAGTAAACATTATGGATCCGACGTATACATAAATTAAGCAAAATGAACATAAAGTAAACAAAATTAAGTAATATAACCAAAGAAAACATAATTTAATAATATATAATTCACAAAATATAGAATTCAATAAAAACTAAAACCGTACATAACAAATTAGTCAGTAGAAAATTGTTGTGCTACATATCCAAAAAAGAGCAACATAACCATAGAAGACAAAATGAAAAATTAGTCACACTATCGATACTGGTATGCCAGTCTAAAACACTCCTCTAAAGGCTCACGAAGATCCTCTAAAGGCTCACGAAGATCCTCTAAACTCATCTCATGGGACCTCGAATATACCTCGGCAAGACGATCTGACAAGTCAAATAACCTAGCCTGATAAGTACTCCTGGATGGGTTGACCGCAACATATGCATCGGATTGGTGAGAATCTGGATCGGTCAGAATGTACTATAAGTGCAACTCGACCCAAATAGGGTATAAAAAGACCATACTAGGTAGACCTATCCAGTAAGTATCACCCAGAATTATGAGATCAACTGTATGTGACTCTCGTGCTCCCCATAAGATACTAAGGAAGTGTAATAAAAAAGTAAAGAGCTCTAAAGGATATTTTTTTACAAACATTCACAAATAGCGTGTTAGCACACCGACCTTTACCACCAGCCTCCAAAACAGATCATAATGGACCGAGCATCTCCTGAATATGCCCCAACTTTCGAGCGATGCAGAGAGGATAGTAAGCCTCAATGATATCTCAAGACCTCAGTGTAGCGTATATTCAAGCTACATCGTAGAAATGTCTAATATCACGTAAATGCTCATATGCCATAACCCAGACATACAATATAAAAAATAATTTATGTAATCAAATAAGTATTTAAATGAAGATAAATATACACAATAAAACTCACATCCTGCTCCCTCAACATAGATATATTATGTCGAATATTGTCTCGAGTATTTTGGTCTGAACGTAAGTGAAGAGGTGCGTATCCACTCATACTCGGTTGAGCGATAACATATGAACTATGCATCATAGTCAAAATGACAACAAAGTGATCGTTTATCCATGTCTCTAACAATGTAACAAAACCAGTAAAATACAATGTCGCATGTAAACAACCTTGACCAAGCTGTACTATAACTGATATAATATTAGTTGACTCCAATTATACCTACCCACAGTCCTGTAGTTCTCAATAAACTTTAAATAATCCAGAGATATATTGTTACCTATCTTGTTAGTCTGAATACAAAAACCAAATAAATGCACTAAATACCCCATTGCCGCTCAAAGAGCCATCTCATCAGAAGTTGTATCATCATGAAACTCGGTAGTCGAGTAAATATCACGCAAATAACAGAGCCACACACGTCTTCCACTACCAGCATGGATACGATCAAGATCCACCTTAAGATCATTATTATGTATACGTAGTAATCGAGCATACCAAACTTTTGTTGAGCTCTACTAGGAAAAGTAACTAGGTCAAAACCCTGCCCTATAACCGGAAGACTCGTGATGGTGTGAACGTCGTCTAGTGTGACTGTCATCTCACCAAAAACAAAATTGAATGTGTTCGTCTCCTAATGCCATCGCTAAAAAAACCTCTATAATATGAATGTTGGTAGTTCAACGCATGAAATAGTCGAAGACCAAAATACATACCCATTACCTCTTCTCTCATCCTATTATGTCGAGTAAGATCTCAATTGCGACGAGTATATTATATCGTATAACGTAACATGCTCTCGCAAACATAATAATTTAAAAAAATTAACCAAATTATACGATATAATTTACTAAATGATAAACCACCGAAACAAACTTATATCATTGTTGAAGGCGCTGTACGACCTCTTGATGTTTCTACTACTCCACTGAGAAGGCAAAGTCCAAAAGATTTGAAATTGTTATCTTGCTTTACTCATGCTACTTGGCATGTAGCTCATTGGTGCCTTCTTCCTTCATTATCTCAGCCGGCCTCCATTTCCTTACAAAATCGTAGGTCTAAACTAAAAATTCATGAATCCGATAATAATGAGGTGGATCATAGTCGGCTCGAAGTTGATTGTGATATAGAAGATACAGTAGAGGAGTCAGATGGAAATGCTAGATATTTGAATTGTAATCCAGGGCTAATTGCTAATAAAAAAACTTCTATAAACAAATTAGCTCTTGAGGCAAACTCATGTAGTAGTTCAGCAGTTTCAAAAGAACCTCCCCATGAACCTTGGTCACTTCATCGCAAGAAGATCCGTAAAGTTTTAACGAGGAAGAAAATGAAGGCAAGAAAGAAAGAGGAAAATTTCGAGAGAGCGCATTTAATTACTAATACCAAGACTAGTGTCGATATTGCTTGGCAGGATGGTACAACAGAGCGTACTCGAAGTTCTATCACATTAATTCCGATTGAGAGCCCTGGTGATCATAATTATGTCTCAGAACAATATGTTGTGGAGAAGGCATCCGATGGGGATGACGGTGCTACTGAACCAAAGCGTGTTGGGGTTGTGAAAAGTGTTGATGCAAAAGAGCGTATAGCTCGTGTGAGGTGGTTGAAACCAGTTGCCAAGGCAGAAGATCCTAGGGAGTTTGACAAAGAAGAGATTGTGAGTGTTTATGGATTAGAAGGACATCCGGATTATGACTATCGTTATAGAGATGTTGTAGTTCGGCTGTCAGCAGTGTCTCTTTCTCATGAGACATCTGCTGCTGCAGACTCATTCGGTGAGACTAACGCACAAAGTGCTGCAGATGATATCAAAAGGGAGGAGAAGAAGCGTCCAAGATCTGACAAAGTTGGGGATGCATCAAGTAATGATCCTTGTAACTATTTTTCAAATCTTTCTTGGGTGGGAAATATTACAGGCCTGAAAGATGGTGATATCAAAGTCTCATGGCCTGATGGGATGATATCAAAGGTCGGTCCTCAAGAAATTTATGTTGTTAAACGAGGGAGTGAAGTTATTGATGCTCCAGCTAGTTGGGAAACAGTTGATGATAACGAGGCTGCTGCCCTTGAGAATTTTGAAAAAGAACACGGTCTACAGGATTCGACCGACATACTAGTTCAGAAGGAAGACAATCCAGAGAATGAATCTGGAAACAATGCGGCAAGTGGATTATCTTTACGTGGACGAAGAAGTGTAGATTCGGCATCAACAGATTTTAGAGGAGAATTGTTGAACTCATCTGAAGGAAGAGATGCAGTGGAGGAGTCCACTTTACGGAACCTAAATGTTCGTAACAGTTATAGTTTTAAACCGTTTGACATATCAAAAGATTCACTGGATCATCATTTCCTTGGGGCAAATGGACAGAACAACAGAAGAGAGTGGTTCAAGAAAGTTCAGCAAGATTGGAACATCCTTCAGAAGAATCTACCTGATGGGATCTATGTACGAGTATACGAGGAACGAATCGATCTCTTGCGAGCAGTAATAGTTGGCGCATACGGTACACCTTATCAAGATGGTCTCTTCTTCTTTGATTTTCATCTTCCTCCAGAGTATCCTGATGTACCCCGTCTGTATATTATCACTCTGGTGGTTGGAGGATTAATCCAAATCTGTACGAAGAAGGTAAGGTGTGTCTTAGCCTACTAAACACCTGGAGTGGAAGAGGAAATGAAGTATGGGATCCAGCATCATCTAGCATCCTTCAAGTTCTAGTATCACTCCAGGGGCTTGTCCTGAACTCAAAGCCATATTTTAATGAAGCTGGGTACGATAGACAGATTGGAACAGCCGAAGGAGAGAAATATTCACTTGGGTACAATGAGAACACTTTCCTACTTAACTGCAAAACCATGATGTATCTCATGAGGAAGCTTCCGAAGAACTTCGAAGAGCTTGTCAATGAGCATTTCAAAAGACGTGGTTACTTTATCTTGAAGGCTTGTGATGCCTACATGAAGGGCTGCTTAATAGGGTCTCACACTAAAGATGTCGCTTTAAGTGACGAGCACAGCGATAATTCTACTTCGGTTGGCTTTAAGCTGATGTTAACAAAGATCATACCAAAGCTATCCGCCGCATTAACTAATGTTGGAGCTCATTGTCATGAATTCAGTTTACAACAATGATAGTGTCTTCTTCGTAACCACGTATCCGTTTCAAGGTTAGTCTTTTGTTTGATGTTTGTCCTTTGTTTGTTGGCTTTGAGATTGGAGACGTTCTTTTGTGATATCTTGAAGCCATTTATAAACTTCCTTAGCTGGTTTCATGGAGAGATACTTTTTGTCATATGGAAATCTCCGCTACCTAACTCTATTGTCTTTTATATTTTATATTTTTTAAGTTTGTGTTGTATTTTGAATTAGTTATGTTTTTGTTTTTTATATTTATTTTTAAAATATTTTAAATTTTGGATTGTTACACAAAAAAATTCAATACATTAGATCTAATAATTTTAAATAACTGCCTACTAAAATTAGCCTTGATATAACTAAAAATTTTAAAATAAAAAAACTTATCATAGACATCAAAAAAAATTTCCCCCTTTATTTATATGATCCCCAAAAACTTCTTTACATATTTTTTTCATAAAAAAATCTGATTAGTTTCGATCAACACCTATGTCTAAAAAAAAAAGTAAAAAAATTGTATTTACGATTATTTTATTGTTTTTAAATCCAGTTTTCATTTTTTTTTTGTTTTATAAAATTAGAGTCAAAATAAATTTATTTCGATTTTTCGGTTACTAATTTGTAATATATTCATCTTTTTTTTCCGCATATGTTTTCAATGACATTTTTTACTTATTCATTTTGTAGAAGAGAATTTATTTTGTCTTTCTTTATCAACATATATTGCTTACTTAATTTTTTTGTTATAGTTTGAAATGATTACGATAAAAATAGAGTCCATAAATACTTCATAGTTTTCCATTAACTATAGCTTCAAATTAAATTTGTATGGTTCCGCATCTAAAAAAAATGTGTCCCTCATCTATTTTGTATGTTTTCATTTAGGTCTGCATCATTTACATGGTTACGCATATATTATCATTATAATGGTTTCACATCATATATATAGTTGTGCATTTATCATGATCATAGTTTTTAATGGCGCGCAACGCTCCGTGGCGATGAGTGAATCGAAAGATGCAGCGACGCGGCGAGGGTCGCGGCGCCTGCCTTTCAGTTCATTAAAATATTATTTAAATAATAATTAATATAATAATAATAAATTTAAGAAATAAAATTCAATAAAATCTCAAAATTCAAATATTTTTAAATAATCAAAAAATTATTAATCTTCATCAACTAAGTTATCTTCTTCTACTTGAATATTATCTCAAAGTCCTCCAATATCTTGTTCATATAAGTCCCACATAGGAGTGATATCCTCGTCTTCTTCCTCATAAACAAGCATTCCATTTCTAGGACGAGTCACTATAGGGTTGGAAAAACGAGATCTAAGATTATGGTCTGATTCATCCGGTTCATCTTCTCTAACATCGACTCCTACCAAGTGAGCATCCATATCGTCATTTACAACACTCGTTTCAGGAGAACCGTCATTGTTATCTGGTAACCCAGTCAACCACTCATTGGCATCATCAATGTTACTCAAAAGAATTGGATCAACATGACCACGTGACTGATATCGTCGCTTTAAAGCTCTATTGTATTTGATATACACCGAATCATTTAAACAATGTTGAGCAAGTTTGTTCCTTTTCTTGCTATGAATCTACGAAAGAAAAATAATTAAACTAATTAACTAGTAAACTTTAATAAAAATTAAAAATCGCAAAATAAAAAATATCACAAGAAACTTACATGCTCAAAGAAACTCCAATTTCTTTCACATCCAGATGAACTACAAACAAGGCAAGTACTCGTATGACAAACTTTATCAAGTTTGGAGTTGATGCACCATAACTTATCCACCAATCAACTAAAATAAGAATAAACTAAAATAAGTAATAGTATGCAAAAGAATGATTGAACATTTATATTTAAAATTCTAGAGTAAAACCTGGTGCCATCACAGTCCGGCGTCTAATTGCTGCGACGGTTTTAAATGTGCCTTCACTATTTCTATACAAAACAATCTCATCTGCAATCTTATCTTGCATATCCACGTCTGAGATCATCTTTGATAAACATTGAGTAAAACCACTTATAATTTCAACATCATATTCAACACTTGGGTTGCTAAAATATAAGCTAGGATTAAGATAATATCCTGCAGCATGCAAAGGCTTATGTAACTGATTGTCCCATCTCTTGTTAATAATTGTGAAAATTTCCTTGTACTTTGTTTCATCATTTGAAAAAGTGGTTGCAATAGCCTCTTTTACTTTGTCCATAGCTTCATAAATGTAACCCATTGCCGGTTGCACCTCCCCATCTACCATACACAACATTGCCAATAGTGGACCACCAATTTTAAGAATCCCATTGGTAGTTCTCCAAAACCATTCACTAAGCAATTTAGGAATTTTTTTCCCGACTTCTTCTTTTGAAAATTTACTTTCAAGCCATTCATCTAAATTAAAAAGTCTCGTTAGACGCCTTTGTTCCTCGTGAAACCTCTTTAATGTCAAGAACTCAGTAGCAAAACGAGTTTTGGCAGGTCGCACCACCTCTTTGTTGTTGGTGAATTTTCTCATCAAACTTAAGACTCGTGTTCGGCTGTAGATGTAGCCATTCACCCTAATTGCCCTTTCAATTGTCTTCTTAAATTTTAGAATCTTAAAAATATCTTCGAACATCAAATCAAGACAATGTGCCGCACAAGGTGTCCAATAAATATATGTATACTTGGCTTCAAGTAGCTTTCCTATAAAAATAACAACTAAAAATAAAAAAAACTTGATAATAATTTACAATATTTAATAAATAGTATATAGAATATGTCTCAAACGTACCTGCAAGGACATTTTCTCAAGCGTTATCAGTTACTACTTTAATAATATTTTCAGACCAATATGATCAATATATTTGCTAATCAATTCAAACATCTTTATTCCTGTTTTTGAATATGACGAGGCATCAACACTATCCAAGAAAACACTTCATTTAGGAGTGTTCATTAAGAAATTGACAAGCACTCTACCATTCCTGTCAGTCCACCCATCACACATCAATGTGCAACCATTTTTCTTAGCTTCGTCTATGTTTTCCTCAAGAAGTTTTTGTGTGTGATCCTTTTCTTTTTTCAGACAAGTTACTCACACTTCATGCATAATGGCAGCCTTCATACCAGGACCATACTGTCCAATTGCTATAACTAGTTTTTGGAGAGACTCGTAGTTCACAGCATTGAAAACAATTCCAGCGTCATACATCCATCTAGCAAACATCTGAACGGTATGATCCCTTAATTCCTTCCTGTATTTATCAGCATCCACTTGATCTTGACCGGTTTTTCTTTTTTCCCCAAAACTTCTCTTCTGTAAATAAATCTAACGGACCCTTAACACCGGGAGCACTACGTGAAAGAATTCCTGGTTCATCTTCTTCCATATCCACTAAAATATCAAAATCATCTACTAACTCTTTTGCCTTAATTTCATCTAATTTTTTTGTTTCAACTCTCTCAATCTTTCTTTGACATGATCAGGACATTTAGAGCAAGCAACGATATTTTTAAACCACCAATTAAATGTTGTTTTAGACGAGTTACCCCACCATTGTACACTTTATCACAAAAATTTCATCTAACACATAAACTTTTTTGGAAATTACAATACTAATTGAAATATTACCTCCCAATCCCAATGTTTAAATAAAATATATCAATAATCTACAAAATTATATACATTAAATAAATTAGATACTAAATAATAATTTATATATTAGAAAAAGTTTTTTCTAAACCCATCTTTGAATAACACAATCTTTTTGAATAAATATTATTCGTTTAGGATATATGTGGATGTAAATATACAAGATTACGTAAAAATGTCTTTCCTAAAAATGATTTTCCTAAACCATTCTATTGGTATTTAATTGAAAATATATGTTTAAAATATAAATTTTTGAAAATATGAACAAACGTTGAATATAAGAAATTAAACATATAGATCATATTGCAATTTTGACACAATATCCCAGAATCGTTTAATACGGAATTAATTTAAAAAACCATGAATATAAAAGTAAATATTATTAGTATACAATATACACAGACATAGAGTATTTCGTTTTTAACAAAAGGTACATGTCGCTATTAATGACTATGACAGACAGAGAAAAAATGAGTTGGTAATCGTGTAGATATTGAACAAATGCTATACACTCAATTACCACTTACAAGAAAAATAATTTATATAGTATTAAAGTAAATGGTCAAATCACCTTTACATACTACATTTTAAAAATAAAAAGGGTGAGAATTGCTAAGTCGAAAAGGCGACGCCTTTTCTCGTCTTACTCTCTGTCGCCTTCTTTCCATAGCGCCACCGTGGCGGTTGCCTTCCTGTTCGGGACGCCTCGCGTCGGCATGAGGCGTTGCAGCCTTGCCTAGCAGCGCCTCACACCTCGGCGGAGCCTTTCACAACTCTGATAATGATACATAGTTTCATATCATTTTACAAACGGTTTTGCATCTATCATCAATTAAATGGCCTTTCATCATTATATATGGTTGTGCATCTATCATGATACATCGTTTCGCATCATTTAAAATGCTACACATCTATCATCGTTGATTTGTTTCGCATTATTTGTTTGACTCGCGTGCATTGTCTTATCCCTCTTTAATCAAAACATCTATGGTATCTCATCTACTTTTTAAGTATAATCTCGTCAATGTTACACGAAAAATGCCTCCAAAACCTTGTTTCTTCAGGTCAAACCTGTTTGCCTTCATAAAATTAATGTGATCTTAGCTTCCCTGGATATATGCATATATTGATGGGATCTTAGCTTCCCTAGATATATGGGATGCCCTAATCAAATACAACATTGTTTTGGAATTTCACAAGGTATTCCCTACGTTAGTCATTGGGTATTTGTGGGAGCTAGTTCCAGAAAATATTATGGCCCAATCATATGCCTAAAGCTGATCAATTAGGTATATATGTAGATTCACCTAGTGACGGTTACGATGAAAGTGACGCAAGGAACTCTGGAGGTGGGAAGAAAAAGAAAGCACTGATGGGGACGAGCACGAAGGCTAGTAAATTTTGTGTTAATATTTTAAGCCCTTAGCTCATGTACGATATTTTTTTATTTTCTTGCTCAAATTCCACCAAGTCCTTGATTCGTGCATGGAATTTTGTAATGTTGATTCAAATTTTTTCTTGTAAGTCTTTAGCATAGCTTAAGGCATTTTGTACTTTTTAGTGAAATTTAATTTCAGTTTCCTTTACTTTTCTAGTTGTTTCTCCATTCGAATGTGGTCTATTCGAAGGCATAATAAATACTTTGATCATTCAGAGGTATATACGACAAATACTTTGACCATTCGAAGGTAATCCATTCAAATTTATATAAAGCAAATACTCTAACCATTCAAAGTTAATCTATTCGAAGGTATATAAAACAAATACTCTAACCATTCGAAGGTAATCCATTTGAAGGTGTTCATTCAAAAGTATGTAAAACAAATTATAATACCATTCAAATATAATCCATTTGAAGGCATATATAACAAATACTTTAACCATTCGAAGGTAATCCAGTCGAAGGTATATACAACAAATATTTTAACCATTCAAAAGTAATCCACTTGAAGTTATATAAAACAAATGCTTTGACTAAAAACTTATAACAATGGTAAAGAAGCCTTCAAATTAGGCACAAATTTGGTATCACTTACAACCAACAATGTCCAAACTATTTGTGGTTTAAAGCATGGAATGGAATACATGCCATTACACAACAAAAATTTCAAACCAAGATATTCAGAAATGAAAGAAGAAGAAGAGAAGATGAATTAAGGTTAGAATTCCTACCCCAGGAGAGACTCCGATGAACTGCGGCCCTATAAAGCTAGTTGTCTATCTGGACGTGCTAAATTGGGGCTTTCGATTTCCTTTGGACCCATACATCGTGAATTACTTCAGTTTGGTAGGACTGTGCGAAGTCAAGCTAGTCAGAACACTTGATTCATCTTGATGACATGTATCATGGCATCTAAATTATCAAAAATCACAATACCGATGGAGCAATTTTTGGTTATTGTGGGGCTATATCGTAATTCTTAAATCATTTTTTACTTCTTCAACATTGGGAATGACTGTAAAGTGGTTCATGATATGTTGGTGGACGATAATATATGAAAGATGCAATTTCTCTTCATCATTGGAAGGTGGGAGACTGGTAAGAAGATTACATTTCAAGGTAATCGGATTCGTTTTACCACGTTTTGGAAGAATATAGGTAGCCCTTTGAATTCTCAATGTTTCTTATATATATATATATATATATATATATATATTTACTACTTATTTAATCTTTTTTTATTTTAGAGTTATATCGAAGCTTTATCTGCATTATCTGGAAAATTCAAAGGTTACTTTCAAGAAATTAAATCAATGGGTCGAGGAGAAGTGGTTTAACTGATTTCACCAATGCTTCACTTCTAGTAATTTGGTTCAAAGTCATATTTAGAGGACTAACTTCGAACAAGTATTAACATGGGAGCAATTACTAGTCGTCCCTGTCCGTCGACTATCTTAAAAAAAGTTGAGGCTGAAATGCCATCAAGAGAGAGACCATCAACATATGAAGCCCGTCGTCAAGCTGGAGAGGGAGGTAAAGACCCACAAAGAGACCATCACTTCTCTTCAAGAGGAAAATAAAAATTAGATAACATCCCTTGAAGAGGAAAAAATACGTGATAATGGTTTGGTGGTAACGTCAAGTCACTCAAGGAGAAGCTCACATAGATAAAGGCTACTTATGAAGGGCTGCAATCATCCAGATCTGGAGAGATCACCTCACTAAAAAATCAGCATGCCTATGATAAAGTTACCATATAACGCATATCAAAGGAAAAAAATAATAAAAAAGCTCTTGTCAAGAAATACGATGATGAAGTGACTTCTCTCAAAGCTTAGGCTACACAAGATACAAAAGAGGTATAATATGCATATGTTGATGAGATCTTAGCTTCCCTAGATATATGGGATGCCTCAATCATATATAATATTGTTTTGGAATTTTACAAGGTATTCCCTACGCTAGTTATTGGGTATTTGTGAGAGCTTGTTCCAGAAACTATTATGGCCCAGTGATATGCCTAAAGATGATTAATTAGGTATATATGTAGATTCACCTAGTGACGGTTCTGATTAAAGTGACGCAAGGGACTCTGGAGGTGGGAAGAAAAAGAAAGCACTGATGGGGACGAGTCCGAAGGCTAGTTAATTTTGTGTTAATATTTTAAGCCCTTAGCTCATGTAAGGCATTTTTTATTTTCTTCCGGAAATTCTACCAAGTCCTTGATTCGTGCATGGCATTTTATAATGTTGATTTAAATCTTTTCTTGTAAGTCCTTAGCATAGCTTAAGGAATTTTGTACTTTTAGTGAAATTTTCTTTCAATTTCCTTTACTTTCTAGTTGTTTAATCCATTCGAATATGGTCTAATCGAAGACATAACAAATAATTTGATAATTCAGAGGTATACACGACAAATACTTTGACCATTCGAAGGTAATCCATTCAAATTTATATAAAGCAAATACCCTAACCATTCAAACGTAATCTATTCGAAGGTATATAAAAAAAATACTCTAACCATTCGAAGGTAATCCATTTGAAGGTGTTCATTCAAAAGTATGTAAATTTTTTTATAATACCATTCAAATGTAATACATTCGAAGGTATATATAACAAATAATTTAACCATTCGAAGGTAATCCATTCGAAGGTAATCCAGTTGAAGGTATATACAACAAATATTTTAACGATTCAAAATTAATCCACTCGAAGTTATATAAAACAAATACTTTGATTAAAAACTTATAACAATGGTAAAGAAGCCTTCAAATTAGGCACAAACTTGGTACAACTTACAACCAACGATGTCTAAACTATTTGTGGTTTAAAGCATGGAATGGAATACATGCCATTACACAACAAAAATTTCAAACCAAGATATTCAGAAATGAAAGAAGAAGAAGAAAAGATGAATTAAGGTTAGAATTCCTACCCCAGGAGAGACTCCGATGAACTGCGGCCCTATAAAGCTAGTTGTCTATCTGGACGTGCTAAATTGAGGCTTTCGGTTTCCTTTGGACCCATACATCGTGAATTACTTCAGTTTGGTAGGACTGTGCGAAGTCAAGCTAGTCAGAACGCTTGATTCATCTTGATGACATGTATCATGACATCTAGATTATCAAAAATCACAATACCGATGGAGCAATTTTTTGTTATTGCGGGGCTATCTCGTAATTCTTAAATCAGTTTTTACTTCTTCAACATTAGGAATGACTGTAAAGTGGTTCATGATATGTTGGAGGACAATAATATATGAAAGATGCAATTTCTCTTCATCATTGGAAGGTGGGAGACTGGTAATAAGATTACATTTCAAGGTAATCGGAGTCGGCTTACCACGTTTTGGAAGAATATAGGTAGCCCTTTGAATTCTCAATGTTTCTTATATATATATATATATATTTACTACTTATTTAATCGTTTTTATTTTTAGAGTTATATCGAAGCTTTATCTGCATTATCTGGAAAATTCAAAGGTTACTTTCAAGAAATTAAATCAATGGGTCGAGGAGAAGTGGTTTAACTGATTTCACCAATGCTTCACTTCTAGTAATTTGGTTCAAAGTCATATTTAGAGGACTAACTTCGAACAAGTATTAACATGGGAGCAATTACTAGTCGTCCCCGTCCGTCGACTATCTTAAAAAAAGTTGAGGCTGAAATGCCATTAAGAGAGAGACCATCAACATGTGAAGCCCGTCGTCAAGCTGGAGAGGGAGGTAAAGACCCACAAAGAGACCATCACTTCTCTTCAAGAGGAAAATAAAAATTAGATAACATCCTATGAAGAGGAAAAAATACGTGATAATGGTTTGGTGGTAAAGTCAAGTCACTCAAAGATAAGCTCACATAGATAAAGGCTACTTATGAAGGGCTGCAATCATCCAGATCTGGAGAGATCACCTCACTAAAAAATTAGCATGCCTTTGATAAAGTTACCATAGAACGCATATCAAAGCAAAAAAATGATCAAGAAGCTCTTGTCAAGAAATACGATGATGAGGTGACTTCTCTCAAAGCTTAGGCTACACAAGATACGAAAGAGGTATAATATGCATATGTTGATGGGATCTTAGCTTCCCTAGATATATGGGATGCCTCAATCAAATATAACATTATTTTGGAATTTCACAAGGTATTCCTTACGTTAGTTATTGGGTATTTGTGAGAGCTAGTTCCATAAAATATTATGGCCCAATGATATGCCTAAAGCTGATCAATTAGGTACATATGTAGATTCACCTAGTGATGGTTCTGATGAAAGTGACGCAAGGGACTCTAGAGGTGGGTGAAAAAGAAAGCACTGATGGGGACGAGTCCAAAGGCTAGTAAATTTTGTGTTAATATTTTAAGCCATTGGCTCATGTAAGGCATTTTTTATTTTCTTGCTCAAATTCTACCAAGTCCTTGATTCGTGCATGGCATTTTGTAATGTTGATTCAAATTTTTTCTTGTAAGTCCTTAGCATAGCTTAAGGAATTTTGTACTTTTAGTGAAATTTACTTTCAATTTCCTTTACTTACTAGTTGTTTAATCCATTCGAATGTGGTCTATTCGAAGGCATAACAAATACTTTGATAATTCAGAGGTATATACGAAAAATACTTTGACCATTCGAAGGTAATCCACTCAAATTTATATAAAGCAAATACCCTAACCATTCTAAGGTAATCTATTCGAAGGTATATATAAAAAAATACTCTAACCATTCGAAGGTAATCCATTTGAAGGTGTTCATTCAAAAGTATGTAATTTTTTTTATAATACCATTCAAATGTAATCCATTCGAAGGTATATATAAAAAATACTAAATACTTTAACCATTCAAAAGTAATCCACTCGAAGTTATATAAAACAAATACTTTGACCATTCAAAGGTAATCCATTCGAACGAATATAAGAAAATACTTTGACCATTCGAAGGTAATCCATTTGAAGGTATATACAACAAGTATTTTGACCATTTGAAGGTAACCTATTCAAAGGTATATAAAACAACCTGAGTAATTAAGAAATATAAGAACTTGTTTAAGGAAAATTTGATATATTAAAAATGATTCGAACACCTCATCAAAAAATCCCCTCGCCGTCAGGGTAGGAAAGAGTATGTTCCTCAAATATTTACATGCATACCAAAGCAACATAAATAGAACAAACATACTATACAACTACTCAAGATAAAGCCTTAAATGTTCAACATTCCTTGGATGCCGTAGAGAGTTACCTTCTTGATCAACCATTCGATATGTTCCAGTCCTGACCCTTTCACTCACAGTATATGACTCTTTAATTTGGTGCTAGCTTTCCAAGTTTTTTTTATCTTTGGTTTGTAAAAATACTTTCCTTAAAACCTTATCCCCCACTTAGAACTCTCTTATTCCAGTTATAGATACATACTTGCTTCTCATCAAGCCTTGATAATGCACAGTCTTTAAGTGAACTTTAATTTTTTTTCAATCAGGTCTAATTGAGCTCTTATAGATGTATCATTATCATCTTTGGAAGAGTTTTGAATTAAGAAATATGGGAGGGTAGACTCGATTGGTGTTACCACATCTATTTCAATAAACCAAAGCAAAAGGATATTCTTGAGTGACATTTTGGGGAGTAGTTCGGTAAACCCACAATATTTCTTGTAAGTAATTTGGTCATTTTCCTGCCGCTCGCTCTAAATTCTTTCTTAGACCCATAAGAATAGTTCTATTAACAACCTTTAATAGAATGTCGAATTCCTCTGGAGGTACATAAAATCTACATGTCTCTATTATCAAATTGATGGCCATTTTCAACCTTAATATTTCTAAAGATACCAAATCTGCATTATATATTTGAGACGATGAACTTGATCACTACTTTAGACGTAGTTCCAAAGAGAGGTGCAACTTTAGTCCATTAGATAAATAATCCACTGTTAGTATAATAGTTTGACATCCTCCTAATACCATTAGTAAAGGTCCCACTAAATTAATCCACCATCTATCAAATGGTACCGCTTTTAATATTGAATCCATAGGGAATCTGGGAACATGTATTGAATTTCCAAACCTTTGGCACATATCACATCGTTTAATTAATTCTTTAGCATTTCTCATAATGGATGGACAATAATATCATACTAGTAAAATCCTTTTTGTTAGAGATTTATATCCACAATGGATTGAGGCTTCCCTATCGTGTAATTCCAATGACTTATCTGAGACTCAACTTTTTCTCGACGAAGTGCGTAACGCCTTGAAATTTCTATACAGAGTATATAAATTGATAAGAAATAAGAAGAATATCAGTTGAAAATATAATTCAAGAGAATGAAAGTGGAGGACTACGATTACTCCTCTAGATTAAGTTCAATTGAGATGGATTGGCTTCAAACATATTTTTACCGTTCTCCCAAGCTCCTAAGATGAAGAAACTTTTTTGTCCTTAAAATTTGTCTACCTCTAGTTATTCATCGACGATCTTCAATTCATCATCCAAGGTACGATAATAGAAATGAAGTATTGGTCTCTTCGACAGTTTGGTTAAGGAAATAAAATCCTTGATGCAGAGCAGAATTTTAGACAAACGAGAAGCCATGATCACATAGAGCAGTGTGAAATATTAATGTGGGGTCACCTGGGTTGGACATAGATCCAAAAGTTTGAATTATTCAACTATTATGGGGTCCAGTGGAATCTGAAAGCCCCAGTTAGTTCATCTTTCCTGCAATCTAAAGGTGTTTCCCCTTCTTTGGGAAGACAAAGTGCAATATTGTCTCTCATTCCCCATTGCTTCTTTAAATCAGCTGCTTGGCTCTCGTTGTAATATATATATGGAACATTCTTCAAAGACAATATGTAATGCGCTTGAAGAGGCCTTAAGTTCTCACCTACTGACACACGCAGCTCGTTCGAATATTATGACAAGAACTTTCTTTTTTCTTGTTTTACGAACCTTTCCTTTTGAAGCATTTTCTGACTCTTTCGAAGCCTCTTTCTCTGTTTTAGTTTTGTTATTTGACTGTGTAGCTTCATAATTGATTTCTTCTTCAGATTACTCGTCCATTAGTTGAGGAGGATCACTTGAGGGATTTTGTTGAGACGATGTTGTTGTCTCAACAATCTCCCTCTAGAGAGGAGAATTGGTTGTTGCAATCAAAGCAACATTAATGTTCGAGGTGACATCCGTATCATCACCCATTGCTATGAAAGTTTTTCTTCTTGGATTTCGTAGAAGGTAAGTTTTTGAAGGATTGGTTGAGGCATGAGTCTTCAGATTTATTTGGAGAAAATTTGCTCACTTCACGACTGATTTAAGATGATGATCCAGTAAAAGAGGATGACATTCAAGGTGTCTTTGGTGTTCGGGTTTTTTATGATTGATTTTCTTCAGTGAGATAAGAAGGTGAAAAACAGGAGTTTTGGAATGATCGAAGTTACCATAATATATTGTCTCTGTGGACAGACCACAAGGAGCATTTTATTTAGTCCAGCTGCTCTGTAGTTATCAGCTCTTTCACTAATACAAAAGTAGTCGTAAGCTCCAGATACTTTGCTATCTAATTTTGATGATTTAAGTTTTTGGGGAATTATAGCTTTAGATCTTATAATCTTTTGATGCTTTCTCATAAACTAGTTGATGATTAAACGGAAAAGTTGAGTTTTTCGGTGACGGTAGACAACGGATTGAAGAAACCGTTAAAAGTAGCAAATGAATTTTAAGTTTCTATAGTTTCTCTCTCAAGGAATTTTGTTTGTGAATCAAACAATGATTCACAGTGATATTTATAAGAAGATAAAAGAAGTATCGAGAAGTGGAAGAGGTGGACAATGATTGGATAGAATATGAAGCGGTTGCGTAGATGAGGATCTAACGTCTGTCACGCTATAGATCTAGTGGAAACCTAGTGCCTAGGGTATCATCATTTGCTAAGAAGTAGACTTGGTATCTAGAATTTCACCATATACATGGCTTCTGCTTCGAATTACAATGTAAGGAAGTTATTTTCAGTTAAAATATTTCGATGCACTTAACTTGAATTATGAGATAACAACACACTCAAAGCAGTTCATATTGTAGATAAGAGGATTTTCTTCACCATCAAAGATTTTTTAGGCTAGTTAGTTCTCATTAATTTAATTACATGAGAACTAAAGGGCTACTGATAAGGAAATAGAATTTCGAGGACTAAAATGTTAGGAATATAAATTATTATGACAAATTGTATAATTATAGGAGAAACTTAGAACTTTATATTCTAGTCGAGCACTAACATGTAATTATCCCGTTTTTGTAACTACTTCAGTTGGAGTTAAGTCTTTGCGCCTCTATATAAAGGTCACGACTTATCTTATAAAGGGTGTGACTTTTTTGAGATATATCACTTTTAAAATTCAAGTTTCTCTCTCTTCAACATATTTCTCTATTTACATTCTGACTTCTCTTGATTTACTTAGACGATTTGAATATTCAACTCATCACCAATGATCTTCATAATCAGGAAGATTTTAAACATGATATGGACTATGGAAGTTGAAGCCATGTTCACAATAATAGTAACGATATGGTAGTCATTCATTATTCAGATAATCCAAGTATGTTTATCATTACCATAAAGTTGTCTGAGAAGAATTATATCGTTTGGTGCAGAACTATTAAGCTCTCTCTTGTTGTCAAACATATTTTAAGTTTCATTGATGGAAGATCCATACAACCATTTTTGATTTATACTGAGTAAGGTAATTGGAATCAAGTTAATAATATGATTTGTTCTTAGATCATCAATTCCATATTTGATCCCTTAAATAAACAATTTTTATTCTTAGATAATGCCAAAGAATTATGAGAAGAGATACCTCAAGGTACAAATGTTACAGTGGACTAATGATCTATGAACTAAAAAAAGAAATCAACATTTTATCTCAAATAAACTTTAGTGTGGTCGACTATTATTTGAAGCTCAAGTGCATGTGGGATAAAAGAAATGCTATTAGAACAATTCTAGTTTGCAAGTGACAAAAAATGTGATTATGACATGTACTTGGAATTAACTAAAAGATAAGAAGAAGACAAGTTGATGTAATTTCTTCTTGGTCTTAATGAAAGCTTCGAGAGAGCCAAATACCAAATCCTCTAGATGGAATTAACTAAAAGATAAGAAGAAGACACGTTGATGCAATTTTTTTAGTCTTAATGAAAGCTTTAAATGATCCAAAATATCAAATACTCATGATGGATACCATGCATTCTATCAATAGAGCCTATGCTCTTATACCTCATATTAAAAAAAAAACAAGGTTGAACAATCGCAATTCAAAATCCTCTAATGATAATTCTGCTATTATGGTAAAATGATATCAAGCCTAAGGTAAAAGACATTTAGATAAAGGAAAGAAAAACTACTTGAAATGGTTATTGTCTTCATAAAGGTCATACCAAAGATAACTGTTTAAGATAAAATGATAACATGATTATTGGGACAAAAAGAATCCAAAAAGAGAGATTGACATAAACAAATTTACAACCTATTATGTCGAAAATCCTTTGGATAATGGTTTTGAAGAAACAAATGACACATAAACCTAATGTATATTTCTGTGAATGTGGAGCAAGATTTAGAAATAATGCTTGCACATGGAGGAAAACCAAAAGGTAGTGAAAGAATAGCGAGTGTAAACTTTGCAAAATTTTAAGATTTTTCAGGTATGTCTCCCTCCAATGAAATTAAGGATGCAAGTAAGAAGGGTAGTTTTTGGATTGTTGACATAAGAGCATCAAACCATATGTGTTGTGATCCATTTTATTTGTAAAATTTATCCTCTTAAAACATCTTTATATTCTACATTACCATATGGTTCCATAAAAAAAGTAATTTTTTAAAGGGGAAATTAAAGTTCATAATAAACTAGTTCTATAAGTCTACCTAAATATGCCATATTTTAAATTCAATTTACTATTCATAAGTAAATGCATAGCTTCTTCATTTGTTGTTTTTAATTCTTAAATGAGCATTGCTTTCTTGAGGACCAACACTATAAACAAGTGCTTGGAGTTGAAAACAATAGAACGAACTATATCTTATTGAGAATCAATCATTCAACCAAATCTCGATTGAATCTTCTTATTATGAACTTTGTTTTTTATTTTTCTAATATTATTTATTGTAGTTATTGTAATAAAGTCTGATATATGGCATCTTAGGCTTGACCATTTTTCAAATGAAGTTTTAAAGCTTTTAAATGTAACACATTTTATTGATGAAAATAAAATTCGTGGTATTTGCTCTTTGGCCAAACAATACATAATATTTTTCCTTTTACCACTTCTAAACACATAAATATTTCTCTTTCTAGAACTTCTACTTTTCCTAAAGCTATTGATTTGATTTATTTAGATGTTTGGGGACCCGATAGTGTACAAGTATTACTAGACAAAAATATTTTTTGATAATAGTGGATGATTACACTAGATGTACTTGGAATTTCTTGATTAAAAGTTAAGAAAAAACCTTTTCAATTTTCAAACATTTTGTTTTCTTGTATCAAACTTAGTTTAGTGTCAAGTTCAAGATATTAAGATTTAATCATGGTACAAAGTTTCTCAATCAAAACATGTCTTCTTTTTTGTCTAATATTGGGATCATTCACCCAAGCTCGTCATTATACTTCTCAACAAAACGACATTATTGAAAGAAAACAAAAGAATATACTTGAAACTGCCATATCTGTCGTGTTTCAATATAATCTTCCAAATTTGTTTTTGGGAAAATCAATCCTCACAACCACTCACCTTATTAACCGAATTGCATCTCATATTCTATTATTGAAGTCACCTATTAAGATGTTAACTGAAATTACACCTAATGTAGCTAACCTAAAAGTCTTTGGTTGCATATGTTTTGCCTCGATCAATCGAAAAATCCATGATAAATTTGCTCATATAGCTTACAAGTTTGTGTTTGTGAGATATTCATCAGCTCAAAAGAGATATAGGTTATATAATTTACAAACTCATAGGTTACTAGTGTCAAGGGATGCTAAATTTCAAGAATAAAAGTTTCCTTTCAAAACAAACGACATTCGTGATTCTGTTCCTAATTATTAATCATTTTGATAAACAAAATATCGTGCTACTTTGATCAACAATGCCACCCAATAATATTTTATCTTATGATCATAGTCCTACTAATGATATTTATAATCCTTTGTGTTTTAAATGAAAGTGTAATTCCATGTGTTTGTAATGGTAATGCTTTAGATACACGTGTTACCATCAGGACTAGTATTATGATTAAACAAAAACCAACATGGCTCAAAGATTTGTATTTCAAACATGACGTTAAATATGCATCTTCTAATTTTTTTTATTCTCCATATGTTTCTCTAACATTTCCTTATATAAATAATTATGTTCTTGACTGATCACACATGAACTTTTTGTCAAATATGTTGTCCAAGAAGAACCTAAATCTTATGAACAAGGAATTACAAGCCTTAAACTCTAATAATACTTAGGAGTTATTTGATTTACTCCATAACAAAAAAAGCTATAGAATCTAGGTGAGTTTTAAGGTTAAAATATCATTTTCGTTTTTTTTCCGAAGTGGTTTAGCCAAATTATGATAAACTTTAAAAAGTAATTTTTATTGCTTTTATTACCATTATCATGATAATGTTTTTTTCTTATTGGTTTGGCCATATTCAGCTCATGTCGTTCAGATACGTCATACTGCTCCCAAAAAAGCAGGCTGAAAATGTTCAAAATTATACTTGGGATCCATTGTTGTGGGTGAATTGGCAGCACCATGGTGTTGAGGTTAATACTGACGCGATGTACTCTGTTTGGGTAAATAAGAACTTGTGGTTCATAGTGACTAACCCTGCTTCAGTACATGATGATGGAGGGCCTCAGATGCACACTCAGGAGGGCGTAGATCCCAAGGGATATGATCAGTTCGCCGAGTTTATGCCACGACTAGCCACACTGTCGTATGATGAGTTGTTAGATGTTGCGACTAAGATGACCATGATTGTTGAGAGATTTAGACGTCGTTGAGTTGTATGTTAGTATGACCGGTGTTTATGACTTGTATCAGTACGAGTACTAGATCGATGTTTTTTTTATTATTGTTACATTTTCAGACTTGTATTAAGATATTTACGTGCTTATAGTTAGTACGTTATTGATGGCTTTTGATTTTTTGCTTTTATGTTGTTGTATTTTCGAGTAAGTTATTTTTAGCATGCTATCATTACGACAACTAACTAAGTATTGCAAAAAACTTAAGAGAAAAGATCAATAACAACTAACTATGTATTACAAACAACTTAACTAGGTATTTTGACAACAAACCGACAAATAAATTCTAGTAACTCATCAATACTTAAGAGAAAATAAGAGTAATAATCGATCGTATGCGACAGGATCCACGTTCCTATCACATACTATATGCGACAGGATCCATGTTCGTATCGCATACTACATGCGACGACATCTCCTCTGGGTAGAAACGTGAGATAAAAATAAAGGAAGTCGACTGAAGAGTTTAAAGGTGGTCCAGGGGTGATTTCGCGATACGAAGATTGTTGATGGAGGATTTTGCGATACAGAAATGTTTCAGTGTTAGATTTAGAGAGAGAAAGTCTAGATTGCTAAGTAATGTAGAGAGAGAAAGTCTCGTACTATTCATCTCGGGATTTGTGAAGCATGTGTGGTCCTTTTATAGTACAATTGCGGACCCCACACGCTTTAACTTGGACTAATTACATATTTTGGTCCCTACATTTTGCTTTCTTCCTATTTTGACTACCTCTTTATAATTAATACAATTCAGCCCTTATACACATATTTCTATACATTTTCCTCTTATCATACTTTTCCTTTGCTATTTTCTCCTGTCAAGTTTCTTCTTTACACTTTTCTCCTTGTCTTTTATTCTTCCTTATCAGTAGCCCCCCAGTCTTAGTAAAAATTATTTTACTAGGACTGAATAATTCTCCTGACAGGCAAAACCCATTTCCTCTCCGAATTTCATAAGTAGCTCCTCGAACCATCGGGGACAAAATCACTCTTCGAATTCCAACAATCGCTCCTCGAATTATCGAGGCCAAAATCAACTCTTCGAATTTTTTCTTCGACTGTTCCACAAAGCTTCCTCGAACCACTGAGGCCAAAAATCAACTCTTCGAAATTTCTCTTCGAATGTTCCACAAAGCTTCCTCGAACCACTGAGGCCATAAATCAACTCTTCGAAAAGTCTCCCCTCGAATTGCTCCTATTATCCGAGTAGCCCCCCAATCCTTGCACCACTTTGGATAAAGCAGCCCCCGAATGATTTCATACTCAGGTGATAAAAAGGGGTGCCAGGATTGATCGTGCTCATGATGTCACTTAACAAGCACCTGTGTCAGCATAACTCTTTGGGAAACGTTACCAATTCTTCTGACATTCGTGTCAGAAAACTCTTCCTCTTCTCCTGACGTTGTCTGACATAAAAAACCCTTCACCTTCCTCCGCGGCTAGTGCCAGAATAATTCCCACCTATATGGACTATTATGTCCCTAGGAAAACATCATAAAAAGATCCCAGGCCTGATTTGTCAGGAAAGCCCATATATGTCTATAAATATCAACCTTCTTACTTCATTAACTCAACTTCTGTCCAATTATTTCTAGATAGATAAAGCTGGCGAATAAGCCCCGTCGAATTCCTGAGTGGTTGTTAATTAGTAAGCGGTTCAAAGAGAGGA
The DNA here is from genome assembly GCA_036936605.1 of Limnanthes douglasii subsp. nivea. Lineage (NCBI taxonomy): Eukaryota > Viridiplantae > Streptophyta > Magnoliopsida > Brassicales > Limnanthaceae > Limnanthes > Limnanthes douglasii. Next base: position 272,961,888 of record JAUPFV010000001.1, on the reverse strand, counting down.
TTGCTGCCGGTGAAGACGTGAGGCCTCATCCTCCACCATCGACTACTACCTTCTTCGGTGCCTGGCCTCCCTCGAACGATTCGACCGCAATTATACCCCGCGAAATCGCTCAACGAAGCCTACTCAGTGAGACAAACCCCCTCGGAGAGATGGGAAAAGATAGACAACATAAGCACTCGTCTGGGAAGAGAAAGAAGTCCCACAAAGATAGAAAAGGCTCTCATGAGCGAAAACGGGCCAGGGAAGCTCCCCTAGTTATTCGAGAGCCAACTTTGCCAACAGACGTTGAAAATATCCCTCAGAGATCTGTGAGTCCTCGAAGGACTTCGAACAACCCTCCTCGAACCTCTGCTAGTCCTCTTCGAACCATAAGCCCTCAACGTACTTCGAAGAGCCCTCCTCGAAGACACGAAGCAAATGCATCGAGTCTGCCTTCCACTCAATCCATGACCATTCATAGAACTCAATTTTCCCCCTCGAGGACGCTTATTACCGAGGAGGATATGCGCATTAGACATGAGGAAACTCGAGATGCCAAAGGCAAAAACCCTCTCAAAAAGCCCCTCAAACCAAAAGTGCCAATCATCCCTTCCTTGGGTCCTGCGAACCTTGCAACGTCTTCTTCCATAACAATATCCGAAGAGCAAGCTCGTCGGATTGCTCCAAAATCTAAAGGGGACATTGTGCTGCCCTTGGAGTTGAGAATAAACACATGGTGGCCCTTGCAAATATTAGGTACAAGTACTTTTCTAAGGAGGAGGAGACGATGCTAAGGACTCGATGGTGCATCCCCTCTTATATTAACATCAGATTTCCCTCCGAAGGAGAGACACCTTTATCTGTGAGGGACAACGAGGTGGTGGTATACACAGAAATCATGAACTGGGGGTTAAGGTATCCCTTAGACCCCTTCTTCATTGAGTATTTATCGAAGATAGACCTTTGCCCCTCACAGGTTGGGCCCAATATGTGGTTTATGTTAATGGCCTGCATCATGGCCTCGAGACTCTCAGGTCAAGAATTTTTACTAGAGAAACTCATTGGCCTTGCTGGTTTGGCCCGAAATCCGTACTTTCCCTTTTACTCGCTGACGTTCAATCGAGGGAAAAAAAGTATTGAAAGATTTACTAGAGGCTGATAAAAAATGGAGGCAACAATTTCTCTTCTTCTCTGGTTGCTGGGAGACCGGATCAGAAGCCACTCCTTCAAATCCTCACAAGCTTTCTCTAAAGTGGACTATGAAGTGTAAGTACTTCCTCAATTTTTTACTCCGCGAATTTTATATTCCCCGAATATTTATACTCCCTCGAATTTTAAGCTTTCTTGAAAACTTATATGCCTTCGAATAATATGCTCCCTCAAAAAATTAATTGTCTTCGAATAATATGCTCCCTTGAACACTTACTTGCCTTCGAATAACATGCTCCCTCGAAAACTTACTTGTCTTCGAATAATATGCTCGATAACTTAAACTTGTACTTGTAATTGGTTTTGAAGTTAGTTATTTGTTGCAGCTATGACTGGTATATCCAAACCTTATACTGACTACGTCGAGGGCGCTACAACTGTGTTCACCAATCTTCGCCTGTAGGCAAAAGATCAATGGGACAACCGATTTTGTCTCTGCTTTATCGACAATAACTTGGCCAGGAGTCGACTATGGAGGCTGAATCCCCTTGATCGTATTAGCATGAGAGGATTAATGACTCAGCCCTCAGAACGAGAAGTGATGGAGCGGTGCAGCCAAAAGGATGTGGTAATATACTTGCCGAAGCGTTCTCGTTCACAGAGCCACTTGGGGGAACCTCCAGAAGATGAAGTCCTGTCAACCCAACCACTGAATACCAAAGGGCCCATTAATACTCAAAGGCCCCCCTCCTCGAATGATGTCGGGGCGTCGAACGCTCAACCCCCTCCACCAATTATTGTTGCCTCAACGAACCCCGTTCCTCCCCCCTGCTCCCATCCTTCCTTCGAGGAAGGATGCCAAGAAAAAAGATAGGAAGGGTAAAGGTATCCTCCTTGAGCCCATCGAAGAACAATCCGAGGGAGGAGAAACTCCTGATAATAATGAAGAGGCTAGTCTTGAAAAAGAAGTCCATGGGAGTGCAAGTGAGCCTGAGAACAGGGGTGGCCAATCTCCCAGGGAAACTTCTCATCAATCCATGCACTCTCCTCTCACTGAGGCTTCTCATCCAGCCCCCCTCGAAGACAGCCCAAGACTAGCTCCTATCCCTGTTCCTCGAAGCAACCCTCCTCAACTCATTGATCCAGAAGTTGCTTGTGGTAGGTTCTCCGAATTTGACTCTACAGCATTAGGGTCTCCTTCGAGCTCGTTCGACGTCCCTTTGGATGATGAGTTCTCATTGAAACTTCGGAGATTGCTGCATACTTCAGTGAACAGAGGGAAGAAGATGCGTCATCTTGAAAAACGCAAAAATTATTACAAGGTCAAGTCATCGTTGGCTGCCTCTCAGCTCGAGGAAGCCAAGAAGCAATATGCGGTGATCGAGGGCCAAGCTGATGCCTTGTACGAGCGTCTTTCTGCCTCTGAGAATTATGTGATAATGCTAGAGAGATGTTGTCAAGAGGAGAGGGACCTGTACAAGAAAAAGACTGATTCACAAGAGCTATTGATAAGTGAATATAAACAGGGACATCGCTTAGCTTGCGATGGATTCACCCAATGCACTGAGGCTCTTCAAAAAGTGACAGCAGACCGAGATCAGCTGCGAAGACGGATCGAGAGTTTTCCTGTAGAAGTCGAGGAGGCAAAGGACAAAGTTGTGGATGTTTATGCAGCAACATGTACAAGTAAACTGCAGGCCCGGGATGCCACTACTCGAGTTGGTTTGTTAACCCAAATTCATACTGAGCATCCTGAATATAACCTGGGGCCTTTTTGGAAGCTTGTCCCCTCGGAACTGCGCCCCCCCATATAATTGTAAGTGAAAGTGAAGACTCAGAAGGTGAGGGGAGTGACTCCTCGAAAAAATCAGACTGAGTAAAAGTGCTGAAGGAGTCAGTTTTTTGTGCATGGCCCAATAAGGCCTCTTTTTGTAATGACTTGAACATATTGTGGTGTGGATAATAATCTCCTGAGGGTAGGCTGGTAATTTCAAGTGGAGTTTTAAGGTGGTGTGAGGGTGTTTAACGGTGGTGTGTGGGTGTTTAACGGTTTAGAGTAGAGAGTAAAGAGATAATTAAGCAGCTTGGTAGCAGTTAATTCTCATTACCCATAGTTAATGCGGGTGGTTGGGTATTTATAGTGTGATGTTTGGGCCCTTATGGGCTTTCGGGTCATGTTTAAAGAACCCGGTTCATGTTTAAAGACCCATGAGCTCTAAGCAGGAGAGCAAGTAGCTTAGTCAGGAAGTGTTTAGGTTTTTTAGTACTTTTGTCATAGTCCGAACAGCCTTAAGTTCATAGTGTTCAAAGTAATATGTCCGGTCCAAGTAACCTGTTCGATTCATGTCCATGCAACCTGTCCGGTTTTCGGAGAGACTAGACCGATTTGCCCTTGTTCGGGGAGCATGCTGAATTCGGACTCATCAGGAGCCCATTTTTTAGGTGTTTGGACAAGTATTCTTGTCAGAGACCTAAAAAATAGTCCGGACAGGTCTATGGGTTTACCCGGACATATAAAGCTTCACGAATTCAAAACGGTTTTTGCCAGAGTTCGTGGGACACGTGTCGTTCTCTGATTGGTCACTCCAGCCGTTTTTTACATTGAATTTCGCACCACCTTCTTCGAAAAGCAACCTCTTTAATTGCAAGTGGTGACATCAGCGCCGTCTTTTAATCATTGCCAAACTTTTCGAATTCTTCTAGGAATCAACTCCTTTTTTCAAATCCACTATAAATTCAAACCCATTTTCTACTGTTTTACTATCTCTTTCACATTTACTCTGCAAATTTACTCAGAGCTTTCTCTCTCTAAAGCAAAAAATTTCCTTGGCAGTTTGTGTTTACAGCAAGAACAGCATTGATCAAAGGTGGTTGGATCAACCTTTCAGAGTTGGAGAAAGCGCAAAAGGTCGAGAAGGAGAGACGAATAGCAGCAGGGCTACCATCATCACCCGTTGAGAGACCAGTCGCCTCTGTTACAGAATCAGATCGAGGCTCATCCTCGTCCAAAGGTACTAAGCCCAAAAAACTCTTTCAATCCACCCTCTCGCCTATAGTCTCTGGTTCCTCAGTTCAAGAGTCAATACCTGCTGTTGAGCCAGGAGTTACAGTTACAAACGTTAGGAAACCTTCTCCTTTTATAGCTATGGGATCTGACTATGAGCACTCTCTCCAGAGAAACTAGTTATTAAGAGGCCAAGCCGGTTAGTTAAGGGACCAGGCTCCAAGAATACTCCCTCAAAATCGGGGGCGAAAAATAGTAGTTCTGGGTCTGGAGTGCCCATCAGAGCTCCACGGGAAAGGCCGTCCGGTCCGGAGGCTAGCCTACCAACACTCTTAAAAGAGACCTCTGCTCCAGAGCCCCAGCCTAAGGTCAGAATTCAAAGCAACCCTGAAATCCAGCAGTCCGGTGGCCAAGCTGAGCCAAGTTTAAATCCTCCCATGACCACTGCCACTGATATTCCCCCAACAATCATGGAGGAACGAATGGAGGACTCCGTTGAAGAAGTCCCCTTTGAGTCGGAGTCCTCCGGCCAGACTGACAATGCTGCTGCTGCCAAAAAAGGCAAGGAAAAACTGTGCCTGAGGCATCCGGACCTGCCGGAGTGCCTCGAAGGGAAGGTAGGACCTTGTTTTCACAGGGTCGAACTTAAATATCTCTTGGCCTTACAGAAGACCAAGTATGCTTTCATTCACACAGCCGAGCTAGGTCGAATGCGCACAAAATGGGGGATCCCAGAAAATGTGAAGATAAGGATCCCCATAGATCCTGAAACTCCTATGGATTGCAACCTAAATGAGCTGGTCATCTTCACAGAGCTATTTAATTGGGGACTCAGGTTCCCACTGGACCCGGAGATCGTTCGATACTTCCACCTGGTGAAGCTCTGCCCGAGCCAGCTGAGCCCCAATGGCTGGTATACTCTGATGTCATGTATCATGGCATCTAGGCTGTCCGGGATCCCTCTCCTTATGGAAGAGTTCACAGCGGTGGCCAGCCTTTGCAAGTATCACCAATTCCCCTTCTACCACTTCAATATGGGGAACGATCTCAAGGCTGTTGATGATCTCTTGGAGTCAGAGAGCAAATGGAGGAGCCAATTTCTGTTTGTCAGTGGCGCTTGGGAGAACGGCAAAAAGATCAAGGCCGGAGAGAACCCAAGCCTCCTCAGGAGCAGGTGGAGGAGTGGCCGTAAGTTTCTTACTTTAACTCTTTGTCCATTTCTTCCTTCTTTAAGTTGGTTTAAATTAACTGATCTCTCTTTTGTTTCAACAGAACTGCCTAAGGAGTTCGGGGATTATTTGAAGGCCGGACAGGTTACCTGTGGCAAAATCAATGCCTGGGCCGCAGAGAACTGGGAGAATCGATTCCACAAAGCCTTCACTAGTGGAAATCTGGCAAGGTCCCACCTGTGGAACACCACAGGTCGGAGAGACCTAACTTGGGAGGAGCTCACCACCCCGCCTTCCCCAGATATCGTGCTTAAGAGATCCCACGAACCAGATGGGACACTCTTCCTGCCCGGCCGGGCCAAAGCCCCAAGCAAAATGAAGGGCAAGAAGAGAGGCAAAAAGGTGGCAAGTGATGCTGAGAAGGATGCTCCAACAGACCCGGAGGGGCCGGCCCATAGTCAAATTGATGCAGCCCTCTTGCAAGTGGTGGAGCAAGAGACCGAAAGGCAGGAAGCAGACCTTCCAAAACCTCCAAGGGCTCCCAAAAGGACTCATAAGCAAGTAGGTGAAGACGCTGACCGGGAAGCCAAGAAGAAAAAGACTTCCCAAGGAGATGAGCTTGCTCTCCGGGATCCTGAGCCTTCTTTCCCCACTGACCCCACTGACCCAACGCTGGCCGAAGAGATCCCAAGGGACTTCCATACCGATGAGGTTGAAGGGGGAGATCTCAAACTTGATGAAGTGGACATCACTGGTCTAGCTGGGCTTGGTGAGTACTTCCTTGGCCTCCCTAGAGATGAATTCGTAGGGCCCTACATTCCTCCAAGCAGCTCCAACACAGTCAACTTCAATGGTAAGACTTTCATTTTTTCTAGTGAAAAGGACACCATATCCCATTCTTTGCTTAGCAATGTGCAGCCAGTTCTTACACTGGAGAGACAAGTTCGGGGTCAAGCGGACACCATCAAAGAGCTTAAGTCTGAGAAGGAGAAGCTGTCCGAAGATCTTCGCACTGCTACTGCAAATGCTGATTTGCTTAAGGAAGCAAATGAGGAGCTGAAGAGGAATCAGGATGAAAGCAACACAAAAGTTGCCACCTTAGAAGAAACCATAAGAGATCTCCGGGAGAAGCTGTCCGGTGTAGAAAGAGATCTTACCGTCTCAAAGGGAGAGACCAAGGCAAAAGAGAAGATTATCACCAACCTGACCACTGACAAGATTACTCTTGAGAATGCAGTGACCAAGGTTGCTGAGGAGAAAACTAGTCTGTTAAGAGATCAAGAGGCTACAATAAATGCCAAGATCAATGCCTATGTTGACCAAATGATTAAAAGTGAAGAGTTATTGCTTGAGAAGGTGAAGTCTGACATGGTTCTTCTTTTCCATGAAAAATTTTCGGACAGGAACCTAGGGGACCTATGGCTTTATGTTGAGCCCGACGAACTTCCATACTACACAATGGCTGAAGGTGACAGGTATGGCTACTCTAGTGGCTCCTCAGTTGATGAAGAACACACCGGGGGAGAGCCCAGGTGAAGGGGAAGGCGATCCCAAAGGCAAAAAGGTGGTCGAAGAGAAAAGCAACCTTGAGAGCAAGAAGAGAGATGAAGGTGAGCCATCTTCAAAGGCTCAACCTTAACCCCCAACTTACTTTGTTTGTTTTTCATTTAAACTAAAGTCCTTGGAAGGCCAAGGCATTCTTTTCGTGATGGTGTCTGGTGCTTGACCGGACAGGATTTTTTGTGTTGTACCCTTACTTATTCAAAAAGTCCTTGGAAGGCCAAGGCAATTTTAAGTTGTTCAATGAATTTTTCTATTTTGCACAACCATCATCATCTTTCATTGTTTGTTTTAGTTTAAATAGCTAGAGTTTAAGTAGATTTTAGTTGTTGCATTGTGAGAGTGTTTAAATTCTCTGGCTAGAGTTTAAATGGCCCTTAGATATCTCAGTCCGGGTAGTATAACAAGAGATAGAACTTTGAAAATACTTAGAAAATTTTGAAGAAGGCATCGAATTTTATTCAACCATCCGGACACCTCATTAAAACCTCCCCGTGCCACCAGGGAGGAAAGAGTATGCCCCCAAATATTTACATGGATGTTCAAACAAGTAAATATTTACACAAGTGTTATTCCAAGTACATCCGAAGATGCTCAATATTCGAAGGATGAGTTAGAACTCTGCCATCTTTGTCTTCCAACCAATAAGTTCCAGGCTTGACTATTTCAACCACAATATACGGACCCTCCCAGGTTGGGGCCAGCTTTCCGAAGAGCTTTTCTTTAGTGTGTAAGAAGACCTTCCTTAATACTTTGTCCCCTGGTTGGAAATATATTCTTTTAACTTTAGAAGCAAACCTGCTCCTCATCACGCCTTGATAGTGTGCAACTCTAAGGCGAGCTTTAACCCGTCTTTCTTCTATCAAATCAAGTTGATTTCTGATTGCCGTCTCATTAGCGTGTTCAGAGAAGTTGTGAACACGAAAGGAAGGGAGTGTCTATTCTATGGGGGCTGCTGCGTCCATCCCATAGACCAAGGCGAAGGGTGACTCTTGTGTTGCAGCCCCAGGTGTTGTCCGGTAGGCCCACAAGACTTCTTGCAAATAACTAGGCCACTTCCCAGCAGCCCCTTCCAAGTTCTTCTTTAAACCGGAGAGAATGGTTCTATTAGCCACTTCAACTTGCCCATTTGCTTGTGGGTGGAAAGATGAAAAAAACAATGCTGTATACCCCTTGAGGCACAGAAGCTCTCCATCTCTCTATTGTCAAACTGTGGCCCATTGTCTGTTGTTATTTTCTGTGGGAAACCAAATCTGCAACATATGTTGGATAAAATGAATTTTATGGCAACTTTTGATGTTGTTCCTGCCAGAGGAGCTGCTTCTATCCACTTCGAGAAGTAGTCAATGGCCACAATTATAGTTTTGCGCCCTCCGGACGCCACAGGGAGAGGCCCTACTAAATCCAACCCCCATCGAGCAAAAGGGATGGGCTCAGAAATTGACTCCAAAGGAATGGCTGGTACATGAATTTCATTGATGTACCTTTGGCATGGGTCACATCTCCTCATCAATTCCTTAGCATCTTTCATGATGGATGGCCAATAGTATCCGGAGAGTAATACTCTTCTTGTTAAAGCTCTAAATCCACAATGGGCTAATCCCTCACCATCATGCAATTCGGAGAGGACTACTTGTGATTCGTCATCCCCCAAATAACGCAGGAGAGGTTTACTGTAGGAATTTTTGTACAACACTTCTCTCAATATGATGAAACCACGAGCTTTGTGTTTTAATGTTCTGGATTGTGACTTATCTGGAGGCACAACACCATCGGAGAGATATTACAAGAGAGGAAACCTCCAGTCTTGAGGTTGTTTTACTTGTGTTTCAAAAATTTTCCTCTTCTTTACCCTTACCAAGTTGAATAGAAGGGCTTTCAAGCACATGGATCCATGGGTATGACTCCGTATATGCTATAGTTTCCAATGAGTCTGCTAGCTCATTTTCTGCCCGGGGAATGTGCTCATAGACAACAGCTTTAAATTTCAGTGCTTCATTTTTGAGGAGGAGTAAATACTTTACAAGCTGCTCCTTTCTAGCCTCAGATTGGCCTAAGGCATGGTGGACAAGCAATTGGGAGTCACTTAGCAGCTTGACCCTCTTAGCCCCACAGATGTAGGCTAACTTTAACCCAGCTATAGCTGCTTCGTATTCGGACTCGTTGTTAGATGCCCTGAAAGCAAAACAAATAGCCTGGTACATGCTGTCCCCATATGGGGAAGTTAAACATATTCCTGCACCACATCCCATAGTGCTAGATCGACCGTCTGTTCGGATGATCCACATCTTCTTATCTTTTATATCAGTAGCTTGCTCTGAATCCCTATCGGAGTGGAATTCAACCAGAAAATCAGCCACAGCTTGGGCTTTGACTGCTGTCCGGGGAGCAAAGTCTATATCGAAGTCCCCCAACTCTACTGACCACTTAGTCATTCTGCTTGAAATGTCTGCTTTTTGAAGGACATTCTTTAAGGGAAAAGAGGTCCGGACGATGATAGGATGAGCTTGGAAATAAGGCCTCATCTTCCTTGCAGCTATCACCAGGGCTAATGCCAGTTTTTCGAGCTTCAAGTAACGCCTCTCAACATCAATCAAGCTTTTGCTGATGTAGTACACTGGGTGGGGATGCCCATCGACCTCTCTTACCAACACAGCACTGATGGCACAGAGAGTCTCCCCATCAACTGGTTTGAATAAAGTTTTGGGAGAGGAGAGATGTTTCTTGATTTCATTGAAAGCCTCATCACACTGTGGGGTCCACTCGAACCCCTTTGCACCCTTCAAAGTTTGAAAAAAAGGAGCACACCTATCCGAAGACCTTGAGATGAATCTGTTTAAGGCAGCTAATCTCCCCGTTAATCGCTGTACTTCTTTAATGTTTCAAGGAGGCTCCATTTGGAATAGGGCATTGAGCTGGTCCGGATCGGGCTGTATTCCATGTTCACTTATGATATATCCTAAGAACTTCCCGGACTGCACTCCGAACACACACTTTTCAAGGTTTAATTTCAAATTCACTTTTGCCAAGTTGGCAAAAGTTTCTTGGAGATCGGACAAGTGCAATTGCTCATCCACACTTTTCACCATCATATCGTCAATGTATACTTCTATATTTCTTCCAATTTGATCAGCAAATGCCTTGTTGACTAGCCTCTGATAAGTAGCCCCAGCATTTTTCAAGCCAAATGGCATAACCTTGTACCAATGTAGACCCCTGTCAGTGACAAACGTGGTATGCTCTTGATCTTTTGGATCTACTTGAATCTGATTGTACCCGGAGAAGGCATCCATAAAGGAAAGCAGCTTGTTCCCAGAGGTAGAGTCTACTAACTGATCTATCCGGGGGACCGGATACAAATCTTTTGGGCAAGCTCTATTGAGATCTGTGAAGTCAATGCACATGCGCCACTTGCCATTTTTCTTTTTTACCAGGACAGGATTGGCAGTCCACAAAGGGTATTGAGATTCTTTAATGTGCCCCATCTTTGTGAGTCTGTCAACCTCTTGTACAATGACATCAGCCTTTTCTTTGGAAAAAGCTCTTCTCTTTTGAACCACTGGTGCTACATCTCTCCGGAAAGATAGGTGATGGGATATTACTTCTGATGGAACTCCAGTAACATCAGCATTGCACCAAGCAAAAACGTGCTGATGGTCTTTCAAAAATTTCAACATTTCTTTTTTCAACATCGGTGGCATCTTGGACCTTATCTTGACACTCTTACCTTATTCCAAACAGTGCGTTTCAACCTCTTCAATTGGGATCAACACTCCAGGGGTCTCTCTGGGGTCATCAATTTCACCCTCACCCCCAGAAAGGCCCTCAAACTGCTATTGATCATTAATACGGACTGCCCCCAGCGTTCGAGGAGCCAGGGCAGTAGCATAACATTCTCTTGCAATCTTTTGGCTGCTCCGGACAACCCCAACCTGTCCCTGAACAGCATACTTTAAGCACTGGTGGACTGTTGAAGCCACTGCATGCATCCTAGAGAGCCAAGACCTCCCTATAATAGCATTATAGCAAGTGGGACAATCCACTACAATAAAGAGTATTCTAACCATTTTCTTGAAAGGGCCCCTGCCCAATAACACCTCTTCTTCGAACTCTCCGATCACATCAGCTGAGCTGCCTGTGAAGCCCACGATTGACCTGTCCGACTTTTGAATTACAGCTGGATTTTTCATTTTCTTGTAAGTGGTTAGGAAAAGGATATTGGCTGAACTCCCAGTATCCACCAGGATTCGCCTTATTTCATTGCCCCCTATAGATGCTCCTATGACAACAGCATCCTCATGAGGGCCAGCAATGTCTCTCAAATCATCTTCATCAAAGACAATGAAGGGGAATGAGTTTGGTGACTGATAAGATGTCATGCCTCCTTCTAGCTGGGAGGCTAAATTATGAACATGCCTCTTTCTTGAAGAAGCAGTAGGAGCTGTCATAGTGTCCCCTCCGAAAATTGTAAGCGACTCAAAAAACTTAATGAGCCCGGAGACCGATCTAGAACGTTCCTCAATAGCACCCACTCTGTTTCGAGTTGGATCAGGATCCAAGTATTCAGATTCCACATCAAACCTCTCAACTATAACCATGGCCCCCTCCGGGGCAGCATTACTTGGACCAACCCGGTGAGTGTTGTCAGGCCTGTTGCCTTCTCTTCTTTTAACGTATGCACCCAACTTCCCCCTCTCAATCAAATTTTGAACCTCTTGTTTCAATGCTATGCAGTCATCAGTGGTATGGCCAATATCATTGTGATATTGGCAAAAAGAGTTGTTGCGATGCTCTCTGGGAGACTATAGAGTTTCCGGTCTCCGGTAATGCACCTCATCTTTTGTTTTATCGAAAATGGTGGCCACACTTTCTTTAAGCTCTGCGAACCACTCCGGTTGGACCCATGGCCCTCTCTTGTTTCTGGATTGTTGACTTTGAGCAGGAGCAGCTGGCTGAGACTGAGCTTTTGCCCTACCATGCCCCTGTCCGGTTTCTCTTGCTTTGTTCCCGGACTGGTTTTGATTTGGAGTTGGTGCCACTGGGGTGGACCTCACCTGTCTGTGCACCCTGGTTTTCTTTGTTTCATCGATGTTTATTTGTTTGCCAACTTGATTTAGTAATCCTCTCAAGGTCATGGCCTTCTTTCTGGTCACTGAATCAGCCAGATTGCTTGGGTTCAAACCTTGCCTTAGAGATGTTATTGCCACCTGTTTGAAGCAATCAACCAACCCGTTCTTTGTGTTCACAAAACGGCTTATGTACTCTTTCAAGGACTCATTTGGCTCATGGGAAAAATGGATTATTGTGTCTCCATTGCCCTTCAGCTCCTTACTCCCTACGAACTGTCTTCGAAAGGCCACCCAAAACGTATCAAAATCTTTAATACAACCCTAAGGCAGGCTGTTGTACCATTTCAGAGCACTCCCCGTGAATGATTGGGAGAATGCCCTACATAGTAGTTTATCATCGTCATCAAAGTTCATCATGAAGTTCTTGAATTGCTCCAGATGATTGTCCGGATCAGTACTGCCATCGTACTTCTCCATTTTAGTACTATCAAACCTCTTGGGGAGGTTTCCGGACAGAATTTTAGAAGACAGTGGAGACTGCCTCCAATTCCTTCCACGACTAAACACAGTATCCTCATTGGGAGTTGCAAAGATACTTGGTTCATCGTGGAAAGCAAAGGGATCCATCAGCATCTTGTCCGTATACCTCTGGTGGTGAGATGATCCCTTGCCAATATGCCTTTTCATTCTTCCATGTCTGTCTCTTTTTCTTGAATATTTCTTAACCTACTTTTGCTTTTTTCTAGTTCGACCCTCATCGCTGCTAGAGGACAAGGATTTTTCATTTCCCTCACTGTCTGAAGAGTTGTCTGAAGATTCTGAGCTTGAGTCAGAACTCTCCACAGGCTTGGACCGGTGAGACTTTTTAGAACTGGCATATGTCTGTTTGGTGCTCACATGAGTTTTTGAAGCCTCAGGCTCTCTGGGGTTGTCGGTGTGATGAGCAACTGATGCTTTGGATTTCTCTTTCACGCCCATCTTGGCTTTTTCTGCCCTCAAAGCTTCTATTTCACCTCTCAACCTGTCACACTCTTCGATAGTGTACTCATCATTCTCTCCCACCACTTCGAGCAAAGCTGGTGGCAACTCAAGATTGTCCGGATTCATTCGGACATATTTTCTTTCTTGGTTTTGAATGCTTGATTCAGGCACCGTCGCCTCCCACTGTGGTCGCCAATTTGGTGTGGATAATAATTGCCTGAGGGTAGGCTGGTAATTTCAAGTGGAGTTTTAAGGTGGTGTGAGGGTGTTTAACGGTGGTGTGTGGGTGTTTAACGGTTTAGAGTAGAGAGTAGAGAGATAATTAAGCAGCTTGGTAGCAGTTAATTCTCATTACCCATAGTTAATGCGGGTGGTTGGGTATTTATAGTGTGATGTTTGGGCCCTTATGGGCTTTCGAGTCATGTTTAAAGAACCCGGGTCATGTTTAAAGACCCATGAGCTCTAAGCAGGAGAGCAAGTGGCTTAGTCAGGAAGTGTTTAGGTTTTTTAGTATTTTTGTCATAGTCCGAACAGCCTTAAGTTCATAGTGTTCAAAGTAATCTGTCCGGTCCAAGTAACCTGTTCGATTCATGTCCATGCAACCTGTCCGGTTTTCAGAGAGACTAGACCGATTTGCCCTTGTTCGGGGAGCATGCTGAATTCGGACTCATCATATTGTACTGTTCTAATTGTGTGAGACAGGTCAATTTTTGTAAGAGCAATGAACACTTATCACTTCTATATATATTATGTTTGTAACAGGTTCTTCAAACATCCAATTATATTGTCCTTCGAACAATTACTAGTTGGTTAAATTCACACATATTATGTTTGCAATAAGGCCTTCGAACTCCAATTTTATTGTCCTTCGAACAATTATTACTTGGATAAACTTACACATATTATGTTTGCAATAAGGCCTTCGAACTCCAATTTTATTGTCCTTCGAACAATTATTACTTGGATAAACTTACACATATTATGTTTGCAATAAGGCCTTCGAATTCCAATTTCATTGTCCTTCGAAAAACTATTACTTGGATAAATTTACGCATATTATGTTTGCAATAAGGCCTTCGAACTCCAATTTTATTGTCCTTCGAACAATTATTACTTGGATAAACTTACACATATTATGTTTGCAATAAGGCCTTCGAACTCCAATTTCATTGTCCTTCGAACAATTATTATGATCTACTTGAAATTTTTTTAAGGAGATGATATCTTGAGTCGTATTATTGTGATCAAATAATAACTGAGTGAGAGTGGATTCAAGGCACACCATAGTGTGACCCGAAGAATAGTTTGAAGGTCCCAAAACTTTGAGGCACACCATAGTGTGACCCAAAGAATAGTTTGAAGGTCCCAAAACTTTGAGGCACACCATAGTGTGACCCAAAGAATAGTTCGAAGGTCCCAAAACTTTGAGGCACACCATAGTGTGACCCAATTATGAATAAAGTAACAATAAAGCTGGGGCATACATTACTGTGATCCCATGGAATAATTCGAAGGGACAACTAATCGAGGCACATTTTACTGTGACCCAAAAAATATTGCGAGGGGAAAACAATTCGAGGCACATGTTACTGTGACCCAAAAAATAGTTCGAGGGGACAACAATTCGAGGCACATGTTAATGTGACTCAAAAAATAGTTAAGGCAAAGAAATCTTTGTATTTAAGGGGCTCATCGAAACACCTCATTAAAACCTTCCTGTGCCTAACAGGGTAGGAAAGAGTGTGTCCTCACCAAAATTTGTTCCAGGGGATACATAAAGAGGAAAAAAGAAATACAATGTCAACTGGCTCTGCTAATCAAGATACAACTTTAAATGCTCAATATTCCAAGGTAAATGGAGGTATCGCCCTTCTTTATCTTTTAACCGATATGTGCCTGGTTTTATCCTTTCAGTAACCTCGTAAGGACCTTCCCAGTTAGGTCTCAACTTCCCCAAGCTCTTGTCTTTAGTGTGCAAGAAAACTTTGCGTAAAACCTTGTCTCCCACCTGAAAATCTTTATGCTTTACTTTGGACGCATAACGACTCCTCATAAGAGTTTGATAATGAAGGGAAGTCAACTGTGCTCGCTGTCTCTTTTCCTCAACCAAATCTAAAGCCAATGCTCTACTCTGGTCATTTGTGTCCGAGTCATACGTTGCTATTCGATGTGAGGGGAAAATGATCTCCGAAGGGACCACGGCATCCATCCCGTAGACTAAGGAAAATGGGGACACAGCGGTGGCCGTTCGGGGAGTCGTTCGGTATGCCCACAACACCTCCTGTAAATAGTCGGGCCACTTCCCCGTTTTGCCTTCCAAGTTCTTTTTCAAACCGTCGAGGATGGTGCGATTAGTTACTTCCACCTGCCCATTCGCCTGATGGTGAAATGGTGCCGAAAAACATTGTCGTATGCCCCTCGATACACAGAAGCTCTGGAACTCTTTGTTATCAAATTGAGGCCCATTGTCCGTGGTAATCTGCAATGGTACACCAAAACGACAACAAATGTTAGATAGGACAAACTTGATCACGTCTTTGGCCTTTGTTCCCGCGAGCGGCTCAGCCTCCACCCACTTAGAAAAATAGTCGACTGCCACAATTATCGTCTGTCTGCCCCCAGATGCCATGTGTAGAGGCCCAACCAGATCAATGCCCCACCTGTCAAACGGGACTGCCTCCGAAATGCTTTCCATCAATACCCCGGGTTTGTGAATTACATTAGCATAGCGCTGGCACGTGTCGCAGCGTTTGACCAAATCTTTTGCATCGGCCGTGATGGTTGGCCAATAATAGCCTGCCAGGAATACCCTACGGATTAAAGCCTTATATCCACAATGAGCGGATCCTTCACCGTCGTGTAACTCGGAGAGGATAACTTGTGACTCGGGCCCACTCAAACACCTTAATAATAGCCGACTCAGAGATCTTTTATACAACAATCCTCCCAGCAAAATGTAACCATGGGACTTGAATCTAACTTTTCTGGCTTCATGTTTGTCGACGGGCAAAACGTCATGAGCTAAAAAATCAATGAGAACTGTTCTCCAATCAGGCGTAATCACGTGGCTTTCCTCCAAGATGTTCATCGCAAGCTCTTCGCCAATCGAGATCGAAGGGCATGCCTGAACCAACACCCACGGATAACCTTCTGTTCGTGAAGCGGAGGCGAGAGAATCCGGGACGGCGTTTAACTCTCTTCGAACATGCTCGAACTTGACTCCCTCAAATCCAGATGCCAAATCTTTCATCAGCTTCAAATACTGTATCAGTGTTTCCTTCCTGGCCTCGGACTCCCCCGAAGCTTGGTTTATCACTAGCTGAGAGTCACTGATCAACTTTATTCATCAAGCCCTGCATATTTGAGCCAATCGTAAGCCTGCTAGAGCAGCTTCATACTCAGCTTCATTGTTAGTGGCCTTAAAACCGAAACGAATGGCCTGGAACATAGCTACCCCTTGCGGGGAAATCAATTGGACACCTGCCCCACTTCCTGAAATGTTTGACCCGCCAACCGTCCGTATCACCCATTCCTCTTCGTCAACCATGTCGTGTACATCCTGTTCTTTTCTATCTGAATGGAATTCAACCAAAAAATCGGCTAAGACTTGTGCTTTTATTGCCGTTCGAGGCTCAAACGTTATGTCGAAGTCTCCCAGCTCTACAGACCATTTAGTCATCCTGCTAGAGATGTCTGGCCTTTGTAATAGACTCTTCAGAGGAAAAGTCGTCCGAACAATGATAGGATGGGCCTGGAAATAAGGTTTCATCTTCCGAGCTGTTGTTACCAAAGCTAAAGCTACCTTCTCCAAAGTGAGATATCGCTTCTCCGCATCCAACAAACTCTTACTGACATAATAAATTGGCCTTAGAAGAGAGTCATCTTCGCGGAGGAGAACGACACTGACAGCACATTTGGATACCGCTACGTAGACAATTAACGTTTCCCCTACCACAGGTTTAGATAAGATTTCCGGAGAGGTCAAATACTCTTGGATTTGTCGAAAAGCGGTCGAACATTCTTCGGTCCAACAGAAATGCTTCGCATTTCGCAAGATTTTAAAAAATGGGGCACACTTATCTGATGAGTGAGGTATCATCGCAATCAGAGCTTTTAGCTGCTCGGGGTCAGCCTCGATGCCTTTTTCGCTGATCATGTAGCCCAGAAATTTTCCTGACCTCACCCCGAAAATGCACTTCTCCGGATTGAGTTTAAGATTGACTCTGCTTAAATTGTGGAATGTCTCTGCCAAGTCAGCAAAGTGGTCTTCGTCTCGCTCACTTTTGACTAACATATCGTCGATATAAGCTTCCATGTTTCGCCCAATCTGTCCCTCAAAAGTTTTATTGACCAGGCGCTGATAGGTTGCCCCCGCGTTTTTAAGCCGAACGGCATAACCTTATAGCAATATAAACCTTGCCCAGTAATAAAAGAAGTGATTTCCTCATTGTTAGTAGCCAGTCGAATTTGGTTGTATCCCGAGTAAGCGTCCATAAAAGATAACAATCGATTTCCGGAGGTCGAGTCCACTAATTGATCGATGCGAGGCACAGGAAACGGATCCTTAGGACAAGATCTGTTCAAATCTGTAAAGTCAATACACATTCTCCACTTGCCATTTTTCTTTCTCACCAACACTGGATTCGACGCCCATACGGGATAATGCGACTCGCGAATATGACCTATGCTCAGGAGCCTTTCGACCTCCGACAAAATTGCTGAGGCCTTTTCCGGGGAGACAAGCCTTCTTTTCTGGACTATGGGTCGGACATCCAATCGTATCGCGAGTTTATGACACATAATTTCTGCCGGCACACCAGTGACATCCTGTGCACACCAAGCAAACATATCAAGTTTATCAGATAAGAAAGCAATTAACTTCTCCTTAAATTCTGGAGAGAGGTGGACCCCTATCTTCAGAACTTTGCCAGTCGCAAATTCGTGTGTCGCAGAATCTTTCTCTGGGACCTGAAATCCGGGGGCCTCCCTCGGATCATCACAAGGGATAACCTCGGGGGGGGGGGGGGCTTTAATTGCTATGTTGGGTCAGAGGTCCCCCCTCGAACCCCCTAAGAGGACAGGGCTACCTGGTAGCATTCACGTGCCATCTTCTGGCTACTTCGGACTGTCCCAATATTGTTTCCGATCACATACTTTAAGCATTGATGCACCATTGAGATTAGGCCATGCATCCGGGATAAGCAAGAACGACCCAGGATAGCATTATAGGAGGTTGGTGCGTCGACCACAATGAAAAGTACCTCCACCTCTTTCTTAAATGGTCCACGGCCCAGCTTAACCATACACTGAAACTCTCCAACTACAACTGCTGTGGCACCAGTAAAGCCCACTATTGTCCCGTCGGACCTTCGGATAACCGGTGGGTCAGAGATGCGGCGGTAAGTACTTATAAACAAGATATTCGCAGAGCTCCTTGTATCGATGGGTATTTTCTGAACCTGATCCCCAGCGATGCCCGCCGCAATCACTACAGCGTCCTCGTGAGGGCCTGCAATATTCTGCATATCATCATCATCGAAACAAATAATTGGAGAAGGCGAGCGATGCATTTGCGCGGAGACTCCCGCTTCGATCTGGGTGGCCAGGTTGACCATGTGCCTTTTTCGAGAGCTGTTAGAATTTCCCGCGGTTGTGTCTCCCCCGAAAATTGCTAGGGGGTCAAAAAATGCACAAAGGCTGTCCACCCTCCCCTTCAGAATTTCTTCATCTACCAGGTTTACATTGTTCCTCCCCACTTTGGGGTCTAGATACTCTTGTTCGATGTCAAAATCGTCGACCCCCTCGGAAATTACCATGGCTGTGTCAGTATTCTTTGAGACAGCTTTTACCACGACATTTTTCTGGGAGTGTTTTTTGACGTACTCCAACAGAATTCCATTCTCGATTAGATCTTACACCTCCTTCTTCAAATCTATGCAATCTTTGGTGGCATGCCCTATATCCTCATGATACTTGCAATATTTGTTGACGCTTTGGCTTTCCCTCGGTGTCTGTATGGGAAAAGGCTTCCTGAACGTGACCGAAGATTTAGCTTTATCAAATATCGCAGCAACATTTTATGTCAACTCCGCAAAGTAATCGGGTCGAACCCATTTGTTTGACATGAGTCTTCCCCATTGATTGTAGTTTTGCTGATTGCCATAGTACTGCGGGTTTGACTTTTGCCTCGGAGGATACTGACCCGTACTTTTAGCCTGAACGTTCGATCGAGGGCCCTGGGTGCTTCGCTCAGTCCTTTGGAATTGATTATGGTCCAACTGCTCTCCTGACCCTTTCTCCAAAGCCTGGGTTTCTTCCACCGAGATTCTCTTTTCAACTTGATCTAGCAATGCTCCGAAGGTCATCGCCTGACTTTCTGCTACCGTGTCTTTTAACAACCCGGGGAGCAAACCCATCCTGAAAGCTGCAAGCGCCACCGAGTCCTTACAGTACTCCATATCCGTTTTGGACTTGACAAAGCGATTAGTTAATTTTTAAGGCTCTCCCCCACCTTTTGTCGACAGTAGATTATGGTGTCTCCGTTGGCCCGGAACTTCTTGCTCCCCACGAAGTGTTGTCTGAAGATATTCCAGAACATATCGATATTTTTTATAGAGCCCTGAGGTAGCCTGTTGTACCACTTAGATGCCACTCCCTTAAAAGTTTGAGAGAATGCTCTGCATAGAAGCTTATCATCGTCGTCGAAATTGATCATAAAGTTCTTAAACTGCTCGATGTGATTGTCCGGATCCTGTGTCCCATCAAACTTTTCTAACTTCGAAATGTCAAAGTGCTTCGGGAGGTTCCCCACTAAGATCTCCGAGGGCAGGGGAGAGGCTCTATAATTGTGTCCCGTACGATAAATGTTGGACCTCAGATTGTCGTTATTCGAAAAGTACAACCCCTCATCGGAGGGCAAAGTGTATTGCTGCTGCCACTCTGAATTTCGAGGGCCCATGTCATTCTTACCAGGGAACTTTGCCTGTTCATGAGATCGATCACCAACTCGGTCGTGGCGACTTTTTTCCCTCGAGGATTTCATCTCCGAACTTCTTCCCCTTCGGAAATCAGTTTGTCTATGATCACGCTTTTTCCTCCTGTGGTATCTCCGAGGAGATGATTCAGAAGTGATATACCGCGAGTAGTAGCTTGAAGCGGCCGAGTCCGAGCGGTGTTCCTCTCTTCTCCTCGGAGACCGTCGCTCACGCCCCCGATATCTGTCGTCTCTATTTTTGGGACGAACTTCAACGTTGCGTTCCTCCTTTTTGATGACGGCTTCTCTCCTTATCTCGGATCGAAGATTTTTCTGTGCGGCTTCCTTTTCCGCTTTCAACCTTTCGATTTCCAACAACAATTCATTCCTCTGAACCAGGAGGACGGAGTCATCGAAAACGTTATCGACTCGCCGACCTCTTTCTCCTTCGGATTCCATATCGTTCTGGAAGTCATCTGCCTCCATGTTTTCCTCGCAGTGGTTAATCAAGTCATCCCTTTGGCCCTCCATGGTCCTCCTCGGAATAAGAATTATTTCCAGGAAGCGATTATCGACAGAGCGATTTTCGTTTCCCACAGACGGCGCCACTAAAGAGTTTAAAGGTGGTCCAGGGGTGATTTCGCGATACGAAGATTGTTGATGGAGGATTTTGCGATACAGAAATGTTTCAGTGTTAGATTTAGAGAGAGAAAGTCTAGATTGCTAAGTAATGTAGAGAGAGAAAGTCTCGTACTATTCATCTCGGGATTTGTGAAGCGTGTGTGGTCCTTTTATAGTACAATTGCGGACCCCACACGCTTTAACTTGGACTAATTACATCTTTTGGTCCCTACATTTTGCTTTCTTCTTATTTTGACTACCTCTTTATAATTAATACAATTCAGCCCTTATACACTTATTTCTATACATTTTCCTCTTATCATACTTTTCCTTTGCTATTTTCTCCTATCAAGTTTCTTCTTTACACTTTTCTCCTTGTCTTTTATTCTTCCTTATCATCGACAACAAATGGTTTGGAAAAAAACTAGAGCAAAAACAAATATATAGTCGTTGCATGCCACATGGACCTACTGTGTCGCATGCGACAAGTTCCTAGGAGTTTACTCACTTTGTGTGAAAGGAAAAATTTAAGAGAAATTAAACTTCAATTCATCAATAGTCCAATGACATACTAATAGTTAAATAAAAACATATCACAAAAGTTCAATAAAACCTAAAAGCAACAAAACAAAATGCGACTGAAACTTAATATTCGAAGTCGTATCCCATGTTGTCTTCAACTGGTGATGAATTCACAATTGCATTTTCCCTTTCCGCAATAATATATGAAATAAAATAACAAATTAGTGCATTAGGTATGAAAAGTCCATAAATATAATAAAATTGATATACTTACACTAACAAAGTGACATCCATGTACGAAAGCAATTCCGACCTCTATAATCGTTGAAGCATTCACAGGTGGACAACCATAAATTGGTAAATACGTTAACGACGCGGCTTGTGAGACATGGTATATCATGCACTGATATGTTTTCGCTATGACTAATCCTATATCTGGAAATGTCATCCAATAACGGCTAGTATGGTTGGGATTAAAGTAATCCGACCTACATACCATATCATCCAAGACATATGATGAATCATAAACCTCTAACCAAGATGCACGATTATCATTCAATTCATTCAACAAATAACATCTAACATTTTCCCATCTATCCTCGTTAAAGTATATAAATTGTGCTACAGACCGATATTCGCATAGTCCGTCTAGGAACATGTCCACCAAATTAGTGATATAACGGTGTAGAAAAGTCGGGATGAAATCTGGGTATAAAGTTAACTTTCCATCCTTAATAATTTTCCTTGGCTGACCAACTTTTTTTTTTGCAAGTGGTGGTTCGGGTGCTACAATCGGAACCATTTTCGAGGCAGACTTACTCTTTAACGTGTTATACGGGTGTACTACCTATCGATTTTACTGGAGTGCTAGCACTATCAGTTTGGTCAATAGGATATTCCCACGAATTAGGGTTTCGTTTGGTCGATTTATCGATACCTTATTTTGGTCTAACTTTAGCTCTAACCATTTCTTTAGGCTCTTGAATATGGCTTGTTTCAGGATTTAAGATTTCCATAACTCTATTTATAATATGGTATTATTGGTCATGGCCAAAACTACGAATAGAACTATTTACGATGGATAGTTTTTTTTTATGTAAATCGTCTTCACACAAAGTGGGGTCTCTATGAATATCACCTAATCGTCTCCAAAATATATCCACATCTTCCTTAGGAATGCATCAACCTTCTCTAACTATTTACGCAATTTCACATGCGCAAGGTAACCCATGTATTTTCCTAAAGACGCATCCTCCAGATGCTACCCAATTTACTCTTATATTTCTAGAACATACAATAGCATGCATCAATTCGGTTAAGCCCGCATGTGATATGTTAAGTATAAATCTGGTTTATTGAGAGAGAACGTAGAGATGAAGTTTTGTTGTAGAGAGAGAAAGTAAAATATTTAAGTAAAAGTAGTTATGTGAAAATGTTATTTTGTTCATTCATAGCCTTCACCTTTATTTATAGGTGTAAAAACTTGTATAGCTGATTCGGTTACATAAATGGGTTAATTGCATTACAACCCCCTTTATTTAAAAATAGTCTGAAAATTATCCAACATGTATAGAGGTTATCATATATGACCTTAGTTCTATTACACTTATGCCCTCAATATTTTAAATGTTTATCAGGATACATGATATTTAAGTTTGTTGGTCAAAGTACAAGAAAAACCCGGTAGAGTATGAAGCTTACTTTGCTCGAACAATTCGAGGATCCCTGCATGCTGCTTCGTTGGAGATTGTGAACTTTATCTAAAAAAAGTTCCAAATTGCATTGGTTCGTCCCGAGGTATTTTTTTAGTGTCGGGTGAGCACTCTCGCACTTACATAATACAAGTAAATAATTATGACGTATTTTTAAAGAGATATAATAACAAAACAAAAATTAGAATTAAATGAGTTATACCAATTTGTCGTTGTTTGGCCGTAATATTTGATTTTGTTCGTTCAATGTTGAAGAAACTTGTCACCATATTTTCTTATCCATTCATCCATAACATAATCAATACAATTGGGGTGAGAGGTGAATAACTCCTTCAATGTAGCTAGATTCTTCGTAACTTTTGATCGTGTTCGATTTGGCTACATATCCATAACACTCAACAAATTTTTTCACAATCACATCATCATGCAATAACTTTCAACCCACCCCAATAATGTTCTTACTAGTATGCAACTTGCATAACAAGTGGTGTGTGCCCATAAATATTTCCTCGATAGATCGCATGAGAGCTAACTCTGGATCAGTAACAATAACGCTCAAAAATGCACACACTATACGCAACGACCATATATAATTCGGTATTTCTCTCCGCTTATAAACACATACGCAATGGTAAATGTAATCGAAGTCGAAGTTACTCCAATAATCTCTAATAACAACATCTTATACCTAGTCGTCTTGTAGGTACAATCCATGAATAACATATTAGGGAATGTACGCAACAAGTTTATGCTCGTAGGATGTTCAAAAATAAATCGACGATGACCTTTGAATTGTCTTTCAACCGCTCCCACGTCGAATATCCATGCTTTTTCAATTTCATCAATGAATATTGCATTTAGGTTTGTCCCCTGTGCTCAACATCTTGATTTTTTGAGGCAATTGTATATTTCACGCATGTTCGAAAGATTCTTCAGATATTTATTCTTCAAACCACTATATATCTCCATCGGATGTGAACCAAGGTGAGACAAACTACGAACTAGTTCCTCTTTAGACGTTTTACCCTAGAAGCGCAGGAATAACCGTCTAAGCGAACGTAGTGACTGCGATTGTGTTTACCGTTTATCACTTCCAAACACCATTGCATGATTAGTACGTCAATCAGATGGCTTTTCAACGCGAACATACAATTACATATCCTTGTCGTAGTCTTCCATTTTCTAAAGTTTATGGCTTCTTTGATTATACAAAAATACTGTATCTCTCGCAAACGTTATCTAATTAGGACTTCTTCCCCATTTCCCGCTATCATGTAGCTTTGTAATCGTGACGAACTTAATCTCTTTGCTTCCGCGTACACGAAAATATCCAATTCATCTTTCATAAATAACCAATCAGTTGTGAAGATTTTTGTATAGTCAACATCCATATACGTGGTAGGCCAGATTCCTCCTAAAACGAATAATAATATAATAACGAAACTTGATATATATATATATATATATATATATATAAAATCGCATAACAAGAATTTTTTTTAAATGGTTGCACACATCGCGCGATAAGGAAAACAAACGCGTAACATGAAGATTTTGCGAGTAGCAGGAACTTGTCGCATGAATGTTTACGACCCCTGTGTTTCTGGTCGCACGAACCGTGCGACTGACCTACTGTTCATCGTAAACACTTGTGCGACAGTTATTTAAACAGAATGTAGAGTTAAGATCGTTATCTCTATTCGATATGCGTACTCCGCGTCCACTAAGTCATCTCATCATCTTCCATGAATACTCCGTTATTTGGTTTGTTGTGGTAGATTTTAGAAATTTGGGCAGTAGATGTTAATGTTAGGATAATAAAAGGTTAGGGTTTAGTGCATTTTTTTTGGAGTTTTGGAATTCTACGTAAGTTTTTAAAGTAAATATTTGTAATTAGTTAGAGTGATAATAATACTTTGAAAATTTGAATTTTGAGTTAAAAATTAAAACAAGATGAAAGATCTTTTAATATATATATATACAGTCTAGTCCATTTTTAAATCATTCGAGTTGGATCGAACCAAACTCTTTTATAGGCTTTTGAACAGTACATCGTCCCTCAACTATCGCGTTTGGCGGCAGATAGTCTCTTGACTTTCAAATGTTCGTTGATAGTCCCTGCACTATCGCGTTTGAATAAAGTTAGTCCACCAGATCCTCTGATCCATGAAAGGCTGCCACCTGTCACCATAATCCTCAGATTTTTTTATCACCACTAGTCCCTTCAGTTTACTTATCAGTAATATTCTACATTTTGGGTTTGACCTAAACTCAATGGACTAGTGGTGATACAAAAATCTGTGGACTATGGTGACAGCCTCTCATAGATCAAACGATCTGATGAACTAACTTTATCCAAACGAGAAAGTCCAAGGGACTGTCAACAGATATTTGTCTGGAACCAAACGCGATAATCGGGAGACAATGCCCTATTTTATATCTATATGGGGTTTGATTCTAGCCCTAGGCGGCGCGTATATGGGCCAAATGGTTTGTGGGTCTGTGTCGGTTCTAAAGGGCCAGGAAAACCCACTTATCGTTTTAGTTCGCATCAGCACAATCAAATCAAACTGACCGACCCGAGTATTAAATGACCCGACAAGTACCTCGCCTTATAGAAAAACCGGAATCTCTAGCCGGAGGAGTGAACGCAAAAGAAATGGAGGCACTGATCGCCTCGTACGGAGACGAATCGGACACGGACTCCGATTGTTCCGACAGAGCCACCACTGATTATTTCTACAAAACTCCGAGTTCAGTCGCGGGCGAAAATGTTTCTCTCGCTTTGCCGCCTCCTCCACTATCTCTCCTCAATTCTTCCAACTCCATAGGTAATAATCACATTTTCGTTCTTGCTTCA
Source organism: Limnanthes douglasii subsp. nivea (assembly GCA_036936605.1). Taxonomy (NCBI): domain Eukaryota; kingdom Viridiplantae; phylum Streptophyta; class Magnoliopsida; order Brassicales; family Limnanthaceae; genus Limnanthes; species Limnanthes douglasii. The sequence continues at coordinate 272,936,289 of JAUPFV010000001.1, read as the reverse complement.
ACCTAGAAGCTTAATCACGGTCGATTGATTAATAGTTCCGTTCTTGCTTCCCAGTTCGATATCCATTAGTTATAAATTCTATCATGTTTTGATGTTACAGCGACGCTTGATTACTTGCAAAGCGCAGAAGGTAGTCGAGTCAGGAATTTTCCTCATGTTGAAGGCAACTATGCTCTGCATGTTTACATCCCTGGTATTTTCAGTTCCTTTATATTTACTTCTACCACTTCTCTTATTGTCAAGATCATCAGGTCTGAATTATTCTAATGATTTGTGGTTGGGGTTCTTGTTAGCTCTCTGAGATCAATTATAAACTTGTAGAGATATGAAACTTTATATATATACTTTTTAATATTGTTTATCCCATAAGGCCTAAGCTAGATGCCGCAGGAAACAGAAGCTTGTCGACTATGATTCGGTAATACTTCTTGATCTTCCCTGGAATTCAGTAAATCACAGTGTCTGTGTGATTAACTACTTTTGTAGCATGAATTAGAACTATTGACGCTGAATAAATCGCTTTTGGAGTGTTTTTTGGATTGGCCCAAAGTATCATGTTTTCGGCGGTGATTGAGTTGAAGCAGTTTATTGGCTTGTAGTGCCATCATCGGAATATGACAATTCCTTAGCTTTTATTGATTTTCTTGACGTTTTTACCGACAAAAATATGATCGGCATAGCTTATAAGCCAGTGTTGTTTTTCTAGTTTCATGTTCTTAATTATTGCATTTTTCGTTACAGTTTGTATACCATATGCATCGAGGAAGGATATGATCCAGTTTCTAAAGAAGGTTGTATGTCTCTTTCCTAGTCTTCATGCTGTTGATGTTGATATTCCTCTTAATGTCCTGTGCAAAGATGACCAGAAGCTTGAACAAGTGTTGATGGGAAGAGAATTCCATATAAGCTTAGGAAGAACTGTCCCGCTTAGGGTGCACCAGATTGATTCAATGGTCTCAATGCTTCGTCAAAAACTTCAATATCAAAAGCGGTAAGATTATCTGGCTTTAATTTACTGTCTCGTAATTTAATTACAGCCTGGTTAAGAGTTGTTTGGCGCATGAGTTAAAAAGGACTAGCTAAAAAAAAAGGTTAGCCAAAAAATGGTGGTGGGTTGTAAAGGAAACTAGCTTTCAAGTCCTAAATGTTAGCACATAGGCATGAAGCCTAAAGACAGCATAAAACATGTGGACTCTAAAACTATGTATAAAAGAGTTTGATAGAAGAGAGGGAGTGAGGCAGAATCTATATGGAAATGAGAGAGTAACAAAAATATTAGATATAAAGAACAATTAAACTTGTACTTCTGCTGATGTGTTGATTCTTTCTTTTATTGCAAGCAAGGTACTGGATTGATTACAATAATTGGGAGGTGTTTGTAAACGATGACAGCACCCGAACATTTCTTTCCATAGAAGTTCTTAACGGAGGACTAACAGAGGTAATTTGTATGATAACATCTTTACTCTTAAGGATGAGTTCAATTGGGTTGCTTTATGCTTATATCTGCTCTATTTGCTGTTCAAAACTTCAACGGCTTTGTTATGTGCAACCTATCTTTGCTATGATGGCATTATATCATTTTGTTTCAGATAAATAAGCAGATCCAAGCAGTTAACGAGGTTTACAAGCTTCACAATCTTCCTGAATTTTACAAGGTCCGTTGGATTGCTATAGTAATTTGTAGCTCGTTTGGAAGTGATAGTTCTTGTTCTGAAATAGAAGTCATAAATCATCAACTCTAAACCTGTTTCGTGCTCACAGGATCCTCGCCCTCATATATCTTTGGGTTGGGCTACAGCTGACGTCAGTAGTTCCTTAAAGAGAGTTGTTGAAGAAGAATCAAAGAAATTGAAGAGTGGAGGTTCTTCATCGAGTCGCGTCTTCACTAGTAGATTCTCAGGTATTGATTGTAAAATAGGAAATAAAACTTATAGAATATGTAAATTGTCTGATGACTTATAAGGCATTTTAGTTGTATCATTATGCATAACATTAGTACATGATTTTTGCAATTTCCCAGTACAACTTTGTTTTCTGAATCATTCATATTCCAGAATAATCTGCGAGATAAAACATTATAGTAATTTATCCCCACCATGAATGAGAGTAACATTACAATGTCCATGCAAAAGCCATAAATACTAAATAGAAGACTCCGCATACACTTAAGCAATCATTTTTTTTTTGAGTTTTCACCACAATTTTCAAGTCAATTTCTCTACAAAACCCGCAAACTTATGCACGGATCTTCCAAGCAACCTAGTCAATTTTGGTGCAACATCTGACAAAACCGAACCACAATCGCGTAAGTCTTCACACTGTCAGGTGCTATACTTGTCAAGTATATTAATCGTAGAAAACGAGACTGTAAACCCAATCGAGTTAAAAGGCACAAAATGGTGAACATGATTCCATTATTTGGTCCCCATTATAGACCACCCGGCTTGGTGTACCGAACTGTCCTGCCAAGTCACACTTGGTGGATTGTCCGGCAATGTTACTAACGCCACTAACGAAGCGACTACAAGTAAAGCGGTATGAGCTTCATTGGGAGAGTATTTTTTTTTTTAAAATGTTTTGGCTAACCCATGTCCCAAAATATTATAACCATCTCTAGAAAAAAGCATTTTTTCAATTTTTCTCATTTTATTATTTTATCTTCTTGATAATTTTTTTACTTTTGTTTTTGTTTTGGTAGAACTTTAACAGGTGGGATGTGTATGGTTCAATAAACATACAATTTTGATCACTCATCAAAAACATCAATATTTAACCAATTTTTTTCATAATTTTTTATGAATTTTTTTCTTTTTATTTCTAAACATAACAAGTCTAATTTAAGTAAAAAAAATTAAAATTTAAAACAACCTTATTGATGAAATTAATATTCCAAAAGAGATAGTCGTCATACTAAAATTCATTAACAAAACATTTTAATAGATTTTTTCAAGTTGTTAAGAATTTTTTTTTAGGCCTCCCCGATGATGTAAAACGCTAGCATCAGCGGTGTCAATATTCGTCACCTCCGGAGAGACCTGCAAAAAAAAATCCAAAAAACGTGATATTAAATATAAGTTACCATAATCCATTTAATTTAATTATTAATTAATCATAAAATACTATAATTAATTAATATATTTATTAAGTGGGTTAAATAATTCAATTAAAATAGTTTTAATATCATCTTTTATTTTATATAATAAGTACTTTTATTATGGGTGAACATTTACGAGGATGGGTGAACATTTATTGTTAATAAGTACTTTTATTACTTTCTTTCTTTAGAATTCTGTGTTTCTCTCTGGATACGGTTACAATTTTGTCTTCTAATATGATTAGGGTCAGGAAATTCCTGGAACTATTAGTGGCGCCGTCAGTGAGAAACCGAAGTGATACCCGGTGACATGTTTTCTTAAGTCACGAAATTAAAAAGAGGTGAACACAGATCCCGTAGATGGAAGAATTGTTGGGTTGGAAGACGACATAATAATCTCTTATTCCGAGGACCGTCAGTTTGAAGAACAACGGGTTGAAGAGCAACATCACGATAATGATCAATATGGACAGGGGCGAGGTAAACGGTCGACCCTTATTATGACCAGGCAAAAATTGTTGGACGATATAGCGAAGCTCCATGCTGAGAATGAAGCAGTCTTAGTTGACAAGAAAAACAAGTCGAGAATTCAAAGAGAGCGATCACCCGACAATGTTAGAGAAGAAACTCACAGTCAAGGTCAAGAAGAAGAAGACCGTGAGCAAAATTCTACCAGGTTGCGACAACGAAATAATGAGTCGCTAAGGAAGGATAAGAAGGTTGAGCGCGGATATACACGAGAGATTAAGGATTCCTCCGTTTATGACTCAGATGAGTCATCTCCGGACTGAGAATACCGACGCCATAAGAAGGAGAGTAGAGTTTTAAGGAAACAAGAAATCCGACGAAGCATGTCTCTTCTTCGAGAGTCTTGAAACTAAAGGGGAACAACATCGATAAAAGAACTCATGCTTTCGTGGATAAAGTTTACCGGGGGAAAGTCTTGAAGATTAGAAAAAATTATCGTTTGCGGTTTGGAAAAGTTTAGTTTTTTCCTTATGAAAAGATTGCATTTATTTGCATCATGTTCGGAGGATGTAACAAGGGTCCCCAATAGAATAATATGTCATAGCCTGGCCATACGACGAAATGTCCGACCGATAATTCAAAAATGACAATCCTTTTCTCAAGAGAAATGAGAGGCTATTATTGCCGAGGTGGATAGATTGACAAAGGTAGGGCACATCTGTGAATCTCTAAACCCGTTATGGACGGCCAATCCCGTCATTGTCAAGAAGAATATCAGGAAGTGGAGAATGTGTGTGGACTTCACCGACCTCAACAAGGCATGCATTAAAGACTCTTTCCCAATAACAAGAATTAATCAACTAGTGGATTCGACATCGGGAAACAAGCTACTATATTTCATGGACGCTTATGCGGGATACAACCAAATAAGATTAGACACGAAATATCAGGACAACACGTCATTTATAACTGGGAGAGGTCTGCATTGCTTTAAAGTTATAATGTTCGGTCTAAAGAATGCATGGCTACCTATCAGAGGTTGATGAATAAGGCGTTTGGAGGCCAGATCGGGCGAAACGTCAAAGTGTATATAAACGATATGCTCGTCAAGAGTGCAATAGATGAAAACCATTTTGCCGACCTTGAGAAATTATTTGATAATCTGAAAAGAATAAATCTCAAGCTAAACCAAAAAATAATGTTTGTTTGGGGTTCAGTTTGGGAAATTATTGAGATACATGATCAATGAAAGATAGATAGAGGTAGATCCGATACAACTAAATGATCTGAGTACCATGTGCCCCCCAAGAGATATCAAAGAGGTTCAGATTTGGACGGGGCATTTGGCGGCTTTGAACAGGTTTATATCTTGATCCTCTAAAAAATGTGCACCCCCTTTTCAGGTTTTAAGACTAGCCAATGAGTTCAATTGGACCCCCGTGTGTACCGAAGCTTTCCTTGGCTTAACAGAATATTTATATTTCCTTGCTTTATTAACCAAGCCTTTGCCAGGGGTAAGTCTGTTTGGAAAGTCTGTAAGGCCTCCTTGGCACTTTTGGATTTCTTTGAAATGATGTCGGTTTTCTTGAGATTTTGAATCGTGACAGTTTGGGTCGTCCCTTCTCATTATTTTTTAATCGGAACACTCCCTTTGGAAACGACCAATTCCGTAGGGGTGGGAGTAGGGACGATATGGCTAGAGATTGGTCATTATTTAGAATTGACCCATCTTTGCGTTGAACGATGACGATAACGGTAACAGCCTTAAGTTTTCTTTTCTGTTATTGTAATGAGTCACACATTGTTACACCTGTAACGGTGGAAGCGGTGTTATGGCAGTTTGAAAACCAACAATAGTCGGAGTGAGGTGGACCATGCCAAGATCGTTAGACAACGATGAGGCACTTAAATCTCTCATAGCTAAAAATTGAGAATTGAGATGTTTGGCGTGTAAAGTTTTTGGATTTGAGCAAGAGGGTCGGCCGAGACAGGAAGGTTGACCATAATCAAAGGAAGATTTCGAGCCTATCTGAGGAGTCGAGGCAAAAGCGGAATGAGGCGGATGCGAGGACGGTTTGGGTTTTTCAGAAGAGCGATGTTGGTCGGGGATGAAAGAATCGTATAAATTTGTGTGAGAAGAGAACTTCAAGGAGTTATCGATTACACCTGCAGCCTGGTATACGACCGTTGTTTCAGAGATATTAAAGTAGTCGTATAGACCGAAAATAGTTTTTTTGTTGGTTTGGATTTTGCTTGGTGTGAGCTTTTTCATAAACGAAGGCGACAATATACTTTATCTCTCTAGAAAGACCAAAATAAAAAACTTATAAACTTTCTGAAGAAAAATTATAAAGTCGTGAGAGGTATTTATAGAGAAAACTCCACCTCAACAAGTAATTTTATGGAGAATCGAAATCGATTGGAAGCTCGGGAAGCCCAAGATTCGTTTTTTGAAATTATGAGTTGACACTCCCCAAATGATTGGAAGACACACGTCATGGTCTGACACCCTTACAGGGATAGGAAACTAGCACCATCATTTGAACCTCAGGTAGTTCAAGAGACGTTTTTCTAAGAATCACAAGCAACAACGCGTCTAGTAGATGGAAGACCTGTGCAAGATCGTGATACGATCTCTTTGACAGCAAGGCAAATGGGCCTTGTACAATTAAGCAAGGCAAGAAGGTCCAACGAGAACATGCCCAAAATAATAGTCTCAATACCTCTAAAAAGATAGATCATTCTAGAAAACACGCAACTCAAGGTCGGGCATGTAGGTCAAAATGTGCCAATGAATAGCGTCAGAGATAATCGATCCTTGGTCATCGACTTGTTAGCATCATAAAAATTCACCTTAAGATGTTGGATAACCAGACACCATGATATACCGACCCCGGTTATTTGGACATCGGAGCAGTGGTGACTCGACCCTGGCACAAACAGTATAGTCCTCGTACATTCTCTCTCCGAAGGACGAGGGGCTACTGATAAGGACATAAATTGTCGGGACCAAATCGGGTCAGAAGAGCACAAGGGTGTTTTGATGTTGTAATAGTAGTTTGTTATAAGAATAATAGATTAAGAAAGAGAAAGGATCTATCTTGTAAATAATAATTATATGAGTATAATTTAGGTAAAGTACGGTAGAAAGAGGATAAAGTGGGTCACCCATGTAGGGAAGGGCCCACTCTCATTACTATATTCACTTGTAAGATAATAATAAATTTACTTATGTGGTGAATTAATAATATTATTCTACAATAATAATAAATTTATTTTATTCCAAATTTAATCCAAAAAATTTGTCTAAAACAGATTGCATGATAACTCCCCGTCGGGCTAAATCCCCGGCATCTTCGGACACGAAGACCAGCCCTGGCAGTGAAAAATTCTTGGCGAGGTACAATTCCAGCCATGCCAGGGATAAATTTATGTCGGGTGAATCTGTACAGCCCGACGGGGGATGTTTTAGACGTGCAAAAAATAACGTCGCTCGTCGGGGTAAAAGGTCATCCTCGCCCGAGTAGAGAGTCATCCCGGACGGGAATATGAACACTTGTAACTAGAAATTTGAAAAAAACAACTCTTCTTCGAACAACCAAACCAAAAATCCACATTCGAACCAAAATCGAACCAAACCACAATAATATATCATTGAAAACACCAATACAACCCTATATTTATCTATTTTAACACAAAAAAGCCTTCAATTTACCAAAATCAATTCAAAACCTATACAAACTAATAAAAAAGTAGACCTTGGTCATGATGAAGAGAATAATAAGTAGATTTTGGTAAGTAGCAGAAATAAAGTAGAGATAAAGTAAGAAGGAAGAAAGAAGAAGTTTTAAGTTTGGGTTGGTTTGAGGATGCTTAGTTATTTTAGTTTATAACTTAGTATTTTTTATAAGGTTATTTTGGATGAAAAATGGAAATGCGTATAAAATTGTTTGAGACTATTTAAAATTGGGCATGGTTAACTCTTTTGGTCCACATTTTAGCCAAAGCCTTTTTGAAATTACTGAGTTCTTTTTCTGATTTGTTTGCGATGATGCAAGTGGATCCGTTTGCATGAGATGCGATGGTTATGTTATTTGAGGCGGAACTTCTTCATGAATAATTTTTAATCATACCAGTTTATGCATATTTTTCCTCTAATTTGGACCAATTGACAAAAAAGGCCAGACCATCCATTCACCCGTACTAAGCGGGATACCAACACCCCCAACACATCTTAATGCTCCAATAATTTTTTTTAACAAGATCATTCTTACACAAAAAAGCAGCGAAGATTTCCGATGCAGCTGACATTTCAGCAATCTCTCGCTCAACAACAAATATATTTACAGTTTCCTAGACAACAATCTGGATTCCAACAGATCATGACAACCTAATCTGAAGATCCCTTCTAATTAGCAGCAAGTTCCGGCTTCTCAACTATAGATGCCACATAACAACCTCGTAACACAAACAAGTTTTTAAGAAAATTTTGTCTAGGCTAATGAACACAAGAAAATGATGCATTTACTTGGCCGAATTGGAATCAAAGCTGATAAAGAAATAGAACTTCAAGGACTGAAATGTAGATAATAAAACTTGTTATGACAGATTATATAATTAGAGGAGAACTTAGAATGTTAGATTCTAGTCAGGGACTAACGTGTAATTAACTCTCTTTTTTGTAACTATTTGAGTTAGAACTAAGTCTTTGTGCCTCTATATAAAGGCCACATCTGATTTAATAAAGGGTCTAACTTTTTTAGACAAATTACTCTTAGAACTTTATATTCTAGGCAATCTAAATATCAAACTCACCAAATTGGCGACTCCGTTAGGGACCTGATCATTGGTTGGTTCCTAGATTACTTGTTCGAATTTTCTATTTTCTCCTTTTCGAATCTTGAAAAACAACTTTAAGCTTGACGATGAATCCAGAGAACGATCCGCTAGTTCGATCGGCTGTTGAAACAGTGAAAAAAGATTTGCAAAGAGCTGATGATAGATAAGAAGAATCTATCCCGGTTCAAACTCAATCTAATATAAAGGTGCGAATGAACCAACTTTTGGATAAAATAACAGATATAAAAGAAAAATACGACCAGAGAGAGCATGAGATTCAATCAACTAGGCTGAAATCCCAAAATGACGATGTTAATTGGGGAATTCGAGCGTACTATCATCAGTACACTGGAGTGACTGCGCATGTTATTGGGGAATTCGAGGGAGAAGTAAGTCTGGGAAAGGGACCTTTCAGAAAGAAGGTTCAGGTACTTTTTATGACGGTGGACTATCCGACAAGCTACAATACTATCTTTGGAAGATCTTGGCTATCAAGGATGTATGACGTAATGTCAACAGTCCATCAATGTTTTAAGTATGTCATCAGAGACCGAGTGAGGGTCATTCAAAGTGACCAAAATGTTGCCAAAAAATGTTATACCATTGATCTTTGGATACGAGGATCTAGCAGTGGTGATAAAATGGACGAATAACAGTCAGGGGGGTTGACCTTAGACCTCGAAGAATGGATTGACGATCCGAGGGAAACCCCAGGGTCATTGACAATAAGTGAAGAAATAAAGGAATATACTTTTCCTGATGGAAGAGTACTTCGAATAGGAACCTTACTGACCTGAATTTTACCTCCACAACTATTACAGTTTTTATCACACAATCTGGATGTCTTTGCTTGGAAAACAGAGTATGTAACAGGAATTCCAATTGAAGTAATTTTCTATAGCCTAACAATAAATCCGAAGGTGAAACCTGTTATACAAAAAGACTGGCATTTTACTTTGAAAAAGCAGAACCTATTGTTTCCGAAGTGGACCGTTTATCGAAGGTCAGACATATAAGGGAGTCACAATATCCTTTATAGACGACAAACCCGGTAGTGATCAAGAAGAAAAATCAGAAAGGGATAATATGCGTTGATTTATAGACTTGAATCGAGCCTGTCCTAAAGACCCATTTCTCGTTCTTAGAATAGATCAGTTGATTGATTCCACTTTGGAAAATAAAATATTGACATTTATTGATTCCATGAAATCTCCTCGAACTATCAAAGAAGTGCAAATCTTGACATGAAGGTTAACAACACTTAACAGATTCATCTCTAGATTTTTTGATAAATGTTTCCGTTTCTTTCAAGTGTTATGAAGACCAAAGGAGTTTGAATGGACTTCAGATTGTGAAGCAGTGTTTTCAAGTATCAAGGATTTGTCGTCATCACTAGAAATACTATCCAAACCTCGAAGTGAAGAGCAACTCTTTTTGTACATTGCGGTATATGATTTTGAAGTAATTGCAGTATTGATAAGTGAAGATTCAAGAATTCCGAAGTCAGTGTACTATGTTAGCAAAAGTTTGGTGGCAGCAGAAAATAGGCATTTGAAGCTCGAAAAATTGGCATTGGTACTGGTGGTGGCTGCTAGAAAAATGAATGCCTATTTTCAAGCTCATGCCATTGAGGTTCGAACTTCATTTCCATTGAGAATATTTTACCACACCCCGACGTTTCAGGGAAGGTGACTAAGTGGTCAGTTAAGTTGGGAGATTTTGACCTCACATTTTCGCATCAGACAAAAATTAAAGCACAAAACTTGGCAGATTTTCTTGTTGAGTTTCATTCAAGCAGATCAAATGAGGATGTTAGCAAGGATATTTTGCCAGCTAGTTCAATGTGGATTGTTCGAACTGATAGAGGTTCTAGTGTTTTGGGATGCAACACTAGAGTTCAACTAATTTCTCCATGTGGAGAAACGATGCTTCAATATATTAAATTTAGATTTCATGCATCGAATAATGAAGCTGAGTATGAAGTTGTATTAGCTGGACTGAGGCTTGCAAAGATATCTGGTGTAAGTTCAGTATGATTAGAGACAAATTCTCAGTTAGTAGCAAATCAAGTGTCTGGATTTTCCGAAGTGAAAAAAGAACTATTTAATTTTGTATATTCGAGAGCTTCAAAATATGGATCTTCTGTTTGATCATGTTGTTGTAGAGAATATAAACCGAGAGAATAATACATTTGCTGATTCTTTGACGACTATATCATACAAAAAAATATCCTTGGATTTTATTACATGAGAACCCCTCGATTTTAACTCATTCAGAGCAATGTGAACATATTGAGGAGGTATTTGTTACTACAGACACAGTCTGAGGAGATTGGAGAACTGATATTTTGAATTTTTTGATTATAAGAGAGCTCTTTGAAGATGTGAAATTGGCCAAGAAATTGTGTGGCAAAGTATTTGGCTATATAATGTTAGATGGGATTTTGTATAAGAAAGCATTGAGTAGGACATTAATGTGATGTTTGAGAAAACAAGAATAAGAGGAAGTTTTGTCAAAATTACATGATGGAGAAGGTTCAACGCATTGTGGGTTCAAGGCATTGACTCCTCGAGTTTTGTTGGTAGGGTTTTGTTGGCCTTCGATTATGAACGATGCCAAGAATTTGGTTTGAAGTTGTGATACTTGTCAAAAGTTTGCTAAGTCTATTGATAAACCAGTAGTTCTACTTATGTCCATTATCGAAACCATTCCATTTGATATACGAGGAATGGATTTTATGGGACCTTTGCCTATGGCCTCTGGAGGTTGAAGAATGATAATTGTTGTAGTGAATTATTTTATGAAGTGGGAAAAAACTAAACCATTGTTTGAAAAAAAAGATAAAGATGTGATTAAGTTCATTGTAAACAGTATATATTGCCATTTTGGAGTACCTCGAAAAATTACTACAAAAAAATGGTCATCAATTTAATAATAAAGAAATTGATTCCTTCTGTGCTTCGAATGGAATAAAGAAATATTTTTCCACACCCTTTCATCCCCAAACAAATGGACAAGTAAAGGTGATAAACATATCTATTTTAGAAGGTTTGAAAAATAAGTTGACATGAGCTACAGGAAAATGGCCTAATTATTTGTAGGAGGTGCTATGAGCTTATCGAACAACCCGTAGGGAAGCTACTAAAGACACTTCTTTTGATTTGGCATATGGAATGAATGGTGTTAATCCTGTAGAATCTATATTTCCTTCTTTTAGAGTAGCTCAATACTCCAAAGTCCTAAATGATGAAGCTAAAATAACATGTTTGGACTTGATTGAAGAAAAAAGAGTTCGAACTCACCTGAACATAATTCATTATCAAACTCTTATGAAGAGTAGATATAACTTGAGGGTGAAAAGAAAGGAGTTCAATGTGGGTGAAAAAGTGTTAAGAAAGGTATTCCTCCATACTAAGGAAAAAATCCTCGGTAAGATGGCCCCAAATTGGGAAGGTCCTTATATGGTTGTTAAAAAGATAAAGCCAGGTTCTTATCACCTTTTTAATAATCAGTAGAGGATGCTTCAACATCCATGGAATATACAATATCTAAAGTTTTATTAGGAGTAAATGTGTTGTATTTTGAAATTGTTTTCTTTGATTAAGTAGCACACTATTTCCTACCCTGTTGGCCCAGGGAGGTTTTAATGAGGTGCTATGTACATATTTAAAGCTATCAATAAAATTTATTTTTTGGCCAATGGTTGTTTACAAATACTTGTTTAAACTATTTTGGTAACTAGTAAAAAACTTATCATCTTTGAGGTTGACCAAGAGTAGAATATTTTGAAGTGTTGATTATACTTTTTGAAGAAGCAACCATATTCGAAGTGCTACGTTCTCTAAATGAAATATAATATTCGAAGTACTACGCTCTTTAAACGCACTAGTATTCGAAGTGCTACGTCTCTAAACGCACTATAATATTTGAAGTGATACGTTCTCTAAACGCACTATAATATTCGAAGTGTACGTTCATTAAACGCATTACAATATTCAAAGTTCTACATTCTCTAAACACAAAACTATATTCGAGATGCTATGTATAATAAAATTTTACTTTGAATAAGTAATATAAGTATTAGTGCGAAGTAAACATGACTTAAGGAAATAAAAAATAAACAAAGGCTTTCTACATTCAATTCGATTTGATGAGAACGAATTAATTTCTTAGATGGCAAGTAAAAAGGCATATACTAAAAACAAAATATTACAACGATTGAATGACAAACACAAAAAAAGATAGTAGAGTTACTCGTCTTCAGAGCTTTCTTCAGAATTTTCTTATGATTCTTCCTCTTCGGATGAAGAGCGCCGTTCGATGGGAATTCGCTCCCAAAAGCTGGAGCGGTTAACCTTAGGGTATGTAGCATGAACCTTGCAAAGAAGGGTGATGGTTTTTTTCTCTTCGCCATTTTAATAGCTGCTAGCATGTCTTTCGCACATTCATTCTGAGCAGCGGTGACAACAAGTTGCTTTTTTCAATCGATTTGGGATTTGAGAGCAGTCATGTCATCTATTAATTTTTTCTTATCTGCCTCACTTTTGTTAAGAGAAACTTGAAGATCATCGAATTTTTGCTTCTCTACAGCTAATTTTTTAGAATGCTTGGTCTGGAGTTGATTTATTTCATAATGATGAGAAATATTAAGATGTTTTTCTTTTCGATACACTTCTATGAGGTTCTTCTTGAGATGGATGAGTCCGTTGAGAAATTCAGATCTGGATATTTGAAATCCATGAAATTTCTCTTTCACGAGGCCACCAAAGATGTTTCTCATAGTTTTTTCAGCAGCAACTTTCTTATGGCGCACCATCTCTTTTGCCATGAATTTTAACTGACTTCAAAAGGATTCGATTTCTTGCGTTAGTTTTTGTGCTGCAACATCGAGATCAACAAAAGGTTGAAGAGAAACTAAAATATCTTCAGATGGATCTTCAAGAGGGATGCCCATTGAGCTAGGTCAAGGAGTGAGAGCAAGGGAGATTGTACGAAAAGAAACTTCAAGAGATACTGTTTTGGAAGTAGCAGGTGCAGGTCTTTTACCAAGATAATGCAATTGATCTTGAATTTCTTGAACGATTGGATCTTCATCTCTAACAAGTTCTTGAGATTCATTGAAGTTGATAAAGCTTTCAAGATCAAAGTGGTCATCGCCTCGATTATTCTCTAGATCAGTTTCCCTTTGCTCAGTGCCAACATCTTCAACACTTGCCTCAGTTTGTTTTTGCTGACTTGGTTGATTCTCCACAACCATAATATCATCACCATCAGACAACATCTCTTTGACAATTTCCACAGCTTTCTTTTTTCCCTTTCTTCTGATGAGTCATTTTAGTTGTGCCTTTCTTTTTTAACGGGACAACTGTTTTCTTCTTTTTCGAAGAAGGTTCGCCTTCTACTCCTTTTTCGATGGCGCAGGAGGTTACTTTCTAATTTTTTTTATCTTTGAACTTTTTGGCATCAGATCTACTAAAGAGCTAGCATCAGCTGCGCTAGCTGCCTTTTTATTCTTTTTTTGCTTTATTCTTTTGGGGAAGGTGGTTATCCGATCTATTTTAAACCGGTAAAAACGCTTTGCAATCAGGATGTACTAAAATTTTGACACCGTTTAAAGGATAGGGTTGCTCCATCAGATTCCCAGAGGGAGAGATCCAAACTTGATTGGCCACAGATGGTTGTTAAGAAAGTTGATAGGTTGGAAAGCTATGTGGAAAGTATTATTTCATTCGTTTTTAGCCCAGACAACAAGCTTGGTAAAGATATATTTTGCCTTAACACCTCAAAATTTTTATAGAGAGCATAAAATTTGATAAGAAATAAGAAGAACATCAGTTGAAAATATAACTCAAGGAAATGGAATCAAAAGAGTTACGATTACTCCTCCAGACGAAATTCAATTTAGATGGATTGGCTTCAAATATTTCTTTACCATTTTCCCAAGCTCCTGACATGAAGACAAATTTTTGTTTCTAAAATTTGTCTGCCTTCAACAAGTCATCAATGATCTTTAAACCATCATCCCGGATAAGATAATAAATTGGAAGCATTGGTCACTTTGTCAGTTTGTTCAAGGAAATGAAATCCTCGATGCAGAGTGGAATTTGGGACAGACGAGAAGCCATGATCACATAAAGGAAAGTGAACCATTGATTTGGTGTCACTTATGTTGGACATAGATCCAAAAGTTCGAAGTACTCATCTATCACAGGGTTCAGTGGAAAACGAAAACACCAGTTGATGATCTTTGGGTAAACCACTAATTCATCTTTTTTGCAATCCAAAGATGTTTCACCTTTTATGGAAAGACGCAGTATAATATTGTTTCATATTCCTCTTTTCTTCTTTAGATAAACTGTTTGGCTCTCCTCGTAATACATATACGAAATATTTTTTAAAGCCAATATGTAATGCGCTTTGAAAGGTCTTAAATTCTCACCAACTGATACACGCAACTCGTCGAATATTGTGACATGAAGTTTATTTCTTCTCGTTTTACGAGCTTTTCCTTTTGAAGAAATTTTCACTGCTTTACTTTCTGATTTCTTCAAAGCATCTTCTTCTGTTTCAACTTTATTATTTGACTGTATAGCTTCAGAATCAACTTCTTCTCTAGACACCCCGTCCATCAGTTGAGGAGGGTTAATTGAGGGATTTTGTTAAGATGTAGTTGTTCTCTCAACAATCTCTCTCAGATAAGGAGAAGTGGTTGATGGATTCAAAGTGACATCGGTATCATGACCCATAAATATGAAAGTATTTATTCTTGGAATTTGAGGAGGCTGAGTTTTTGGAAGATTGGTTGAAGAAGAAGTCTCTCCGGATCTCTTTGAAGAAGATTTGGTCACCTCACGGTTGATTCGAGGTGATGATTCAGTAAGAGAATGCGAGATTCAAGGTGTTTTTGGTGTTCAAATTCTTGATGACTGACTTTCTTCTCGAAGAGGAGAAGGTGAAAAGGCATAGGTTTTGTTAGGATCAAGATTACCGTAATGTATTGTCTTTGTATACAAACCAAGAGGAGCGCTGATTATTAATCCAGCTGTTCTGTATTCATATGTTATTTCACTAATACACAAGTAGTTGTAAGATCCGAAGACTTTGTTGGTTTTTTTTCGGAATTATGGCTTTGGATCTTCAAGTCTTTGGATGCTTTCTCATAAAACGGTTGAAGATTGAACGAAAAATTTGAATTGTTTGGTAAAGATAGTCAGCTGATTGAAGAATTCGTTGAAGGTAGCTAAAAAATTTTGAGTTTCTGTAATTTCTTTCTCAAGAAATTTTGTTTGTGAATCAAAAAATGGTTCACATATGTATTTATAGGAAGAGAAAAAAAGTATTAAGAAGTGGAAGAGGGGGAAAGTGTTTGGATAGAAATTGAAGCGGTTGCGTAGATAATGATCTAACATCTGTTATGTTATGGGTCTAGTGGCAGACCTAGTTCCAAGGGCATCATCATTTGCTAAGAGATAGATTTGGCATATAGAGTGTCACCATATATTTGACTTCAACTTTGATATACGGAAATGGTTTCCTGTTAAATAATTCGATGCATTTAACCTGAATTATGATATAACCGCACATTTGAAACAACTTGGATTGTGGATAAGGGGATTTTCTTCACCTCCAAAGATTTTCGAGGCTAATTAGTTCTCATTCATTTACTTACACGAGAACTAAGGGGGCTATTGATAAGAAAATAGAACTTTCAAGGACTGAAATGTAAAGAATAAAACTTGTTATGACATATTGTATAATTAGAGGAAAAAATTTGAACTTTATATACTAGTGAGGGACAAGCATGTAATTAACTCATTTTTTATAGATATTTCAGTTTAACTAAGTCTTTGCGCCTACATATAAAGGCCAAGGCTGATCTAATAAAGAGTATGACATTTTAAGATGAATCACTCTTACGACTTGACTTCTCTATCGAACACCTATTTATCTCTCTACATTGTTACTTCTCTCTACTTTGCTTAGTCAATCCAAATATCAAACTCACCAAGAGAAACATATAGATCCCGACATGATTCAAAACTAGTCATCCAAACTTCCAATGGCGGTATCAAGCACATCATAATCAAATCTTTCAATTTTCTCACCAATCTACAAACAATGATAACACAAATCGCTCAATCGAAAAGTGGTACATACTATAATACTAACAAACATACCACTCATGAACAATTTCAGTGACGAAGATGATGACCTGCAAGAGGAGGAATCTCAATTGGTTCTAGAAATAATAGGTCTCTGTTGTGAAAATTAAACAACCACAAGATGGGTAAATACTATAGAAAATGAGATCTAAAGCATCATGTTCAATAGTTCAATAACGAGATGATATAATACTAGGTTGATGATAAGATGAAGTGCAAGGTGTTGTCCATGATGTTAAAAAGCTCCATGCAATGATTTAATCATCTTCCAAATGTTGCATTAAGAGTTACAAGACGCTCCATGCGTTTTTAGAGCCATTTTGTAGGCTCTAAAGTCATAAAAGAAGATGTGAGCTACATTATACAATACAAGTAGAGACCTAATAAAAGTCTTAAAGAGTACTCACAAGTTTGTGACCAAAAGTGAGTTACAAGATTGTCACAACTTGGTGGTTATAGCTACGCATATGCAATAATTTCTAGAATGTACTCCCATAGATCACATAATGAAAAAGAAGGCCCTAAATTTTGGTGACCTACTAGCTCCAGTAGAGCGATACATCAAGGTGGACGGGATTCATATGGCCAAAAGAGAGAGAGAGATATTTTAACTTTAACAACATCCGCACCAAACCTTTTGACTATCAATAATAACACATTCACACAAGTTAATTACATATTTAATGGTGCAACTACCTCACATAGACCGATAAATAAGCAAAGTTAAGACTAAAAAAGAAAATCCAAAAAAAGACAACAACATTAGCCAAATGACTCACTACCCTCCAAGAAGGACATTCATAGAGCTAACCAAAAGTTTGACATCGATCTGTGAGAATACAAAGATAGTTGGATGGAGAACGAGAACACCAAGATAAAAAAATATTGCAAGTTTCATAGTGATATATGCCATCTTACTAAAGACTGTTGGGATTTACAAGATCAAGTCTAAAGTTTAGTAGATAAAAGAAAAATCAGTGAATTTGTTAACAAGAAAGAAAAAGATGAACCTCATAAAGGTTCATCAGAAGAAAATATAGCTTCAGCACCAGCCGAAGAACATAGAATATTAGACACCACTACCATCAAGTTTATGAAAGATGAAGAATACTTAGATCCTAACCCAAACATACAAATAATATAAGTAATTGTTAAAGGAGACATATACTCCAAAGTCTCCAAAAATAAAAAATAAAAGATATGTACACAAGATAGAGGTACAATTTCAAGACAAAAGTCCCTACATTTGTACCATAATCCATATCACATGCTAGCATTCATGGATAATGATCGAAACAAGTTGCATCACAACACAATGATGTCGTATTAATAATAAAAGAGTTTTCCGGAGTGAAAGTAAAAAATATTATGATAAAAACCAATAGTTCGGAAAATATATTGTATATATGTACATATGAAACAAGGAGAGAAGTTCCAATACTAACCCTAACTTAAACAATGTTAACTAGCCACACAGGGGCAAATGAAAACGTACCAGGGGAGTTAACACTAAACGTTATCTTTGGCAAACAAGAGTACATAAGTAAAGTATAATGTTATTCATGATGG
This sequence comes from Limnanthes douglasii subsp. nivea, assembly GCA_036936605.1. Classification (NCBI taxonomy): domain Eukaryota; kingdom Viridiplantae; phylum Streptophyta; class Magnoliopsida; order Brassicales; family Limnanthaceae; genus Limnanthes; species Limnanthes douglasii. The sequence continues at coordinate 272,918,154 of JAUPFV010000001.1, read as the reverse complement.
CATATACATATTTAGCGTAAAACAACAAATACAAACCTTAGTATCTACGGTCCACCGATGCTTAAAGTACCTAATCAATAAAATTGTGGTTATCATCATAGGAAATCAGAAAACTTTTAGGGAATTCTATGCACCATCCGTGAAACTCAAAGTCTAGCAATTAGAAGAAGAATGGGTCATTTTGGAAGGTATGAATGATCCTAGAAAAGGCCCCCGCCTGGTGCATCCGAGGGTAGATGTAAAAGATATACATATGGAAGAAGGAAGTACCGTGAAGATTGGTCGAGATATCACAACCAATCTCAAGTATAAATCGTTAACTTTTTGTAAATTAATTTGGATAGGTATGCATGAAATACACATGATGTGAATAGAGTCCTAACATAAGTTACTTTCCTTCTTTTAATCACACATGAAACATTTTATCACAATGGAATTTCGAGTCTTAATAAATGGTCTAAAGTTTCTATAAATTCCAAGAGGAAAAAGCATTCGCTTCATAAGATAAGCCTACATAAACGAGTATGATTATCCATAAAAACATACATAATAGACCAAACCATAAGTTTTGGAAACATTAGATGAATCTCATACATTAGAAAGTATAAATCCAAAAGAGCAACAAAACAAGCGATACTTTTATTAAAAGGTAAAGCATAATTTTTTTCTAGTTTACAACCACTACAATAAAAGATATTACAAGTGTTTAAATGATCCAAAAAACTTGAAAAGACTAATAATTGTAAACGTGACACATATACACGTCTTAAACGGAATGCCATAAATAAAATTCTTAAGAGAAACGACTCAAACAAAACAAAGATAAATCAATACTAGCGACAATAATATTAGTCATTTTGATTTTCTCCAAAACATAGAGTCCCCCCATTTATTCTACGCATATTCTAATCACTCTCTTAGTACGTTGGTCTTATACAACACAAACAAATAAGAAAATAATGTCCAATGACCATATATACACAATTAACTAACCAAAACAAGATTCACAACAAGATTAAGAACAAAGTAAACATCATTGATCGATATAGTAGGGGTAACAAGATCACAACAAGATTAAGAATGAAGTAAACATCTCGGTTGGGAAGAGGAGTAAATAAAAAGAGTATTTGATAAAGATACTTGATAAGGAAATATATTCATAAGGGACTTAAATGTAATTAATAAGGACTTAAATGATAAGTTTTATTAATATAGAGTAAGATTAAGCTTTATAAGAAGAATAGGGACTGAACTGTAAATATCTCTCTTATGTAACCGATTTTGTAACTAACTTACTAGGCCTATTTAAAGAGGCTGAGGAGGTTGATTACGCCTATGAAATTTTTAGAGGAGAAAGACAATATTCACATCTGAAAATCTCTGTTCGATCTTCTCTAGTTACTTTCTATTCTTACCAAATTGGCGCTAGAAAGAGGGGGCGAAGATACCTTGATCGATAGATCAAAAATCGAGTCTCGAATTTGTTCATTTTCTGAAGTATTTTGTTTACATTTTTGTTGATCGGAGATGAATTCAGAGGAAGGAGATAATCCACCTGTTCGAAAAGCTTTGGAGACGTTGAAATCTGATCTGCAAGATAAAGAAGCAGGTAAGTCAATTCCGATTCAATCAAACCAATTTGATTTTGAAGGAAAAATGAATGAGTTGATAAGAAAAGTGGCGGAAGTTGATGAATATGCTAAAAAGAAGCAAGATAATAATGGCGCTAGACTTAAATCTAAAATAGCAAGAGGTGATCGGGATGATCAGTCGGATACATCGAATGATGACGGCGACGTTCGAAATGTTCAGCGTAAAATGTATTTTGAGCGTAAAAAGGAGCATAGTGGAATGAGAAAAAGAGAGAAGTTGCAGAAGCGACAGTATGTTGACTCTAGTGAAGAAGAGGATTTTGAAAATTCAGAGTCAGATGAAACATCAAGATATGAGCATTTTCGAAGTCATTCAAAAGGAGGAGGATATGAATTTCGGCCAGCTAAAATGTACAAGGAAGGAAGGCAAAAGAAGGAAAGACGAGTGTATTCTCCTCGGAAATTTGAAGGGGAACCAAGTTTGTATGCTACTGTTGGAATAAGGAATGAAGAACAGTATGTTCAAGGAGTAGATTGGAGGGATTCGCCGTTGATTAGTGCGATCAGATCTGTACCGCTTCCGAGGCGTTTCGACATTTCTAAAATTGACAAGTTTGATGGAACTCAAGATCCAGATGATCATATAGAACAATTCAAGAACTATATGACTAATTTCGAGGATGATGATAAATTGGTTTGCAGGGCCTTCTCTTAGACATTCAAAGGAACTGCATTAAAATGGTATAACAAGATTCCTAAAGAGTCTATTGCAAATTTCAGAGACTTTTACATAGCTTTTCGAAGACAGTTTGTGGGAAGCAAAGAAATGAGAGCTAATGGAGATACAATAATACAATGTAAGCAAGCTGTGGGTGAAAAATTGAAGGATTATACTAAGAGATTTGTGTCAACAAAAGCAGGATTAGATGACTGTGAGGAATCGGTGGCTATGGTAGCGTTTCGACAAGGATTGTTGCCAGGAGATTTAGCTGATGAAACAACAAGGCGTAGGGCATTAACGTTTGGAGCTCTCATGGCTCAGGTTGAAGATCAGATCAAAGTCGAAGAGTCTACTCGAGTTCGAGGAGGAAATATTGGTGTTCAGAAAGGAAATAGTCAGGTGGGAAATAATCAAGTGAACGCTTCGAATAATAGCTCGTCAAGGGTGAGGGGTAATCAAAATGTTTCTTACCGAGGAGGTTCGAGTTCGTATCAAGGGGGTTCTAATCATCACAATTTTAGTAATCAATACCAGTTCAAACCAAGATCGAATGTATGGGTGAAACCGGAATATTATGCGGATTTGACTGAAAGTGTGGCATCGATATATGAGAAAAGCAAGGGAACAGTAAATTTCAGAAAGCCGACAGCGATTAATAGGCCAAGAGAGGAGCGCAATAACAGGTTCTGTAGGTATCATGATGATATTGGACATGATACAAATGATTGTATTGCTTTGAAGAAGGAGATGCAGATTTTGATAGAGAATGGAAAATTGTTGGAGTATGTCAAAAAGAACGCTAAAGCTGTAACTCAAAAGGTTGGTAATCCTAATTCTAAGCAGGAAACTGCATTGATGATTTTAGATGCGGCAGATGATGAATTTGATGTGGCTTCGGAATATGTCGACCCAGACCCCAGTCGATTGTTGTTGATGTCAGTTGATGAGTCGATGCGTAAGGGACATGTTCGGGATTTATGTGCGTTTTTTGAGTCATTGACAATATTTGGAGGAGACTCAATGACTAATAATACCAATAATTCGAGGAAAAGACATATAGTGAATTTAACGCATCAAATTGAAGGAGGAGCATCAGCACATCTATGCAATAAGAATGTCTCATTTATAATTTTCGATGGGGATGATTTGAGAGGAATTACTGGACCACATGAAGATGCAGTGGTCATTGGAGCAGAAGTGTGTGGGGTAGAAATTCGACGAGTATTGATTGATACTGGAAGTTCTGCTAATGTGCTGTTCAAATCAACATATGATAGATTGAGTGCTCCACCTCGGATAGAAAGGTCAGAAAGAACTATAATTGGCTTTACTGGTGCAACAGTGAATGTAGTGGGAGAGTTTGAAGGTGAAATTTCTCTGGGAAAAGGGCCTTTTAAAAAGAAAGTACAAGTACTTTTTATGGTGGTAGATTGTCCGTCGAGCTACAATGCTATTTTTGGAAGGTCATGGCTGGCAAAAATGTACGCTAGGGATCGAATTGGTGTAGTTCGAAGTGATCAAAAAGTAGCTAGAGAGTGTTACGCTGCTGCATTTAGACTATGTGATAAAAGTACTGATGATCCAATGGAGAAATAGCAGGTTGGGGGGTTGCCCTCTGGTAGTAAAGATGAAGGAATTGATGACCCGAGGTCAACCCCGAGTTCTGTGGTAGTAAGTGAAGAGATAGAAGAATACGTCTTCGATAATAACAGAGTACTTCGAATTGGGACTTTATTGTCTTTATCAGTGCGAGAAAGATTGTTGAATTTTTTGTCTAAGAACTTGGATGTGTTTGCTTGGAGGTCCGAGGATGTAGTGGGGGTCCCAATTGATATTATATGTCATAGCTTGGCTGTGGATTCGAAGATCAAGCCGATAATACAAAAAAGAAGAGCTTTTTCGTTGGAAAAATCTGAGGCCATAGTTGCTGAGGTAGATAGATTGTATAAGATGGGGCATATCCGGGAGTCCAAATATCTGAAGTGGACAGCTAATCCGGTAGTGGTGAAAAAGAAGAATGGAAAGTGGAGGATGTGCGTAGACTTCACAGATTTAAACAAAGCTTGCCCAAAGGATCCTTTTCCAGTACCTCGAATTGATCAACTAGTGGATTCTACTTCTGGAAACAAAATTCTAACATTTATGGATGCATTTTCAGGATATAATCAAATTCGAATGAATCTAAAGGATGAAGAAAGCACAACATTTATCACTGATCGAGGTCTACATTGTTATAGGGTGATGCCATTTGGATTGAAAAATGTTGGGTCTACATATCAAAGGTTGATGAATAAGGCGTTTGCTTCGCAAATAGGGAGGAATATCGAAGTATACATCGATGATATGCTTGTTAAGAGCAAAAGTGATGATGATCATATCGATGATTTAGAAGAGACGTTTCTGAATCTTAGAGCAATACAGTTGAAGTTGAACCCAGAAAAATGCACGTTTGGAGTCTGATCTGGTAAGTTTCTGGGATATGTAATAAGTGAAAGAGGAATCGAAGTGGATCCAGAACAGTTGAAGGCTTTGATATCGATGTCCTCGCCTCGGAGTATCAAGGAAGTGCAAATGTTAACAGGCAGGTTAGCAGCTCTGAACAGATTCATTTCTCGTTTTTCAGATAAATGCTTGCCTTTTTTCCAGGTGTTGCGTCGACCTAATAATTTTGAGTGGACTTCGGATTGTGAAGAAGCTTTTGTTAAGATCAAAAATCTTTTGTCCACTCCTGAAATATTATCAAAGCCTCGAGAAGGTGAGCAACTGTTTTTGTATACAGCAGCATCGGATTATGCAGTGAGTGCAGTTCTGGTTAGTGAAGATTCAATAATTTCGAGGCCCGTCTATTATGTCAGTAAAAGTTTGGTTGATGCTGAAAAACGTTACTTGAAGCTCGAAAATTGGCATTGTGCATAGTAGTGGCGGCGAGAAAAATGCGTCCCTACTTCCAAGCACATACAATTGTGGTTCGAACTTCTTATCCATTGAAAAATGTATTGCAAAAACCAGATATCTCAGGAAGAATGACTAAGTGGTCTGTTGAATTGGGAGATTTCGATGTGTTATTCTCTCCGCGAACGGCTGTCAAAGCTCAAGCCTTAGCAGATTTCTTTGTTGAGTTTCATTCGAGTAGATCCGAAGAGAAAGAAGGTGAAAAAATGAACACGAATCCGATATGGACGGTACGAACTGATGGAGGATCTAGTAATAAAGGGTCGAGTGCAGGAGTTGAATTGGTGGCACCAACATGGGAGTTTATGTTTCAAGCTATAAGATTTGGATTTCATGCTTCGAATAATGAAGCTGAATATGAAGCTGTGCTAGCAGGATTGCGGTTAGCAAAAATTTATGGAGCAATATTCGTGCGCTTAGAAACAGATTCGCAGTTGGTAGTTAACCATGTTAAAGGAATATCAGAGGCTAAAAAAGACCGTTTAGTTTTGTATTTGCAAGAACTTCGAAGTGTGATGGCACAGTTTGAAAATGTTGAGGTGGAGCATATTCGAAGAGGTAATAACGCAATGGCTGATTCTTTAGCAACAATGGCTTACTCTGAAGAATATCCATGGATCGTGACACAACCACTGCCTTCCATTATATCAAGCTCTGAGCAGTGTGAATTTGTTGAGGAGGTAGTAAATGATTCGACGCGCATTCAAGGTGATTGGAGAACTGACTTGTTAAATTTTCTTACAAAGGGAATACTACCTCTTGATAAGCACTTGCTCAAGAAAATAAGGAATAAAGCTCTTGGTTATGTGGTGTTGGATGGGGTATTGTATAAAAGGTCTGTGTCGAGGCCCTTATTACGATGTTTGAGTAAGCAAGAATCTCAAAACATTCTATCTAAATTACACGATGGAGACGGGTCAGCTCATTGTGGCTTCAAAGCTTTAACACGTAGGGTATTGTTGGCAGGGTATTATTGGCCTACCATATTGCAGGATGCCAAGTTATTAGTTCGAAGCTGTGATACTTGTCAAAGGTATGCACATTTGATACATAAACCAGCGGTACCCCTAATGACAATCTCCGAGGCAGTTCCTTTTGATAGATGGGGGATTGATTTAGTAGGACCATTGCCTATGGCTTCAGGTGGAAGACAGATGATTATTGTCGCGGTTGATTATTTTTCGAAGTGGGCAGAAGCAGAGCCTTTAGCTGGAACAAAAGCTAAGGATGTGATCAAGTTTATTCTAAGTAACATCTGCTACCATTTTGGAGTTCCTCGAAAAATAACAACGGACAACGGTCCCCATTTTAATAACAAGGAAATGGACTCTTTTTGCTCCTCGAAAGGAATACATCAATGCTTTTCTACTCCTTTCCACCCACAAGCAAATGGGCAAGTGGAAGTTACGAATAGATCTATTTTGGAGGGTTTAAAGAAAAAATTGGCGGGAGCAGCAGGGAAATGGCCAAATTATCTTCAAGAAGTGTTGTGGGCATATCGAACAACCCCTAGAGAGGCCACAAAAGAGACTCCTTTTTCTTTAGTGTATAGAATGGATGCTGTGTGCCCTGCTGAATCTACATTGCCTTCCTACAGGTTATTGCGATATTCCAAAGCAGATAATGATGAAGCTAGAAGGGTTGAGCTTGATTTGTTAGAGGAAAAGAGGGTCAAAACACATTTGAATGTGGTTCATTATCAAACCTTAATGAGAAGCAGGTACGATGCTAGAGTTAAGAAGAGGGAGTTCAAGGTCGGCGATAAAGTATTGCGAAAAGTATTTCTTCATACTAAGGACAAGCACCTTGGAAAATTGGCTCCGAATTGGGAGGGTCCTTATGAAGTCAAAATGAAGGTCAAGTCAGGGTCATATAGGTTGTCTGATCGTGAGGGGAGGATGCTCAAACACCCTTGGAATATAGAACATTTGAAATTGTATTGTGAGTAAAATTGAACTTCGAATTTTTACAAGACAGACATACTCTTTCCTTATCTGTTGGCCCAGAAAGGTTTTAATGACGTGTCTGGTTAAAATTGAATTTCATAATAAAATTTCTTTTGGCCATTGGTTGTTTAATGTGATGAATGATTTGTTATTTTGGTAACTTGGTAAAGACTGATCATCTTTGAAAGTTGACCAAGAGTAATTTTCCAAAGCAATAGCTTTGAAAAAACAACCTATTTCGAGGTGCCATGTCTTATGAGTGCATCTAATTTTCGATGTGCCACGTCTTATGAGTGCATCTAATTTTCGAGGTGCCACATTTTATGAGTGCATCTAATTTTCGAGGTGCCACGTCTTATGAGTGCATCTAATTTTCGAGGTGCCACGTCTTATGAGTGCATCTAATTTTCGAGGTGCCACGTTTTATGAATGCATTTAATTTTCGAGGTGCCATGTTTTATAAGTGCACCAGAAATTTGAAATATTAAGAAAGTTGCTTGTTTCATCGGATAAAACTTGAAGCTTACAAAAAAGGAGAAACTACTTAATTAAAACACAAAAAAAAAACAAACACGACATATATAATCTACTGTTTAGTCATCCTCTTCTTCCGATGATCCTTCAGAAGCATCATCTTCTTCTGAGAAGCTTGATGGCACCTCGAATGCTTCCTTTGGAAGATCTTCCTCTGGAACTTGTTTCCAAAATTCTGTTAAATTCAACCTTGGATAGGCAGCATGGATTTCTCGAAGAAGATTGATAGCTGTTTGAGTTTGAGCTTTCTTGATACCATCAAGCATCACAGAACCAACAGCAGCTTCGGCTTTCTTCACGGCAGCTTTCTTTTCGTGCTCGAATCCTGTTTGAAGTGTAGTCAATTGAGTTTGACAATTTTCCAGTTTTTCCTGAGTTTCCTTAACGAGTTTTTCAGCATCGGTAGATTTTTTCTTTTCCTCAGAAATGGCAGTAGAATGTTGGGTATTCATATTTTTAAGAGCCAGACGATGAGAAGTTTCCAAAGCTTTGATTTCTTCTTTACGCTCTTTAAGAAGTTTTCTTTTCTCAGCCTCAAAATTTTGAAGTGCTTTATCCTTTGAAGTTTTCTCAGATTCTTTTTCCTTTTTGCTCTTGATTAATTCTTGTGCAAGAAGCTCCAATTGTGTATGTGAATTGTTCACTTCTTCACACAATTTTTTGGCTGCAGCACTTAAGTTAGTAAAAGGTCGAAGGATTGAAGTTACCTCATCGGATCTGTCAGGGTTGGGCAAGTTTGATGGGTGATGATGGACAGGAATGATTGCATTAAAGGTTGAAGTTATGGCAGCCCCGGTAGAAGTTGATGGAATGGTGTTGCTAGGCTGAGAATCTTCACCAGTTAATACAAAATCCCCGCTCGAGTTGAAATCTTCGAGGTTAAGATAATCGTTTTCTTGGCTATCTCCTAGTGCCAATCCCCCTTGAGGATTTTCTTCAATGAAAGTTTTCTCATGCACCTCGGAAGCCAATACCTCTTCGAGTATGTCAACTTTGTTCTTTTTCTTTGGAGTAGTGGACTTGCTCTTTTTCTTCTTTAGAGCATTGTCTTCTTTCTTTTTCTTTTTCAGTACAGGTTCGTCCTCTTCGGATATTGGAGGAAGTTGAGATGCAGGCGCTTTTCGTTTCCCTGCAGGCTTCGAAGTTTTGGAAGGGTTAGCCTTGCTTGTGTTGGGTTTTTTGAGGGTTAGCTTTCCCTTCTTTTTTAGTGGTAGGTGACTGTCAGATCGATTCCTGGTGGGAAGGTAGGTTTTCCCATCTGGTGCGAGTATTCTTTGAACCGCTTTGATGGGATCTAGGGGGAGCATCGGGTCTTCAGGGAAGTCAGCTCCCAAGGTTATGCGCCAGAGATGGCTGTTTACGAAGTTAATAGGTTGAAAGGCTGAGTGAAAGCCATTTTCCCAGGCTTTCTCTGCCCATTCAGCCATTTTCTTGAAGATGTCCTTTGCAGTCTTTCGACGACCTTTGAATCTCCTCGGAATTTCTGTGAAAAGAGTAAACAGTTAGATAAGTAGACTTGGTTAATTTGACTAAGCTTAATAAGCTAAGGAAATATTAACAGTACAACAATGATTTACTTACTGCTATCTCTCCAGGTGAGAGTAAGTTTTGAGGGGTTGTCATCGGAAATCTCTTTACCATTTTCCCAAGCTCCTGATAAAAAGACAAACTTTTGCTTCCAAAACTTGTCAGCCTCGAGGAGGTCATCGATAATCTTCAGATCATCCTCCAAAGTGAGGTAGTAGAATGGTAAAACTGGCCCATTTGAGATTTTGGTCAGTGAGATGAAATCCTCTATTTCGAGGGGGATGCTTCCTAGCCTCGACACCATAATAGTGGTGAATAAAGTGAACAGTTGGTTTGGAGTGACTTGTGTTGGGCACAACTTAAGAATTTCGAAGTACCTTACAATCATTGGATCGAGGGGAAATCGAAGTCCCCAGTTGAAAAGTTCAGGGTAAACTACCAGTTCTTTCTTCTGACAACTCATAGGTGTTTCTCCTTCTACTGGTAGTCGAAGAACAATGTTGTCTGTTAATCCCCATAGTTTTTTAAGTTCTTCTTTTTCTCATTCGAGGTAGTAAGTATAGGGTACATTTTTTAGGGCAAGAATGTACCGAGGATAAAGTGGTTGTAGGTTTTCCTGAACCAAGGCAGCAACATCTTAGGGGAGGGAAATAGGAGCTTTCTTTCCTCGAATTTTCTTTGGAGAGATTACCTCTTCTGCTTCGGATTCACCTTCGGCATCGGATTCAGTGGCTTCAGATTCATTTTCTTTGTCATTTTCTTCATCGGTAGCTTCATTGCGAAGACTTCGAGTTTGAGTCTCAGTTTGAGTCACAAGAACTGATTGACTATTCTCTGGTGTAACGTCAACCATTTCTTGTGGGGGAATAGGAGAGGAGGTTTCCGCATCGTCACCCATTGCTAGAAATGTTGATTTTTTGTAAAGATTAACTCTAACGGCTTCGGATTGTAGGAGAGGTGATTTGGGTTGTAGTTTTTTAGGAGTTGGAGGTTTGTCAGAATTGACAGCCTTAGATTTTCGATGTGGTCTTAGTGATGGAGAAGTGGGTTGATTTTGAGGAGGAGAAAATTGTTGGCTAGATTCTGGGTTTGATGCTAAAGGTGAAAATGAAGTAGCAAGGTTGGAATCGAAGTTACCGTATTTGAAGGTGGTATAGGAGAAGTGAGGACCGTTGTAGATTAACCCAGCAGCTCTATATTCTTCAGCCCTTTCTCCAATACAGAGATAATCGTAAGCACCGAACACTTGATTGCTAGGACCAGGGAAGAGAGATTTCTTTGGTTTTCTTGGTTTTCTGGGTTTAGATCTTTTGTATTTGGGATATCTTCTCATACAATATATGTTGATATGGGAAGTTGTTTTTGTGACTGAACAAAGTGGTGTTTCTGGGGAAGGTAGCAGAAGATGAAGATGAAGGTTGATGAAGAGCAAGATGAAGATGGATTAGGAAAGAGATGATTTTTCTAAAAGGTTCTCAGTAAGGTGGAGCTAAGTATTTATACTTGGAAAAAATGACGTTGAGAATTGGAAGAGGCAAAACCAGTGAACTGTTCTCATTGGGTGGAATGTGAAACGTGGAGGAAAACTTGCTGTGTCATAGACCTATCAAGAAGGGTCCAATCGGTCTTTCAAGTAGGGGTCAAGAGGTTCGAAGTGAAAGCAAGGTTGTATCTCAAGTTGGTAGATCCGAAGTGAGTGGGAAGTTTATTTGCACTTATTCTTAGATTCTAAGTGAAGTTGCAAGTCATTGGGCTCAGTCATAATAAAGGGGCTGGATGAAAGAAGTTTTATTCACTTGGAGTAATGTTCGAAGACTGAATAGTTCTTATAAAATTGTCTTTATAAGAACTAAGGGGGCTACTGATAATGAAATATATTCATAAGGGACTTAAATGTAATTAATAAGGACTTAAATGATAAGTTTTATTAATATAGAGTAAGATTAAGCCTTATAAGAAGAATAGAGACTGAACTGTAAAATATCTCTCTTATGTAACCGATTTTGTAACTAACTTACTAGGCCTATTTAAAGAGGATGAGGAGGTTGATTACGCCTATGAAATTTTTAGAGGAGAAAGACAATATTCACATCTGAAAATCTCTGTTCGATCTTCTCTAGTTACTTTCTATTCTTACCAATACTAAAGATATTTTGATTTGAGGTTAAGCCGAATGAACACTTAACCAACTTCACCCATAATATTAGATTTCATAATATTATTTGTGTTAACAAGTCTCTTAAAACAAAAGACAGAAGAATAAACAAAAACACAGACAATGATAAAGTTTCTTTCTATAAAAATGATGGCTATTATGAGGTTTAAAAATGAAGTTTTTTGGGCATATTATACATATTTTTGTTGGTGAGATGAATAAAAATGTGTTATATATTTTTTCATGTGATGTCATATTTTATTTATTTTCATATTTTTTAACACATGATTCATTATATACATACATTTATCAAATATCTACTTGTGGATAAAAACAATGAATTAAATACTAAAACATGTTAATTGCTCTTATTTATATTAAAATGATATTGTTTATTTTGAGATAAAGTGGATACAATTTTGCTTTTGGTACACTTTAACCAGAGTTTCTACTTATTGAGATATGTTTATACTTATACATCACCAAACCTTTTTAATAATCAAAAGATGCGTGATATGAAATAAATGCAACATATATTGAAAACCATAAAATTCGATATCTTTTGTCTTATTGAAATCGACACCTTTATTTTGAATAACACATTTAATCACAAGCCTATCATGATGATACTACTAGTTAAAACCAATGGTTTTCACTTCTGCACCATTGATTTCGGGATGCGAGCCCATAATATAGGGAATAGAATAGCAAAGCTTGATCCAAAACCCTAACAAAGACAACAAATTGGGTAATCACATTGTTTGTTTCATGTGTTGTCAGATAATTCTCCAAAAATCTCACGACCAAATAGCAGATTGCTTGATGAAACCCTTAACACATATTTTTAGATTTGGATATTATAAAATAATTTATTAGGAGTACTTTCAATACTTTTTAATACGTAATAATAATTACTAAGAGAATAAAAAAAGGTTAGTTGAATATCTGGTGTCTTATAAATGAATTATTATAATTTTGGTATAAACAAATTGAGTTTTTTAAAATAGATGGAGTTAAAGACTATTTATTACAATATTAAATAAAATTATATTTTTAGTTGATTTATTATTCAATATTAAATAATATATGTAACTAAATTAAATAGTAATAAATAATGGTTATAAATGAATAAAAGTAAATGAGGATAATAAATTTAGACCCTTAAAAAAGATAATATATTCACATATGAAAAATCACAAATAACCCTTTTTTCTTTTTTGAATCAAATAGATCTAGTTATGTTTGTCTTACAAAACAAAACTATGATATTTTTAGTTTTTTTTGGAGCTTTCTAGTTTTTTTTTATTAATGAGAAGTGTTTAAGTAGATTGTGAGTATTTTACCTATTATTTATAAAATTGAGTATTGAATAGGAATTAATTTAGAAAAAATGGAATATTAGATAAAGTTGAGGTACCTCTTTGTAAGATTAAAAATGTGCTGGAGAAAATAGTTTCACCCTTCTTGTAAACCAATTCAATTTGTGGTACTTTTTAATAGAGGTTTTTAAAATCTACAATGATATATATATATATATATATATATATATATATATATATATATATATATATATATGGTGAAGCTATTTTCTCCATCATATTTTTTATTTCCTCCATATTTCAAAATAAAAAAAAGACTTATCACTTGCTTTTACTATCTTGTCCTCATTTTACCTTTTAATTTATAATTTGATGCCATCAACAATTATAAAACCCTTATATCAACAAACACATGATTTAACCCAATTAAATCCAACATATATGATTTAGCTTCTAAAATTAAACCCTAAAAACAAAAAAAAATTAAATTTTACTATAATGAGAATTAGTTAAATGGCTTCTTAGGTATTATTTAAAAAATTAAATATCGAATAAAAAAGATTTAAAAAATAAATATTAGGTAATCATTAATGAAAGTTGAGGTACTAAATAACACGAAAGTTAATAACATTTTTTTAATATTTAAAATACATATGCTTATTTGACATTTTTTACTAATTTTTAATATATGTACCCATCTATCAAATATGTGGCTCTAGATAGGATAACCATTAAAATATTAGAAAATGTTAATTTTTATTATTTTATATAAGTATGATATTGTTTAGTTAGAGGAAGAAAGTATATTTATATTTTTGGTACATTTTTAAAAAATTAATAGTAATTGAGATATATTTATATTTATATAAAAAAGTTTATATAAAAAAAATATACGATATGAGATAAATTTACTTTACAAAACATATCCAAAACCATAAAATTATTTTGGATGTTATAAAATAAATTTTTACCATTAATAATTCTATTTGAAATGAGTATTTTTAGTATATATTAATATCTCTATATTATAAATTATAAAGTAGTAATAATTATTAAAAAAATAAAATTGATTAATTGGATATATGGTGGCACAAATGTTTAAATTTGATATAAAAAAATTAATTACTTGAAATAGTTGGAGTTGAGAAAGAGTTATTACGAAATTAATGATTTATTATCCAAAGATTTCATCTGTTCCAATACCGAACCGGAATTAAAGAATCATAAATACTGGTTAGACATGAATAAAAAAAATAAAAAAATTAACAATAAATTGAGATTGCTAAAAGATATAATTATTATTATTGATGATATGAAAAGGAAAATGGAATTATGATTAACAAGCTTGACTGCATAATTCAAAAGTCGGAAAACAGTTCCCTTCATCGTTTCCACAACAATACCATCCAGGACCAGACGCATGGAAAACACTCGATGGAGCACAGGTCGTGGGAAGACCTGTAATTTAACGACGGGGATATTTGATGAAGATAAAAACACCATGGAAAACTATTAATAAAAACTCAACATCAACTATTTTCACATCACGTGATATCATCTTTATAGAATGTTCAATTTGGAAATGAGTCCTTACATTGATAGGCGTGAAAAGAGATTGCAAACAGTAGCCAAACCAGAGCGAACTTGAGAAGGGTGGACTTGAAATCCATGGTGAGACTGTATTGGCAGAAATGTAATGTAAGTAGTAACTACTATACTACACTCGTCTCCTTTTATAGTATATATATTGTGCTACTACCGGATATAACTTTATCTTTTCTTATTCATTATTATTTATTGTTGACCAATAACCACAATAAATATATACTTGTTTGACTACTTATAATAACTTTTTTTTGTCATTAGGGACCTGTTTTTAGTTATAGTATTCGTTCTTGTTAACTAGGATTTTTTTTTTCTGAGGATTTTATTGTGTTTTGGTTATAAAATTCTGTTTTGTGCAGGGATTTTTTATAAATATTTTATAAATTAACAAAAATTAAATCCATCCTAATTATATAGACTGTATTTGCAATTAAGTGTTTCTGATATGGTCAAATTTATTTTTAATCGGTTAATTTTTTTATTTTCATCTACTTATTATTTTAATTATATATTATATTTAATTATTTTACCAATAAAGATAAATATACATTCTAAATTAACAAATAAATCCCATAATAAACGAGCTTTTAGAAGAATATTTTGTTTGCCAATAAATGTTGTTTTCGTGTTTTTTTTAATGCAAAATCAATTATTCATATTTCATTTTCAACCAATCAAATAATTAATTCACTCCACGAGTTATTAATATATGACGGATCAATTTTTTTTAAATCATTATTATATTTCTTAATATTGGTGAAAAAACATTAAACGACATACATTATTACACAAAAGAAGTATTTTTTTACAGAAAAATTATTACGATAATAGTATACCTTCTACGATTACAAGAAATTTTATAATAACTAAAAAGAAACCCATAATGAAATGGTTTCTTAGAGCAATGAATATAAGCCGAAACATTTACTGTTTCTAAAATTTATGACCGTTAATCAATAGTTTTCAATAGTTTTTTAGTAAAAAATACATTAAAAATATAAAAGGTTCTTACAAATACATGGGGGCATACCCCGATAAATGACATTAACAGCTGAGGAAGACAGTAATCGAAGAATTTGACCAATACTTGGACAAAAAATACAAGCAAAGCCAAAGTGCCAAGACCAAAATGATCGAACAAAGCTTGGCCAAACGAGTACAACAAAGCGAATGAAGATACTAAGATTGATATGATGAGATAAACTATACAACAATGAGGTATGAGTGCACAGACAACAATCCAGAAGGAGAAGATGGTTGCTTCAAACAAACATAAAAATAAAATTAGGTTGAGAAATTAAAAAGGATGGATAGGCCAAAAAACATTGGTGCCAATGTATCTGAACCGGAGATTAGACAGCACGCGGTAAGAAATCGCAGAGGCAATGATCAGAGAGTATCTAAAAATTCTACCATTCCTCTCACACCAGACGTGATAGACAACAACGCTAAAGCATGCACGCCAAAAATGTCTAAATCTAGATGGAGGCCAGTTGAACGACTCTTGGATCCAAGAGAGCCAATTGTTATTGTGACTTAAAGAAATACCAGCTTATAGCTTGTGAATCCCCAGATACTCTGAGTGTCACTACAATCATACATGATATGATTAACAGTTTTTGAGGCAGAATTACATAAGACACTATTCAGGGGTGTGTTTAAACCCTAACTCAGAATCTTATCACGGGTGGAAAGTTTTCCATGGATAGCAAGCCAAATGATGAAAGAATGGCGAGGAATGTTAAATATATGCCAAACAAGAACCACCCACGCGACGTGGATGGTGGGCATCCGAATGACGTTGTAGGTATCGTTGATAGTGAACTTGGTAATTCCTCTCTTAGCATTCCAGTAGTAGACATCATTGTAGAGGATGTTAGGGTGAGGGAGGGAGATGATATGGTGGTTAATTTTCTGGAATGTACGATAGTTCCTAGCACTATAAGACCTTAAATGAGTGGGCCAATTCCAACGACCATCCTGAATGATATCGGAAACCCTCATGTTGCTCCCCAAACAAGAATATCGAATAATATTGTACCCATAGTGGTTGAACAAATAGGTAGATAGAAACCATAAATCAAACCAAAAGGAGGTTTTCTCCTCGTTACCAAATGTGAGCCTATACAAATTGTTAGCAAGATACCGAAGATTTAATATTTTCCTCCAAGTCCAGGAGGGAGAATAGTCAATCTTTAAAGACCATAAATTATTATCTTTGATCTTCTAAGAGTAAATCCAGTCACACCAAGTTGAGTTATCGAGTTTACTAACGATGGACCACACGTGTTTATGGACGACCATATGAATCCAGGTTTTTAGGTCTAGAATTCCAAAGCCACCTTCAAACAAGGGCAAGGTGACTGTAGACCAAACCACTTTGGCACATGTAATCTTCATGTCATGGCCGGACAAAAGAAAACAACGGAGAAGTTGGGTGAGTTCTTTAAGAAATCTAGCGGGGAAAATAAAGATCGAAGGCCAGTAAACCTGCCCCGCAAAAAGCACATAATTAATTAGTTGAATCCTCCCCACATAAGAGAGGTGTTTGGAAGTCTATGAGGAAATACATGTACTTATTTTGTCAAGCAGGGGTCGACAATCATTATGAGAAAGTCAACCTGGGTGAAGAAGGACTCCAAGATACTTAACTGGGAGAGACCCAACGTTGAATCTAAGGATACTGATAAGGTTCATTTAAAGAGTGAGGTTAACCCAGAGAAAAATATGTGGCTCTTCTGAGGGATTACTGTAAGGCATGTGAGAACAAAGAAATAGTTTAGACCATATTTGATAAGGTTTAGAGAATTAATGTCACAACGACCAAAAATCATCAGGTCATCTATAAAGTAGAGATTGACAATCTTAAGCTTATGATATTTCCAGTGGAAATTAAAGTTCACATTAGTACTTTTCTCCTTGAGGATACTAGAGAGAACTTGCATGGCCAAGACAAATAAGAAGAGAGATGAAGGGTAATCTTGTCTGAGACCTTTTTTTCCATTGAAAATCCCATGAGGGTCACCTTTTATATTAACAATATAAGATGGGGTGGCAATACATTGAATAATCAATGTGATCATATATTGTGAGAAATTCATGGCCACAAAGATATCAAAGATAAAATACCAACGGACATTGTCAAAAGCTTTCATCAGTTCGATTTTGAGAGCGGACCTCAAACCCTTATGATTAGTCTGGTAACCCTTAATGAGTTCTTGGGAAATAAGAATATTGTTTGTAATATTACGGCCAAGCACAAAGTTGATTGAGATTTATCAGTCAGATAAATGAATGAGTCCTGGATCATATCGGTTAAGATCTTGGAAATAATCTTGTAAACCACATTGCAACATGTAATAGGTCTGAAGTCTTTGGAAAATGAGGGGCAATCCTTCTTATCGATAAGAGAAATGATGGTGGCATTCCAAGAAGGCACAAGACGACCCGTATTAAAAAAAACCTCAAGATCCTATCACAAATGTCTTTGCCGATGAGGTTCCAAGAATCCTTGAAAAACGCCGCATTGAAGCCACTAAGCCCCAAAGATTTATCACAATTAATACTAAATATGTCATTTTTAATTTCTTCACAAGTGACAGGGCAGACCATCGAGGACCAGTCATGGGGTTTCACTTTAGTAAAAATAAGTAAAGAGATACGAGAGAGCCTTGGGTAATCGAGGAGAGACCTAGAGCTGAGAAGGTTAAAGTAATATTTGATAAAAACACTCTTCACCTTGTTATGAGAAGTGGCGAGGACCCTATTACTATTAGAGATAGAGACAATTTCATTTTTAATAATATGATTTTTAAAGTTATTATGAAAGAATTTAGTACTACAGTCCTCAAGCTTGAGCCAAGTCTCTCTAGACTTCTATTTGAAGAAATATTCCTCGGCACGACTTAGGGAGATATAGTCGGAAGAAACTGCAATCTCGGCGGGACAAAATAGGAATTGATGGGATCATCTGTCGCAGAGAAAAAATGGTGTTAGAAATTTTCCACCCTAACGCTAATATCGCTATATTTCCTACAATTGAGGTCACGAAGAGCAAGTTGAAGCCGAATGAGTTTTTAGGAAACCAATCTCATGCCATGAATAAAAGTGGGAAGGTTCCAAGAAGAAGGCATCAGATCATTATAAAAGGGATGAGTGTACCACATGTTAAAAAAATTAAAAAGTTATTTAATATGTGGCTCAGAGTGACCAAGATTAAGTTTAATGATGCAAGATACGATTTATTGACATTATTATATCATCAACTACGCTTATTACTTAACCATTATGATCGATTTGTACACGACAGTTATTCAGTTTGTTTTAAATGATTTACAGAATGTGTTATATAAATTTATAAGAAATCCAACAATGGAGCACCGTAAAACAGTCAAAAGAATTCTCCAATATTTCTAACAAATAAACATCACATGTTGACGTATAGAAAACAAGATAAATCAAAGATTCAAAGGTACTACCACTTAGATTTTGTAAGATCTGACGATTCTCGTCGTTCAACTTCAACATCATATTCTAATTAGGATGAGGTACAATATCATAGAATACTGTAATTTAAACATTTATTTAATCTTCCAATATAGCTGTGGAATTCATTGAATTTTTTTAGGCATCCAAACATGCATTTTGGCTGCAAAAAATTGTCACAAAATACATTTTGTAAGGGGTAAAAAGACCCCTTAAATTTTATTGTGACAATAATTTGACGGTTTAATATTTAAATAGTAACATGAGCTTGTTTAACT
Organism: Limnanthes douglasii subsp. nivea; assembly: GCA_036936605.1. Taxonomy (NCBI): domain Eukaryota; kingdom Viridiplantae; phylum Streptophyta; class Magnoliopsida; order Brassicales; family Limnanthaceae; genus Limnanthes; species Limnanthes douglasii. Next base: position 272,899,040 of record JAUPFV010000001.1, on the reverse strand, counting down.
TCAATTATGTAGATACTAAGTTCTTGTATGTTAAAGAGAAAAGTCACGGTCGTCATATCAGTGTAGATCACACCAGTACAAATACAATGCTAATGGATCTCTTTAACTACGAATTGGTGTCTAAATGTTTATGGAACACACCATTAATATACGTGTTTCATATTTAGAGGATTATTAGTTTCAGTAGAAGTTTGTATTAAGTTATAGGAGCGTATTTGTATTATGATAATGTACAACTAAGTTTGATAAGGTTGAATTTCACATGTTCAACCAATATATTGCATGGCCAAACGTTACATGGTCGAAGAATATTGGTCATACCATTATATGTGTTATTAAGTCACTATGAAATTATCACAAAATGGCTCAAGCACTGAACATATGCGAAGGACATACTAAAATGAACACAAGATTTAACGTGTTCAACAATTGTCTACGTCCACGGCGCCGCAATAGAAAATAATTTCATTAAGATAGAAAAGGTTACAGATTTCAGATTGTGTTTTGTGTAGTCCTAATAGTCTATTTATAAGGAATAAATAGACCTACTAGATAGTGGGCCTAATTGGCTCATATACACTAATAAGAAAACCATCCATTGTATTACAGCTTACTGTCAATGACACAAAACTGTACCGCCGAATACGGTACACTTTCAAGGCACTATTCGACTCATTCACAAGAAATCTTCCCCTTGAGGCGAATATCATTTCTTCACTATCAACAAAGAAACTTCCCTTCTTCTGACTCACCAAATGACCTTAAGGCATTCACTCTATAGTGGAAACACCAATCCAGCTTAGGCACTCCCTAAACTTTCGAACTGATACTGCCTTGGTCATTATATCTGCTGGATTATCATGTGTAGACACTTTCTTCACATAAAACATTCCCTTTGATATTATATCACGAATAAAATTATACGTGACATCTATGTGTTTTGTACGCTCCTGGTACATCTGGTTCCCTGTAAGGTGTACGACGCTTTGACTGTCACAAAACCTTTTGTAGTATTCCTATCCAATCCAAAATCTTCCACCAAACCTTGCAACCATATTGCCTCTTTAACTGCTTATGTTACCCCATGTACTCTGCCTCTGTTGTAGACAAAGCTACAGTAGCTTGCAACTCTGCTTTCCAACTGATTGCACTCCCAACTAGAGTAAATACATATCTTGTCAAAGATCTTCTCTTATCCATATCACCTGCAAAATCAGAATCAACAAAACCAACCAATGATCCCGCAACATCATTCAGTGATTCACCAATATCGGTCTTGTTAAAATTAAGCCAATGTTCATAGTATTCTTAAGATACCGAAGTATCAATTTCACTGCCTGCTAGTGTTCTTTCCCAAGACATCCCATGTACCTGCTAACTACACTAACCGCATGTGAAATATCAGGACGTGTGCAGACCATAGCATACATGATAATACCAACTTCACTTGCATATGGAACCTTAGACATTTGTTCCAACTCAACATCGTCCTGGGCCGCTCCTATTGCAGACAACTTGAAATAAGTAGCAAACGGAATGCTAACTGCTTTAGCATCAAACATGTTGAATCGTTGTAACACTTTCTCAATATAGATTCGTTGAGACAAGTGTAATGATCCTATACTTTTATTCCTGATAATCTCCATACTAAGAATTTTCTTTGCTCTACCCAGATCATTCATCTCAAACTCGGCGCTAAGCTGCTTCTTTATCTGCACAATGTGTGACATACTACAAGCAGCAATAAGCATATTATCCACATACAACAACAAGTAGACATAAGAATCATCTGACATCTTTTGATGATACACACAACTATCATATGGACTCCTCGTGAACCCTTTTGACACCATGAATGTATCAAAATGTTTGTACCATTGCCTAGGTGACTTTTTCAAACCATACAATGACTTTTTCAGCAGAAAAACTTTGTCCTCCAGATTAGGTTCGATAAATCCCTCTGGTTGTCTCATGTAGATTTTCTCATCCAATTCATCATGTAGAAACATAGTCTTCACATCCAACTGCTCAAGTTCTAAATCTTGAAAAACTACTATGGCTAACAAAACTTGAATCAAACTATGCTTCACCATTAGAGAAAATACTTGAAGTCGATTATTTCCCTTTGAGTACAACCCTTAGCGACCAGTCTTGCCTTGAATCGAGATGCCTCAACCCATGGATTACCTTCCTTTTTCTTGAACACCCATTTACTGCCTACTATTTTCTGTCTTTTTGGAAAGTTAACAAGCTTCCATATTTGATTCTTATGAAGAGATTCAATCCCTTCCCCCATAGGGAAATGATGAAAAAATTATTCAAGATGGTGCATTTGCCTCTTAAGCTGAAGGAAAAGTCTTAAATTTGTAGATCATCAGTGGGAAACGAGAAAGAAGAAGACGATACTGACAGTCAGACGTATATGTATTATTAGCGGAATATTACCAACTAATGTAACCTCCCATTCGATAGTCAAACAAAGACGGTTGTAACAGAGCAAGAGTCAACTGGCTAGAGCAGCAAACACCTAGTCTGTAAGAAAAAAGAGAGTCAAACCCATGGGTCCAAGAAACAAATGGGAAACACCGAGAGAATAATTCCATCGAATGATCAATTATCCCATAAGCATGAGAACAAAGTTAAAAAGCCTTCGATGACCCAAAAAATCCCTCATCCAAAAATTGATCAAAACGAACAACAATACCAACAGGTTCCCCCACACTTTGGCTCGAGTCCACTGGAGATCAATCGAACATGATATCATAAAAACCATCAGGCCCCGACAGCTCAATCAGTACTTAATCTTAGAAACTTTCAATACTCGACGTCTACTGTACAGCCGCCATACCAATCATAATACCTAGCTACTACTTTGGATTATCCGAATACGTCGTCGGGTTTTCCACCAACTTCATATGGATTCAACAACAACAAATCCTTATGGGAATCCACTAACCTATATGAGCCAACAAGATCTGCAAGAATGGATTCATAAAATGCCGCCACCACTAGGACATTATCCTCCCAACAATCATGCGGCCTCTCAACACAACAATAGAGCTTTGACAAACGAGAGAATGAGGTTTGACTAGCACCATATTGACAAATGAGAGGTAAATATATACAAAACTAGATTTTTGTTATCTCTATGATGAACTTGCGCAAGCTGAGTCCCTTATTGTCTTGTAAATATACCAAGAATTACTGGCACTATATTTTAACACTCACAAGATAAATAAGTTTAATGGCAAGAGTAATTTGGAAAACAACTTGGGAGAATATCCGGTGTGAAAAGACCAGGTTTCTAAAAACAAATAATATTATGAAATGCAAGTCTTTCATCTTGATTATAAAAGGTTCGACTGTGATATGGTTCAATAGTTTCCCGACATGCAGCATCTAAACTTCCACCATGATATGGACAACCTTCCACAATCATTACATCGGCTCAAATCCATAAAAGGATGCATATTACATTATAGATATTAAGAAAAAACAAAATGAGTTCTTACATGCGTACACGAAAATATTCGTGGAGACCAAAGATGAGTTGCTAGATTTCTTGGATAATATAGCTTGCTTTGCATACTGGTAGGCAATATTACCAATGCCTTTTTCCAAATCTATCACGAAAAAGAAGTTCCATGTATTTAGTGATCTATTAGCGCGAGTTTAATTTCATAATAAGTTGGATGAGATGAAATATGAAAGATCAAAGAATTACATGACTACTTAACGGCTCATCCAAAAATCGAGTTGCTATTACTCGTGTAAGAGCCATTTTCATAGTGTAGGTCAGTTTTAAATCTAACAATGAATTCACCAAAAAAATTAATTATGAAGACTAACCAAAGCCAAGATATTCCAACCACAGAAGCGATAAAAAAACTACCAGAATACAACAATATGTACAATAACTGCAACAGTGATCGAATATCCGAACTCTCTTCACATGCCAGTTTACCGAGTTAGCAGAGAATTCAATTATAATACATTCAAAGACTAAGGATGTAATCTGATATCAAAGACCATAGATGATCAAGGATACAAGGGAGACCAAAGATACATCTATATATTGCAAGTCCCACAATGATGTAGGTTATTATATGAAGGACTATTGAGCTTTCAATTCATATAGGCTATGATAACACTAGAAAAATAGTTAGAATTGTTTTTATGATTTATGATAAACCCAGTCCTTATGATGCTATCATAGGAAAAATATGGATACATAAGATGGAAAATACATCTTATACTTTCAAGAAATGTTTGAAGTATCATGTATGGAGTTTAGTCGGTATTCTCAGAGGAAGTCAGAGATCTGCAAAAAGTTGTTATACGATTTTGGTAAACTTTAATAAATCGATGCAATAACAATTAAATGAAGTAAAAGAGGATCATTAATTCAACAACTTTAGATAACACTTATATTATTGCTAAACTCACCAAATACGGCTATAGACTAAAGTTAGAACAATAATATCAAAAGACAGAAGATGGAAACTTTGCGTTTGATGAAGCAAAACGAAAAAGAACATTTTTAGAAATTTGAAGCATCGACTATCCATATTTTGCCTTTCAACGATGGTTTAGCTTACAAAACGATCTTTTTCAAAAATGGTTTTGTTTGATTTCTTCATAATACAATATTAAATAACAAAAAATAATTTACAATCAACTTTTACATAAGTAAATTCAAAAATATGTCTTTTGGTTATTATTTGATGAATCAAGAGATAAAAATGGATAAAGTCTTGTAAAGAAACTTTTAAATGTTAATAGAACTTGAAAAGTTATAAAAAATCGAAACTTAACCTTTTACTTCTATAATGATATTTTTTGGGTGGAGATATAACACATGTTTTTGGAACGAGTGATTTTTAAGTCGATGAACAACATGTAATGCACATTTTGTGTAACATGACAAAAAAATTTCTTACCAATGAATAATTTGGCAGGACATATTTTTTCAATTGTTGTAGGATAATGTTTTTTAGTCGATAAATAACATGACATAATAGATTTTCTAAATAGATGAACAACATGATGTGACAAATTTTCTCAGTCGTGGCAGAAAATTGTTTAAAAAATAATATGGTGTGACATATTATATTAAAACAACGTGACATGAAAAATTTGTTAATAACAACATAGGAGGATAAAAAGAATTAGTAGATGAACAAGATTAACATGAAAAAGTTTCCATAAACAACGTGTGATGACTGATTTTCTAAAAATAACGCGGCATGAATGATTTTTTTAAACATAATTGCATAAGATATTTTTTAAAACAACATGGGATAATATATATTTTTGATTGATGAATAAGGCTAACATGATAGATTTTCTAAAAACAATATAGCAGGACAAATGTTTTGAAAAAATGTAGCATGACATATTTTTTTTAAACAACGTGATAAGCTAGCTTAAAAATGAAAAATAGTTATACTACTTATTTCTGCAAGAACAACAAAGTGAGAGAAAGGTTAATTCATATCACATAAAAGTGAGCTTACAAGAACACGATAGACGTCAATCATTTTTCAACTATGTAGAAATAACACATGTGAGGATATTGTTATACAAGAACACGAGAGACTTCATTGACAAATACTTATGTCCTATATTCCTACACGAATCAAATGCTAATTAAAGTATAAAAATATAGTTTCCTACTCGACGACATACCTAATTATCATTTCTACCTTTAGGAACAACTAACATAATCATTTAAAAAATACTTAAGAGATGTTTTTTTGTTGATAAGAGATGATAACATATTTTGATTGAGAAATCAATTTAAAAATTTGATTAAACTATGATTTGATATTTCTAAATTGCAAAATTGGATTAGAGAAATTGATTTGAATGTTATAATTGGGTTTGATTTTTTTTAACTACATATACCGATTTGATTGGTGAAACTAGTTTTGATTAATTTTTTTAACTGGAGAAATCAATTTGAATGGCGTAACTGGTTTTGATTGATTTTTTTATAATTGTTACTAAAAAGTTAATTTGAGAAATAATAAAGCAAAAACCAAAGCAGAAGATATTAACGGTTATTAATAAACCAATAGGGTATATTTGATATATCTATACAAAAACATCTTATTGGTCAAAATATTTTTCAAACACTCTAGTGGTGATTTTTAATCTATTTATTATTTGAATGATCACATCCTCTTAAACTAGATTCAATATGTTTACTTAAATTAGATAATTATTAGAAATACAATTGAAAATGAAATGTATTTATTTTAAAATTCATAAAAAATAAAATAAAAATAGTTTTAGATGTTTAAAAAACCCTTAAGATGAATGAGGTATGATTATTCAAGATGTGACAAGGAATATAAAATCGTAAAAGTAGTGATTGTAGTTCTCTTTGATGTTAAAAAAGAACTCTTCATTATATCCATAATAAAATAGTCTAGACTGCCCATACCCTCATTCCATGGTAGAGAGTTTTGGTGATTGAGTTAGTTTCATAACAATTAGAGTTGTTAAAAGATCATTGGATCTAGAAATTGGAACAAAACCGAACCCTCAAGAACTAATTCTTGAACTAAATCAGTTTTTAAAATTCTGGTTTGCAGTTCACTTCTAAAATTGAGTTCAGTTCTGAACCGATAGTAGTTAAAACTACTAATAAAATATGTATAATGCATCACAACTATCATGATATGTCCGAGTGGTTTGACAATTTCGTTTTACATTTTGGATATTCTTTTTATGATATATCATATTTACTCTTAAACTCATCATAAGACATAAGATAAATAAAATCATGAAAAACCCTTGTAAGCATATGTAAAATTCCCCGAGTCTCTTACTTTATTCTAACCTCACATTTTTTTATCTTCTCTTGTTTCTATGTGAACTTGAGCTGAACCACCGCTGACAACAAGAGTTGAGTTCTCATATGTTGCAGTGTTCATGACAACCATGCTTATGATAAGGTAGTGTTAGAGTTGGTTAATATATTAACAAGGGTAAAGAGAATCTAATCAACGACCAATATTTATGATTTGATGAGAAACAATTGATGGGGATCTACAAAGTGAAGGGCCACTGATTTTCTTGTTCAGGTTAGAAACAAAGAGTTAAGAAAATTAGGAGAAATTGAGCAAATTGTTCTGATTTTATTATTATTATTATTAAGAACCAAAACCTGTAACAACCAGACCAAACAAGGTTATTCTGATTTATTTTAATGCAACATGGTGGGTTGATGATTATCTGGTATCCTTGTAACTACTTCCATCGAGCCCTATTGTCTTCATCATTCAAGGACACTGTTGAAAATCACTTAAAACTATATCAAGAGCAATAACCTCTTCTTTTCCAAAAACTCATATCGTGTTGTTAGAATAAAGGAATGAAAACTAGAAAAATGAAACCGATATGTATATTTTCCTTCATTTTTGTGTAAATCTTTATTAAGGGATTAACCATTTAGCATAGTTTAGTGTATGAGGATCTAACGATTTATTTAAAAATTTGCATCATAGCCAACTGATTCATCCATGATTTAAAGTCAAACACCTCTCAACTGAGTCTCCTAAAATCTCAATCTGTTAATTAATTTAGTTTGGAATAAAATCTTCAATTTATTTTGTGATTCTAAGATCGAAACACATTCTAGGGGTTAGAAAACGTAGTATGCATGGTTAGGGCCTGATTGATGTAATCGAGCATGTAATTGGATATATATAATATATGATAAAAAAAGAAGAAGCTTAACTTTGGGTGGACATATCGAGTGTGTAAAAATAATATGGGTGTCTGACTTTGCAAGACCATTACTTTGCATTCGTATCTCTAAATCAGATGATTTTTTTTATTCAACATAAAATTAAAATATATACATAATGAGTCTGTTATGATTTTAAATACCTTATTTCTTCAGTACAAGAATTTTAATATATGTAGTGTATGACATTCATCCCGAACATAAACCAATTCAACTTATTTATTTAGATAATATGTGTTTGTTTGAGTGTCTGTTTTTTGCAAAGAATTTCTTCATAGCTATATCAAATCAATTCAATTATTAATAATTTTTATATTTATTTATATGTTTCTCAATTCAGTATGTTAAGCATGTTAATCGAACGCATTGTTTATCTTTCTAAAATCTCGCTTCTAAGACACTTTAGACCTAATAACACCTTAGATAATTCTAGAACCATCAGATACCATTTTATCTTATGTATATGTTGAGTGAGAGATCGTCAATCCAATGATTTAGTTATTGGTCTCTTAATTTCTAATAAATATTATGGTCCCTTTTAGTGGCAAGTACATCTAACTATACAAATTATCAATTATATGATGGGTTGATTCAATAGAAAATAGAGCTAATGAGTTGAATTCAAAATATATTATTAATTTCATAGATTTTTATTAATTTAAGAATTCAAATACCTAAATATAAATATAATCCCATAAGATCACAAAGTGTTGAATTCATATTATTTAGAAACCTGGATCAACCACTTTCTCTCTTATCTTGTCTAATCCTTCTCCAATATTCTTGTTGTTATATCATTCCAACGATATTGTCTCCAGCCTTCAAGAATAGTATTATAAACAACTTAAAAACTGAAGAAAGAGCTATAACATGTTTTTCTCCAAGTAATTAGATCGTGTTGTCTTCAATTGTTAATAGTGAGGAATCAAAACTAAAATATACAAACTCGTTTATATATTTTCCTTTTTTTTTATTATTTGGCTCTTTATGATAGATTAGTTATTGGGCATAGTTTAGGTTCTGATACCTTATTGATTTATTTAACAATAAACCAAAATGTTAAAATTAAAGTCACAACAAAGATAAAGAAAAAAATTGGAAACTTATTCTTACATTGATACACGCGAAATGTTTATGTGAAAACTAGGAAAACAAAGAAAATTTAATTTGTATATACTTGATTTGAGTATCCATAATATATTTTTAGAGATAGAGATACAATTATCTTCTTAATAAACAATAAAAATGTATATAGATAAGTGAGAGAACTAGGTTTATTGATTAGAACATTGTATCTTACAATGAGCTAATAGATCATAGTATATAGAGTGTGACTATTGTATTTAACATAATAACTTAATGGTCTAGTGGACTAAATAATTAACGGGCTATAATTCTAACACCACCCATCAAACTCGCAATAAGACATTAATAAGCATTAAGATTTTATCAAAGAGAAAACAAAACTGAGATGTAGACTAAACCTCCGTGAATATATCAACATGAAAAATTGATTGAACATATGGAAGTGAGATGGTATCTAGCTAAAGATGATGATAAGTAAAGTGACAATAAATTTTAATGTGCTTCGTCCTCTCATAAAATTCTTACCAATATGCATGACACTTTTATTATCACAATGTAAGAAAGTGGGATACGTAATTTTAACTCCAGATCTTTAAAAGAAATGTTATTAAACAATCTCACATGCAGTCAAGGTCATAACACAATACTTAATCTCCGTAGAAGATTTTTTTTGTTTTGCTCTACTATAAGATTAATGAATATAAAAAAACATAGAAACTAGGAGGTGATTTTTTTTTATCACAGTGACCGATATTCCAATTAGCATAACTAAAAACACGCAACTCTAGTGGAGATTTCGGACGAAACAAAAGGCTCTGGAGCTGAGTGCCATGAAGATATCTCAAGATATAAAGAACAAATCCCCAGTGGACAGAAGTAGGAATAGTAACTAACTCACTAGCCACATGAATAATATGAGCTATATCTGATCGAGTAACTGTAAGATAAACATAGCTCCATATAAGAGTATGATACAAAGCCGAGTCTGATAAAAGGATAACATAAGTAATAAAATAATGACGAGATGGGTATATGTCATTATGTGCCATAAAAACAATGACATATTTTATGAGACTGACCACCTCAACATCTAAAACATATCTGTGAGATTAAAGAAATGATATCTTTTTTTGTTCAATATCATAACCTAGAAAAATACATAGTTGCTTTAGATGACAACTTCTTCTGTTTGACACGAGGATGAAAGATAAAATACTTACATTCAGACACTATTAAATAGTAATAATTTGCTATATGTTTTTTGAAACAAAGACATCCATGAATTCTTTGCAATAGGAATATGATTAATCATATATACACCAGTCAGACGTCCTTCTACCTAAAAAGTAATATGAACTTCACAAGATAAAAATAAGGAACGAGCAGTCTCAATAAGGTGACGTTATTTCCTTTCTGCAACACCATTCTGCTGAGGGATATCAATACAAGATGGTTGGTGTATTGTACCATCGGATGCAAATAGCTGATAGAAATTATTGGGAGTATATTCCCCCCGCCCCTCCCATTTTGAAATCACACATGGAGCATTTTATCACAATGGAATGTTGAGTCTTAACAAATAGGCTAAAGTTTCTATACATTCCAAGAAAATCATACATTCATATAATAAGATAATCCTAAACGAGTATAATTATCCATAAAATTATACATAATAGACCAAACCATCATTTGTGGAAACATTAGATGAATCTCATACATTAGAATGGATAATATCCAAAAGAGCAACAAAACAAGTGATACTTCTATTAAAAGGTAAAGCATAATATTTTTTTAGTTTACAACCACTACAATAAGATATATTACAAGTGTTCAAATGACTCAAAAAACTTAATAAGACTAATAATTCTAAACGTGACGCATATACATGTCTTAAACGGGAATGCCAAAAATAAAATTCAGAAGAGAAACAACTCAAACAAAACAAAGACATATCAACACAAGAGACAAATAATATTAGTCATTTTGATTTCTTCAAAAACATAGAATCCCCCCATTCATTCTACGTATATCCTAATCACTCTCTTAGTACGTTGAACTAATATAATACAAGCGAATAAGAAAAAAATCTCAAATGACCATATTTACACAATTGACTAACCAAAAAAGATTCACAACAAGATTAAGAATAAAGTAAACATCTTTGATCGATGTAGTAGGGGGTTACATTAGATCCAGTACGTCTACACATATTTATTTAGCACCGACATACAAAACAAATATCACTGAAATAGAATACAACAAAACAAAATTTGTGCATGTCCCAATCGAACCCGAGTCGATACTTGATACTCAAACTTAAATGTATTATTGTCCATGAATATGATGTGCAATTCATTATAAATTTTGGCCCCCGCTATGATGATAATACTCACTCTCACAAACCCAAATCGAACTCGGGTCTCAATTTTCTTCTCCATGAATTTCAGAGTCCATGAAACATTTGTAATGTATCCCAGGCCTTTCGATGTCCAAAGCTTTTGGGAAAGATAAAAAATCTTAGCTTATACTGCGAGTTGTTTGCAAAAAGTTCCATTGGCTCATATTTCTTCATAACCATAAGGAATCCACTGGAATACCACCGAGTTTTTTCCAACCATATTGTAACATGTTCCTCAGTGCAAAAGTTGAATAAAATACACAGTTAGGTAATCATTATATATATGGTCAAGCTATTTTCTCCATCATATTTTTTATTTCCTCCATATTTCAAAATAAAAAAAGACTTATCACAATAAGAATTGGTTAAATGGCTTCTTAGGTATTATTTAAAAAATTAAATATTGAATAAAAAAAATTTAAAAAATAAATATTAGGTAATCATTAATGAAAGTTGAGGTACTAAATAACAAAAAATTTAATAATATATTTTTTAATATTTAAAATACACATGCTTATTTGACATATTTTACTAATTTTTAATATATGTACCCATCTATCAAATATGTAGCTCTAGATAGGATAACCATTAAAATATTAGAAAATGTTAATTTTTATTATTTTATATAAGTATGATATTGCTTAGTTAGAGGAAGAAAGTATATTTTTATTTTCGGTACATTTTTTAAAAATTAATAGTAATTGAGATATATTTATATTTATATAAAAAAGTTTATATAAAAAAATATGTGATATTACAAAACATATCCCAAACCATAAAATTATTTTGGATATTATAAAATAAATTTTTACCATTAATAATTCTATTTAAAATGAGTATTTTTAGTATATATATTAATATCTCTATATTATAAATTATAAAGTAATAATAATTATTAAAAGAATAAAATTGATTAATTGAATATATGGTGGCACAAATGTTTAAATTTGGTATAAAAAAATTAATTACTTGAAATAGTCGGAGTTGAGAAAGAGTTATTACGAAATTAATGATTTATTATCCAAAGATTTCAACTGTTCCAATACCAAACCGGAATTAAATAATCATAAATAATGGTTAGACATGAATAAAAATAAAAAAAATAATTAACAACAAATTGAGATTGCTAAAAGATATAATTATTATTATTGATGATATGAAAATGAAAATGGAATTATGATTAACAAACTTTACTGCATGCTTCAAAACTCGAAAAACACTTCCCTTCATCGTTTCCACAACAATACCATCCAGGACCATACCAACGAGACGATGGAGCACAGGTCGAGGGAAGACCTGTAATTTAACGACGGATATTTGATGAAGATAAAAACACCATGGAAAACTATTAATAAAAACTCAATATCAACTATTTTCACGTCATGTGATATCATCTTTATAGAATGTTCAATTTGAAAATGAGTCCTTACATTGATAGGCGTGAAAAGAGATTGCAAACAGTAGCCAAACCAGAGCGAACTTGAGGAGGGTGGACTTGAAATCCATGGTGAGACTGTATTGGCAGAAATGTAATGTAACTAGTAACTACTATACTACACTCATCTCCTTTTATAGTATATTGTGCTACTCACGGATATAACTTTATCTTTTCTTATTCATTATTATTTATTGTTGATCAATAACTACAATAAGATATATACTTGTTTGACTACTTTTAATAACTTTTATTGCCAATAGGGACCTATTTTTAGTTATAGTATTCGTTCTTGTTAATTATGATTTTTTTTAAGGATATTATTGGATTTTATGACCGTTAATCAATAGTTTGTTTTTAGTAAAAAATAAATTAAAAATATTAGAGGTTCTTACAAATACATGAAGCATACCCCGATGAATGACATTAACAGCTGAGGAAGACAGTAATCGAAAAATTTGACCAATACTTTGACACACAAGTACAAGCAAAGCGAAAGTGCCAAGACCAAAATGATCAAACAAAGCTTGGTCAAACGAGTACACCAAAGCGAACGGAGATACTAAGACTGATATGATCATATATACTAGACAACAACGAGGTATGAGTGCACGAACAACAATCTAGAATGAGAAGATGACTGCTTCAAACAAACACAAAATAAAATTAAGTTGAGAAATTAAAAAGGTTGGATAGGCCAGACAACCTTAGTGTCAATGAATTTGAACCGGAGATTAGACAGTACGCGGTAAGAAATCGTAGAGGCGATGATCAGTGATCTAAAAATTCTATCATTCCTCTCACACCAGATGTGATAGACAACAACGCTAAAGCATGCACGCCAAAAATGTCTAAATCTAGATGGAGGCCAGTTGGACGACTCTTGGTCCCAAGAGAGCCAATTGTTATTATGACTTAAAGAAAAACCAAGCTTATAGATTTTGAATCCCCAGATGCTCTAAGTGTAACTACAGTCATAAATGATATGATTAATGGTTTCCGAGGTAGAATTGCATAAGATACTTTTCAGGGGTGTGTTTAGACCCCAACTCAGAAGCTTATCACAGGTGGAAATTTTTCTATGGATAACAAGCCAAATGATGAAAGAATAGAGAGGAATGTTAAATTTATGCCAAACAAACACCGTCCACCCGACGTGGTTGGTGGGGATCCGAATGACGTTGTAGGTATCCTTAATAGTGAACTTGGTAATTCCTATCTTAGCATTCCAGTAGTAGACGTCATTTTAGAGGATGCTAGGGTGAGGGAGGGATATGATGAGGTGGTTAATATCCTGGAAGGTACGATGGTTCCTAGCACTAACATACCTTAAATGAGTAGGCCAATTCCAACGACCATCCCAAATGATATGAGAAACCCTCATGTTGCTCCCTAAACGAGAATCTCAAATAATATTGTACCCATAGTGGTTGACCAAAGAGGTAGAGAGAAACCACGGGTCAAACAAAAAGGAGGTCTTCTATCCTTTACCAATCGCGGCCCTGCACAAATTGCTAGCGAGATGCCTAAGATTCAATATTTTCCTCGAAATCCATGAGGGAGAAGAGTCAATCTTTAAAGACCAGAAATTATTATCTTTGATCTTCTAAGAGTAAATCCAGTCACACCAGATTGAGTTATCGAGTTTACTAACAATGGACCAAAAATGTTACGGACGACCTTTTGATTCAAGGGTTTTAGGTCTAGAATCCCAAAGCTGCCCTTAACAAGGGCAAGGTAACTGTAGACCAAACCAATTTGGCACCTGTAATCTTCATCTCATGGCCAGACCAAAGAAAACGACAAAGAAGTTGGGTGAGTTCTTTAAGAACTCTAGTGGGGAGAATAAAGATCGAAGGCTAGTAAACCTGCCCCGTAAAAAACACATAATAAATGAGTTGAAGCCTCCCCGCATAAGAGAGGTATTTGGAAGTCCATGAGGCAATACAAGTAGTTATTTTGTCAAGAAGGGGTCAACAATCGTTATGAGAAATTCGACATGGGAGAAGAAGAACTCCAAGATACTTAACTGGGAGAGACTCAACGTTGAATCTAAAGATATTGATCATGTTCATTTTAAGAGCGAGGTTAACCCTAGAAAAGAATATGTGGCTCTTCTGAGGGATTACTTTAAGGCATGTAAGAACAAATAAATCATTTAGACCATCTTTGATAAGGTTTAGAGAATTAATGTCACCACGACCGAAAATTATCAGGTTATCTACAAAGCAAAGATTGACAATCTTAAGCTTATGACATTTCCAGTTGAAATTGAAGTTCACATTGATGAGGTCAGATAAAATTGACACCAGACATATCACCTATCCGAAGGGAAGTTTGGACAAAACCAAAACCATGACCAACCGAACTGAGTAAGTTAGTGGAATATGACTCATCTAGGTGTTGGTCTTTTCATCTCTTAGGCTAATGAGTTCTTAAACTCGACCCAAGCCCATAATCCAACCCGAAAGACCCATAGGTCATTAATTAAGTATAAATACCCCAACTGCTTTCATTAATAAGGGTGATCATAATTTAATACAAGCACACACCTTAATCATCTCTCTACATTTCACCTAAAACCTTAAATTCCCAAGACACTTTACAAAATTGCCCTCAATCAGAAATAATCTACACCACACATGAGTACTTTTCTCTTCGAGGATACTGAAGAGTACTTATTGCGATAATAATATACCCTTTACAATTATAAGAAATTTTATAATATCTAAAAAGAAACTAAAAAAGAAATGGTTTCTTATAGCAATGAACCTAAGCTGAAACATTAACGGTTTTAAAATTTTATGACCGTTAATCAATAGGTTTCTTTTATAGTAAAAAATACATTAAAAAAATAAAAGATTTTTACAAATACATTGGGCATACCCCGATGAATGACATTAACAGATGAGGAAGACAATAATTGAAGAATTCGACCAGTATTTGGCCAAACAAGTACAACAAAGCGAACAAAGATATAAGACTGATATGATCAGATAGACTAGACAATAGTGAGGTATGAGTGCACGGACAACAATCCAGAAGGAGAAGATGGTTGCTTCAAACAAACACAAAAATAAAATTAAGTTGAGAAATTAAAAAGGTTGGATGCCAAACAACCTTGGTGCCAATGAATTTGAACCGGAGATTAGACAGCACGCGGTAAGAAATCGCAGAGGCGATGATCGGAGAGGATCTAAAAATTCTATCATTCCTCTCACACCAAACGTGATAGACAATAATGCTAAAGCATGCACGCCAAAAATGTCTAAATCTAGATGAAGGCCAGTTGGATGACTCTTGGATCCAAGAGAGCCAATTGTTATTGTGACTTAAAGAAAAACCAATCTTATAGCTGGTAAATCCCCAAATGCTCTAAGTGTAACTACAATCATAAATGATATGATTAACAGTTTATGAGGCAGAATTGTATAAGATACCAATCAGTGATGTGTTTAAACCCTAACTCATAAACTTATCACGGGTGGAAAGTTTTCCATGGATAGCAAGCCAAATGATGAAAGAATGGCGAGAAATTTTAAATTTATACCAAACAAGCACCGTCCACCCGACGTGGATGGTGGGCATCCGAATAGCGTTGTAGGTATCCTTGATAGTGAACTTGGTAATTCCTCTCTTAGAATTCCAGTAGTAGACGTCATTGTAGAGGATGTTAGGGTGAGGGAGGGATATGATAAGGTGGTAAATTTCTTAGAATGTACGATAGTTCCTAGCACATCAGACCTTAAATGAGTGGGCCAATTCCAACGACCATCCTGAATGATATCAGAAACCCTCATCTTGCTCCCCAAACAAGAATCTCGAATAATATTGTACCCATAGTGGTTGAACAAATAGGTAGATAGCAACCACGAGTCAAACCAAAAGAAGGTATTCTCCTTGTTACCAATCGCGATCCTATAAAAATTGTTAGCGAGATACATAAGATTAAATATTTTCCTCCAAGTCTAAGAGGGAGGATAGTCAATATTTAAAGACCATAAATTATTATCTTTGATCTTCTAAGAGTAAATCCAGTCACACCAGATTGAGTTATCGAGTTTACTAACGATGGACCACAAACGTTTAAGGGCGACCACATGATTCCAGGTTTTTAGGTCTAGAATCTCAAAGCCGCCTTCAAACAAAGGCTAGGTGACTATAGACCAAGCCACTTTTGCATATGTAATCTTCATATCACGGCCAGACAAAAAAACAACGGAGAAGCTGGGTGAGTTCTTTAAGAACTCTAGCGGGGAAAATAAAGATCGAAGGCCGGTAAACCTGCCCCGCGAAAAGCATAAAATTAATGAGTTTAATTCTCCCCACATAAGATAGGTATTTGGAAGTCCATAAGGAAATACAAGTAGTTATTTTGTCAAGCAGGGGTGTTATGAGAAAGTCGATCTCGGTGAAGAAGGACTCCAAGATACTTAACTAGGAGAGACCCAACGTTGAATCTAAGGATACTGATCAGGTTCATTTAAAGAGTGAGGTTAACCCCAGAGAAGAACATGTGGCTCTTCTAAGGGATTACTGTAAGGCCTGTGAGAATAAAGAAATAATTTAGACCAACTTTGATAAGGTTTAGGGAATTAATGTCACAACGATCGAAAATCATCAGGTCATCTACAAAGCAGAGATTGAGAATCTTAAGCTTATGCCATTTCCAGTGGAAATTAAAGTTCACATTAGTACTTTTCTCCTTGAGGATACTCGAGAGTACTTGCATGACCAAGACAAATAAGAAGAGAGATGAAGGGTAATCTTGTCTGAGACCTCTTTTCCATTGAAAAGTCCATGGGGTCTCCGTTTATATTAATAGTATAAGATGGGGTGGAAATACATTGACTAATAAATGTGATCATCTATTATGAGAAATGCATGGCCACAAAGATATAAAAAATAAAATGCCAACGAACATTGTCAAAAGCTTTCATCAGTTAGATTTTGAGAGCAAACCTCAAAACCTTATGATTAGTCTGGTAACTCTTAATGAATTCTTGGGAAAGAAAAATATTGTCTGTAATATTATGGCCAAACACAAAAGTTGATTGAGATTTATCAGTCAGATAAAAGAATGAGTCCTTGATCATATCGGCTAAGATCTTGGAAATAATCTTGTAAACCACATTGCAACATGCAATAGGCCTGAAGTCTTTGGAAAACGAGAGGCAATCCTTCTTATTGATAGGAGAAATGATGGTGGCATTCCAAGAAGGCACTAGATGACCCGTATTAAAAAACATCAAGATCCTATCACAAATGTCTTTGCAGATGAGGTTCCAAGAATGCTTGAAAAATGTTGCATTTAAGCCACCAAGCCCCAAAGATTTATCACAATTAATACTAAATATAGTATTTTTAATTTCTTCACAAGTGATAGGGCAGACCATCGAGGACCAGTCATGGGGTTTCACTTTAGTAGAAATAAGCGAAGAGATACGAGAGAGTCCTGGGTAATCTAAGAGAGACCTAGAGCCACGAAGGTTAGAGCAATATTTGATAAAAACACTCGTCACCTTGTTAGGAGAAGTGGCGAGGACCTATATCTATTAGAGATCGAGACAATTTTATTTTAAATAATATGGTTTTTAAAGTTATTATGAAAGAATTCAGTATTATAGTCTCCAATCTTGAGCCAAGTCTCTCTAGACTTCTATTTGAAGAAAGATTCTTCAGCGCGAGTTAAGGAGATATAGTCGGAAGAAGCTGCAATCTCGGCGGGACAAAATAGGATTGATGGGGTCATCTGCTAATTTGGATTAGATAGCGAAAAAATTGGTGTTAGAAATTTTCCACCCTAGCCCTAATATCGCTATATTCCTTACGATTGAGGTCACGAAGACCAAATTGAAGCCGAATGAATTTTTGGAAAACCAATCTCATGCCATCAACAAAAGTGGAAAGGTTCCAAGAAGAAGACATCAGATCATTATAAAAGGGATGAGTGTGCCACATGTTAAAAAATTTAAAAGGTTTTTTAATATGTAGCTTTGGGTGACCAAGATTAAGTTTAATGATGCAAGATATGATTTATTGACATTATTATATCATCAACTACACTTATTACTTAATCATTGGACACATTTTATAGAAATATGTTCAAATTAAAATTTCAAATTTAGATAAAACTTAAATAAAAAGAAGTAAATAACTTTATTATATTATTACTTTCCAAATAATAACCACGCCATTTTATATATCAATTCAATTCATATTTAAACTTTAATGAACTCTTAAAACATATTAAAAAAAATAAAAAACTTATAAAACTTTTACTTTCAAACAAATCCAAAAATAAAAATGATAAAAAAAATGTAATTTTTTTCATAACCGTTGGAAGTTTAATATATGTTCGATTTGTACACGACATTTATTCAGTTTGTTTTTGAGTTACAAAGTGTATTATAAATATATATTAGAAATCCAACAATGGAGCACTGTAACACAGTCAAAAGAATTCTCCAATATTTCTAACAAATAAAAATCACATGTTGACGTATAGAAAACCGGATAAATCGAAGATCCAAAGGTATTACGACTTAGATTTTGTAAGATCTGATGATTCTTATCATTCAACTTAAACATTATATTCTACTTAGGATGAGGTACAATATCATAGAAAAGTGTAAGTTAAACATTTATTTAATCTTCCACTATGGCTGTCGAATTCGTTGGATTTTTTGAGGCATCCAACCATGCATTTTTGCTGCAAAACAATTGTCACAAAATACATTTGTGTAAGGGGTAGAAAGACCCCTTAACTTTTATCGTGACAACAATTTGACGGTTCAGTATTCAAATAGTAAATCGTTTAAGTTCAATTATGTAGATATTAAGTTCTTTTATGTTAAAGAGAAAAGTCGCGATCGTCATATCAGTGTAGATCACATCAGGACAAATACAATGCTAATGGATCTCTTTAACTACGAATTGGTGTCTAAATATTTATGGAACACACCATTAATATATGTATTTCATATTTAGAGGATTATTAGTTTTAGTAGAAGTTTGTATTAAGTTATAGGAGCGTATTTGTATTATGATAATGTACAACTAAGTTTGATAAGGCTTAATTTCACATGTTCAACCAATATATTGCATGACCAAAGCATTATTTATTTTACCAATAAAAAGTAAATATGAATTCTAAATTAACAAATAAATTTACAACATATATGTTGCATAATAAATAAATGTCGTTTTTCAATAAATGTCGTTCTTGTTAATTAGGATTGTTTTTCTAAGGATTTTATTGTCTTTTAGTTATAAAATTCAGTTTGTGCAGGGAACGTTTTAGAAGTATTTTATAAATTAACAAAAATTGAATCCATTCTAGTTATATTGACTGTAGTTTCAATTAAGTATTTCTCATATGGTCAAATTTATTTTTATTCCATTAATTTTTTATTTTCATGTAATTATTAACTTAAGAGAAAAGTACAAGGAAATACTTTCTCAACTATTTAATTACCGAGTGGTACCCGCTTTTTGGATAGTGTAACTTGGTACATCGAATTGAAATTTGGACAAAAATATCCCCGACCAAATATACCCGCTAATACTTCGAGATGTTTGCAATTCTCAGGATATCATGAGAATTGTTTGCAACTCAGGATTTCCTGAACAACTCTAAGGATATCATGAGAATTGTTTGCGACTCTCAGGATATCCTAGAACAATTCTCATGTTGATATCATGAGAGTTGTTTGCAACTCAAGATTTCCTGAACAACTCTCATGATATCATGAGAATTGTTTGCAACTCACGACTTCCTGAACAACTCTCAAGATATGATGAGAATTGTTTGCAACTCAGGATTTCCTGAACAACTCCCAGGATATCATGAGAATTGTTTGCAACTCAGGATTTCCTAAACAATTCTCAGGATATCATGAGAAATGGTTTCTTATAGCAATAAACCTAAGTTGAAACATTAACTGTTTAAAAAATTTGTGACTGTTAATCAATAGGTTATTTTTAATAAAAAATACATTAAAAAATAAAATATTTTTACAAATACATGGGGCATACCCCGATGAATGACATTAACAGCTGAGGAAGACAATAATTGAAGAATTTGACCAGTACTTGGCCAAACAAGTACAAGACCAAAATGATCGAACAAAGCTTGGCTAAACAAGTACAACAAAGCGAACAAGATACTAAGACTGATATGATCAAATAGACTAGACAATAGTGAGGTATGAGTGCACGGACAACAATCCAGAAGGAGAAGATGGTTGCTTCAAACAAACACAAAAATAAAAATTAAGTTGAGAAATTTAAAAGGATGGAGAGGCCAAACAACCTTGGTGCCAATGAATATGAACCGGAGATTAGACAACACGCGGTAAGAAATTGCAGAGGCGATGATCAGAGATGATCTAAAAATTATATCATTCCTCTCACACCAGACGTGATAGACAACAACGCTAAAGCATGCACGCCAAAAATGTCTAGATCTAGATGGAGACCACTTGGACGACTCTTGGATCCAAGAGATCCAATTGTTATTGTGACTTAAAGAAAAACCAGCTTATAGCTTATGAATCCCCAGATACTCTAAGTGTAACTACAATCATACATGAATGATTAACAATTTTTGAGGCAAAATTACATAACACACTATTTAGGGGTATGTTTAAACCCTAACTCAAAATCTTATCACAGGTGGAAATTTTTCCATGGATAGCAAGCCAAATGATGAAAGAATGGCGAGGAATGTTAAATATATGCCAAACAAGCACCACCCATGCGACGTGGATGATGGACATCCGAATGGCGTTGTAGGTATCGTTGATAGTGAACTTGGTAATTCCTCTCTTAGCATTCCAGTAGTAGACGTCATTGTAGAGGATGTTAGGGTGAGGGAAGGGTATGATACGGTGGTTAATGTTCTGCAATGTACGATATTTCCTAGCACTATCATACCTTAAATGAGTGGGCCAATTCCAACGACCATCCCGAATGATATCAGAGACCCTCATGTTGCTCTCCAAACAAGAATATCGAATAATATTGTACCCCTAGTGGTTGAACAAATAGGTAGATAGGAACCACGAGTCAAACCAAAAGGAGGTTTTCTCCCCGTTACCAAATGCGATCCTATACAAATTGTTAGCGAGATACCTAAGATTCAATATTTTCCTCCAAGTCCAGGAGGGAGAATAGTCAATCTTTAAAGACTATAAATTATTATCTTTGATCTTTTAAGTGTTTATGGATGACCACTTGATTCCAGGTTTTTAGGTCTAGAATCCCAAAGCCACCCTCAAACAAGGGCAAGGTGACTGTAAACCAAGCCACTTTGCCACATGTAATCTTCATGTCATGACCAAACAAAAGAAAATGACGGAGAAGCTGGGTGAGTTCTTTAAGAACTCTAGCGTGGAAAATAAAGATCGAAGACCAGCAAACCTGCCCCGCAAAAAGCACATAATTAATAAGTTGAATCCTCACCACATAAGAGAAGTGTTTGGAAGTCCATGAGGCAATACATGTAGTTATTTTGTCAAGCAGGGGTCGACAATCGTTGTGAGAAATTCAACCTGGGTGAAGAAGGACTCCAAGATACTTAACTGGGAGAGACCCAACGTTGAATCTAAGGATACTGATCAGGTTCATTTAAAGAGTGAGGTTAACCCCGGAGAAGAATATGTGGCTCTTCTGAGGGATTAATGTAAGGCTTGTGAGAACAAAGAAATAATTTAGACTATATTTGATAAGGTTTAGGGAATTAATGTCACAACGACCAAAAATCATCAGGTCATCTACAAAGCAGAGATTGACAATCTTAAGCTTATGACATTTCCAGTGGAAATTAAAGTTCACATTAGTACTTTTCTCCTTGAGGATATTGGAGAGTACTTGCATGACCAAGAAAAATAAGAAGAGAGATGAAGGGTAATCTTGTCTGAGACCTTTTTTTCCGTTGAAAAGCCCATGAGGGTCACCTTTTATTTTAATAGTATAAGATGGGATGGAAATATATCGAATAATCAATGTGATTATCTATTTTGAGAAATTCATGGCCACCAAGATATCAAAGATAAAATGCCAACGAACATTGTCAAAAGCTTTCATTAGTTCGATTTTGAGAGCGAACCTCAAACCCTTATGATTAGTCTGGTAACCCTTAATGAGTTCTTGGGAAATAAGAATATTGTTTGTAATATTACGGCCAAGCACAAAGTTGATTGATATTTATCAGTCAGGTAAAGGATTGAGTCCTTGATCATATCGGCTAAGATCTTGAAAATAATCTTGTAAACCATATTGCAACATGTAATAGGCCTGAAGTCTTTGGAAAACGAGGGGAAATCCTTCTTATTGTTAAGAGAAATGATGGTGGCATTCCAAGAAGGCACAAAACGACATGTATTAAAAAACATCAAAATCCTATCACAAATGTCTTTGCCAATGAGGTTCCAAGAATTCTTGAAAAACACTGCATTGAAGCCACTAAGCCCCAAAGATTTATAACAATTAATACTAAATAAGTTATTTTTAATTTCTTCACAAGTGATAGGGCAGACCATTGAGGACCAGTTATGGGGTTTCACTTTAGTAGAAGTAAGTGAAGAGATACGAGAGAGCCGTGGGTAATCCAGGAGAGACCTATGGATGAGAAGGTTAGAGTAATATTTGACAAAAACACTCGTCACCTTGTTAGGAGAAGTGGCGAGGACCCTATTACTATTAGAGATAGAGACAATTTTATTTTTTAATAATACGGTCTTTAAAGTTATTATGAAAGAATTTAGTATTATAGTCCCCAAGCTTGAGCCAAGTCTCTCTAGACTTCTATTTGAAGAAATATTCCTCGGCACGACTTAGGTAAATATAGTCGGAAGAAGTTGCAATCTCAGCAGGACAAAATATGGATTGATGGGGTCATCTGTCGCAGAGAAATAATGGTGTTGGATATTTTCCACCCTAACACTAATATCGTGATATTCCTTACAATTGAGGTCACGAAGAGAAAGTTGAAGCCGAATGAGTTTTTGGGAAACCAATCTCATGCCATGAACAAAAGTGGGAAGGTTCCAAGAAGAAGGCATCAAATCATTATAAAAGGGATGAGTGTGCCACATGTTAAAAAATTTAAAACGTTTTTTAATATGTGGCTTAGGGTGACAAATATTAAGTTTAATGATGCAAGATATGATTTATTGACATTATTATATCAACTACAATTATTACTTCATAATTATGACGGACACGTTTTATATAATATGTTCAAATTAAAATTTTAAATTTAGATAAAATTTAAACAAAAAGAAGTAAATAATTTTATTATGTTATTACTTTCCAAATAATAACCACGCCATTTTATATATCAATTCAATTCATATTTAAATTTTAATTAACTCTTGAAACATATTAAAAATAAAAATAAAAAACTTATAAAACTTTTACTTTCAAACAAATCCAAAAATAAAAATGATAAAAAGATGTAATTTTTTCATAACAGTTGGAAGTTTAATATATGTTCGGTTTGTACACGACTGTTATTCAGTTTGTTCTCAATGATTTGCGGAATGTGTTATAGAGATATATAAGAAATCCAACAATGGAGCACCGTAAAACAGTCAGAAGAATTCTCCAATATTTCTAACAAATAAACATCACATGTTGACGTATAGAAAACCAGATAAATCGAAGATCCAAAGGTATTACGAATTAGATTTTGTAAGATCTGACGATTCTCATTGTTCAACTTCAACATCATATTCTAATTCGGATGAGGTACAATATCATAGAAGAGTGTAAGTTAAACATTTATTTAATATTCCACTATGGCTGTGGAATTCGTTAAATTTTTTGAGGCATCCAACCATGCATTTTGGCTGCAAAACAATTGTCACAAAATACATTTGTGTAAGGGGTAAAAAGACCCATTAAATTTTATTGTGACAACAATTTGACGGTTCAATATTCAAATAGTAACATGAGCTTGCTTAATTTCAATTAATGTAGATATTAAGTTCTTGTATGTTAAAGAGAAAAGTCGCGGTCGTCATATCAATGTAGATCACATCATGACAAATACAATGCTAATGGATCTCTTTAACTACGAATTGGTGTCTAAATATTTATGGAACACACCATTAATATATATATATATATATATATATGTTTCATATTTAGAGGATTATTAGTTTCAGTAGAAGTTCGTATTAAGTTATAGGAGTGTATTTGTATTATGATAATGTACAACCAAGTTTGATAAGGCTGAATTTCACATGTTCAACCAATATATTGCATGGCCAAAACGTTACATGGTCGAAGAACATTGGCCATAGCATTATATGTGTTATTAAGTCACTATGCAACTATCAAAAAATGGCTCAAGAACAGAACATATGCGAAGGACAAACTAAAATGAACACAAGATTTAACGTGTTCGATAATTGTCTACGTCCACAGCGCCGCCAGTAGAAAATAATTTCAGTAAGATAGAAAAGGTTACAGATTTCAGATTGTGTTTTGTGTAGTTCTAATAGTCTATTTATAGGGAATAAATAGACTTACTAGATAGTGGGCCTAATGGGCTCATATACACTAATAAGAAAACCATCCATTGTATTACAGCTTATAGTCAATGACACACAATTGTACCACCGAACACGGTACACTTTCAAGGCACTATTTGACTCATTCACAACAAATATTCCCCTTGAGGCGAATATCGTTTCTTCACTACCAACAAAGAAACTTATATTCTTCTGACTCACCAAATGCCCTTAAGGCATTCACTCTATGCTGCACACATCAATCCAACTTAGGCACTCTCTAAAGTTTCGAACTGATACTGCATTGGTCATTATATCTGCTGGATTATCGTGTGTAGACACTTTCTTCACATCAACAATTCCATTTGATATTATATCACGAATAAAATGATATGTGACATCTATGTGCTTTGTACGCTCATGGTACATGTTCCCTGTAAGGTGTACGACACTTTGACTGTCACAAAACACTTTTGTAGTAGTCATATCCAAGGCCAAATCTGCCACTAAACCTTGCAACCATATTGACTCTTTAACTGCTTCTGTTACCTCCATGTACTCTGCCTCTGTTGTAGATAAAGCTACAGTAGCTTGCAACTTTGGTTTCCAACTGATTGCACTCCCAGCTAGAGTAAATACATATCTTGTCAGAGATCTTCTCTTATCCATATCACCTGCAAAACCAAAATCAACAAAACCAACCAATGATCCTGCAACATCATTCCGCGATTCACCAATATCGGTCTTGTTAAACGTTAAGCCAATGTTCACAGTATTCTTAAAATACCGAATTATCCATTTCACTGTCTGCCAGTGTTCTTTCCCAAGATATCCCATGTACCTGCTAACTACACTAACCGAATGTGAAATATCAGGACGTGTACATACCATAGCATACATGATACTACCAACTGCACTTGCATATTGAACCTTAGACATTTGTTCCAACTCAGCATCATCCTTGGCTGCTCCTATTGCAGACAACTTGAAATAAGTAGCAAACTGAATGCTAACTACTTTAGCATCAAACATGTTGAATCGTTGTAACACTTTCTCAATATAGCTTTGTTGAGACAAGTGTAATGATCCTATACTTTTGTTCCTGATAATCTCCATACCAAGATTTTTTTTTGCTCTACCCAGATCATTCATCTCAAACTCGGCGCTAAGCTGCTTCTTTATCTGCACAATGTGTGACATACTACAAGCAGCAATAATCATATCATCTACACACAACAACTAGTAGACATAAGAATCATCTGACATCTTTTGATGATACACACAACTATCATATAGACTCCTCGTGAACCCTTTTGACACCACGAATGTATCAAAACGTTTGTACCATTGCCTAGGTGACTGTTTCAAACCATACATTGACTTTTTCAGCAGACAAACTTTGTCTTCCATATTAGGTTCGATAAATCCCTCTGGTTGTATCATGTAGATTTTCTTCTCCAATTCATTATGTAGAAACGCAGTCATTACATCCAACTGCTCAAGCTCTATATCTTGAAAAACTATTATGGCTAACAAAACTTGAATCAAACTATGCTTCACCATTGAAGAAAATACTTCATTGAAGTCGATTCCTTCCCTTTGAGTAAAACCCTTATCGATCAGTCTTGCCTTGAATCGAGATGCCTCAACCCCTGGATTACATTTCTTTTTCTTGAACACCCATTTACTGCCTACTATCTTCTGTCTTTTTGGAAAGTCAACAAGCTTCCATGTTTAATTCTTATGAAGAGATTCAATCTCTTCCCCCATACCACCAATCCATCGATCTGCCTCTGAACTTGCTATAGCCTCTCTATAGCTACTAGGTTCCTGCATCTCAACTTCTTCTGCAACTGACAGAGCATACGCAACTAGATTCGCATACCTTTTTAGAAGTCTAATATATCTTATTTCTATGCCCAATGATATGCTATAAGGTTGTTGTTCTTGTTTGGGCGCATCATCGTCACTATCATTCGATGCCGACACTTAACCTCCTGATTCTGGATCCACCTTAGAACCACTTGAATTATTGGACCTGCTAGGAACTGATTTTACTTCAAGTTCCACCTGTTTACTCACAACCGATCCTGATTCGAACATTTCACCTACTTTCTTCTGACTGTCTGTTGAAGCAAACTCATTAAAATTAACGTCCCTACTGATGAGAAAACCTGGAGACTTTGGAGAGGTACACCATAACCTATATCCCCTCACCCTAATAGCATATCCTAAAATTATGCACCTCTTTTCCCTTGTCTCAAGATTACCATATCTCACATGAGCATACGCACGACAACCAAACACACTTAAATGTTCATAATCAATTGGTGATCTAGACCAAGTCTCAAAAGGAGTTTTAAAATCAATAGCCGTCGATGGAGACCGATTCACCAAGTAACACGATGTATTGATAGCTTCAACCCAAAAATACTTTCCCACACCGGAATGCGAGAGCATACTTCGTGCCTTGTCACAAAGCATTCTGTTCATTCTTTCTGCGACTCCATTCTGTTGTGGTGTTCTAGAACAAGTGCGATGGCGCACTATTCCCTGAGCTTTGCAGAACTCGTTGAACTCATGATTGCAATATCCTAACCCATAATATGTCCTAAGATGTTTGATTTATCTTCCTGTTTGCTTCTCAATCATCATCTTCCATTTGACAAAGGTTGAATATGCCTCATCTTTCGTTTTCAGAAAGTAAACCCACACCATCCTTAAATAATCATCAATCAAACTCATGCAGTATCTGGATCCGCTCTTGGATGGAATTCAGTTTGGACCCCAATGATTTGAATGAATGCAGTCCACTGTCCCATTAGTGTTTCTTACAACCGATTGCTGAATTTGACTCTAGTTTGTTTACCAAACACACAGTACTCACAAAATCCCAATGATTTTGTTTTATACCCTTTCAACAAATCTTTCTTTCCCAAAACAACTAATCCTCTATCACTCATGTGACCAAGACTCCAATGCTACAACTTATTTTGATCCCGCCTACTTTGGCTATTACTCCCTGATGATGCCACTGCAACATCGTCCATAACAACACTCCCCTGGAGAATGTAAAGACCCTTCTGCAAACTGCCCTTCATGCATACCATTGAGCCTTTTGTTACTTTGATTACACCATCTTCTGCACGGTACCTGTAACCCCGAGAGTCTAGAGTCCCAAGAGAAATCAGGTTTCTCTTTAAACCAGGAACACGCAAGCACGTCAGGATTCTAACAACCCCATCAAACATCATGATTCTGACGTTACCAATACCACCAACAATCACTGAATTGCATTGCTTGTAAGTATCGAACCACTACTTGAACTGACACATGTGATATGTAGCGCCATAATCGAGTACCCAAGAGTTTTGCCCAAATTATGAACTCACAGACAATAAATCTCCTCTACCACATTTTTCACTATCTTCGGAATCGTTCACACCTTTAACAATGTTTGCTGGATTTTCCTTTTGATTTCTTTTCTTACCATTCAGTTTCAGAAAATCTCTCCTATAATGACCATGCTCACCGCATTCATAACAGTTTGAGTGCTTTACCTTTTAATTGGACCTCCAGTTCTTCTTTCTAAAAGAAATTGCTTTGCTTCCAGATCTTCCCCTAGTCATAATACCTTCCCCTTCAGCCTGATTGTCTGGCTGCAACTATCTAATCTTCTTTGATTTGAGTGCCCCTTTGACATCTGCCAGCGATAACTTATCCTTACCATACATAATCATATCTATGAATTTTTTATAGGGATCTAGTAACGATCTCAATAGAAACAAAGCTTGATCCTCATTCTCAATATCGATATCTATGTTCTCTGAGTCCATTATAATTGATTTAAAATTATCTAAGTGTTCAGTTATGGACATAGGTTCTTTCAATCTGAAATCATACAAACGCTTCTTCAAGTATAATCAGTTTACTACTGATTTCTTTGAGTAAAGATCTCTTAGCTTCGTCCATGCGCAGGCATCAGTCTTCTCACCACTAATCTCGCGAAGAACATTGTCTTTCACACTCATTAAAATCCAGCACAAAACCCTTTTCTTGAAGATCTTGCTTCTCCTCTTCTTTCATCTCTTATGGTAACTTATTCTCCCCAGCCTTCCACAGCCCTTGAAGTACCAATGAAAATTTTAGTTTAATCTTCTACAACGCACAACAAATTTTTCAATCATGTATTTTGTTGCTGTAGACGCCATTGTGAAACCCTAATTGCAAAAGGCCCTAATTTAACCACGTGGCTCTGATACCAATTTTGTTATTAAATCACTATGAAATTATCACAAAATGTCTCAAGCATAGAACATATGAAAATGATAGACTGAAATGAATACTAAAAAAAACCGTACGTGAAGAAGACACAAAAGCGAATTCATAGCATGATAAGATTACAACAAAAAACGTTAGTAATAGTTATGAATGAAATGAGAAGCTGGATCCATTGGTGGTAGCCCGAGTAGTATTGAATACTAAAATCTTAACTTTGGCAATTAAGATTTAGAGAAAGCTACTGGAAATGATGAAAAAATTATTCAAGATGGTGCATATGCCTCTTAAGCTGAAGGAAAAGTCTTAAATTTGTAGATCATCAGTGGGAAACGAGAAAGAAGAAGACGATACTGACAGTCAGACGTATATGTATTATTAGCGGAATATTACCAACTAATGTAACCTCCCATTCGATAGTCAAACAAAGACGGTTGTAACAGAGCAAGAGTCAACTGGCTAGAGAAGCAAACACCTAGTCTGTAAGAAAAAAGAGAGACAAACCCATGGGTCCAAGAAACAAATGGGAAACACCGAGAGAATAATTCCATCGATGATCAATTATCCCATAAGCATGAGAACAAAGTTAAAAAGCCTTCGATGACCCAAAAAATCCCTCATCCAAAAATTGATCAAAACGAACAACAATACCAACAGGTTCCCCCACACTTCGGCTCGAGTCCACTGGAGATCAATCGAACATGATATCATAAAAACCATCAGGCCCCGACAGCTCAATCAGTACTTAATCTTAGAAACTTTCAATACTCGACGTCTACTGTACAGCCGCCATACCAATCATACTACCTAGCTACTACTTTGGATTATCCGAATACGTCGTCGGGTTTTCCACCAACTTCATATGGATTCAACAACAACAAATCCTTATGGGAATCCACTAACCTATATGAGCTAACAAGATCTGCAAGAATGGAGTCCTAAAATGCCGCCAACACTAGGACATTATCCCCCCAACAATCATGCGGCCTCTCAACACAACAATAGAGTTTTGACAAACAAGAGAATGAGGTTTGACTAGCACTACATTGACAAATGAGAGGTAAATATATACAAAACTAGTATATTTTGTTATCTTTATGATGAACTTGCGCAAGCTGAGTCCCCTATTGCCTTGTAAATATATCAAGAACTACTGGCACTATATTTTAACACTCACAAGATAAATAAGTTTAATGGAAAGAGTAATCCAGACAACAACTTGGAAAATATCCGGTGTGAAAAGACCAGGTGTCTAAAAACAAATGATATTATGAAATGCAAGTCTTTCATCTTGATGCTAAAAGGTTAGGCTGTGATATGGTTCAATAGCTTGCCGACATGCAGCATCTAAAGTTCCAACATGCTATGGACAACCTTCCACAATCATTACATCGGCTCAAATCCATAAAAATGATGCATATTACATTATAAATATTAAGAAAAAATAAAATGAGTTCTTATAGGCGTACACGAAAATATTTGTGGAGACCAAAGATGAGTTGCTAGATTTCTTGGATAATATAGCTTGCTTTGCATACTGGTAGGGAATATTACCAATGCCTTTTTCCAAATCTATCACGAAAAAGAAGTTCCACATCTTTAGTGATTTATTAGCGCGAGTTTAATTTCATATTAAGTTGGATGAGATGAAATATGAAAGATCGGAGAATTACATGACTACTCAACGGCTCATCCAAAAAACGAGTTGCTATTACTCGATTAAGAGCCATTTTCATAGCGTAGGTCAGTTTTAAATCTAACAATGAATTCACCAAACAAATTAATTATGAAGACTAACCAAAGACAAGATATTCCAACTAAAGAAGCGATAAAAAACAACTACAAGAATACAACAACATGTACAATAATTGTGATAGTGGTCGAAGATCCGAACTCTCTTCACATGTTCC
This sequence comes from Limnanthes douglasii subsp. nivea, assembly GCA_036936605.1. Lineage (NCBI taxonomy): Eukaryota > Viridiplantae > Streptophyta > Magnoliopsida > Brassicales > Limnanthaceae > Limnanthes > Limnanthes douglasii. Next base: position 272,867,656 of record JAUPFV010000001.1, on the reverse strand, counting down.
GTTTACCGAGTTAGCAGAACATCTAATTATAATATACTCAAAGACAAAGGATGTAATCTGATATCAAAGGCCGTAGATGATCAAGGATACAAGGGAGACCAAAGTTACATGTAAGTCCCATCATGATGTCGGTTATTATATGAATGACTATTGAGCTTTCAATTCATATAGGCTATGATGACACTCGAAAAATAGTAAGATTTTCTTTTTATGATTTATGATAAACCCAGTGCTTATGATGTTATCATGGGAAAAATATGGATACATAAGATGGAAACTACATCTTGTACTTTCAGGAAATGTTTAAAATATCATGTATGGAGTTTAGTCCGTATTCTCAGAGGAAGTCAGAGATCATGCAAAAAGCTGTTATACGATTTTGTTAGACTCTAATAAATCGATGCAATAACAATTAAATGAAGTAAAAGAGGATCATTAACGAAATAGGAATAATTATTGTGGAAAAAAAGTTGATGATCCAATGAAGTCCAGTGCGAAGATTCATTGAGTGAGACAATCTAGGAAGTGATAAGGGGTGCTGAGATAGTGAAAATCTTAAAGTGTTTTGCATCCGATTCCAAGTTGGTAGAATTTTTAAAAATAAATTTTGATATTTTTGCTTCGACTGCTAGTGATGTTTCAGGGGTCGGATCATCCGTTATTTTCCAGAAACGCTAGATACAGAAACAATAATTCAATAACACTTACATTATTGTTAAACTCACCAAATAGGACTATAGACTAAAGTTAGAACAATAATATCAAAAGACGGAAGATTGAAACTTTGCGTTTGATGAAGCTGAACAAAAAAGAACATTTTTAGAAATTTGAAGCATCGACTATCCATATTTTGCCTTTCAACGATGGTTTAGCCTACAAAACGATCTTTTCAAACATGGTTTTGTTTGATTTCTTCATAATACAATAATAAACAACGAAAAAGAATTTACAAACAACGTTTACATAAGTAAATTCAAAAATATGTCTTTTGGTTATTATTTGATCAATCAAGAGATAAAAATGGATAAAGTCTTGTAAAGAAACTTTTAAATGTTAATAGAACTTGAAAAGTTATAAAAAATCGAAACTTAACCTTTTACTTCTATAATAATATTTTTTTGGTGGAGATATAACACATGCTTTTGGAACGAGTTATTTTTAAGTCGATGAACAACATGTAATGCACATTTTGTGTAACATGACAAAAAAATTTCTTACCAATGAATAATTTGACAGGACATATTTTTTCAATTGTAGTAGGATAATGTTTTTTAGTCGATAAACAACATGACATAATAGATTTTCTAAATAGATGAACAACATAGACTGACAAATTTTCTCAGTCGTGGCAGAAAATTGTTTAAAAAAATAATATGGTGTGACATATTATATTAAAACAACGCGACATGAAAAATTTGTTAATAACAACATAGGAGGATAAAAAGAATTAGTATATGAACAAGATTAACATGAAAAAGTTTCCATAAACAACGTGTGATGACTGAATTAGTTCATGACAGCCATGCTTATGATAAGGTAGTGTTAGAGTTGGTTAATATATTAACAAGGGTAAAGAGAATCTAATCAACGACTAAGATTTATGATTTGATGAGAAAGAATTGATGGGGATATACAAAGTGAAGGGTCACTGATTTTCTTGTTCAAGTTAGAAACAAAGAGTTAAGAATATTAGGAGAAATTGAGCAAATTGTTCTGATTTTATTATTATTATTATTAAGAACCAAAACCTGTAACAACCAGACCAAACAAGGTTATTCTGATATATTATAATGCAACATGGTGGGTTGATGATTATCTGGTATCCTTGTAACTACTTCCATCGAGCCCTATTGTCTTCATCATTCAAGGACACTGTTGAAAATCACTTAAAACTATATCAAGAGCAATAACCTCTTCTTTTCCAAAGACTCATATCGTGTTGTTAGAATAAAGGAATAAAAACTAGAAAATTGAAACCGATATGTATATTTTCCTTCATTTTTGTTTAAATATTTATTAGGGGATTAACCATTTAGCATAGTTTAGTGTATGAGGATCTAAGGATTTATTTAAAAATTTGCATCATAGCCAACTGATCCATCCATGATTTAAAGTCAAACACCTCTCAACTGAGTCTCCTAAAATCCCAATCTGTTAATTAATTCAGTTTGGAATAAAATTTTCAATTTATTTTGTGATTCTAAAATCGAAACACATTCTAGGGGTTAGAAAATGTAGTATGCATGGTTAGGGCCTGATTGATGTAATCGAGCACGTAATTGGATATATATAATAAATGATAAAAAAAGGAAGCTTAACTTTGGGTGGACATATCGAGTGTGCAAAAATAATATGGGTGTCTGACTTTGCAAGACCATTACTTTGCGTTCGTATCTCTAAATCAGATGATTGTTTTATTCAACATAAAATTAAAATATATACATAATGAGTCTGTTATGATTTTAAATACCTTAGTTCTTCGGTACAAGAATTTTAATATATGTAGTGTATGGCATTCATACCGAACATAAACCAATTCAACTTATTTATTTAGATAATATGTGTTTGTCTGAGTGTTTGTTTTTTGCAAATAATTTCTTCATACCTATATCAAATCAATTCAGTTATTAATAATTTTTTATATTTATTTATATGTTTCTCAATTCAGTATGTTAAGCATGTTAATCTAAAGCATTGTTTATCTTTCTAAAATCTAGCTTCTAAGACACTTTAGACCTAATAACACCTCAGATAATTCTAGAACCATCAGATACCATTCTATCTTATGTATATCTTGAGTGAGAGATCGTCAATCCAATGCTTTAGTTATTGGTCTCTTAATTTCTAATAAATATTATGGTCAATTTTAGTGGAAAGTACATCTAACTATACAAAGTATCAATTATCTGATGGGTTGATTCAATAGAAAATAGAGCTAATGAGTTGAATTCAAAATCTATTATTAATTTCATAGATTTTTATTAATTTAGGAATTCAAATACCTAAATTTAAATATAATTCCATAAGATCACAAAGTGTTGAATTCATATTATTTAGAAACCTGGATCAAGAACTTTATCTCTTATCTTGTCTAATCCTTCTCCAGTATTCTTGTTGTTATATCCTTCCAACGATATTGTCTCCAGACTTCAAGAATAGTATTATAAACAACTTAAAAACTGAAGAAAGAGCTATAACATGTTTTTCTCCAAGTAATGAGCTAATATATCATAGTATATAGAGTGTGACTATGGTTTTTAACATAATAACCTGATGGTCTAGTGGACTAAATAATTAACGGGCTATAATTCTAACATCATCCATCAAACTCGCAATAAAACATTAATAAGCATTAAGATTTTATCAAAGAGAAAACAAAACTCAGATGTAGACTAAACCTCCGTGAATATATCAACATGAAAAATTGATTGAACATATGGAAGTGAGATGGTATCTAGCTAAAGATGATGATAAGTAAAGTGACAATCAATTTTAATGTGCTTCGTCCTCTCATAAAATTCTTACCAATATGCATGACACTTTTATTATCACAATGTAAGAAAGCGGGATAAGTAATTTTAACCCCATATCTTTAAAAGAAATGTTATTAAACAATCTCACATGCAGTCAAGGTCATAACACAATACTTAATCTCCGTAGAAGATATATAATTTTTTTTGTTTTGCTCTACTATAAGATTAATGAATATAAAAAACATAGAAACTAGGAGTGGATTTTTTTTTATCACAGTGCCGATATTCCAATTAGCATAACTACAGACATGCAACTCGAGTGGAGATTTCGGACGAAACAAAAGGCTCTGGAGCTGAGTTCCATAAAGATATCTCAAGATATAAAGAACAAATCCCCAGTGGACAGAAGTAGGAGTAGTAACTAACTCACTAGCCACATGAATAATATGAGCTATATCTGATCGAGTAACTGTAAGATAAACCTAGCTCCATATAAGAGTATGATATAAAGCCGAGTCAGATAAAAGGATAACATAAGTAATAAAATAATGACGAGATAAGTATATGTCATCATGTGCCATCAAAACAATGACATATTTTATGAGACTGACCACCACAACATCTAAAACATATCTGTGAGATTAAAGAATGATATCTTTTTTGTTCAATATCATAACCTAGAAAACTACATAGTTGTTTTAGATGACAAATTCTCTTGTTTGACACGAGGATGAAAGATAAAATACTTACATTCAGATACTATTAAATAGTAATAATTTGGTATATGTTTTTTGAAAAAAAAAACATCCATGAATTCTTTGCAATAGGTATATGATTAATCATATATACACCAGTCAGAAGTCCTTCTACCTAAAAAGTAATAGGAACTTCACAAGATAAAAATAAGGAACGAGCAGTCTCAATAAGGTGACGTTATTTCCTTTCTGCAACGTGATTCTGCTGAGGGATATCAATACAAGATGGCCGGTGTATTGTACCATCGGATGCAAATAGCTGATAGAAATTATTGGGAGTATATTCCCCCCCCCCCCCCCCCCCCCGCCTTGGAGCATTTTATCTCAATGGAATGTTGAGTCTTAACAAATAGGCTAAAGTTTCTATACATTCCAAGAAAATCATTCATTTAATAAGATAATCCTAAACGAGTATAATTATCCATAAAATTATACATAATAGACCAAACCATCATTTGTGGAAACATTAGATGAATCTCATATATTAGAATGAATAATATCCAAAAGAGCAACAAAACAAGTGATACTTCTATTAAAAGGTAAAGCATAATATTTTTTTAGTTTACAACCACTACAATAAGATATATTACAAGTGTTCAAATGACTCAAAAAACTTAATAAGACTAATAATTCTAAACGTGACGCATATACATGTCTTAAACGGGAATACCAAAAATAAAATTCAGAAGAGAAACAACTCAAACAAAACAAAGACATATCAACACAAGAGACAAATAATATTAGTCATTTTGATTTCTTCAAAAACATAGAGTCCCCCCATTCATTCTACGCATATCCTAATCACTCTCTTAGTACGTTGAACTTATATAATACAAGCGAATAAGAAAAAAATCTCAAATGACCATATTTACACAATTGACTAACCAAAAAAGATTCACAACAACATTAAGAATAAAGTAAACATCTTTGATCGATGTAGTAGGGGGTTACATTAGATCCAGTACGTCTACACATATTTATTTAGCACCGACATACAAAACAAATATCACTGAAATAGAATACAACAAAACAAAATTTGTGCATTCCCCAATCGAACCCGAGTCGATACTTGATACTCAAACTTAAATGTATTATTGTCCATGAATATGATGTGCAATTCATTATAAATTTTGGCCCCCGCTATGATGATAATACTCACTCTCACAAACCCAAATCGAACCCGGGTCTCAATTTTCTTATCCATGAATTTCAGAGTCCATGAAACATTTGTAATGTATCCCAGGCCTTTCGATGTCCAAAGCTCTTGGGAAAGATAAAAAATCTTAGCTTATACTGCGAGTTATTTGCAAAAAGTTCCATTGGCTCATATTTCTTCATAACCATAAGGAATCCACTGGAATACCACCGAGTTTTTTCCAACCATATCGTAACATGTTCCTCAGTGCAAAAGTTGAATAAAATACACCGTTTGGGTTTGCCATATAATATTCAAGGAGAAACACACCCCACATGCTTTTATTATTTCCCTTAACTTGATTAACATATGGTTTTTACACAAGAAAATAACCGGAAAACACTTGCATAAAATTTTTCAAAATTGTCATTGATAACATCTGAAAAAACAAGAGCCTCATGGCAAATAACATTTTGTCAGACATGACAAAGAGATGTAAAATATAGCTAATATAACTAGGTTATTAGGTAAATATGAAGTGTATCTCGAGAAAGTGAAGTAGGATTTTGGCCTAGCAAGGGTTGGCCTTTGGCCTAATCCCTAACATAGCCAATCATATTTTTGTATGCAGCTAAATGGATGTTGAGATGAATCACCCAAGATAGATGGGTTTTTAGTATTATTCAACCGTGCGAAAACATATTATCAAGCTTAGGCACCGAAACAACCATGTGGCCTAAAACTTGTTCTAGTTCAAAAGATAACAAAAAAAAACAACATAGGTAGGTTCTCACCTATACTATACCCATCGGTATTGGAGTTAAAAACAAGCCTACAACAAAACAAAATTTGTCTAGAAAATTAATTGAGAAAAGATTTGCTACCATAGACTCCTTAAACACTAGAAGACGAGCTACTTTATCGTTTATATTTCTTAGCGCTTCCATAACCGATTTTTTTTTACCATGCACAAGCTTTAACACGTTAAACAGAGATGACGTTATTCCTCCATCATGCCTCCAGCCGTAAATAGACTAAGGATGAACTTTAAGCTCTCATCCTCAGTTACCGACCTTTTATCAATATCTTTAATCACTGTCCCGACATTGAAACCCTTGTTTAGGGGAAAAACACCAGCCACAACCAGTTTAACAATCTTCAGTGATGGATCATTAGAAGCTTCCGTAATTAACATTAAAAAAATAATACAACAATCATACGTATACAAGATGAACCCTTTAGGTGACTTTTATTTACACATAAAAACCTAAAAAATATAATACTTCAAACAAACCGTTTGTTTTCTAAACCTATTTGGGGATATATTTTGTGCCACCTACAATACTTTACAAATAATAAAAAGATACCAAACTTCATTTTTTAAACCTGTCGGTTCGCAAGAGAAATAAATAATTTTTTTTAATAAAAAAACTAAAGATATTTTGATTTGAGGTTAAACTAAAGAACACTTAACCACCTTCTCTTATAATATTATATGCCATAATATTATTTGTGTCACGTTTTTATGACAAAAAGACAAGTATGAACAAAAACACGAAATAAAAAAAAAATTATATAAAAATTATGGTTGTGCGTATTATATGCCATAATATTATTTGTGTCACGAGATATGTTCATATTTTTATATCACCAAACCTTTTTATATTCAAAAGATTGTGTGAAATGAGATAAATATATAGAAAATCATAAAATCTGTATCCGCTCTTTTTCGTTGAAGTAGACACCATCCTTTTAAATAAACTATTAGCCACGAGCCTAGCACAATGATACCACTGTTAAACCGATGGTTTTCAACCTGCACCACTTGTTCGGAGATGTGAGCCGATGATGTAGGGGATGAAATGGCAAGGCCAGTTCCCGAGCCCCTACAAAGTTTGATAGAGAGGGAGTGAGGGAGAATCTATATGGGAATGAGAGAGTAACAAAAATATTAGATATAAAGAACAAGTAAACTTGTACTTCTGCTGGTGTGTTGATTCTTTCAGGTATTGATTGTAAAGTAGGAAATAAAATTTCAGCCTTTGAGTTGTATTATTATGCATATCACTAGTACACACCATTTTTACAATTTCCCACTACATCTTTGTATTCTGAATCATAATCCACAATAATCCGCGAGATAAAACATTATAGTAATTTATCCTCACTATGAATGTGAGTAACATTACAATGTCAATGAGCAATATGTTACATCAAAGGCCATAAATACTAAATAGAAGACTCGGCATATACTTAGGCAATTCTTTTTTTTGAGTTTTCACCACAATTTTCGAGTCATTTTCTCTATAAAATCCGCAAACTTATGCAAGGGTCTTTCAAGCAACCTAGTCAATTTTGGTGCAACAGCTGACAAAACCGATGTAATCACAATCGCGTAAGTCTTCACACTATCAGGTGCTATACTTGTCATTGCAGTATTATAAGAGAAGTACATAGCAAGCATACAAACCTGAAGACCGAACTGCAAAGGAAAGTTCTCAGTAAGTATATTAATCATAGAAAGCGAGACTGTAAACCCAACCGAGTTAAAAAGCACAAAAAGGGTGAACACGATTCCATTATTAGTTCCCATTATAGACCACCCGGCTTGGTGTACTGAACTGTCCTGCCAAGTCCCACTTGGTGGACTAAGCCCGGCTTGAAACGTTGCTGTTGCCACTAACGAAGCGACTACGAGTAAAGCAGTCCGAGCTTCATTTGGTGAATCTCTTCCTTTCTTGAACTTGAAGAAATTGATGAGTTCTTTTTCTGATTGGTTCGCGAGGATGCAAGTGGATCCGTTTGCAGGAGATGCGGTGGCTATATTATTTGACGTTGTTGCTCCGCCCTTTTTAAGGATCTCTTGAATTTCGCGGTCACCAGCTTCGCTTGGGAACATTCGAAGTAAATCTAAGGCGGTGAGACCATTTTTGTTGGTGGTGTTTATTTCTAGAGATCCTAAATGAGTTTCATCCCCAACTAACAATTCTATTAAAATAGAGAGCATTATATTTTAACTTTTTTATATATTAAAATAGAGAAATACTTTCTCATTTGTCTGATACCAAATTAATACCATAGAATAAGAAGGTATCATAACGCAACCAAATCTAGCAAATTCATAATATTGTTGCCCAAATCTAGCAATGTCAAACATATCTAGCAATGCAATGGTAGCCACAATGTAGCAATGAGTTACATATAGAAATCGATTTATCATTAATCAACCGACTCTAGCAACGTGTTACATGCAAAATCGCAATTGTTTTTGTATATAGCAGCATCGGATTATGCAGTGAGTGCAGTTCTGGTTAGTGAAGATTCAATAATTTCGAGGCCCGTCTATTATGTCAGTAAAAGTTTGGTTGATGCTGAAAAACGTTACTTGAAGCTCGAAAAATTGGCATTGTGCATAGTAGTGGCGGCGAGAAAAATGCGTCCCTACTTCCAAGCACATACAATTGTGGTTCGAACTTCTTATCCATTGAAAAATGTATTGCAAAAACCAGATATCTCAGGAAGAATGACTAAGTGCTCTGTTGAATTGGGAGATTTCGATGTGTTATTCTCTCCGCGAACGGCTGTCAAAGCTCAAGCGTTAGCAGATTTCTTTGTTGAGTTTCATTCGAGTAGATCCGAAGAGAAAGAAGGTGAAAAAATGAACACGAATCCGATATGGACGGTACGAACTGATGGAGGATCTAGTAATAAAGGGTCGAGTGCAGGAGTTGAATTGGTGGCACCAACATGGGAGTTTATGTTTCAAGCTATAAGATTTGGATTTCATGCTTCGAATAATGAAGCTGAATATGAAGCTGTGCTAGCAGGATTGCGGTTAGCAAAAATTTATGGAGCAATATTCGTGCGCTTAGAAACAGATTCGCAGTTGGTAGTTAACCATGTTAAAGGAATATCAGAGGCTAAAAAAGACCGTTTAGTTTTGTATTTGCAAGAACTTCGAAGTGTGATGGCACAGTTTGAAAATGTTGAGGTGGAGCATATTTGAAGAGGTAATAACGCAATGGCTGATTCTTTAGCAACAATGGCTTACTCTGAAGAATATCCATGGATCGTGACACAACCACTGCCTTCGATTATATCAAGCTCTGAGCAGTGTGAATTTGTTGAGGAGGTAGTAAATGATTCGACGCGCATTCGAGGTGATTGGAGAACTGACTTGTTAAATTTTCTTACAAAGGGAATACTACCTCTTGATAAGCACTTGCTCAAGAAAATAAGGAATAAAGCTCTTGGTTATGTGGTGTTGGATGGGGTATTGTATAAAAGGTCTGTGTCGAGGCCCTTATTACGATGTTTGAGTAAGCAAGAATCTCAAAATATTCTATCTGAATTACACGATGGAGACGGGTCAACTCATTGTGGCTTCAAAGCTTTAACACGTAGGGTATTGTTGGCAGGGTATTATTGGCCTACCATATTGCAGGATGCCAAGTTATTAGTTCGAAGCTGTGATACTTCTCAAAGGTATGCACATTTGATACATAAACCAGCGGTACCCCTAATGACAATCTCCGAGGCGGTTCCTTTTGATAGATGGGGGATTGATTTAGTAGGACCATTGCCTATGGCTTCAGGTGGAAGACAGATGATTATTGTCGCGGTTGATTATTTTTCGAAGTGGGCAGAAGCAGAGCCTTTAGCTGGAACAAAAGCTAAGGATGTGATCAAGTTTATTCTAAGTAACATCTGCTACCGTTTTGGAGTTCCTCGAAAAATAACAACGGACAACGGTCCCCAATTTAATAACAAGGAAGTTACGAATAGATCTATTTTGGAGGGTTTAAAGAAAAATTTGGCGGGAGCAGCAGGGAAATGGCCAAATTATCTTCAAGAAGTGTTGTGGGCATATCGAACAACCCCTAGAGAGGCCACAAAAGAGACTCCTTTTTCTTTAGTGTATGGAATGGATGCTGTGTGCCCTGCTGAATCTACATTGCCTTCCTACAGGTTATTGCGATATTCCGAAGCAGATAATGATGAAGCTAGAAGGGTTGAGCTTGATTTGTTAGAGGAAAAGAGGGTCAAAGCACATTTGAATGTGGTTCATTATCAAACCTTAATGAGAAGCAGGTACGATGCTAGAGTTAAGAAGAGGGAGTTCAAGGTCGGCGATAAAGTATTGCGAAAAGTATTTCTTCATACTAAGGACAAGCACCTTGGAAAATTGGCTCCGAATTGGGAGGGTCCTTATGAAGTCAAAATGAAGGTCAAGCCAGGGTCATATAGGTTGTCTGATCGTGAGGGGAGGATGCTCAAACACCCTTGGAATATAGAACATTTGAAATTGTATTGTGAGTAAAATTGAACTTCGAATTTTTACAAGACAGACATACTCTTTCCTTATCTGTTGGCCCAGAAAGGTTTTAATGAGGTGTCTGGTTAAAATTGAATTTCATAATAAAATTTCTTTTGGCCATTGGTTGTTTAATGTGATGAATGATTTGTTATTTTGGTAACTTGGCAAAGACTGATCATCTTTGAAAGTTGACCAAGAGTAATTTTCCAAAGCAATAGCTTTGAAAAAACAACCTATTTCGAGGTGCCATGTCTTATGAGTGCATCTAATTTTCGATGTGCCACGTCTTATGAGTGCATCTAATTTTCGAGGTGCCACATTTTATGAGTGCATCTAATCTTCGAGGTGCCACGTCTTATGAGTGCATCTAATTTTCGAGGTGCCACGTCTTATGAGTGCATCTAATTTTCGAGGTGCCACGTTTTATGAATGCATTTAATTTTCGAGGTGCCATGTTTTATAAGTGCACCAGAAATTTGAAATATTAAGAAAGTTGATTGTTTCATCGGATAAAACTTGAAGCTTACAAAAAAGGAGAAACTACTTAATTAAAAAAAAAACAAACACGACATATATAATCTACTGTTTAGTCATCCTCTTCTTCCGATGATCCTTCAGAAGCATCATCTTCTTCTGAGAAGCTTGATGGCACCTCGAATGCTTCCTTTGGAAGATCTTCCTCTGGAACTTGTTTCCAAAATTCTGTTAAATTCAACCTTGGATAGGCAGCATGGATTTCTCGAAGAAGATTGATAGCTGTTTGAGTTTGAGATTTCTTGATACCATCAAGCATCACAGAACCAACAGCAGCTTCGGCTTTCTTCACGGCAGCTTTCTTTTCCTGCTCGAATCCTGTTTGAAGTGTAGTCAATTGAGTTTGACAATTTTCCAGTTTTTCCTGAGTTTCCTTAACGAGTTTTTCAGCATCGGTAGATTTTTTCTTTTCCTCAGAAATGGCAGTAGAATGTTGGGTATTCATATTTTTAAGAGCCAGACGATGAGAAGTTTCCAAAGCTTCGATTTCTTCTTTACGCTCTTTAAGAAGTTTTCTTTTCTCAGCCTCGAAATTTTGAAGTGCTTTATCCTTTGAAGTTTTCTCAGATTCTTTTTCCTTTTTGCTCTTGATTAATTCTTGTGCAAGAAGCTCCAATTGTGTATGTGAATTGTTCACTTCTTCACACAATTTTTTGGCTGCAGCACTTAAGTTAGTAAAAGGTCGAAGGATTGAAGTTACCTCATCGGATCTGTCAGGGTTGGGCAAGTTTGATGGGTGATGATGGACAGGAATGATTGCATTAAAGGTTGAAGTTATGGCAGCCCCGGTAGAAGTTGATGGAATGGTATTGGTAGGCTGAGAATCTTCACCAGTTAATACAAAATCCCCGCTCGAGTTGAAATCTTCGAGGTTAAGATAATCGTTTTCTTGGCTATCTCCTAGTGCCAATCCCCCTTGAGGATTTTCTTCAATGAAAGTTTTCCCATGCACCTCGGAAGCCAATACCTCTTCGAGTATGTCAACTTTGTTCTTTTTCTTTGGAGTAGTGGACTTGCTCTTTTTCTTCTTTGGAGCATTGTCTTCTTTCTTTTTCTTTTTCAGTACAGGTTCGTCCTCTTCGGATATTGGAGGAAGTTGAGATGCAGGCGCTTTTCGTTTCCCTGCAGGCTTCGAAGTTTTGGAAGGGTTAGCCTTGCTTGTGTTGGGTTTTTTGAGGGTTAGCTTTCCCTTCTTTTTTAGTGGCAGGTGACTGTCAGATCGATTCCTGGTGGGAAGGTAGGTTTTCCCATCTGGTGCGAGTATTCTTTGAACCGCTTTGATGGGATCTGGGGAGAGCATCGGGTCTTCAGGGAAGTCAGCTCCCAAGGTTATGCGCCAGAGATGGCTGTTTACGAAGTTAATAGGTTGAAAGGCTGAGTGAAAGCCATTTTCCCAGGCTTTCTCTGCCCATTCAGCCATTTTCTTGAAGATGTCCTTTGCAGTCTTTCGACGACCTTTGAATCTCCTCGGAATTTCTGTGAAAAGAGTAAACAGTTAGATAAGTAGACTTGGTTAATTTGACTAAGCTTAATAAGCTAAGAAAATATTAACAGTACAACAATGATTTACTTACTGCTATCTCTCCAGGTGAGAGTAAGTTTTGAGGGGTTGTCATCGGAAATCTCTTTACCATTTTCCCAAGCTCTTGATAAAAAGACAAACTTTTACTTCCAAAACTTGTCAGCCTCGAGGAGGTCATCGATAATCTTCAGATCATCCTCCAAAATGAGGTAGTAGAATGGTAAAACTGGCCCATTTGAGATTTTGGTCAGTGAGATGAAATCCTCTATTTCGAGGGGGATGCTTCCTAGCCTCGACACCATAATAGCGGAGAATAAAGTGAACAGTTGGTTTGGAGTGACTTGTGTTGGGCACAACTTAAGAATTTCGAAGTACCTTACAATCATTGGATCGAGGGGAAATCGAAGTCCCCAGTTGAAAAGTTCAGGGTAAACTACCAGTTCGTTCTTCTGACAACTCAGAGGTGTTTCTCCTTCTACTGGTAGTCGAAGAACAATGTTGTCTGTTAATCCCCATAGTTTCTTAAGTTCTTCTTTTTCTCATTCGAGGTAGTAAGTATAGGGTACATTTTTTAGGGCAAGAATGTACCGAGGATAAAGTGGTTGTAGGTTTTCCTGAACCAAGGCAGCAACATCTTCGGGGAGGGAAATAGGAGCTTTCTTTCCTCGAATTTTCTTTGGAGAGATTACCTCTTCTGCTTCGGATTCACCTTCGGCATCGGATTCAGTGGCTTCAGAATCATTTTCTTTGTCATTTTCTTCATCGGTAGCTTCATTGCGAAGACTTCGAGTTTGAGTCTCAGTTTGAGTCACAAGAACTGATTAACTATTCTCTGGTGTAACGTCAACCATTTCTTGTGGGGGAATAGGAGATGAGGTTTCTGCATCGTCACCCATTGCTAGAAATGTTGATTTTTTGTGAAGATTAACTCTAACGGCTTCGGATTGTAGGAGAGGTGATTTGGGTTGTAGTTTTTTAGGAGTTGGAGGTTTGTCAGAATTGACAGCCTTAGATTTTCGATGTGGTCTTAGTGATGGAGAAGTGGGTTGATTTTGAGGAGGAGAAAATTGTTGGCTAGATTCTGGGTTTGATGCTAAAGGTGAAAATGAAGTAGCAAGGTTGGAATCGAAGTTACCGTATTTGAAGGTGGTAGAGGAGAAGTGAGGACCGTTGTAGATTAACCCAGCAGCTCTGTATTCTTCAGCCCTTTCTCCAATACAGAGATAATCGTAAGCACCGAACACTTGATTGCTAGGACCAGGGAAGAGAGATTTCTTTGGTTTTCTTGGTTTTCTGGGTTTAGATCTTTTGTATTTGGGATATCTTCTCATACAATATATGTTGATATGGGAAGTTGTTTTTGTGACTGAACAAAGTGGTGTTTCTGGGGAAGGTAGCAGAAGATGAAGATGAAGGTTGATGAAGAGCAAGATGAAGATGGCTTAGGAAAGAGATGATTTTTCTAAAAGGTTCTCAGTAAGGTGGAGCTAAGTATTTATACTTGGAAAAAATGACGTTGAGAATTGGAAGAGGCAAAACCAGTGAACTGTTCTCATTGGGTGGAATGTGAAACGTGGAGGAAAACTTGCTGTGTCATAGACCTATTAAGAAGGGTCCAATCGGTCTTTCAAGTAGGGGTCAACAGGTTCGAAGTGAAAGCAAGGTTGTATCTCAAGTTGGTAGATCCGAAGTGAGTGGGAAGTTTATTTGCACTTATTCTTAGATTCTAAGTGAAGTTGCAAGTCATTGGGCTCAGTCATAATAAAGGGGCTGGATGAAAGAAGTTTTATTCACTTGGAGTAATGTTCGAAGACTGAATAGTTCTTATAAAATTGTCTTTATAAGAACTAAGGGGGCTACTGATAAGGAAATATATTCATAAGGGACTTAAATGTAATTAATAAGGACTTAAATGATAAGTTTTATTAATATAGAGTAAGATTAAGCCTTATAAGAAGAATAGGGACTGAACTGTAAATATCTCTCTTATGTAACCGATTTTGTAACTAACTTACTAGGCCTATTTAAAGAGGTTGAGGAGGTTGATTACGCCTATGAAATTTTTAGAGGAGAAAGACAATATTCACATCTGAAAATCTTTGTTCGATCTTCTCTAGTTACTTTCTATTCTTACCAATACTAAAGATATTTTGATTTGAGGTTAAGCCGAATGAACACTTAACCAACTTCACCCATAATATTAGATTTCATAATATTATTTGTGTTAACAAGTCTCTTAAAACAAAAGACAGAAGAATAAACAAAAACACAGAAAATGATAAAGTTTCTTTCTATAAAAATGATGGCTATTATGAGGTTTAAAAATGAAGTTTTTTGGGCATATTATACATATTTTTGTTAGTCAGATGAATAAAAATGTGTTATATATTTTTTCATGTGATGTCATATTTTATTTATTTTCATATTTTTTAACACATGATTCATTATATACATACATTTATGAAATATCTACTTGTGGATAAAAACAATGAATTAAATACTAAAACATGTTAATTGCTCTTATTTATATTAAAATGATATTGTTTATTTTGAGATAAAGTGGATACAATTTTGCTTTTGGTACACTTTAACCAGAGTTTCTACTTATTGAGATATGTTTATACTTATACATCACCAAACCTTTTTAATAATCAAAAGATGCGTGATATGAAATAAATGCAACATATATTGAAAACCATAAAATTCGATATCTTTTGTCTTATTGAAATCGACACCTTTATTTTGAATAACACATTTAATCACAAGCCTATCATGATGATACTACTAGTTAAAACCAATGGTTTTCACTTCTGCACCATTGATTTCAGGATGCGAGCCCATAATATAGGGAATAGAATAGCAAAGCTTGATCCAAAACCCTAACAAAGACAACAAATTGGGTAATCACATTGTTTGTTTCATGTGTTGTCAGATAATTCTCCAAAAATCTCACGACCAAATAGCAGATTGCTTGATGAAACCCTTAACACATATTTTTAAATTTGGATATTATAAAATAATTTATTAGGAGTATTTTCAATACTTTTTAATACGTAATAATAATTACTACGAGAATAAAAAAAGGTTAGTTGAATATTTGGTGTCTTATAAATGAATTATTATAATTTTGGTATAAACAAATTGAGTTTTTTAAAATAGATGGAGTTAAAGACTATTTATTACAATATTAAATAAAATTATATTTTTAGTTGATTTATTATTCAATATTAAATAATATATGTAACTAAATTAAATAGTAATAAATAATGGTTATAAATGAATAAAAGTAAATGAGGATAATAAATTTAGACCCTTAAAAAAGATAATATATTCACATATGAAAAATCACAAATAACCCTTTTTTCTTTTTTGAATCAAATATATCTAGTTATGTTTGTCTTACAAAACAAAACTATGATATTTTTAGTTTTTTTGGAGCTTTCTAGTTTTTTTTATTAATGAGAAGTGTTTAAGTAGATTGTGAGTATTTTACCTATTATTTATAAAATTGAGTATTGAATAGGAATTAATTTAGAAAAAATGGAATATTAGATAAAGTTGAGGTACCTCGTTGTAAGATTAAAAATGTGCCGGAGAAAATAGTTTCACCCTTCTTGTAAACCAATTCAATTTGTGGTACTTTTTAATAGAGGTTTTTAAAATCTACAATGATATATATATATATACATATATATATATATATGGTGAAGCTATTTTCTCCATCATATTTTTTATTTTCTCCATATTTCAAAATAAAAAAAAGACTTATCACTTGCTTTTACTATCTTGTCCTCATTTTACCTTTTAATTTATAATTTGATGCCATCAACCATTATAAAACCCTTATATCAACAAACACATGATTTAACCTAATTAAATCCAACATATATGATTTAGCTTCTAAAATTAAACTCTAAAAACAGAAAAAAAATTCAAATTTTACTATAATGAGAATTGGTTAAATGACTTCTTAGGTATTATTTAAAAAATTAAATATCGAATAAAAAAGATTTGAAAAATAAATATTAGGTAATCATTAATGAATGTTTAGGTACTAAATAACACCGAATTTAATAAAAGAAAAATAATATTAAAAATACACATGTTTATTTGACATTTTTACTAATTTTTAATATATGTATCCATCTATCAAATATGTAGCTCTAGATAGGATAACCATTAAAATATTAGAAAATGTTAATTTTTATTATTTTATATAAGTATAATATTGTTTAGTTAGAGGAAGAAACTACATTTTTATTTTTGGTACATTTTAAAAAATTAATAGTAATTGAGATATATTTATATTTATATAAAAAAGTTTATATAAAAAAAAATACGATATGAGATAAATTTACTTTACAAAACATATCCAAAACCATAAAATTATTTTGGATGTTATAAAATAAATTTTTACCATTAATAATTCTATTTGAAAGGAGTATTTTTAGTATATATTAATATCTCTATATTATAAATTATAAAGTAATAATAATTATTAAAAGAATAAAATTGATTGATTGAATATATGGTGGCACAAATGTTTAAATTTGATATAAAAAAATTAATTACTTGAAATAGTTGGAGTTGAGAAAGAGTTATTACGAAATTAATGATTTATTATCCAAAGATTTCATCTGTTCCAATACCGAACCGGAATTAAATAATCATAAATACTGGTTAGACATGAATAAAAAAATAAAAAAATTAACAATAAATTGAGATTGCTAAAAGATATAATTATTATTATTGATGATATGAAAAGGAAAATGGAATTATGATTAACAAGCTTGACTGCATAATTCAAAAGTCGGAAAACAGTTCCCTTCATCGTTTCCACAACAATACCATCCAGGACCAGACGCATGGAAAACACTCGATGGAGCACAGGTCGTGGGAAGACCTGTAATTTAACGACGGGGATATTTGATGAAGATAAAAACACCATGGAAAACTATTAATAAAAACTCAATATCAACTATTTTCACATCATGTGATATCATCTTTATAGAATGTTCAATTTGAAAATGAGTCCTTACATTGATAGGCGTGAAAAGAGATTGCAAACAGTAGCCAAACCAGAGCGAACTTGAGGAGGGTGGACTTGAAATCCATCGTGAGACTGTATTGGCAGAAATGTAATGTAAGTAGTAACTACTATACTACACTCGTCTCCTTTTATAGTATATATATTGTGCTACTACCGGATATAACTTTATCTTTTCTTATTCATTATTATTTATTGTTGACCAATAACCACAATAAATATATACTTGTTTGACTACTTATAATAACTTTTTTTGTCATTAGGGACCTGTTTTTAGTTATAGTATTCGTTCTTGTTAACTAGGATTTTTTTTTCTGAGGATTTTATTGTGTTTTGGTTATAAAATTCTGATTTGTGGAGGGATTTTTTATAAATATTTTATAAATTAACAAAAATTAAATCCATCCTAATTATATAGACTGTATTTGCAATTAAGTGTTTCTGATATGGTCAAATTTATTTTTAATCGGTTAATTTTTTTATTTTCATCTACTTATTATTTTAATTATATATTATATTTAATTATTTTACCAATAAAGATAAATATACATTCTAAATTAACAAATAAATCCCATAATAAAGGAGCTTTTAGAAGAATATTTTGTTTGCCAATAAATGTTGTTTTCGTGTTTTTTTTTAATGCAAAATCAATTATTCATATTTCATTTTCAACCAATCAAATAATTAATTCACTCCACGAGTTATTAATATATGATGGATCAATTTTTTTTAAATCATTATTATATTTCTTAATATTGGTGAAAAAACATTAAACGACATACATTATTACACAAAAGAAGTATTTTTTTACAGAAAAATTATTACGATAATAGTATACCTTCTACGATTACAAGAAATTTTATAATAACTAAAAAGAAACCCAAAATGAAATGGTTTCTTAGAGCAATAAATATAAGCTGAAACATTTACTGTTTCTAAAATTTATGACCGTTAATCAATAGTTTTCAATAGTTTTTTAGTAAAAAATACATTAAAAATATAAAAGGTTCTTACAAATACATGGGGGCATACCCCGATAAATGACATTAACAGCTGAGGAAGACAGTAATCGAAGAATTTGACCAATACTTGGACAAAAAATACAAGCAAAGCCAAAGTGCCAAGACCAAAATGATCGAACAAAGCTTGGCCAAACGAGTACAACAAAGCGAATGAAGATACTAAGATTGATATGATGAGATAAACTATACAACAATGAGGTATGAGTGCACAGACAACAATCCAGAAGGAGAAGATGGTTGCTTCAAACAAACATAAAAATAAAATTAAGTTGAGAAATTAAAAAGGATGGATAGGCCAAAAAACATTGGTGCCAATGTATCTGAACCGGAGATTAGACAGCACGCGGTAAGAAATCGCAGAGGCAATGATCAGAGAGTATCTAAAAATTCTATCATTCCTCTCACACCAGACGTGATAGACAACAACGCTAAAGCATGCACGCCAAAAATGTCTAAATCTAGATGGAGGCCAGTTGAACGACTCTTGGATCCAAGAGAGCCAATTGTTATTGTGACTTAAAGAAATACCAGCTTATAGCTTGTGAATCCCCAGATACTCTGAGTGTCACTACAATCATACATGATATGATTAACAGTTTTTGAGGCAGAATTACATAAGACACTATTCAGGGGTGTGTTTAAACCCTAACTCAGAATCTTATCACGGGTGGAAAGTTTTCCATGGATAGCAAGCCAAATGATGAAAGAATGGCGAGGAATGTTAAATATATGCCAAAGAAGAACCACCCACGCGACGTGGATGGTGGGCATCCGAATGACGTTGTAGGTATCGTTGATAGTGAACTTGGTAATTCCTCTCTTAGCATTCCAGTAGTAGACATCATTGTAGAGGATGTTAGGGTGAGGGAGGGAGATGATATGGTGGTTAATTTTCTGGAATGTACGATAGTTCCTAGCACTATCAGACCTTAAATGAGTGGGCCAATTCCAACGACCATCCTGAATGATATCGGAAACCCTCATGTTGCTCCCCAAAAAAGAATATCGAATAATATTGTACCCATAGTGGTTGAACAAATAGGTAGATAGAAACCACAAATCAAACCAAAAGGAGGTTTTCTCCCCGTTACCAAATGCGAGCCTATACAAATTGTTAGCAAGATACCGAAGATTTAATATTTTCCTCCAAGTCCAGGAGGGAGAATAGTCAATCTTTAAAGACCATAAATTATTATCTTTGATCTTCTAAGAGTAAATCCAGTCACACCAAGTTGAGTTATCGAGTTTACTAACGATGGACCACACGTGTTTATGGACGACCATATGAATCCAGGTTTTTAGGTCTAGAATTCCAAAGCCACCTTCAAACAAGGGCAAGGTGACTGTAGACCAAACCACTTTGGCACATGTAATCTTCATGTCATGGCCGGACAAAAGAAAACGACGGATAAGTTGGGTGAGTTCTTTAAGAAATCTAGCGGGGAAAATAAAGATCGAAGGCCAGTAAACCTGCCCCGCAAAAAGCACATAATTAATTAGTTGAATCCTCCCCACATAAGAGAGGTGTTTGGAAGTCTATGAGGCAATACATGTACTTATTTTGTCAAGCAGGGGTCGACAATCATTATGAGAAAGTCAACCTGGGTGAAGAAGGACTCCAAGATACTTAACTGGGAGAGACCCAACGTTGAATCTAAGGATACTGATAAGGTTCATTTAAAGAGTGAGGTTAACCCAGAGAAAAATATGTGGCTCTTCTGAGGGATTACTATAAGGCATGTGAGAACAAAGAAATAGTTTAGACCATCTTTGATAAGGTTTAGAGAATTAACGTCACAACGACCAAAAATCATCAGGTCATCTATAAAGTAGAGATTGACAATCTTAAGCTTATGATATTTCCAGTGGAAATTAAAGTTCACATTAGTACTTTTCTCCTTGAGGATACTAGAGAGAACTTGCATGGCCAAGACAAATAAGAAGAGAGGTAATCTTGTCTGAGACCTTTTTTTCCATTGAAAATCCCATGAGGGTCACCTTTTATATTAACAATATAAGATGGGTGGCAATACATTGAATAATCAATGTGATCATATATTGTGAGAAATTCATGGCCACAAAGATATCAAAGATAAAATACCAACGGACATTGTCAAAAGCTTTCATCAGTTCGATTTTGAGAGCGGACCTCAAACCCTTATGATTAGTCTGGTAACCCTTAATGAGTTCTTGGGAAATAAGAATATTGTTTGTAATATTACGACCAAGCACAAAGTTGATTGAGATTTATCAGTCAGATAAATGAATGAGTCCTGGATCATATCGGTTAAGATCTTGGAAATAATCTTGTAAACCACATTGCAACATGTAATAGGTCTGAAGTCTTTGGAAAATGAGGGGCAATCCTTCTTATCGATAAGAGAAATGATGGTGGCATTCCAAGAAGGCACAAGACGACCCGTATTAAAAAAAACCTCAAGATCCTATCACAAATGTCTTTGCCGATGAGGTTCCAAGAATCCTTGAAAAACGCCGCATTGAAGCCACTAAGCCCCAAAGATTTATCACAATTAATACTAAATATGTCATTTTTAATTTCTTCACAAGTGACAGGGCAGACCATCGAGGACCAGTCATGGGGTTTCACTTTAGTAAAAATAAGTAAAGAGATACGAGAGAGCCTTGGGTAATCGAGGAGAGACCTAGAGCTGAGAAGGTTAAAGTAATATTTGATAAAAACACTCTTCACCTTGTTATGAGAAGTGGCGAGGACCCTATTACTATTAGAGATAGAGACAATTTCATTTTTAATAATACGATTTTTAAAGTTATTATGAAAGAATTTAGTACTACAGTCCTCAAGCTTGAGCCAACTCTCTCTAGACTTCTATTTGAAGAAATATTCCTCGGCACGACTTAGGGAGATATAGTCGGAAGAAGCTGCAATCTCGGCGGGACAAAATAGGAATTGATGGGATCATCTGTCGCAGAGAAAAAATGGTGTTAGAAATTTTCCACCCTAACGCTAATATCGCTATATTTCCTACAATTGAGGTCACGAAGAGCAAGTTGAAGCCGAATGAGTTTTTAGGAAACCAATCTCATGCCATGTATAAAAGTGGGAAAGTTCCAAGAAGAAGGCATCAGATCATTATAAAAGGGATGAGTGTACCACATTTTAAAAAAATTAAAAAGTTATTTAATATGTGGCTCATGGTGACCAAGATTAAGTTTAATGATGCAAGATACGATTTATTGACATTATTATATCATCAACTACGCTTATTACTTAACCATTATGATCGATTTGTACACGACAGTTATTCAGTTTGTTTTAAATGATTTACAGAATGTGTTATATAAATTTATAAGAAATCCAACAATGGAGCACCGTAAAACAGTCAAAATAATTCTCCAATATTTCTAACAAATAAACATCACATGTTGACGTATAGAAAACAAGATAAATCAAAGATTCAAAGGTACTACCACTTAGATTTTGTAAGATCTGACGATTCTCGTCGTTCAACTTCAACATCATATTCTAATTAGGATGAGGTACAATATCATAGAATACTGTAATTTAAACATTTATTTAATCTTCCACTATAGCTGTGGAATTCATTGAATTTTTTTAGGCATCCAAACATGCATTTTGGCTGCAAAAAATTGTCACAAAATACATTTGTGTAAGGGGTAAAAAGACCCCTTAAATTTTATTGTGACAATAATTTGACGGTTTAATATTTAAATAGTAACATGAGCTCGTTTAACTTCAATTATGTAGATACTAAGTTCTTGTATGTTAAAGAGAAAAGTCGCGGTCGTCATATCAGTGTAGATCACACCAGGACAAATACAATGCTAATGGATCTCTTTAACTACGAATTGGTGTCTAAATGTTTATGGAACACACCATTAATATACGTGTTTCATATTTAGAGGATTATTAGTTTCAGTAGAAGTTTGTATTAAGTTATAGGAGCGTATTTGTATTATGATAATGTACAACTAAGTTTGATAAGGTTGAATTTCACATGTTCAACCAATATATTGCATGGCCAAAACGTTACATGGTCGAAGAATATTGGTCATACCATTATATGTGTTATTAAGTCACTATGAAATTATCACAAAATGGCTCAAGCACTGAACATATGCGAAGGACATACTAAAATGAACACAAGATTTAACGTGTTCAACAATTGTCTACGTCCACGGCGCCGCAATAGAAAATAATTTCATTAAGATAGAAAAGGTTACAGATTTCAGATTGTGTTTTGTGTAGTCCTAATAGTCTATTTATAAGGAATAAATAGACCTACTAGATAGTGGGCCTAATTGGCTCATATACACTAATAAGAAAACCATCCATTGTATTACAGCTTACTGTCAATGACACCAAACTGTACCGCCGAATACGGTACACTTTCAAGGCACTATTCGACTCATTCACAAGAAATCTTCCCCTTGAGGCGAATATCATTTCTTCACTATCAACAAAGAAACTTCTCTTCTTCTAACTCACCAAATGACCTTAAGGCATTCACTCTATACTGGAAACACCAATCCAGCTTAGGCACTCCCTAAACTTTCGAACTGATACTGCCTTGGTCATTATATCTGCTGGATTATCATGTGTAGACACTTTCTTCACATAAAACATTCCCTTTGATATTATATCACGAATAAAATTATACGTGACATCTATGTGCTTTGTACGCTCCTGGTACATCTGGTTCCCTGTAAGGTGTACGACGCTTTGACTGTCACAAAACCTTTTGTAGTATTCCTATCCAATCCAAAATCTGCCACCAAACCATGCAACCATATTGCCTCTTTAACTGCTTATGTTACCCCATGTACTCTGCCTCTGTTGTAGACAAAGCTACAATAGCTTGCAACTCTGCTTTCCAACTGATTGCACTCCCAACTAGAGTAAATACATATCTTGTCAAAGATCTTCTCTTATCCATATCACCTGCAAAATCAGAATCAACAAAACCAACCAATGATCCTGCAACATCATTCAGTGATTCACCAATATCGGTCTTGTTAAAATTTAAGCCAATGTTCACAGTATTCTTAAGATACCGAAGTATCAATTTCACTGCCTGCCAGTGTTCTTTCCCAAGACATCCCATGTACCTGCTAACTACACTAACCGCATGTGAAATATCAGGACGTGTGCAGACCATAGCATACATGATACTACCAACTTCACTTGCATATGGAACCTTAGACATTTGTTCCAACTCAACATCGTCCTTGGCCACTCCTATTGCAGACAACTTGAAATAAGTAGCAAACGGAATGCTAACTGCTTTAGCATCAAACATGTTGAATCGTTGTAACACTTTCTCAATATAGATTCGTTGAGACAAGTGTAATGATCCTATACTTTTATTCCTGATAATCTCCATACTAAGAATTTTCTTTGCTCTACCCAGATCATTCATCTCAAACTCGGCGCTAAGCTGCTTCTTTATCTGCACAATGTGTGACATACTACAAGCAGCAATAAGCATATCATCCACATACAACAACAAGTAGACATAAGAATCATCTGACATCTTTTGATGATACACACAACTATCATATGGACTCCTCGTAAACCCTTTTGACACCATGAATGTATCAAAATGTTTGTACCATTGCCTAGGTGGCTTTTTCAAACCATACAATGACTTTTTCAGTAGATAAACTTTGTCCTCCAGATTAGGTTCGATAAATCCCTCTGGTTGTCTCATGTAGATTTTCTCATCCAATTCATCATGTAGAAACATAGTCTTCACATCCAACTGCTCAAGTTCTAAATCTTGAAAAACTACTATGGCTAACAAAACTTGAATCAAACTATGCTTCACCATTAGAGAAAATACTTGAAGTCGATTCTTTCCCTTTCAGTACAACCCTTAGCGACCAGTCTTGCCTTGAATCGAGATGCCTCAACCCATGGATTACCTTCCTTTTTCTTGAACACCCATTTACTGCCTACTATTTTCTGTCTTTTTGGAAAGTTAACAAGCTTCCATATTTGATTCTTATGAAGAGATTCAATCCCTTCGCCCATAGGGAAATGATGAAAAAATTATTCAAGATGGTGCATATCCCTCTTAAGCTGAAGGAAAAGTCTTAAATTTGTAGATCATCAGTGGGAAACGAGAAAGAAGAAGACGATACTGACAGTCAGACGTATATGTATTATTAGCGGAATATTACCAACTAATGTAACCTCCCATTCGATAGTCAAACAAAGACGGTTGTAACAGAGCAAGAGTCAACTGGCTAGAGCAGCAAACACCTAGTCTGTAAGAAAAAAGAGAGTCAAACCCATGGGTCCAAGAAACAAATGGGAAACACAGAGAGAATAATTCCATCGAATGATCAATTATCCCATAAGCATGAGAACAAAGTTAAAAAGCCTTCGATGACCCAAAAATCCCTCATCCAAAAATTGATCAAAACGAACAACAATACCAACAGGTTCCCCCACACTTCGGCTCGAGTCCACTGGAGATCAATCGAACATGATATCATAAAAACCATCAGGCCCCGACAGCTCAATCAGTACTTAATCTTAGAAACTTTCAATACTCGACGTCTACTGTACAGCCGCCATACCAATCATACTACCTAGCTACTACTTTGGATTATCCGAATACGTCGTCGGGTTTTCCACCAACTTCATATGGATTCAACAACAACAAATCCTTATGGGAATCCACTAACCTATATGAGCCAACAAGATCTGCAAGAATGGATTCATAAAATGCCGCCACCACTAGGACATTATCCTCCCAACAATCATGCGGCCTCTCAACACAACAATAGAGCTTTGACAAACGAGAGAATGAGGTTTGACTAGCACCATATTGACAAATGAGAGGTAAATATATACAAAACTAGATTTTTGTTATCTCTATGATGAACTTGCGCAAGCTGAGTCCCTTATTGTCTTGTAAATATACCAAGAATTACTGGCACTATATTTTAACACTCACAAGATAAATAAGTTTAATGGCAAGAGTAATTTGGACAACAACTTGGGAGAATATCCGGTGTGAAAAGACCAGGTTTCTAAAAACAAATAATATTATGAAATGCAAGTCTTTCATCTTGATTATAAAAGGTTCGACTGTGATATGGTTCAATAGTTTCCCGACATGCATCATCTAAACTTCCACCATGATATGGACAACCTTCCACAATCATTACATCGGCTCAAATCCATAAAAGGATGCATATTACATTATAGATATTAAGAAAAAACAAAATGAGTTCTTACATGCGTACACGAAAATATTCGTGGAGACCAAAGATGAGTTGCTAGATTTCTTGGATAATATAGCTTGCTTTGCATACTGGTAGGCAATATTACCAATGCCTTTTTCCAAATCTATCACGAAAAAGAAGTTCGATGTATTTAGTGATCTATTAGCGCGAGTTTAATTTCATAATAAGTTGGATGAGATGAAATATGAAAGATCAGAGAATTACATGACTACTTAACGGCTCATCCAAAAATCGAGTTGTTATTACTCGTGTAAGAGCCATTTTCATAGTGTAGGTCAGTTTTAAATCTAACAATGAATTCACCAAAAAAATTAATTATGAACACTAACCAAAGCCAAGATATTCCAACCAAAGAAGCGATAAAAAAACTACCAGAATACAACAATATGTACAATAACTGCAACAGTGATCGAATATCCGAACTCTCTTCACATGCCAGTTTACTGAGTTAGCAGAGAATTCAATTATAATACATTCAAAGACTAAGGATGTAATCTGATATCAAAGACCATAGATGATCAAGGATACAAGGGAGACCAAAGATACATCTATATATTGCAAGTCCCACAATGATGTAGGTTATTATATGAAGGACTATTGAGCTTTCAATTCATATAGGCTATGATAACACTAGAAAAATAGTTAGAATTGTTTTTATGATTTATGATAAACCCAGTCCTTATGATGCTATCATAGGAAAAATATGGATACATAAGATGGAAAATACATCTTATACTTTCAAGAAATGTTTGAAGTATCATGTATGGAGTTTAGTCGGTATTCTCAGAGGAAGTCAGAGATCTGCAAAAAGTTGTTATACGATTTTGGTAAACTTTAATAAATCGATGCAATAACAATTAAATGAAGTAAAAGAGGATCATTAATTCAACAACTTTAGATAACACTTATATTATTGCTAAACTCACCAAATACGGCTATAGACTAAAGTTAGAGCAATAATATCAAAAGACAGAAGATGGAAACTTTGCGTTTGATGAAGCAAAACCAAAAAGAACATTTTTAGAAATTTGAAGCATCGACTATCCATATTTTGCCTTTCAACGATGGTTTAGCCTACAAAATGATCTTTTTCAAAAATGGTTTTGTTTGATTTCTTCATAATACAATATTAAATAACAAAAAATAATTTACAATCAACTTTTACATATGTAAATTCAAAAATATGTCTTTTGGTTATTATTTGATGAATCAAAAGATAAAAATGGATAAAGTCTTGTAAAGAAACTTTTAAATGTTAATAGAACTTGAAAAGTTATAAAAAATCGAAACTTAACCTTTTACTTCTATAGTGATATTTTTTGGGTGGAGATATAACACATGTTTTTGGAACGAGTGATTTTTAAGTCGATGAACAACATGTAATGCACATTTTGTGTAACATGACAAAAAAATTTCTTACCAATGAATAATTTGGCAGGACATATTTTTTCAATTGTTGTAGGATAATGTTTTTTAGTCGATAAATAACATGACATAATAGATTTTCTAAATAGATGAACAACATGATGTGACAAATTTTCTCAGTCGTGGCAGAAAATTGTTTAAAAAAATAATATGGTGTGACATATTATATTAAAACAACGTGACATGAAAAATTTGTTAATAACAACATAGGAGGATAAAAAGAATTAGTAGATGAACAAGATTAACATGAAAAAGTTTCCATAAACAACGTGTGATGACTGATTTTCTAAAAATAACGCGGCATGAATGATTTTTTTAAACATAATTGCATAAGATATTTTTTAAAACAACATGGGATAATATATATTTTTGATTGATGAATAAGGCTAACATGATAGATTTTCTAAAAACAATATAGCAGGACAAATGTTTTGAAAAAATGTAGCATGATATATTTTTTTTAAACAACGTGATAAGCTAGCTTAAAAATGAAAAATAGTTATACTACTTATTTCTGCAAGAACAACAAAGTGAGAGAAAGGTTAATTCATATCACATAAAAGTGAGCTTACAAGAACACGATAGACGTCAATCATTTTTCAACTATGTAGAAATAACACATGTGAGGATATTGTTATACAAGAACACGAGAGACTTCATTGACAAATACTTATGTCCTATATTCCTACACGAATCAAATGCTAATTAAAGTATAAAAACATAGTTTCCTACTCGACGACATACCTAATTATCATTTCTACCTTTAGGAACAACTAACATAATCATTTAAAAAATACTTAAGAGATGTTTTTTTTGTTGATAAGAGATGATAACATATTTTGATTGAGAAAATAATTTAAAAATTTGATTAAACTATGATTTGATATTTCTAAATTGCAAAATTGGATTAGAGAAATTGATTTGAATGTTATAATTGGGTTTGATTTTTTTTAACTACATATACCGATTTGATTGGTGAAACTAGTTTTGATTAATTTTTTTAACTGGAGAAATCAATTTGAATGGCGTAACTGGTTTTGATTGATTTTTTTTATAATTGTTACTAAAAAGTTAATTTGAGAAATAATAAAGCAAAAACCAAAGCAGAAGATATTAACGGTTATTAATAAACCAATAGGGTATATTTGATATATCTATACAAAAACATCTTATTGGTCAAAATATTTTTCAAACACTCTAGTGGTGATTTTTAATCTATTTATTATTTGAATGATCACATCCTCTTAAACTAGATTCAATATGTTTACTTAAATTAGATAATTATTAGAAATACAATTGAAAATGAAATGTTTTTATTTTAAAATTCATAAAAAATAAAATAAAAATAGTTTTAGATGTTTAAAAAACCCTTAAGATGAATGAGGTATGATTATTCAAGATGTGACAAGGAATATAAAATCGTAAAAGTAGTGATTGTAGTTCTCTTTGATGCTAAAAAAGAACTCTTCATTATATCCATAATAAAATAGTCTAGACTGCCCATACCCTCATTCCATGGTAGAGAGTTTTGGTGATTGAGTTAGTTTCATAACAATTAGAGTTGTTAAAAGATCATTGGATCTAGAAATTGGAACAAAACCAAACCCTCAAGAACTAATTCTTGAACTAAATCAGTTTTTAAAATTCTGGTTTGCAGTTCACTTCTAAAATTGAGTTCAGTTCTGAACCGATGGTAGTTAAAACTATTAATAAAATATGTATAATGTATCACAACTATCATGATATGTCCGAGTGGTTTGACAATTTCGTTTTACATTTTGGATATTCTTTTTATGATATATCATATTTACTCTTAAACTCATCATAAGACATAAGATAAATAAAATCATGAAAAACCCTTGTAAGCATATCTAAAATTCCCCGAGTCTCTTACTTTATTCTAACCTCACGTTTTTTATTTTCTCTTGTTTCTCTGTCAACTTGAGCTGAACCACCGCTGACAACAAGAGTTGAGTTCTCATATGTTGCAGTGTTCATGACAACCATGCTTATGATAAGGTAGTGTTAGAGTTGGTTAATATATTAACAAGGGTAAAGAGAATCTACTCAACGACCAATATTTATGATTTGATGAGAAAGAATTGATGGGGATCTACAAAGTGAAGGGCCACTGATTTTCTTGTTCAGGTTAGAAACAAAGAGTTAAGAAAATTAGGAGAAATTGAGCAAATTGTTCTGATTTTATTATTATTATTATTATTATTAAGAACCAAAACCTGTAACAACCAGACCAAACAAGGTTATTCTGATTTATTTTAATGCAACATGGTGGGTTGATGATTATCTGGTATCCTTGTAACTACTTCCATCGAGCCCTATTGTCTTCATCATTCAAGGACACTGTTGAAAATCACTTAAAACTATATCAAGAGCAATAACCTCTTCTTTTCCAAAAACTCATATCGTGTTGTTAGAATAAAGGAATGAAAACTAGAAAAATGAAACCGATATGTATATTTTCCTTCATTTTTGTGTAAATCTTTATTAAGGGATTAACCATTTAGCATAGTTTAGTGTATGAGGATCTAACGATTTATTTAAAAATTTGCATCATAACCAACTGATTCATCCATGATTTAAAGTCAAACACCTCTCAACTGAGTCTCCTAAAATCTCAATCTGTTAATTAATTCAGTTTGGAATAAAATCTTCAATTTATTTTGTGATTCTAAGATCGAAACACATTCTAGGGGTTAGAAAACGTAGTATGCATGGTTAGGGCCTGATTGATGTAATCGAGCATGTAATTGGATATATATAATATATGATAAAAAAAGAAGAAGCTTAACTTTGGGTGGACATATCGAGTGTGTAAAAATAATATGGGTGTCTGACTTTGCAAGACCATTACTTTGCATTCGTATCTCTAAATCAGATGATTTTTTTTATTCAACATAAAATTAAAATATATACATAATGAGTCTGTTATGATTTTAAATACCTTATTTCTTCAGTACAAGAATTTTAATATTTGTAGTGTATGACATTCATCCCGAACATAAACCAATTCAACTTATTTATTTAGATAATATGTGTTTGTTTGAGTGTCTGTTTTTCGCAAAGAATTTCTTCATAGCTATATCAAATCAATTTAATTATTAATAAATTTTTATATTTATTTATATGTTTCTCAATTCAGTATGTTAAGCATGTTAATCGAACGCATTGTTTATCTTTCTAAAATGTCGCTTCTAAGACACTTTAGACCTAATAACACCTTTGATAATTCTAGAACCATCAGATACCATTTTATCTTATGTATATCTTGAGTGAGAGATCGTCAATCCAATGCTTTAGTTATTGGTCTCTTAATTTCTAATAAATATTATGGTCCCTTTTAGTGGCAAGTACATCTAACTATACAAATTATCAATTATATGATGGGTTGATTCAATAGAAAATAGAGCTAATGAGTTGAATTCAAAATATATTATTAATTTCATAGATTTTTATTAATTTAAGAATTCAAATACCTAAATATAAATATAATCCATAAGATCACAAAGTGTTGAATTCATATTATTTAGAAACCTCGATCAACCACTTTCTCTCTTATCTTGTCTAATCCTTCTCCAATATTCTTGTTGTTATATCATTCCAACGATATTGTCTCCAGCCTTCAAGAATAGTATTATAAACAACTTAAAAACTGAAGAAAGAGCTATAACATGTTTTTCTCCAAGTAATTAGATCGTGTTGTCTTCAATTGTTAATAGTGAGGAATCAAAACTAAAATATACAAACTCGTTTATATATTTTCCTTTTTTTTATTATTTGGCTCTTTGTGATAGATTAGTTATTGGGCATAGTTTAGGGTCTGATACCTTATTGATTTATTTAACAATAAACCAAAATGTTAAAATTAAAGTCACAACAAAGATAAAGAAAAAAATTGGAAACTTATTCTTACATTGATACACGCGAAATGTTTATGTGAAAACTAGGAAAACAAAGAAAATTTAATTTGTATATACTTGATTTGAGTATCCATAATATATTTTTAGAGATAGAGCTACAATTATCTTCTTAATAAACAATAAAAATGTATATAGATAAGTGAGAGAACTAGGTTTATTGATTAGAACATTGTATCTTACAATGAGCTAATAGATCATAGTATATAGAGTCTGACTATTGTATTTAACATAATAACTTAATGGTCTAGTGGACTAAATAATTAACGGGCTATAATTCTAACACCACCCATCAAACTCGCAATAAGACATTAATAAGCATTAAGATTTTATCAAAGAGAAAACAAAACTGAGATGTAGACTAAACCTCCGTGAATATATCAACATGAAAAATTGATTGAACATATGGAAGTGAGATGGTATCTAGCTAAAGATGATGATAAGTAAAGTGACAATAAATTTTAATGTGCTTCGTCCTCTCATAAAATTCTTACCAATATGCATGACACTTTTATTATCACAATGTAAGAAAGTGGGATACGTAATTTTAACTCCAGATCTTTAAAAGAAATGTTATTAAACAATCTCACATGCAATCAAGGTCATAACACAATACTTAATCTCCGTAGAAGATTTTTTTTTTGTTTTGCTCTACTATAAGATTAATGAATATAAAAAAAAACATAGAAACTAGGAGTCGATTTTTTTTTATCACAGTGACCGATATTCCAATTAGCATAACTAAAAACACGCAACTCTAGTGGAGATTTCGGACGAAACAAAAGGCTCTGGAGCTGAGTGCCATGAAGATATCTCAAGATATAAAGAACAAATCCCCAGTGGACAGAAGTAGGAATAGTAACTAACTCACTAGCCACATGAATAATATGAGCTATATCTGATCGAGTAACTGTAAGATAAACATAGCTCCATATAAGATTATGATACAAAGCCGAGTCTGATAAAAGGATAACATAAGTAATAAAATAATGACGAGATGGGTATATGTCATCATGTGCCATCAAAACAATGACATATTTTATGAGACTGACCACTCTGTGAGATTAAAGAAATGATGTCTTTTTTTGTTCAATATCATAACCTAGAAAAATACATAGTTGCTTTAGATGACAACTTCTTCTGTTTGACACGAGGATGAAAGATAAAATACTTACATTCAGACACTATTAAATAGTAATAATTTGCTATATGTTTTTTGAAACAAAGACATCCATGAATTCTTTGCAATAGGAATATGATTAATCATATATACACCAGTCAGACGTCCTTCTACCTAAAAAGTAATATGAACTTCACAAGATAAAAATAAGGAACGAGCAGTCTCAATAAGGTGACGTTATTTCCTTTCTGCAACACCATTCTGCTGAGGGATATCGATACAAGATGGTTGGTGTATTGTACCATCGGATGCAAATAGCTGATAGAAATTATTGGGAGTATATTCCCCCCGCCCCTCCCATTTTGAAATCACACATGGAGCATTTTATCACAATGGAATGTTGAGTCTTAACAAATAGGCTAAAGTTTCTATACATTCCAAGAAAATCATACATTCATATAATAAGATAATCCTAAACGAGTATAATTATCCATAAAATTATACATAATAGACCAAACCATCATTTGTGGAAACATTAGATGAATCTCATACATTAGAATGGATAATATCCAAAAGAGCAACAAAACAAGTGATACTTCTATTAAAAGGTAAAGCATAATATTTTTTTAGTTTACAACCACTACAATAAGATATATTACAAGTGTTCAAATGACTCAAAAAACTTAATAAGACTAATAATTCTAAACGTGACGCATATACATGTCTTAAACGGGAATGCCAAAAATAAAATTCAGAAGAGAAACAACTCAAACAAAACAAAGACATATCAACACAAGAGACAAATAATATTAGTCATTTTGATTTCTTCAAAAACATAGAATCCCCCCATTCATTCTACGTATATCCTAATCACTCTCTTAGTACGTTGAACTAATATAATACAAGCGAATAAGAAAAAAATCTCAAATGACCATATTTACACAATTGACTAACCAAAAAAGATTCACAACAAGATTAAGAATAAAGTAAACATCTTTGATCGATGTAGTAGGGGGTTACATTAGATCCAGTACGTCTACACATATTTATTTATCACCGACATACAAAACAAATATCACTGAAATAGAATACAACAAAACAAAATTTGTGCATGTCCCAATCGAACCCGAGTCGATACTTGATACTCAAACTTAAATGTATTATTGTCCATGAATATGATGTGCAATTCATTATAAATTTTGGCCCCCGCTATGATGATAATACTCACTCTCACAAACCCAAATCGAACTCGGGTCTCAATTTTCTTATCCATGAATTTCAGAGTCCATGAAACATTTGTAATGTATCCCAGGCCTTTCGATGTCCAAAGCTTTTGGGAAAGATAAAAAATCTTAGCTTATACTGCGAGTTGTTTGCAAAAAGTTCCATTGGCTCATATTTCTTCATAACCATAAGGAATCCACTGGAATACCACCGAGTTTTTTCCAACCATATTGTAACATGTTCCTCAGTGCAAAAGTTGAATAAAATACACAGTTAGGTAATCATTATATATATGGTCAAGCTATTTTCTCCATCATATTTTTTATTTCCTCCATATTTCAAAATAAAAAAAGACTTATCACAATAAGAATTGGTTAAATGGCTTCTTAGGTATTATTTAAAAAATTAAATATTGAATAAAAAAAATTTAAAAAATAAATATTAGGTAATCATTAATGAAAGTTGAGGTACTAAATAACAAAAAATTTAATAATATATTTTTTAATATTTAAAATACACATGCTTATTTGACATTTTTTACTAATTTTTAATATATGTACCCATCTATCAAATATGTAGCTCTAGATAGGATAACCATTAAAATATTAGAAAATGTTAATTTTTATTATTTTATATAAGTATGATATTGTTTAGTTAGAGGAAGAAAGTATATTTTTATTTTCGGTACATTTTTTAAAAATTAATAGTAATTGAGATATATTTATATTTATATAAAAAAGTTTATATAAAAAAATATGTGATATTACAAAACATATCCCAAACCATAAAATTATTTTGGATATTATAAAATAAATTTTTACCATTAATAATTCTATTTAAAATGAGTATTTTTAGTATATATATTAATATCTCTATATTATAAATTATAAAGTAATAATAATTATTAAAAGAATAAAATTGATTAATTGAATATATGGTGGCACAAATGTTTAAATTTGGTATAAAAAAATTAATTACTTGAAATAGTCGGAGTTGAGAAAGAGTTATTACGAAATTAATGATTTATTATCTAAAGATTTCAACTGTTCCATTACCAAACCGGAATTAAATAATCATAAATAATGATTAGACATGAATAAAAATAAAAAAAAATAATTAACAACAAATTGAGATTGCTAAAAGATATAATTATTATTATTGATGATATGAAAAGGAAAATGGAATTATGATTAACAAACTTTACTGCATGCTTCAAAACTCGAAAAACACTTCCCTTCATCGTTTCCACAACAATACCATCCAGGACCATACCAACGAGACGATGGAGCACAGGTCGAGGGAAGACCTGTAATTTAACGACGGATATTTGATGAAGATAAAAACACCATGGAAAACTATTAATAAAAACTCAATATCAACTATTTTCACATCATGTGATATCATCTTTATAGAATGTTCAATTTGAAAATGAGTCCTTACATTGATAGGCGTGAAAAGAGATTGCAAACAGTAGCCAAACCAGAGCGAACTTGAGGAGGGTGGACTTGAAATCCATGGTGAGACTGTATTGGCAGAAATGTAATGTAACTAGTAACTACTATACTACACTCATCTCCTTTTATAGTATATTGTGCTACTCACGGATATAACTTTATCTTTTCTTATTCATTATTATTTATTGTTGATCAATAACTACAATAAGATATATACTTGTTTGACTACTTTTAATAACTTTTATTGCCAATAGGGACCTATTTTTAGTTATAGTATTCGTTCTTGTTAATTAGGATTTTTTTTAAGGATTTTATTGGATTTTATGACCGTTAATCAATAGTTTGTTTTTAGTAAAAAATAAATTAAAAATATTAGAGGTTCTTACAAATACATGGGGCATACCCCGATGAATGACATTAACAGCTGAGGAAGACAGTAATCGAAAAATTTGACCAATACTTTGACACACAAGTACAAGCAAAGCGAAAGTGCCAAGACCAAAATGATCAAACAAAGCTTGGTCAAACGAGTACAACAAAGCGAACGGAGATACTAAGACTGATATGATCAGATATACTAGACAACAACGAGGTATGAGTGCACGAACAACAATCTAGAATGAGAAGATGACTGCTTCAAACAAACACAAAATAAAATTAAGTTGAGAAATTAAAAAGGTTGGATAGGCCAGACAACCTTAGTGTCAATGAATTTGAACCGGAGATTAGACAGTACGCGGTAAGAAATCGTAGAGGCGATGATCAGAGATGATCTAAAAATTCTATCATTCCTCTCACACCAGATGTGATAGACAACAACGCTAAAGCATGCATGCAAAAAATGTCTCAATCTAGATGGAGGCCAGTTGGACGACTCTTGGTCCCAAGAGAGCCAATTGTTATTGTGACTTAAAGAAAAACCAAGCTTATAGATTTTGAATCCCCAGATGCTCTGAGTGTAACTACAGTCATAAATGATATGATTAATGGTTTCCGAGGTAGAATTTCATAAGATACTTTTCAGGGGTGTGTTTAGACCCCAACTCAGAAGCTTATCACAGGTGGAAATTTTTCTATGGATAGCAAGCCAAATGATGAAAGAATAGAGAGGAATGTTAAATTTATGCCAAACAAACACCGTCCACCCAACGTGGTTGGTGGGGATCCGAATGACGTTGTAGGTATCCTTAATAGTGAACTTGGTAATTCCTATCTTAGCATTCCAGTAGTAGACGTCATTTTAGAAGATGCTAGGGCGAGGGAGGGATATGATGAGGTGGTTAATATCCTGGAAGGTACGATGGTTCCTAGCACTAACATACCTTAAATGAGTAGGCCAATTCCAACGACCATCCCAAATGATATCAGAAACCCTCATGTTGCTCCCTAAACGAGAATCTCAAATAATATTGTACCCATAGTGGTTGACCAAAGAGGTAGAGAGAAACCACGGGTCAAACAAAAAGGAGGTCTTCTATCCTTTACCAATCGTGGCCCTGCACAAATTGCTAGCGAGATGCCTAAGATTCAATATTTTCCTCCAAATCCATGAGGGAGAAGAGTCAATCTTTAAAGACCAGAAATTATTATCTTTGATCTTCTAAGAGTAAATCCAGTCACACCAGATTGAGTTATCGAGTTTACTAACAATTGACCAAAAATGTTACGGACGACCTTTTGATTCAAGGGTTTTAGGTCTAGAATCCCAAAGCTGCCCTTAACAAGGGCAAGGTAACTGTAGACCAAACCACTTTGGCACCTGTAATCTTCATCTCATGGCCAGACCAAAGAAAACGACAAAGAAGTTGGGTGAGTTCTTTAAGAACTCGAGTGGGGAGAATAAAGATCGAAGGCTAGTAAACCTGCCCCGTAAAAAACACATAATTAATGAGTTGAAGCCTCCCCGCATAAGAGAGGTATTTGGAAGTCCATGAGGCAATACAGGTAGTTATTTTGTCAAGAAGGGGTCAACAATCGTTATGAGAAATTCGACATGGGAGAAGAAGAACTCCAAGATACTTAACTAGGAGAGACTCAACGTTGAATCTAAAGATATTGATCATGTTCATTTTAAGAGCGAGGTTAACCCTAGAAAAGAATATGTGGCTCTTCTGAGGGATTACTTTAAGGCATGTAAGAACAAATAAATCATTTAGACCATCTTTGATAAGGTTTAGAGAATTAATGTCACCACGACCGAAAGTTATCAGGTTATCTACAAAGCAAAGATTGACAATCTTAAGCTTATGACATTTCCAGTTGAAATTGAAGTTCACATTGATGAGGTCAGATAAAATTGACACCAGACATATCACCTATCCGAAGGGAAGTTTGGACAAAACCAAAACCATGACCAACCGAACTGAGTAAGTTAGTGGAATATGACTCATCTAGGTGTTGGTCTTTTCATCTCTTAGGCTAATGGGTTCTTAAACTCGACCCAAGCCCATAATCCAACCCGAAAGACCCATAGGTCATTAATTAAGTATAAATACCCCAACTGCTTTCATTAATAAGGGTGATCATAATTTAATACAAGCACACACCTTAATCATCTCTCTACATTTCACCTAAAACCTTAAATTCCCAAGACACTTTACAAAATTGCCCTCAATCAGAAATAATCTACACCACACATGAGTACTTTTCTCTTCGAGGATACTGAAGAATACTTATTGCGATAATAATATACCCTTTACCATTATAAGAAATTTTATAATATCTAAAAAGAAACTAAAAAAGAAATGGTTTCTTATAGCAATGAACCTAAGCTGAAACATTAACGGTTTTAAAATTTTATGACCGTTAATCAATAGGTTTCTTTTATAGTAAAAAATACATTAAAAAAATAAAAGATTTTTACAAATACATTGGGCATACCCCGATGAATGACATTAACAGATGAGGAAGACAATAATTGAAGAATTCGACCAGTATTTGGCCAAACAAGTACAACAAAGCGAACAAAGATATAAGACTGATATGATCAGATAGACTAGACAATAGTGAGGTATGAGTGCACGGACAACAATCCAGAAGGAGAAGATGGTTGCTTCAAACAAACACAAAAATAAAATTAAGTTGAGAAATTAAAAAGGTTGGATGCCAAACAACCTTGGTGCCAATGAATTTGAACCGGAGATTAGACAGCACGCGGTAAGAAATCGCAGAGGCGATGATCGGAGAGGATCTAAAAATTCTATCATTCCTCTCACACCAGACGTGATAGACAATAATGCTAAAGCATGCACGCCAAAAATGTCTAAATCTAGATGAAGGCCAGTTGGATGACTCTTGGATCCAAGAGAGCCAATTGTTATTGTGACTTAAAGAAAGACCAATCTTATAGCTGGTAAATCCCCAAATGCTCTAAGTGTAACTACAATCATAAATGATATGATTAACAGTTTATGAGGCAGAATTGTATAAGATACCAATCAGTGATGTGTTTAAACCCTAACTCATAAACTTATCACGGGTGGAAAGTTTTCCATGGATAGCAAGCCAAATGATGAAAGAATGGCGAGAAATTTTAAATTTATACCAAACAAGCACCGTCCACCCGACGTGGATGGTGGGCATCCGAATGGCGTTGTAAGTATCCTTGATAGTGAACTTGGTAATTCCTCTCTTAGAATTCCAGTAGTAGACGTCATTGTAGAGGATGTTAGGGTGAGGGAGGGATATGATAAGGTGGTAAATTTCTTAGAATGTACGATAGTTCCTAGCACTATCAGACCTTAAATGAGTGGGCCAATTCCAACGACCATCCTGAATGATATCAGAAACCCTCATCTTGCTCCCCAAACAAGAATCTCGAATAATATTGTACCCATAGTGGTTGAACAAATAGGTAGATAGCAACCACGAGTCAAACCAAAAGAAGGTATTCTCCTTGTTACCAATCGCGATCCTATAAAAATTGTTAGCGAGATACATAAGATTCAATATTTTCCTCCAAGTCTAAGAGGGAGGATAGTCAATATTTAAAGACCATAAATTATTATCTTTGATCTTCTAAGAGTAAATCCAGTCACACCAGATTGAGTTATCGAGTTTACTAACGATGGACCACAAACGTTTAAGGGCGACCACATGATTCCAGGTTTTTAGGTCTAGAATCTCAAAGCCGCCTTCAAACAAAGGCTAGGTGACTATAGACCAAGCCACTTTGGCATATGTAATCTTCATATCATGGCCAGACAAAAAAACAACGGAGAAGCTGGGTGAGTTCTTTAAGAACTCTAGCGGGGAAAATAAAGATCGAAGGCCAGTAAACCTGCCCCGCGAAAAGCATAAAATTAATGAGTTTAATTCTCCCCACATAAGATAGGTATTTAGAAGTCCATAAGGCAATACAGGTAGTTATTTTGTCAAGCAGGGGTGTTATGAGAAAGTCGATCTCGGTGAAGAAGGACTCCAAGATACTTAACTAGGAGAGACCCAACGTTGAATCTAAGGATACTGATCAGGTTCATTTAAAGAATAAGGTTAACCCCAGAGAAGAACATGTGGCTCTTCTAAGGGATTACTGTAAGGCCTGTGAGAATAAAGAAATAATTTAGACCAACTTTGATAAGGTTTAGGGAATTAATGTCACAACGATCGAAAATCATCAGGTCATCTACAAAGCAGAGATTGAGAATCTTAAGCTTATGCCATTTCCAGTGGAAATTAAAGTTCACATTAGTACTTTTCTCCTTGAGGATACTCGAGAGTACTTGCATGACCAAGACAAATAAGAAGAGAGATGAAGGGTAATCTTGTCTGAGACATCTTTTCCATTGAAAAGTCCATGGGGTCTCCGTTTATATTAATAGTATAAGATGGGGTGGAAATACATTGACTAATAAATGTGATCATCTATTATGAGAAATTCATGGCCACAAAGATATAAAAAATAAAATGCCAACGAACATTGTCAAAAGCTTTCATCAGTTAGATTTTGAGAGCAAACCTCAAACCCTTATGATTAGTCTGGTAACTCTTAATGAATTCTTGGGAAAGAAGAATATTGTCTGTAATATTATGGCCAAACACAAAAGTTGATTGAGATTTATCAGTCAGATAAAAGAATGAGTCCTTGATCATATCGGCTAAGATCTTGGAAATAATCTTGTAAACCACATTGCAACATGCAATAGGCCTGAAGTCTTTGGAAAACGAGAGGCAATCCTTCTTATTGATAGGAGAAATGATGGTGGCATTCCAAGAAGGCACTAGACGACCCGTATTAAAAAACATCAAGATCCTATCACAAATGTCTTTGCAGATGAGGTTCCAAGAATGCTTGAAAAATGTTGCATTGAAGCTACCAAGCCCCAAAGATTTATCACAATTAATACTAAATATAGTATTTTTAATTTCTTCACAAGTGATAGGGCAGACCATCGAGGACCAGTCATGGGGTTTCACTTTAGTAGAAATAAGCGAAGAGATACGAGAGAGTCCTGGGTAATCTAAGAGAGACCTAGAGCCACGAAGGTTAGAGCAATATTTGATAAAAACACTCGTCACCTTGTTAGGAGAAGTGGCGAGGACCCTATATCTATTAGAGATCGAGACAATTTTATTTTAAATAATATGGTTTTTAAAGTTATTATGAAAGAATTCAGTATTATAGTCTCCAATCTTGAGCCAAGTCTCTCTAGACTTCTATTTGAAGAAAGATTCTTCAGCGCGAGTTAAGGAGATATAGTCGGAAGAAGCTGTAATCTCGGTGGGACAAAATAGGATTGATGGGGTCATCTGCTAATTTGGATTAGATAGCGAAAAAATTGGTGTTAGAAATTTTCCACCCTAGCCCTAATATCGCTATATTCCTTACGATTGAGGTGACGAAGACCAAATTGAAGCCGAATAAATTTTTGGAAAACCAATCTCATGCCATCAACAAAAGTGGAAAGGTTCCAAGAAGAAGACATCAGATCATTATAAAAGGGATGAGTGTGCCACATGTTAAAAAATTTAAAAGGTTTTTTAATATGTAGCTTAGGGTGACCAAAATTAAGTTTAATGATGCAAGATATGATTTATTGACATTATTATATCATCAACTACACTTATTACTTAATCATTGGACACATTTTGTAGAAATATGTTCAAATTAAAATTTCAAATTTAGATAAAACTTAAATAAAAAGAAGTAAATAACTTTATTATATTATTACTTTCCAAATAATAACCACGCCATTTTATATATCAATTCAATTCATATTTAAACTTTAATGAACTCTTAAAACATATTAAAAAAAATAAAAAACTTATAAAACTTTTACTTTCAAACAAATCCAAAAATAAAAATGATAAAAAAAATGTAATTTTTTTCATAACCGTTGGAAGTTTAATATATGTTCGGTTTGTACACGACATTTATTCAGTTTGTTTTCAATGAGTTACAAAGTGTATTATAAATATATATTAGAAATCCAACAATGGAGCACTGTAACAGAGTCAAAAGAATTCTCCAATATTTCTAACAAATAAAAATCACATGTTGACGTATAGAAAACCGGATAAATCGAAGATCCAAAGGTATTACGACTTAGATTTTGTAAGATCTGATGATTCTCATCATTCAACTTAAACATCATATTCTACTTAGGATGAGGTACAATATCATAGAAAAGTGTAAGTTAAACATTTATTTAATCTTCCACTATGGCTGTGGAATTCGTTGGATTTTTTGAGGCATCCAACCATGCATTTTTGCTGCAAAACAATTGTCACAAAATACATTTGTGTAAGGGGTAGAAAGACCCCTTAAATTTTATTGTGACAACAATTTGACGGTTCAGTATTCAAATAGTAAATCGTTTAAGTTCAATTATGTAGATATTAAGTTCTTTTATGTTAAAGAGAAAAGTCGCGATCGTCATATCAGTGTAGATCACATCAGGACAAATACAATGCTAATGGATCTCTTTAACTACGAATTGGTGTCTAAATATTTATGGAACACACCATTAATATATGTATTTCATATTTAGAGGATTATTAGTTTTAGTAGAAGTTTGTATTAAGTTATAGGAGCGTATTTGTATTATGATAATGTACAACTAAGTTTGATAAGGCTGAATTTCACATGTTCAACCAATATATTGCATGGCCAAAGCATTATTTATTTTACCAATAAAAAGTAAATATGAATTCTAAATTAACAAATAAATTTACAACATATATGTTGCATAATAAATAAATGTCGTTTTTCAATAAATGTCGTTCTTGTTAATTAGGATTGTTTTTCTAAGGATTTTATTGTCTTTTAGTTATAAAATTCAGTTTGTGCAGGGAACTTTTTAGAAGTATTTTATAAATTAACAAAAATTGAATCCATTCTAGTTATATTGACTGTAGTTTCAATTAAGTATTTCTCATATGGTCAAATTTATTTTTATTCCATTAATTTTTTATTTTCATGTAATTATTAACTTAAGAGAAAAGTACAAGGAAATACTTTCTCAACGATTTAATTACCGAGTGGTACCCGCTTTTTGGATAGTGTAACTTGGTACATCGAATTGAAATTTGGACAAAAATATCCCCGACCAAATATACCCGCTAATACTTCGAGATGTTTGCAATTCTCAGGATATCATGAGAATTGTTTGCAACTCAGGATTTCCTGAACAACTCTAAGGATATCATGAGAATTGTTTGCAACTCTCAGGATATCCTAGAACAATTCTCATGTTGATATCATGAGAGTTGTTTGCAACTCAAGATTTCCTGAACAACTCTCATGATATCATGAGAATTGTTTGCAACTCACGACTTCCTGAACAACTCTTAAGATATGATGAGAATTGTTTGCAACTCAGGATTTCCTGAACAACTCTCAGGATATCATGAGA
Source organism: Limnanthes douglasii subsp. nivea (assembly GCA_036936605.1). NCBI lineage: Eukaryota > Viridiplantae > Streptophyta > Magnoliopsida > Brassicales > Limnanthaceae > Limnanthes > Limnanthes douglasii. Next base: position 272,824,583 of record JAUPFV010000001.1, on the reverse strand, counting down.
ATTGTTTGCAACTCAGGATTTCCTAAACAATTCTCAGGATATCATGAGAAATGGTTTCTTATAGCAATAAACCTAAGTTGAAACATTAACTGTTTAAAAAATTTGTGACTGTTAATCAATAGGTTATTTTTAATAAAAAATACATTAAAAAATAAAATATTTTTACAAATACATGGGGCATACCCCGATGAATGACATTAACAGCTGAGGAAGACAATAATTGAAGAATTTGACCAGTACTTGGCCAAACAAGTACAAGACCAAAATGATCGAACAAAGCTTGGCCAAACAAGTACAACAAAGCGAACAAGATACTAAGACTGATATGATCAAATAGACTAGACAATAGTGAGGTATGAGTGCACGGACAACAATCCAGAAGGAGAAGATGGTTGCTTCAAACAAACACAAAAATAAAAATTAAGTTGAGAAATTTAAAAGGATGGAGAGGCCAAACAACCTTGGTTCCAATGAATATGAACCGGAGATTAGACAACACGCGGTGAGAAATTGCAGAGGCGATGATCAGAGATGATCTAAAAATTCTATCATTCCTCTCACACCAGATGTGATAGACAACAACGCTAAAGCATGCACGCCAAAAATGTCTAGATCTAGATGGAGACCACTTGGACGACTCTTGGATCCAAGAGATCCAATTGTTATTGTGACTTAAAGAAAAACCAGCTTATAGGTTATGAATCCCCAGATACTCTAAGTGTAACTACAATCATACATGATATGATTAACAATTTTTGAGGCAAAATTACATAACACACTATTTAGGGGTATCTTTAAACCCTAACTCAAAATCTTATCACAGGTGGAAATTTTTCCATGGATAGCAAGCCAAATGATGAAAGAATGGCGAGGAATGTTAAATATATGCCAAACAAGCACCACCCACGCGACGTGGATGATGGACATCCGAATGGCGTTGTAGGTATCGTTGATAGTGAACTTGGTAATTCCTCTCTTAGCATTCCAGTAGTAGACGTCATTGTAGAGGATGTTAGGGTGAGAGAAGGGTATGATACGGTGGTTAATGTTCTGCAATGTACGATATTTCCTAGCACTATCATACCTTAAATGAGTGGGCCAATTCCAACGACCATCCCGAATGATATCAGAGACCCTCATGTTGCTCTCCAAACAAGAATATCGAATAATATTGTACCCCTAGTGGTTGAACAAATAGGTAGATAGGAACCACGAGTCAAACCAAAAGGAGGTTTTCTCCCCGTTACCAAATGCGATCCTATACAAATTGTTAGCGAGATACCTAAGATTCAATATTTTCCTCCAAGTCCAGGAGGGAGAATAGTCAATCTTTAAAGACTATAAATTATTATCTTTGATCTTTTAAGTGTTTATGGATGACCACTTGATTCCAGGTTTTTAGGTCTAGAATTCCAAAGCCACCCTCAAACAAGGGCAAGGTGACTGTAAACCAAGCCACTTTGCCACATGTAATCTTCATGTCATGACCAAACAAAAGAAAATGACGGAGAAGCTGGGTGAGTTCTTTAAGAACTCTAGCGTGGAAAATAAAGATCGAAGACCAGCAAACCTGCCCCGCGAAAAGCACATAATTAATAAGTTGAATCCTCACCACATAAGAGAAGTGTTTGGAAGTCCATGAGGCAATACATGTAGTTATTTTGTCAAGCAGGGGTCGACAATCGTTGTGAGAAATTCAACCTGGGTGAAGAAGGACTCCAAGATACTTAACTGGGAGAGACCCAACGTTGAATCTAAGGATACTGATCAGGTTCATTTAAAGAGTGAGGTTAACCCCAGAGAAGAATATGTGGCTCTTCTGAGGGATTAATGTAAGGCTTGTGAGAACAAAGAAATAATTTAGACCATATTTGATAAGGTTTAGGGAATTAATGTCACAACGACCAAAAATCATCAGGTCATCTACAAAGCAGAGATTGACAATCTTAAGCTTATGACATTTCCAGTGGAAATTAAAGTTCACATTAGTACTTTTCTCCTTGAGGATATTGGAGAGTACTTGCATGACCAAGAAAAATAATAAGAGAGATGAAGGGTAATCTTGTCTGAGACCTTTTTTTCCGTTGAAAAGCCCATGAGGGTCACATTTTATTTTAATAGTATAAGATGGGATGGAAATATATCGAATAATCAATGTGATTATCTATTTTGAGAAATTCATGGCCACCAAGATATCAAAGATAAAATGCCAACGAACATTGTCAAAAGCTTTCATTAGTTCGATTTTGAGAGCGAACCTCAAACCCTTATGATTAGTCTGGTAACCCTTAATGAGTTCTTGGGAAATAAGAATATTGTTTGTAATATTACGGCCAAGCACAAAGTTGATTGATATTTATCAGTCAGGTAAAGGATTGAGTCCTTGATCATATCGGCTAAGATCTTGGAAATAATCTTGTAAACCATATTGCAACATGTAATAGGCCTGAAGTCTTTGGAAAACGAGGGGAAATCCTTCTTATTGTTAAGAGAAATGATGGTGGCATTCCAAGAAGGCACAAAACGACATGTATTAAAAAACATCAAAATCCTATCACAAATGTCTTTGCCAATGAGGTTCCAAGAATTCTTGAAAAACACTGCATTGAAGCCACTAAGCCCCAAAGATTTATAACAATTAATACTAAATAAGTTATTTTTAATTTCTTCACAAGTGATAGGGCAGACCATTGAGGACCAGTTATGGGGTTTCACTTTAGTAGAAATAAGTGAAGAGATACGAGAGAGCCGTGGGTAATCCAGGAGAGACCTATGGATAAGAAGGTTAGAGTAATATTTGACAAAAACACTCGTCACCTTGTTAGGAGAAGTGGCGAGGACCCTATTACTATTAGAGATAGAGACAATTTTATTTTTTAATAATACGGTCTTTAAAGTTATTATGAAAGAATTTAGTATTATAGTCCCCAAGCTTGAGCCAAGTCTCTCTAGACTTCTATTTGAAGAAAGATTCCTCGGCACGACTTAGGTAAATATAGTCGGAAGAAGTTGCAATCTCAGCAGGACAAAATATGGATTTATGGGGTCTTCTGTCGCAGAGAAATAATGGTGTTGGATATTTTCCACCCTAACGCTAATATCGTGATATTCCTTACAATTGAGGTCACGAAGAGAAAGTTGAAGCCGAATGAGTTTTTGGGAAACCAATCTCATGCCATGAACAAAAGTGGGAAGGTTCCAAGAAGAAGGCATCAAATCATTATAAAAGGGATGAGTGTGCCACATGTTAAAAAATTTAAAACGTTTTTTAATATGTGGCTTAGGGTGACAAATATTAAGTTTAATGATGCAAGATATGATTTATTGACATTATTATATCAACTACAATTATTACTTTATAATTATGACGGACACGTTTTATATAATATGTTCAAATTAAAATTTTAAATTTAGATAAAATTTAAACAAAAAGAAGTAAATAATTTTATTATGTTATTACTTTCCAAATAATAACCACGCCATTTTATATATCAATTCAATTCATATTTAAATTTTAATTAACTCTTGAAACATATTAAAAATAAAAATAAAAAACTTATAAAACTTTTACTTTCAAACAAATCCAAAAATAAAAATGATAAAAAGATGTAATTTTTTCATAACAGTTGGAAGTTTAATATATGTTCGGTTTGTACACGACTGTTATTCAGTTTGTTCTCAATGATTTGCGGAATGTGTTATAGAGATATATAAGAAATCCAACAATGGAGCACCGTAAAACAGTCAGAAGAATTCTCCAATATTTCTAACAAATAAACATCACATGTTGACGTATAGAAAACCAGATAAATCGAAGATCCAAAGGTATTACGAATTAGATTTTGTAAGATCTGACGATTCTCATTGTTCAACTTCAACATCATATTCTAATTCGGATGAGGTACAATATCATAGAAGAGTGTAAGTTAAACATTTATTTAATATTCCACTATGGCTGTGGAATTCGTTAAATTTTTTGAGGCATCCAACCATGCATTTTGGCTGCAAAACAATTGTCACAAAATACATTTGTGTAAGAGGTAAAAAGACCCATTAAATTTTATTGTGACAACAATTTGACGGTTCAATATTCAAATAGTAACATGAGCTTGCTTAATTTCAATTATGTAGATATTAAGTTCTTGTATGTTAAAGAGAAAAGTCGCGGTCGTCATATCAATGTAGATCACATCATTACAAATACAATGCTAAATATTTATGGAACACACCATTAATATATATATATATATATATATATATATGTTTCATATTTAGAGGATTATTAGTTTCAGTAGAAGTTCGTATTAAGTTATAGGAGTGTATTTGTATTATGATAATGTACAACCAAGTTTGATAAGGCTGAATTTCACATGTTCAACCAATATATTGCATGGCCAAAACGTTACATGGTCGAAGAACATTGGCCATAGCATTATATGTGTTATTAAGTCACTATGCAACTATCACAAAATGGCTCAAGAACAGAACATATGCGAAGGACAAACTAAAATGAACACAAGATTTAACGTGTTCGATAATTGTCTACGTCCACAGCGGCGCCAGTAGAAAATAATTTCAGTAAGATAGAAAAGGTTACAGATTTCAGATTGTGTTTTGTGTAGTTCTAATAGTCTATTTATAGGGAATAAATAGACTTACTAGATAGTGGGCCTAATGGGCTCATATACACTAATAAGAAAACCATCAATTGTATTACAGCTTATAGTCAATGACACACAATTGTACCACCGAACACGGTACACTTTCAAGGCACTATTTGACTCATTCACAACAAATATTCCCCTTGAGGCGAATATCGTTTCTTCACTATCAACAAAGAAACTTATATTCTTCTGACTCACCAAATGCCCTTAAGGCATTCACTCTATGCTGCACACATCAATCCAACTTAGGCACTCTCTAAAGTTTCGAACTGATACTGCATTGGTCATTATATCTGCTGGATTATCGTGTGTAGACACTTTCTTCACATCAACAATTCCATTTGATATTATATCACGAATAAAATGATATGTGACATCTATGTGCTTTGTACGCTCATGGTACATGTTCCCTGTAAGGTGTACGACACTTTGACTGTCACAAAACACTTTTGTAGTAGTCATATCCAAGGCCAAATCTGCCACTAAACCTTGCAACCATATTGACTCTTTAACTGCTTCTGTTACCTCCATGTACTCTGCCTCTGTTGTAGATAAAGCTACAGTAGCTTGCAACTTTGGTTTCCAACTGATTGCACTCCCAGCTAGAGTAAATACATATCTTGTCAGAGATCTTCTCTTATCCACATCACCTGCAAAACCAAAATCAACAAAACCAACCAATGATCCTGCAACATCATTCCGCGATTCACCAATATCGGTCTTGTTAAACGTTAAGCCAATGTTCACAGTATTCTTAAAATACCGAATTATCCATTTTACTGTCTGCCAGTGTTCTTTCCCAAGATATCCCATGTACCTGCTAACTACACTAACCGAATGTGAAATATCAGGACGTGTACATACCATAGCATACATGATACTACCAACTGCACTTGCATATTGAAATATCAGGACGTGTACATACCTGACAACTTGAAATAAGTAGCAAACTGAATGCTAACTACTTTAGCATCAAACATGTTGGATCGTTGTAACACTTTCTCAATATAGCTTTGTTGAGACAAGTGTAATGATCCTATACTTTTGTTCCTGATAATCTCCATACCAAGATTTTTTTTTGCTCTACCCAGATCATTCATCTCAAACTCGGCGCTAAGCTGCTTCTTTATCTGCACAATGTGTGACATACTACAAGCAGCAATAATCATATCATCTACACACAACAACAAGTAGACATAAGAATCATCTGATTCTGGATCCACCTTAGAACCACTTGAATTATTGGACCTGCTAGGAACTGATTTTACTTCAAGTTCCACCTGTTTACTCACAACCGATCCTGATTCGAACATTTCACCTACTTTCTTCTGACTGTCTGTTGAAGCAAACTCATTAAAATTAACGTCCCTACTGATGAGAAAACCTGGAGACTTTGGAGAGGTACACCATAACCTATATCCCTTCACCCTAATAGCATATCCTAAAATTATGCACCTCTTTTCCCTTGTCTCAAGCTTACCATATCTCACATGAGCATACGCACGACAACCAAACACACTTAAATGTTCATAATCAATTGATGATCTAGACCAAGTCTCAAAAGGAGTTTTAAAATCAATAGCCGTCGATGGAGACCGATTCACCAAGTAACACGATGTATTGATAGCTTCAACCCAAAAATACTTTCCCACACCGGAATGCAAGAGCATACTTCGTGCCTTGTCACAAAGCGTTCTGTTCATTCTTTCTGCGACTCCATTCTGTTGTGGTGTTCTAGAACAAGTGCGATGGCGCACTATTCCCTGAGTTTTGCAGAACTCGTTGAACTCATGATTGCAATATCCTAACCCATAATATGTCCTAAGATGTTTGATTTATCTTCCTGTTTGCTTCTCAATCATCATCTTCCATTTGACAAAGGTTGAATATGCCTCATCTTTCGTTTTCAGAAAGTAAACCCACACCATCCTTAAATAATCATCAATCAAACTCATGTAGTATCTGGATCCGCTCTTGGATGGAATTCAGTTTGGACCCCAATGATTTGAATAAATGCAGTCCACTGTCGCATTAGTGTTTCTTACAACCGATTTGCTGAATTTGACTCTAGTTTGTTTACCAAACACACAGTACTCACAAAATCCCAATGATTTTGTTTTATACCCTTTCAACAAATCTTTCTTTCCCAAAACAACTAATCCTCTATCACTCATGTGACCAAGACTCCAATGCTACAACTTATTTTGATCCCGCCTACTTTGGCTATTACTCCCTGATGATGCCACTGCAACATCGTCCATAACAACACTCCCCTGGAGAATGTAAAGACCCTTCTGCAAACTGCCCTCCATGCATACCATTGAGCCTTTTGTTACTTTGATTACACCATCTTCTGCACGATACCTGTAACCCCAAGAGTCTAGAGTCCCAAGAGAAATCAGGTTTCTCTTTAACCCAGGAACACGCAAGCACGTCGGGATTCTAACAACCCCATCAAACATCATGATTCTGACGTTACCAATACCACCAACAATCACTGAATTGCATTGCTTGTAAGTATCGAACCACTACTTGAACTGACACATGTGATATGTAGCGCCATAATCGAGTACCCAAGAGTTTTGCCCAAATTCTGAACTCACAGACAATAATTCTCCTCTACCACATTTTTCACTATCTTCGGAATCGTTCACACCTTTAACAATGTTTGCTGGATTTTCCTTTTGATTTATTTTCTTACCATTCAGTTTCAGACAATCTCTCCTATAATGACCATGCTCACCGCATTCATAACAGTTTGAGTGCTTTACCTTTGAATTGGACCTCCAGTTCTTCTTTCTAAAAGAAATTGCTTTGCTTCCAGGTCTTCCCCTAGTCATAATACCTTCCCCTTCAGCCTGATTGTCTGGCTGCAACTATCTAATCTTCTTTGATTTGAGTGCCCGTTTGACATCTGCCAGCGATAACTTATCCTTACCATACATAATCATATCTATGAATTTTTTTTATAGGGATCTAGTAACGATCTCAATAGAAACAAAGCTTGATCCTCATTCTCAATATCGATATCTATGTTCTCTGAGTCCATTATAATTGATTTAAAATTATCTAAGTGTTCAGTTATGGACATAGGTTCTTTCAATCTGAAATCATACAAACGCTTCTTCAAGTATACTCAGTTTACTACTGATTTCTTTGAGTAAAGATCTCTTAGCTTCGTCCATGCGCAGGCATCAGTCTTCTCACCACTAATCTCGCGAAGCACATTGTCTTTCACACTCATTAAAATCCACCACAAAACCCTTTTCTTGAAGATCTTGCTTCTCCTCTTCTTTCATCTCTTATGGTAACTTATTCTCCCCAGCCTTCCACAGCCCTTGAAGTACCAATGAAAATTTTAGTTTAATCTTCTACAACGCACAACAAATTTTTCAATCATGTATTTTGTTGCTGTAGACGCCATTGTGAAACCCTAATTGCAAAAGGCCCTAATTTAACCACGTGGCTCTGATACCAATTTTGTTATTAAATCACTATGAAATTATCACAAAATGTCTCAAGCATAGAACATATGAAAATGATAGACTGAAATGAATACTAAAAAAAACCGTACGTGAAGAAGACACAAAAGCGAATTCATAGCATGATAAGATTACAACAAAAAACGTTAGTAATAGTTATGAATGAAATGAGAAGCTGGATCCATTGGTGGTAGCCCGAGTAGTATTGAATACTAAAATCTTAACTTTGGCAATTAAGATTCAGAGAAAGCTACTGGAAATGATGAAAAAATTATTCAAGATGGTGCATATGCCTCTTAAGCTGAAGGAAAAGTCTTAAATTTGTAGATCATCAGTGGGAAACGAGAAAGAAGAAGACGATACTGACAGTCAGACGTATATGTATTATTAGCGGAATATTACCAACTAATGTAACCTCCCATTCGATAGTCAAACAAAGACGGTTGTAACAGAGCAAGAGTCAACTGGCTAGAGCAGCAAACACCTAGTCTGTAAGAAAAAAGAGAGACAAACCCATGGGTCCAAGAAACAAATGGGAAACACCGAGAGAATAATTCCATCGATGATCAATTATCCCATAAGCATGAGAACAAAGTTAAAAAGCCTTCGATGACCCAAAAAATCCCTCATCCAAAAATTGATCAAAACGAACAACAATACCAACAGGTTCCCCCACACTTCGGCTCGAGTCCACTGGAGATCAATCGAAGATGATATCATAAAAACCATCAGGCCCCGACAGCTCAATCAGTACTTAATCTTAGAAACTTTCAATACTCGAGGTCTTCCGTACAGCCGCCATACCAATCATACTACCTAGCTACTACTTTGGATTATCCGAATACGTCGTCGGGTTTTCTACCAACTTCATATGGATTCAACAACAACAAATCCTTATGGGAATCCACTAACCTATATGAGCTAACAAGATCTGCAAGAATGGAGTCCTAAAATGCCGCCAACATAGGACATTATCCCCCCAACAATCATGCGGCCTCTCAACACAACAATAGAGCTTTGACAAACAAGAGAATGAGGTTTGACTAGCACTACATTGACAAATGAGAGGTAAATATATCTAAAACTAGTATATTTTGTTATCTCTATGATGAACTTGCGTAAGCTGAGTCCCCTATTGCCTTGTAAATATAACAAGAATTACTAGCACTATATTTTAACACTCACAAGATAAATAAGTTTAATGGAAAGAGTAATCCAGACAACAACTTGGAAAATATCCGGTGTGAAAAGACCAGGTGTCTAAAAACAAATGATATTATGAAATGCAAGTCTTTCATCTTGATGCTAAAAGGTTAGACTGTGATATGGTTCAATATCTTGCCGACATGTAGCATCTAAAGTTCCAACATGCTATGGACAACCTTCCACAATCATTACATCGGCTCAAATCCATAAAAATGATGCATATTACATTATAAATATTAAGAAAAAATAAAATGAGTTCTTACAGGCGTACACGAAAATATTTGTGGAGACCAAAGATGAGTTGCTAGATTTCTTGGATAATATAGCTTGCTTTGCATACTGGTAGGGAATATTACCAATGCCTTTTTCCAAATCTATCACGAAAAAGAAGTTCCACATCTTTAGTGATTTATTAGCGCGAGTTTAATTTCATATTAAGTTGGATGAGATGAAATATGAAAGATCGGAGAATTACATGACTACTCAACGGCTCATCCAAAAAACGAGTTGCTATTACTCGATTAAGAGCCATTTTCATAGCGTAGGTCAGTTTTAAATCTAACAATGAATTCACCAAACAAATTAATTATGAAGACTAACCAAAGACAAGATATTCCAACTAAAGAAGCGATAAAAAACATCTACAAGAATACAACAACATGTACAATAATTGCGATAGTGGTCGAAGATCCGAACTCTCTTCACATGTTCCGTTTACCGAGTTAGCAGAACATCTAATTATAATATACTCAAAGACAAAGGATGTAATCTGATATCAAAGGCCGTAGATGATCAAGGATACAAGGGAGACCAAAGTTACATGTAAGTCCCATCATGATGTCGGTTATTATATGAATGACTATTGAGCTTTCAATTCATATAGGCTATGATGACACTCGAAAAATAGTAAGATTTTCTTTTTATGATTTATGATAAACCCAGTGCTTATGATGTTATCATGGGAAAAATATGGATACATAAGATGGAAACTACATCTTGTACTTTCAGGAAATGTTTAAAATATCATGTATGGAGTTTAGTCCGTATTCTCAGAGGAAGTCAGAGATCATGCAAAAAGCTGTTATACGATTTTGTTAGACTCTAATAAATCGATGCAATAACAATTAAATGAAGTAAAAGAGGATCATTAACGAAATAGGAATAATTATTGTGGAAAAAAAGTTGATGATCCAATGAAGTCCAGTGCGAAGATTCATTGAGTGAGACAATCTAGGAAGTGATAAGGGGTGCTCAGATAGTGAAAATCTTAAAGTGTTTTGCATCCGATTCCAAGTTGGTAGAATTTTTAAAAATAAATTTTGATATTTTTGCTTCGACTGCTAGTGATGTTTCAAGGGTCGGATCATCCGTTATTTTCCAGAAACGCTAGATACAGAAACAATAATTCAATAACACTTACATTATTGTTAAACTCACCAAATAGGACTATAGACTAAATTTAGAACAATAATATCAAAAGACAGAAGATTGAAACTTTGCGTTTGATGAAGCTGAACAAAAAAGAATATTTTTAGAAATTTGAAGCATCGACTATCCATATTTTGCCTTTCAACGATGGTTTAGCCTACAAAACGATCTTTTCAAACATGGTTTTGTTTGATTTCTTCATAATACAATAATAAACAGCAAAAAAGAATTTACAAACAACTTTTACATAAGTAAATTCAAAAATATGTCTTTTGGTTATTATTTGATCAATCAAGAGATAAAAATGGATAAAGTCTTGTAAAGAAACTTTTAAATTTTAATAGAACTTGAAAAGTTATAAAAAATCGAAACTTAACCTTTTACTTCTATAATAATATTTTTTTGGTGGAGATATAACACATGCTTTTGGAACGAGTTATTTTTAAATCGATGAACAACATGTAATGCACATTTTGTGTAACATGACAAAAAAATTTCTTACCAATGAATAATTTGACAGGACATATTTTTTCAATTGTAGTAGGACAATGTTTTTTAGTCGATAAACAACATGACATAATAGATTTTCTAAATAGATGAACAACATAGACTGACAAATTTTCTCAGTCGTGGCAGAAAATTGTTTAAAAAAATAATATGGTGTGACATATTATATTAAAACAACGCGACATGAAAAATTTGTTAATAACAACATAGGAGGATAAAAAGAATTAGTATATGAACAAGATTAACATGAAAAAGTTTCCATAAACAACGTGTGATGACTGAATTAGTTCATGACAACCATGCTTATGATAAGGTAGTGTTAGAGTTGGTTAATATATTAACAAGGGTAAAGAGAATCTAATCAACGACCAAGATTTATGATTTGATGAGAAATAATTGATGGGGATATACAAAGTGAAGGGTCACTGATTTTCTTGTTCAGGTTAGAAACAAAGAGTTAAGAAAATTAGGAGAAATTGAGCAAATTGTTCTGATTTTATTATTATTATTATTAAGAACCAAAACCTGTAACAACCAGACCAAACAAGGTTATTCTGATATATTATAATGCAACATGGTGGGTTGATGATTATCTGGTATCCTTGTAACTACTTCCATCGAGCCCTATTGTCTTCATCATTCAAGGACACTGTTGAAAATCACTTAAAACTATATCAAGAGCAATAACCTCTTCTTTTCCAAAGACTCATATCGTGTTGTTAGAATAAAGGAATAAAAACTAGAAAATTGAAACCGATATGTATATTTTCCTTCATTTTTGTTTAAATATTTATTAGAGGATTAACCATTTAGCATAGTTTAGTGTATGAGGATCTAATGATTTATTTAAAAATTTGCATCATAGCCAACTGATCCATCCATGATTTAAAGTCAAACACCTCTCAACTGAGTCTCCTAAAATCCCAATCTGTTAATTAATTCAGTTTGGAATAAAATCTTCAATTTATTTTGTGATTCTAAAATCGAAACACATTCTAGGGGTTAGAAAATGTAGTATGCATGGTTAGGGCCTGATTGATGTAATCGAGCACGTAATTGGATATATATAATAAATGATAAAAAAAGGAAGCTTAACTTTGGGTGGACATATCGAGTGTGCAAAAATAATATGGGTGTCTGACTTTGCAAGACCATTACTTTGCGTTCGTATCTCTAAATCTGATGATTTTTTTATTCAACATAAAATTAAAATATATACATAATGAGTCTGTTATGATTTTAAATACCTTAGTTCTTCGGTACAAGAATTTTAATATATGTAGTGTATGGCATTCATACCGAACATAAACCAATTCAACTTATTTATTTAGATAATATGTGTTTGTCTGAGTGTTTGTTTTTTGCAAATAATTTCTTCATACCTATATCAAATCAATTCAGTTATTAATAATTTTTTATATTTATTTATATGTTTCTCAATTCAGTATGTTAAGCATGTTAATCTAAAGCATTGTTTATCTTTCTAAAATCTAGCTTCTAAGACACTTTAGACCTAATAACACCTCAGATAACTCTAGAACCATCAGATACCATTCTATCTTATGTATATCTTGAGTGAGAGATCGTCAATCCAATGCTTTAGTTATTGGTCTCTTAATTTCTAATAAATATTATGGTCAATTTTAGTGGAAAGTACATCTAACTATACAAATTATCAATTATATGATGGGTTGATTCAATAGAAAATAGAGCTAATGAGTTGAATTCAAAATCTATTATTAATTTCATAGATTTTTATTAATTTAGGAATTCAAATACCTAAATTTAAATATAATTCCATAAGATCACAAAGTGTTGAATTCATATTATTTAGAAACCTGGATCAAGAACTTTATCTCTTATCTTGTCTAATCCTTCTCCAGTATTCTTGTTGTTATATCCTTCCAACGATATTGTCTCCAGACTTCAAGAATAGTATTATAAACAACTTAAAAACCGAAGAAAGAGCTATAACATGTTTTTCTCCAAGTAATTAGATCGTGTTGTCTTCAATTGTTAATAGTGAGGAGTCAAAAGTAAAATATACAAATTGGTTTATATATTTTCCTTTTTTTTATTTGGCTCTTTATGATAGATTAGTTATTGGGCATAGTTTAGGGTCTGATACCTTATTGATTTATTTAACAATAAACCAAAACGTTAAAATTAAAGTCACAACAGATAAAGAAAAAAAATGGAAACTTATCCTTACATTGATACACGTGAAATGTTTATGTGAAAACTAGGAAAACAAACAAAATTTAATTTGTATATACTTGATTTGAGTATCCATAATATATTTTTAGAGATAGAGCTACAATTATCTTCTTAATAAACAATACAAATGTATATAGATAAGTGAGAGAACTAGGTTTATTGATTAGAACATTGTATCTTACAATGAGCTAATAGATCATAGTATAGAGTGTGACTATGGTTTTTTACATAATAACCTAATCGTCTAGTGGACTAAACAATTAACGGGCTATAATTCTAACACCATCCATCAAACTCGCAATAAGACATTAATAAGCATTAAGATTTTATCAAAGAGAAAACAAAACTCAGATGTAGACTAAACCTCCGTGAATATATCAATATGAAAAATTGATTGAATATATGGAAGTGAGATGATATCTAGCTAAAGATGATGACAAGTAAAATGACAATCAATTTTAATGTGCTTCGTCCTCTCATAAAATTCTTACCAATATGCATGACACTTTTATTATCACAATGTAAGAAAGCGGGACAAGTAATTTTAACCCCATATCTTTAAAAGAAATGTTATTAAACAATCTCACATGCAGTCAAGGTCATAACACAATACTTAATCTCCGTAGAAGATATATAATTTTTTTTGTTTTGCTCTACTATAAGATTAATGAATATAAAAAACATAGAAACTAGGAGTGGATTTTTTTTATCACAGTGCCGATATTCCAATTAGCATAACTACAGACATGCAACTCGAGTGGAGATTTCGGACGAAACAAAAGGCTCTGGAGCTGAGTTCCATAAAGATATCTCAAGATATAAAGAACAAATCCCCAGTGGACAGAAGTAGGAGTAGTAACTAACTCACTAGCCACATGAATAATATGAGCTATATCTGATCGAGTAACTGTAAGATAAACCTAGCTCCATATAAGAGTATGATATAAAGCCGAGTCAGATAAAAGGATAACATAAGTAATAAAATAATGACGAGATAAGTATATGTCATCATGTGCCATCAAAACAATGACATATTTTATGAGACTGACCACCTCAACATCTAAAACATATCTGTGAGATTAAAGAATGATATCTTTTTTGTTCAATATCATAACCTAGAAAACTACATAGTTGTTTTAGATGACAAATTCTCTTGTTTGACACGAGGATGAAAGATAAAATACTTACATTCAGATACTATTAAATAGTAATAATTTGGTATATGTTTTTTGAAAAAAAAAACATCCATGAATTCTTTGCAATAGGTATATGATTAATCATATATACACCAGTCAGAAGTCCTTCTACCTAAAAAGTAATAGGAACTTCACAAGATAAAAATAAGGAACGAGCAGTCTCAATAAGGTGACGTTATTTCCTTTCTGCAACGTGATTCTGCTGAGGGATATCAATACAAGATGGCCGGTGTATTGTACCATCGGATGCAAATAGCTGATAGAAATTATTGGGAGTATATTTCCCCCCCCCCCCCCCCCCCCCCGCCTTGGAGCATTTTATCTCAATGGAATGTTGAGTCTTAACAAATAGGCTAAAGTTTCTATACATTCCAAGAAAATCATTCATTTAATAAGATAATCCTAAACGAGTATAATTATCCATAAAATTATACATAATAGACCAAACCATCATTTGTGGAAACATTAGATGAATCTCATATATTAGAATGAATAATATCCAAAAGAGCAACAAAACAAGTGATACTTCTATTAAAAGGTAAAGCATAATATTTTTTTAGTTTACAACCACTACAATAAGATATATTACAAGTGTTCAAATGACTCAAAAAACTTAATAAGACTAATAATTCTAAACGTGACGCATATACATGTCTTAAACGGGAATACCAAAAATAAAATTCAGAAGAGAAACAACTCAAACAAAACAAAGACATATCAACACAAGAGACAAATAATATTAGTCATTTTGATTTCTTCAAAAACATAGAGTCCCCCCATTCATTCTACGCATATCCTAATCACTCTCTTAGTACGTTGAACTTATATAATACAAGCGAATAAGAAAAAAATCTCAAATGACCATATTTACACAATTGACTAACCAAAAAAGATTCACAACAACATTAAGAATAAAGTAAACATCTTTGATCGATGTAGTAGGGGGTTACATTAGATCCAGTACGTCTACACATATTTATTTAGCACCGACATACAAAACAAATATCACTGAAATAGAATACAACAAAACAAAATTTGTGCATTCCCCAATCGAACCCGAGTCGATACTTGATACTCAAACTTAAATGTATTATTGTCCATGAATATGATGTGCAATTCATTATAAATTTTGGCCCCCGCTATGATGATAATACTCACTCTCACAAACCCAAATCGAACCCGGGTCTCAATTTTCTTATCCATGAATTTCAGAGTTCATGAAACATTTGTAATGTATCCCAGGCCTTTCGATGTCCAAAGCTCTTGGGAAAGATAAAAAATCTTAGCTTATACTGCGAGTTATTTGCAAAAAGTTCCATTGGCTCATATTTCTTCATAACCATAAGGAATCCACTAGAATACCACCGAGTTTTTTCCAACCATATCGTAACATGTTCCTCAGTGCAAAAGTTGAATAAAATACACCGTTTGGGTTTGCCATATAATATTCAAGGAGAAACACACCCCACATGCTTTTAGTATTTCCCTTAACTTGATTAACATATGGTTTTTACACAAGAAAATAACCGGAAAACACTTGCATAAAATTTTTCAAAATTGTCATTGATAACATCTGAAAAAACAAGAGCCTCATGGCAAATAACATTTTGCCAGACATGACAAAGAGATGTAAAATATAGCTAATATAACTAGGTTATTAGGTAAATATGAAGTGTATCTCGAGAAAGTGAAGTAGGATTTTGGCCTAGCAAGGGTTGGCCTAATCCCTAACATAGCCAATCATATTTTTGTATGCAGCTAAATGGATGTTGAGATGAATCACCCAAGATAGATGGGTTTTTAGTATTATTCAACCGTGCGAAAACATATTATCAAGCTTAGGCACCGAAACAACCATGTGGCCTAAAACTTGTTCTAGTTCAAAAGATAACAAAAAAAAACAACATAGGTAGGTTCTCACCTATACTATACCCATCGGTATTGGAGTTAAAAACAAGCCTACAACAAAACAAAATTTGTCTAGAAAATTAATTGAGAAAAGATTTGCTACCATAGACTCCTTAAACACTAGAAGACGAGCTACTTTATCGTTTATATTTCTTAGCGCTTCCATAACCGATTTTTTTTACCATGCACAAGCTTCAACACGTTAAACAGAGATGACGTTATTCCTCCATCATGCCTCCAGCCGTAAATAGACTAAGGATGAACTTTAAGCTCTCATCCTCAGTTACCGACCTCTTATCAATATCTTTAATCACTGTCCCGGCATTGAAACCCTTGTTTAGGGGAAAAACACCAGCCACAACCAGTTTAACAATCTTCAGTGATGGATCATTAGAAGCTTCCGTAATTAACATTAAAAAAATAATACAACAATCATACGTACACAAGATGAACCCTTTAGGTGACTTTTATTTACACATAAAAACCTAAAAAATATAATACTTCAAACAAACCGTTTGTTTTCTAAACCTATTTGGGGATATATTTTGTGCCACCTACAATACTTTACAAATAATAAAAAGATACCAAACTTCAATTTTTAAACCTGTCGGTTCGCAAGAGAAATAAATAATTTTTTTTAATAAAAAAACTAAAGATATTTTGATTTAAGGTTAAACTAAAGAACACTTAACCACCTTCTCTTATAATATTATATGCCATAATATTATTTGTGTCACGTTTTTATGACAAAAAGACAAGTATGAACAAAAACACGAAATAAAAAAAAATTATATAAAAATTATGGTTGTGCGTAGTATATGCCATAATATTATTTGTGTCACGAGATATGTTCATATTTTTATATCACCAAACCTTTTTATATTCAAAAGATTGTGTGAAATGAGATAAATATATAGAAAATCATAAAATCTGATTCCGCTCTTTTTCGTTGAAGTAGACACCATCCTTTTAAATAAACTATTAGCCACGAGCCTAGCACAATGATACCACTGTTAAACCGATGGTTTTCAACCTGCACCAATTGTTCGGAGATGTGAGCCGATGATGTAGGGGATGAAATGGCAAGGCCAGTTCCCGAGCCCCTACAAAGTTTGATAGAGAGGGAGTGAGGGAGAATCTATATGGGAATGAGAGAGTAACAAAAATATTAGATATAAAGAACAAGTAAACTTGTACTTCTGCTGGTGTGTTGATTCTTTCAGGTATTGATTGTAAAGTAGGAAATAAAATTTCAGCCTTTGAGTTGTATTATTATGCATATCACTAGTACACACCATTTTTACAATTTCCCACTACATCTTTGTATTCTGAATCATAATCCACAATAATCCGCGAGATAAAACATTATAGTAATTTATCCTCACTATGAATGTGAGTAACATTACAATGTCAATGAGCAATATGTTACATCAAAGGCCATAAATACTAAATAGAAGACTCGGCATATACTTAGGCAATTCTTTTTTTTGAGTTTTCACCACAATTTTCGAGTCATTTTCTCTATAAAATCCGCAAACTTATGCAAGGGTCTTTCAAGCAACCTAGTCAATTTTGGTGCAACAGCTGACAAAACCGATGTAATCACAATCGCGTAAGTCTTCACACTATCAGGTGCTATACTTGTCATTGCAGTATTATAAGAGAAGTACATAGCAAGCATACAAACCTGAAGACCGAACTGCAAAGGAAAGTTCTCAGTAAGTATATTAATCATAGAAAGTGAGACTGTAAACCCAACCGAGTTAAAAAGCACAAAAAGGGTGAACACGATTCCATTATTAGTTCCCATTATAGACCACCCGGCTTGGTGTACTGAACTGTCCTGCCAAGTCCCACTTGGTGGACTAAGCCCGGCTTGAAACGTTGCTGTTGCCACTAACGAAGCGACTACGAGTAAAGCAGTCCGAGCTCCATTTGGTGAATCTCTTCCTTTCTTGAACTTGAAGAAATTGATGAGTTCTTTTTCTGATTGGTTCGCGAGGATGCAAGTGGATCCGTTTGCAGGAGATGCGGTGGCTATATTATTTGACGTTGTTGCTCCGCCCTTTTTAACGATCTCTTGAATTTCGCGGTCACCAGCTTCGCTTGGGAACATTCGAAGTAAATCTAAGGCGGTGAGACCATTTTTGTTGGTGGTGTTTATTTCTAGAGATCCTAAATGAGTTTCATCCCCAACTAACAATTCTATTAAAATAGAGAGCATTATATTTTAACTTTTTTATATATTAAAATAGAGAAATACTTTCTCATTTGTCTGATACCAAATTAATACCATAGAATAAGAAGGTATCATAACGCAACCAAATCTAGCAAATTCATAATATTGTTGCCCAAATCTAGCAATGTCAAACATATCTAGCAATGCAGTGGTAGCCACAATGTAGCAATGAGTTACATATAGAAATCGATTTATCATTAATCAACCGACTCTAGCAACGTGTTACATGCAAAATCGCAATTGTAACACGCAAAATCGCAATTTTAAAATTTGTCTTATATAACAGTGTTCTAACAATCTAGAAAATACTTTAAACTCGCAAAGTCTAACACCAGTCTAGCAACTACTATAAAGAATGATCAACGATGGTCAAATTTAAACTTAGTCGGTAATCACATTATCGATTCGATACACAATCTAGCAATATCAGCAAACCAATGAATTAAGATGCATTATCTAGTAATATATACAACGATAAATCGTAATGATGTTCAAGAAGTTAGTAGAGTATCTAACAAGGTATATATGGTATCAAAATCGCAATATCAAACTCCAAAACATAAATCGCATCCTCTCCAATCAACCTCACAACCTACTATTGAATCTGTTCAATTTGTACCTAGACTAACGAAAATTGTAAAAGATCCTGATTATACAATAAATACATCTGTAGACAAGCTTAAAACTCATTTGAGGTTATAGATCAACTTAAACACTTCGAAATCGTGATGTTACGACTTCAAAGTTTAGTTTTTTAATAAATAAAACAACAACAAAAAACTTGATGTATCACCATACCTGAGAACCTGAACTTCGAAGTAACTAACAGTAAGTTATAAATCGCAATAAAAACTTCATAAATTAGTTGTTGAAATCTCGTCTGGTAATCCACTCCAATGAAACTGCATGAACCAGTAGTTTGACGTATAACAGTCGAACGGAAAAAAAGAGGTGGTGGTTGACGTCGGTTTGACATAGGCCTCGCTGGAAAAATTAGATTAACATAACAAACGTTGATGATGGTAGGTGTCGGTGGGTGACGGGATCGATCGGTGGTAGCCGGGTGGTTGACTGGTGGTTGCCGATAAGTTAAGTAGTCGTCATCAAAGATGACATATGAGTTTTGAATTTTTGAAAAGTAGCTTCTCTCTTTGAAAAACGAGTCTTTCTTTAGATTAAAAGAGAAGGGATTGGTTAGACATTCAAAATTAAAAAAAATTCACCGATGAAAATATCATCATTTTCCTAGAAAATGCTTTATATACTGGGTTGAGGATAGTTAGGGTATTACAAAAATAGGTTTTAAAGGGGAATTATTTTAATGAGATGAGTATTAAGTAAGTATAAACCCATTTTCGGGTACAAAATAACAATAGGTTTGGTGAGTAGATATTTAAGGTGTCATTTGTCATTAAAAAATAGTTAGGTACAGATCATCCAGAGTATTATATTACAACTTTTTTATGTTAAGAAATTAACCGACCAATTTGTAGTACAAAAAAATATTTCCTCTCTCTAGTGATGATTTATAAAATAGATAAAACTAAGTTTAAATGTAATTAGAAATTGACTATGTAGATTTGTACGGAGATATATTTAGTTTTAAAACAAATAAGAATAAGGTTAAAGGTTAAATAGGTAACTCAAAAAGTAATTGTGAAAGTATTTTTTTTTGAGGTTTTTAGGATGGTAAAAAGAGTTGTGAGGAGGTTGAAAAAAGAAGATGATTGAAGATGTTTCAAAGATTTTGTTAGTGAAAAATATATAATTTTAATATAAATTTTCGAATAGAGGAGGCATAAAACTAGTAAGAGAATATTATTGCTCAAGAATAAAGTGATTTTCTAGATGAGAATTTTTGGATTTATAGATATATATATTTGGACCAATATTTTTATGAGTTTTGGTTTAAGTCTCTTTTTGTACGCATGGATCTTATGATTTCAACACTCAAGTCTAAGTTTCAGCTAAATTCCTTATGTTATAAATATAAAACTAAAATAGGTTTTAACATATACATGGTATATCCTTATCAATAGTCACCATAGTCCTTGCGATAGAATCAATGAAAGACTATAATGTTAAAACATTTTTATTTGATTGAGACATTTGCTATCTTCATCTATTGTAGTTTTACCGAGCCTATTTATTTTGAAACCTTGAGGCTAAAAATATCTCTCAACTGATTGTTTGTCGAGCCAAACTACTGAGCCAATTATGGTTGTACTCATGAGAGTCTTGAGGTCTGTCGGTCTTATACTTGTCTTATTAAAAATCATTTATCGATCAAACCTCGATTGAGAACAAAATACTATAGTTTGTTAAAGGGAAAAAAATTACAAGTATAAGTATCGCTTCTTCTATTTTTTATTTACTAGTAGTTGGTTATCTCAAAGCATCATATTAGAATTTGTAAAGGTTAAAGGAGAAAAGTTTTGGAAAAAATCAGATTGCGAGTGTAAGTATAAGAGTAGGTGGCAATCCTTTGAAAGTATGAAGGAAAAACTAACAAAAGAAGCTAAGTTGTGAAGAATGACGCTTCATGTATCAACGTAGAAAGGAATTTATTTTATGTTTCCACAATATCAGTGAGACTTTTCTTTTATTTATGTTCTTGTTTTACTGCAACTTTTTATTTTGAGATACCTGATGAAAATGTTGAGTTTCATGCTTCTGGGTAAGTGAAGAGTCCCTTCAAACGTGTTGCAAACGTGAAAAGTTGTTAATATTTTTTTTCACGTGTTATACATCTTCGAATTATGTTGGATGTAATTATACCATAATCATTAATCTGCAGAACAATGTCAATCTCTAATTTAAAAAACATCAAGGGTTGTGATTGACTTTACCCCATTATTCAAATACTATTTTTTCATTTTTTTATAATTTTCACCATTTCCATTCACTTAAGGTTTCCACTTTTCGTTTCCCTTTTCTTCTTTTTACCTAAGTATTCATACTTTAAACTATTCCTTCATTTTTATTTCATAAAACTTGTTGCATTTCACCTCTTTTGTTACAAAAGAGCTATAAGAATGAAGTTGTGTACCCGAAAAAATATGTATAACAATATGATAATCAAAATAAAAGTATAAATGATTCTTTTTGGAAAGTTTCTTTAAGTGACTTATACATAAATGGTGATCTTGTAAATGATTTTTAAAGTCTCGCAATCCTTGAATTCCTATACTAATCATGTTCTTAAGGTTAATCATTTGCAAGTAATACTCTCTTTTCCTAAAACAATTCTCATATTCATGCACGTTTGGGTATGTTGGTCATCACGATAAAAACATTCATTTTAGTACCCCATTAACCACCATACAAGATACGAATTTCTCTACTCAAGCCACAGTGAAGGTTAAAGGACCACGTAAGATTGCTAATATGAATGACCAATTTGTGAGGATATATCTGTAGAGACTTACCGCTTGGTGAATGAGAAAGTTACATGTAATAAGAAAACAAATTATTTGAGAAAATATGAACAAAGACTTTACAATGGTGTTAAAATGTAATTTTTAAAATAGATAAAACCTCATGTTAATGCTTTCGTTGAATATTTAATTATCTTTATTTTTATTTTTCATGTCGGGCTTGAGTTCTCTCTTAGTAGATGATATTTCCAGATATATCCGGACCCTAATCTTACTACCAGAATAAGTCGTAATAGTATATAAAGAGAAACACTAGATTCTAGAGAGAGTAGTGAAAAGTAGTTTATAACAATTGGTTACATACCTCCATAAAGGGAATCTTTCCTTATATAATTGTGGTAGTGGACCCTGTCCCACATGGGTGACCTACTTTATTCTATTTCTATCATTCTTTATTCTAACTCTGCTCATTCTTTTATTATTTACAAGATAAGTCTTTATTATTTCTTAATCTATTATTCTTATTACAAACTATTATGTCAATATTATAACATCATTGTGTTATACCGACCCAACATGGTTCAGTTAATTTATTCCCTTATCAGTAGCTCTCCATTCCTTGTGAGAGAATAAGCGAGGACTATAAAGCTCTTGGGTCGGGCTGCCACTAGTTCGATTCTCATAAATTAAGGGTCGGTGTAACAAAGTATTGAGTCGTTCAGTCCCTTAAGATGACTTTTTCCAATGCAAACAAATCGATCGCCAAGGGCCGGGAATTTGTGATGTCAACAATGTGATCGCTATAGGTCGAGAATTCTAACGCAAAAAATTTGATCGCCATTGGTCGGGAACTTCTGATGCCAAAAATTTGACCGCCATAGGTCGGGAATTCTTGATGCCAACAATTTGTTCGCTATAGGTTGGGAATTTCTGATGCCAACTTAAAGATGTTTTTCCAAACCACATTTACGACATTGATCTGCATATTATAATCTAAGCCATCCTAGAGTGTATGACCACTCTTCGCCCTCGAGGTCCTTTCAAATCGAACAGTCGGACACGCTCACTATTGATGAGTCAATAATTATTGGGAGAATATATTTGGGATCTTGAGTCAGATGTGACTAGAGAGAGAAAGTGTAGAGAGATAAAGGGGGGATTAGTGAAAGTAATATTCAATAACTTTTTAGGCAAGTGGGTCACCCTTTTATAGTAAAATAAGGAGGACCCATTTAAGCTCTTAGTGGGCCGTTCATCACATATCAATGAGGCCCCTCTACTATTTTTATCTTTGCACATTGGTCCTCGAAGGACTTTGAATACTCTATTAATTACGTCAAATACTATTTATTGTGTTTTTACCCCTATCACTTGGATCGGCGAATTCCGCCCTCATCAGTAGCCCCCCAGTCTTCGGGAGCTTCAGGAGCGGAGACTTGTGAAAGCGCTGTTGCCAATCGTCCGACCTCATTTCAAAATTCCGGCTCTGTTAGTTTTTGTTTCCCGATGCTCGGGGCTTCCTCATCGGTCACCTTCCCGCGCCTCTTCTTTCTGTTCTGCTGGGCTTTTAATCCCAGGCCTATCGTGATGGGCCTATCCTTCTTACCGACCGTGGTAGTGACGGCCCAAATCGACGTTGGGTTTGTGATGAGTTGCTTACGTCAGTCCTTGTCAGTCGGCGGTCGGCACGTGTCATTAGATAATGGGTCATTTCTCTGTCAGACTAGGCTCCTAGGGAGACTCTTCGCCTTCTCGCTGTGTTTTCGTCGATTGGTATCGCCCGATCTTTCAACCCTTCCTATAAATACCCCAAGGTCCTTAGTGTCTCTCAGAGGCATTTTAGAGAGAGAAAACGCTGTCCGACCATTTCTAGAGAGAGAGAGAATTCATCCGACCCTTCTTTGTTTTGGTATGCTTGTTGTATGAAACCCGGACGTCCACAGAAAAAACCAACCAAGAAGAAATCCGAGTGGAGTTTTGAAGAGTGGTCTAGCATCGGAGATAGAGCAGAAGAATACCGACGAGCTGGTCTGATCTGGGGGTCTAATTCTAAACCTTTCGTTCCCGCTCCACTTCCTCTGGGGAATTGCTAATCCGCTGGGGAATTCCCGAGTGTGTCGATGTCCGATCCCCGACCCCCGGGGAGACCCCTGTTCACGTCAGACCCAGGGAGATCGTGGTGTTCACTGAATTGTTCAATTGGGGTTTGCGATTCCCCTTAGACCCTGAGATTACGCTCTATTTCCGCACCGTCCAAATCTGTCCGTCGCAGCTGACGCCAAATTCTTGTTATACCCTGATGTCCTGCATCATGGCTTCCCCCCTTTCCGGTCGAGTTATGCCGATGGAGGAGTACATTGCCATGTCGGGTCTGTCCAAATCCCCGAAGTCCCCATTCTTCTACTCCTCTCTTAGCAACAAGTGGAAAATTGTCAACGATTTCTTGGAGGGGGACAAGGGGTGGAAACACCGGTTCGTATTCCTGAGCGAGTGCTGGGAGAACGGGCTTCCATATACTACGGAGAACCCGAGGCAACTGCTGCGGACCTGGTCCATGATGGTACTACCCTTCCCATCATGGTTGTAGGGGGTGAAGGACTAGAGCTTACCGACCATTCACGCAGTGTCGAAGGACTGGTTGCAGGGGGTGAAGAAGGATTACTCGAAAGCTGCCGAGGCCACTTTCGAGGTGCTGAAAAGCTACTCCTGAAAGCACTGGGGTCGGGGCATGCACCGCACCTTCATAGATAAGAACTTGTTCATGAGCAACCTCTGGCGTTGCTCATCCGAGGTTCTTTCCCTTGAACAGCTGCGGGAGCCCCCGAATCTGGATGACATGGTCGCCCGCACTGGTCTTCCCGGTTACATTCTGTATCTGCCCAAACGCAACAAGGCGCCCAGCAAGCATCCAAAGGACGAGGACGAAGAGGGGGAACGGGATGCTGGGACCGAGGTTGTTGGTGAACCGATCAGGGCGGAGGTTCCCGTGGCAGGACAACCGGACGCAGGTCAGAATCCGACCTTGGTGCAAAAAAGGAAAAACCGCGCAGAAAAGGGGGGACCCAAGGTGAAGAAGACCAAAACTTCGACCGAGGGTGCGGAAGTTGTTATTGCGGGGGCGGGTACTTCAGGTCCCGAACTTCTGGATCTGGTTGATGACGTTGGAGACCTTCCGAGGACCGACGTTGTGTCAATTCCAGATGACACTGAGCCCCCCGAGTCTTCAAATCCCGACGCATCCTCGTCAAGTGGCCCAAAATTCCCAGTGCTGACGATGCTTGGTAGCCCGCACCCCTTTCCTCTTCGGAGTACTGATGGTCTAGCTTTATCGCTTTATAACTTGCTGGTGCCGGCAGCGATGAAAGAGCGTCGGGCGAAGGAGCTTGGTCAGCAGTTGGCTTTAGCGGAGACGAAGATTACCAGTCTTATTGCGGAGGCGAGAACTGCCAAGGAGGCCCAGGGGCTGGCGGAAGGTCGGGCTGCCGAAGCGATGACTGCCACGGAGGAGGCGACGAATGCGATGGAGTTGGCAAAGAAAAACTCGGAGGACGCGGTGAAGGTAGCGGAGACGGCGAGAAAAACCGCGGAAGACCGCGCCGCAGCTTTGGCACTGGAGGTCCAAAAGTCGAAATCCTCAAACGTTGCTTACCTCAACCGGTGTAGGCAATGGTCGGAGAAAGAGACTGCGGATGCCAAGGCCGCATACGTGCTGTCACTCCACAACCGCTACCCAGACCTCCGCCTTGGATCGCTGTGGCTAGATGTTCCAGAGAAAGACCGACCCGATGGAGTCGACTGCGGGAAATCCGATGAGGCTGATGAGGAAGAAGAAGATGACGACGTGGATGGGGACGAAGACGGGGACCAGTGACACCGTGCTCCCCGTTTTTTTTTTAAAATTGTGTAACTCTTCGGGGCCATAGGCCCCTCTGTTTATTGTTTTGGGTGAACCTTTCTAACTTTCTTTTTTGGGGGCCACGGGGCCCCCTGTGATTATATATTGAATCTGCTGCTATTTCTTTTCCCACATCGTGACTCTGCGGGTTAAAGTAATATCAAAAAACTTTTCCTAAGGCATCCATGTAGAGCGGTAAAACCGAAGACTCTATAAGGCTCTTTAGATGGATGACATTGAAAGTTTTTCCAGAAGGTCGGGAAAACTATTATGTAGATCGGTAAAACCGAAAAAACTATTTAAGGTTCTGTAGATCGAGTTAAGCTCGAAAGTTTTTCCAGAAGGTCGGGAAAACTATTATGTAGATCGGTAAAACCGAAAAACCTATTTAAGGTTCTATAGATCGAGTTGAGCTCGAAAGTTTTTCCAGAGGGTCGGGAAAACTAATATGTAGATCGGTAAAACCGAAAAACCTATTTAAGGTTCTGTAGATCGAGTTGAGCTCGAAAGTTTTTCCAGAGGGTCGGGAAAACTAATATGTAGATCGGTAAAACCGAAAAACCTATTTAAGGTTCTGTAGATCGAGTTGAGCTCGAAATTTTTTCCAGAGGGTCGGGAAAACGTATATGTAGATCGGTAAAACCGAAAAACCTATTTAAGGTTCTGTAGATCGAGTTGAGCTCGAAAGTTTTTCCAGAGGGTCGGGAAAACTAATATGTAGATCGGTAAAACCGAAAAACCTATTTAAGGTTCTGTAGATCGAGTTGAGCTCGAAAGTTTTTCCAGAGGGTCGGGAAAACTAATATGTAGATCGGTAAAACCGAAAAACCTATTTAAGGTTTTGTAGATCGAGTTGAGCTCGAAAGTTTTTCCAGAGGGTCGGGAAAACTAATATGTAGATCGGTAAAACCGAAAAACCTATTTAAGGTTCTGTAGATCGAGTTGAGCTCGAAAGTTTTTCCAGAGGGCCGGGAAAACTAATATGTAGATCGGTAAAACCGAAAAACCTATTTAAGGTTCTGTAGATCGAGTGATATTAATAGAAACGGACGACGTCCAGCTCGTCAGCTGTCCAAAGTCGCAACGATTTAATATTTGGAAGGCAAAAAACTTTTTGATTAACAAAAACGTGGGTCGGGTTTGGCTGATGCCTCGTTAAAACCTCATCGCGCCACCGAGGTAGGAAAGAGTGTATCCCCGACCGTTTACAAATCTGAACCAAGTGGATCGGAATGCGAAATACAACGTGAATTACAAACTATTCTAGATACAATTTCAAGTGCTCAATATTCCATGGTAGCCTTAAGAAGTGTCCGAGCCGATTCTGCAGGCGGTACGTCCCGCTCTTGATTTTCTCGACAATTTCGTAGGGTCCCTCCCAGGTTGGGGCGAGCTTTCCGAGGCTTTTGTCCTTTGTGTGAAGGAAAACGCGTCGCAGAACCTTATCTCCGACCTTAAACTCCCGACGGCGGACTTTGGCTGTGTATCGACTTCTCATTAAAGTCTGGTAGTGTAAAGAGTTTAAATGGGCGCGATGGCTCTTCTCTTCTATGAGGTCGAGCTCGAGTCGTCGGCTGTCGTCATTCGTCTCCTCTTGATAAGTTCCGACCCTGAAAGAAGGAAAAATAGATTTCGCGGGAGTGACCGCGTCCATACCATACACTAAAGTGTAAGGTGACTCTTGGGTAGCCGTGCGGGGTGTGGTTCGGTAATCCCATAACACTTCTTGCAAGTAGTCTGGCCATTTTCCGGCCTTTCCCTCGAGGTTCTTTCTGAGGCCGTCCAGAATGGTTCGGTTTGTTACTTTGACCTGGCCGTTGGCTTGTGGATGAAAAGGAGCAGAGAAACATTGCCGGATATTATGAGTGGTGCAGAACGCCTTCATCTCCGCACTATCAAACTGTGGCCCGTTGTCCATAGTTAGCCGCTGGGGCACTCCGAACTGGCAACAAATGTTCGTCCAGATGAATTTGACAATATCTTTGGTCTTCGTGGCGGATAGAGGTTCGGCTTCGACCCACTTGGAGAAGTAATCTACTGCCACGACAATCGTCTGCCTTCCCCCCGATGCCGTTGGTAATGGTCCGACGAGGTCGATTCCCCATCGATCAAAAGGCAGCCCTTCGGATATGGATTCTAGGGGAGCTGCGGGTACGTTGATGGCGTTCCCGAACCTTTGACACGTATCACAGGTTTTGACTATGAGTCTTGCGTCTGCCGTTATTGTCGGCCAATAGAATCCCGCGAGAAAAATTCTCCTAATCAGAGCCTTGTATCCGCAATGCGCCGCGCCCTCCCCATCATGTAGTTCAGACAAAATTACTTGGGATTCGTTGAAACCTAAACATCGAAGCAGAGGTCGGCTAAAAGATTTTTTGTACAGCACATCCCCTAAAAGGACGTAGCCCCGTGCTTTGTTGCGCAATTTTCGTGCCGAGGCGGTGTCGTCAGGAAGCCGACCTTTAGCCAAGAAAGAGATAATACCCCGCCGCCAGTCTGAAGTTGCAACCGAAGAGATCTGGCATGCGATTTCAGGTCGGTTATCCAACTCATGTCGTTTAACGATTGACGGGCTTTCTTGCTCTATTACCCATGGATAACTGGTAGAGCAGGAAATCGTTGCCAAAGAATCCGCTGTTGTGTTTTCACTTCGCGGTACATGCTCGTATGTGATTTTGTCAAAAGAAGCGGCCAGAATTCTTAATGCCGCAAGGTACTGTACCAGGTGTTCCTTCCGAGCCTCCGCACTCCCAGAGGCTTGGTTTATTAAAAGTTGGGAGTCGCTTATGAGGCGTACTTGTCTTGCCCCGCACACCTGTACCAACCGTAACCCTGCCAAAGCAGCCTCATATTCAGCTTCATTGTTCGACGTGTGAAAACCAAAACGGATGGCCTGGAGCATGCTCACACCCGAGGGAGTTACAATTTGAACTCCCGCCCTACAACTACTAACGTTTGCTCCCCCATCGGTGCGGACGGTCCATTCGCCCTCTGCAGCCTCTTGTGAAGGCGCTTCCTGTTCGGGTCGTTCTGAGTGAAACTCGACTAAAAAATCGGCCAAGACCTGGCCTTTGATAGCCGTTCGGGGTTCAAATTCAATGTCGAAATCCCCCAATTCTACCGACCACTTGGATATTCTCCCGGACATGTCTGGTCGTTGAAAAACGTATTTTAGCGGAAATGATGTGCGGACGACAATAGGGTGGGCTTGGAAGTATGGGCGCATTTTCCGCGCTGCCGTTACCAGAGCCAGCGCCATTTTTTCCAGTTTTAGGTACCGAGTTTCAGCGTCCAGCAAGCTTTTGCTCACATAGTATACCGCTGTCGGAGCCGGCCCTGATTCGCTGATTAGAGCAGCGCTGACCGCATAATCCGTGACCGCAATGTAGAGGAAAAGGGTCTCCCCCGCAGTCGGCTTGGTGAGGCGGTTTGGGGTCGATAGGTACTCTTTGATCCCTAAAAACGCCTCGGTACACTCAGGAGTCCAAATAAAAATTTTCGCCTGTCGTAGGACCTGAAAAAACGGAGCGCATTTATCAGATGATCGAGAAATGAAACGATTTAGGGCGGCCAGACGCCCGGTCAGGATCTGAACTTCTTTCACACTTCGGGGAGGCGTCATGTCGGCTAGGGCTCGGAGCTGAATAGGGTCTGCTTCGATACCCTTCTCGCTGACGAGGAATCCCAAGAACTTCCCTGACCGGACCCCAAAAGAACATTTTTCCGGGTTTAGCTTAAGGTTTATCCCTCGCAAGTTATCAAAGGTTTCTCTGAGGTCGGCAAGGTGGGCCACATCGGTCCCACTTTTGACCAACATGTCATCAATATACACCTCCATATTCCTCTCGATCTGACCTTCGAATGTTCTGTTGACTAATCTTTGGTATGTCGCGCCCGCATTCTTCAGTCCGAAGGGCATTACCTTGTAATAGTATAACCCCCGACCCGTGATGAACGTGGTATTCACCTGGTCTGCGGAGTGTAGCTTAATTTGATTGTAACCGGCATAGGCGTCCATAAACGACAGTAACTTGTTACCCGACGTCGAGTCCACCAGTTGATCGATCCTCGGCATTGGGAAAGGATCCTTCGGGCACGCCCGATTAAGATCGGTAAAGTCTACACACAACCTCTATTTCCCGCTTTTCTTTTTGACGAGAACGGGGTTAGAAATCCATAAGGGGTACTTTGCTTCCTCGATATGTCTGATGCTGGTCATTCTCTCAACTTCCCGCAGAATTACATCTGCCTTTTCGGGGGAAAAAGCCCGACGCTTTTGAACGATCGGTCTGACATTCCTGTTTATCGTCAACTTGTTAATCGCGAAGGATTCCGGTACTCCCGTGACGTCCCCGGAGCACCACGCAAACAAGTCAAGGTTCTCCCGGAGGAGGATCAATAACTGTTCCCTTAGGATCGGTAAAAGGTTTACCCCGACTCGCAGATATTTTCTAGCTGCAAAATGATGCAGCTCACATTCTTCGTCTATTGTCAAAAGACTTGGGGCCTCCCGGGGGTCGTCCACCGGCTGCGAACCCGGGGAGTTCCCCCTTAATTGCTATGCTTGAGCTGGAAACATCTCTTGGTCTTTCTTTGGTGCTAACGCAGCTCGGTAACATTCCCGCGCCGCTTTCTGGCTGCTCCGTACTACTCCGACGTTGTTTCCAACCACGTACTTCACACACTGATGGACTGTAGAAGTCACCGCATGCATGCGCGATATCCAAGATCGTCCAAGAATGGCGTTGTGCGAGGCCGGCGCGTCCACTACCACAAACAGAACCGTGACCTCCTTTTTAAATGGGCCGCGGCCTAACTGTACCACGCCCTCGAACTCTCCTACAACGTCGGCTGTCGACCCCGTAAACCCGACGATGGTGCGATCAGATCGCTCAATCAATGGCCATGTTCGGAACTTGGCAAACGCGAAGATGATATTGGCCGAACTCCCGGTATCTACCAGGATGCGCCGAACCTCCTCTCCCGCGATCGCTGCCCTGATCACAATGGCATCCTCGTGAGGCCCGGCTAAGTCCCTCATGTCGTCATCATCGAAATGCAAAATTGGCGAGGGGGCGCTTCTGGTTTGGAAGCAAGTTCTGGCTTCCAGCTGGGTGGTTAAGTTGACGATGTGCCTCTTCCTAGAAGAATTTGTTATTCCCGCCATTGAATCCCCCCCGAAGATGGTTAAGGATTCAAAAAGATTACGAAGGCCTTGCACTTTACCGATGTTCTCCTCTACTTCTTCCTCAACGACTCCGATAATGTTGTGGTTAGCCCCTGGGTCGTCGTAGTGCAGGATCGAGGAAGAGACACTTCTGGTTTTGAAGCAAGTTCGGGTCTCCAACCGAGTGGGTTGGTTGACAACTTTCCCTTCCCTGGATGAGCGCGTGGCTCCCGTCGTAGAACCTCCCCCGAAGATTGTTAATGACTCAAAAGTTTCACAAAGGCTACG
Source organism: Limnanthes douglasii subsp. nivea (assembly GCA_036936605.1). Lineage (NCBI taxonomy): Eukaryota > Viridiplantae > Streptophyta > Magnoliopsida > Brassicales > Limnanthaceae > Limnanthes > Limnanthes douglasii. The sequence goes on along the minus strand of JAUPFV010000001.1, from coordinate 272,793,009 downwards.
CACGCTACTGACGCTTTCTTCCGCCTCCTCCTCAATGATCCCGATGATATTGCGATTGGCTTCGGGATCGAGGTATTCAATCGAAACGTCGAAATGGTCGGTCACTTCTGAAATTGTCATGCTCGTCTCTGGCTTTGGTACGATGACCACTTCTTTCGAGGTCGTGGCATGTTGGGCCTTCTTGACATACTCTAACAGGTTCCCATGCTCTATGAGCATCTGTATTTCCTTCTTCAAGGCTATGCAATCCTTCGTGTCATGGCCGACGTCCTCATGGTAACGGCAATAGCGATTATTCCTTTGCTCCCGAGGCGTCGGGATAGGCAAAGGTCTTCGGTACATCCCGCTCTTCTTGGTTTTTTCGTAGATTGATGACACACACTCCGTGAGGTCCGCGAAGTAGGCTGGTCGTATCCATTTGTTGGATATGGGTCGAGAGACCGCCTGCCCAGTTTGTTTTGGCCTTAGACCAGACGGGGTCGGAGATTTAGTTAACACTGGTGTGCCGTCGGACCTTGACATCAGACTACCCCTCAGACGACTCGTCGGGCAAAGAATATCTGTGGCGGGAAAGAGTCCAACGAACGCAAAAGAGTCGATCCCGACGCCTTCGAGGATCCAGGGCAGATCCCCCGCAGTATAAGAAGGGCGGCACTGATAAGCCGACCCCGGTATCCTTTGAGAAGGAAGAAACGCATGCCGCCAGTCGCGGAGAGCGGGAAATATTGCCACCAGTTCCGTGGCAGCCGTCGAATAGCCGGAACCATGAATACAGAACCAGTAGCCAATTCGTCAGCCCGGGAGCCGAGGGGCTCTATGGAGTTAGAACCGAAGGTCTCGGGGGAGGAGCTTTTGAGCTCGGAGTCAACTGGAGGGCCTCCCCGTTGTCCGATGAGATATTAGCGGGACAACTCCCGAGGCGATTTGATATTTCCAAGCTGGAAAAATACGACGGGAAAAAGGATCCAGATAACCATTTGGAGGCTTTCAAGAACTTCATGCTGAGCTTCGACAACGATGACAAGCTCCTGTGTAGAGCCTTTTCTATGACTTTCAAAGATAGGGCTTCTAAATGGTACAACCGGTTGCCGCAGGGTTTCATCCCGAACTTCGGAACTTTCTGGGCGATATTCAGGCAGCACTTCGTGGGAAGTAAGAGTTTCCGCGCCAACGGAGATACTATCATGAATTGTCGGCAGAAGCTGGGGGAGAGCCTCAGAGACTATACCAGGCGGTTTATTGACGCAAAAACCGACCTGGATCATTGTGAAGAGAATGTGGCTCTAACGGCGTTTCGTTTGGGCTTGCTCCCGGGACCGATGAAGCAAGCTGTGACAAAGAAGCAAGCGTTCACTTTTTCCGCGCTGCTGGCACAGATAGAGAAGCAGATATTGATCGAAGAAACAGAAGCGTCTGAATTGGCGGCACAGATCCAACAGAGTGCCCAAGCGTCGGTCGTAATAAAGTAGGGTTCCCGGCCAGATTACGCCAGGTCGGCCCAACCAGTTAGCACGATACACCCGAGCACACCAGTGTTAACTAAATCTCCGACCCCGTCTGGTCTAAGGCCAAAACAAACTGGGCAGGCGGTCTCTCGACCCATATCCAACAAATGGATACGACCAGCCTACTTCGCGGACCTCACGGAGTGTGTGTCATCAATCTACGAAAAAACCAAGAAGAGCGGGATGTACCGAAGACCTTTGCCTATCCCGACGCCTCGGGAGCAAAGGAATAATCGCTATTGCCGTTACCATGAGGACGTCGGCCATGACACGAAGGATTGCATAGCCTTGAAGAAGGAAATACAGATGCTCATAGAGCATGGGAACCTGTTAGAGTATGTCAAGAAGGCCCAACATGCCACGACCTCGAAAGAAGTGGTCATCGTACCAAAGCCAGAGACGACCATGGCAATTTCAGAAGTGACCGACCATTTCGACGTTTCGATTGAATACCTCGATCCCGAAGCCAATCGCAATATCATCGGGATCATTGAGGAGGAGGCGGAAGAAAGCGTCGGTAGCGTGCGTAGCCTTTGTGAAACTTTTGAGTCATTAACAATCTTCGGGGGAGGTTCTACGACGGGAGCCACGCGCTCATCCAGGGAAGGGAAAGTTTTCAACCAACCCACTCGGTTGGAGACCCGAACTTGCTTCAAAACCAGAAGTGTCTCTTCCTCGATCCTGCACTACGACGACCCAGGGGCTAACCACAACATTATCGGAGTCGTTGAGGAAGAAGTAGAGGAGAACATCGGTAAAGTGCAAGGCCTTCGTAATCTTTTTGAATCCTTGACCATCTTCGGGGGGGGATTCAATGGCGGGAATAACACATTCTTCTAGGAAGAGGCACATCGTCAACTTAACCACCCAGCTGGAAGCCAGAACTTGCTTCCAAACCAGAAGCGCCCCCTCGCCAATTTTGCATTTCGATGATGACGACATGAGGGACTTAGCCGGGCCTCACGAGGATGCCATTGTGATCGGGGCAGCGATCGCGGGAGAGGAGGTTCGGCGCATCCTGGTAGATACCAGGAGTTCGGCCAATATCATCTTCGCGTCAACTTTTGCCAAGTTCCGAACACGGCCATTGATTGAGCGATCTGATCGCACCATCGTCGGGTTTACGGGGTCGGCAGCCGACGTTGTAGGAGAGTTCGAGGGCGTGGTACAGTTAGGCCGCGGCCCATTTAAAAAGGAGGTCACGGTTCTGTTTGTGGTAGTGGACGCGCCGGCCTCGGACAACGCCATTCTTGGACGATCTTGGATATCGCGCATGCATGCGGTGACTTCTACAGTCCATCAGTGTGTGAAGTATGTGGTTGGAAACAACATCGGAGTAGTACGGAGCAGCCAGAAAGCGGCGCGGGAATGTTACCGAGCTGCGTTTGCACCAAAGAAAGACCAAGAGATGTTTCCAGCTGAAGCATAGCAATTAAGGGGGAACTCCCCGGGTTCGCAGCCAGTGGACGACCCCCGGGAGGCCCCAAGTCTTTTGACAACAGACGAAGAATGTGAGCTGCATCATTTTGCAGCTGGAAAATATCTGCGGGTCGGGGTAAACCTTTTACTGATCCTAAGGGAACAGTTATTGATCCTCCTCCGGGAGAACCTTGACATGTTTGCGTGGTGCTCCGGGGACGTCACGGGAGTACTGGAATCCTTCGCGATTCACAAGTTGACCATAAACAGGAATGTCAGACCGATCGTTCAAAAGCGTCGGGCTTTTTCCCCCGAAAAGGCAGATGTAATTCTGCGGGAAGTTGAGAGAATGACCAGCATCGGACATATCGAGGAAGCAAAGTACCCCTTATGGATTTCTAACCCCGTTCTCGTCAAAAAGAAAAGCGGGAAATGGAGGATGTGTGTAGACTTTACCGATCTTAATCGGGCGTGCCCGAAGGATCCTTTCCCAATGCCGAGGATCGATCAACTGGTGGACTCGACGTCAGGTAACAAGTTACTGTCGTTTATGGACGCCTATGCCGGTTACAATCAAATTAAGCTACACTCCGCAGACCAGGAGAATACCACGTTCATCACGGGTCGGGGGTTATACTGTTACAAGGTAATGCCCTTCGGACTGAAGAATGCGGGCGCGACATACCAAAGATTAGTCAACAGAACATTCGAAGGTCAGATCGGGAGGAATATGGAGGTGTATATTGATGACATGTTGGTCAAAAGTGGGACCGATGTGACCCACCTTGCCGACCTCAGAGAAACCTTTGATAACTTGCGAGGGATAAACCTTAAAGCTAAACCCGGAAAAATTTTCTTTTGGGGTCCGGTCAGGGAAGTTCTTGGGATTCCTCGTTAGCGAGAAGGGTATCGAAGCAGACCCTATTCAGCTCCGAACCCTAGCCGACATGACGCCTCCCCGAAGTGTGAAAGAAGTTCAGATCCTGACCGGGCGTCTGGCCGCCCTAAATCGTTTCATTTCGCGATCATCTGATAAATGCGCTCCGTTTTTTCAGGTCCTACGACAGGCGAAAATTTTTGTTTGGACTCCTGAGTGTACCGAGGCGTTTTTAGGGATCAAAGAGTACCTATCGACCCTGAACCGCCTCACCAAGCCGACTGCGAGGGAGACCCTTTTCCTCTACATTGCGGTCACGGATTATGCGGTCAGCGCAGCTCTAATCAGCGAATCAGGGCCGATTCCGACAGCGGTATACTATGTGAGCAAAAGCGTGCTGGACGCCGAAACTCGGTACCTAAAACTGGAAAAAAATGGCGCTGGCTCTGGTAACGGCAGCGCGGAAAATGCGCCCATACTTCCAAGCCCACCCTATTGTCGTTCGCACATCATTTCCGCTAAAATACGTTTTTCAACGACCAGACATGTCCGGGAGAATATCCAACTGGTCGGTAGAATTGGGGGATTTCGACATTGAATTTGAACCCCGAACGGCTATCAAAGGCCAGGTCTTGGCCGATTTTTTAGTCGAGTTTCACTCAGAACGACCCGAACAGGAAGCGCCTTCACAAGAGGCTGCAGAGGGCGAATGGACCGTCCGCACCGATGGGGGAGCAAACGTTAGTGGTTGTGGGGCGGGAGTTCAAATTGTAACTCCCTCGGGTGTGAGCATGCTCCAGGCCATCCGTTTTGGTTTTCACACGTCGAACAATGAAGCTGAATATGAGGCTGCTTTGGCAGGGTTACGGTTGGCACAGGTGTGCGGGGCAAGACAAGTACGCCTCATAAGCGACTCCCAACTTTTAATAAACCAAGCCTCGGGGAGTGCGGAGGCTCGGAAGGAACACCTGGTACAGTACCTTGCGGCATTAAGAATTCTGGCCGCTTCTTTTGACAAAATCACATACGAGCATGTACCGCGAAGTGAAAACACAACAGCGGATTCTTTGGCAACGATTTCGTGCTCTACCAGTTATCCATGGGTAATAGAGCAAGAAAGCCCGTCCATCGTTAAACGACATGAGTTGGATAACCGACCTGAAATTGCATGCCAGATCTCTTCGGTTGCAACTTCAGACTGGCGGTGGGGTATTATCTCTTTCTTGGCTGAAGGTCGGCTTCCCGACGACACCGCCTCGGCACGAAAATTGCGCAACAAAGCACGGGGCTACGTCCTTTTAGGGGATGTGCTGTACAAAAAATCTTTTAGCCGACCTCTGCTTCGATGTTTACGTTTCAACGAATCCCAAGTAATTTTGTCCGAACTACATGATGGGGAGGGCGCGGCGCATTGCGGATACAAGGCTCTGATTAGGAGAATTTTTCTCGCGGGATTCTATTGGCCGACAATAACGGCAGACGCAAGACTCATAGTCAAAACCTGTGATACGTGTCAAAGGTTCGGGAACGCCATCAACGTACCCGCAGCTCCCCTAGAATCCATATCCGAAGGGCTGCCTTTTGACCGATGGGGAATCGACCTCGTCGGACCATTACCAACGGCATCGGGGGGAAGGCAGACGATTGTCGTGGCAGTAGATTACTTCTCCAAGTGGGTCGAAGCCGAACCTCTATCCGCCACGAAGACCAAAGATATTGTCAAATTCATCTGGGCGAACATTTGTTGCCGGTTCGAAGTGCCCCAGCGGCTAACTATGGACAACGGGCCACAGTTTGATAGTGCGGAGATGAAGGCGTTCTGCACCACTCATAATATCCGGCAATGTTTCTCTGCTCCTTTTCATCCACAAGCCAACGGCCAGGTCGAAGTAACAAACCGAACCATTCTGGACGGCCTCAGAAAGAACCTCGAGGGAAAGGCCGGAAAATGGCCAGACTACTTGCAAGAAGTGTTATGGGCTTACCGAACCACACCCAGCACGGCTACCCAAGAGTCACCTTACGCTTTAGTGTATGGTATGGATGCGGTCACTCCCGCGGAATCTATTTTTCCTTCTTTCAGGGTCGGAACTTATCAGGAGGAGACGAATGACGACAGCCGACGACTCGAGCTCGACCTCATAGAAGAGAAGCGCCATCGCGCCCATTTAAACTCTTTACACTACCAGACTTTAATGAGAAGTCGATACGCAGCCAAAGTCCGCCGTCGGGAGTTTAAGGTCGGAGATAACGTTCTGCGATGCGTTTTCCTTCACACAAAGGACAAAAGCCTCAGAAAGCTCGCCCTAAACTGGGAGGGACCCTACGAAATTGTCGAGAAAATCAAGAGCGGGACGTACCGCCTGCAGAATCGGCTCAGACACTTCTTAAGGCTACCATGGAATATTGAGCACTTGAAATTGTATCTAGAATAGTTTGTAATTCACGTTGTATTTCGCATTCCGATCCACTTGGTTCAGATTTGTAAACGGTCGGGGATGCACTCTTTCCTACCTCGGTGGCGCGAGGAGGTTTTAACGAGGCATCAGCCAAACCCGACCCACGTTTTTGTTAATCAAAAAGTTTTTTGCCTTCCAAATATTAAATCGTTGCGACTTTGGACAGCTGACGAGCTGGACGTCGTCCGTTTCTATTAATATCACTCGATCTACAGAACCTTAAATAGGTTTTTCGGTTTTACCGATCTACATATTAGTTTTCCCGGCCCTCTGGAAAAACTTTCGAGCTCAACTCTATCTACAGAACCTTAAATAGGTTTTTCGGTTTTACCGATCTACATATTAGTTTTCCCGACCCTCTGGAAAAACTTTCGAGCTCAACTCGATCTACAGAACCTTAAATAGGTTTTTCGGTTTTACCGATCTACATATAAGTTTTCTCGACCCTCTGGAAAAACTTTCGAGCTCAACTCGATCTACAGAACCTTAAATAGGTTTTTCGGTTTTACCGATCTACATATTAGTTTTCCCGACCCTCTAGAAAAACATTCGAGCTCAACTCGATCTACAAAACCTTAAATAGGTTTTTCGGTTTTACCGATCTACATATTAGTTTTCCCGACCGTCTGGAAAAACTTTCGAGCTCAACTCAATCTACAGAACCTTATATAGGTTTTTCGGTTTTACCGATCTACATAATAGTTTTCCCGACCTTCTGGAAAGACTTTCAATGTCATCCATCTAAAGAGCCTTATAGAGTCTTCGGTTTTACCGCTCTACATGGATGCCTTAGGAAATTTTTTTGATATTACTTTAACCCGCAGAGTCACGATGTGCGAAAAGAAATAGCAGCAGATTCAATATATAGTCACAGGGGGCCCCGTGGCCCCCAAAAAAGAAACTTAGAAAGGTTCACCCAAAACAATAAACAGAGGGGCCTATGGCCCCGAAGAGTTACACAATTTTTTTTTTAAAAAAAACGGGGAGCACGGTGTCGCTGGTCTCCGTCTTCGTCCCCATCCACGTCGTCATCTTCTTCTTCCTCATCAACCTCATCGGATTCCCCGCAGTCGACTCCATCGGGTCGGTCTTTCTCTGGAACATCTAGCCACAGCGATCCAAGGCGGAGGTCTGGGTAGCGGTTGTGGAGTGACAGCACGTATGCGGCCTTGGCATCCGCAGTCTCTTTCTCCGACCATTGCCTACACCGGTTGAGGTAAGCAACGTTTGAGGATTTCGACTTTTGGACCTCCAGTGCCAAAGCTGCGGCGCGGTTTTTCTCGCCGTCTCCGCTACCTTCACCGGGTCCTCCGAGTTTTTCTTTGCCAGCTCCATCGCCTTCGTCGCCTCCTCCGCGGCAGTCATCGCTTCGGCAGCCCGACCTTCCGCCAGCCCCTGGGCCTCCTTGACAGTTTTCGCCTCCGCAGTAAGACTGGTAATCTTCGTCTCCGCTAAAGCCAACTGCTGACCAAGCTCCTTCGCCCGACGCTCTTTCATGGCTGCCGGCACCAGCAAGTTATAAAGCGATAAAGCTAGACCATCAGTACTCCGAAGAGGAAAGGGGTGCGGGCTACCAAGCATCGTCAGCACTGGGAATTTTGGGCCACTTGACGAGGATGCCTCGGGATTTGAAGACTCGGGGGGCTCAGTGTTATCTGGAATTGACACAATGTCGGTCCTTGGAAGGTCTCCAACGTCATCAACCAGATCCAGAAGTTCGGGACCTGAAGTACCCGCCCCCGCAATAACAACTTCCGCACCCTCGGTCGAAGTTTTGGTCTTCTTCACCTTGGGTCCCCCCTTTTCTGCGCGGTTTTTCCTTTTTTGCACCAAGGTCGGATTCTGACCTGCGCCCGGTTGTCCTGCCACGGGCACCTCCGCCCTGATCGGTTCACCAACAACCTCGGTCCCAGCATCCCGTTCCCCCTCTTCGTCCTCGTCCTTTGGACGCTTGCTGGGCGCCTTGTTGCGTTTGGGCAGATACAGAATGTAACCGGGAAGACCAGTGCGGGCGACCATGTCATCCAGATTCGGGGGCTCCCGCAGCTGTTCAAGGGAAAGAACCTCGGATGAGCAACGCCAGAGGTTGCTCATGAACAAGTTCTTATCTATGAAGGTGCGGTGCATGCCCCGACGCCAGTGCTTTCGGGAGTAGCTTTTCAGCACCTCGAAAGTGGCCTCGGCAGCTTTCGAGTAATCCTTCTTCACCCCCTGCAACCAGTCCTTCGACATTGCGTGAAGGGTCGGTAAGTTAACGCAAAACATAAAAAAAAAATGGGAAGGGTAGTACAATCATGGACCCAGGTCCGCAGCAGTTGCCTCGGGTTCTCCGTAGTATATGGAAGCCCGTTCTCCCAGCACCCGCTCAGGAATACGAACCGGTGTTTCCACCCCTTGTCCCCCTCCAAGAAATCGTTGACAATTTTCCACTTGTTGCCAAGAGAGGAGTAGAAGAATGGGGACTTCGGGGATTTGGACAGACCCGACATGGCAATGTACTCCTCCATCGGCATAACTCGACCGGAAAGGGGGGAAGCCATGATGCAGGACATCAGGGTATAACAAGAATTTGGCGTCAACTGCGACGGACAGATTTGGAGGGTGCGGAAATAGAGCGCAATCTCAGGGTCTAAGGGGAATCGCAAACCCCAATTGAACAATTCAGTGAACACCACGATCTCCCTGGGTCTGACGTGAACAGGGGTCTCCCCGGGGGTCGGGAACCGGACATCGACACACTCGGGAATTCCCCAGCGGATTAGCAATTCTCTATGATCGGACTCAGGGAAGTAGAAGTACTTCCCTTTGAAAAGAGAAACCACGTCCCGGGTTAGAAGCCAGCTGAAATACTTAGTGGTAATAACAGCCGCAACCTCCTCGGGCAAAGGGTCATCTTGGGGGTTAGCCGCGTGGCCAGCGGCAGCAATACAGACCCCTGCGGGAGCGACATCGACTTCCGACTCTCCAGCTTCTTGGGCCGGAACTTGACTAGAGCTTCAGGCGCTGGCAGCGTCTGTTTCTGATAGTCGGACCCGAGAGGAAGAAGCATCGGCAGTATCGCGCGCCATGGCCCTATGAGCCTCCTCCGCTTGCTCGGGTGTTAGCCGAAGTTTGGGCAAACCTAAAAAAGTGACCGCAGTGTTAATACCTCCTGCGGTGGACTTAGAGGGATCGTCTTCTCCCATTATCAAGATTGTGGATTTACGGGCACGTCGGGGAGCGGGCGAGTCGGCAGAAACTAAGGTCGGATTTCCCGGCCCGACTACTGGGGAATGAGAGGAACTGTCGCTGGAGGAAAGGATAATGGGTTCAGGGGATAGACTAGCCTCGGGACTTGGAGAAACCGGAAGGTCGGATACAAGGAAAGATTCTGCGGGAATCGGAGTGGCGAGAACGGGGTCGTGAGGAAGTGGAGCGGGAACGAAAGGTTTAGAATTAGACCCCCAGATCAGACCAGCTCGTCGGTATTCTTCTGCTCTATCTCCGATGCTAGACCACTCTTCAAAACTCCACTCGAATTTCTTCTTGGTTGGTTTTTTCTGTGGACGTCCGGGTTTCATACAACAAGAATACCAAAACAAAGAAGGGTCGGATGAATTCTCTCTCTCTCTAGAAATGGTCGGACAGCGTTTTCTCTCTCTAAAATGCCTCTGAGAGACACTAAGGACCTTGGGGTATTTATAGGAAGGTTTGAAAGATTGGGGGATACCGATCGACAAAAACACAGCGGGAAGGCGAAGAGTCTCCCTAGGAGCCTAGTCTGACAGAGAAATGACCCATTAGCTAATGACACGTGCCGACCGCCGACTGACAAGGACTGACGTAAGCAACTCATCACAAACCCAACATCGATTTGGGCCGTCACTACCACGGTCGGTAAGAAGGATAGGCCCATCACGAGAGGCCTGGGATTAAAAGCCCAGCAGAACAGAAAGAAGAGGCGCGGGAAGGTGACCGATGAGGAAGCCCCGAGCATCGGGAAACCAAAACTAACAGAGCCGGAATTTTGAAATGAGGTCGGACGATTGGCAATAGCGCTTTCACAAGTCTCCGCTCCTGAAGCTCCCGAAGACTGGGGGGCTACTGATGAGGGCGGAATTCGCCGATCCAAGTGATAGGGGTAAAAACGCAATAAATAGTATTTGACGTAATTAATAGAGTATTCAAAGTCCTTCGAGGACCAATGTGCAAAGATAAAAATAGTAGAGGGGCCTCATTGATATGTGATGAACGGCCCACTAAGAGCTTAAATGGGTCCTCCTTATTTTACTATAAAAGGGTGACCCACTTGCCTAAAAAAGGTATTGAATATTACTTTCACTAATCCCCCATTTATCTCTCTACACTTTCTCTCTCTAGTCACATCTGACTCAAGATCCCAAATATATTCTCCCAATAATTATTGACTCATCATCAACGAAGTGGTTTGCGAGGATGATAGTGATGAAAAAATGATGACGAAGGCTCTTTGGAAGAGTCATCCGATGAATGATTCTTAGAGAACAAGTTGTTCATTTTATCTTCTTTTGCCGCATACTTGTGGCCACTATTACTGCCTTTTTAGTACTCTGACCCTTATGGTTGTGTAACTTAGCCGTATTTCCCATATCCAGACCCTTTTGGTCGTATCACTTTGGTTTTTTGTATGAATGCACCTTATGTTAAGTTCTAAATTTTCATTATTTTAGTGAGAAGTGATCAATTTTTTACGCCAAGGTAAACATTGTTCAACAAAATTAGAAAACTACACACAATGATAATGTAGATCAACTCATTGTTGAAAATCCCTTAATGTATGAATAAATAGAATATTGCAAATCAACCGAAGTTGAAAAACCCTTAAGGTTCAAATAAATACAATAATATAGATCAACCGAAGTTAAAAAAAAAACCCTTAAGATTTAAGAAAATAAAATAATATAGATCAACCGAAGTTGAAAAACCCTTAAGGTTTGAATAAATACAATAATATAGATCAACCGAAGTTAAAAAACCCCTTAAGGTTTCAGTAAATAAAATAATGTAGAACAACCGAAGCTGAAAAACCCCTAAAGTTTCGAATAAATAAAATAATTTAGATTAACCGAAGTTGAAAAACCCATAAGGTTCGAATAATTCTGATAGCATTAATAAAGACATTATTTTAAATTATCAGATCGGTTTTGTAGACACCTTAGTAAAACCTTCATGCGCCACAAGGTAGGAAAAAGTGTGTATCCAATCAATATTGTTTACAATAATAGATAAAATAAGAATACTCAAAATTACTCTAAGTAAAACTTGACGTGTTCGATATTCCAAGGAAGCCATAAGGGTCGGTTATCTTTGTAATTTAACCGGTAGGTTGCCCAGTTTTATCCTTTCTACCACCTGATAAGGCCCTTCCAAATTAAGAGCCAACTTCACGAGGCTCTTTTCTTTGGTATGCAGCAAAAAAACTTCCTTAAGACCTTATCGCCGAATTTAAATTCCCTTCTTTTGACTTACGACGTATACCTGCTAGGGTCTGGTAATGTAATGAATTCAAGTGGGCACAACTACATTTTTCCTTAATCAGACCAAGAGCGATACGCCGACCCTAATCATTATCGTTTGCTGAATAATGTTCGACCATATATGATGGGAACATAGTTTCTGAGAGAGTCACTGCCTCCATTCCATATACTAAATCGTAAGGCGACTCTTGAGTACAAGTTTGGGCAGTAGTTCGATATGCCCACAACAATTTCTGTAAGTAATCAGGACATTAACCAGATTTCCCTCCAAATTTTCTTGCGTCCGTCGACAGTCGTTCTTTATATTACATCAACCTTATCGTTTACTTGTTGGTGAAAATGTGTTGAAAAACATTGTTGGATTCCTAGGGACGAACAAGAATCTCTCATTACATTGCTGTCAAACTGTGGGCGTTGTCCATAGTTAACCTTCATGGGACGCCAAAACAACAACAAATATTCGTCCAAATAAACTTGATTACATCTTTAGCCATCGTCCCGGATAACGGTTCAGCTTCGACCAATTGAGAGAAATAGTCCACAACGACCACTATTGTCTACCTTCCCTCTGTTGTCATCAGAAGTGGCCCTAACCAATCGATCCCCAAACGGTCAAATGGTAATCCCTCGGAAATGAACTCGAGCGACGCAGCGGGAATGTGAATCAAGTTTGTAAATCTCTGATATGTATCACACATTTTAACCAACTCTCTCGCGTTGGCTGCAACTGTGGGCTAGTAAAAACCCGATTGTAAAACTATTCTGATCAAAGCCTTGAAACCACAATGAGCCGACCATTCTCTATCATGAAGTTCTGATAATACCACTATAACTCGTTGTACTGAACACACATTTAGTGGAAATGACGTTCGGAATACGATGAAATGACTTTGAAAATAAGGTCGCATTTAGCTGGCCGATGTTACTAATGTTGGGGCTAGATTCAACAAACTCTTGCTTTCATTATAAACCGGCCTAAGGATCCGATTCGCCTCTCAAACAAGCACCGTGCTAACTGCATAATCTGATATTGCAATATACAAAAACAATGTTTTTCCTCTTACACGCTTGGTTAATAAAGCGGGGGATGACAAATAATATTTCAAGCCGAGGAACGCCTCGGTACACGTTGGGGTCCATCTGAACTCCTAAGCTTGTTTTAAAACCTAAATAACGGTGCACATTTATCAGAGGATCGAGATATAAAAATGTACAAAATCGCCAAATTCCCCGTCCACATTTGGACTTTTTGATATTTCTTGGCGGGGCCATAGCAGTCAGAGCATTCAACTGAATTGGATCCGCCTTTATTCCTCTTTCGCTTATCATGTACCTCAAGAATTTACCGGACCTGACCATAAATGAAGATTATTCTAGGTTGAGCTTCAGATTTATTCTTTTCAAGTTGTCAAACGTCTCCTTTAAGTCAATAAAATGGTCTTAATATTTCATACTTTTAACCAAAGTATCATCTGTATAAACCTCAACATTTCGCCTGATGCGATCCCCGAAGACCTTGTTTACCAACCTTTGATAGTTTTCTCATTCATTCTTTAAACTAAACGGCATAACCTTGTAGCAATGTAGACCCCTTCCATTTATAAATGACGTAGTGTCTTGGTCCCTCTGGCCTAACCCTGCATACGCATCCATGAAAGATAGCAGTTTGTTTTACAAGTTCGGGTCTACTAGTTGGTTGATTCTTGGTATTGGGAAAGGGTCTTTAGGTCATGCGCTGTTAAAGTCGGTAAAATCCGCACACACCCTTCATTTCCCATTCTTTTTTTTAATGACGATAGGGTTAGTCGTCCATAGTGGATATTGAAATTTGCGTATATGCCCCACTTTTGTCAATCTATCCACCTCGTTAATGATTTCCTATACGTTCTCATGAGAAAAAGATCACCGCTTTTGAATGATTGGTCGGACGTTTCATTGTATGGAAAGACTATGAAAAATTACGTTATCGGGGACCCCCTTCACATCCTCCGAACACCAGGCGAATAGATGCAACCTTTTCTCATGAAAAAAAAAATAATTTTTTCCAGAACCGCGAAAGATTAATTTGTTCAGATCTTTAAAACTTTCCTTCCAGGAAATTCATAATTCTCACAATTCGCGTTAATGAGTAGTAATCCGGGGGTCTCCTTAGGATCGTCTACAGGTCCCGACCCTGAATTTGACCCTACTAACAACTAATATTTCACTTGCTTTATTTCCCTATCGATGTTTTATGCTAGAGCCGCTCAGTAGCATTCTCTTGCCGTTTTCTGGCTACTTCTTATTATACCCACATTATTGCCGACATACTTTAGACATTAGTAGACCCTAGAGGTCATCACATACATTATAGATAACCACGATCTACCAAATATAGCATTATACAAGGTCGGCGCATCCCCAAGTACAAACATCACTGTTAGCTATTTTCTGAACGGTCCCCGATCTAATTATACCACTCCTTCATTTTCTCAAACTACTTCGATTGTGGATCCTCTAAAACCCGCTATGTTCTGCTTCGGCCTTAAAATAAATGGGGGATCTTTAAACTTTGCGTATATTTTCATGAAAATAATGTTTGCTGACTTTCCCGTATTAATCGAAACTCTCTGCACCTCATCACCAGCGATTACGACCACAATTACCACTGCGTCTTCATGAGGTCTGATGATATCTATCATATTTTCGTATTCGAAACATAGTATGGGGGACAAAATCTGTATAGATGGGGCGACACTCCTGCTTCTAACTATGTGACCATGATCACGACGTGTTTCTTTTTGAAGAAATTGGTGATTCTTGCCATATAGTCGATGAGTATCACTTAAGTTTCCCACAGACGGCGCCACTGATAGTTCCAGAAATATTCAGACCCTGACTTTACTACTAGAATAAGTCATAACAATATGTAGAGAGAGAAACACAATTTTCTAAAGAGAGTAGTGAAAATTAGTTTATAACGATAATTGTTCACCCATCCCCATAAGAGGAATCTTACAAGATTGTCACAACATGGTGGTTGTAGCTACGCATATGCAATAATTTCTAGAATGTACTCCCATAGATCACATAATGAAAAAGAAGGCCCTAAATTTCGGTGATCTACTAGCTCCAGTAGAGCGATACATCAAGGTGGACGAGATTCATATGGCCAAAAGAGAGAGATATTTTAACTCTAACAACATCCGCACCAAACCTTTTGACTATCAATAATAACACATTCACACAATTTAATTACATATTTAATGGTGCAACTACCTCACATAGACCGATAAATAATCAAAGTTAAGACTAAAAAGGAAAATCCAAAAAAAAACAACAACATTAGCCAAATGACTCACTACCCTCCAAGAAGGACATTCATAGAGCTAACCAAAAGTTTGACATCGATCTGTGAGAATAAAAAGATAGTCGAATGGAGAACGAGAACACCAAGACAAAAAAATATTGTAAGTTTCATAGTGATATATGTCATCTTATTAAAGACTGTTGGGATTTACAAGATCAAGTCTAAAGTTTAGTAGATAAAATAAAAATCATTGAATTTGTTAACAAGAAAGAAAAAGATGAACCTCATAAAGGTTCATCAGAAGAAAATGTAGCTTCAGCACCAGCCAAAGAACATAGAACATTAGACACCAATACCATCAAGTTTATGAAAGATGAAGTATACTTAGATCCTAACCCAAACATAAAAATAATATAAGTAATTGTTGAGGAGACATATACTCCAAAGTCTCCAAAAAAAAAAGATATGTTCACAATATAGAGGTACAATTTCAAGACAAAAGTCCATACATTTGTACCATAATCCATATCACATGCTAGCATTCATGGATAATGATCGAAACAAGTTGCATCACATCACAATGATGTCGTATTAATAATAAAGGATTTTTCCGGAGTGGAAGTAAAAAAAATTATGATAAAAACCAATAGTTTCGAAAAGATATTGTATATATGTACATATGAAACAAGGAGAGAAGCGCCAATACTAAACCTAACTTAAACAATTTTAACTAGCCACACAGGGGCAAATGAAAATGTGTCACGGGAGTTAACACTAAACGTTATCTTTGACAAACAAGAGTACAAAATAAAGTATAATGTTATTCATTATGGCATATACATATTTAGCGTAAAACAACAAATACACACCTTAGTATCTACAGTCCAGCGATGCTTAAAGTACCTAATCAATAAAATTGTGGTTATCATCATAGGAAATCAGAAAACTTTTAGGGATTTCTATGCATCATCCGTGAAACTCAAAGTCTATCAATTAGAAGAAGAATGGGTCATTTTGGAAGGTATGAATGATCCTAGAAAAGGCCCTCGCCTGGTGCATCCGAGGGTAGATGTAAAAGATATACATATGGAAGAAGGAAGTACCTTGAAGATTGGTCGAGATATCACAACCAGTCTCAAGTATAAATCGTTAACTTTTTGTAAATTAATTTGGATAGGTTTGCATGAAATACACATGATGTGAATAGAGTCCTAACATAAGTTACTTTCCTTCTTTTAATCACACATGAAACATTTTATCACAATGGAATTTCGAGTCTTAATAAATGATCTCAAGTTTCTATAAATTCCAAGAAGAAAAAGCATTTGCTTCATAAGATAAGCCTACATAAACGAGTATGATTATCCATAAAAAGATACATAATAGACCAAACCATAAATTTTGGAAACATTAGATTAATCTCATACATTAGAAAGTATAAATCCAAAAGAGCAACAAAACAAGCGATACTTTTATTAAAAGGTAAAGCATAATTTTTTCTAGTTTACAACCACTACAATAAAAGATATTACAAGTGTATAAATGATCCAAAAAACTTGAAAAGACTAATAATTGTAAACGTGACACATATACACGTCTTAAACGGAATGCCATAAATAAAATTATTAAGAGAAACGACTCAAACAAAACAAAGATAAATCAACACTAGCGACAATAATATTAGTCATTTTGATTTTCTCCAAAACATAGAGTCCCCCCATTTATTCTACGCATATTCTAATCACTCTCTTAGTACGTTGGTCTTATACAACACAAACAAATAAGAAAAGAATGTCCAATGACCATATATACACAATTAACTAACCAAAACAAGATTCACAACAAGATTAAGAACAAAGTAAACATCATTGATCGATATAGTAGGGGTAACAAGATCATAACAAGATTAAGAATGAAGTAAACATCTCGGTTGGCAAGAGGAGTAAATAAAAAGAGTATTTGATAAAGATACTAAAGATACTTTGATTTGAGGTTAAGCCAAATGAACACTTAACCAACTCCACCCATAATATTTCATTTCATAATATTATTTGTGTTAACAAGTCTCTTAAAACAAAAGACAGAAGAATAAACAAAAACACAGAAAATGATAAAGTTTCTTTCTATAAAAATTATGGCTATTATGAGGTTTAAAAATGAAGTTTTTTTGGGCATATTATACATATTTTTGTTGGTCAGATGAATAAAAAATGTGTTATATTTTTTTTTCATGTGATGTCATATTTTATTTATTTTCATATTTTTTAACACATAATTCATTATATACATACATTTATCAAATATCTACTTGTGGATAAAAACAATGAATTTAATACTAAAACATGTTAATTGCTCTTATTTATATTAAAATGATATTGTTTATTTTGAGATAAAGTGGATACAATTTTGCTTTTGGTACACTTTAACAAGAGTTTCTACTTATTGAGATATGTTTATACTTATACATCACCAAACCTTTTTTATAATCAAAAGATGCGTGATATGAAATAAATGCAACATATATTGAAAACCATAGAATTCGATACCTTTTGTCTTATTGAAATCGACACCTTCATTTTGAATAAAACATTTAATCACAAGCCTATTATGATGATACTACCGGTTAAAACCAATGGTTTTGACCTCTGCACCATTGATTTTGGGATGCGAGCCCATGATGCAGGCTTGATCCAAAACCCTAACAAAGACAACAAATTGGGTAATCACATTGTTTGTTTCATGTGTTGTCAGATAATTCTCCAAAAATCTCACGACCAAATAGCAGATTGCTTGATGAAACCCTTAACACACATTTTTAGATTTGGATATTATAAGATAATTTATTAGGAGTATTTTTAATATTTTTTAATACGTAATAATAATTACTAAGAGAATAAAAAAAGGTTAGTTGAATATATGGTGTCTTATAAATGAATTATTATAATTTTGGTATAAACAAATTGAGTATTTTAAAATAGATGGAGTTAAAGACTATATATTACAATATTAAATAAAATTATGCTTTTAGTTGATTTATTATTTAATAATAAATAATATATGTAACAAAATTAAATAGTTATAAATAATAGTTATAAATGAATAAAAGTAAATGGGATAATAAATTTAGACCCTTAAAAAAATAATATATTCACATATGAAAAATCACAAATAACCCTTTTCTCTTTTTTTGAATCAAATATCTAGTTATGTTTGTCTTACAAAACAAAACTATGATATTTTTAGTTTTTTTTGGAGCTTTCTAGTTTTTTTTTTATTAATGTGAAGTGTTTAAGTAGATTGTGAGTATTTTACCTATTATTTAGAAAATTGGGTATTGAATAGGAATTAATTTAGAAAAAATGGAATATTAGATAAAGTTGAGGTACCTCGTTGTAAGATTAAAAATGTGCCGGAGAAAATAGATTCACCCTTGCTATAAACCAATTCAATTTGTGGTACTTTTTAATGGAGGTTTTTAAATTCTACAATGATATATATATGGTGAAGCTATTTTCTCCATCATATTTTTTATTTCCTCCATATTTCAAAATAAAAAAAAGACTTATCACTTGCTTTTACTATCTTGTCCTCATTTTACCTTTTAATTTATAATTTGATGCCATCAACCATTATAAAACCCTTATATCAACAAACACATGATTTAACCTAATTAAATCCAACATATATGATTTAGCTTCTAAAATTAAACTCTAAAAACAGAAAAAAAATTCAAATTTTACTATAATGAGAATTGGTTAAATGACTTCTTAGGTATTATTTAAAAAATTAAATATCGAATAAAAAAGATTTGAAAAATAAATATTAGGTAATCACTAATGAATGTTTAGGTACTAAATAACACGGAATTTAATAAAAGAAAAATAATATTAAAAATACACATGTTTATTTGACATTTTTACTAATTTTTAATATATGTATCCATCTATCAAATATGTAGCTCTAGATAGGATAACCATTAAAATATTAGAAAATGTTAATTTTTATTATTTTATATAAGTATAATATTGTGGTACTTTTTAATAGAGGTTTTTAAAATCTACAATGATATATATATATATATATATATATATATATATATATGTGGTGAAGCTATTTTCTCCATCATATTTTTTATTTCCTCCATATTTCAAAATAAAAAAAGACTTATCACAATAAGAATTGGTTAAATGGCTTCTTAGGTATTATTTAAAAAATTAAATATTGAATAAAAAAGATTTAAAAAATAAATATTAGGTAATCATTAATGAAAGTTGAGGTACTAAATAACAAAAAAATCAATAATATTTTTTTTAATATTTAAAATACACATGCTTATTTGACATTTTTTACTAATTTTTAATATATGTACCCATCTATCAAATATGTAGCTCTAGATAGGATAACCATTAAAATATTAGAAAATGTTAATTTTTATTATTTTATATAAGTATGATATTGTTTAGTTAGAGGAAGAAAGTATATTTTTATTTTCGGTACATTTTTTAAAAATTAATAGTAATTGAGATATATTTATATTTATATAAAAAAGTTTATATAAAAAAATATACGATATGAGATAAATTTACTTTACAAAACATATCCAAAACCATAAAATTATTTTGGATGTTATAAAATAAATTTTTACCATTAATAATTCTATTTGAAATGAGTATTTTTAGTATATATTAATATCTCTATATTATAAATTATAAAGTAAGTAATAATAATTATTAAAAGAATAAAATTGATTAATTGGATATATGGTGGCACAAATGTTTAAATTTGATATAAAAAATTAATTACTTGAAATAGTTGGAGTTGAGAAAGAGTTATTACGAAATTAATGATTTATTATCCAAAGATTTCATCTGTTCCAATACCGAATCGGAATTAAATAATCATAAATATTGGTTAGACATGAATAAAAAAAATAAAAAAATTAACAATAAATTGAGATTGCTAAAAGATATAATTATTATTATTGATGATATGAAAAGGAAAATGGAATTATGATTAACAAGCTTGACTGCATAATTCAAAAGTCGGAAAACAGTTCCCTTCATCGTTTCCACAACAATACCATCCAGGACCAGACGCATGGAAAACACTCGATGGAGCACAGGTCGTGGGAAGACCTGTAATTTAACGACGGGGATATTTGATGAAGATAAAAACACCATGGAAAACTATTAATAAAAACTCAATATCAACTATTTTCACATCATGTGATATCATCTTTATAGAATGTTCAATTTGAAAATGAGTCCTTACATTGATAGGCGTGAAAAGAGATTGCAAACAGTAGCCAAACCAGAGCGAACTTGAGGAGGGTGGACTTGAAATCCATGGTGAGACTGTATTGGCAGAAATGTAATGTAACTAGTAACTACTATACTACACTCGTCTCCTTTTATAGTATATATATTGTGCTACTACCGGATATAACTTTATCTTTTCTTATTCATTATTATTTATTTATTCTTGATCAATAACCACAATAAGATATATACTCGTTTGACTACTTTTAATAACTTTTATTACCAATACGGACCTATTTTTAGTTATAGTATTCGTTCTTGTTAATTAGGATTTTTTTAAGGATTTTATTGTGTTTTAGTTATAAAATTCGGTTTTGTGCATGAGACTTTTTAGAAGTATTTTATAAATTAACAAAAATTGAATCCATCCTAGTTATATTATATTGATTGTATTTGTAACAACTACCGGATATAACTTTATCTTTTCTTATTCATTATTATTTATTGTTGATCAATAACCACCATAAAATATATACTTGTTTGACTGCTTATAATAACTCTTTTTATCATTAGGGACCTGTTTTTAGTTATAATATTTGATCTTGTTAACTATGATTTATTTTCTGAAGATTTTATTGCGTTTTAGTTATAAAATTCGGTTTTGTGCAGGGAACTTTTTAGAAGTATTTTATAAATTAACAAAAATTGAATCCATCCTAATTATATTATATTGATTATATTTGTAAAATGGTCAAAAAAAATTAATCCCTTAATTTTTTATTTTCATGTACTTATTAACTTAATTATAAATTATATTTATGTATTTTACCAATAAAAAATAAATATAAATTCTAAATTAACAAATAAATTTACAACAACGTATATGTTTCATAATAAATAATAAATAAATATCGTTTTCGTTTTTCAATAAATATTAATTATACATATTGTATTTTCAACCACTAAAATAATTAACTCCGTCCAAAAGTTATTACTTTTACGGATCAAATTCATTCTATTTTATTTTTTTGAAAGTCATTATTATATTTCTTAATAAGAGCGAAAAAATCTTAAACGACACATGTTATGAGACGGAAGAAATACTTTTACTGAAAACTTATTGCGATATTAATATACCCTCTACGATTATAAGAAATTTTATAGTATCTAAAAAGAAACTCAAAACGAAATGGTTTCTTATAACAATGAACTTAAGCGGAAACATTAACTGTTTCAAAAATTTGTGACCGTTAATCAATAGGTTATTTTTAATAAAAAATACATTAAAAAAATAAAATATTTTTACAAATACATGGGCATACCCCGATGAATGACATTAACAGCTGAGGAAGACAATAATTAAAGAATTTGACCAGTACTTGACCAAACAAGTACAAGCAAAACTAAAGTGCCAAGACCAAAATGATCGAACAAAGTTTGGCCAAACAAGTACAACAAAGCGAACAAGATACTAAGACTGATATGATCAAATAGACTAGACAACAGTGAGGTATGAGTGCACGGACAACAATCCAGAAGGAGAAGATGGTTGCTTCAAACAAACACAAAAATAAAAATTAAGTTGAGAAATTAAAAAGGATGGAGAGGCCAAACAACCTTGGTGCCAATGAATCTGAACTGGAGATTAGACAACACGCGGTAAGAAATCACAGGGGCGATGATCAGAGATGATCTAAAAATTCTATCATTCCTCTCACACCAGACATGATAGACAACAACGCTAAAGCATGCACGCCAAAAATGTCTAGATCTAGATGGAGACCACTTGGACGACTCTTGAATCCAAGAGATCAAATTGTTATTGTGACTTAAAGAAAAACCAGCTTATAGCTTGTGAATCCCCAGATACTGTAAGTGTAACTACAATCATACATGATATGATTAACAGTTTCTGAGGCAAAATTACATAAGACACTATTCAGGAGTGTGTTTAGTCCCTAACTCAGAATCTTATCACGGGTGGAAATTTTTCCATGGATAGCAAGCCAAATGATGAAAGAATGGCGATGAATGTTAAATATATGCCAAACAAGCACCATCCACCCGACGTGGATGGTGGGCATCCGAATGGCGTTGTAGGTATCGTGGATAGTGAACTTGGTAATTCCTATCTTAGCATTCTAGTAGTAGACATCATTGTAGAGGATGTTAGGGTGAGGGAAGGGTATGATACGGTGGTTAATGTTCTGGAATGTACGATATTTTCTAGCACTATCAAACCTTAAATGAGTGGGCCAATTCCAACGACCATCCCGAATGATATCGGAAACCCTCATGTTCCTCTCCAAACAAGAATATCGAATAATATTGTACCCGTAGTGGTTGAACAAATAGGTAGATAGCAACCACGAGTCAAACTAAAAGGAGGTTTTCTCCTCGTTACCAAATGGGATACTATACAAATTGTTAGCGAGATACCTAAGATTCAATATTTTCCTCCAAGTCCAGGATGGAGAATAGTCAATCTTTAAATACCATAATTTATTATCTTTGATCTTCTAAGAGTAAATCCAGTCACACCAGATTGAGTTATCGAGTTTCCTAATGATGGACCACAAGTGTTTATGGACGACCACATAATTCCAGATTTTTAGGTCTAGAATCCTAAAGCCACCCTCAAACAAGGGCAAGGTGACTGTAGACCAAGCCACTTTGCCACATGTAATCTTCATGTCTTGGCCAAACAAAAGAAAATGACGGAGAAGCTGGGTGAGCTAGCGGAGAAAATAAAGATCGAAGGCCAGTAAACCTGCCCCGCAAAAAGCACATAATTAATGAGTTGAATCCTCACCACATAAGAGAGGTGTTTGGAAGTCCATGAGGCAATACATGTAGTTATTTTATCAAGCAGGGGTCGACAATCGTTATGAGAAAGTCAACTTGGGTGAAGAAGGACTCCAAGATACTTAACTGGGAGAGACCCAACGTTGAATCTAAGGATACTGATCAGGTTCATTTAAAGAGTGAGGTTAACCCCAGAGAAGAATATGTGGCTCTTCTGAGGGATTAATGTAAGGCATGTGAGAACAAAGAAATAATTTAGACCATATTTGATAAGGTTTAGGGAATTAATGTCACAACGACCGAAAATCATCAGGTCATCTACAAAGCAGAGATTGACAATCTTAAGCTTATCACATTTCCAATGGAAATTAAACTTCACATTAGTACTTTTCTACTTGAGGATATTGGAGAGTACTTGCATGACCAAGAAAAATAAGAAGGGAGTTGAAGGGTAATCTTGTCTGAGACCTTTTTTCCATTGAAAAGCCCATGAGGGTCACCTTTTATATTAATAGTATAAGATGGGGTGGCAATATATCGAATAATCAATGTGATTATCTTTTTTGAGAAATTCATGGCCACAAAGATATCAAACATAAAATGCCAACGGACATTGTCAAAAGCTTTCATCAGTTCGATTTTGAGAGCGAACCTCAAACCCTTATGATTAGTCTGGTAACCCTTAATGAGTTCTTGGGAAATAAGAATATTGTTTGTAATATTACGGCCAAGCACAAAGTTGATTGAGATTTATCAGTCAGATAAAGGATTGGGTCCTTGATCATATCGGCTAAGATCTTGGAAATAATCTTGTAAACCATATTGCAACATGTAATAGGCCTGAAGTCTTTGGAAAACGAGGGGAAATCCTTCTTATTGATAAGAGAAATGATGATGGCATTCCAAGAAGGCACAAGACGACCCGTATTAAAAACATCAAAATCCTATCACAAATGTCTTTGCCGATGAGGTTCCAAGAATTCTTGAAAAACACTGCATTGAAGCCACTAAGCCCCAAAGATTTATCAAAATTAATACTAAATAAGTTATTTTTAATTTCTTCACAAGTGATAGGGCAGACCATCGAGGACCAGTTATGGGGTTTCACTTTAGTAGAAATAAGTGAAGAGATATAAGAGAGCCCTGGGTAATCCAGGAGAGACCTATGGATGAGAAGGTTAGAGTAATATTTGACAAAAACACTCGTCACCTTGTTAGGAGAAGTGGCGAGGACCCTATTACTATTAGAGATAGAGACAATTTTATTTTTTAATAATATGGTTTTTAAGGTGATTATGAAAGAATTTAGTATTATAGTCCCCAAGCTTGTGCCAAGTCTCTCTAGACTTCTATTTGAAGAAAGATTCCTCGGCACGACTTAGGTAAATATAGTCGGAAGAAGTTGCAATCTCGGCAGGACAAAATATGGATTGATGGGGTCATCTGTCGCAGAGAAATAATGGTGTTGGGAATTTTCCACTCTAACGCTAATATCGCGATATTCCTTACAATTGAGGTCACGAATAGAAAGTTGAAGCCGAATGAGTTTTTGGGAAACCAATTTCATGCCATGAACAAAAGTGGGAAGGTTCCAAGAAGAAGGCATCAAATCATTATAAAAGGGATGAGTGTGCCACATGTTAAAAAATTTAAAAAGTTTTTTAATATGTGGCTTAGGGTAACAAATATTAAGTTTAATGATGCAAGATACAATTTATTGACATTATTATATCATTATTATATCAACTACGCTTATTATTTCATAATTATAACGGATACATTTTATATTATATGTTCAAATTAAAATTTCAAATTTAGATAAAACTTAAACAAAAAGTAGTAAATAATTTTATTATGTTATTACTTTCCAAATAATAACCACACCATTTTATATATCAATTCAATTCATATTTAAATTTTAATTAACTCTTGAAACATATTAAAAATAAAAATAAAAAACTTATAAAACTTTTACTTTCAAACAAATCCAAAAATAAAAATGATAAAAAATGCAATTTTTTCATCACAGTTGGAAGTTTAATATATGTTCGGTTTGTACACGACGGTTATTCAGTTTGTTCTCAATGATTTGCGGAATGTGTTATAGAGATATATAAGAAATCCAACAATAGAGCACCGTAAAACAGTCAGAAGAATTCTTCAATATTTCTAACAAATAAACATCACATGTTGACGTATAGAAAACCAGATAAATCGAAGATCCAAAGGTATTACGACTTAGATTTTGTAAGATCTGACGATTCTCATTGTTCAACTTCAACATAATATTCTAATTCGGATGAGGTACAATATCATAGATGAGTGTAAGTTAAACATTTATTTAATATTCCACTATGGATGTGGAATTCGTTAAAGTTTTTGAGGCATCCAACCATGCATTTTGGCTGCAAAACAATTGTCACAAAATACATTTGTGTAAGGGGTAAAAAGACCCCTTAAATTTTATTGTGACAACAATTTGACGGTTCAATATTCAAATAGTAACATGAGCTTGTTTAATTTCAATTATGTAGATATTAAGTTCTTGTATGTTAAAGAGAAAAGTCGCGGTCGTCATATCAATGTAGATCACATCATGACAAATGCAATGCTAATGGATCTCTTTAACTACGAATTGGTGTCTAAATATTTATGGAACACACCATTAATATATATGTTTCATATTTAGAGGATTATTAGTTTCAGTAGAAGTTTGTATTAAGGTATAGGAGCGTATTTGTATTATGATAATGTACAACAAAGTTTGATAAGGCTGAATTTCACATGTTCAACCAATATATTGCATCGCCAAAGCATTACATGGTCGAAGAACATTGGCCATAGCATTATATGTGTTATTAAGTCACTAAGCAACTATCACAAAATGGCTCAAGAACAGAACATATGCGAAAGATAAACTAAAATGAACACAAGATTTAACGTGTTCGATAATTGTCTACGTCTACGGCGCCGCCAGATAAAATAATTTCAGTAAGATAGAAAAGGTTACAGATTTCAGATTGTGTTTTGTGTAGTTCTTATAGTCTATTTATAGGGAATAAATAGACTTACTAGATAGTGGGCCTAATAGGCTCATATACACTAATAAGAAAACCATCAATTGTATTACAGCTTACAGTCAATGACACACAATTGTACCACCGAACACGGTACACTTTAGAGGCACTATTTGACTCATTCACAACAAATCTTCCCCTTGAGGCGAATATTGTTTCTTCACTATCAACAAAGAAACTTATATTCTTCTGACTCACCAAATGCTCTTAAGGCATTCACTCTATACTGCAAACACCATTCCAACTTAGGCACTCCCTAAAGTTTCGAACTGATACTGCCTTGGTCATTATATCTGCTGGATTATCGTGTGTAGACATTTTCTTCACATCAACAATTCCATTTGATATTATATCACGAATAAAATGATACGTGACATCTATATGCTTTGTACGCTCATGGTACATCTGGTTCCCTGTAAGGTGTACGACATTTTGACTGTCACAAAACACTTTTGTAGTAGTCATATCCAAGGCCAAATCTGCCACCAAACCTTGCAACCATATTGACTCTTTAACTGCTTCTGTTACCTCCATGTACTCTGCCTCTGTTGTAGACAAAGCTATAGTAGCTTTCAATGCACTCCCAACTAGAGTAAATACATATCTTGTCAGAGATCTTCTCTTATCCATATCACCTGCAAAACCAAAATCAACAAAACCAACCAATGATCGTGCAACATCATTCAGCGATTCACCAATATCGGTCTTGTTAAAAGTTAAGCCAATGTTCACAGTATTCTTAAGATACCAAATTATCCATTTCACTGCCTGCGAGTGTTCTTTCCCAAGATATCCCATGTACCTGCTAACTACACTAACCGCATGTGAAATATCAGGACGTGTGCATACCATAGCATACATGATACTACCAACTGCACTTGCATATTGAACCTTAGACATTTGTTCCAACTCAGCATCATCCTTGGCTGCTCCTATTGCAGACAACTTGAAATA
The DNA here is from genome assembly GCA_036936605.1 of Limnanthes douglasii subsp. nivea. Classification (NCBI taxonomy): domain Eukaryota; kingdom Viridiplantae; phylum Streptophyta; class Magnoliopsida; order Brassicales; family Limnanthaceae; genus Limnanthes; species Limnanthes douglasii. Next base: position 272,765,871 of record JAUPFV010000001.1, on the reverse strand, counting down.
AGTAGCAAACGGAATGCTAACTACTTTAGCATCAAACATGTTGAATCGTTGTAACACTTTCTCAATATAGCTTCGTTGAGATAAGTGTAATGATCCTATACTTTTGTTCCTGATAATCTCCATACTAAGATTTTTTTTTGCTCTACCCAGATCATTCATCTCAAACTCGGCGCTAAGCTGCTTCTTTATCTGCACAATGTGTGACATACTACAAGCAGCAACAATCATATCATCTACATACAACAACAAGTAGACATAAGAATCATCTGACATATTTTGATGATACACACAACTATCATATAGACTCCTCGTGAACCCTTTTGACACCACGAATGTATTAAAACGTTTGTACCATTTCCTAGGTGACTGTTTCAAACCATACATTGACTTTTTCAGCAGACAAACTTTGTCTTCCATATTAGGTTCGATAAATCCCTCTACTTGTCTCATGTAGATTTTCTTCTCCAATTCATTATGTAGAAACGCAGTCATTACATCCAACTGCTCAAGCTCTAAATCTTGAAAAACTATTATGGCTAACAAAACTTGAATCAAACTATGCTTCACCATTGAAGAAAATACTTCATTGAAGTCGATTCCTTCCGTTTGAGTAAAACCCTTATCGACCAGTCTTGCCTTGAATCGAGATGCCTCAAATCTTGGATTACATTTCTTTCTCTTGAACACCCATTTACTGCCTACTATCTTCTGTCTTTTTGGAAAGTCAACAAGCTTCCATGTTTAATTCTTATTAAGAGATTCAATCTCTTCCCCCATAGCACTAATCCATCGATTTACCTCTGAACTTGCTATAGCTTCTCTGTAGCTACTAGGTTCCTGCATCTCAACTTCTTCTGCAACTGACAGAGCATATACAACTAGATTCGCATACCTTTTTAGAAGTCTAATATATCTTATTTCTATGCCCAATGCTATGCTATAAGGTTGTTGTTCTGGTTTGGGCGCATCATCGTCACTATCATTCGATGCCGACACTTAACCTCCTGATTCTGGATCCACCTCGGAATCACTTGAATTATTGGACCTGCTAGGAACTGATTTCACTTCAAGTTCCACCTGTTTACTCACAACCAATCCTGATTCGAACATTTTTCCTACTTTCTTTTGACTGTCTCTCGAAGCAAACTCATTAAAATTAACGTCCCTCCTGATGAGAAAACCTGGAGACTTTGGAGAGGTACGCCATAACCTATATCCCTTCACCCTAATAGCATATCTTAAAATTATGCACCTATTTTCCCTTGTCTCAAGCTTACCATATCTCACATGAGCATACGCAGGACAACCAAACACCCTTAAATGTTCATAATCAATTGATGATCTAGACCAAGTCTCAAAAGGAGTTTTAAAATCAATAGCCGTCGATGGAGACCGATTCACCAAGTAACACGATGTATTGATAGCTTCAACCCAAAAATACTTTCCCACACCGGAATGCGAGAGCATACTTCGTGCCTTGTCACAAAGCATTATGTTCATTCTTTCTGCGACTCCATTCTGTTGTGGTGTTCTAGAACAAGTGCGATGGCGCACTATTCCCTGAGCTTTGCAGAACTCGTTGAACTCACGATTGCAATATCATAACCCATAATATGTCCTAAGATGTTTGATTTATCTTCATGTTTGCTTCTCAATCATCATCTTCCATTTGAAAAAGGTTGAATATGCCTCATCTTTCGTTTTCAGAAAGTAAACCCACACCATCCTTGAATAATCATCAATCAAACTCATGTAGTATCTGGATCCGCTCTTGGATGGAATTCAGTTTGGACCCCAAAGATTTGAATGAATGCAGTCCACTGTCGCGTTAGTGTTTCTTACAGCTGATTTGCTGAATTTGACTCTAGTTTGTTTACCAAACACAGTACTCACAAAATCTCAATGATTCTGTTTTATACCCTTTCAACAAATCTTTCTTTCCCAAAACAACTAATCCTTTATCACTCATGTGACCAAGACGCCAATGCTATAACTTATTTTGATCCCGCCTACTTTGGCTATTACTCCCTGATGATGCCACTGCAACATCGTCCATAACAAAACTCCCCTGGAGAATGTAAAGACCCTTCTGCAAACTGCCCTTCATGCATACCATTGAGCCTTTTGTTAATTTGATTACAACATCTTCTGCACGGTACCTGTAACCCCGAGAGTCTAGAGTCCCAAGAGAAATCAGGTTTCTCTTTAACCCAGGAACACGCAAGCACATCAGGATTCTAACAACCCCATCAAACATCATGATTCTAACATTACCGATACCGCCAAGAACCAACGAATTGCATTAGCTTGTAAGTATCGAACCACTACTTGAAATGACACATGTGATATGTATCACCATAATCGAGTACCCAAGAGTTTTGCCCAAAGTCTGAACTCACGGACAATAAATCTCCGCTACCACTTTTTTCACTATCGTCAGAATCGTTCACACCTTTAACAATGTTTGTTGGATTTTCCTTTTGATTTTCTTTCTTACCATTCAGTTTCAGACAATCTCTCCTGTAATGACCATGCTCACCGCATTCATAACAGTTTGAGTGCTTTACCTTTGAATTGGACCTCCAGTTCTTCTTTCTTAAAGAAATCGCTTTGCTTCTAGATCTTCCCCTAGTCATAATACCTTCCCCTTCAGCCTGATTGTCTGGCTGCAACTATCTCATCTTCTTTGATTTGAGTGCCCCTTTGACATCTGCCAGCGATAACTTATCCTTACCATACATAATCGTATCTATGAAGTTTTTATAGGGAGCTAGTAACGATCTCAATACAAACAAATCTTGATCCTCATTCTCAATATTGATATCTATGTTCTCTAAGTCCATTATAATTGATTTAAAATTATCTAAGTGTTCAGTTATGGGCATAGGTTCTTTCAATCTGAAATCAGACTCGATAATTGTCCATGCGCAGGCATCAGTATTCTTACCACTAATCTCGCGAAGCACATTGTCTTTCATACTCGTTAAAATCCAGCACAAAGCCCTTTTCTTGAAGATCTTGCTTCTCCTCTTCTTTCATCTCTTATGGTAACTTATTCTCCCCAGCCTTCCACAACCCTTGAAGTACTAATAAAGATTTTAGTTTAATCTTCCACAACGCACAACAAAATTTTCAATCATGTATTTTGTTGCTGTAGACGCAATGGTGAAACCCTAATTGCAAAAAGCCCTAATTTTACCACGTGGCTCTGATACCAATTTTGTTATTAAATCACTATGAAATTATCACAAAATGTCTGAAGCATAGAACATATGAAAATGCTAGACTGAAATGAATACTAGATTTAACGTGGTTCGCCAATTTTCTACGTCCACGGGCGCCGCCAGAGAAAATAGTTTCACTATGATAGAAAATGTTACAAATTTCAGATTGTGTTTTGTGTAGTCCAAGTATAGTATTTATAGGGAATAAATAGACTTCCTAGACAGTGGGCTTAATGGGTTCATATACACTAATAAGAAAACCATCCATCGTATTACAGCTTACTGTCAATGATACAAAACTGTACCGCCGAACACGATACATTGTGAAGGCACTATTCGACTCATTTACAACAAGATAGTTTAAGTTCCTTAAGTCGCAACACAATTCAACATAAACAAACACATAAGAAAAAAGAAATGATTATGAAGTATTTGTACTTTTGAAAGTCACAGTTTGACTAACATAATCGTTCATGTATTAATTAATTTGGTTGTTATAGTGTTAGGAAATTGTTGAGAAAATAATATGTACACAATAAATATAAATACGTTACACTCTCCTCGATATAAAGGCTCAATATAAAGGGGATAAAATTTAATAATACTCTATTTACTTTCTTACCATATTTTATCAGACCAAATTGCTGACTCCACTGCGGATGAGTGATTCCTAAAATTTGTTGAGTCTGAAAATTAAGAAATAAAAAACCGTACGTGAAGAAGACACAAAATGGCGGATTCATAGCATGATAAGATTACAACAAAAAACGTCAGTAATAGTAATGAATGAAATGAGAAGCTGGATCCATTGGTGGTAGCCCGAGTAGTATTGAATACTAAAATCTTAACTTTGGCAATTAAGATTCGAAAAAAGCTATTGGAGATGATGAAAAAATTATTCAAGATGGTGCATATGCCTCTTAAGCTAAAGGAAAAGTCTTAAATTTGTAGATCATCAGTGGAAAATGAGAAAGAAGAAGACGATACTGACAGTCAGACGTATATGTATTATTAGCGGAATATTACCAACTAATGTAACCTCCCATTCGATAGTCAAACAAAGACGGTTGTAACAGAGCAAGAGTCAACTGGCTAGAGCAGCAAACACCTAGTCTGTAAGAAAAAAAGAGAGTCAACCCTATGGGTTCAAGAAACAAATGGAAAACACCGAGAGAATAATTCCATCGAATGATCAATTATCCCATAAGCACGAGAACAAAGTTAAAAAGACTTCGATGACCCAAAAAATCCCTCATCCAAAAATTGATCAAAACCAACAACAATACCAACAGGTTCCCCAACACTTCGGCTCGAGTCCACTGGAGATCAATCAAACAGGATATCATAAAAACCATCAGGCCCTGACAGCTCAACCAGTACTTAATCTTAAAAACTTTCAATACTCGACGTCTCATGTACAGCCACCATACCAATCATACTACCTAGCTAGTACTTTGGATTATCTGAATACGTTGTCGGGTTTTCCACCAACTTCATATGGATTCAACAACAACAAATCCTTATGGGAATCCACTAACCTATATGAGCCCACAAGATCTGCAAGAATGGAGTCCTAATTTGCCGCCAACACTAGGACATTATCCCCCCAACAATCATGCGGCCTCTCAACACAACAATAGAGCTTTGACAAACAAGAGAATGAGGTTTGACTTGCACCACATTAACAAATGAGAGGTAAATATATACAAAACTAGTATATTTTCTTATCTCTATGATGAACTTGCGCAAGCTGAGTCCCCTATTGTCTTGTAAATATACCAAGAATTACTGGCACTATATTTTAACACTCACAAGATAAATAAGTTTAATGGCAAGAGTAATTTGGACAACAACTTGGAGAATATCCGGTGTGAAAAGACCAGGTGTCTAAAAACAAATGATATTATGAAATGCAAGTCTTTCATCTTGATGCTAAAAGGTTCGACTGTGATATGGTTCAATAGCTTGCCGACATGCAGCATCTAAAGTTCCAACATGCTATGGACAACCTTCCACAATCATTACATCGGCTCAAATCCATAAAAAGGATGCATATTACATTATAGATATTAAAAAAAACAAAATGAGTTCTTACATGCGTACACGAAAATATTCGTGGAGACCAAAGATGAGTTGCTAGATTTCTTGGATAATATAGCTTACTTTGCATACTGGTAGGGAATATTACCAATGCCTTTTTCCAAATCTATCACGAAAAAGAAGTTCCATGAATTTAGTGATCTATTAGCGCGAGTTTAATTTCATGTTAAGTTGTATGAGATGAAATATGAAAGATCAGAGAATTACATAACTACTCAACGGCTCATCCAAAAATCGAGTTGCTATTACTCGAGTAAGAGCCATTTTCATAGCGTAGGTCAGTTTTAAATCTAACAAGGAATTCACCAAACAAATTAATTATGAAGACTAACCAAAGCCAAGATATTCCAACCAAAGAAGCGATAAAAAAACTACAAGAATACAACAACATGTACAATAACTGCGACAGTGATCGAATATCCGAACTCTCTTCACATGCCCGTATACCGAGTTAGCTGAGAATTCAATTATAATACATTCAAAGACTAAGGATGTAATCTGATATCAAAGACCATAGATGATCAAGGATACAAGGGAGACCAAAGATACATCTGCTGAGTCTCGATTCTGTCACCACACCTTATGAGAACCGGACAGGATTAATTCGGACAATGTCCTTTTGACCGGACAGGGGTAGTTCGGACAACTTTCATTCACTGAACTATCCGAACAGAACTAAAGTACTTAAAACCTAATCACTTTTTGACTAAACTTCCTATTTACTTACTTAAAACTAATGGGTCTTTAAACTCAACCCAAATCCATTAAACACAACCCGAAAGCCCATATGGCCCAAAAATAAGGGTATAAATACCCAACCACCTACATTAAATGAAGGGGATGAAAATTAAATACAACCAGGTAGCTCAATTCTCCCTTTACATTCAACCCAAACATTAAATACTCTCAAAATTCCATAAAACTCTAGACAAAAGTTACAAACTTACCCTCAGACAAAAATAAACCACATCAAATTGGTGACCACAGTGGGAGAACGATGGTGCCTGAATCTAGCATTCAAAACCATCAGAAAAACCAGTCCGAATGAATCCGGACGCATCGGAAGTACCACTGGCTTTGCTTGAAGTGGTGGAAGAAAATGATGAATATACCATCGAGGAGCGTGATAGATTAAAGGGCGAGATAGAAGCCCTTAGGGCAGAGAGGGAAAAAATGGGCATAAAAGAAAAGTCAAAGGCCTCAGTTGCTCATAATACTGACAACCCTAGAGAGCATGAGCCCTCAAAAACCCATGTGAGTACAAAGAAAACTCATGCTAGCTCTAAAAAGTATCACCGGTCTAAGCCGGTGGAGAGCTCTGATTCAGACTCAGAATCTTCCAGTAGCTCCTCGGGCGAAGATGGAATTAAAGAATCTTTGTCATCCAGCAGTCATGAGGGCCGATCTAAAAAGAAACAAAAGTTGGTTAAGAAGTATTCAAGAAAAAAGGATAGGCATGAAAAGTTAAAGAGGCACATAGGCAAAGGGTCATCTCATAGCCAGAGACACATAAACTGGATGTTGGTGGATCCTTTTGTCTTCCATGATGAACCAAGTATCTTTGCAACTCCTAACGAGGATACCATTTTCAGTCGTGGCCGGAATTGGAGACAATCTCCATTGGCATCCAAGATCCTGTCCGGGAACCTCCCCAAGAGGTTTGATAGTACGAAAATGGAAAAATACGATGGCAGTAAAGACCCGGACAATCACTTGGAACAATTCAAAAATTTCATGATGAATTTTGATGATGACGATAAGTTGCTTTGTATAGCATTCTCCCAGTCTTTTACGGGGAGTGACCTGAAGTGGTATAACAGGCTACCATAGGGGTGTATCAGAAATTTCGATACCTTTTGGGTGGCCTTCCGGAGGCAGTTTGTTGGAAGTAAGGAGGTGAAGGGTAATAGAGACACAATTATCCATTGCACCCAAGAACCGAATGAATATCTGAAGGAATATATAAGTCGCTTTGTAAACACCAAAAATGGGTTGGCTAATTGCTTCGAACAAGTAGCAATAGCTTCTCTAAGGCAGGGCTTAAACCCTGGAAATTTGGCTGATTCGGTGACCAGGAAAAAGGCCATGACATGGGGAGGTTTACTGAATCAGGTTGGAAAACAAATTAACGTGGATGAAACAAAGAAAACTAGGGTGCATAGGCAGGTGAGGTCTGCCTCGGCTGCACCAAACCCCAACCAAAATCAGCCCAGGAACAAGGCAAGGGAGGCCGGGCAGGGTCAACAGAACCAAAGCTCAGTCTCAGCCAGCTGCGCCTGCCCAGAGTCAGCAATCTAGAAATAAGAGAGGGCCATGGGTTCAACCAGAGTGGTTTGCTGAGTTAAAAGAAAGTGTAGCCACCATTTATGACAAAACAAAGGAAGAATTACATTATAGAAGGCCGGCTGCGCTACAATCTCTTAGGGAGCATCGTAACAATTGCTTCTGTCAGTATCACAATGATACTGGCCATACCACTGAGGATTGTATTGCTTTAAAGCAAGAAGTCGTGAATTTAATTGAAAGAGGAAAGTTGGGAGCATATGTTAAAAGAAGAGGAGGAAATAGGCCTGATAATGCTCATCGGGCTAGACCAGACAATGCAGGCGCATCTGCTCCGGAGGGAGCTATGGTGATAATCGAGATATTCGATGTAAAGTCAGAGTACTTGGACCATGATCCAACTCGAAACAGAGTGGGTTCCATTGAGGAATGTTGTAAAACAATGTCCGAGCTTATTAACTTTTTTGAGTCACACACAATCTTCGAAGGGGATACCATGACAGCACCCACTGCTTCTTCAAGGAAGATGCATGTTCATACTTTAGCTACCCAACTGGAGGGAGGCATGACTTCCTATCAATCACAGATTCCATTTCCATTCATTGTTTTTGATGATGATGACTTAAGGGATATAGCAGGTCCTCATGAAGATGTTGTTGTTATAGGGGCATCCATTGGGGGCAATGACATAAGTCGAATTTTGGTGGATACTGGGAGTTCAGCCAATATCCTCTTTTTAACTTCCTACAAAAAGATGAAAAATCCTGCGGTAATTCAGCGTTCGAACAGGTCTATTGTGGGTTTCACTGGAAACTCAGCAGATGTGATCGGGGAATTCGAAGATGAAGTTTTGTTGGGCAAGGGCCCTTTAAAGAAGATGGTTTGAATACTGTTTGTCGTAATGGATTGTCCCACTTGTTATAATGCTATTCTAGAGAGGTCTTGGCTCTCTAGGATGCATGGAGTGGCCTCAACAGTCCACCAATGTTTGAAATACGATGTGCAAGGACAAATGGGAGTTGTTTAGAGCAGCCAAATGATAACAAGAGAATGTTATGCAACAACACTGGCTCCTCGGACGTTGGGGGGCAGTTCGTATCAATGAAGAATAGTAGTTTGAGGGGCTTTCTGGCTGTGAGGGTGAAATTGATGACCCCAGAGAGATCCCTGGACTTTTAATACCAGTTGAGGAAGTCGAAAGACATTCTTTGGAAGAGGGAAAAATATTAAGATAGGGTCCAAAATGGCATCTGAACTAAAGGGTAAAATGTTGAAGTTCCTAAAAGACCATCAACATGTTTTTGCTAAGTGCAATGCTGATGTTACCGGAGTACCAGCATTTATTATATCACACCAACTGTCCATCCGAAGAGACATAGCACCCGTAGTACAAAAGAGAAGAGCTTTTTCCAAGGAAAAGACTGATGTCATAGTTCAAGAAGTCGGCAAACTTACCAAAATGGGGCACATAAAGGAGTCTCAGTATCCTATATGGACAACAAATCCGGTCTTGGTGAAAAAGAAAAATGGCAAGTGGCGTATGTGTATTGATTTTACAGATCTCAACAGGGCTTGCCCAAAGGATTTATACCCGGTTCCCCGGATTGATCAGCTGGTGGATTCCACATCTGGGAACAAGCTGCTGTCTTTCATGGATGCCTTATCCGGGTACAATCAGATTCAAGTAGATCCGAAGGATCAGGAGCATACTACGCTTGTTACTGATAGGGGCCTTCATTGTTACAAAGTGATGCCGTTTGGTTTAAAAAATGCTGAGGCTAGTTATCAAAGGTTAGTAAACAAATCTTTTGCTGATCAAATTGGAAGAAACATGAAAGTATACATCGATGACATGATGGTAAAAAGTATGGACGAAGAGCTACACTTGACAGATCTCCAAGAAACTGTTACTAACTTAGTAAAAGTAAATTTGAAACTAAATCTGGAGAAGTGTGTGTTCGGAGTGCAGGCCGGGAAATTCCTGGGGTATATAATAAGTGAGTAAGGGATACAGCCTGATCCGGACCAGCTTAATGCTTTATTCCAAATGGAGTCTCCTCGGAATATTAAAGAAGTACAAAGGTTGACTGGGAGGTTGGCTGCATTAAATCGATTCATTTCAAGGTCTTCGGACATGTGTGCCCCATTCTTTCAAACTTTGAAAGGTGCAAAGGGATTCGACTGGACTTCACAATGTGATGAGGCCTTTAATGAAATTAAAAAACATTTGTCCTCCCCCAAGACTTATTTAAACCCGTTGATAGAGAGGCACTCTTCATATACTTGACAGTTTCCAGTTGTGCCATAAATGCCGTATTGGTGAGGGAGGTAGGTAATTATCCCCGTCCGGTGTATTACATCAGCAAGAGCTTGATAGGTGCAGAAAAACGCTATCTGAAGCTTGAAAAATTAGCATTAGCCCTAGTGATTGCTGCAAGGAAGATGAGGCCTTATTTCCAGGATCATCCTATTATTGTACGGACGTCTTTTCATTTAAAAAACGTTCTTCAAAAGGCAGACATTTCGAGTATTCTGACTAAGTGGTCAATGGAACTGGGGGACTTCGATATTGATTTTGCTCCTCGGACAGCAATCAAAGCACAAGCTGTGGCTGATTTCTTAGTTGAATTTCATTCAGATAGGGATTCAGAGCAAACAACTGATGTGAAAGATAAAAAAGTATGGTTCGTCCGAACTGATGGTGGATCAAGTAGTATGGGATGTGGTGCAGGGGTATGCTTGACCTCTCCGTAGGGTGACAAAATGTACCAAGCTATATGTTTTGCTTTTAGGGCTTCTAATAATGAGTCCGAATATGAAGCTGCTATAGATGGTTTAAAGTTAGCTCTTATTTGTGGGGCCAATAGGGTCAAGTTGATGAGTGATTCTCAGCTTCTTATCCATCATGCGCGAGGTCAATCCGAAGCCAAAAAGGAGCAGCTCATAAAATACTTACTTCTTCTCAAAGATGTGGCACTTAAGTTCAAGAGCATTGTTTATGAGCATATACCCTGAACAGAAAATGAACTAGCAGACTCCTTGGTAACCATAGCCTATACTGAATCCTACCCTTGGATCCATGGGCTGGAGTGCCCTTCCATTCAACTCAATATGGGTAAGGAGGAAGAAAGCTTCGATATACAGATGAAACACCCTCAAGATTGGAGGTTTCCTCTCCTTCAATATCTCTCAAATGGCATCTTGCCTCCGAATAAGTCAATAGCAAGAAAAGTAAATTACAAGGCCCGTGGTTTTATCATCCTAAGAGATATTCTTTATAAGAAATCTTACAGTAAACCCCTCTTATGATGCTTGGGGGTTGACGAATCTCAAATAGTGCTCTCCGAATTACATGATGGTGAGGGATCAGCTCATTGTGGATTCAGGGATCTAACAAGGAGAGTTTTGTTGGCTGGGTATTATTGGCCTTCTATAATGCAAGATGCTAAGGAGTTGGTGAAGAGGTGTGACCCATGCCAGAGATATAGCAATGAGATTCATATCCCAGCCATCTCTTTAGAGTCAATTTCAGAGCCTATACCTTTTGCTCGATGAGGGTTGGATTTGGTGGGACCCTTACCTATGGCATCCGGAGGACGCTAAACAATAATTGTTGCTATTGATTATTTTTCGAAATGGATCGAAGCAGCTCCATTGGCAGGTACAACGTCAAAAGCTGTTATAAAATTCATTTTATCCAATATCTGTTGCAGATTTGGAATTCCACAGAAGATAACAACAGACAATGGGCCACAGTTTGAAAACAAGGAGATGGAAAGTTTATGTGCCTCTAGAGGTATACAACATTGTTTCTCATCACCCTTCCACCCACAAGCAAATGGTCAGGTTGAGGTGGCTAATAGGACTATACTGTCCGGTTTGAAGAAAAATTTAGAGGGGGCTGCTGGAAAATGGCCTAATTATTTGCAAGAAGTTCTGTGGGCTAACCGGACTACACCTGGGGCTGCAACACAAGAGTCACCTTTTGATTTGGTCTATGGGATGGATGCCGTAGCTCCTATAGAAGCAATTCTCCCTTCATTTTGAGTTCATAATTTCTCCGAACACACTAACGAGGTGGCTATCAGAGGCCAGCTTGACTTGATAGAGGAAAGAAGAGTTAAGGCTCACCTTAGAGCTGTGCACTATCAAGGTTTGATGAGAAGCATGGTTGCTTCTAAAATAAGAGAAGGGGTTTTCAACCGGGGGATAAGGTGTTGAGAAAAGTCTTCCTACACACTAAAGAGAAGCAGTTCTGTAAATTGGCTCCAACTTGGGAAGGACCATATGTGGTCATTGAAAATCTTAAGCCTGGAACATATCGGCTCCAAGACAAAGATGGAAGGATTTTGAATCACCCTTGGAATATTGAGCACCTCCGGATATACTTGGAGTAGGAACTATGTAAATATTTACTTGTTCAAAGGTTCATGTAAATATTTGGTGGCATACTCTTTCCTACCCTGGTGGCACGGGGAGGTTTTAATGAGGTGTATGAGCTCTTTTATAAAATTTGATGCCTTCTTAAAAATTCGGAGTGTTTTTACTTTGTTTCTTGTCAAATTTTTATTTAAATACCGGCCGAATTGAATTGAAAGAGTGATGACTACTTAAACATTTGTCATCAGAGAATTTAAACACTCTAACTTTAGAATGTCTATGAAATAACTAAGGGCTGTTTAAACATTAGCCACCAAAATTAAAAAAACTATGAAAGAATGCAAGAGCTGTGCAAAATAAAGATATCCATTAAAATAACCGAAGTGCCTTGGCCATCCAAGAACTTTAAGTTGTCAAAACAAAAAAATCTATCCGGTCAAGGACCGGACACAGTTACAAAAATGCCTTGGCCATCCAAGGACTTTGGTTCAAACAAAACAAAAATGAAAAGATAATTGATATTCTAAGACTGAGCTTTTGAAGATGGCTCAGCCTCACTAGCTTTCTTCTTTTGAAGGTCATCATTTTCTTCATCCGGGCTCTCCCCGGTATTCTCTTCTGCATCGCTCGAGTCGGCACTAGAGTAGTCATGCTTATCACCATCAACCATCGTATGGAAGGGGAGGTCTAGATACTCTACGAAAGTCCATAAGTCTCCCAGAAATCTCTTCGGAAACTTCTCATGAAATAGTAAAACCATGTCTGACTTCACTTTGGCATACATTTCTTCTTGACTGTCTATTACTTGGTTGGTATAAGCATCAATCTTGGCCTGGATTTTTGCCTCCTGCTCCCATAGTAGATCAGCTTTTTCCTGTGCAGCCTTAGACACTGAGTCCTCGAGCGAGATGTTGTCATTGGTCAAAGTGTGAATAACTTTGTCCCTGGCATTCACCTCCTCTTTCGAAGAAGAGAGATCTTTCTCCAATTCAGACTGCTTTACCCGGAGACCTTTGATAGTATCTTCTAAGGTAGCTACCTTTGTGGCCCAACCCTCCTGGTTCTTCTTTAACTCCTTGTTTTCCCTCTTTAGTGCATCAGCATTTTGCTTGGCAATGAGGAGGTCTCCATACAATCTCTCCTTGTCACAATTAAGGGCACTGATAATAGCTGACTGACCTCGCACTTGTTTCTCCAAACTAAGCACTGGCTGAATATTACTCAAAATAGAGTGAGTTATAACATCTCTTTCACTTGAAACAGATAAAGACTTACCGTTGAAGGTAACAATGTTCGAAGTACTTGGAGGGAGGTAGGGCCCAGCAAAATCATCTCTGGGGAGGTTTTTAAAGTAGTCACCAAGCCCCTCGAGCCCAGTAATGTCAACGCCATCAATACTAATACCTCCTCCTCCAATCTCTTCAGTTCGAAAATCACCAGGGATCTCTTCTTCTCTTGTAGGATCAGTAGGGTCAATAGGAGGAAGGGGCTCCGAGGGCCGGAGATAAATCTCATCACCCCTGGAGGTCGTTTTCTTCTTGGCCTACCTGCTTTTTCTTTTATGCTCCTCGTTTCCTGTCTCTCTTGGGAACCTTTGGAGGTTTTGGAGATCCTGCCTCTTCCCTAGTACTCTCATGCTCCACTATTTCTAGAAGAGTAGCATCGATCTTGGTAAGAGTAAATGTTGAATAGAGAATACTAGTTTTCACAGAGAGAATTCTAGGTAGTGAAAGTTGTATATCGCTTCTGATTATTTCATAGGTTATAACTAACTTCTTCAGCCTCTTTAAATAGACTGAGTGAGTTAGTTAGAAAAGTGGTTACATAAAGGAATATTTACAATTCAGCCCTTATAATTCTTCTAAAGCCTAATTTAACTCTATATTTACAGAACTTATCAATTTAGTCCTTATCAATTGCATTTAGGCCCCTGAAGAATATCTTTCCTTATCAGTAGCCCCCCTAGTTCTTATATAGACATTTATAAGAACTATCCACTCTTCGAAGATTACTCCAAGTGAATCCATCCTCTTCATTACGATTAGGCCTAATGACTTGCAATCTTTCTTCCAATCAAAGAATAAGTGCAAATAGATTTCTCTATTCACTTCGAATCCACCAATTTAAGATATAACTATTCTTTCACTTCGAATTTTGTTACTAGAGATATAATTTTGCTGATGCTTCGAATTTTCTGACACTACTTGATAGACTGACTAGACCCTACTTGATAGATCTATGACACTGCACATTTCCTCTACGTTTCACATTCCACCCAATGAGAGCAACTCACTGGTTTTGCCTCTTCAAATTCTCAACGTCTTTCCTTTTAACTATAAATACCCAGCTCTTCCTTCATTGATAACTTTTTAGAGAAATCAGTTCTAAATCATCTTCAACCTGTTCTTCATCTTCATCCTGTTCTTCATAAACCTTCAAGCCATCTTCAACCTGTTCTTCATAAACCTTTAAATCACTTTATCCTTTTCATCCACTAAAGCAACCTCTCAGATCAATACCTATTGTATGAGAAGATATCCTAAATACAAAAGATCTAAACCCAGAAAACCAGTAAAATCAAAGAAACCTCTCTTCCCTGGTTCTAGCAATCAAGTATTTGGTGCCTACAATTATCTTTGTATTTCACAAAGAGCTAAAGAATACAAGGCTGCTGGGTTAATCTACAACGGTCCTCATTCTTCTTCTACCACTTTTAAATATGGTAACTTCGACCCCAATCTTGCCACTTCGTCTTCACCCTTAGCTTCAAACCCAGAATCTAACCAAGAACCTTCTCCTCCTCGAAATCAACCTACTTCTCCACCGCTAAGACCTCATCGGAAATCTAAGGGTGTCACTTCTGACAAACCACCAACTGATAAAAAACCACAACCCAAATCACCTGTCCTACAATTCGAAGCAACTAAAAATCTTCAACCCAAATCACTTCCTCCTCAATTCGAAGCTGTTAAAGTTAAACGTGCCAAAAAATCAACCTTTCTAGCAATGGGCGATGAAGCAGAAGCCTCTTCTCCTCCCCCACAAGAAGTGGTTGACACTACACCAGAAAGTAGTCAACCAATTCTTGTGACTCAAGTTGAAACTCAAATCCGAAGTCGTCTCGATGAAGCCACCGATGAGGACAACAACAAAGAGAATGATTCTGAAGCTACTGAATCTGATGCCGAAGAGGAATCCGAGGCTGACGGGGTGATCCCTCCGAAGAAAATTCGAGGAAAGAAAATTCGAAATTCTCAAGTTGTGCCCAACACAGGTTACCCCAAACCAACTATTCACTTTATTCTCCGCCATTATGGTGTCGAGGCTAGGAGGCATCCCCCTCGAAATTGAGGACTTCATCTCACTGACCAAGATCTCAAATGGGCCAGTCTTACCATTCTACTACCTAACACTGGAGGATGATCTGAAGATTATCGAAGACCTCCTCGAAGCTGACAAATTTTGGAAACAGAGGTTTGTCTTTCTATCAGGCGCTTGGGAAAATGGGAAAGAGATTTCCGATGACAACCCCTCAAAGCTTACTCTCACCTGGAGAGATAGTAGTAAGTGAATCATTACTGTATTGTTAACATTTCTAACTTATTAAACCTAGCCAGATTAATGAAGTCCTCTTATCTAACTGCTTGTTCTCTTTTCAGAAATTCCGAGGCGGTTCAAAGGTCGTCGAGCAACTGCAAAGGATATCTTCAAAAAAATGGCTGAATGGGCAGAGAAGGCATGGGGAAATGGCTTTCACTCAGCCTTTTTACCAATCAACTTCGTCAACAGCCATCTGTGGCGCATCACCTTGGGAGCTGACTTCCATGAAGATCCGATGACCCCCCCAGATCCCATCATAGCAGTCCAAAGAGTACTTGCACCAGATGGGAAAACCTATCTTCCCACCAGGAATCGAAGTGACAGCCACCTTCCATTAAAGAAGAAAGGAAAGCTAACCCACAAGAAAGCCAATACAAGCAAGGCTAACCCTTCCAAAACTTCGAAGCGTGCAGTGAAAAGAAAAATGCCTGCATCTCAACTTCCCCCAATATCCGAGGAGGATGAACCTGTTCTGAAAAAGAAAAAAGACAATTCTCCAAAGAAGAAAAAGAGCAAGTCCGGCACGCCAAAGAAAAAGAATGAGGCTGACATACTCGAGGAGGTACTGGCTTCCGAGGTGCACGGGAAAACTTTTATTGAAGAAAACGCTGAAGGAGGACTGACACTAGGAGATAATCAAGTAGACGATTACCTTAACCTCGAAGATTTCAACTCAAGCGGGGATTTTGCATTTACTGGTAATGGCTCCCAACCTACCAATATTATTCCATCAACTTCTACTGGGGCTGCCATGGCTTCGACATCTAACGCAATTGTTCCTGTTCATCACCACCCATCAAACTTTCCTAATTCAGACAAATCCGAAGAGGTAACTTCAATCCTTCGACCTTTTGATAATTTAAGTGCTGCAGCCAATAAATTATGTAAAGAAGTAAAAAATTCACACACACACAATTGGAGCTCCTTGCACAAGAATTGATCAAGAGCAAAAAAGAAACAGAGTCTGAAAAGGCTTTGAAAAATGAGGCACTTCAGAAATTCGAAGTTGAGAAAGGAAAGCTTCTTAAGGAACACAAAGAAAAAATCGAAGCTCTGGAGACTTCTCATCGACTAGCTCTTGAAGACCTAAATTCTCAACATTCCACTGCTATCTCCGAGGCAAAGAAAAAATCTATCGATGCTGAGAAACTTGTTAAAGAATTCCAAGAAAAATTGAGTAACTGTCAAACTCAAATGACGACTCTTCGAACAGGATTCGAGGAAGAAAAGAAGGCTGCTGTTAAGAAAGCCGAAGCTGCTGTTGGGTCTGTGATGCTTAATGGAATCAGAAAGGCTGAAATTGATACAGCTAACAATCTTCTTCGAGAAATCCATGCTGCCTATCCAAGGCTAAACTTAACAGAATTTTGGAAACAAGTCCCAGAGAAAGATCGTCCAAAAGAGGCATTCGAAGTACCTTCAAGTTCTTCGGAACAAAGTGATGCTTCCGACGGGTCATCGGAAGAAGAAGATGCCTAATAGATTAAGCATGTCGTGCTTGTTTTTTGTGTATTTGGTTAAGTAGTTCTCCCCCTTTTTGTAAACTTCGTGTTTTATCCGACGAACAAGCAACTTTTTTTTAATATTTTAAACTTCTGGTGTACTTATTTAAACTTGTCGTTTCGAAAATTAGATGCATTTATAAATCGAGGCACCTCGAAAATTAGATGCACACATAAGACGTGGCACCTCGAAAATTAGATGCACTCATAAGACGTGACACCTCGAAAATTAGATGCACTCATAAGACGTGGCACCTCGAAAATTAGATGCACTCATAAGACGTGGCACCTCGAAAATTAGATGCACTCATAAGACGTGGCACCTCGAAAATTAGATGCACTCATAAGACGTGGCACCTCGAAAATTAGATGCACTCATAAGACGTGGCACCTCGAAAATTTGGTTGTTTCTTCAAAGCTATTGCTTCGGAAAATTATTCTTGGTCAACTTTCAAAGATGATCAATCTTTGCCAAGTCACCAAAATAATAAATCACCCATCATAGTAAACAACCAATGGCCAAAATAAATTTTATTAAAAAATTCAATATTAACCAGACACCTCGTTAAAACCTTTCTGGGCCAACAGATAAGGAAAGAGTATGTCTGTTTTACAAAAATTCGAAGTTCGGTTTTACTCACAGTACAATTTCAAATGCTCTATATTCCAAGGATGTTTGAGCATCCTCCCCTCTCGATCAGACAACCTGTAGGAACCTGGCTTGACCTTTATTTTAACTTCGTAAGGACCCTCCCAATTCGGAGCCAATTTTCCGAGGTGCTTGTCCTTAGTATGAAGAAATACTTTTCGTAACACTCGATCGCCAATTTTGAATTCTCTCCTCTTAACTTTAGCATCGTACCTGCTTCTCATTAATGTTTGGTAATGGACCACATTAAAGTGCGCTTTGACCCTTTTTTCCTCTAACAAATCAAGCTCGACCCTTCTAGCTTCATCATTATCTACGTCGGAATAGCGTAATAATCTGTAGGAAGGCAATGTAGATTCAGCATGGCACACAGCGTCCATTCCATACACCAAAGAAAAAGGAGTCTCTTTTGTAGCCTCTCTAGGGGTTGTTCGATATGCCCACAACACTTCTTGAAGATAATTTGGCCATTTCCCTGCTGCTCCTGCCAAATTTTTCTTCAAGCCATCCAAAATAGATCTATTTGTAACTTCCACCTGTCCATTTGCTTGGGGGTGGAAAGGAGTAGAAAAGCATTGTTGTATCCCTTTCGAAGAGCAAAAAGAGTCCATTTTCTTGTTATTAAATTGAGGACCGTTGTCCGTCGTTATTTTTCGAAGAACTCCAAAACGGTAGCAGATGTTACTTTGAATAAACTTGATTACATCCTTAGCTTTTGTTCCAGCTAAGGGTTCTGCTTCTGCCCACTTCGAAAAATAATCAACCGCAACAATAATCATCTGTCTTCCACCAGAAGCCATAGGTAACGGTCCTACTAAATCAATCCCCCACCTATCGAAAGGAATCGCCTCTGAGATTGTCATTAGGGGTACTGCTGGTTTGTGTATCAAATTTGCATACCTTTGGCAAGTATCACAGCTTCGAACTAATAACTTGGCATCTTGCAATATGGTAGGCCAATAATACCCTGCCAACAATACCCTACGCGTTAAAGCTTTGAATCCACAATGAGCTGATCCATCCCCATCATGTAATTCAGATAGAATGTTTTGAGACTCTTGCTTACTCAAACATCGTAGCAAAGGTTTCGACGCAGATCTTTTGTACAATACCCCATCCAATACTACATAGCCAAGAGCTTTATACTTTATTTTCTTGAGCAAGTGTTTATCAAGAGGTAGTATTCCCTTCGAAATAAAGTTTAACAAGTCAAACCTCCAATCACCTCGAGTGCACATCGGATCCCTTACTACCTCATCAACAAATTCACACTGCTCAGAATTCGATATGATCGAGGGCGATGGTTGTGTCATGATCCATGGATATTCTTCAGAGTAAGCCATTGTTGCTAAAGAATCAGCCATTGTGTTGTTACCTCTTCGAATATGCTCCACTTCGACATTTTCAAATTGTGCCATCATTCCTCGTAGCTCTTGCAAGTACAAAACCAAACGCTCCTTTTTAGCTTCTGATACTCCTTTAACATGGTTAACTACCAACTGCAAATCTGTTTCCAAGCGCACAAATATTGCTCCACAAATCTTTGCTAACCGTAATCCTGCTAGCACAGCTTCATATTCAGCTTCATTGTTCGAAGCATGAAATCCAAATTTTATAGCTTGAAACATAAACTCCCCTGTTGGTGCCACCAATTCAACTCCTGCACTCGACCTTTTATTACTGGATCCCCCATCAGTTCGTATCGTCCACGTCGGATTCACGTTCACTTTTTCGCCATCTTTCTCTTCGGATCTGCTCGAGTGGAACTCAACCAAGAAGTCTGCTAAGGCTTGAGCTTTGATAGCTGTTCGAGGAGAAAATAACACATCGAAATCTCCTAATTCTACAGACCACTTAGTCATCCTTCCTGAGATGTCTGGCTTTTGCAACACATTTTTTAATGGATATGAAGTTCGAACCACAATCGTATGTGCCTGGAAGTAAGGGCGCATTTTTCTCGCTGCCACTACTATACACAGTGCCAATTTTTCAAGCTTCAAATAACGTTTCTCAGCATCAACTAGACTTTTGCTGACATAGTAGACAGGCTTCGAAATTCCCGTATCTTCACTGACCAGAACTGCACTCACTGCATAATCCGATACTGCTATATACAAAAATAACTGCTCATCCTTTCGAGGCTTTGATAATATTTCAGGAGAGGACAAAAGATTTTTGATCTTCACAAAAGCTTCTTCACAATCCGAAGTCCACTCAAAATTATTAGGTCGACGCAGCACCTGGAAAAAACGCAAGCACTTATCTGAAAAACGAGAAATGAATCTGTTCAAAGCTGCTAACCTGCCCGTTAACATTTGCACTTCTTTGATATTCCGAGGTGAAGACATCGATATCAGAGCCTTCAACTGTTCTGGGTCCACTTCGATTCCTCTTTCACTAATCATGTACCATAGAAACTTACCAGATCGGACTCCAAATGTACATTTTTCTGGGTTCAACTTCAATTGTATGGCTCTGAGATTCAAAAACGTCTCTTCTAAATCGTCAATGTGTTCATCATCACTTTTGCTCTTAACAAGCATATCATCGATGTACACTTCGATATTTCTCCCTATTTGTGAAGCAAACGCCTTATTCATCAGCCTCTGATATGTTGACCCAACATTTTTTAATCCGAACGGCATCACTATATAGCAGTGCAAACCTCGATCAGTGATAAAAGTTGTGCTTTCTTCATCATCTGGATTCATTCGAATCTGATTATACCCTGAAAATGCATCCATAAATGTCAAGATTTTATTTCCTGAAGTGGAATCCACTAATTGGTCAATTCGAGGCACTGGAAAAGGATCTTTTGGACAGGCTCTATTTAGATCTGTGAAGTCCACGCACATTCGCCATTTTCCGCTCTTCTTTTTCACCACCACAGGATTAGCCGTCCACCTCGGATAATTGGACTCCCTGATATGCCCCATCTTATACAGTCGATCTACCTCAGCAACTATGGCCTCGGATTTTTCCAACAAAAAAGATCTTCTTTTTTGAATTATCGGTTTGATCTTCGGATCCACCGCCAAGCTATGACATATGATATCACTTGGGACCCCCACTACGTCTTCAGACTTCCAAGCAAATACATCCAAATTCTCAGACAAAAATTTCAACAATTTCTCCCGCATTGATAAAGATAACAGAGTCCCGATTCGAAGTACCCTGCCATTATTGAAAACATATTCTTCTATTTCTTCATTTACCACCACAGAACTCGGGGTTGACCTCGGATCATCAATTCCCTCATCTGTGCCACCAGAAGACAACCCCCCAAACTGCTAATTCTCCATCGGATTATCAGTATCTTTGCCTCGTAGTCTAAACGCAGCAGCGTAACACTCTCTTGCCACCTTTTGATCACTTCAAACTACGCCGACTCGATCCTCGATCACATACTTCAAACATTGGTGAACCGTAGAGACTATAGCATACATTTTAGCCAGCCACGACCTTCCAAAAATAGCGTTGTAGCTCGATGGACAATCCACCACCATAAAAAGTACTTGTACTTTCTTTTTGAAAGGCCCCTTTCCCAAAGAAATCTCACCTTCGAACTCTCCTATCACATTTGCCGTTGCGCCAGTAAACCCAATGATAGTTCTCTCTGATCTTTCTATTCGAGGCGGAGCGGTTAATCTATCATATGTTGACTGGAACAACACATTAGCAGAGCTCCCAGTATCAATTAACACTCGTCGAATCTCCACCCCGCACACTTCTGCTCCTATGACCACTGCATCTTCATGTGGCCCAGAAATTCCTCTCAGATCATCCCCATCGAAAATTATAAAGGGGACATCCTTCTTGTTACTTAAGCGTGTCGATGCTCCTCCCTCAATTTGATGTGTTAAATTCACTATATGTCTCTTCCTCGAATTATTAGTGTTGTTAGTCATTGAATCTCCCCCAAATATTGTCAGTGACTGAAAGAAGGCACACAAATCTCGAACACGTCCCTGGCGCGTTTGTTCATCTACTGACATTAATAATAATCGACTAGGGTCTGGGTCGACATATTCCGAAGCCACATCAAAATCCTCACCTGCAGCATATAAAATCATCAGTGTTGTTTCCTGCTTAGAATTAGGTTTACCAATTTTCTGAGCTACAACTTTAGCATTCTTCTTGACATATTCCAGCAACTTTCCATTTTCTATCAAATTCTGCATCTCCTTCTTTAGAGCAATGCAATCATTTGTATCATGGCCAATATCATCATGATACCTGCAGAACTTATTATTGCGCTCTTCTCTTGGCCTATTAATCGCTGGTGGCTTTCTAAAATTTATTGTTCCCCTGGTTTTCTCGTATATCGAAGCCACACTTTCAGTCAAATCCGCATAATAGTCTGGTCTTACCCACACATTCGATCTGGATCTAAACTGTTGGTGATTATTAGAATTGTGTTGATTATATCCCCCTTGATACGAGCTCAAATCTGCTCGGTTAGAAACAATTTGATTACTCCTCGGGCGCGATAAGTTGTTATTCGAAGTGTTAGCTTGACCATTCCCCTTCTGAATAGTACTGCCTCCTCCTCGAACCCACGTCGATTCTTCGACCTTGATCTGATCCTCGACCTGAGCCATGAGAGCTCCAAATGTTAACGCCCTACGCCTTGTAGTCTCATCTGCTAAATCTCCTGGAAACAACCCTTGTCTAAACGCCGCCATAGCCACACTTTCTTCACAATCATCTAGTTCAGCCTTTGTTGACACAAATCTCTTAGTATAATCCTTTAACTTCTCTCCCACAGCCTGCTCGCATTATATTATTGTATCTCCATTAGCTCTCATTTCTTTGCTTCCCACAAACTGTCTTCGGAAAGCTGTGTAGAAGCCTCTAAAATTTACAATTGACTCCTTAGGAATCTTGTTGTACCATTTTAGTGCAGTTCCCTTGAATGTCTGAGAGAACGCTCTACACACCAATTTATCGTCGTCTTCGAAATTAGTCATATAGTTTTTGAATTGTTCTATATGATCATCGGGATCTTGAGTCCCATCAAACTTGTCAATTTTGGAAATGTAAAACCGCCTCGGAAGCGGCACTGATCTAATCTCCCTGATCAATGGTGAGTCCCTCCAGTCGACTCCTTGAACATATTGGTCTTCGTTTCTCATCCCGACAGTAGCATATAAGCTTGACTCACCTTCATATTTTCGAGGCGAACACTTCCGAGGCGAATATTTCCGAGGTGAATATACTCGCCTTTCTTTCTTTTGCCTCCCTTCCTTATACACCTTAGCCGGCCGGAGCTCACGTTCTGCTCCTCTTAAATGGCCTCGAGAATGTTCGTACCTCGGTGTTTCATCTAACTCCGAATTTTCGAAATCCTCTTCATCACTAGAGTTCACATACTGTCGCTTCTGTAACTTTTCTTTCCTCTTTATTCCACTATACTCTTTTTTTCGCTCAAAACGTGTTTTACGCTGTTCATATCGAACGTCGCCATCGTCCATCGACTGATCCGACTGATCATCCTGATCACCCCTTGCTATTTTAGACCTAAGTCTAGCACCATCACTATTTTCCTTCTTTTTTACCAATTCGTCAAGCTCTGCCACCTTCCTTATCATCTCATTCATTTTACCTTCGAAATCGAATTGGTTTGATTGAGTTGGAATCGATTTACATGCCTCTTGCAGATCGGATTTCAATGTTTCCATTGCCTTTCGAACAGACGGATTGTCACCTTCTTCTGAATTCATCTCCAATCAGCGAAAAACTAAACAAAATACGAAAACTCGAACGAAAAACTTCACAAAACGAAAACTCGAGACTCGGTTTTTGATCTGTTGATCAAGGTATCTTCGTCCCCTCCTTCTAGCGCCAATTTGGTAAGAGTAAATGTTGAATAGAGAATACTAGTTTTCACAGAGAGAATTCTAGGTAGTGAAAGTTGTATATCGCTTCTGATTATTTCATAGGTTATAACTAACTTCTTCAGCCTCTTTAAATAGACTGAGTGAGTTAGTTAGAAAAGTGGTTACATAAAGGAATATTTACAATTTAGCCCTTATATTTCTTCTAAAGCCTAATTTAACTCTATATTTACAGAACTTATCAATTTAGTCCTTATCAATTGTATTTAGGCCCCTGAAGAATATCTTTCCTTATCAGATCTGACTTGGAACTGGCCTCTCTTGGCTTGTTGGGGAAATTTCCTCCGCTTCGGTGGGGTTAGCTTCAACCGCACTCCTCATGCCCTTAGCATTTTTTCCTTTCATCTTACTTGGGGCCTTGGCTGGACCATGCAGATACAATGCTCTGTCCGCTGCGTGTGTTCTCTTGAAGACTACTTCCGGAGGGGGTGGAGTGGTAAGTTCCTCCCAGGGTAAGTCCCTCCGGTCAGTGGTGTTCCACAGATAGGACCTTGCAAGATTGCCTCCGGTAAAGGCATTGTGTTAGCGATTTTCCCATTTTTCAGCAGCCCAAGCGTTTATCTTGGTACAGGTGGTCTGCCCGGCCTTCAAGTGGTCATTGAAGTCTTTAGGCATCACTGTCAAGAAACAAAAAAGAAAAGACAAGTCAGATAAACAAATTTATAAAAAATAATAAACCTGGTGGGCTGTGAGACGAGAATCTTACCATCGCTTCGCCATCTGCTGGTGAGGAGGCTCGGGTTGACTCCGGCTTTGATCTTCCTCCCATTCTCTCAAGCACCACTCACGAACAAAAAGTGAGTCCTCCAATTTCTCTTCGACTCAAGCAGGTCATCCACTGCTTTATAGTTATCACCCATGTTGAAGTGATAGAAGGGAATATGGTGGTTTCTGCAGAGGCTGGCCACAGCTGCGAATTCCTCCATTGGAAGAGGAATTCCGGAGAGCCTGGAGGCCATGATACAGGGCATGAGAGTGTACCAGGCATTACGGCTCAGTTGACTTGGGAAAATCTTGATGAGGTGGAAGTATTTGACTATCTCCGAATCTAAGGGAAACCTTAGTCCCCAGTTAAAGAGTTCAGTGAAGATAACTATCTCACTAAGCTTGCAGTCCATCGGTGTTTCAGGGTCTATTGGGATCCTTATTTTTACATTCTGCGGAATCCCCCACTTTGTTCGCATCCGACCCAGTTCGGCTGTGTGGATGAAGGCATAATTAATTTTTTGCAAAGCAATTAAATACTTAACACTAACCTTGTGGAAACAAGGTCCCACTTTTCCCACAAGGACCTCCGGTAGATCTGGATGCCTTAGGCATAGTTTTTCTTTACCTTTATCCTTCTTGGCAGCAGCAGCATCACTCGTTTGTCCGGAGACTTCGGACTCAAACGGAGCCTCTTCAATAGAATCCTCCATTACTTCTTCCATTACCAAGGAGGGGTTTTCAGTTGTTTTTGGGTGAGGGGAGTTAGAAACTGGCTCAGCATAACCTCCGGATTGTTGGGTTTCACTGGTTCCTTGTACTCTGGCCTCCGGTTAGGGCTCAGATGCAGTAGTTTCTTTTCGGAGACTTGAGCTAGATGCCTCCGGTCCGGACACCTTGTCCTTAGGAATTTTCATGGGTGCCTCTTATCATTTGTTGCTGTCTTTGGCCCCTGATTTGGAGGGTGTACCATTTGAAGCCTGCCCTTTTACCAAGCGGCCTCTTCTCCGATCAACTAACTTATCTAGAGAGGCATCAGCATCTGATCCCATGGCAATCAATGGAGAAGGCTTCTTAAAATTGGTAACTGCTTGCCCTGGTTCAATAGTGGGCTCTGATCCCCTACACCGACGAGCTTGAAACGATTGGTGGGAGGTTGGTTTGAAACAACCTCCTAGGTTTAACGCTTTTGGTTGAAGAAGAGCCCTGGTCAGGCTCTATACTGGGTATTACTGGTTTGTCGACAGGGGAAACAGGAAGGCCTGCAGCAATACGCCTCTCACGTTCAACCTTCTGGGCCTTCTCTAACTCTAATAAATTAAGCCACCCACCTTTGATTAAAGCGTTCCTAGCTGTGAACATAAACTCACACCGAGAAAAAGTATTTGTTTTTGAGAGAAAGCTTTGAAGATTAAACAAGGTGAAGAGGATGATAAAACAGTAAATGAGTGATTAATTTATAGTAAACACACAAAAGTTGCTTAGATACCTATGAGAATTCGAAATGTTTGCAATGATTAAGGAACGGTGCTGATGTCATCTTCATTAAATGAAGAGGTTACTTTTTGGAGAAGGTGGGAGCGCCATTCTAGGTGAAAAAACGGCTGATGCGGCGAACCAGAGAGAGACACGTGTCCCACGAATTCTGGCAAGAAACCGTTTAATTTTCAAGAACTTTTTCAGTTTGGATAAATCTATAACAAAGTTCGAAGGCCCTGTCTGGACATGACTGTGACCAGCTGCATACTATTTTTTAGGTCTTGCCAAAGGCCTTTGAACACCACCTAAAAAAGGGGCTACTGATGAGTCCAGATTCTGTCACCATACCTTATGGGAACCGGACATGGTTAATTCGGACAATGTCCATTTCACCGGACAGGGGTAGTTCGGACAACTTTCATTCACTGAACTATCCGAACAGAACTAAATTACTTAAAACCTAATCACTTTTTGACTAAGCTGCCTATTTACTTACTTAAAACTAATGGGTCTTTAAACTCGACCCAAATCCATTAAACATAACCTGAAAGCCCATATGGCCCAAAGATAAGGGTATAAATACCCAACCACCTACATTAAATGAAGGGGATGAAAATTAAATACAACCAGGCAGCTCAATTCTCCCTCTACATTCAACCCAAACATTAAATACTCTCAAAATTCCACAAAACTCTAGACAAAAGTTACAAACTTACCCTCAAACAAAAATAAACCACATCAACATCTATATATTGCAAGTCCCACAATGATGCCGGTTATTATATGAAGGACTATTGAGCTTTCAATTCATATAGGCTATGATAACACTAGAAAAATAGTAAGAATTGTTTCTATGATTTATGATAAACCCAGTCCTTATGATGTTGTCATGGGAAAAATATGGATACATAAGATTGAAAATACATCTTGTACTTTCAAGAAATGTTTGAAGTATCATGTATGGAGTTTAGTCGGTATTCTCAGAGGAAGTCAGAGATCTGCAAAAACTTGTTATACGATTTTGTTAAACTTTAATAAATCGATGCAATAACAATTAAATGAAGTAAAAGAGGATCATTAATTCAACAACTTTAGATAACACTTACATTATTGCTAAACTGACCAAATACGACTATAGACCAAAGTTAGAACAATAATATCAAAAGACATAAGATGGAAACTTTGCGTTTGATGAAGTTGAACAAAAAAAAACATTTTTAGAAATTTGAAGCATCGACTATCCATACTTTTCCTTTCAACGATGGTTTAGCCTACAAAACGATCTTTTCAAACATGGTTTTGTTTGATTTCTTCTTAATACAATAATAAACAACAAAAAAGAATTTACAATCAACTTTTACATAAGTAAATTCAAAAATATGTCTTTTGGTTATTATTTGATCAATCAAGAGATAAAAATGGATAAAGTCTTTTAAAGAAACTTTTAAATGTTAATAGAACTTGAAAAGTTATAAAAAATCGAAACTTAACCTTTTACTTCTATAATCATATTTTTTTGGTGGAGATATAACACATGTTTTTGGAACGAGTGATTTTTAAGTCGATGAACAATATGTAATGCACATTTTGTGTAACATGACAAAACAATTTCTTACCAATGAATAATTTGACAGGACATATTTTTTCAATTGTAGTAGGACAATGTTTTTTAGTCGATAAACAGCATGACATAATAGATTTTCTAAATAGATGAACAACATGATGTAACAAATTTTCTCAGTCGTGGCAGAAAATTGTTTAAAAAAATAATATGGTGTGACATATTATATTAAAATAACGTGACATGAAAAAATTGTTAATAACAACATAGGAGGATAAAAAAAATTAGTAGATGAACAAGATTAACATGAAAAAGTTTCCATAAACAACGTGTGATGACTGATTTTCTAAACATAACGCGGCATGAATGATTTTTTTAAACATAATTGCAAAAGAATTTTTTTTTAAACAACATGGGATAATATATATTTTTAGTTGATGAATAAGGCTGACATGATAGATTTTCTAAAAACAATATAGCAAGACAAATGTTTTGAAAAAATGTAGCATGACATATTTTTTTAAACAACGTGATAAGCTAGCTTAAAAATGAAAAATAGTTATACTACTTATTTCTGCAAGAACAACAAAGTGAGAGAAAGGTTAATGCATATCACATAAAAGTGAGCTTACAAGAACACGATAGACGTCAACCCAAATTCATTTAATGCATCACTAAACTTGCCGAACCAAGCACGGGGACTTTGTTTAAATCCGTACAATGATTTATACAAACGACACACCTTTCCTCTCTCCCCCTGAGCAACAAATCCAGGTGGTTGCTCCATATAGACTTCTTCTTGGAGGTCTCCATGTAAAAATGCATTTGTAATATCTAACTAATGTAATGGCCAATCATTTGACGCTGCTAAAAACGAATAGAGGTAAACTTAGCTACCGGAGAAAAGGTTTCAGAGTAATCAACACCATAGGTTTGAGCATATCCTTTTGCAACAAGTCGTGCTTTGAGATGAGCTAGTGTCCCATCTAGATTCATTTTTACATTAAACACCCATCTACAACCGATAGCTTTCTTTCCATTGGGTAAATCAACCAACTTCCAAGTACCAGTGTCTTCTAATGCTCTTATCTCTTCAAACATTGCGGCTTGCCAGCCAGAATGACATAATGCTTCGTGGACAGTTTTTGGAATAGAAATAGAATCAAAAGATGCAATAAAAGCTCGGGTAGAATAAGGTAATTGATCATATTTTGCGAAAGAAGAAATTGGATAAGTATATTGTCTTTTACCTTTTCGAAGAGTAATAGGTAGATCAGGAGTGGACTCATTATCATTTGTAGAAGGATATGGAGACGAAGGAATTGGTAGTGGACATGATGGAGGAGGTGCTGTACGTCGAGAATAAACATATCTAATAGAAGGTCGATATGGTGGAGGTGGTACATCAGATCTTTGAAGGGTGGTGTACATGAATAAATCATCATCGACAGTAGTTGTTTCTGGATCGACATTAGACAAACTAGGAAAAAATGGAACATATTCTAAAAATGTAACATCCTTAGATACTATGTAACGATCAAGAGATGGGGAAAAACATTTATAGTCTTTTTGAAACCTAGAATATCCAAAAAAAACACATTTTAAGGATTTGGGATCTAATTTTGTACGAGTAGGACTTAGATCCCTAACAAAGCAAGTACATCCAAAAATGCGTGGTTCAACAGGTAATAGAGGTTTAGATGGAAAAAGTACGGAATATAGAATATTATTTGAAAGGACAGTGGATGGCATACGATTAATTAAAAAACAGGCAGTGGAAACAGCATCTGCCCAAAATAATTTCGGTACTTTCATTTGAAAAAGAAGTGCACGAGTAACCTCTAAAAGATGTCTATTTTTTCTTTCAGCAACACCATTTTGAGATGGCGTGTCCACACAAGAAGTTTGGTTTATCATTCCTTATTGTTCCATAAATAATTGACATGCATTTGAGCAATATTCTTTTCCATTATCACTTCTTAAAATACGAATAGCACAATTAAATTGGGTATTTATTTCTGCAGTAAACGTGCAAAATATTGAAAATAACTCGGAACGATTTTTCATTAAATATAGCCATGTAACACGGGAATAATCATCAACAAAACTAACAAAATATTTAAAACCAGTTTTAGAAACAACGGGACAAGAACCCCAAACATCTGAATGAACGATTTCAAAATGAAACGCAGCCCGTTTATTAATACGAGGATATGATGGAAGACGATGATGTTTATCAAATCTACATGACTCACACTCTAATGATGTCAAATGCCAAAATTTAGGATAAAGTTGTTTTAAAGAGATTAAAGATGGATGACGCATACGACAATGTGCTTCAAATGGAGATGTAATACTAGAAAATGCAGTAGGTGTATGATAGTCTTTATCAAGATAGTAGAGACCTCCACTCTCATGCCCTCTACAAATTATTTTATTTGTCGTAAGATCCTGAAACAAACAATGGTCGAAATAAAAGGTAACAAAATAATTTAGTGTTTTAGTGAGTTGGCTAATATAAATAAGGTTGAATGAAAACTGAGAGAGATGTAAAACAGATGTCAAAGATATATTTTTGGTGGGATTGACAGTCCCTGAACCTAAAACACGAGATGATTATCCATCTGCCAATGTGACATTAGAATGATGTGTATTTGAAAGAGAAGTAAAAACTTGTTTATTACCTGTCATATGTTCCGTGGCAGCAGAATCAATGACCCAATCAGAGGAAGAAGAAATAAGACATGTAGTTGAGTTAACTGACACACAAGCTGCACCTGACACACAAGCTGCAGGGTTTGTAAGATTTTGTGACTTTAGAGACTCTTCGTACTTGGAAAAGTGAGAATATTCCTCAGCGGAAAGCACATGAGGTTCCTCGTTCGTTTCCATATTAGCAAATTGTTGAGGTAGTTGAGGACAATTCCACTTTGTATGACCACGTTCATGATAGTAAAAACATTCAACATTGTTTAGATCACCACCACGGTTACCAGAACTATTATGTCTATTGTATCTATCTTGACTATTGTATCCACCACGACTACTGCGATAACTGTACCCACCATGACTACCACGATAGTTTGATCTACCACGACTACCATAATCGTTATATCTACTATACCCAACACGATTAACACGATAGTTTGATCTACCACAACTACCACAATCGTTATATCCACCACGAACCTCCATCTAGATTTTTTTATAGAAACCCTAATGGTTTTTTTTATAGAAACCCTAATGACTATGATACCATGTAAAAACTAGAAAAGATTTATTATAACTTAGAATTTCAGTACAAGTTAAAGCCATATATATAGGCTCTGAAAATATCTTATTATTATACTACTCTACTGTAATAAAATCTAGTCTAATCTAATAATATCTATAATAGATTACGTTTGAATATTGACTATAATAAATTATTTAGTCAATATATATTATTATTATTTCCGTTAACAGAAACAAAGAGTTAAGAAAATTACGAGAAATTGAACAAATTGTTCTGATTTTATTATTATTATTATTATTATTATTATTATTATTATTATTATTATTAAGAACCAAAACCTGTAACAACCAGACCAAACAAGGTTATTCTGATTTATTGTAATGCAACATGGTGGGTTGATGATTATCTGGTATCCTTGTAACTACTTCCATCGAGCCGTATTGTCTTCATCATTTAAGGACACTGTTGAAAATCACTTAAAACTATATCAAGAGCAATAACCTCTTCTTTTCCAAATATTCATATCGTGTTGTTAGAATAAAGGAATGAAAACTAGAAAATTGAAACCGATATGTATATTTTCCTTCATTTTTGTGTAAATCTTTATTAGGGGATTAACCATTTAGCATAGTTTAGTGTATGAGGATCTAACGATTTATTTAAAATTTTGCATCATAGCCAACTGATTCATCCATGATTTAAAGTCAAACACCTCTCAACTGAGTCTCCTAAAATCCCAATCTGTTAATTAATTCAGTTTGGAATAAAATCTTCAATTTATTTTGTGATTCTAAGATCGAAACACATTCTAGGGGTTAGAAACGTAGTATGCATGGTTAGGGCCTGATTGATGTAAACGAGCACGTAATTGGATATATATAATATATGATAAAAAAAATAGGAAGCTTAACTTTGGGTGGACATATCGAGTGTGCAAAAATAATATGGGTGTCTGACTTTGCAAGACCATTACTTTACATTCGTATCTCTAAATCATGTGATTTTTTTTATTCAACATAGAATTAAAATATATACATAATGAGTCTGTTATGATTTTAAATACCTTAGTTCTTCAATACAAGAATTTTAATATATGTAGTGTGTGGCATTCATACCGAACATAAACCAATTCAACTTATTTATTTAGATAATATGTATTTATTTGAGTGTTTGTTTTTTTGCAAAGAATTTCTTCATACCTATATCAAATCAATTCAATTATTAATAAATTTTTATATTTATTTATATGTTTCTCAATTCAGTATGTTAAGAATGTTAATCGAACGCATTGTTTATCTTTCTAAAATTTAGCTTCTAAGACACTTTAGACCTAATAACACCTCAGATAATTCTAGAACCATCAGATACAATTTTATCTTATGTATATCTTGAGTGAGAGATCGTCAATCCAATGCTTTAGTTATTGGTCTCTTAATTTCTAATAAATATTATGGTCCCTTTTAGTGGCAAGTACATCTAACTATACAAATTATCAATTATATGATGGGTTGATTCAATAGAAAATAAAGCTAATGAGTTGAATTCAAAATCTATTATTAATTTCATAGATTTTTATTAATTTAGGAATTCAAATACCTAAATATAAATATAATTCCATAAGATCACAAAGTGTTCAATTCATATTATTTAGAAACCTAGATCAACCACTTTCTCTCTTATCTTGTCTAATCCTTCTCCAGTATTCTTGTTGTTATATCCTTCCAACGATATTGTCTCCAACCTTCAAGAATAGTATTATAAACAACTTAAAAACTGAAGAAAGAGCTATAACATGTTTTTCTCCAAGTAATTAGATCGTGTTATCTTCAATTGTTAATAGTGAATAGTCAAAACTAAAATATACAAACTGGTTTATATATTTTCCTTTTTTTATTATATGGTTTTTTATGATAGATTCGTTATTGGGCATAGTTTAGGGTCTGATACCTTATTGATTTATTTAACAATAAACCCAAATGTTAAAATTAAAGTCACAACAAAGATAAAGAAAAAAATTGGAAACTTATCCTTACATTGATACACGTGAAATGTTTATGTGAAAACTAGGAAAACAAAGAAAATTTAATTTGTATATACTAGATTTGAGTATCCATAATATATTTTTAGAGATAGAGCTACAATTATCTTCTTAATAAACAATAAAAAATTATATAGATAAGTGAGAGAACTAGGTTTATTGATTAGAATATTGTATCTTACAATGAGCTAATATATCATAGTATATAGAGTGGACTAAATAATTAACGGGCTATAATTCTAACATCATCCATCAAACTCGCAATAAAACATTAATAAACATTAAGATTTTATCAAAGAGAAAACAAAACTCAGATGTAGACTAAACCTCCGTGAATATATCAACATGAAAAATTGATTGAACATATGGAAGTGAGATGGTATCTAGCTAAAGATGATGATAAGTAAAGTGACAATCAATTTTAATGTGCTTCGTCCTCTCATAAAATTCTTACCAATAGGCATGACACTTTTATTATCATAATGTAAGAAAGTGGGATAAGTAAAGGTCATAACACAATACTTAATCTCCGTAGAAGATATATAATTTTTTTTGTTTTGCTCTACTATAAGATTAATGAATATAAAAAAAAACATAGAAACTAGGAGTGGATTTTTTTATCACGGTGACCGATATTCCAATTAGTATAACTACAGACATGCAAATCGAGTGGAGATTTCGGACGAAATAAAAGGCTCTGGAGCTGAGTGCCATGAAGATATCTCAAGATATAAAGAACAAATACCCAGTGGACAGAAGTAGGAGTAGTAACTAACTCACTAGCCACATGAATAATATGAGCTATATCTGATCGAGTAACTGTAAGATAAACCTAGCTCCATATAAGAGTATGATACAAAGCCGAGTCTTATAAAAGGATAACATAAGTAATAAAATAATGACGAGATGGGTATATGTCATCATGTGCCATCAAAACAATGACATATTTTATGAGACTGACCACCTTAACATCTAAAACATATCTGTGAGATTAAAGAAATGATATCTTTTTTGTTCAATATCATAACCTAGAAAAATACATAGTTGTTTTAGATGACAACTTCTTCTGTTTGACACGAGGATGAAAGATAAAATACTTACATTCATACACTATTAAATAGTAATAATTTGGTATATGTTTTTTGAAACAAAGAAATCCATGAATTCTTTGCAATAGGAATATGATTAATCATATATACACCAGTCAGAAGTCTTTCTATCTAAAAAGTAATAGGAACTTCACAAGATAAAAATAAGGAACAAGCAGTCTCAATAAGGTGACGTTATTTCCTTTCTGCAACACCATTCTGCTGAGGGATATTGATACAAGATGGTCGGTGTATTGTACCATCAGATGCAAATAGTTGATAGAAATTATTAGGAGTATATTCCCCCCCCCCCCCCCGCCCTCCCATTTTGAAATCACACATGGAGCATTTTATCACAATGGAATTTTGAGTCTTAACAAATATGCTAAAGTTTCTATACATTCCAAGAAAATCATACATTCCAAGAAAATCATACATTCATTAAATAAGATAATCCTAAACGAGTATAACTATCCATAAAATTATACATAATAGACCAAACCATCATTTGTGGAAACATTAGATGAATCTCATACATTAGAATGGATAATATCCAAAAGAGCAACAAAACAAGTGATACTTCTATTAAAAGGTAAAGCATAATATTTTTTTAGTTTACAACCACTACAATAAGATATATTACAAGTGTTCAAATGACTCAAAAAACTTAATAAGACTAATAATTCTAAACGTGACGCATATACATGTCTTAAACGGGAATGCGAAAAATAAAATTCAGAAGAGAAACAACTCAAACAAAACAAAGACATATCATCACAAGAGACAATAATATTAGTCATTTTGATTTCTTCAAAAACATAGAGTACCCCCATTCATTCTACGCATATCCTAATCACTCTCTTAGTACGTTGAACTTATATAATACAAGCGAATAAGAAAAAAATGTCAAAATGACCATATTTACACAATTGACTAACCAAAAAAAGATTCACAACAAGATTAAAAATAAAGTAAACATCTATGATCGATGTAGTAGGGGGTTACATTAGATCCAGTACGTCTACACATATTTATTTAGCACCAACATACAAAACAAATATCGCTGAAATAGAATACAACAAAACAAAATTTGTGCATGCCCCAATCGAACCCGAGTTGATACTTGATACTCAAACTTAAATGTAGTACTGTCCATGAATATGATCTGCAATTCATTATAAATTTTGGCCCCCGCTATGATGATAATACTCACTCTCACAAACCCAAATCGAACCCGAGTCTCAATTTTCTTATCCATGAATTTCAGAGTCCATGAAACATTTGTAATGTAGCCCAGGCCTTTCGATGTCCAAAGCTCTTAGGAAATAAAAAATCTTAGCTTATACTGCAAGTTGTTTGCAAAAAGTTCCATTGGCTCATATTTCTTCATAACCATAAAGAATCCATTGGAATACCATCGAGTTTTTTCCAACCATATCGTAACATGTTCCTCAGTGCAAAAGTTGAATAAAATACACCGTTTGGGTTTGCCATATAATATTCAAGGAGAAACACACCCCACATGCTTTTAGTATTTCCCTTAAGTTGATTAACATATGGTTTTTACACAAGAAAATAACCAGAAAACATATGGTTTACACAAGAAAATAACGAGAAAACATATGGTTTGCCATATAATATTGTCATTGATAACATCTGAAAAAACAAGAGCCTCATGGCAAATAACGTTTTGTCAGACATGACAGAGAGATGTAAAATATAACTAATATAACTAGGTTATTATGTAAATATGAAGTGTATCTCGAGAAAGTGAAGTGGGATTTTGGCCTAGCAAGCGTTGGCCTTTGGCCTAATCCCTAAAATAGGCAATCATATTTTTGTATGCAGCTAAATGGATGTTGAGATGAATCACCCAAGATAGATGGGTTTTTAGTATTATTCAACCGTGCGAAAACATATTATCAACCTTAGGCACCGAAACAACCATCTGGCCTAAAACTTGTTCTAGTTCAAAGGATAACAAAAACAACAACATAGGTAGGTTCTCACCTATACTAGACCCATCGGTATTGGAGTTAAAAACAAGCCTACAACAAAACAAAATTTGTCTAGAAAATTAATTTAGAAAATATTTGCTACCATAGACTCCTTAACACACTAGACGACTAGCTACTTTATCGTTCATATTTCTTAGCGCTTCTATAACCGATTTTTTTTACCATGCACAAGCTTCAACACGTTAAACAAAGATGACGCTATTCCTGCATCATGCCTCCAGTCGTAAATAGACTAAGGATGAACTTTAAGCTCTCATCCTCAGTTACCGACCTCTTATCAATATCTTTAATCACTGTCCCGGCTTTGAAACCCTTGTTTAGGGGAAAAACACCAGCCACAACCAGTTTAACAATTTTCAGTGATGGATCATTAGAAGCTTCTGTAATTAACATAAAAAACATAATACAACAATCATACATATACAAGATGAACCCTTTAGGTGACTTTTATTTATACATAAAAACCTAAAAAATATAATACTTCAAACAAACCCTTTGTTTTCTAAACCTATTTGGGGATATATTTTGTGCCACCAACAATACTTTACAAATAATAAAAAGAAACCAAACTTCAATTTTTAAACCTGTCGGTTCGCAAGAGAAATAAATATTTTTTTTAATAAAAAAACTAAAGATATTTTGATTTGAGGTTAAACCGAAAGAACACTTAACCACCTTCTTCTATACTATTATATACCATAATATTATTTGGGTCCCCTTTTTTTTTTTGACAAAAAGACAAGTATGAACAAAAACACGAAATAAATATATTTTTTTATATAAAAATTATGGCTGTGCGTATTGAATGCATTTGTAGGTCAGATGAATAAAAAATATGTTATATATTTTTTTATCTTAAATGAAATATGTTAGTCACATTTATTTTTATATTTGTTTAACAAATGTGAATATGAAATACACATATTTGATATTTTTAGATATGAAATTTTTATTATATATACATTTATCAAATATCTACTTGTAGATGGGGATGGAAACGATGAATTAAATGTTAAAAAATGATAATTGCTCTTATTTTATATTAAAATGATATTGTTTATTTTTGGAGATAGTGGATATAATTTTGCTTCGGTACACTTTAAGGAACTTCATTATAAACTAGATATGTTCATATCTTTATATCACCAAACCTTTTTATATTCAAAAGATTGTGTGAAATGAGATAAATATATTGAAAACCATAAAATCTGATTACGTTTCGTTTTCATCCAAGTAGACACCATCCTTTTAAATAAACTCTTAGCCACGGGCCTAGCACAATGATACCACTGTTGAACCGATGGTTTTCAACCTGCACCACTTGTTCGTGGATGTGAGGCGATGATGCAGCGGAATAAATGGCAAGGCCAGTTCCCGAGCCCCTACAAAGTTTGA
Organism: Limnanthes douglasii subsp. nivea; assembly: GCA_036936605.1. Classification (NCBI taxonomy): domain Eukaryota; kingdom Viridiplantae; phylum Streptophyta; class Magnoliopsida; order Brassicales; family Limnanthaceae; genus Limnanthes; species Limnanthes douglasii. Next base: position 272,728,717 of record JAUPFV010000001.1, on the reverse strand, counting down.
TAGAGAGGGAGTGAAGGAGAATCTATATGGGAATGAGAGAGTAACAAAAATATTAGATATAAAGAACAAGTAAACTTGTACTTCTGCTGCTGTTTTGATTCTTTCTTTTATTGCAAGTAAATGGTACTGGATTGATTACAAACAGTGGGAGGTGTTTGTAAACGATGACAGCACCCGGACATTTCTTTCTATAGAAGTTATTAACGGAGGACTAACAGAGGTAATTTCAAAGATAACATCTTTACTCTATTTGCTGTTCAAAACTTCAACGGGTTTGTTATGTGCAACCTATCTTTGCTGTGATGTCATTAATTCATTTTGTTTCAGATAAACAAGCAGATCCAAGCAGTTAATGAGGTTTACAACCTATCTTAACCAATTTTTTCCATAATTTTTTATGAATTTTCTTCTTCTTATTTCTAAACATAACAAGTCTAATTTAAGTAAAAAAAAATTAAAATTTAAAACAACCTTATTGATGAAATTAATATTCCAAAAGAGATAGTCGTCATACTAAAATTCATTAACAAAACATTTTAATAGATTTTTTCAAGTTGTTAAGAATTTTTTTTCAGGCCTCCCCGATGATGTGAAATGCTAGCATCGACGGTGTCAATATTCGTCACCTCCGGAGAGACCTGAATTTTTTTTATAAAAAACGTGATATTAAATATAATTTACCATAATCCAATTAATTTAATTATTAATTAATCATAAAATACTATAATTAATTAATATATTTATTTAGTGGGTTAAATAATTCAATTAAAATAGTTTTAATATCATCTTTTATTTTATATAATAAGTACTTTTATTGGGGGAACATTTACGAGGATGGGTGAACATTTATTATTAATAAGTATTTTTATTACTTTCTTTCTTTAGAATTATGTGTTTCTCTCTAGATACGGTTACGATTTTGTCTTGTAATATGATTAGGGTCAGGAAATTCCTGGAACTATTAGTGGCGGCGTCAGTGAGAAACCGAAGTGATACCCGGTGAAATGTTCTCTTTAGTCACGAAATTAAAAAGAGATGAACACAGATCCCGTAGAGGGAAGAATTGTTGGGTTGGAAGACGACATAATTATCTCTTATTCCGAGGACCGTCAGTTTGAAGAACAACAGGTTGAAGAGAAACATCACGATAATGATCAATATGGACAGGGGCGAGGTAAACGGTCGACCCTTATTATGACTAGGCAAAAATTGTTGGACGATATAGCGAGGCTCCATGCTGAGAATGAAGCAGTCTTAGTTGCCAAGAAAAACAAGTTGAGAATTCAAAGAGAGGGATCACCCGACAACGATAGAGAAGAAACTCACAGTCAAGGTCAAGAAGAAGAAGACCGTGAGCAAAATCGTACCAGGTTGCGACAACGAAATAATGAGTCGCTAAGAAAGCATAAGAAGGTTAAGCGCGGATATACACGAGAGATTAGAGATTCCTTCGTTTATGACTCAGATGAGTCATCTCCGGACTGAGAATACCGACGCCATAAGAAGGAGAGTAGAGTTTTAAGGAAACAAGAAATCCGACGAAGCATGTCTCTTCTTCGAGAGTCTTAAAACTAAAGGGGAACAACATCGATAAAAAAATTATGCTTTCGTGGATAAAGACAGGACGATCATGGACAACATGAGAGAGAAAACCACCGCGCCCCACGTCAAGTTCCCGTCGGACAGTCAAACCCATAGGTATATGATCATCAGTCAGTTCGCTAACCCACAAGACGAAGGATTATGCAACTCCTGTAGAAGGTCTTGGAAGTGGAAATGACAAGATCAGGCATAACTGGAGGTCATAACCGTTTATTGAAGGTCAGACATATAAGGGAGTCGCAATATCCTTTATAGACGACAAACCCGGGAGTGGTCAAGAAGAAAAATCGGAAAGGGATAATATGCGTTGATTTATAGACTTGAACCGAGCCTGTCCTAAAGACCCATTTCTCGTTCTTAGAATAGACCAGTTGATTGTTTCCATTTTGGAAAATAAAATATTGACATTTATTGATTCCATGAAATCTCCTCGAACTATCAAAGAAGTGAAAATCTTGACATGAAGGTTAGCAGCACTTAACAGATTCATCTCTGGATTTTCTAATAAATGTTTCCATTTCTTTCAAGTGTTACGAAGACCAAATGAGTTTGAATGGACTTCGTTTTGTGAAGCAGCGTTTTCAAGTATCAAGGATTTGTTGTCATCACCAGAAATACAATCCAAACCTGAAGTGGAGAGCAACTCTTTTTGTACATTGCGGTATATGATTTTGAAGTAAGTGCAGTATTGATAAGTGAAGATTCAAGAATTCCAAAGTCAGTGTACTATGTTAGCAAAAGTTTGGTGGCAGCAGAAAATAGGCATTTGAAGCTCGAACAATTTGCATTGGCACTGGTGGTGGCTGCTAGAAAAATGAATCCCTATTTTCAAGCTCATGCCATTGAGGTTCGAACTTCATTTCCATTGAGAATATTTTACAACACCCCGACGTTTCAGGGAAGGTGACTAAGTGGTCAGTTAAGTTGGGATATTTTGACATCACATTTTCGCATCAGACAAAAATTAAAGCACAAGACTTGGCAGATTTTCTTGTTGAGTTTCATTCAAGCAGATCAAATGAGGATGTTAGCAAGGATGTTTTGCCAGCTAGTTCAATGTGGATTGTTTGAACTGATAGAGGTTCTAGTGTTTTGGGATGCAACACTAGAGTTCAACTAATTGCTCCATGTGAAGAAACGATGCTTCAATATATTAAATTTAGTTTTCATGCATCGAATAATGAAGTTGAGTATGAAGTTGTATTAGCTGGACTGAGGCTTGCAAAGATATGTGGTATAACTTCAGTATGATTATAGACAAATTCTCAATTAGTAGCAAATCAAGTGTCTGGAGTTTCCGAAGTGAAAAAAGAACCACTTAATTTTTTATATTCGAGAGCTTCAAAATATGGCTCTTCTGTTTGATCATGTTGTTGTTAGAATATAAACCGAGAGAATAATATATTTGCTGATTCTTTGGCGACTATATCATACAAAAAAGAATATCCTTAGATTTTATTACATGAGAACCCATCGATTTTAACTCATTCAGAGCAATGTGAACATATTGAGGAGGTATTCGTTACTACAGACACAGTCTGAGGAGATTGGAGAACTGATATTTTGAATCTTTTATTAGAAGAGAGCTCTTTGAAGATGTGACATTGGCCAAGAAATTGTGTGGCAAAGCATTTGGCTATATAATATTAGATGGGATTTTGTATAAGAAAGCATTGAGTAGGCCATTAATGTGATGTTTGAGAAAACAAGAATAAGAGGAAGTTTTGTCAGAATTACATGATGGAGAAGGTTCAACGCATTGTGGGTTCAAGGCATTGACTCGTCGAGTTTTGTTGGCAGGGTTTTGTTGGCCTTCGATTATGAATGATGCAAAGAATTTGGTTTGAAGTTGTGATACTTGTCAAAGGTTTGCTAACTCTATTGATAAACCAGTAGTTTTACTTATGTCCATTATCAAAACCATTCCATTTGATATACGAGGAATGGATTTTATGGGACCTTTTCCTATGGCCCCTGGAGGATGAAGAATGATAATTGTTGCAGTGAATTATTTTATGAAGTGGGAAAAAACTAAACCATTATTTGAAAAAAAGCTAAGGATGTGATTAAGTTCATTGTAAACACTATATATTGCCATTTTGGAGTACCTCGAAAAATTACTACAAAAAAACGGTCCTCAATTTAATAATAAAGAAATTGCTTCCTTCTGTGCTTCGAATAGAATAAAGAAATATATTTCCACACCCTTTCATCCCCAAGAAAATGGACAAGTAGAGGTGATAAACATATTTATTTTAGAAGGTTTGAAAAATAATTTGACATGAGCTACAGGAAAATGGCCTAATTATTTGTAGGAGGTGCTATGAGCTTATCGAACAACCCGTAGGGAAGCTACTAAAGATACTCCTTTTAATTTGGAATATGGAATGAATGGTGTTAGTCCTGTAGAATCTACATTGCCTTCTTTTAGAGTAGCTCAATACTCCAAAGTCCTAAATGATGAAGCTAAAATAACAAGTTTGGACTTGATTGAAGAAAAAAGAGTTTGAACTCACCTGAACATAATTCATTATCAAACTCTTATAAAGAGTAGATATAACTTGAGGGTGAAAAGAAGGGAGTTCAATGTGGGTGAAAAAGTGTTAAGAAAGGTATTCCTCCATACTAAGGAAAAAAGCCTCGGTAAGATGGCCCCCAATTGGGAAGGTCCTTATATGGTTGTTGAAAAGATAAAGCCAGGTTCTTATCACCTTTTTAATAATCAGGAGAGGATGCTTCAACATCCATTGAATATACAACATCTAAATTTTTATTAAGAGTAAATGTGTTGTATTTTGAAATTGTTTTCTTTGATTAAGTAGCACACTCTTTCCTACCCTGTTGGCCCAGGGAGGTTTTAATGAGGTGTTATGTACATATTTAAAGCTATCAATAAAATTTATTTTTTGGCCAATGGTTGTTTACAAATACTTGTTTAAACTATTTTGGTAACTAGTAAAAAACTTATCATCTTTGAGGTTGACCAAGAGTAGAATATTTTGAAGTGTTGATTACACTTTTCGAAAAAGAAACCATATTCGAAGTGCTACGTTCTCTAAATGCAATATAATATTCGAAGTATTACGCTCTTTAAACGCACTAGTATTCGAAGTGCTTCGTCTCTAAACGCACTATAATATTGGAAGTGATACGTTCTCTAAACGCACTATAATATTCGAAGTGTACGCTCATTAAACGCATTATAATATTCGAAGTTCTACGTTCTCTAAACACAAAAATATATTTGAGATGCTATGTATAATAAAATTTTACTTTGAATAAGTAATATAAGTATTAGTGCAAAGTAAACATGACTTAAGGAAATAAAAAATAAACAAAGCCTTTCTACATTCAATTCAATTTGATGAGAACAAATTAATTTCTTAGATGGCAAGTGAAAAGGCATATACTAAAAACAAAATATTACAACGATTGAATGACAAACACAAAAAAATATAGTAGAGCTACTCGTCTTCAGAGCTTTCTTCAGAATTTTCTTATGATTCTTCCTATTCGGATAAAGATCGTCGTTCGATGGGAATTCGCTCGCAAAAACTGGAGCGGTTAACCTTAGGGTATGTAGCATGAACCTTGCAAAGAAGGGTGATGGTTTTTTTTCTCTTCGCCATTTTAATCGCTACTAGTATGTCTTTCGCACATTCATTCTGAGCAGCGGTGACAACAAGTTGCTTTTTTCAATAGATTTGGGATTTGAGAGTAGTCATGTCATCTATTAATTTTTTCTTATCTGCCTCACTTTTGTTAAGAGAAACTTGAAGATCATCGAATTTCTGCTTCTCTACAGCTAACTTTTTAGAATGCTTGGTCTGGAGTTGATTTATTTCATTCTGATGAGAAATATTGAGATCTTTTTCTTTTCGATACACTTCTATGAGGTTCTTCTTGAGATGGATGAGTCCGTTGAGAAATTTAAATCTCGATATTTGAAATCCATGAAATCTCTCTTTCACGAGGCCACCAAAGATGTTTCTCATAGTTTTTTCAGCAGCAACTTTCTTATGGCGCACCATCTCTTTTAACATGAATTTTAACTGACTTCGAAAGGATTCGATTTCTTGCATTAGTTTTTGTGCTGCAACATCAAGATCAGCAAAAGGTTGAAGAGCAGCTAAAATATCTTCAGATGGCTCTTCAAGAGGGATGCCCATTGAGCTAGGTCAAGGAATGGGAGCAAGGGAGATTGTACGAAAAGAAACTTCAAGAAATACTGTTTTGGAAGTAGCAGATGCAGGTCTTTTACCAAGATAATGCAATTGATCTTGAATTTCCTGAACGATTGGATCTTCATCTCTAACAAGTTCTTGAGATTCATTGAAGTTGATAAAGCTTTCAAGATCAAAGTGGTCATCGCCTCGATTATTCTCTAGATCAGTTTCCCTTTGCTCAGTGCCAATATCTTCAAAACTTGCCTCAGTTTCTTTTTGCTGACTTGGTTGATTCTCCACAACCATAATATCATCACCATCAGACAACATCTCTTTGACAGTTTCCACAACTTTCTTTTTTACCTTTCTTCTGATGATTCGTTTTAGTTGTGCCTTTCTTTTTTAACGAGACAACTCTTTTCTTCTTTTTTGAAGAAGGTTCGCCTTCTACTCCTTTAGCGACGGTGGGGGAGGTTACTTTATAATTTTTTTATCTTCGAACTTTTTGGCATCAGATCTACTAAAGAGATAGCATCAGTTGTGCTAGCTGCATTTTTATTCTTTTTTTGCCTTATTCTTTTGGGGAAGGTGGCTATCCGATCTATTTCGAACCGGTAAAAACACTTTGCAATCAGGATGTACTAAAATTTTGACAGCGTGCAAAGGATAGGGTTGCTCCATCAGATTCTCCGGGGGAGAGCTACAAACTTGATTGGCCACAGATGGCTGTTAAGAAAGTTGATAGGTTGGAAAGCTAAGTGGAAAATATTATTTCATTCGTTTTTAGCCCAGACAACAAGCTTGGTAAAGATATATTTTGCCTTAACACCTCAAAATTTGTATAGAGAGCATAAAATTTGATAAGAAATAAGAAGAACATCAGTTGAAAATATAACTCAAGGAAATGTAATCAAAATATTTACGATTACTCCTCCAGACAAAATTCAATTTAGATGGATTGGCTTCAAATATTTCTGTACCATTTTCCCAAGCTCCTGACATGAAGACAAATTTTTGTTTCCAAAATTTGTCTGCCTTCAGCAAGTCATCGATGATCTTTAAACCATCATCCCGGATAAGATAATAAATTGGAAGCACTGGTCACTTTGACAGTTTGTTCAAGGAAATGAAGTCCTCGATGCATAGTGGAATTTGGGTCAGACGAGAAGTCATGATCACATAAAGGAAAGTGAACCATTGATTTGGTGTCACCTATGTTGGACATAGATCCCAAAGTTTGAAGTACTCAACTATCACAGGTTTTAGTGGAAAACGAAGACACCAGTTGATGATCTTTGGGTAAACCACTAATTCATCTTTTTTTGCAATCCAAAGATGTTTCACGTTTTATGGAAAGACGCAGTATAATATTGTTTCATATTCCTCTTTTCTTCTTTAGATAAACTATTTGGCTCTCCTCGTAATACATATACGGAATATTTTTTAAAGATAATATGTAATACACTTTGAAAGGTCTTTAATTCTCACCAACTGATACACACAACTCGTCGAATATTGTGACATGAAGTTTATTTTTTTCTCGTTTTACGAGCTTTTCCTTTTGAAGCAATTTTCACTACTTTACTTTCTGATTTCTTCAAAGCATCTTCTTCTGTTTCAACTTTATTATTTGACTGTATAGCTTCCGAATCAACTTCTTCTCTATACACCCCGTCCATCAGTTGAGGAGGGTTAATTGAGGGATTTTGTTGAGACATAGTTGTTCTCTCAATAATCTCTCTCAGATAAGGAGAAGTAGTTGATGGATTTAAAGTAACATCAACGTTCAAAGTGACATCGGCATCATGACCCATAGCTATGAAAATCTTTCTTCTTGGAATTTGAGGAGGCTGAGTTTTTGGAAGATTGGTTGAAGAAGAAGTCTCTCCAGATCTCTTTGAAGAAGATTTGGTCACCTCACGGCTAATTCGAGGTGATTATTCAGTAAGAGAAGGCAAGATTCAAGGTGTTTTTGGTATTCAAGTTCTTGATGACTGACTTTCTTCTCGAAGAGGAGAAGGTGAAATGGCATGGGTTTTGTTAGGATCGAGACTACCGTAATGTATTGCCTTTGTAGACAAACCAAGAGGAGTGTTGGTTATTAGTCCAGCCGTTCTGTATTCATATGTTATTTCACTAATACACAAGTAGTTGTAAGATCCGAAGACTTTGTTATCTGATTTTGGAAATTTGGGTTTTTTTTGGAATTACGGCTTTGGATCTTCAAGTCTTTGGATGCTTTCTCATAAACCGGTTGAAGATTGAACCAAAAATTTGAATTGTTTGGTAAAGATAGTCAGCTGATTGAAGAATTCGTTGAAGGTAGCTAAGAAATTTTGAGTTTCTGTAATTTCTTTCTCAAGAAATTTTGTTTGTGAATCAAACAATGGTTCACATAGGTATTTATAGGAAGAGAAAATAAGTATCAAGAAGTGGAAGAGGGGGAAAGTGTTTGGATAGAAGTTGAAGCGGTTGCGTAGATAATGATCTAACATATGTCATGCTATGGGTCTAGTGGCAGACCTAGTGCCAAGGGTATCATCATTTGCTAAGAGATAGACTTGGCATCTAGAGTGTCACCACATATTTGACTTCAACTTTGATATACATAAATGGTTTTCTGTTAAATAATTCGATGCATTTAACCTGAATTATGATATAACCACACATTTGAAACAACTTGGATTGTGGATAAGGGGATTTTCTTCATCTCCAAAGATTTTAGAGGCTAATTAGTTCTCATTCATTTACTTACACGAGAACTAAGGGGGCTATTGATAAGAAAATATAACTTTCAAAGACTGAAATGTAAAGAATAAAACTTGTTATGACATATTGTATAATTAGAGGAAAAAATTTGAACTTTATATACTAGTGAGGGACAAGCATGTAATTAACTTCTTTTTTATAAATATTTCAGTTTAACTAAGTCTTTGAGCCTATATATAAAGGTCAAGGCTGATCTAATAAAGAGTATGACCTTTTAAGATGAATCACTCTTACGACTTGACTTCTCTCTCGAACACCTATTTATCTCTCTACATTGTTACTTCTCTATACTTTGCTTAGTCAATCCAAATATCAAACTCACCAAGAGAAACATATGGATCCCGACATGATTCAAAACTAGTCATCCAAACTTCCAATGACGGTATCAAGCACATCATAATCAAATCTTTCAATTTTCTCACCAATCTACAAACAATGATAACACAAATCGCTCAATCGAAAAGTGGTACATACTATAATACTAACAAACATACCATTCATGAACAATTTCAGGGACGAAGATGATAACCTGCAAGAGGAGGAATCTCAATTGGTTCCAGAAATAATAGGTCTCTGCTGTGAAAATTAAACAACCACAAGATGGATAAATACTATAGAAAATGAGATCTAAAGCATCATGTTCAATAGTTCAATAACGAGATGATATAATACTAGGTTGATGATAAGATGAAGTGCAAGGTGTTGTCCATGATGTCAAAAAGCTCCATGGAATGATTTAATCATCTTCCAAAATGTTGCATTAAGAGTTACAAGACGCTCCATGCGTTTTTGAAAGCCATTTTGTAGGCTCTAAAGTCATAAAATAAGATGAGAGCTACATTATACAATACAAGTAGAGACCTAACGAAAGTCTTAAAGAGTACTCACATGTTTGTGACCAAAATTGAGTTACAAGATTGTCACAACTTGGTGGTTGTAGCTACGTATATGCAATAATTTATAGAATGTACTCTCATAGATCACATAATGAAAAAGAAGGCCCTAAATTTCGGTGGCCTACTAGCTCCATTAGAGCGATAAATCAAGGTGGACGAGATTCATATGGCCAAAAGAGAGAGATATTTTAACTCTAACAACATCCACACCAAACCTTTTGACTATCAATAATAACACAATCACACAAGTTATTTACATATTTAATGGTGCAACTACCTCACATAGACCGATAAATAATCAAAGTTAAGACTAAAAATGAAAATCCGAAAAAAAGACAACAACATTAGCCAAATGACTCACTACCCTCCAAGAAGGACATTCATAGAGCTAACCAAAAGTTTGACATCGATCTGTGAGAATACAAAGATAGTTGGATGGAGAACGAGAACACCAAGACAAAAAAATATTGCAAGTTTCATAGTGATATATGTCATCTTAGTAAAGACTGTTGGGATTTACAAGATCAAGTCTAAAGTTTAGTAGATAAAATAAAAATAAGTGAATTTGTTAATAAAAAAGAAAAAAATGAACCTCATAAAGGTTCATCAGAAGAAAATGTAGCTTCAGCACCAGTCGAAGAACATAGAACATTAGACACCAATACCGTCAAGTTTATGAAAGATGAAGAATACTTAGATCATAACCTAAACATACAAATAATATAAGTAATTGTTAGAGGAGACATATACTCCAAAGTCTCCAAAAATAATAAAAAAAAAAGATATGTACACAAGATAGAGGTACAATTTCAAGACAAAAGTCCCTACATTTGTACCATAATCCATATCATATGCTAGCATTCATGGATAATGATCGAAACAAGTTGCATCACAACACAATGATGTCGTATTAATAATAAAGGAGTTCTCCGGAGTGGAAGTAAAAAATGTTACGATAAAAACCAATAGTTCGGAAAATATATTGTATATATGTACATATGAAACAAGGAGAGAAGTGCCAATACTAACCCTAACTTAAACAATTTTAACTAGCCACACAGGGGCAAATGAAAATGTGTCAGGGCAGTTAACACTAAACGTTATCTTTGGAAAACAAGAGTACATAAATAAAGTATAATGTTATTCATAATGGCATATACATATTTAGCGTAAAACAACAAATATAAACCTTAGTATCTACGGTCCACCGATGCTTAAAGTACCTAATCAATAAAATTGTGGTTATCATCATAGGAAATCAGAAAACTTTTAGGTAATTCTATGCACCATCCGTGAAACTCAAAGTCTAGCAATTAGAAGAAGAATGGGTCATTTTGGAAGGTGTGAATGATCCTAGAAAAGGCCCCCGCCTGGTGCATCCGAGGGTAGATGTAAAAGATATACATATAGAAGGAGGAAGTACCTTGAAGATTGGTCGAGATATCACAACCAATCTCAAGTATAAATTGTTAACTTTTTGTAAATTAATTTGGATAGGTTTGCATGAAATACACATGATGTGAATAGAGTCCTAACATAAGTTACTTTCCTTCTTTTAATCACACATGAAACATTTTATCACAATGGAATTTCGAGTCTTAATAAATGGTCTAAAGTTTCTATAAATTCCAAGAAGAAAAAGCATTCGCTTCATAAGATAAGCCTACATAAACGAGTATGATTATCCATAAAAAATATACATAATAAACCAAACCATAAATTTTGGAAACATTAGATGAATCTCATACATTAGAAAGTATAAATCCAAAAGAGCAACAAAACAAACGATACTTTTATTAAAAGGTAAAGCATAATTTTTTCTAGTTTACAACCACTACAATAAAAGATATTACAAGTGTTTAAATGATCCAAAAAACTTGAAAAGACTAATAATTGTAAACGTGACACATATACACGTCTTAAACGGAATGCCATAAATAAAATTCTTAAGAGAAACGACTCAAACAAAACAAAGATAAATCAACACTAGCGACAATAATATTAGTCATTTTGATTTTCTCCAAAACATAGAGTCCCCCCATTTATTCTACGCATATTCTAATCACTCTCTTAGTACGTTGGTCTTATACAACACAAACAAATAAGATAATAATGCCCAATGACCATATATACAAAATTAACTAACCAAAACAAGATTCACAACAAGATTAAGAACAAATTAAACATCATTGATCGATATAGTAGGGGTAACAAGATCACAACAAGATTAAGAATGAAGTAAACATCTCGGTTGGCAAGAGGAGTAAATAAAAAGAGTATTTGATAAAGATACTAAAGATACTTTGATTTGAGGTTAAGCCGAATGAACACTTAACCAACTCCACCCATAATATTAGATTTCATAATATTATTTGTGTTAACAAGTCTCTTAAAACAAAAGACAGAAGAATAAACAAAAACACAAAAAATGATAAAGTTTCTTTCTATAAAAATTATGGCTATTATGAGGTTTAAAAATGAAGTTGTTTTGGGCATATTATACATATTTTTGTTGGTCAGATGAATAAAAAATGTGTTATATTTTTTTTCATGTGATGCCATATTTTATTTATTTTCATATTTTCTAACACATGATTCATTATATACATTCATTTATCAAATATCTAATTGTAGATAAAAACAATGAATTAAATACTAAAACATGTTAATTTCTCTTATTTATATTAAAATGATATTGTTTATTTTGAGATAAAGTCGATACAATTTTGCTTTTGGTACACTTTAACAAGAGTTTGTACTTATTGAGATATGTTTATACTTATACATCACCAAACCTTTTTTATAATCAAAAGATGCGTGATATGAAATAAATGCAACATATATTGAAAACCATAAAATTCGATACCTTTTGTCTTATTGAAATCGACACCTTAATTGTGAATAAAACATTTAATCACAAGCCTATCATGATGATACTACCGCTTAAAACCAATGGTTTTCACCTCTGAACCATTGATTTTGGGATGCGAGCCCATGATGGAGAGGATAGAATGGCAAAGCTTGATCCAAAACCCTAAGAAAGGCAACAAATTGGGTCATCACATTGTTTGTTTCATGTGTTGTCAGATAATTCTCCAAAAATCTCACGACCAAATAGCAGATTGCTTGATGAAACCCTTAACACATATTTTTAGATTTGGATATTATAAAATAATTTATTAGGAGTATTTTTAATATTTTTAATACTTAATAATAATTACTAAGAGAATAAAAAAAGGTTAGTTATGATGAGTCCGAATTCAGCATGCTCCCCGGACACGGACAGATCAGTCCAAGGCCTCCGGACTGGACAGATCGGACAGATCACATGGACCGGACAGATCACTTTGAACACTATGACCATATGACTGTTCGAACTATGACAAAAGTACTAAAAAACCTAAACACTTCTTGACTAAGCTGCTTGCTCTCATGCTTAGAGCGCATTGGTCTTTGAACATGACCCGGGTCCATTAAACATGACCCGAAAGCCCATAAGGGCCCAAACATTAGGGTATAAATACCCAACCACCTGCATTAACTAGGGGTAATGAAAATTAACTGCTACCAAGCTGCTTAATTATCTCTCTACTCTCTAAACACTTAAAACACCCACACACCACCATAAAACTCCAACTGAAATTACCAGCCTACCCTCAGGCAATTATTATCCACACCAAATTGGCGACCACAGTGGGAGCACGAAGGTGCCTGAATCAAGCATTCAAAACCAGCTAAGAAAATCTGTCCGTATGAATCCGGACAATCCAGAAGTACCACCAGCTCTGCTCGAAGTGGTGGGAGAGAACGATGAGTACACTATCGAAGAGCGTGATAGGCTCAAGGGTGAAATAGAAGCTCTGAGGGCTGAAAAAGCCAAGATGGGCGTGAAAGAAAAATCCAAAGCATCAGCTGCTCATCACACCGATAACCCTAGGGAGCATGAGTCTTCAAAGACTCATGTGAGCACTAAAAAGACTCATGACAGTTCTAAAAAGTCTCACCGGTCTAAGCCAGTGGAGAGTTCTGACTCAAGCTCATAATCTTCTGATAGCTCTTCGGACAGTGATGGAGTTGAAAAATCCTTATCCTCTAACAGCGATGAGGGTCGAACTAGAAAGAAGCAAAGGCAGATTAAAAAATATTCAAGAAAAAGGGATAGACATGGGAAATTGAAGAAGAATATTGGTAAAGGGTCATCTCACAACCGGAGGCATGTGGACCGGATGCTGATGGATCCCTTCGCTTTTCACGATGAACCAAGTATCTTTGCAACTCCCAATGAGGATACTGTGTTCAGTCGTGGCCGGAATTGGAGACAATCTCCATTGTCTTCTAAAATTCTGTCCGAAAACCTCCCTAAGAGGTTTGATAGCACCAAAATAAAGAAGTACGATGGCAGTACTGATCCGGAAAACCATCTGGAACAATTTAAGAATTTCATGATGAACTTTGATGATGATGACAAACTGCTCTGTAGGGCATTCTCCCAGTCATTCACGGGGAGTGCTCTAAAGTGGTACAACAGCCTGCCTCAGGGTTGTATTAAAGATTTCGACACGTTTTGGGTGACCTTTCGAAGGCAGTTCGTAGGGAGTAAAGAGCTGAAGGGCAATGGAGACACAATAATCCATTGTGCCCAGGAACCAAATGAGTCCTGGAAAGAGTACATAAGCCATTTTGTGAACACAAAGAATGGGTTGGCTGATTGCTTCGAACAGGTGGCAATAGCATCCCTGAGACAGGGTTTGAACCCAAGCACTCTAGCTGATTCAGTGACCAGGAAGAAAGCCATGACATGGGGAGGGTTGCTGAATCAGGTTGGCAAACAAATAAACGTCGATGAAACAAAGAAAACCAGGGTGCACAGGCAGGTGAGGTCTACCCTGGTGGCACCGAATCCCAATCAGAATCAGTCCGGGAATAAAGCAAGAGAAACCGGACAGGGGCATGGTAGAGCAAAAGCTCAGTGTCAGCCAGCTGCTCCTGCTCAAAGTCAACAATCCGGAAACAAGAGAGGGCCATGGGTCCAACCGGAGTGGTTCGCAGAGTTAAAAGAAAGCATGGCCACTATCTTTGATAAAAGAAAGGATGAGGTGCACTACCGGAGACCGGCGACACTGCAGTCTCCCAGAGAACATCGCAACAACTCTTTTTGCCAATATCACAATGATATTGGTCATACCACTGATGACTGCATAGCATTGAAACAAGAAGTTCAGAACTTGATTGAAAGGGGAAAGCTGAGGGCCTATGTGAAAAGAAGAGGGGGTAACAGGCCTGATAACACTCACCGGGTTGGCCCAAGTAATGCTGCTCCGGAGGGAGCCATGGTGATAGTTGAAAGTTTTGACATAGAATCTGAATACTTGGATCCCGATCCAACTCGAAACAGAGTGGGTGCTATAGAGGAATGCTCTAGATCGGTCTCCAGACTCATTAAGTTTTTCGAGTCGCTTACAATTTTCGGAGGGGACACTATGACAGCTCCTACAGCTTCTTCAAGGAAGAGGCATGTTCATACTTTAGCCTCCCAGCTAGAAGGAGGCATGACATCCTATCAGTCACCGAACTCATTCCCCTTCATTGTTTTTGATGAAGATGATTTGAGAGACATTGCTGGCCCTCATGAGGATGCTGTTGTCATAGGAGCATTTATAGGGGGCAATGACATAAGACGAATCCTGGTGGATACTGGGAGCTCAGCCAATATCCTTTTCCTAACCACTTACAAGAAAATGAAAAATCCAGCTGTAATTCAGAATTCGGACAGGTCAATCGTGGGCTTCACATGCAGCTCCGCAGATGTGATCGGGGAGTTCGAAAAAGAGGTGTTATTGGGCAAGGGCCCTTTCAAGAAAATGGTCAGAATACTCTTTATTGTGATGGATTGTCCCACTTGCTATAATGCTATTCTAGGGAGGTCGTGGCTCTCTAGGATGCATGCAGTGGCTTCAACAGTCCACCAGTGCTTGAAATATGTTGTTCAGGGACAGGTTGGAGTTGTCCGGAGCAGCCAAAAGGTTGCAAGAGAATGTTATGCCACTACCCTGGCTCCTCGAACGCTGGGGGCAGTCCGTATTGATGAACAATAGCAGTTTGAGGGCCTTTCTGGGGTGAGGGTGAAATTGATGACCCCAGAGAGACCCCCGGAGTGTTGATACCAGTTGAAGAAGTAGACACGCACTAGTTGGTAGATGGAAAAAGTGTCAAGATAGGGTCTAAAATGCCACCTGTTTTGAAAGATCAAATGTTAAAATTTTTGAATAACCATCAGCACGTTTTTGCTTGGTGCAATGCTGATGTTACTGGAGTTCCATCAGAAGTGATATCACACCACCTATCCGTCCGGAGGGATGTAGCTCCAGTGGTTCAAAAAAGAAGAGCTTTTTCCAAAGAAAAGGCTGATGTTATTGTGCAAGAGGTTGACAGGCTCACAAAGATGGGGCACATCAAGGAATCGCAATACCCTTTGTGGACTGCCAATCCTGTCTTGGTGAAAAAGAAGAATGGCAAGTGGCGCATGTGCATTGACTTCACAGACCTTAATAGAGCTTGCCCAAAAGACTTGTATCCGGTTCCCCAGATTGATCTGTTAGTAGACTCCACCTCTGGGAACAAGCTGCTTTCTTTTATGGATGCTTTCTCCGGATACAATCATATTCAAGTGGATCCAAAAGATCAAGAGCATACCACATTTGTAACTGACAGAGGGTTTCATTGCTACAAGGTGATTCCATTTGGTTTGAAAAATGCTGGGGCTACTTATCAGAGATTAGTCAACAAGGCATTTGCTGATCAAATTGGAAGAAATATGGAGGTATACATTGATGATATGATGGTGAAGAGTGTGGATGAGCAGTTGCACTTGTCCGATCTCCAAGAAACTTTTGCCAACTTGGTGAAGGTGAATTTGAAGTTAAACCCTGAAAAGTGTGTGTTCGGAGTGCAGTCCGGGAAGTTTCTAGGTTATATTATAAGTGAGCATGGAATACAGCCCGATCCGGACGAGTTAAATGCTCTGTTCCAAATGGAACCTCCTCGAAACATTAAAGAAGTACAACGGTTAACGGGGAGGTTAGCTGCCTTAAACAGGTTTATCTCAAGGTCTTCGGACAGGTGTGCTCCTTTCTTTCAAACTTTGAAGGGTGCAAGGGGCTTTGATTGGACCCCGCAGTGTGATGAGGCTTTCAATGAGATCAAGAAACACCTGTCCTCCCCCAAAACTTTGTTCAAGCCAGTCGATGGGGAGACTCTTTTTGTATACTTGGCGGTTTCAAGTTGTGCCATCAGTGCTGTGCTGGTAAGAGAGGTTTGTGGACATCCCCATCCAGTATACTACATCAGTAAAAGCTTGATAGATGCAGAGAAGCGTTACTTGAAACTCGAAAAGTTAGTGTTGGCCTTGGTGGTAGCAGCCAGGAAGATGAGGCCTTATTTCCAGGCTCATCCCATCATCGTCCGGACTTCTTTTCCCTTGAAGAATGTCCTTCAAAAAGCAGACATTTCGAGCAGAATAACTAAGTGGTCAGTAGAGTTGGGGGACTTCGACATAGACTTTGCTCCCCGAACTGCAGTCAAAGCCCAAGCAGTGGCTGATTTTCTGGTCGAATTCCACTCCGACAGGGATTTGGAGCAAGCTACTGATATAAAAGATAAAAAAAAGTATGGGTCGTCCGAACAGATGGTGGATCTAGCACTATGGGGTGTGGTGCAGGGGTATGTTTGACTTCCCCATATGGAGACAAGATGTACCAGGCTATTTGTTTTGCTTTCAGGGCATCTAATAACGAGTCCGAATACGAAGCAGCTATAGCTGAGTTAAAATTAGCCTACATTTGTGGGGCTAAGAGGGTCAAGCTGCTAAGCGACTCCCAACTGATTATCCACCATGCCCAAGGCCAGTCTGAGGCTAAGAAGGAGCAACTTGTGAAATATTTACTCCTCCTCAAAAATGAAGCGCTTAAGTTTAAAAGTGTTGTCTATGAGCACATTCCCCGGACAGAAAATGAGCTAGCAGACTCATTGGCAACCATAGCATATACGGAGTCATATCCATGGATCCATGTGCTCGAAAGCCCCTTTATTCAACTTAGTAAGGGTAAAGAAGAGGAAATTTTTGAAGTACAAGTGAAACAACCTCAAGATTGGAGGTTTCCTCTCATGCAATATCTCTCCGATGGTGTTGTGCCTCCGGATAAGTCACTAGCCATAACATTGAAACACAAGGCTCGTGGTTTCATTATATTGAGAGAAGATTTATACAAGAAGTCTTACAGTAAACCTCTCTTGCGCTGTTTGGGGGATGAAGAATCACAAATGGTCCTCTCCGAATTGCATGCTGGAGAGGGGTCAGCCCATTGTGGGTTTAGAGCTTTGACAAGAAGAGTTTTACTCTCCGGTTACTATTGGCCATCAATCATGAAAGATGCTAAGGAGTTGGTAAGAAGGTGTGACCCATGCCAGAGGTACAACAATGAAATTCATGTACTAGCCATTCCTTTAGAGTCAATTTCTGAGCCCATTCCTTTTGCTCGATGGGGATTGGATTTAGTGGGGCCTCTCCCTATAGCGTTCGGAGGGCGCAAAACTATAATTGTGGCCATTGACTACTTGTCGAAGTGGATAGAAGCAGCCCCTCTAGCAGGGACAACATCAAAAGCTATTATAAAATTTATTCTATCCAACATATGTTACAGATTTGGTGTCCCACAGAAAATAACAACGGACAATGGGCCATAGTTCGACAATAGAGAAATGGAGAGCTTCTGTGCCTCGAGGGGTATACAACATTGTTTTTCTTCACCTTTCCACCCACAAGCAAATGGGCAAGTTGAAGTGGCTAATAGAACTATACTGTCCGGCTTAAAGAAGAATTTGGAAGGGGCTGCTGGGAAGTGGCCTAGTTATTTACAAGAGGTCTTGTGGGCCTACCAGACAACACCTGGGGCTGCAACACAAGAATCACCCTTTGCCTTGGTCTATGAGATGGATGCAGTACCTCTCATAGAAGCAACTCTCCCCTTTTTTCGTGTTCACAACTTCTCCGAACATGCTAATGAGGTGGCAATCAGAGGTCAACTTGATTTGGTAGAAGAAAGACGAGTTAAAGCTCACCTTAGAGTTGCACACTATCAAGGTTTGATGAGAAGCAGGTTTGCTTCTAAAGTTAAAAGAAGAGATTTCCAACCTGGGGGCAAAGTATTAAGTAAGGTCTTCTTACACACTAAAGAAAAGCTCTTCGGAAAGCTGGCCCCAACTTGGGAGGGTCCGTATATCGTTGTTGAAAGAATTAAGCCTCGAACTTATTGGTTGGAAGACAAAGATGGCAGAGTTCTAACACATCCTTGGAATATCGAGCATCTCCGGATGTACTTGGAATAGCACTTGTATAAATATTTACTTGTTTAAACATCCATGTAAATATTTGGGGGCATACTCTTTCCTCCCCGGTGGCACGAAGAGGTTTTAATGAGGTGTCCGGGCTGTTAAATAAAATTCAATGCCTTCTTAAAAATTTTCTAAGTGTTTTTTAAAGTTTTATCCCTTGTCATACTATCCGGACTGAAATATCTAAGGGCTACTTAAACTCTAGCCGGAGAATTTAAACACTCTCACAATGCAACAACTAAAGGCTACTTAAACTCTAGCTATCAAAATTAAAATGAGCAATGAAAGAAGATGATGGTTGCACAAAACAGAGATATATATTGAATGAAATAACTTAAACTTGCCTTGGCCTTCCAAGGACTTTTAAATAGTCAAGATACAACACAAAAAGCCTGTCCGAACAAACACCGGACACCATTACAAAAAGAGTGCCTTGGCCTTCCAAGGACTTTAGTTTGAATGAAAAATAAACAAAGTAGATTGTAGGTTAAGGTTGAGCCTTTGAAGATGGCTCACCTTGATCTACCTTCTTGCCCTCAAAGTTGATTTTCCCTTCGTCTACCTTCTTGCCTTTGGGATCATCTTCCTCTTTGTCTGGGCTCTCTCCGGTCCTCTCTTCATCATCAGATGAGGACGCACTGGAGACTCCATCCTGATCCTCTTCGGCCATTGTATGATATGGAAGGTCATCATCGTTTACATAAAGCCACAAGTCCCCTAGGTTCCTCTTCGGATATTTTTCATGGAAGAGTAGAACCATGTCAGACCTTACCTTCTCAAGTAGTAGCTCTTCGCTCTTGATCATATGGTTAGCATAAGTATTGATCTTGGCTTGGATAGTAGCCTCTTGATCCCTTAACAACGTATTTTTCTCTTCAGCAGCCTTGGACACTGCATTCTCAAGGGCAATCTTATCAGTAGTTAGGTTGGTGATGATCTTGTCCTTTGCCTTGGTCTCTTCTTTTGAGGCAGTAAGGTTTTTCTCCACACCGGACATCTTCTCCCGGAGGCCTTTGATGGTTTCCTCTAGAGTAGCAACTTTTGTGTTGCTTTCCTCCTGATTTTTCTTCAACTCCTCATTTGCTTCCTTTAGCATGTCAGCATTGGCAGTAGCAGTGCAAAGGTCTTCGGACAGCTTTTCCTTCTCAGACTTAAGGTCTTTGATGGTGTCTGCTTGACTCCGAACTTGTCTCTCCAATGTGAGAACCGGCTGCACATTGCTTAGCAAGGAGTGGGCTATGGTATCCTTTTCACTAGAGACAATGAAAGTCTTACCATTGAAGTTGACGGTGTTAGAGCTGCTCGGAGGAATGTAAGGCCCTGCGAAGTCGTCTCTGGGGAGGTTGAGGAAGTATTCGCCAAGTTCACCAAGACCGGTGATGTCTACTTCATCAATGTTGAGCTCTCCTCCCTCAACTTCATCAGTATGAAAGTCCCTTGGGATCTCTTCAGCATGTGTTGGATCAGAAGGGTCAGCCTGGAAAGAAGGCTCCGGATCCCGGAGAGTAAGCTCATCTCCCTTTGCAGTCTTTTTCTTCTTGGCTGCCCGGTCTGCCTCTTGACTCCCCTGCTTGCGATTCCTCTTGGATGCCCTTGGAGGTTTTGGGAGGTCTGCCTCCTGCCTTTCGGTCTCTTGCTCCACTACCTGCAAAAGAGCAGCATCGATTTGGCTCTGAGCCGGCCCCTCCGGGTCTGTTGGAGCATCCTTCTCAGCATCAGCAGGATTAGCATCGCTCACCACCTTCTTGCCTTTCTTCTTGCCCTTCATTTTGCTTGGGGCTTTGGCCCGGCCTGGCAGGAAGAGTGTCCCATCTGCTTCATGGGACCTCTTAAGCACTGTGTCCGGAGAAGGTTGGGTGGTGAGCTCCTCCTAAGTCAGGTCTCTCCGACCTGTGGTGTTCTACAGGTGAGACCTTGCCAGATTTCCACTAGTGAAGGCATTGTGGAATCGGTTCCCCCAGTTCTCTGCAGCCCAGGCATTGATTTTGCCACAAGTGACCTGTCCGGCCTTCAAGTAATCACCGAACTCCTTAGGCAGTTCTGTTAAGACAAAAGAAAGATCAATTAATTTAAAACCAACTATAAGAAAGAAAAAGTAGACAAAGATTTAAAATGGGAGACTTACGATCACTCCTCCACCTGCTTCTGAGGAGGCTTGGGTTCTCTCCGGACTTGATCTTCTTTCCGTTTTCCCAAGCGCCACTGACGAACAAAAACTGGCTCCTCCATTTACTCTCAGACTCCAATAGATCATCAACAGCTTTGAGATCATTCCCCATATTGAAGTGGTAGAAGGGGAATTGGTGATGTTTGCAAAGGTTGGCCACTGCAGCAAACTCTTCCATAGGAAGAGGGATCCCGGATAGCCTTGATGCCATGATGCATGACATCAGAGTATACCAAGCATTGGGGCTCAGTTGGCTCGGACAAAGTTTGATCAAATGAAAATATCTGACCATCTCTGGGTCCAATGGGAATCTGAGTCCCCAATTAAATAGCTCCGTGAAGATGACTATTTCATTCAGCTTGCAATCCATAGGAGTTTCAGGATCTATGGGAATCCTTATTTTCACATTTTCAGGGATCCCCCATTTTGTGCGCATTCGACCCAGTTCGGTCGTATGGATGAAAGCATACTTGGTCTTCTGTAAGGCCAAGAGATATTTAAGTTCGACCCTGTGAAAACAAGGCCCTACCTTCCCTTCGAGACACTCCGGCAGCCCCGGATGCCTCAAGCACAGTTTTTCTTTGCCCTTAACTTTTTTGGCAGCAGCAGTGTTACTAGTCTGACCGGAAGGCTCAGACTCAAAAGGGACTTCTTCAACAGAGTCCTCCATCCTCTCCTCCATGATCGTAGCAGGGATATCAGTGGCAGTGGCCCGGGGAGAATTCAAACTTGGCTCTGCCTAGCTTCCGGACTGCTGGTTTTCTGTGTTTTCTTGACTTCTAGTCTCAGGCTGGGGCTCTGAGGCAGAAGTCTCTCTTTGAAGTGCTGGACTGCTAGCCTCCGGACCGGGTAGTCTTTCCCGGGGAGCTCTGATAGGCACTCCAGACCCAGAACTGCTATTTTTTTCCCCCGATTTTGAGGGAGTGTTCGTGGAAGCTTGCCCCTTAACCAGCCGGCTTGTCCTCTTAACAACCAGTTTCTCCGGAGAGTGCTCTGTGTCTGATCCCATTGCGAGAAAAGGAGAAGGTTTCCTAAAACTTGTGACTGTAACTCCTGGCTCGACAGTAGGCACTGACTCCTGAACTGAGGAACCAGAGACTATGGGGGAGAGAGTGGATTGAAATAGTTTTTTGGGCTTAGTACCTTTAGAAGAGGACTAGCCTCGATCTGACTCTGTAGCAGAGGAGATTGGTCTGTCGACAGGCGAGGTAGGTAACCCTGCTGTGATTCGTCTTTCCTTCTCGACTTTTTGTGCCTTCTCCAACTCATAAAGGTTGAGCCACCCGCCTTTGATCAATGCAGTCCTTGCTGTAAACATAAACTACCAAGAAAATCTTTGCTTTAGAGAGAGAAATCTTTAAGTGAATATGCAGAGTAAATAATGAAAGAGATAGTAAAACAGTAGAAAGTGAGTCTGAATTTATAGTAAATCTGAAAAAGCAGTTGATTCCTAGGAGAATTCGAAAAGTTTGGCAATGATTAAAAGACGGCGTTGATGTCACCATTTGTAATTAAAGAGGTTGCTTTTCGAAGAAGGTGGGTTCGAAATTCAAGGTGAAAAAACGGCTGAAACAACCAATCAGAGCGTGACACGTGTTCCACGAACTCTGGCAAAAACCGTTTTGAATTCGTGAAGCTTTATCTGTCCGGGTAAATCCATAGACCTGTCCGGATTGAAAACTACTTCTGGCGTCGGACTGTTTTTCAGGTCTCTGACAAGAATACTTGTTCAAACACCTAAAAAAGGGGCTCCTGATGAGTCCGAATTCAGCATGCTCCCCGGACACGGACAGATCAGTCCAAGGCCTCCGGACCGGACAGATCGGACATATCACATGGACCGGACAGATCACTTTGAACACTATGACCATAAGACTGTTTGAACTATGACAAAAGTACTAAAAACCCTAAACACTTCTTGACTAAGCTGCTTGCTCTCGTGCTTAGAGCTCATGGGTCTTTGAACATGACCCGGGTCCATTAAACATGACCCGAAAGCCCATAAGGGCCCAAACATTAGGGTATAAATACCCAACCACCTGCATTAACTAGGGGTAATGAAAATTAACTGCTACCAAGCTGCTTAATTATCTCTCTACTCTCGAAACACTTAAAACACCCACACACCACCATAAAACTTCGACTGAAATTACCAGCCTACCCTCAGGCAATTATTATCCACACCAAATTGAATATGTGGTATCTTATAAATGAAATATTATAATTTTGGTATAAACAAATTGAGTATTTCAAAATAGATGGAGTTAAAGACTATTTATTACAATATAAATAAAATTATATTTTTAGTTGATTTATTATTCAATATTAAATAATATATGTAACTAAATTAAATAGTTATAAATAATGGTTATAAATGAATAAAAATAAATGAGATAATAAATTTAGACCCTTAAAAAAGATAATACATTCACATATGAAAAATCACAAATAACCATTTTCTCTTTTTTTGAATCAAATAGATCTAGTTATGTTTGTCTTACAAAACAAAACTATGATATTTTTAGGTTTTTTTAGCTTTCTAGTTTTTTTTGTTAATGAGAAGTGTTTAAGTAGATTGTGAGTATTTTACCTATTATTTAGAAAATTGGGTATTGATTAGGAATTAATTTAGAAAAAATAGAATATTAGATAAAGTTGAGGTACCTCGTTGTAAGATTAAAAATGTGCTGGAGAAAATAGCTTCACCCTTCATGTAAACCAATTCAATTTGTGGTACTTTTTAATAGAGGTTTTTAAAATCTACAAAGCTATTTTCTCCATCATATTTTTTATTTCCTCCATATTTCAAAATAAAAAAAGACTTATCACAATAAGAATTGGTTAAATGGCTTCTTAGGTATTATTTAAAAAATTAAATATTGAATAAAAAAGATTTAAAAAATAAATATTAGGTAATCATTAATGAAAGTTGAGGTACTAAATAACAAAAAAATTAATAATATTTTTTTTAATATTTAAAATACACATGCTTATTTGACATTTTTTACTAATTTTTAATATATGTACCCATCTATCAAATATGTAGCTCTAGATAGGATAACCATTAAAATATTAGAAAATGTTAATTTTTATTATTTTATATAAGTATGATATTGTTTAGTTAGAGGAAGAAAGTATATTTTTATTTTCGGTACATTTTTTAAAAATTAATAGTAATTGAGATATATTTATATTTATATAAAAAAGTTTATATAAAAAAATATGTGATATTACAAAACATATCCCAAACCATAAAATTATTTTGGATATTATAAAATAAATTTTTACCATTAATAATTCTATTTAAAATGAGTATTTTTAGGGGAAATGACACACTAAGTACCTTTTGGCCAAACCTATTACAACCTAGTGTCCAAAAATGGGTTAATGCTCACTTAATACCCATCTCATTAAACATATCCACTTCTAATACCTTTTCTTTTTTTAATACCAAGATTACCCTCAACCTAGTATATAAGGTTGATTTGGAAAAAATTAGGGTTTTTTGTTACAGCCCCCATTCTATTTTTGAATTTTGAAATTCAAAACAGCCTCCCATCTTACTCTTCTCTCTCCTCTTCTTCTCTCTTTCTCCTCTTCTTCTCTCTCTCCACCGGCGAACCATACAATCCAGGCATCAATCCACGTTTCTTTAGCCAGAAAATCGCACAAAACGAACCGGAGAAGAAGATTCCTTCTACACAACCGAACGCGACGATCCTTTCTGCAAAACTCTGTGACCCTTCGATCCATTTCATGGCCCACTGTGCTTTCTTGGCGACACAAGGGATTGTTTCCATGGCACGAAACAGGTGGTTCCTTTCGGCTGGATCTTTAATGTAAGGCTGTTTAACAGTGAGGTAGGAATTCTTTCTTCTAGCTGCAGACTGTGCCTTGAGTCTGACGTATATTGCACTATAATATCTTCCTTATGCAGGCAGGTAAGGAGTCAAAGACGACAGATCTAAATATAACGAAGTACTCTGTTAAAGTTTTACCGGTGAGTTCTCAATCTTCTTTCCATTACTCATATACAAAAGTTACCGATCTTAGTTTCAGTTTTTCTTCTGAGTACCACAGTCTGCAGCTAGATGGTTTTAGTGGTTGTTTGGTGCTTTTGCTGATGCTAGATTATTAAATGGTATAATGCTGCTGCTTTTGTCAGGCCCGCAAACTTTATTATCGAGGTCAATGCATCTGGCAAGCAGCTATGGAGTATCTACTGACCATAGGAATGGAGAAGGCGGACCAGGTTTTGTATTTAGCTCAAGTGTTTTTTGCTATTTAGGATACTACTACTTGTTAGTTGATCCGCATAACTTTCTTTTTTCAGGCTTTGCTATCTGGTTGTTCAGTTGGGGTTTAGTATTGTATTGTAAGTGTGTTTTGGGTTTTGTGTATGGGAACAGTCGACTGAAAACCTGTTTTTTGATATCATGACCGATTCTATTTAGTATTGCGCAAATGCAGGTTCGTTATCTCAATAGACTTCACCACTTCGTGATCTTGTTGGATGTTGTGTTGAACAGTTATCAAGCAGTAGTATCTGCAGTAGCCCAGATGATACTAACTGTGATGGGGTTAAACTTGAAGAAAATGGGTTGTGGAAGTTGATTGGTTTATTCGGCATATAACAAACAATATGCGGAACTTGAAGAAAATGGGTTGTGGATTGAACCTACTCCTTCTGGAAAGACAAATATTTGGGAAACATCAAACTTCAAGATTGTAGTTTTATGTATTTTGTTGATTTTGGTGGTATTTTGTAAGAGGTAGTGTAGTTAGTTTTGTTTTGTAAACATACTCGTCATCTAGTTCTATTTGCTTGTTAATTGAAGTCAATGCCGATTTTTAGCCAAAATGTCTAGTCCAACCTCATTTAGTCTTAAAGTATCATGATGGAAATGATAGATTCGAAGAAACACCTTTCTAGATAAGAAGGGACACATTGCTAGACAAGGAGGAACATCCTGCTAGATAAGAAGGGACACCTTGCTAGATAAGAAGGAACACATTGCTAGACAAGAAGGAACACCCTGCTGAAAACGCATTATCTATCAGACTATTGTGTTTTAAAACACAAAGAACTGCTGAAAACTGCAAAAAAAGCCAAAAGTATCAAAACTCATAACAAGCTATCATACTTGTAACTTATTAGTAATTTCTATAAGTCGTGTCTATCATTTTCTGCAATGTGTCTATCAGAGCAATATACGAAACAATCGCAATGTATGTTATTCAAATCTATCAGGCTACTAACAAAGAAGCTATCATACTTGTGATTAGTTAACTAGCATTGTATTTATGCATATCTATCGGACTCATACTAGAGAATCTATCATACTTATTAGTTAACTATCAATGTTTATAATTCAAATCTATCAGACTCCGACTAAAGAATCTATTAATATGTATATGTGCTATCTATCAATCGCAATATGTTTATAATTCAATGTATATGATGCTGCATCTGTCTAGCAATGTATACGATATTTGACATCGCTAGATAAGTGAAAACTAGTCTGATAGACATGATATATAACATTGATAGATCCTGGAGTATACATCTGATAGACACGATATTTGACATTACTAGATACGTGAACCCTTTCTGATAGACACGATATTTGACATTGCTAGATACGATACTTGATTATAAATCCGATAGATATGATTCACATCCATCTGACAGCTTAGTTATAGGTACAGTTTCAACTTAAAGATAAAGTTAAATGTAGCAAGTAAAGAACAATAAAACAGCTCCAAGATAATTTACTCCAAATACTCCAAACCCAATTCACCGGATCAATAGCATAACAAAACCCAACACCACCGAAGACACTTCTTCAATCCACATACGCTGTCCGATTCCAGACACGGTAGCGAGTTATCACACCCACGCTGCAAACCTAGACCAGTGCTGTTCCTCCGTCATCCCTGAAATCTCAGCACCGAGACCCTGCATCCCTTTTTTTTTTTTTTAATGAATCATGGGTTTCTGCTTCACCAGCAAGCATTTAAACATGTAAAACGACAGGAGTTTCCTTTTCTCAACATTAACATAGCTGTCAACTTTCTAAGGTTTTTTTCTTACTACAAATCAGTTTACAATAAACTCAAAACACCAAATGGTAGACCAAAAACCAAAGATCAACACTACTGCTTCAGACAAGACTGATGGGGACCATTTGACCGTAGTCTACCTCCGAACAGGTGGTGTACCACCCCTTCCTGGGGTTGTTCCACGGCCAGCTGCCTGAGTTTTGGCCCGCATGGCGACAGCTCTTCCTCTGCCGACTCCAAGTGATGAGCTCTTACCCTTGATTCTAGCATCTAGACGTTTGAACATCGGAGCATTCTTCAGCATGTCAGGTATGACCATAAACCTAACTTTACTGCCACGGATAAATACATGTTCGAGCTGTGAGACTTTCCCATCCTTCGCGGTGTAGGTGATGCTCTCTAGTTGACAGTTCCAGTTATCCTCGCATTCTAACATGCTACCTCGATAGAGCTCTCCACTTTTAAGCTCGACAGTGACGATGTGACCTGCGGCTTCGTGAAGAAGCTTCACTGGAATCCCTAAGCTTCTACTCATTTTAGTCTGTGTTAGTGTAAAAAATCACGAAGAAATGAAACCCTCAAGACCCTGCATCCCTGGTAATATGCAGTTCTAATTTGTCACGGACTAAATAGT
Organism: Limnanthes douglasii subsp. nivea; assembly: GCA_036936605.1. Taxonomy (NCBI): domain Eukaryota; kingdom Viridiplantae; phylum Streptophyta; class Magnoliopsida; order Brassicales; family Limnanthaceae; genus Limnanthes; species Limnanthes douglasii. Next base: position 272,701,030 of record JAUPFV010000001.1, on the reverse strand, counting down.
GTAATCTTGTGTTTTTTGTTTAATAATGTGTATACAAATTCTCATCACAGATTGTAATGTAAACTTAAGCTTTTACCAGATCAATAGTACTACAAGACACATGATCCATTTCAAATTGGTAGTAATTTCATACATAATCTAACCTCGAATTCAAGTATACTGAAAACAAATTACAACCTTTAAGGATAGACAGAAGTAGCCACCCTATTCTAGCCGAAACGCTTCCCTCTGAATGTTGTTCCTGAGGGACCCTCTCGAGTATAGCAAGTGTTCTCTTTAACAATGAAATGGCTTTTTCAAACTCGTTCATTGTCTCATACTGCATGGATATGTCAGAGTAGGCTTCTGCAACTTCCACAGGCTCGATTTTCACTCTCTTTTTCAGTCTGCGGGAGAATTGATCTTAATGTGTCAACTGCCTCCTCGAATTTTCCCAATTCGATTTTCATACCTGCGGCCTCCATCTCTCCACGAAGCAACTCGGAGTTAAGACCCCAACTCTTCAAGATCTTTTGAGACAAATTATTCTGCTCTAAAGCCTTCTGGTGCTCCTCGAGGCCACAGTAAATGACACCGATCAGCCTCCTATCCTGCTCTAAAGCAATTCTGAAAGTTTATGGGTACTTCAAGTTATTTAAAAATGATAGATACGATATTTGACATTGCTAGATAAGTGAAAACTAGTCTGATAGACATGATATATAACATTGATAGATCCTGGAGTATACATCTGATAGACACGATATTTGACATTGCTAGATACGTGAACCCTTTCTGATAGACACGATATTTGACATTGCTAGATACGATACTTGATTATAAGTCCGATAGATATGATTCACATCCATCTGACAGCTTAGTTATAGGTACAGTTTCAACTTAAAGATAACGTTAAATGTAGCAAGTAAAGAACAATAAAACAGCACAAAGATAATTTACTCCAAATACTCCAAACCCAATTCACCGGATCAATAGCATAACAAAACCCAGCACCACCGAAGACACTTCTTCAATCCACATACACTGTCCGTCATCCAAGAAATCTCAGCACCGAGACCCTGCATCCCTGAAACTAGGATATTAGAAGCGAAAAGCCGCTTCATGGTTTCGCGGCCATACACAGCAAGCTGTCGGCTATGCAGATCCTCATCACTTCAAACTCGGGCAAACATGGGTGTATCAGGTATTCCTCCATCAACAAGAACAGTCAAATACTCACAAAACAAATTTGCTATAACATATATCTCTGTTATCATAAACTAAAGAACAATTAGTACTCAAATCAAACGCTGCTCAACACAACGACTCTAAACACTGATAATATCAAGATCATCTGCACTGAACTGAAATGGGACAAGATTGTATTAGCCACCAAATCGGATTTGAACGGTGAACAGCCAAAAACAATTTCGAAAGGTAACAGACCAATATATTCAAACCAAGAAACAGAAAAAATAGACCTAACATAACATGATTCAAATCAAACATCTCTACGATAATACAAACACATACGGAACCCCTAACACGCAGTGACACAGCTGAAAGCAATAAATCTAGTATAACCATTGCAAACCAAAACGAACGAAAAGCGAGAGAGCACAAATGAATATTATAGTTGGAGTAGGACGAACAGTTGAGACCTAGTAAATCTAAAGCAAAGGGTTTCATTTGTTTTATATTTCGTATCCAAATTTAGCAGAGGGGGGGGAGGGGAAACAAACCCTAGATTTGGGTATCCGAAGAAGAAGAAAGAAAGAGATAGAGTAGTACCTTTCTAATTTCTCTCTCTAGGCGTGCCAACACAGAATCGAGAGAAAGTGACGATGGAGATTTCTCTGCGGTGGTTCGCCGGTAGGTGTCCGTAACTTCGGAACGGAGATGAAAACAGTAGTTAGTTGTCGCCTATTGTTCGCCGGTGGGTTTCAGAACTATAGAAGGAGGTTGCTTCCTGGGCGCCGGTGGTTCGCCGGTGGATGTCAGGAATATCGGAACAGAGGGTCGATTGATATCGCCGGTTAGGTTGCTTTCAAAAATGTCTTTTCGTTTCCCTTTCGTAAAACGTGTTTCTCTCTCCTCAAATTTAGAAATGTGAAAGTGGGGAAGTCTGATTAGAAGGTGAAAAAAGGGGGTTTGAACAAAAACAACCCCTTTTATACCCTAGAGGGTATAATTGTCCAAAATGTGGCTTTAGGTAGTTTATGAAACTAGTCCAAAAACGGGTACCATCTTGGTATTTGATAGTTGAGAAGGTATTTAAGGGTACTTTTCTCTATTTTTAATATATATATTAATATCTCTATATTATAAATTATAAAGTAATAATAATTATTAAAAGAATAAAATTGATTAATTGAATATATGGTGGCACAAATGTTTAAATTTGGTATAAAAAATTAATTACTTGAAATAGTCGGAGTTGAGAAAGAGTTATTACGAAATTAATGATTTATTATCCAAAGATTTCATCTGTTCCAATACCAAACCGCAATTAAATAATCATAAATAATGGTTAGACATGAATAAAAATAAAAATAATAATTAACAACAAATTAAGATTGCTAAAAGATATAATTATTATTATTGATGATATGAAAAGGAAAATGGAATTATGATTAACAAACTTTACTGCATGCTTCGAAACTCGAAAAACACTTCCCTTCATCGTTTCCACAACAATACCATCCAGGACCATACCAACGAGACGATGGAGCACAGGTCGAGGGAAGACCTGTAATTTAACCACGGATATTTGATGAAGATAAAAACACCATGGAACACTATTAATAAAAACTCAATATCAACTATTTTCACATCAGGCTCTTAGCTAGTCTAACGCATGTGGTATCTTTATTGAATGTTAAATTTGAAAATGAGTCCTTACATTGATAGGCGTGAAAAGAGATTGCAAACAGTAGCCAAACCAGAGCGAACTTGAGGAGGGTGGACTTGAAATCCATGGTGAGACTGTATTGGCAGAAATGTAATGTAACTAGTAACTACTATACTACACTCATCTCCTTTTATAGTATATTGTGCTACTCACGGATATAACTTTATCTTTTCTTATTCATTATTATTTATTGTTGATCAATAACTACAATAAGATATATACTTGTTTGACTACTTCTAATAACTTTTATTGCCAATAGGGACCTATTTTTAGTTATAGTATTCGTTCTTGTTAATTAGGATTTTTTTTAAGGATTTTATTGTGTTTTAGTTATAAAATTCGGTTTTGTGCATGGAACTTTTTAGAAGTATTTTATAAAGTAACAAAAATTGAATCCATCCTAATTATATTGACTGCATTTGCAATTAATTTTTGTGATATGGTCAAATTTATATTAATCAGTTAATTTTTTATTTTCATGTACTTATTAACTTAAATATAAATGTTATTTATTTATTTTACCAATAAAAAGTAAATATGAATTCTAAATTAACAAATAAATTTACAACATATATGTTGCATAATAAATAAATTTCGTTTTTCAATAAATGTCGTTCTTGTTAATTAGGATTGTTTTTCTAAGGATTTTATTGTCTTTTAGTTATAAAATTCAGTTTGTGCAGGGAACTTTTTAGAAGTATTTTATAAATTAACAAAAATTGAATACATTCTAGTTATATTGACTATAGTTTCAATTAAGTATTTCTCATATGGTCAAATTTATTTTTATTCCATTAATTTTTATTTTCATGTAATTATTAATTTAAGAGAAAAGTGCAAGGAAATACTTTCTCAACTATTTAATTACCGAGTGGTACCCGCTTTTTGGATAGTGTAACTTGGTACATCGAATTGAAATTTGGACAAAAATATCCCCGACCAAATATACCCGCTAATACTTCGAGATGTTTGCAATTCTCAGGATATCATGAGAATTGTTTGCAACTCAGGATTTTCTGAACAACTCTAAAGATATCATGAGAATTGTTTGCAACTCTCAGGATATCCTAGAAAAATTCTCATGTTGATATCATGAGAGTTGTTTGCAACTCAAGATTTCCTGAACAACTCTCATGATATCATGAGAATTGTTTGCAACTCACGACTTCCTGAACAACTCTCAAGATATGATGAGAATTGTTTGCAACTCAGGATTTCCTGAACAACTCTCAGGATATCATAAGAATTGTTTGCAACTCAGGATTTCCTATACAATTCTCAGGATATCATGAGAAATGGTTTCTTATAGCAATAAACCTAAGTTGAAACATTAACTGTTTAAACAATTTGTGACTGTTAATCAATAGGTTATTTTAAATAAAAAATACATTAAAAAAATAAAATATTTTTACAAATACATGGGGCATACCCCGATGAATGACATTAACAGCTGAGGAAGACAATAATTGAAGAATTTGACCAATACTTGGCCAAACAAGTACAAGCAAAACAAAAGTGCCAAGACCAAAATGATCGAACAAAGTTTGGCCAAACAAGTACAACAAAGCGAACAAGATACTAAGACTGATATGATCAAATAGACTAGACAACAGTGAGGTATGAGTGCACGGACAACAATCCAGAAGGAGAAGATGGTTGCTTCAAACAAACACAAAAAAAATTAAGTTGAGAAATTAAAAAGGATGGAGAGGCCAAACAACCTTGGTGCCAATGAATCTGAACCGGAGATTAGACAACACGCGGTAAGAAATCACAGGGGCGATGATCAGAGATGATCTAAAAATTCTATCATTCCTCTCACACCAGACGTGATAGACAACAACGCTAAAGCATGCACGCCAAAAATGTCTAGATCTAGATGGAGACCACTTGGACGACTCTTGGATCCAAGAGATCAAATTGTTATTGTGACTTAAAGAAAAACCAGCTTATAGCTTGTGAATCCCCAGATATTGTAAGTGTAACTACAATCATACATGATATGATTAACAGTTTCTGAGGCAAAATTACATAAGACACTACTCATGAGTGTGTTTAATCCCTAACTCAGAATCTTATCACGGGTGGAAATTTTTCCATGGATAGCAAGCCAAATGATGAAAGAATGGCGAGGAATGTTAAATATATGCCAAACAAGCACCACCCACCCGACGTGGATGGTGGGCATCCGAATGGCGTTGTAGGTATCGTTGATAGTGAACTTGGTAATTCCTATCTTAGCATTCTAGTAGTAGACATCATTGTAGAGGATGTTAGGGTGAGGAAAGGGTATGATACGGTGGTTAATGTTCTGGAATGTACGATATTTCCTAGCACTATCAGACCTTAAATGAGTGGGCCAATTCCAACGACCATCCCGAATGATATCGGAAACCCTCATGTTCCTCTCCAAACAAGAATATCGAATAATATTATACCCGTAGTGGTTGAACAAATAGGTAGATAACAACCACGAGTCAAACCAAAAGGAGGTTTTCTCCCCGTTACCAAATGGGATACTATACAAATTGTTAGCGAGATACCTAAGATTCAATATTTTCCTCCAAGTCCAGGATGGAGAATAGTCAATCTTTAAAGACCATAATTTATTATCTTTGATCTTCTAAGAGTAAATCCAGTCACACTAGATTGAGTTATCGAGTTTCCTAATGATGGACCACAAGTGTTTATGGACGACCACATAATTCCATATTTTTAGGTCTAGAATCCTAAAGCCACCCTCAAACAAGGGCAAGGTGACTGTAGACCAAGCCACTTTGCCACATGTAATCTTCATGTCTTGGCCAAACAAAAGAAAATGACGGAGAAGCTGGGTGAGCTAGCGGGGAAAATAAAGATCGAAGGCCAGTAAAACTGCCCCGCGAAAAGCACATAATTAATGAGTTGAATCCTCACCACATAAGAGAGGTGTTTGGAAGTCCATGAGGCAATACATGTAGTTATTTTATCAAGCAGGGGTCGACAATCGTTATGAGAAAGTCAACTTGGGTGAAGAAGGACCCCAAGATACTTAACTGGGAGAGACCCAACGTTGAATCTAAGGATACTGATCAGGTTCATTTAAAGAGTGAGGTTAACCCCAGAGAAGAATATGTGGCTCTTCTGAGGGATTAATGTAAGGCATGTGAGAACAAAGAAATAATTTAGACCATATTTGATAAGGTTTAGGGAATTAATGTCACAACGACCGAAAATCATCAGGTCATCTACAAAGCAGAGATTGACAATCTTAAGCTTATGACATTTCCAATGGAAATTAAACTTCACATTAGTACTTTTCTACTTGAGGATATTGGAGAGTACTTGCATGACCAAGAAAAATAAGAAGGGAGTTGAAGGGTAATCTTGTCTGAGACCTTTTTTCCATTGAAAAGCCCATGAGGGTCACCTTTTATATTAATAGTATAAGATGGGGTGGCAATATATCGAATAATCAATGTGATTATCATTTTTGAGAAATTCATGGCCACAAAGATATCAAACATAAAATGTTAACGGACATTGTCAAAAGCTTTCATCAGTTCGATTTTGAGAGCGAACCTCAAACCCTTATGACTAGTCTGGTAACCCTTAATGAGTTCTTGGGAAATAAAAATATTGTTTGTAATATTACGGCCAAGCACAAAGTTGATTGAGATTTATCAGTCAGATAAAGGATTGGGTCCTTGATCATATCGACTAAGATCTTCGAAATAATCTTGTAAACCATATTGCAACATGTAATAGGCCTGAAGTCTTTGGAAAACGAGGGGAAATCCTTCTTATTGATAAGAGAAATGATGATGGCATTCCAAGAAGGCACAAGACGACCCGTATTAAAAACATCCAAATCCTATCACAAATGTCTTTCCCGATGAGGTTCCAAGAATTCTTGAAAAACACTGCATTGAAGCCACTAAGCCCCAAAGATTTATCACAATTAATACTAAATAAGTTATTTTTAATTTCTTCATAAGTGATAGGGCACACCATCGAGGACCAGTTATGGGGTTTCACTTTAGTAGAAATAAGTGAAGAGATACGAGAGATCCCTGGGTAATCCAGGAGAGACCTATGGATGAGAAGGTTAGAGTAATATTTGACAAAAACACTCGTCACCTTGTTAGGAGAAGTGGCGAGGACCCTATTACTATTAGAGATAAAGACAATTTTATTTTTTAATAATACAGTTTTTAAAGTTATTATGAAAGAATTTAGTATTATAGTCCCCAAGCTTGAGCCAAGTCTCTCTAGACTTCTATTTGAAGAAAGATTCCTCGGCACGACTTAGGTAAATATAGTCGGAAGAAGTTGCAATCTCGGTAGGACAAAATATGGATTGATGGGGTCATCTGTCGCAGAGAAATAATGGTGTTGGGAATTTTCCACTCTAACACTAATATCGCGATATTCCTTACAATTGAGATCACGAATAGAAAGTTGAAGCCGAATGAGTTTTTGGGAAACCAATTTCATGCCATGAACAAAAGTGGGAAGGTTCCAAGAAAAAGGCATCAAATCATTATAAAAGGGATGAGTGTGCCACATGTTAAAAAATTTAAAAAGTTTTTTAATATGTGGCTTAGGGTGACAAATATTAAGTTTAATGATGCAAGATACGATTTATTGACATTATTATATCATTATTATATCAACTACGCTTATTATTTCATAATTATAACGAACACATTTTATATAATATGTTCAAATTAAAATTTCAAATTTAGATAAAACTTAAACAAAAAGAAGTAAATAATTTTATTATGTTATTACTTTCCAAATAATAACCACACCATTTTATATATCAATTCAATTCATATTTAAATTTTAATTAACTCTTGTACATATTAAAAATAAAAATAAAAAACTTATAAAACTTTTACTTTCAAACAAATCCAAAAATAAAAATGATAGAAAAATGCAATTTTTTCATAACAGTTGGAAGTTTAATATATGTTCGGTTTGTACACGACGGTTATTCAGTTTGTTCTCAATGATTTGCAGAATGTGTTATAGAGATATATAAGAAATCCAACAATGGAGCACCGTAAAACATTTAGAAGAATTCTTCAATATATCTAACAAATAAGCATCACATGTTGATGTATAGAAAACTAGATAAATCGAAGATCCAAAGGTATTACGACTTAGATTTTGTAAGATTTGACGATTCTCATTGTTCAACTTCAACATCATATTCTAATTCGGATGAGGTACAATATCATAGAAGAGTGTAAGTTAAACATTTATTTAATATTTCACTATGGATGTGGAATTCGTTAAAGTTTTTGAGGCATCCAACCATGCATTTTGGCTGCAAAACAATTGTCACAAAATACATTTGTGTAAGGGGTAAAAAGACCCCTTAAATTTTATTGTGACAACAATTTGACGGTTCAATATTCAAATAGTAACATGAGCTTGTTTAATTTCAATTATGTAGATATTAAGTTCTTGTATGTTAAAGAGAAAAGTCGCGGTCGTCATATCAATGTAGATCACATCATGACAAATGCAATGCTAATGGATCTCTTTAACTACGGATTGGTGTCTAAATATTTATGGAACGCACCATTAATATATATATATATGTTTCATATTTAGAGGATTATTAGTTTCAATAGAAGTTTATATTAAGGTATAGGAGCGTATTTGTATTATGATAATGTACAACAAAGTTTGATAAGGCTGAATTTCACATGTTCAACCAATATATTGCATCGCCAAAGCATTACATGGTCGAAGAACATTGGCCATAGCATTATATGTGTTATTAAGTGACTATGAAACTATCACAAAATGGCTCAAGAACAGAACATATGCGAAGGAAAAACTAAAATGAACACAAGATTTAACGTGTTCGATAATTTTCTACGTCTACGGCGCCGCCAGAGAAAATAATTTCAGTAAGATAGAAAAGGTTACAGATTTCAGATTGTGTTTTGTGTAGTTCTAATAGTCTATTTATAGGGAATAAATAGACTTACTAGATAGTGGGCCTAATAGGCTCATATACACTAATAAGAAAACCATCCATTGTATTACAGCTTACAGTCAATGACACACAATTGTACCACCGAACACGGTACACTTTCAAGGCACTATTTGACTCATTCACAACAAATATTCCCCTTGAGGCGAATATTGTTTCTTCACTATCAACAAAGAAACTTATATTCTTCTGACTCACCAAATGCTCTTAAGGCATTCACTCTATACTGCAAACACCAATCCAACTTAGGCACTCCCTAAAGTTTCAAACTGATACTGCCTTGGTCATTATATCTGCTGGATTATCGTGTGTAGACACTTTCTTCACATCAACAATTCCATTTGATATTATATCACGAATAAAATGATACGTGACATCTATATGCTTTGTACGCTCATGGTACATCTGGTTCCCTGTAAGGTGTACGACATTTTGACTGTCATAAAACACTTTTGTAGTAGTCATATCCAAGGCCAAATCTGCCACCAAACCTTGCAACCATATTGACTCTTTAACTGCTTCTGTTATCTCCATGTACTCTGCCTCTGTTGTAGACAAAGCTATAGTAGCTTGCAATGCACTCCCAACTAGAGTAAATACATATCTTGTCAGAGATCTTCTCTTATCCATATCACCTGCAAAACCAAAATCAACAAAACCAACCAATGATCCTGCAACATCATTCAGCGATTCACCAATACCGGTCTCGTTAAAAGTTAAGCCAATGTTCACAGTATTCTTAAGATACCAAATTATCCATTTCACTGCCTGCCAGTGTTCTTTCCCAAGATATCCCATGTACCTGCTAACTACACTAACCGCATGTGAAATATCAGGACGTGTGCATACCATAGCATACATGATACTACCAACTGCACTTGCATATTGAACCTTAGACATTTATTCCAACTCAGCATCATCCTTGGCTGCTCCTATTGCAGACAACTTGAAATAAGTAGCAAACGGAATGCTAACTACTTTAGCATCAAACATGTTGAATCGTTGTAACACTTTCTCAATATAGCTTCGTTGAGATAAGTGTAATGATCCTATACTTTTGTTCCTGATAATCTCCATACTAAGATTTTTTTTTGCTCTACCCAGATCATTCATCTCAAACTCGGCGCTAAGCTTCTTCTTTATCTGCACAATGTGTGACATACTACAAGCTGCAACAATCATATCATCTACATACAACAACAAGTAGACATAAGAATCATCTGACATATTTTGATGATACACACAACTATCATATAGACTCCTCGTGAACCCTTTTGACACAACGAATGTATTAAAACGTTCGTACCATTGCCTAGGTGACTGTTTCAAACCATACATTGACTTTTTCAGCAGACAAACTTTGTCTTCCATATTAGGTTCGATAAATCCCTCTAGTTGTCTCATGTAGATTTTCTTCTCCAATTCATTATGTAGAAACACAGTCATTACATCCAACTGCTCAAGCTCTAAATCTTGAAAAACTATTATGGCTAACAAAACTTGAATCAAACTATGCTTCACCATTGAAGAAAATACTTCATTGAAGTCGATTCCTTCCCTTTGAGTAAAACCCTTATCGACCAGTCTTGCCTTGAATCGAGATGCCTCAAATCCTTGATTACATTTCTTTCTCTTGAACACCCATTTACTGCCTACTATCTTCTGTATTTTTGGAAAGTCAACAAGCTTCCATGTTTAATTCGTATGAAGAGATTCAATCTCTTCCCCCATAGCACCAATCCATCGATTTTCCTCTGAACTTGCTATAGCTTCTCTGTAGCTACTAGGTTCCTACATCTCAACTTCTTCTGCAACTGACAGAGCATATGCAACTAGATTCGCATACCTTTTTAGAAGTCTAATATATCTTATTTCTATGCCCAATGCTATGCTATAAGGTTGTTGTTCTGGTTTTGGCGCATCATCGTCACTATCATTCGATGTCGACACTTAACCTCCTGATTCTGGATCCACCTCAGAACCACTAGAATTATTGGACCTGCTAGGAACTGATTTCACTTCAAGTTCCACCTGTTTACTCACAACCAATCCTGATTCGAACATTTTTCCTACTTTCTTCTGACTGTCTCTCGAAGCAAACTCATTAAAATTAACGTCCCTACTGATGAGAAAACCTGGAGACTTTGGAGAGGTACGCCATAACCTATATCCCTTCACCCTAATAGCATATCTTAAAATTATGCACCTATTTTCCCTTGTCTCAAGCTTACCATATCTCACATGAGCATACGCAGGACAACCAAACACCCTTAAATGTTCATAATCAATTGATGATCTAGACCAAGTCTCAAAAGGAGTTTTAAAATCAATAGCCGTCGATGGAGACCGATTCACCAAGTAACACGATGTATTGATAGCTTCAACCCAAAAATACTTTCCCACACCGGAATGCGAGAGCATACTTCGTGCCTTGTCACAAAGCATTCTGTGTATTCTTTCTGCGACTCCATTCTGTTGTGGTGTTCTAGAACAAGTGCGATGGCGCACTATTCCCTAAGCTTTACAGAACTCGTTGAACTCGCGATTGCAATATCCTAACCCATAATATGTCCTAAGATGTTTGATTTATCTTCATGTTTGCTTCTCAATCATCATCTTCCATTTGACAAAGGTTGAATATGCCTCATCTTTCGTTTTCAGAAAGTAAACCCACACCATCCTTGAATAATCATCAATCAAACTCATGTAGTATATGGATCCGCTCTTGGATGGAATTCAGTTTGGACCCCAAAGATTTGAATGAATGGAGTCCACTGTCGCGTTAGTGTTTCTTACAGCTGATTTGCTAAATTTGACTCTAGTTTGTTTACCAAACACACAGTACTCACAAAATCCCAATGATTCTGTTTTATACCCTTTCAACAAAACTTTCTTTCCCAAAACAACTAATCCTTTATCACTCATGTGACCAAGACGCCAATGCTACAACTTATTTTGATCCCGCCTACTTTGGATATTACTCCCTGATGATGCCACTGCAACATCGTCCATAACAACACTCCCCTGGAGAATGTAAAGACCCTTCTGCATACCATTGAGCCTTTTGTTACTTTGATTACACCATCTTCTGCACGGTACCTATAACCCCGAGAGTCTAGAGTCCCAAGAGAAATCAGGTTTCTCTTTAACCCAGGAACACGCAAGCACATCAGGATTCTAACAACCCCATCAAACATCATGATTCTGACGTTACCGATACCGCCAACAACCAACGAATTGCATTAGCTTGTAAGTATCGAACCACTACTTGAACTGACACATGTGATATGTAGCACCATAATCGAGTACCCAAGAGTTTTTCCCAAAGTCTGAACTCACGGACAATAAATCTCCGCTACCACTTTTTTCACTATCGTCAGAATCGTTCACACCTTTAACAATGTTTGCTGGATTTTCCTTTTGATTTTCTTTCTTACCATTCAGTTTCAGACAATCTCTCCTATAATGACCATGCTCACCGCATTCATAACAGTTTGAGTGCTTTACCTTTGAATTGGACCTCCAGTTCTTCTTTCATAAAGAAATCGCTTTGCTTCTAGATCTTCTCCTAGTCATAATACCTTCCCCTTTAGCCTGATTGTCTAGCTGCAACTATCTCATCTTCTTTGATTTGAGTGCCCCTTTGACATCTGCCAGCGATAACTTATCCTTACCATACATAATCGTATCTATGAAGTTTTTATAGGGAGCTAGTAACGATCTCAATACAAACAAATCTTGATCCTCATTCTCAATATTGATATCTATGTTCTCTAAGTCCATTATAATTGATTTAAAATTATCTAAGTGTTCAGTTATGGGCATAGGTTCTTTCAATCTGAAATCATACAAACGCTTCTTCAAGTATAATCAGTTTCCTACTTATTTCTCTGAGTAAAGATCTCCTAGTTTTGTCCATGCGCAGGCATCAGTATTCTCACCACTAATCTCGCGAAGCACATTGTCTTTCATACTCGTTAAAATCCAGCACAAAGCCCTTTTCTTGAAGATCTTGCTTCTCCTCTTCTTTCATCTCTTATGGTAACTTATTCTCCCCAGCCTTCCACAGCCCTTGAAGTACCAATAAGATTTTAGTTTAATCTTCCACAACGCACAACAAAATTTTCAATCATGTATTTTGTTGCTGTAGACGCAATTGTGAAACCCTAATTGCAAAAAGCCCTAATTTTACCACGTGGCTCTGATACCAATTTTGTTATTAAATCACTATGAAATTATCACAAAATATCTGAAGCATAGAACATATGAAAATGCTAGACTGAAATGAATACTAGATTTAACGTGGTTCGCCAATTTTCTACGTCCACGGGCGCCGCCAGACAAAATAGTTTCACTATGATAGAAAATGTTACAAATTTCATATTGTGTTTTGTGTAGTCCTAGTATAGTATTTATATGGAATAAATAGACTTCCTAGATAGTGGGCTTAATGGGTTCATATACACTACTAAGAAAACCATCCATCATATTACAGCTTACTGTCAATGATACAAAACTGTACCGCCGAACACGATACATTGTGAAGGCACTATTCGACTCATTTACAACAAGATGGTTTAAGCTCCTTAAGTCGCAACACAATTCAACATAAACAAACACATAAGAAAAAAGAAATGATTATGAAGTATTTGTACTTTTGAAAGTCACAGTTTGACTAACATAATCGTTCATGTATTAATTAATTTGGTTGTTATAATGTTAGGAAATTGTTGAGAAAATAATATGTACACAATAAATATAAATACGTTACACTCTCCTCGATATAAAGTCTCAATATAAAAGGGATAAAATATAATAATACTCTATTTACTTTCTTACCATATTTTATCACCAAATTGCTAACTCCAATGCGGATGAGTGATTCCTAAAATTTGTTGAGTCTGAAAATTAAGAAATAAAAAAAACCGTACGTGAAGAAGACACAAAATGGCGGATTCATAGCATGATAAGATTACAACAAAAAACGTCAGTAATAGTAATGAATGAAATGAGAAGCTGGATCCATTGGTGGTAGCCCGAGTAGTATTGAATACTAAAATCTTAACTGTGGCAATTAAGATTCGAAAAAAGCTATTGGAGATGATGAAAAAATTATTCAAGATGGTGCATATTCCTCTTAAGCTAAAGGAAAAGTCTTAAATTTGTAGATCATCGGTGGAAAACAAGAAAGAAGAAGACGATACTGACAGTCAGACATATATGTATTATTAGCGGAATATTACCAACTAATGTAACCTCCCATTCGATAGTCAAACAAAGATGGTTGTAACAGAGCAAGAGTCAACTGGCTAGAGCAGCAAACACCTAGTCTGTAAGAAAAAAAGAGAACAAAGTTAAAAAGACTTCGATGACCCAAAAAATCCCTCATCCAAAAATTAATCAATACCAACAACAATACCAACAGGTTCCCCCACACTTCGGCTCGAGTCCACTGGAGATCAATCGAACAGGATATCATAAAAACCATCAAGCCCCGACAGCTCAACCAATAACTTTCAATACTCGACGTCTCATGTACAGCCACCATACCAATCATACTACCTAGCTACTACTTCGGATTATCCGAATACGTTGTCGGGTTTTCCACCAACTTCATATGGATTCAACAACAACAAATCCTTATGGGAATCCACTAACCTATATGAGCCCACAAGATCTGCAAGAATGGAGTCCTAAAATGCTGCCAATACTAGGACATTATCCCCCCAACAATCATGCGGCCTCTCAACACAACAATAGAGCTTTGACAAACAAGAGAATGAGGTTTGACTAGCACCACATTGACAAATGAGAGGTAAATATATACAAAACTAGTATATTTTGTTATCTCTATGATGAACTTGCGCAAGCTGAGTCCCCTATTGTCTTGTAAATATACCAAGAATTAGTGGCACTATATTTTAACACTCACAAGATAAATAAGTTTAATGGCAAGAGTAATCTGGACAACAACTTGGAGAATATCCGGTGTGAAAAGACCAGGTGTCTAAAAACAAATGATATTATGAAATGCAAGTCTTTCATCTTGATGCTAAAAGGTTCGACTGTGATATGGTTCAATAGCTTACCGACATGCAGCATCTAAAGTTCCAACATGCTATGGACAACCTTCCACAATCATTACATCGACTCAAATCCATAAAAAGGATGCATATTACATTATAGATATTAAAAAAAACAAAATGAGTTCTTACATGCGTACACGAAAATATTCGTGGAGACCAAAGATGAGTTGCTAGATTTCTTGGATAATATAGCTTGCTTTGCATACTGGTAGGGAATATTACCAATGCATTTTTCCAAATCTATCACGAAAAAGAAGTTCCATGAATTTAGTGATCTATTAGCGCGAGTTTAATTTCATGTTAAGTTGGATGAGATGAAATATGAAAGATCAGAGAATTACATGACTACTCAATGGCTCATCCAAAAATCGAGTTGCTATTACTCGAGTAAGAGCCATTTTCATAGCGTAGGTCAGTTTTAAATCTAACAATGAATTCACCAAACAAATTAATTATGAAGACTAACCAAAGCCAAGATATTCCAACCAAAGAAGCGATAAAAAAACTACAAGAATACAACAACATGTACAATAACTGCGACAGTGATCGAATATCCGAACTCTCTTCACATGCCCGTATACCGAGTTAACAGAGAATTCAGTTATAATACATTCAAAGACTAAGGATGTAATCTGATATCAAAGACCATAGATGATCAAGGATACAAGGGAGACCAAAGATACATCTGATGAGTCTGGATTCTGTCACCACACCTTATGAGAACCGGACAGGATTAATTCGGACAATGTCCATTTTACCGGACAGGGGTAGTTCGGACAACTTTCATTCACTGAACTATCCGAACAGAACTAAAGTACTTAAAACCTAATCACTTTTTGACTAAACTTCCTATTTACTTACTTAAAACTAATGGGTCTTTAAACTCAACCCAAATCCATTAAACACAACCCGAAAGCCCATATGGCCCAAAAATAAGGGTATAAATACCCAACCACCTACATTAAATGAAGGGATGAAAATTAAATACAACCAGGCAGCTCAATTCTCCCTCTACATTCAACCCAAACATTAAATACTCTCAAAATTCCACAAAACTCTAGACAAAAGTTACAAACTTACCCTCAGACAAAAATAAACCACATCAAATTGGTGACCATAGTGGGAGAACGATGGTGCCTGAATCTAGCATTCAAAACCATCAGAAAAACCAGTCCGAATGAATCCGGACGCACCGGAAGTACCACCAACTTTTCTTGAAGTGGTGGGCGAAAATGATGAATATACCATCGAGGAGCGTGATAGATTAAAGGGCGAGATAGAAGCCCTGAGGGCAGAGAGGGCAAAAATGGGCATAAAAGAAAAGTCAAAGGCCTCAGTTGCTCATAATACTGACAACCCTAGAGAGCATGAGCCCTCAAAAACCCATGTGAGTACGAAGAAGACTCATGCTAGCTCTAAAAAGTCTCACCGGTCTAAGCCGGTGGAGAGCTCTGATTCAGACTCAGAATCTTTCAGTAGCTCCTCGGGCGAAGATGGAATTAAAGAATCTTTATCATCCAGCAGTCATGAGGGCCTATCTAAAAAGAAACAAAAGTTGGTTAAGAAGTATTCAAGACAAAAGGATAGGCATGAAAAGTTAAAGAGGTACATAGGCAAAGGGTCATCTCATAGCCAGAGACACATAAACTGGATGTTGGTGGATCCTTTTGTCTTCCATGATGAACCAAGTATCTTTGCAACTCCTAACGAGGATACCGTTTTCAGTCGTGGTCGGAATTGGAGACAATCTCCATTGTCATCCAAGATCCTGTCCGGGAACCTCCCCAAGAGGTTTGATAGTACGAAAATGGAAAAATACGATGGCAGTAAAGACCCGGACAATCACTTGGAACAATTCAAAAATTTCATGATGAATTTGGATGATGACGATAAGTTGCTTTGTAGAGCATTCTCCCAGTCTTTTACGGGGAGTGACCTGAAGTGGTATAACAGGCTACCACAGGGGTGTATCAGAAATTTCGATACCTTTTGGGTGGCCTTCCGGAGGCAGTTTGTTGGAAGTAAGGAGGTGAAGGGCAATGGAGACACAATTATCCATTGCGCCCAAGAACCGAATGAATATCTGAAGGAATATATAAGTCGCTTTGTAAACACCAAAAATGGGTTGGCTAATTGCTTCGAACAAGTAGCAATAGCTTCTCTAAGGCAGGGCTTAAACCCTGGAAATTTGGCTGATTCGGTGACCAGGAAAAAGGCCATGACATGGGGAGGTTTACTGAATCAGGTTGGAAAACAAATTAACGTGGATGAAAAAAAGAAAACTAGGGTGCATAGGCAGGTGAGGTCTGCCCCGGATGCACCAAACCCCAATCAAAATCAGCCCAAGAACAAGGCAAGGGAGGCCGGGCAGGGTCATAACAAAACCAAAGCTCAGTCTCAGCCAGCTGCGCCTGCCCAGAGTCAGCAATCTAGAAATAAGAGAGGGCCATGGGTTCAACCGGAGTGGTTTGCTGAGTTAAAAGAAAGTGTAGCCACCATTTATGACAAAACAAAGGAAGAAGTACATTATAGAAGGCCGGTTGCGCTATAATCTCCTAGGGAGCATCGTAACAATTGCTTCTGTCAGTATCACAATGATACTGGCCATACCACTGAGGATTGTATTGCTTTAAAGCAAGAAGTCTAGAATTTAATTGAAAGAGGAAAGTTGGGAGCATATGTTAAAAGAAGAGGAGGAAATAGGCCTGATAATGCTCATTGGGCTAGACCAGACAATGCAGGCGCATCCGCTCCGGAGGGAGCTATGGTGATAATCGAGAGATTCGATGTAGAGTCAGAGTACTTGGACCATGATCCAACTCGAAACAGAGTGGGTACCATTGAGGAACGTTGTAAAACAGTGTCCGAGCTTATTAACTTTTTTGAGTCACACACAATTTTCGAAGGGGATACCATGACAGCACCCACTGCTTCTTCAAGGAAGAGGCATGTTCATACTTTAGCTACCCAACTGGAGGGAGGCATGACTTCCTATCAATCACAGATTCCAGTTTCATTCATTATTTTCGATGATGATGACTTAAGGGATATAGCAGGTCCTCATGAAGATATTGTTGTTATAGGAGCATCCATTGGGGGCAATGACATAAGTCGAATTTTGGTGGATACTGGGAGTTCAGACAATATCCTCTTTTTAACTTCCTACAAAAAGATGAAAAATCCTGCGGTAATTCAGCGTTCGAACAGGTCAATTGTGGGTTTCACTGGAAACTCAGCAGATGTGATCGGGGAATTCGAAGAGGAAGTTTTGTTGGGCAATGGCCCTTTAAAGAAGATGGTTAGAATACTGTTTGTCGTAGTGGATTGTCCCACTTGTTATAATGCTATTCTAGGGAGGTCTTGGCTCTCTAGGATGCAGGCAGTGGCCTCAACAGTCCACCAATGTTTGAAATACGCTGTGCAAGGACAAATGGGAGTTGTTTGGAGCATCCAAAAGATAACAAGAGAATGTTATGCAACAGCACTGGCTCCTCGGACGTTGGGGGCAGTTCGTATCAATGAAGAATAGTAGTTTGAGGGGATTTCTGGGTGTGAGGGTGAAATTGATGACCCCAGAGAGACCCCTGGACTTTTAATACCAGTTGAGGAAGTCGAAAGACATTCTTTGGAAGAGGGAAAAATATTAAGATAGGGTCCAAAATGGCATCCAAACTAAAGGGTAAAATGTTGAAGTTCCTAAAAGACCATCAGCATGTTTTTATATCACAGTTAAAAGACCATCAGCATGTTTTATAAGTCGAAAGACATTCTTTGCAATGCTGATGTTACCGGAGTACCAGCAGTTATTATATCACACCAACTGTCCATCCGAAGAGACATAGCACCCGTAGTACAAAAGAGAAGAGCTTTTTCCAAGGAAAAGACTGATGTCATAGTTCAAGAAGTCGGCAAACTTACCAAAATGGGGCACATAAAGGAGTCTCAGTATCCTATATGGACAGCAAATCCGGTCTTGGTGAAAAAGAAAAATGGCAGGTGGCGTATGTGTATTGATTTTACAGATCTCAACAGGGCTTGCCCAAAGGATTTATACCCGGTCCCCCGGATTGATCAGCTGGTGGACTCCACATCTGGGAACAAGCTGCTGTCTTTCATGGATGCCTTATCCGGGTACAATCAAATTCAAGTAGATCCGAAGGATCAGGAGCATACTACGTTTGTTACTGATAGGGGCCTTCATTGTTACAAAGTGATGCCGTTTGGTTTAAAAAATGCTGAGGCTACTTATCAAAGGTTAGTAAACAAAGCTTTTGCTGATCAAATTGGAAGAAACATGGAAGTATACATCGATGACATGATGGTAAAAAGTATGGACGAAGAGCTACACTTGACAGATCTCCAAGAAACTTTTACTAACTTAGTAAAACTAAATTTGAAACTAAATCTAGAGAAGTGTGTGTTCGGAGTGCAGTCCGGGAAATTCCTGGGGTATATAATAAGTGAGTAAGGGATACAGCCTGATCCGGACCAGCTTAATGCTTTATTCCAAATGGAGTCTCCTCGGAATATTAAAAAAGTACAAAGGTTGACTGGGAGGTTGGCTGCATTAAATCGATTCATTTCAAGGTCTTCGGACATGTGTGCCCCATTCTTTCAAACTTTGAAAGGTGCAAAGGGATTCGACTGGACTTCACAATGTGATGAGGCCTTTAATGAAATTAAAAAACATTTGTCCTCCCCCAAGACTTATTTAAACCTGTTGATAGAGAGGCACTCTTCATATACTTGGCAGTTTCCAGTTGTGCCATAAATGCCGTATTGGTGAGGGAGGTAGGTAATTATCCCCGTCCGGTGTATTACATCAGCAAGAGCTTGATAGGTGCAGAAAAACGCTATCTGAAGCTTGAAAAATTAGCATTAGCCCTGGTCATTGCTGCAAGGAAGATGAGGCCTTATTTCCAGGCTCATCCTATTATTGTACGGACGTCTTTTCATTTAAAAAACGTTCTTCAAAAGGCAGACATTTCGAGTATTCTGACTAAGTGGTCAGTGGAACTAGGGACTTCGATATTGATTTTGCTCCTCGGACAGCAATCAAAGCACAAGCTGTGGCTGATTTCTTAGTTGAATTTCATTCAGATAGGGATTCAGAGCAAACAACTGATGTGAAAGATAAAAAGGTATGGGTCGTCCGGACTGATGGTGGATCAAGTAGTATGGGATGTGTTGCATGGGGTATGCTTGACCTCTCCGTAGGGTGACAAAATGTACCAAGCTATATGTTTTGCTTTTAGGGCTTCTAATAATGAGTCTGAATATGAAGCTGCTATAGCTGGTTTAAAGTTAGCTCTTATTTGTGGGGCCAATAGGGTCAAGTTGATGAGTGATTCTCAGCTTCTTATCCATCATGTGCGAGGTCAATCCGAAGCCAAAAAGGAGCAGCTCATAAAATACTTACTTCTTCTCAAAGATGTGGCACTTAAATTCAAGAGCATTGTTTATGAGCATATACCCTGAACAGAAAATGAACTAGCAGACTCTTTGGTAACCATAGCCTATACTGAATCCTACCCTTGGATCCATGTGCTGGAGTGCCCTTCCATTCAACTAAATATTGGTAAGGAGGAAGAAAGCTTCGATATACAGATGAAACACCCTCAAGATTGGAGGTTTCCTCTCCTTCAATATCTCTCAAATGGCATCTTGCCTCCGAATAAGTCAATAGCAAGAAAAGTAAAGTACAAGGCCCGTGGTTTTATCATCCTAAGAGATATTCTTTATAAGAAATCTTACAGTAAACCCCTCTTATGATGCTTGGGGGTTGACGAATCTCAAATAGTGCTCTCCGAATTACATGATGGTGAGGGATCAGCTCACTGTGGATTCAGGGATCTAACAAGGAGAGTTTTGTTGGCTGGGTATTATTGGCCTTCTATAATGCAAGATGCTAAGGAGTTGGTGAAGAGGTGTGACCCATGCCAGAGATATAGCAATGAGATTCATATCCCAGCCATCTCTTTAGAGTCAATTTCAGAGCCTATACCTTTTGCTCGATGAGGGTTGGATTTGGTGGGACCCTTACCTATGGCATCCGGAGGACGCTAAACAATAATTGTTGCTATTGATTATTTTTCGAAATGAATCGAAGCAGCTCCATTGGCAGGTACAACGTCAAAAGCTGTTATAAAATTCATTTTATCCAATATCTGTTGCAGATTTGGAATTCCACAGAAGATAACAACAGACAATGGGCCACAGTTTGACAACAAGGAGATGGAAAGTTTATGTGCCGCTAGAGGTATACAACATTGTTTCTCTTCACCCTTCCACCCACAAGCAAATGGTCAGGTTGAGGTGGCTAATAGGACTATACTGTCCGGTTTGAAGAAAAATTTAGAGGGGGCTGCTGGAAAATGGCATACTTATTTGCAAGAAGTTCTGTGGGCTAACCGGACTACACCTGGGGCTGCAACACAAGAGTCACCTTTTGATTTGGTCTATGGGATGGATGTCGTAGCTCCTATAGAAGCAATTCTCCCTTCATTTCGAGTTCATAATTTCTCCGAACACACTAACGAGGTGGCTATCAGAGGCCAGCTTGACTTGATAGAGGAAAGAAGAGTTAAGGCTCACCTTAGAGCTGTGCACTATCAAGGTTTGATGAGAAGCAGGTTTGCTTCTAAAATCAAGAGAAGGGATTTTCAACCGGGGGATAAGGTGTTGAGAAAAGTCTTCCTACACACTAAAGAGAAGCAGTTCTGTAAATTGGCTCCAACTTGGGAAGGACCATATGTGATCATTGAAAAGCTTAAACCTGGAACATATCGGCTCCAAGACAAAGATGGAAGGATTTTGAATCACCTTTGGAATATTGAGCACCTCCGGATATACTTGGAGTAGGAACTATGTAAATATTTACTTGTTCAAAGGTTCATGTAAATATTTGGGGGCATACTCTTTCCTACCCTGGTGGCACGGGGAGGTTTTAATGAGGTGTACGAGCTCTTTTATAAAATTTGATGCCTTCTTAAAAATTCGGAGTGTTTTTACTTTGTTTCTTGTCAAATTTTTATTTAAATACCGGCCGGATTGAATTGAAGGAGTGATGACTACTTAAACATTTGTCATCAGAGAATTTAAACACTCTAACTTTAGAATGTCTATGAAATAACTAAGGGCTGTTTAAACATTAGCCACCAAAATTAGAAAAACTATGAAAGAATGCAAGAGCTGTGCAAAATAAAGATATCCATAAAATTACCGAAGTGCCTTGGCCATCCAAGAACTTTAAGTTGTCAAAACAAAAAAATATATCCGGTCAAGGACCGGACACAGTTACAAAAATGCCTTGGCTATCCAAGGACTTTGGTTCAAACAAAACAAAAATGAAAAGATAATTGATATTCTAAGACTGAGATTTTGAAGATGGCTCAGCCTCACTAGCTTTCTTCTTTTGAAGGTCATCATTTTCTTCATCCGGGCTCTCCCCGGTATTCTCTTCTTCATCGCTCGAGTCGGCACTAGAGTAGTCATGCTTATCACCATCAGCCATCGTATGGAAGGGGAGGTCTAGATACTCTATGAAAGTCCATTAGTCTCCCAGAAATCTCTTCGGAAACTTCTCATGAAAGAGTAAAACCATGTCTGACTTCACTTTGGCATACATTTCTTCTTGACTGTCTATTACTTGGTTGGTATAAGCATCAATCTTGGCCTGGAATTTTGCCTCCTGTTCCATAGTAGATCTTTTTCCTGTGCAGCCTTAGACACTGAGTCCTCAAGCGAGATGTTGTCATTGGTCAAAGTGTGAATAAATTTGTCCCTGGCATTCACCTCCTCTTTCGAAGAAGAGAGATCTTTCTCCAATTCGGACTGCTTTACCCGGAGACCTTTGATAGTATCTTCTAAGGTAGCTACCTTTGTGGCCCAACCCTCCTGGTTCTTCTTTAACTCCTTGTTTTCCCTCTTTAGTACATCAGCATTTTGGTTGGCAATGAGGAGGTCTCCATACAATCTCTCCTTGTCAGAATTAAGGGCAGTGATAATAGCTGACTGACCTCGCACTTGTTTCTCCAAACTAAGCACTGGCTGAATATTACTCAAAATAGAGTGAGTTATAACATCTCTTTCACTTGAAACAGAGAAAGACTTACTGTTGAAGGTAACAATGTTCGAAGTACTTGGAGGGAGGTAGGGCCCAGCAAAATCATCTCTGGGGAGGTTTTTGCAGTAGTCACCAAGCCCCTCGAGCCCAGTAATGTCAACGCCATCAATACTAATACCTCCTCCTCCAATCTCTTCAGTTCGAAAATCACCAGAGATCTCTTCTGCTCTTGTAGGATCAGTAGGGTCAATAGGAGGAAGGGGCTCCGAGGGCCGGAGATAAATCTCATCACCCCTGGAGGTCGTTTTCTTCTTGGCCTACCTGCTTTTTCTTTTATACTCCTCGTTTCATGTCTCTCTTAGGAACCTTTGGAGGTTTTGGAGATCATGCCTCTTCCCTAGTACTCTCATGCTCCACTACTTCTAGAAGAGTAGCATCGATCTGACTTGGAACTGGCCTCTCTTGGCTTGTTGGGGAAATTTCCTCCGCTTCGGTGGGGTTAGCTTCAACCGCACTCCTCATGCCCTTAGCATTTTTTCCTTTCATCTTACTTGGGGTCTTGGCTTGACCATGCAGATACAATGCCCCGTCCGGTGCGTGTGTTCTCTTGAAGACTACTTCCGGAGGGGGTGGAGTGGTAAGTTCCTCCCAGGGTAAGTCCCTCCGGTCAGTGGTGTTCCACAGATATGACCTTGCAAGATTGCCTCCGGTAAAGGCATTGTGTTAGCGATTTTCCCATTTTTCAGCACCCCAAGCGTTTATCTTGGTATAGGTGGTCTGCCCGGCCTTCAAGTGGTCATTGAAGTCTTTAGGCATCACTGTCAAGAAACAGAAAAGAAAAGACAAGTCAGATAAACAAATTTATAAAAAATAATAAACCTGGTGGGATGTGAGACGAGAATCTTACCATCGCTTCGCCATCTGCTGGTGAGGAGGCTCGGGTTGACTCCAACTTTGCTCTTCCTCCCATTCTCCCAAGCACCACTCACGAACAAAAAGTGAGTCCTCCAATTTCTCTCCGACTCAAGCACGTCATCAACTGCTTTATAGTTATCACCCATGTTGAAGTGATAGAAGGGAATATGGTGGTTTCTGCGGAGCCTCTTCAATAGAATCCTCCATTACTTCTTCCATTACCAAGGAGGGGTTTTCAGTTGTTTTGGGTGAGGGGAGTTAGAAACTGGCTCAGCATAACCTCCGGATTGTTGGGTTTCACTGGTTCCTTGTACTCTGGCCTCCGGCTGGGGCTCAGATGGAGTAGTTTCTTTTCAAAGACTTGAGCTAGATGCCTCCGGTCCGGACACCTTGTCCTTAGGAATTTTCATGGGTGCCTCTTATCATTTGTTGCTGTCTTTGGCCCCTGATTTGGAGGGTGTACCATTTGAAGCCTGCCCTTTTACCAAGCGGCCTCTTCTCCGATCAACTAACTTATCTAGAGAGGCATCAGCATCTGATCCCATGGCAATCAATGGAGAAGGCTTCTTAAAATTGGTAACTGCTTGCCCTGGTTCAACAGTGGGCTCTGATCCCCTACACCGATGAGCTTGAAACGATTGTTGGGAGGTTGGTTTGAAACAACCTCCTAGGTTTAACGATTTTGGATGAAGAAGAGCCCTGGTCAGGCTCTATACTGGGTATTACTGGTTTGTCGACAGGGGAAACAGGAAGGCCTGCAGCAATACGCCTCTCACGTTCAACCTTCTGGGCCTTCTCTAACTCTAATAAATTAAGCCACCCATCTTTGATTAAAGCGTTCCTAGCTGTGAACATAAACTCACACCGAGAAAAAGTATTTGTTTTTGAGAGAAAGCTTTGAAGATTAAACAAGGTGAAGAGGATGATAAAATAGTAAATGAGTGATTAATTTATAGTAAACACACAAAAGTTGCTTAGATACCTATGAGAATTCGAAATTCTTGCAATGATTAAGGAACGGTGCTGATGTCATCTTCATTAAATGAAGAGGTTACTTTTTGGAGAAGGTGGGAGCGCCATTCTAGGTGAAAAAACGGCTGATGCGGCGAACCAGAGAGAGACACGTGTCCCACGAATTCTGGCAAGAAACCGTTTAATTTTGAAGAACTTTTTCAGTTCGGATAAAGCTATAACAAAGTTCGAAGGACCTATCTGGACATGACTGTGACCAGCTGCAGACTATTTTTTAGGTCTTGCCAAAGGCCTTTGAACACCACCTAAAAAAGAGGCTACTGATGAGTCCAGATTCTGTCACCATACCTTATGGGAACCGGACAGGGTTAATTCGGACAATGTCTATTTCACCGGACACGGGTAGTTCGGACAACTTTCATTCACTGAACTATCAGAACAGAACTAAATTACTTAAAACCTAATCACGTTTTGACTAAGCTGCCTATTTACTTACTTAAAACTAATGGGTCTTTAAACTCGACCCAAATCCATTAAACATAACCTGAAAGCCCATATGGCCCAAAGATAAGGGTATAAATACCCAACCACCTACATTAAATGAAGGGGATGAAAATTAAATACAACCAGGCAGCTCAATTCTCCCTCTACATTCAACCCAAACATTAAATACTCTCAAAATTCCACAAAAATCTAGACAAAAGTTACAAACTTACCCTCAAACAAAAATAAACCACATCAACATCTATATATTGCAAGTCCCACAATGATGCCGGTTATTATATGAAGGACTATTGAGCTTTCAATTCATATAGGCTATGATAACACTAGAAAAAT
Source organism: Limnanthes douglasii subsp. nivea (assembly GCA_036936605.1). Lineage (NCBI taxonomy): Eukaryota > Viridiplantae > Streptophyta > Magnoliopsida > Brassicales > Limnanthaceae > Limnanthes > Limnanthes douglasii. The sequence continues at coordinate 272,675,273 of JAUPFV010000001.1, read as the reverse complement.
AGTAAGAATTTTTTCTATGATTTATGATAAACCCAGTCCTTATGATGTTGTCATGGGAAAAATATGGATACATAAGATTGAAAATACATCTTGTACTTTCAAGAAATGTTTGAAGTATCATGTATGGAGTTTAGTCGGTATTCTCAGAGGAAGTCAGAGATCTGCAAAAAGTTGTTATACGATTTTGTTAAACTTTAATAAATCGATGCAATAACAATTAAATGAAGTAAAATAGGATCATTAATTCAACAACTTTAGATAACACTTACATTATTGCTAAACGGACCAAATACGACTATAGACTAAAGTTAGAACAATAATATCAAAAGACAGAAGATGGAAACTTTGCGTTTGATGAAGTTGAACAAAAAAAAAACATTTTTAGAAATTTGAAGCATCGACTATCCATATTTTTCCTTTCAACGATGGTTTAGCCTACAAAACGATCTTTTCAAACATGGTTTTGTTTGATTTCCTCTTAATACAATAATAAACAACAAAAAAGAATTTACAATCAACTTTTACATAAGTAAATTCAAAAATATGTCTTTTGGTTATTATTTGATCAATCAAGAGATAAAAATGGATAAAGTCTTGTAAAGAAACTTTTAAATGCTAATAGAACTTGAAAAGTTATAAAAAAATCGAAACTTAACCTTTTACTTCTATAATCATATTTTTTTGGTGGAGATATAACACATGTTTTTGGAACGAGTGATTTTTAAGTCGATGAACAATATGTAATGCACATTTTGTGTAACATGACAAAAAAATTTCTTACCAATGAATAATTTGACAGGACATATTTTTTAAATTGTAGTAGGACAATGTTTTTTAGTCGATAAACAGCATGACATAATAGATTTTTTAAATAGATGAACAACATGATGTAACAAATTTTCTCAGTCGTGGCAGAAAATTGTTTAAAAAAATAATATGGTGTGACATATTATATTAAAATAACGTGACATGAAAAAATTGTTAATAACAACATAGGAGGATAAAAAAAATTAGTAGATGAACAAGATTAACATGAAAAAGTTTCCATAAACAACGTGTGATGACTGATTTTCTAAACATAACGCGGCATGAATGATTTTTTTAAACATAATTGCAAAAGATATTTTTTTTAAACAACATGGGATAATATATATTTTTAGTTGATGAATAAGGCTGACATGATAGATTTTCTAAAAACAATATAGCAAGACAAATGTTTTGAAAAAATGTAGCATGACATATTTTTTTTAAACAACGTGATAAGCTAGCTTAAAAATGAAAAATAGTTATACTATTTATTTCTGCAAGAACAACAAAGTGAGAGAAAGGTTAATTCATATCACATAAAAGTGAGCTTACAAGAACACGATAGACGTCAATCATTTTTCAACTATGTAGAAATAACACATGTGAGGATATTGTTATACAAGAACACGAGAGACTTCATTGACAAATACTTATGTCCTATATTCCTACACGAATCAAATGCTAAATAAAGTATAAAAACATAGTTTCCTTCTCGGCGCTATACCTAATTATCATTTCTACCTTTAGGAACAACTAACATAATCATTTAAAAATACTTAAGAGATGTTTTTTTTTGTTGATAAGAGATGATAACATATTTTGATTGAGAAATCAATTTAAAAATTTGATGAAACTATGATTTGATATTTCTAAATTGCAAAGCTGGATTAGAGAAATTGATTTGAATGTTATAATTGGGTTTGATTTTTTTTAACTACATATACCGATTTGATTGGTGAAACTAGTTTTGATTAATTTTTTTAACTGGAGAAATCAATTTGAATAGCGTAACTGGTTTTGATTGATTTTTTGATAACTGTTACTAAAAAGTTAATTTGAGAAATAATAAAGCAAAAACCAAAGCAACATATATTAGCGGTTATTAATAAACCAATGGTGTATATTTGATATATCTATACAAAAACATCTTATTGGTCAAAATATTTTTCAAAAACTCTAGTGGTGATTTTTAATCTATTTAGTATTTGAATGATCACATCCTCTTAAACTAGATTCAATATGTTTACTTAAATTAGAAAATAATTAGAAATACAATTGAAAATGAAATGTTATTATTTTAAAATTCATAAAAATAAAATAAAAATAGTTTTAGATGTTTAAAAAACCCTTAAGATGAATGAGGTATGATTATTCAATATGTGACAAGGAATATAAAATCGTAAAAGTAGTGATTGTAGTTCTCTTTGATGTTAAAAAAGAACTCTCCATTATATCCATAATAAAATAGTCTAGACTGCCCATACCCTCATTCCATGGTAGAGAGTTCCGGTGATAGAGTTAGTTTCATCACAATTAGAGTTGTTAAAAGATCATTGGATCTAGAAATTGGAACAAAACCGAACCCTCAAGAACTAATTCTTGAACTAAATCAGTTTTTACAATTCTGGTTTGCAGTTCACTTCTAAAATTGAGTTCAGTTCTGAACTGATAGTAGTTATAAACTAATAATAAAATATGTATAATGTATCACAACTATCATGATATGTCCGAGTGGTTTGACAATTTCATTTTACATTTTGGATATTCTTTTTATGATATATCATATTTACTCTTAAACTCATCATAAGACATAAGATAAATATAATCATGAAAAACTCTTGTATCCATAGCTAAAATGCCTTGAGTCTCTTACTCTATTCTAACCTCACGCTTTTTATTTTCTCTTGTTTCTCTATCAACTTGAACTGAACCACCGCTGACAACAAGAGTTGAGTTCTCATATGCTGCAGTGTTCATGAAAACCATGCTTATGATAAGGTAGTGTTAGAGTTGGTTAATATATTAACAAGGGTAAAGAGAATCTAATAAACGACCAAGATTTATGATTTGATGAGAAAGAATTGATGGGGATCTACAAAGTGAAGGGCCACTGATTTTCTTGTTCAGGTTAGAAACTGTAAAAACTAGAAAAGATTTATTATAACTTAGAATTTCAGTACAAGTTAAAGCCATATAGATAGGCTCTGAAAATATCTTATTATCATACTAGTCTACTGTAATAAAATCTAGTCTAATCTAATAACATCTATAATAGATTACGTTTGAATATTGACTATAATAAATTATTTAGTCAATATATATTATTATTATTTCCGTTAACAATCCCCCTCAAGCTTGTGCGAAAGTGCTTGAAACTGTCGTAGCTTTGATAATAACGTTCTCTTTGAAACTTGAACTGAAGTACTTGAAGTGCAAGCTTGATCGAAAGACTGACACGAAATCACACTCTCCCTGAACCTGGAGCATATATATTAATCATGCCCAACTTGTTACAAATATAAGTAATCCGTGGTCCATTGAGATGTGAATATATCTCCTAGTTGTTCTCCTGTTTTGACATATCTTGTATGAATGAGATTTTGTTGAATCTTTTCACAGATAAAATGACAATCAATTTCAATATGCTTCGTTCTTTCGTGAAAGACATGATTAGACGCAATGTGCAGCGCTGCTTGATTATCACACCATAATTTTGCAGGCATGGTAGTCTTGATGCCAATATCATTTAACAATTAGAAAATCCAAATTATCTCACAGGTAGATTGAGCCATAGCTCTATATTCAGCTTCAGCACTTGATCGCGATACAACATTTTGTTTCTTACTCTTCCAAGATACCAAATTACCCCCTACAAAAACGCAGTAACCAGTGGTCGATCTTCTATCAGTTTTAGATCCAGCCCAATCTGTATCTGCAAAACACTCTATATTTATATGGCCAATACTGCCATACCACAATCCTAGTCCAGGAGCTGATTTGAGATAACACAATATATGTTCTAGTGCTGCCAAGTGATTAACTGTTGGAGAAGACATAAACTGACTTACAATACTGACTGGATATGCAATATCTGGTCGAGTTACTGTAAGGTAATTGATTTTTCCTACTAATCGATGATACTTTTCTGGATCACTAAACAATTCTCCGTCATCTTTCAGTAATTGCAAATTAGGAACCATTGGTGTATTACATGGTTTTGCTCCTAGATGTCCTGTTTCCATGAACAAATCTAGAACATATTTTCTCTGCGATAAAAGAATACCTTTGTTGCTTCTTGTTATTTCAATCCCCAAAAAATACTTCAATGGTCCTAAATCTTTTGTTCGAAATCGCGAATGTAAAAATGTTTTAAGCAATGAAATGCCTTTAGTATCATTCTCAGTAATAATGATATCATCTACATATACAACAACGAGTATAATTTCATTTGCAGAACGTTTATAAAAGACAGAGTGATCACAACTGCTCTTCTTCAACCCAAATTCATTTAATGCATCACTAAACTTGTCGAACCAAGCACGGGGACTTTGTTTTAATCCGTACAATGATTTATACAAACGACACACCTTTCCTCTCTCCCCCTGAGCAACAAATCCAGGTGGTTGCTCCATATAGACTTCTTCTTGGAGGTCTCCATGTAAACATGCATTTGTAATATCTAACTGATGTAATGGCCAATCATTTGACGCTGCTAAAGAAATAAATAAACGAATAGAGGTAAACTTAGCTACCGGAGAAAAGGTTTCAGAGTAATCAACACCATAGGTTTGAGCATATCCTTTTGCAACAAGTCGTGCTTTGAGATGAGCTAGCGTCCCATCTGGATTCATTTTTACATTAAACACCCATCTACAACCGATAACTTTCTTTCCATTGGGTAAATCAACCAACTTCCAAGTACCAATGTCTTCTAATGCTCTTATCTCTTCAAACATTGCAGCTTGCCAGCCAGAATGACATAATGCTTCGTGGACAGGTTTTGGAATAGAAATAGAATCAAGAGATGCAATAAAAGCAGGTAATTGATCATATTTTGCGAAGGAAGAAATTGGATAAGTACATTGTCTTTTACCTTTTCGAAGAGTAATAGGTAGATCAGGAGTGGACTCATTATCATTTGTAGAAGGATCTGGAGACGAAGGAATTGGTAGTGGACATGATGGAGGAGGTGCTGTACGTCGAGAATAAACATATCTAATAGAAGGTCGATATGGTGGAGGTGGTACATCAGATCTTTGAAGGGTGGTGTACATGAATAAATCATCATCGACAATAGTTGTTTCTGGATCGACATTAGACAAACTAGGAAAAAATGGAACATATTCTAAAAATGTAACATCCTTAGATACTATGTAACGATCAAGAGATGGGGAAAAACATTTATAGCCTTTTTGAAACCTAGAATATCTAAGAAAAACACATTTTAAGGATTTGGGATCTAATTTTGTACGAGTAGGACTTAGATCCCTAACAAAGCAAGTACAACCAAAAATGTGTGGTTCAACAGGTAATAGAGGTTTAGATGGAAAAAGCACGGAATATAGAATATTATTTGAAAGGACAGTGGATGGCATACGATTAATTAAAAAACAGGCAGTGGAAATAGCATCTGCCCAAAATAATTTTGGTACTTTCATTTGAAAAAGAAGTGCACGAGTAACCTCTAAAAGATGTCTATTTTTTCTTTCAGCAACACCATTTTGAGATGGCGTGTCCACACACGAAGTTTGGTTTATCATTCCTTATTGTTCCATAAATAATTGACATGCATTTGAGCAATATTCTTTTCCATTATCACTTCTTAAAATACGAATAGCACAATTAAATTGGGTATTTATTTCTGTAGTAAACGTGCAAAATATTGAAAATAACTCGGAACGATTTTTCATTAAATATAGCCATGTAACACGGGAATAATCATCAACAAAACTAACAAAATATTTAAAACTAGTTTTAGAAACAACGGGACAAGGACCCCAAACATCTGAATGAACGATTTCAAAATGAAACGCAGCCCGTTTATTAATACGAGGATATGATGGAAGACGATGATGTTTATCAAATCTACATGACTCACACTCTAATGATGTCAAATGCTAAAATTTAGGATAAAGTTGTTTTAAAGAGATTAAAGATGGATGACCCATACGACAATGTGCTTCAAATGGAGATGTAATACTAGAAAATGCAGTAGGTGTATGATAGTCTTTATCAAGATAGTAGAGACCTCCACTCTCATGCCCTCTACAAATTATTTTATTCGTCGTAAGATCCTGAAACAAACAATGTTCAGAATAAAAGGTAACAAAACAATTTAGTGTTTTAGTGAGTTGGCTAATATAAATAAGGTTGAATGAAAACTGAGAGAGATGTAAAACAGATGTCAAAGATATATTTTTGGTGGGATTGACAGTCCCTGAACCAAAAACACGAGATGATGATCCATCTGCCAATGTGACATTAGAATGATGTGTATTTGAAAGAGAAGTAAAAACTTGTTTATTACCTATCATATGTTCCGTGGCAGCAGAATCAATGACCCAATCAGAGGAAGAAGAAATACGACATGTAGTTGAGTTAACTGACACATAAGCTGCACCTGACACACAAGCTGCAGGGTTTATAAGATTTTGTGACTTTAGAGACTCTTGGTACTTGGAAAATTGAGAATATTCCTCAGCGGAAAGCACATGAGGTTCCTCGTTCGTTGCCATATTAGCAAATTGTTGAGGTAGTTGAGGACAATTCCACTTTGTATGACCACGTTCATGACAGTAAAAACATTCAACATTGTTTAGATCACCACCACGGTTACCAGAACTATTATGTCTATTGTATCCATCTTGACTATTGTATCCACCACAACTACTGCGATAACTGTACCCACCATGACTACCACGATAGTTTGATCTACCACGACTACCATAATCGTTATATCTACTATACCCAACACAATTACCACGATAGTTTGATCTACCACAACTACCATAATCGTTATATCCACCACAAACCTCCATCTAGATTTTTATAGAAACCCTAATGGTTTTTTTTATAGAAACCCTAATGACTCTGATACCATGTAAAAACTAGAAAAGATTTATTATAACTTGGAATTTCAGTACAAGTTAAAGCCATATATATAGGCTCTGAAAATATCTTATTATTATACTAGTCTACTGTAATAAAATCTAGTCTAATCTAATAATATCTATAATAGATTACGTTTGAATATTGACTATAATAAATTATTTAGTCAATATATATTATTATTATTTCCGTTAACAGAAACAAAGAGTTAAGAAAATTACGAGAAATTGAGCAAATTGTTCTGATTTTATTATTATTATTATTATTATTATTATTATTATTATTATTATTATTATTATTATTATTATTATTATTAAGAACCAAAACCTGTAACAACCAGACCAAACAAGGTTATTCTTATTTATTTTAATGCAACATGGTGGGTTGATGATTATCTGGTATCCTTGTAACTACTTCCATCGAGCCGTATTGTCTTCATCATTTAAGGACACTTTTGAAAATCACTTAAAACTATATCAAGAGCAATAACCTCTTCTTTTCCAAAGATTCATATCGTGTTGTTAGAATAAAGGAATGAAAACTAGAAAATTGAAACCGATATGTATATTTTCCTTCATTTTTGTGTAAATCTTTATTAGGGGATTAACCATTTAGCATAGTTTAGTGTATGAGGATCTAACGATTTATTTAAAAATTTGCATCATAGCCAACTGATTCATCCATGATTTAAAGCCAAACACCTCTCAACTGAGTCTCCTAAAATCCCAATCTGTTAATTAATTCAGTTTGGAATAAAATCTTCAATTTATTTTGTGATTCTAAGATCGAAACACATTCTAGGGGTTAGAAACGTAGTATGCATGGTTAGGGCCTGATTGATGTAAACGAGCACGTAATTGGATATATATAATATATGATAAAAAAAGAGGAAGCTTAACTTTGCAAGACCATTACTTTGCATTCGTATCTCTAAATCAGGTGATTTTTTTTATTCAACATAGAATTAAAATATATACATAATGAGTCTGTTATGATTTTAAATACCTTAGTTCTTCAATACAAGAATTTTAATATATGTAGTGTGTGGCATTCATACCGAACATAAACCAATTCAACTTATTTATTTAGATAATATGTGTTTATTTGAGTGTTTGTTTTTTGCAAAGAATTTCTTCATACCTATATCAAATCAATTCAATTATTAATAAATTTTTATATTTATTTATATGTTTCTCAATTCAGTATGTTAAGAATGTTAATCGAACGCATTGTTTATCTTTCTAAAATTTAGCTTCTAAGACACTTTAGACCTAATAACACCTCAGATAATTCTGGAACCATCAGTTACCATTTTATCTTATGTATATCTTGAGTGAGAGATCGTCAATCAAATGCTTTAGTTATTGGTCTCTTAATTTCTAATAAATATTATGGTCCCTTTTAGTGGCAAGTACATCTAACTATACAAATTATCAATTATATGATGGGTTGATTCAATAGAAAATAAAGCTAATGAGTTGAATTCAAAATCTATTATTAATTGCATAGATTTTTATTAATTTAGGAATTCAAATACCTAAATATAAATATAATTCCTTAAGATCACAAAGTGTTCAATTCATATTATTTAGAAACCTAGATCAACCACTTTCTCTCTTATCTTGTCTAATCCTTCTCCAGTATTCTTGTTGTTATATCCTTCCAACGATATTGTCTCCAGCCTTCAAGAATAGAATTATAAACAACTTAAAAACTGAAGGAAGAGCTATAACATGTTTTTCTCCAAGTAATTAGATCGTGTTATCTTCAATTGTTAATAGTGAATAGTCAAAACTAAAATATACAAACTGGTTTATATATTTTCCTTTTTTTATTATATGGTTTTTTATGATAGATTAGTTATTGGGCATAGTTTAGGGTCTCATACCTTATTTATTTATTTAACAATAAACCCAAATGTTAAAATTAAAGTCACAACAAAGATAAAGAAAAAAATTGGAAACTTATCCTTACATTGATACACGTGAAATGTTTATGTGAAAACTAGGAAAACAAAGAAAATTTAATTTGTATATACTTGATTTGAGTATCCATAATATATTTTTAGAGATAGAGCTACAATTATCTTCTTAATAAACAATAAAAAATTATATAGATAAGTGAGAGAACTAGGTTTATTGATTAGAATATTGTATCTTACAATGAGCGAATATATCATAGTATATAGAGTGTGACTATGGTTTTTAACATAATAACCTAATGGTCTAGTGGACTAAATAATTAACGGGCTATAATTCTAACATCATCCATCAAACTCGCAATAAAACATTAATAAGCATTAAGATTTTATCAAAGAGAAAACAAAACTCAGATGTAGAAAACCTCCGTGAATATATCAACATGAAAAATTGATTGAACATATGGAAGTGAGATGGTATCTAGCTAAAGATGATGATAAGTAAAGTGACAATCAATTTTAATGTGCTTCGTCCGCTCATAAAATTCTTACCAATATGCATGACACTTTTATTATCACAATGTAAGAAAGTGGGATAAGTAATTTTAACCCCATATCTTTTAAAAAAATGTTATTAAACAATCTCACATGCACTCAAGGTCATAACACAATACTTAATCTCCGTAGAAGATATATAATTTTGTTTTGTTTTTCTCTACTATAAGATTAATGAATATAAAAAAACATAGAAACTAGGAGTGGATTTTTTTATCACGGTGACCGATATTCCAATTAGTATAACTACAGACATGCAAATCGAGTGGAGATTTCGGACGAAATAAAAGGCTCTGGAGCTGAGTGCCATGAAGATATCTCAAGGTATAAAGAACGAATCCCCAGTGGACAGAAGTAGGAGTAGTAACTAACTCACTAGCCACATGAATAATATGAGCTATATCTGATCGAGTAACTGTAAGATAAACCTAGCTCCATATAAGAGTATGATACAAATCCGAGTCTGATAAAAGGATAACATAAGTAATAAAATAATGACGAGATGGGTATATATCATCATGTGCCATCAAAACAATGACATATTTTATGAGACTGACCACCTTAACATCTAAAACATATCTGTGAGATTAAAGAAATGATATCTTTTTTGTTCAATATCATAACCTAGAAAAATACATAGTTGTTTTAGATGACAACTTTTTCTGTTTGACACGAGGATGAAAGATAAAATACTTACATTCAGACACTATTAAATAGTAATAATTTGGTATATGTTTTTTGAAACAAAGAAATCCATGAATTCTTTGCAATAGGAATATGATTAATCATATATACACCAGTCAGAAGTCTTTCTACCTAAAAAGTAATATGAACTTCACAAGATAAAAATAAGGAACGAGCAGTCTCAATAAGGTGACGTTATTTCCTTTCTGCAACACCATTCTGCTGAGGGATATTGATACAAGATGGTCGGTGTATTGTACCATCAGATGCAAATAGTTGATAGAAATTATTAGGAGTATATTCCCCCCCCCCCCCCCCCCGCCCTCCCATTTTGAAATCACACATGGAGCATTTTATCACAATGGAATTTTGAGTCTTAACAAATATGCTAAAGTTTCTATACATTCCAAGAAAATCATACATTCCAAGAAAATCATACATTCATTAAATAAGATAATCCTAAACGAGTATAACTATCCATAAAATTATACATAATAGACCAAACCATCATTTGTGGAAACAGTAGATGAATCTCATACATTAGAATGGATAATATCCAAAAGAGCAACAAAACAAGTGATACTTCTATTAAAAGGTAAAGCATAATATTTTTTTAGTTTACAACAATAAGATATATTACAAGTGTTCAAATGACTCAAAAAACTTAATAAGACTAATAATTCTAAACGTGATGCATATACATGTCTTAAACGGGAATGCCAAAAATAAAATTCAGAAGAGAAACAACTCAAACAAAACAAAGACATATCATCACAAGAGACAATAATATTAGTCATTTTGATTTCTTCAAAAACATAGAGTCCCCCCATTCATTCTACGCATATCCTAATCACTCTCTTAGTACGTTGAACTTATATAATACAAGCGAATAAGAAAAAAATGTCAAAATGACCATATTTATTTAGCACCGACATACAAAACAAATATCGCTGAAATAGAATACAACAAAACAAAATTTGTGCATGCCCCAATCGAACCCGAGTTGATACTTGATACTGAAACTTAAATGTAGTACTGTCCATGAATATGATCTGCAATTCATTATAAATTTTGGCCCCCGCTATGATGATAATACTCACTCTCGCAAACCCAAATCGAACCCGAGTCTCAATTTTCTTATCCATGAATTTCAGAGTCCATGAAACATTTGTAATGTAGCCCAGGCCTTTCGATGTCCAAAGCCCTTGGAAAAGATAAAAAATCTTAGCTTATACTGCAAGTTGTTTGCAAAAAGTTCCATTGGCTCATATTTCTTCATAACCATAAAGAATCCATTGGAATACCACCGAGTTTTTTCCAACCATATCGTAACATGTTCCTCAGTGCAAAAGTTGAATAAAATACACCGTTTGGGTTTGCCATATAATATTCAAGGAGAAACACACCCCACATGCTTTTAGTATTTCCCTTAAGTTGATTAACATATGGTTTTTACACAAGAAAATAACCAGAAAACATATGGTTTACACAAGAAAATAACCAGAAAACATATGGTTTGCCATATAATATTTTCATTGATAACATCTGAAAAAACAAGAGCCTCATGGCAAATAACGTTTTGTCAGACATGACAGAGAGATGTAAAATATAACTAATATAACTAGGTTATTATGTAAATATGAAGTGTATCTCGAGAAAGTGAAGTGGGATTTTGGCCTAGCAAGCGTTGGCCTTTGGCCTAATCCCTAAAATAGGCAATCATATTTTTGTATGCAGCTAAATGGATGTTGAGATGAATCACCAAAGATAGATGGGTTTTTAGTATTATTCAACCGTGCGGAAACATATTATCAACCTTAGGCACCGAAACAACCATCTGGCCTAAAACTTGTTCTAGTTCAAAGGATAACAAAAACAACAACATAGGTAGGTTCTCACCTATACTAGATCCATCGGTATTGGAGTTAAAAACAAGCCTACAACAAAACAAAATTTGTCTAGAAAATTAATTTAGAAAATATTTGCTACCATAGACTCCTTAACACACTAGACGACGAGCTACTTTATCGTTCATATTTCTTAGCGCTTCTATAACCGATTTTTTTTTACCATGCACAAGCTTCAACACGTTAAACAAAGATGACGCTATTCCTGCATCATGCCTCCAGCCGTAAATAGACTAAGGATGAACTTTAAGCTCTCATCCTCAGTTACCGACCTCTTATCAATATCTTTAATCACTGTCCCGGCTTTGAAACCCTTGTTTAGGGGAAAAACACCAGCCACAACCAGTTTAACAATTTTCAGTGATGGATCATTAGAAGCTTCCGTAATTAACATAAAAAACATAATACAACAATCATACATATACAAGATGAACCCTTTAAGTGACTTTTATTTATACATAAAAACCTAAAAAATATAATACTTCAAACAAACCCTTTGTTTTCTAAACCTATTTGGGGATATATTTTGTGCCACCAACAATACTCTACAAATAATAAAAAGAAACCAAACTTCAATTTTTAAACCTGTCGGTTCGCAAGAGAAATAAATATTTTTTTTAATAAAAAATCTAAAGATATTTTGATTTGAGGTTAAATCGAAAGAACACTTAACCACCTTCTTCTATACTATTATATGCCATAATATTATTTGTGTCCCCTTTTTTTTTTGACAAAAAGACAAGTATGAACAAAAACACGAAATAAATATTATTTTTTTATATAAAAATTATGATTGTGGTATTGAACGCATTTGTAGATCAGATGAATAAAAAATATGTTATATATTTTTTTATCTTAAATGAAATATGTTAGTCACATTTATTTTTATATTTTTTAACAAATGTGAATATGAAATACACATATTTGATATTTTTAGATATGAAATTTTTATTATATATACATTTATCAAATATCTACTTGTAGATGGGGATGGAAACGATGAATTAAATGTTAAAAAATGATAATTGCTCTTATTTTATATTAAAATGATATTGTTTATTTTGGGAGATAGTGGATATAATTTTGCTTCGGTACACTTTAAGGAACTTCATTATAAACTAGATATGTTCATACCTTTATTATCACCAAACCTTTTTATATTCGAAAGATTGTGTGAAATGAGATAAATATATTGAAAACCATAAAATCTGATTACGTTCTTTTTCATCCAAGTAGACACCATCCTTTTAAATAAACTCTTAGCCACGAGCCTAGCACAATGTACCACTGTTGAACCGATGGTTTTCAACCTGCACCACTTGTTCGTGGATGTGAGCCGATGATGCAGCGGATGAAATGGCAAGGCCAGTTCCCGAGCCCCTACAAAGTTTGATAGAGAGGGAGTGAAGGAGAATCTATATGGGAATGAGAGAGTAACAAAAATATTAGATATAAAGAACAAGTAAACTTGTACTTCTGCTGCTGTTTTGATTCTTTCTTTTATTGCAAGCAAGGTACTGGATTGATTACAAACAGTGGGAGGTGTTTGTAAACGATGACAGCACTCGGACATTTCTTTCTATAGAAGTTATTAACGGAGGACTAACAGAGGTAATTTCAAAGATAACATCTTTACTCTATTTGCTGTTCAAAACTTCAACGGGTTTGTTATGTGCAACCTTTGGTCCCTTCGGGGACATCCGATAAAATTGGAACGATACAGAGAAGATTAGCATGGCCCCTGCGCAAGGATGACACGCATAAATCGAAAAATAGTCCAAATTTTTAAGAGAAAATGTTGAGGGTTTCTAGAGAGATACTTCCTCTTCTCTCTAGAAACCGTAAAAGGAGTTCCGTATTTTCTTCAATTCCCTCTTCTTAGCCTAACCGCTTCTTCTTCTTGTATTCTTTCGTCTTTTCTATCCGATCTTTTTTTTAGCTATCTTCCATCGAAACTCTTTTATATTTATAATAGAGTTGGAATCCATTTCTCCTAAGTACCATACTAGTGTTCCGCTCCGGTGGCTCTTCCCGGCCGTTAAAGTCTCCTCTCTTTTTCGCTTTTATCTACTGATTTGCATCGGTTAGATTTATCGATTCTAGGACTGTTTGCAGGTTTTCAACCGTTATTTGTTGGTTATCCCCTTGTTTTTATGCAATGAAGCCACTTCAGAAGTCCTCCATGATTGTCCCGTTATGTGTACCTGGTGACTCACGCTATGTGTACCCAGCTCTGGTTTTAGATCTGGGTCCTTTCGGATTTTAGATCTGGGTCCTTTCGAGTTTTAGATCTAGGTCCTTTCGTCTTAGAGTTCTGGCCTGAATCTCTACAGCATTCCCGTTGCTCACTATCACCTGCATCTGGAACAATTTTTCTTTCTTCTTCTCTGTTCGAAGTTGCTTCTCCTGCAGGTCCCAAGTCAGCGTGTAACTTTTGTGGCTTTCAGTATCATTTCTGGTTACAGCCAAGATTGCAATGCTGCAATGTGGTTTCTTTATTGTATCGGTGATTCGATGTAACTTCACTTATGATGTGTGTTCGATCTGGTGCTTCTTTTTCGGTGCTCATCTAACTTAAGCCCGAGATCTGTTTAGCTACATGTCTTTCTTCATCGTCATCTAAATATCTATTTTTTTCCTATCCGTAGCTTTTGTTTCCTATTAATTTGTGTTGTTATCGCTAATAGGTCTTGTAATAGTTCCACAAATCGTTGAATTTTTGGAACACGAATGTAATTTGGGCCTACGTGCCTGTCTGTAACACTTTTATTATATTAATTTAATGTTTTATTTTCGACCAAAAAAAACCTATCTTTGCTGTGATGTCATTAATTCATTTTGTTTCAGATAAAGAAGCAGATCCAAGCAGTTAATGAGGTTTACAACCTATCTTAACCAATTTTTTCCATAATTCTTTATGAATTTTCTTCTTCTTATTTCTAAACATAACAAGTCTAATTTAAGTAAAAAAAATTAAAATTTTAAATAACCTTATTGATGAAATTAATATTCCAAAAGAGATAGTCGTCATACTAAAATTCATTAACAAAACATTTTAATAGATTTTTTCAAGTTGTTAAGAATTTTTTTTCAGGCCTCCCCGATAATGTGAAACGCTAGCATCGACGGTGTCAATATTCGTCACCTCCGGAGAGACCTGCAAAAAAATTCTAAAAAACGTGATATTAAATATAATTTATCATAATCCAATTAATTTAATTATTAATTAGTCATAAAATACTATAATTAATTAATAGATTTATTTAGTGGGTTAAATAATTCAATTAAAATAGTTTTAACATCATCTTTTATTTTATATAATAAGTACTTTTATTATGGGTGATCATTTACGAGGATGGGTGAACATTTATTGTTAATAAGTACTTTTATTACTTTCTTTCTTTAGAATTCTGTGTTTCTCTCTAGATACTATTACGATTTTGTCTTGTAATATGATTAGGATCAGGAAATTCCTGGTACTATTAGTGGCGTCGTCAGTGAGAAACCGAACTGATACCCGGTGATATGTTCTCATGTTCTCTTAAGTCATGAAATTAAAAAGAGATGAACAAAGATCCGTAGAGGGAAGAATTGTTGGGTTGGAAGATGACATAATTATCTCTTATTCCGAGGACCGTTAGTTTGAAGAACAACAGGTTGAAGAGCAACATCACGATAATGATCAATATGGGCAGGGGCGAGGTAAACGGTCGACCCTTATTATGACTAGGCAAAAATTGTTGGACGATATAGCGAAGCTCCGTGCTGAGAATGAAGCAGTCTTAGTTGACAAGAAAAACAAGTCGAGAATTCAAAGAGAGCGATCACCCGACAACGATAGAGAAGAAACTCACAGTCAAGGTCAAGAAGAAGAAGATCGTGAGCAAAATCGTACCAGGTTGCGACAACGAAATAATGAGTCGCTAAGGAAGGATAAGAAGGTTGAGCGAGGATATACACGAGAGATTAGGGATTCCTCCGTTTATGACTCAGATGAGTAATCTCCGGACTGAGAATACCGACGCCATAAGAAGGAGAGTAAAGTTTTAAGGAAACAAGAAATCCGACGAAGCATGTCTCTTCTTCGAGAGTCTTGAAACTAAAGGGGAACAACATCGATAAAAGAAATCATGCTTTCGTGGATAAAGACAGGACGATCATGGACAACATGAGAGAGAAAACCACCGCGCCCCACGTCAAGTTCCCGTCGGACAGTCAAACCCATAGGTATATGATCATCAGTCAGTTCGCTAACCCACAAGACGAAGGATTATGCGACTTATGTAGAAGGTCTTGGAAGTGGAAATGAAAAGATCATGCATAACTGGAGGTCATCCCTGCTTTCTGATGAAACCCTTTTGGGGCATCTGCCCAAGAGATTCGATATTTCTCGTTTACAAAAATACGATGTAATAAAGGACCCAAACATCCATTTGAAGTTGTTCAAAAACTTCATGTTAAACTTTGATAATGATGACAAACTACTTTGTTGTGCATTATTGCAAACTTTCAAAGTCCACGCCTTAAAATAGTATAATCAATTGCCACAATGTTACATAAAAAAGTTTGATATTTTTTAGGTAATGTTCAGACAACAGTTTGTGTGGAGAATTGTTTTTTGGGCAAAGGAAGATACGATTGTCAATTGTAGACATAAGGTCGGAGAAAGTTTGAGGGACTAGAACCGACGCTTTGTGGACGCCAAAATTGATTTGAATTAATGTGAAGAGAATGTTGCTTTGATAGGTTTTTACTTTTGCGATTTTGTTAGATCAGGTTGAAAAAATAATTTTGATTGAGGAGTCCCAAACATCCGAAGTGGTGGCTCAATTAGCAAAGTGCAAAGGCAGGTGTCAAGATATAACAACAGGATCCGAATTCTATTCCACAACCTCAACCAATCAATACTTACCCGATGACACGATATTTTCAGCCAAAAGCTTCAGGCTTGCAGCCCCCACAGGAAAGGTTTAACAATCAGACAGTGTGTAGTCAAGCTGTTTCTCGACCCATCTCGAACAAATGAGTCTAACCCGCTCATTTTGTTAAGTTAACCGAGTGTGTGTCGACCATCTTCGAAAAGGCAAACAAGATAATCAATTTTTAGAAACTTTTCCCTATTCAAATCCACCGAGAAAATTGTAATAACCGATATTGCAAGTATAATGAAGATATGGGGCATGATACGAGGGATTGTATTACGTTAAAAAAAATATAAATTCTAATTAAGAATGGAAAATTGACGACATTTTTGAAAAGGCAAGCTCCGCAGAGCGTCGAGGTAAAAGAGATCATGTCAGTACCGAAGCAGGAAACTACGATGGTTATTTCTGAGATCACTGATTTATTTGATGTAGCCACAAAATATTTAGACCCCGATGAGGATCAAAACGTAATCAATGTTATGGAAGAAATAAGTCTCGATATCAGAGGAAAGGTTAATGACATGTGTAGATGTTTTGAATCGTTAACTATCTTTAGAGGTGATTCTATGTCAGGAATCACTAATTTCTCCCGAAACGGAAACATCGTGAGTTTAGCTACCTAGTTAGAAGTGGGAGCGTCGCCACACCTGTACATGAATCATTTCTCTATACTATGTTTCGATGAAAAAGATATGAGAGACATCGACGGACCACATAAAGACGCAGTGGTAATTATGGTCGTGGTCGCTGGTGATGAGGTACGAAGAGTGCTGATTGATACGGGGAGCTCAACAAACATTATTTTCATGAAAACATACGCAAAGTTTAAGATACCTCATGTCATTCTCCGTTCAGAAAGGACCATATTGGGTGTTACAAGGGGTAGGACCGAAGTGGTTGAAGAGTTTGAAAAAGTAGTAGAGTTGGATCAGGGACTTTTCACGAAAGAGGTAACAATACTTTTTATTATTGTGGATGCGTCGACCTCATACAATGCCATCTCCGGGAGATCATGGTTGTTTAGAATGCATGCAGTGGCATCAAAGGTCCACCAACATCTAAAGTATGTGATCAGTAATAATGTGGAAACCGTACGAAGTAACTATAAAATGGTTAAGGAACACTATCGAGCAGATCTAACATAAAAACGACATGGAAATGGAACAAATGAAAGATTAGCAGTTAACGGGGTCAACTTTAGGGTCAGATTTTGTAGACGATTCTAAGGAGACCCCCGAATTCTTTCTTACGGACAAGAACTGCGAGAATTATGAGTTTCCCTGGGGAAAGTCTTGAAGATTACAAAAAAATTATCGTTTGCGGTTTGGAAAAAGTTTAGTTTTTTCCTTAGGAAAATATTGCATTTATTTGCATCATGTTCGAAGGATGTAACAAGGGTCCCCAATAGAATAATATGTCATAGCCTGGCCATACGACGAAATGTCCGACCGATAATTTAAAAATAACGATCCTTTTCTCAAAAGAAATGATAGGCTATTATTATCGAGGTGGATAGATTGACAAAGGTAGGGCACATCTGTGAATCTCAAAACCCGTTATGGACGGCCAATCCCGTCATTGTCAAGAAGAATATCAGGAAGTGGAGAATGTGTGTGGACTTCACCGACCTCAACAGGGCATGCACTAAAGACTCATTCCCAATAACAAGAATTAATCAACTAGTGGATTCAACATCGGGGAACAAGCTACTATATTTCATGGACGCTTATGCGGGATACAACCAAATAATATTAGACACGAAATATCAGGACAACACGTCGTTCATAACTGGGAGAGGTCTGCATTACTTTAAAGTTATAATGTTCGGTCTAAAGAATGCATTGCTACCTATCAGAGGTTAATAAATAAGGCGTTTGGAGGTCAGATCGGGCGAAATGTCAAAGTGTATATAAACGATATGCTCGTCAAGAGTGCAAAAGATGAAAACCATTTTGCCGACCTTGAGAAATTATTTGATAATCTGAAAAGAATAAATCTCAAGCTAAACCAAAAAATAATGTTTGTTTGGGGTTCGGTTTGGGAAATTATTGAGATACATGATCAATGAAAGATGGATAGAGGTAGATTCGATACAACTGAATGATCTGAGTACCATATTCCCCCCAAGAGATCAAAGAGGTTCAGATTTTGACGGGGCATTTGGCGGCTTTGAACAGGTTTATATCTCGATCCTCTAAAAAATGTGCACCCTCTTTTCTGGTTTTAAGACTAGCCAATGAGTTCAATTGGACCCCCGTGTGTACCGAAGCTTTCCTTGGCTTAAAAGAATATTTATCTTTTCCTGCTTTATTAACCAAGCCTTTGCCAGGGGTAAGTATGTTTGGAAAGTCTGTAAGGCCTCCTTTGCACTTTTGGATTTCTTTGAAATGATGTCGGTTTTCTTGAGATTTTGAATCGTGACAGTTTGGGTCGTCCCTTCTCATTGTTTTAATCGGAACACTCCCTTTGGCAACGGCCAATTCCTTAGGGGTGGGAGTAGGGACGATATGGCTAGAGATTGGTTCAAGATGGTCATTATTTAGAATTGACCCGTCTTTGCGTTGAGCGGTGACAATAACAGTAACATCCTTAAGTTTCTTTTCTGTTATTGTAATGAGTCACACATTGCTACACCTGTGACGGTGGAAGCGGTGTTATGGCAGTTTGAAAACCAACAATAGTCGGAGTGAGGCGGACCATGCCAAGATCGTTAGACAACGATGAGGCACTTAAATCTCTCATAGCTAAAAATTGAGAATTGAGATGTTTGGCGTGTAAAGTTTTTAGATTTGAGCAAGAGGGTCGGCCGAGACAGGAAAGTTGACCATAATCAGAGGAAGATTTCGAGCCTATCTGAGGAGTCGAGGCAAAAACGGAAGGAGGCGGATGCGAGGAAGGTTTGGGTTTTTCAGAAGAGTGATGTTGGTCGGGGTTGAAAGAATCCTATAAAGTTGTGTGAGAAAAGAACTTCAAGGAGTTATCGATTACACCTGCAGCCTGGTATACGACCGTTGTTTCAGAGATATTAAAGTAGTCGTATAGACCGAAAATAGTTTTTTTGTTTGTTTGGGTTTTGCTTGGTGTGAGCTTTTTCATAAACGAAGGCGACAATATACTTTATCACTCTAGAAAGACCAACATAAAAAACTTATAAACTTCTTGAAGACAAATAATAAAGTTGTGAGAGGTATTTATAGAGAAACCTCCACCTCAACAAGTAATTTTATGGAGAATCGAAATCGATTCGAAGCTCGGGAAGCCCAAGATTCGTTTTTTGAAAGTATGAGTTGACACTCCCCAAATGATTGGAAGACACACGTCATGGTATGACACCCTTGCAGGGCTAGGAAACTAGCACCATCATTTGAACCTCAGGTAGTTCAAGAGACGTTTTTCTAAGAATCACAAGCAACAACGCGTCTAGTCGAAAGAAGACACGTGCAAGATCGTGATACGATCTCTTTGACAGCAAGGCAAATGAGCCTTGTACAATTAAGCAAGGAAACAAGGTCCAACGAGAACATGTCCAAAATAATAGTCTCGGTACCTCTAAAAAGATAGATCATTCTAGGAAACATGCAACTCAAGGTCGGGCATGTGGGTCAAAATATGCCAATGAATGACGTCAGAGATAATCGATCCTTGGTCATCGACTTGTTAGCATCATAAAAACTCACCTTAAAATGTTGGATAACCAGACACTATGATATACCGACCTCGGTTATTTGGACATCGGAGCAGTGGTGACTCGACCCTGGCACAAACGGTATAGTCCTCGCACGTTCTCTCTCCCAAGGACCAGGGCTACTGATAAGGACATAAATTGTCGGGACCAAATCGGGTCAGAAGAGAACAAGGGTGTTTTGATGTTGTAATAATAGTTTGTTATAAGAATAATAGATTAAGAAAGAGAAAGGATCTATCTTGTAAATAATAATTATATGAGTATAATTTAGGTAAAGTATGGTAGAAAGAGGATAAAGTGGGTCACCCATGTAGGTAAGGGCCCACTCTCATTACTATATTCACTTGTAAGATAATAATAAATTTACTTATGTGGTGAATTAATAATATTATTCTACAATAATAATAAATTTATTTAATTCCAAATTGAATCCAAAAAAGTTTTCTAAAACAGATTGCATGATAACTCCACGTCGGGCTAAATCCCCCACATCTTCGGACACGAAGAGCAGTCCTGGCATTGAAAAATTCTTGGCGAGGCACAATTCCAGCCATGCCAGGGACAAATTTATGTCGAGTGAATCTGTACAGCCCGACGGGGGATGATTTAGACGTGCAAAAAATAACGTCCCTCGTCGGGGTAAAAGGTCATCCTCGCCCGAGTAGATAGTCATCCCCGACGGGAATATGAACACTTGCAACTAGAAATTTGAAAAAAACAACTCTTCTTCGAACAACCAAACCAAAAATCCACATTCGAACCAAACCACAACAATATATCATTGAAAACACCAATACAACCCTATATTTATCTATTTTAACACAAAAAATGCCTTCAATTTACCAAAATCAATTCAAAACCTATATAATAAAAAACTAATAAAATAGTAGACCTTTGTCATGATGAAGAGAATAATAAGTAAATTTTGGTAAGTA
The DNA here is from genome assembly GCA_036936605.1 of Limnanthes douglasii subsp. nivea. Lineage (NCBI taxonomy): Eukaryota > Viridiplantae > Streptophyta > Magnoliopsida > Brassicales > Limnanthaceae > Limnanthes > Limnanthes douglasii. Next base: position 272,653,749 of record JAUPFV010000001.1, on the reverse strand, counting down.
GCAGAAATAAAGTAGAGATAAAGTAAGAAGGAAGAAATAAGAAGTTTTAAGTTTGGTTTGGTTTGGGGATTCTTAGTTATTTTAGTTTATAACTTAGTATTTTTTATAAGGTTATTTTGGATAAAAAATGGAAATGCGTATAAAACTGTTTGAGACTACTTAAAATTGGGCATGGTTAACTCTTTTGGTCCACATTTTAGCCAAAGCCTTTTTGAAATTGATGAGTTCTTTTTCTGATTGGTTTGCGATGATGCAAGTGGATCCGTTTGCATGAGATGCGATGGTTATGTTATTTGAGGTGGAAATTCTTCATGAATAATTTTTAATCCTACCGGTTTATGCATATTTTTGCTCTAATTTGGACCAATTGACAAAAAAGGCCAGACCATCCATTCACCCGTACTAAGCAGGATACCAACACCCCCAACACATCTTAATGCTTCAATAAAAAATTTCAACAAGATCATTCTTACACAAAAAAAAGCAACGAAGTTTTCCGATGCAGCTGAGATTTCAGCAATCTCTCGCTCAACAACAAATATATTACAGTTTCCTAGACAACAATCTGGATTCCAACAGATCATGATAACCTAATCCAAAGATCCCTTCTAATTAGCAGCAAGTTCCGGCTTCTCAACTATGGATGCCACATAACAACCTCGTAACACAAACAAGTTTTCAAGAAAATTTTGTCCAGGCTAATCAACACAATAAAATGATGCATTCATTTGGCTGAATTGGAATCAGATCTGATAAGGAAATAGAACTTCAAGGACTGAAATGCAAAAACATAAAACTTGTTATGACAGATTATATAATTAGAGGAGAACTTAGAATGTTAGATTCTAGTCAGGGACTAATGTGTAATTAACTCTCTTTTTTGTAACTATTTGAATTAGAACTAAGTCTTTGTTGGTTCCTAGATTACTTGTTCGAATTTTCTATTTACTCCTTTTCGAATCTTGAAAAACAACTTTAAGCTTGACGATGAATCCAGAGAACAATCCGCTAGTTCGATCGGCTGTTGAAACGGTGAAAAAAGATTTACAAAGAGCTGATGATAGATTAGAAGAATCTATCCCACTTCAAACTCAATCTGTTATAAAGGTGCGAATGAACCAACTTTTGGATAAAATAACAGATATGAAAGAAAATTACGACCAGAGAGAGCATGAGATTCAATCAACTAGGCTGAAATCCAAGAAGAGACAAGTGAACGACCAAAATGACAATGTTAATTGGGGAATTCGAGCGTACTATCAACAGTACACTAGAGCGACTGCGCATGTTATTGGGGAATTCGAGGGAGAAGTAAGTCTGGGAAAGAGACCTTTCAGGAAGTAGGTTCAGGTACTTTTTATGACGGTGGACTATCCGACAAGCTATAATACCATATTTGGAAGATCTTGGCTATCAAGGATGTATGACGTAATGTCAACAGTCCATCAATGTTTTAAGTATGTCATCAGAGACCGAGTGAGGGTCGTTCAAAGTGACCAAAATGTTGCCAAAAATTGTTATACCATTGCTATTTGGATACGAGGATCTAGCAGTGGTGATAAAATAGACGAATAACAGTCAGGGGGGTTAACCTCAGACCTCGAAGAATGGATTGACGATCCGAGGGAAACCCCAGGGTCATTGACAATAAGTGAAGAAATAAAGGAATATGATTTTCCTGATAAAAGAGTACTTCGAATAGGAACCTTACTGACCTGAATTTTACCTCCACATCTATTACAGCTTTTATCCCACAATCTGGATGTCTTTGCTTGGAAAACAGAGGATGTAACAGGAATTCCAATTGAAGTAATTTTCCATAGCCTAACAATAAATCCGAAGGTGAAACCTCTTATACAAAAAAGAAGGGCATTTTATTTTGAAAAAGCAGTTTCCGAAGTGGACCATTTATCGAAGGTCAAACATATAAGGGAGTCACAATATCCTTTATAGACGACAAACCCAGTAGTGGTCAAGAAGAAAAATCGGAAAGGGATAATATGCGTTGATTTATAGACTTGAATCGAGCCTGTCCTAAAGACTCATTTCTCGTTCTTAGAATAGACCAGTTGATTGATTCCACTTTAGAAAATAAAATATTGACATTTATTGATTCCATGAAATCTCCTTGAACTATCAAAGAAGTGGAAATCTTAACATGAAGGTTAACAGCACTTAACAGATTCATCTCTAGATTTTCTGAGAAATGTTTCCATTTCTTTCAAGTGTTACGAGGACCAACGGAGTTTGAATGGACTTCGGATTGTAAAGCAGCGTTTTCAAGTATCAAGGATTTGTTGTCATCACCATAAATACTATGCAAACCTCGAAGTGGAGAGAAACTCTTTTTGTACATTGCAGTATGTGATTTTGAAGTAAGTGCAGTATTGATAAGTGAAGATTCAAGAATTCCGAAGTCAGTGTACTATGTTAGCAAAAGTTTGGTGGCAGCAGAAAATAGGCATTTGAAGCTTGAAAAATTGGCATTAGCACTGGTGGTGGCTGCTAGAAAAATGAATCCCTATTTTCAAGCTCATGCCATTGAGGTTCGAACTTCATTTCCATTGAGAATATTTTATAACACCCCGACGTTTCAGGGAAGGTGACTAAGTGGTCAGTTAAGTTGGGAGATTTTGACATCACATTTTCGCATCAGACAAAAATTAAAGCACAAGACTTGGCAGATTTTCTTGTTGAGTTTCATTCAAGTAGATCAAATGAGGATGTTAGCAATGATATTTTGCCAGCTAGTTCAATGTGGATTGTTCGAACTCATAGAGGTTCTAGTGTTTTGGGATGCAACACTAGAGTTCAACTAATTGCTCCATGTGGAGAAACGATGCTTCAATATATTAAATTTAGTTTTCATGCATCGAATAATGAAGCTGAGTATGAAGTTGTATTAGCTGGACTAAGGCTTGCAAAGATATGTGGTGTAACTTCAGTATGATTAGAGACAAATTCTCAATTAGTAGCAAATCAAGTGACTGGAGTTTCTGAAGTGAAAAAAGAACCACTTAATTTTGTATATTCGAGAGCTTCAAAATACGGCTCTTCTGTTTGATCATGTTGTTGTAGAGAATATAAACCGAGAGAATAATACATTTGATGATTCTTTGGCGACTATATCATACAAAAAAGAATATCCTTGGATTTTATTACATGAGAACCCATCGATTTTAACTCATTCAGAGAAATGTGAACATATTGAGGAGGTATTCGTTAATACAGACACAGTCTGAGGAGATTGAGAACTGATATTTTGAATTTTTTGATTAGAAGAGAGCTCTCTGAAAATGTGAAATTGGCCAAGAAATTGTATGGCAAAGCATTTGGCTATATAATTTTAGATGGGATTTTGTATAAGAAAGCATTGAGTAGGTCATTCATGTGATGTTTGAGAAAACAAGAATAAAAGGAAGTTTTGTGAGAATTACATGATGGAGAAGGTTCAACGTATTGTGGGTTCAAGGCATTGACTCGTCGAGTTTTGTTGGCAGGGTTTTGTTGGCCTTCGATTATGAACGATGCCAAGAATTTGGTTCGAAGTTGTGATACTTGTCAAAGGTTTGCTAACTCTATTGATAAACCAGTAGTTCTACTTATGTCCATTATCGAAACCATTCCATTTGATATATGAGGAATGGATTTTATGGGACCTTTGCCTATGGCCTCTGGAGGATGAAGAATGATAATTGTTGCAATGAATTATTTTATGAAGTGGGAAAAAAATAAACCATTGTTTGAAAAAAAAGCTAAGGATGTGATTAAGTTCATTGTAAACAGTATATATTTCCATTTTGGAGTACCTCGAAAAATTACTACAAAAAAACGGTCCTCAATTTAATAATAAAGAAATTGCTTCCTTCTATGCTTCGAATGGAATAAAGAAATATTTTTCCACACCCTTTTAGCCCCAAGAAAATGGACAAGTAGAGGTGATAAACATATCTATTTTAGAAGGTTTGAAAAATAAGTTGACATGAGCTACAGGAAAATGGCCTAATTATTTGTAGGAGGTGTTATGAGCTTATCGAACAACCCGTTGGGAAGCTACTAAAGATACTCCTTTTGATTTGGCATATGGAATGAATGGTGTTAGTCCTGTAGAATCTACATTGCGTTGTTTTAGAGTAGGTCAATACTCCAAAGTCCTAAATGATGAAGCTAAAATAACAAGTTTGGACTTGATTGAAGAAAAAAGAGTTTGAACTCACCTGAACATAATTTATTATCAAACTCTTATGAAGAGTAGATATAACTTGAGGGTGAAAAGAAGGGAGTTCAATGTGGGTGAAAAAGTTTTAAGAAAGGTATTCCTCCATACTAAGGAAAAAAGCCTCGGTAAGATGGCCCCGAATTGGGAAGGTCCTTATATGGTTGTTGAAAAGATAAAGCCAGGTTCTTATCACCTTTTTAATAATCAGGAGAGGATGCTTCAACATCCATGGAATATACAACATCTAAAGTTTTATTAGGAGTAAATGTGTTGTATTTTAAAATTGTTTTCTTTGATTAAGTAGCACACTCTTTCCTACCCTGTTGGCCCAGGGAGGTTTTAATGAGGTGCTATGTACATATTTAGAGCTATCAATAAAATTTATTTTTTTGCCAATGGTTGTTTACAAATACTTGTTTAAACTATTTTGGTAAATAGTAAAAAACTTATCATCTTTGAGGTTGACCAAGAGTAGAATATTTTGAAGTGTTTATTACACTTTTCGAAGAAGCAACCATATTCGAAGTGCTACGTTCTCTAAATGCAATATAATATTCGAAGTACTACGCTCTTTAAACGCACTAGTATTCAAAGTGTTACGTCTCTAAACGCACTATAATATTTGAAGTGATATGTTCTCTAAACGCACTATAATATTCGAAGTGTACGTTCATTAAATGCATTATAATATTCGAAGTTCTACGTTCTCTAAACACAAAAAGATATTCGAGATGCTATGTATAATAAAATTTTACTATGAATAAGTAATATAAGTAATAGTGCGAAGTAAACATGACTTAAGGAAATAAAAAATAAACAAAGCCTTTTCTACATTCAATTCTATTTGATGAGAACAAATTAATTTCTTAGATGGCAAGTGAAAAGGCATATACTAAAAACAAAATATTACAACGATTGAATGACAAACACAAAAAAAATAGTAGAGTTACTCGTCTTCAGAGCTTTCTTCAGAATTTTCTTATGATTCTTCCTCTTCGGATGAAAAGCGCCGTTCGATGGGAATTTGCTCCCAAAAGTTGGAGCCGTTAACCTTAGGGTATGTAGCATGAACCTTGCAAAGTAGGGTGATGGTTTTTTTCTCTTCGCCATTTTAATAGCTGCTAGCATGTCTTTCGCACATTCATTTTGAGCAGCGGTGACAACAAGTTGCTTTTTTCGATCGATTTGGGATTTGAGAGCAGTCATGTCATCTATTAATTTTTTCTTATCTGCCTCACTTTTGTTAAGAGAAACTTGAAGATCATCGAATTTATGTTTCTCTACAACTAACTTTTTCGAATGTTTGGTCTGGAGTTGATTTATTTCATTCTGATGAGAAATATTGAGATCTTTTTCTTTTCGATACACTTCTATGAGGTTCTTCTTGAGATGGATGAGTTGGTTGAGAAATTCAGATCTGGATATTTGAAATCCATGAAATTTCTCTTTCACGAGGCCACCAAAGATGTTTCTCATAGTTTTTTCAGCATCAGCTTTCTTATGGCGCACCATCTCTTTTGCCATGAATTTTAACTGATTCGAAAGGATTCGATTTCTTACGTTAGTTTTTGTGCTGCAACATCGAGATCAGCAAAAGGTTGAAGAGCAGCTAAAATATCTTCAGATGGCTCTTCAAGAGGGATGCCCATTGAGCTAGGTCAAGGAATGAGAGCAAGGGAGATTGTACGAAAATAAACTTCAAGAGATACTGTTTTGGAAGTAGCAGGTGCAGGTCTTTTACCAAGATAATGCAATTGATCTTGAATTTCCTGAACGATTGGATCTTCATCTCTAACAAGTTCTTGAGATTCATTGAATTTGATAAAGCTTTCAAGATCAAAGTGGTCATCACCTCGATTATTCTCTAGATCAGTTTCCCTTTGCTCAGTGCCAACATCTTCAACACTTGCCTCAGTTTCTTTTTTCTGACTTGGTTGATTCTCCACAACCATAATATCATCACCATCAGACAACATCTTTTTGACAGTTTCCACAGCTTTCTTTTTTCCCTTTCTTCTGATGAGTCGTTTTAGTTGTGCCTTTCTTTTTTAATGGGATAACTATTTTCTTCTTTTTCGAGGAAGGTTCTCCTTCTACTCCTTTTTCGATGGTGGGGGAGGTTACTTTCAAATTTTTCTATCTTCGAACTTTTGGGCATCAGATCTACTAAAGAGCTAGCATCAGCTGTGCTAGCTGCCTTTTTATTCTTTTTTGCCTTATTCTTTTGGGGAAGGTGGCTATCCGATCTATTTCGAACCGATAAAAACACTTTGCAATCAGGATGTACTAAACTTTTGACATCGTGTAAAGGATAGGGTTGCTCCATCAGATTCTCAGGGGGAGAGCTCCAAACTTGATTGGCCACAGATGGCTGTTAAGAAAGTTGATAGGTTGGAAAGTTATGTGAAAAATATTGTTTCATTCGTTTTTAGCCCAGACAACAAGCTTGGTAAAGATATATTTTTCCTTAACACCTCAAAATTTGTATAGAGAGCATAAAATTTGATAAGAAATAAGAAGAACATCATTTGAAAATATAACTCAAGGAAATGGAATCAAAAGAGTTACGATTACTCCTCCAGACAAAATTCAATTTAGATGGATTGGCTACAAATATTTCTTTTTCCTTGACAATTTGTTCAAGGAAATGAGGTCCTCGATGCAGAGTTGAATTTGGGACAGACGAGAAGCCCTAATCACATAAAGGAAGGTAAACCATTGATTTGGTGTCACATATGTTGGACATAGATCCAAAAGTTCGAAGTACTCAACTATCACACGGTTCAGTGGAAAACGAAGACACCAGTTGATGATCTTTGGGTAAACCATTAATTAATCTTTTTTGAAATCCAAAGATGTTTCACCTTTTTGGAAAGACGCAGTATAATATTGTTTCCTATTCCTCTTTTCTTCTTTAGATAAACTGTTTGGCTCTCCTCGTAATACATATACAGAATATTTTTTAAAGCCAATATGTAATACGCTTTAAAAGGTCTTAAATTCTCACCAACTGATACACGCAACTCGTCGAATATTGTGACATGAAGTTTATTTTTTCTCGTTTTACGAGCTTTTCCTTTGGAAGCAATTTTCACTACTTTAATTTCTGATTTCTTCGAAGCATCTTCTTCTGTTTCAACTTCATTATTTGACTGTATAGCTTCAGAATCAACTTCTTCTCTAGACACCCCGTCCATCAGTTGAGGAGGGTTAATTGAGGGATTTTGTTGAGACGTAGTTGTTCTCTCAACAATCTCTCTCAGATAAGGAGAAGTGGTTGATGGATTCAAAGTAACATCAACGTTCGAAGTGACATCGACATCATAACCCATAGCTATGAAAGTCTTTCTTCTTGGAATTTGAGGAGGCTGAGTTTTTGGAAGATTGGTTGAAGAAGTCTCTCTGGATCTCTTTGAAGAAGATTTGGTCACCTCACGGCTGATTCGAGGTGATGATTCAGTAAGAGAGGGCGAGATTCAAGGTGTTTTTGGTGTTCAAGTTCTTGATGACTGACTTTCTTCTCGAAGAGGAGAAGGTGAAAAGGCATGGGTTTTGTTAGGATCGAGATTACCGTAATGTATTGTCTTTGTAGACAAACCAAGAGGAGCGCTGGCTATTAGTCCAGCCGATCTGTATTCATATACTATTTCACTAATACACAAGTAGTTGTAAGATCTGAAGACTTTGTTGTCTGATTTTGGAGATTTGGGTGTTTTTAGAATTATGGCTTTGGATCTTCAAGTCTTTAGATGATTTCTCATAAACCGGTTGAAGATTGAACGAAAAAATTGAATTTTTTGGTAAAGATAATCAGTTGATTGAAGAATTCGTTGAAGGTAGCTAAGAAATTTTGAGTTTCTGTAATTTCTTTCTCAAGAAATTTTGTTTGTGAATCAAACAATGGTTCACATAGGTATTTATAGGAAGAGAAAAGAAGTATCAATAAGTGGAAGAGGGGGAAAGTGTTTGGATAGAAGTTGAAGCGGTTGCGTAGATAATGATCTAACATCTGTCATGCTATTGGTCTAGTGGCAGACCTAGTGCCAAGGGTATCATCATTTTCTAAGAGATAGACTTGGCATTTAGAGTGTCACCATATATTTGACTTCAACTTTGATATACGAAAATGGTTTCCTGTTAAATAATTCGATGCATTTAACCTGAATTATGATATAACCGCACATTTGAAACAACTTGGATTGTGGATAAGGGGATTTTCTTCACCTCCAAAGATTTTCGAGGCTACTTAGTTCTCATTCATTTACTTACAAGAGAACTAAGGGGGCTATTGATAAGAAAATAGAACTTTCAAAGACTGAAATGTAAAGAATAAAACTTGTTATGACATATTATATAATTAGAGGAAAAAATTTGAACTTTATATACTAGTCAGGGACAAGCATGTAATTAACTCATTTTTATAACTATTTCAGTTTAACTAAGTCTTTGTGCCTATATAGAAAGGCCAAGGCTGATCTAATAAAGAGTATGACCTTTTAAGATGAATCACTCTTACGACTTGACTTCTCTCTTAAACACCTATTTATCTCTCTACATTGTTACTTATCTCTACTTTGCTTAGTCAATCCAAATATCAAACTCACCAAGAGAAACATATAGATTACGACATGATTCAGAACTAGTCATCCAAACTTCCAATGGCAGTATCAAGCACATCATAATCAAATCTTTCAATTTTCTCACCAATCTACAAACAATGATAACACAAATCGCTCAATCGAAAAGTGGTACAGACTATAATACTAACAAACATACCATTCATAAACAATTTCAGTGACGAAGATGATGACCTGCAAGAGGAGGAATCTCAATTGGTTCTAGAAATAATAGGTCTCTGCTGTGAAAATTAAACAACCACAAGATGGGTAAATACTATATAAAATGAGATCTAAAGTATTATGTTCAATAGTTCAATAACGAGATGATATAATACTAGGTTGATGATAAGATGAAGTGCAAGGTGTTGTCCATGATGTTAAAAAGCTCCATGCAATGATTTAATCATCTCCCAAAATGTTGCATTAAGAGTTACAAGACACTCCATGCGTTTTTAGAGCCATTTTGTAGGCTCTAAAGTCATAAAAGAATATGTGAGCTACATTATACAATACAAGTAGAGACCTAACGAAAGTCTTAAAGAGTACTCACAAGTTTGTGACCAAAAGAGAGTTACAAGATTGTCACAACTTGGTGGTTGTAGCTACGCATATGCAATGATTTCTAGAATGTACTCCCATAGATCACATAATGAAAAAGAAGGCCCTAAATTTCGGTGACCTACTAGCTCCAGTAGAGCGATACATCAAGGTGGACGAGATTCATATGGCCAAAAGATATAGAGATATTTGAACTTTAACAACATCTGCACCAAACCTTTTGACTATCAATAATAACACATTCACACAAGTTAATTACATATTTAATGGTGCAACTACCTCACATAGACCGATAAATAATCAAAGTTAAGACTAAAAAGGAAAATAATAAAAAAAGACAACAACATTAGCCAAATGACTCACTACCCTCCAAGAAGGACATTCATAGAGCTAACCAAAAGTTTGACATCGATCTGTGAGAATACAAAGATAGTTGGATGGAGAATGAGAACACTAAGACAAAAAAATATTGCAAGTTTCATAGTGATATATGTCATCTTACTAAAGACTGTTGGGATTTACAAGATGAAGTCTAAAGTTTAGTAGATAAAAGAAAAATCAGTGAATTTGTTAACAAGAAAGAAAAAGATGAACCTCATAAAGGTTCATCAGAAGAAAATGTAGCTTCACCACCAGCCAAAGAACATAGAACATTAGACACCAATACCATCAAGTTTATGAATACTTAAATCCTAACCCAAACATACAAATAATATAAGTAATTGTTAGAGGAGACATATACTCCAAAGTCTCCAAAAAAAAAGATATGTACACAAGATAGAGGTATAATTTCAAGACAAAAGTCCCTACATTTGTACCATAATCCATATCACATGCTAGCATTCATGGAAAATGATCGAAACAAGTTGCATCACAACACAATGATGTCGTATTAATAATAAAGGAGTTTTCCGGAGTGGAAGTAAAAAATGTTATGATAAAAACCAATAGTTCGGAAAATATATTGTATATATGTACATATGAAACAAGGAGAGAAGTGCCAATACTAACCCTAACTTAAACAATTTTAACTAGCCACACAGGGGAAAATTAAAATGTATCAGGGGAGTTAACACTAAACGTTATCTTTGGCAAACAAGAGTACATAAATAAAGTATAATGTTATTCATGATGGCATATACATATTTAGCGTAAAATAACAAATACACACCTTAGTATCTACGGTCCACCGATTCTTAAAGTAGCTAATCAATAAAATTGTGGTTATCATCATAGGAAATCAAAAAACTTTTAAGGAATTCTATGCACCATCCGTGAAACTCAAAGTCTAGCAATTAGAATAAGAATGGGTCATTTTGGAAGATATGAATGATCCTAGAAAAGGCCCCCGCCTGGTGCATCCGAGGGTAGATGTAAAAGATATACATATGGAAGAAGGAAGTACCTTGAAGATTGATCGAGATATCACAACCAATCTCAAGTATAAATCGTTAAATTTTTGTAAATTAATTTGGATAGGTTTGCATGAAATACACATGATGTGAATAGAGTCCTAACATAAGTTACTTTCCTTCTTTTAATCACACATGAAACATTTTATCAAATTGGAATTTCGAGTCTTAATAAATGGTCTAAAGTTTCTATAAATTCCAAGAAGAAAAAGCATTCGCTTCATAAGATAAGCCTACATAAACGAATATAATTATCCATAAAAACATACAGAATAGACCAAACCATTAATTTTGGAAACATTAGATGAATCTCATACATTAGAAAGTATAAATCCAAAAGAGCAACAAAACAAGCGATACTTTTATTAAAAGGTAAAGCATAATTTTTTCTAGTTTACAACCACTACAATAAAAGATATTACAAGTGTTTAAATGATCCAAAAAACTTGAAAAGACTAATAATTATAAACGTGACACATATGCACGTCTTAAACGGAATATCGTAAATAAAATTCTTAAGAGAAACGACTCAAACAAAACAAAGATAAATCAACACTAGCGACAATAATATTAGTCATTTTGATTTTCTCCAAAACATAGAGTCCCCCCATTTATTCTACGCATATTCTAATCACTCTCTTTGTACGTTGGTCTTATACAACACAAACAAATAAGAAAAAAATATCCAATGACCATATATACACAATTAACTAACCAGAACAAGATTCACAACAAGATTAAGAACAAAGTAAACATCATTGATCGATATAGTAGGGGTAACAAGATCACAACAAGATTAAGAATGAAGTAAACATCTCAGTTGGCAAGAGGAGTAAATAAAAAGAGTATTTGATAAAGATACTAAAGATACTTTGATTTGAGGTTAAGCCGAATGAACACTTAAACAACTCCACCCATAATATTAGATTTCATAATATTATTTGTATTAACAAGTATCTTAAAACAAAAGACAGAAGAATAAACAAAAACACAGAAAATGATAAAGTTTCTTTCTATAAAAATTATGGCTATTATGAGGTTTAAAAATGAAGTTTTTTGGCATATTATACATATTTTTGTTGGTCAGATGAATAAAAAATGTGTTATATTTTTTTTCATGTGATGTCATATTTTATTTATTTTCATATTTTTTAACACATGATTCATTATATACATACATTTATCAAATATCTACTTGTGGTTAAAAACAATGAATTAAATACTAAAACATGTTAATTGCTCTTATTTATCAAAATGATATTGTTTATTTTGAGATAAAGTGGATACAATTTTGCTTTTGGTACACTTTAAGAAGAGTTTCTACTTATTGAGATATGTTTATACTTATACATCATCAAACCTTTTTTATAATAAAAAAATGCGTGATATAAAATAAATGCAACATATATTGAAACCATAAAATTCGATACCTTTTGTCCTAGATCGACACCTTCATTTTGAATAAAATATTTAATCACAAACCTATCATGATGATACTACCGGTTAAAACCAATGGTTTTCACCTCTGCACCATTGATTTTGGGATGCGAGCCCATGATGCAGAGGATAAAATGGCAAAGCTTGATCCAAAATCCTAACAAAACAACAAATTGGGTAATCACATTGTTTGTTTCATGTGTTGTCAGATAATTCTCCAAAAATCTCACGACCAAATGCTTGATGAAACCCTTAACACACATTTTTAGATTTGGATATTATAAAATAATTTATTAGGAATATTTTTAATATTTTTAATAAGTAATAATAATTACTAAGAGAATAAAAAAAGGTTAGTTGAATATGTGGTGTCTTATAAATGAATTATTATAATTTTGGTATAAACAAATTGAGTATTTTAAAATAGATGGAGTTAAAGACTATTTATTACAATATTAAATAAAATTATATTTTTAGTTGACTTATAATTCAATATTAAATAATATATGTAACTAAATTAAATAGTTATAAATAATGGTTATAAATGAATAAAAGTAAATGGGATAATAAATTTAGACCCTTAAAAAAGATAATATATTCACATATGAAAAATCACAAATAAACCTTTTCTCTTTTTTTGAATCAAATAGATCTAGTTATGTTTGTCTTACAAAACAAAACTATGATATTTTTAGTTTTTTTTGGAGCTTTCTAGTTTTTTTTATTAATGGAAAGTGTTTAAGTAGATTGTAAATATTTTACCTATTATTTAGAAAATTGGGTATTGAATAGGAATTAATTTAGAAAAAATGGAATATTAGATAAAGTTGAGGTACCTCGTTGTAAGATTAAAAATGTGCTGGAGAAAATAGTTTCACCCTTCCTGTAAATCTTATCACGGGTGGAAAGTTTTCCATGGATAGCAAGCCAAATGATGAAAGAATGGCGAGGAATGTTAAATATATGCCAAACAAGCACCACCCACGCGACGTGGATGGTGGGCATCCGAATGACGTTGTAGGTATCGTTGATAGTGAACTTGGTAATTCCTCTCTTAGCATTCTAGTAGTAGACATCATTGTAGAGGATGTTAGGGTGAGGGAAGGAGATGATACGGTGGTTAATTTTCTGGAATGTACGATAGTTCCTAGCACTATCAGACCTTAAATGAGTGGGCCAATTCCAACGACCATCCTGAATGATATCGGAAACCCTCATGTTGCTCCCCAAACAAGAATATCGAATAATATTGTACCCATAGTGGTTGAACAAATAGGTAGATAGCAACCACAAGTCAAACCAAAAGGAGGTTTTCTCCCTGTTACCAAATGCGATCCTATACAAATTGTTAGCGAGATACCTAAGATTCAATATTTTCCTCCAAGTCCAGGAGGGAGAATAGTCAATCTTTAAAGACCATAAATTATTATCTTTGATATTTTAAGTGTTTATGGACGACCACATGATTCCAGTTTTTTAGGTCTAGAATCCCAAAGCCACCCTCAAACAAGGGCAAGGTGACTGTAGACCAAGCCACTTTGCCACATGTAATCTTCATGTCATGGCCAAACAAAAGAAAATGACGGAGAAGCTGGGTGAGTTCTTTAAGAACTCTAGCGGGGAAAATAAAGATCGAAGGCCAGTAAACCTTCCCCGCGAAAAGCACATAATTAATGAGTTGAATCCTCACCACATAAGAGAGGTGTTTGGAAGTCCATGGGGCAATACATGTAGTTATTTTGTTAAGCAGGGGTTGACAATCGTTATGAGAAAGTCAACCTGGGTGAAGAAGGACTCCAAGATACTTAACTGGGAGAGACCCAACGTTGAATCTAAGGATACTGATCAGGTTCATTTAAAGAGTGAGGTTAACCCCAGAGAAGAACATGTGGCTCTTCTGAGGGATTAATGTAAGTCCTCTGAGAACAAAGAAATAATTTAGACCATATTTGATAAGGTTTAGGGAATTAATGTCACAACGACCGAAAATCATCAGGTCATCTACAAAGCAGAGATTGACAATCTTAAGTTTATGACATTTCCAGTGGAAATTAAAGTTCACATTATTACTTTTCTCCTTGAGGATATTGGAGAGTACTTGCATGACTAAGAAAAATAAGAAGAGAGATGAAGGGTAATCTTGTCTGAGACATTTTTTTCCATTGAAAAGCCCATGAGGGTCACCTTTTATATTAATAGTATAAGATGGGGTGGCAATATATCAAATAATCAATGTGATTATCTATTTTGAGAAATTCATGGCCACAAAGATATCAAAGATAAAATGCCAACGGACATTGTCAAAAGCTTTCATCAGTTCGATTTTGAGAGCAAACCTCAAACCCTTATGATTAGTCTGGTAACCCTTAATAAGTTCTTGGGAAATAAGAATATTGTTTGTAATATTATAGCCAAGCACAAAGTTGATTGAGATTTATCAGTCAGATAAAGGATTGAGTCCTTGATCATATCGGCTAAGATCTTGGAAATAATTTTGTAAACCATATTGCAACATGTAATAGGCCTGAAGTATTTGGAAAATTAGGGGCAATCCTTCTTATCGATAAGAGAAATGATGTTGGCATTTCAAGAAGGCACAAGACGACCCGTATTAAAAAACATCAAGATCCTATCACAAATGTCTTTGCCGATGAGGTTCCAAGAATTCTTGAAAAACACCGCATTGAAGCCACTAAGCCCCAAAGATTTATCATAATTATTACTAAATAGGTTATTTTTAATTTCTTCACAAGTGACAGGGCAGAGCATCGAGGACCAGTCATGGGGTTTCACTTTAGTAGAAATAAGTGAAGAGATACAAGAGATCTCTGGGTAATCCAGGAGAGACCTATGGATGAGAAGGTTAGAGTAATATTTGACAAAAACACTCGTCACCTTGTTAGGAGAAGTGGCGAGGACCCTATTACTATTAGAGATATAGACAATTTTATTTTTAATAATACGGGTTTTAAAGTTATTATGAAAGAATTTAGTATTATAGTCCCCAAGCTTGAGCCAAGTCTCTCTAAACTTCTATTTGAAGAAAGGTTCCTCGGCACGACTTAGAGAAATATAGTCGGAAGAAGTTGTAATCTCGGCGGGACAAAATATGGATTGATGGGGTCATCTGTCGCAGAGAAATAATGGTGTTGGGAATTTTCCACCGTAACGCTAATATCGTGATATTCCTTACAATTGAGGTCACGAAGAGAAAGTTTAAGCCGAATAAGTTTTTGGGAAACCAATCTCATGCCATGAACAAAAGTGGGAAGGTTCCAAGAAGAATGCATCAAATCATTATAAAAGGGATGAGTGTGCCACATGTTAAAAAATTTAAATTTTTTTTTAATATGTGGCTTAGGGTGACAAAGAAGATATGATTTATTGATATTATTATATCATTATTATATCAACTACGCTTATTACTTCATCATTATGACGAACACGTTTTATATAATATGTTCAAATTAAAATTTCAAATTTAGATAAAACTTAAATAAAAAGAAGTAAATAATTTGATTATGTTATTACTTTCCAAATAATAACCACGCCATTTTATATATCAATTCAATTCATATTTAAATTTTAATTAACTCTTGAAACATATTAAAAATAAAAATTAACATCACATGTTGACGTATAGAAAACCAGATAAATCGAAGATCCAAAGGTATTACGACTTAGATTTTGTAAGATCTGACGATTCTTATTGTCCAACTTCAACATCATATTCTAATTCGGATGAGGTACAATATCATAGAAGAGTGTAAGTTAAACATTTATTTAATATTCCACTATGGCTGTGGAATTCGTTAAATGTTTTGAGGCATCCAACCATGCATTTTGGCTGCAAAACAATTGTCACAAAATACATTTGTGTAAGGGGTAAAAAGACCCCTTAAATTTTATTGTGACAACAATTTGACGGTTCAATATTCAAATAATAACATGAGCTTGTTTAAGTTCAATTATGTAGATATTAAGTTCTTGTATGTTAAGACAAAAGTCGCGGTCGTCATATCAATGTAGATAACATCATGACAAATACAATGCCAATGGATCTCTTTAACTACGAATTGGTGTCTAAATATTTATGGAACACACCATTAATATATATGTTTCATATTTAGAGGATTATTAGTTTCAGTAGAAGTTCGTATTAAGTTATAGGAGCGGATTTGTATTATGATAATGTACAACAAAGTTTGATAAGGCTGAATTTCACATCTTCAACCAATATATTGCATGGACAAAGCGTTACATGGTCGAAGAACATTGGCCATAACATTATATGTGTTATTAAGTCACTATGCAACTATCACAAAATGGCTCAAGCACAAAACATATGCGAAGGACAAACTAAAATGAACACAAAATTTAACGTGTTCGATAATTGTCTACGTCCACAACGCCGCCAGAGAAAATAATTTCAGTAAGATAGAAAAGGTTACAGATTTCAGATTGTGTTTTGTGTAGTTCTAATAGTCTATTTATAGGGAATAAATAGACTTACTAGATAGTGTGCCTAATGGGCTCATATATACTAATAAGAAAACCATCCATTGTATTACAGCTTACAGTCAATGACACACAATTGTACCACCGAACACGGTACACTTTCAAGGCACTATTTGACTCATTCACAACAAATTTTCCATTTGAGGCGAATATCGTTTCTTCACTATCAACAAAGAAACTTATATTCTTCTGACTCACCAAATTCCCTTAAGGCATTCACTATATACTGAAAACACCAATCCAACTTAAGCACTCCCTAAAGTTTCAAACTGATACTACCTTGGTCATTATATCTGATGGATTATCGTGTGTAGACACTTTCTTCACATCAACAATTCCCTTTGATATTATATCACGAATAAAATGATACGTGAAATGTATGTGCTTTGTACGCTCATGGTACATCTGGTTCCCTGTAAGGTGTACGACACTTTGACTGTCACAAAACATTTTTGTAGTAGTCATATCCAAGGCCAAATCTGCCACCAAACCTTGCAACCATATTGACTCTTTAACTTGTTCAGTTACCTCCATGTACTCTACCTCTTTTGTAGACAAAGCTACAGTAGCTTGGAACTTTGGTTTCCAACTTATTGCACTCCCAGCTAGAGTAAATACATATCTTGTCAGAGATCTTCTCTCATTCATATCACCTGCAAAACCAAAATCAACAAAACCAACCAATGATCTCGCACCATCATTCAACGATTCACTAATATCGGTCTTGTTAAAAGTTAAGCCAACGTTCACAGTATTCTTAAGATACCGAATTATCCATTTCACTTCCTGCCAGTGTTCTTTCCCAAGACATCCCATGTACCTGTTAACTACACTAACCGCATGTGAAATATCAGGACGTGTGCATACCATAGCATACATGATACTACCAACTGCACTTGCATATGGAACCTTAGACATTTGTTCCAACTCAGCATCATCCTTGGCCGCTCTTATTGCAGACAACTTGAAATAAGTAGCAACCAGAATGCTAACTATTTTAGCATCAAACATGTTGAATCGTTGTAACACTTTCTCAATATAGCTTCGTTGAGATAAGTGTAATGATCCTATACTTTTGTTCCTGATAATATCCATACTAAGATTTGTTTTTGCTCTACCCAGATCATTCATCTCAAACTGGACGCTAAGCTGCTTCTTTATCAGCACAATGTGTGACATACTACAAGCAGCAATAATCATATCATCTACATACAACAACAAGTAGACATAAGAATCATCTGACATCTTTTGATGATACACACAACTATCATATAGACTCCTCGTCCTCAGGAGTGAAAATGTTTTCCCTCTTTCTTTTGAACCCTTTTAATACCACGAATGTATCAAAACGTTTGTACCATTTCCTAGGTGACTGTTTCAAACCATACATTGACTTTTTCAGCAGACAAACTTTGTCTTCCATATTAGGTTTGATAAATCCCTCTGGTTGTCTCATGTAGATTTTCTTCTCCAATTCATTATGTAGAAACACAGTCTTTACATCCAACTGCTCAAGCTCTAAATCTTGAAAAACTATTATGCCTAACAAAACTTGAATCAAACTATGCTTCACCATTGAAGAAAATACTTCATTGAAGTCGATTCCTTCCCTTTGAGTAAAACCCTTATCGATCAGTCTTGCCTTGAATCGAGATGCCTCAACCCCTGGATTACCTTTCTTTTTCTTGAACACCCATTTACTGCCTACTATCTTCTGTCTTTTTGGAAAGTCAACAAGCTTCCATGTTTAATGCTTATGAATAGATTCAATCTCTTCCCCCATAGAACCAATCCATCGATCTGCCTCTAAACTTGCTATAGCTTCTCTGTAGATACTAGGTTCCTGCATCTCAACTTCTTCTACAACTGACAGAGCATATGCAACTAGATTCGCATACCTTTTTAGAAGTATAATATATCTTATTTCTCTGCCCAATGCTATGCTATAAGGTTGTTGTTCTGGTTTGGGCGCATCATTGTCACTATCATCTGATGCCGAGACTTAACCTCCTGATTCTGGATCCACCTCAAAACCACTTGAATTATTGGACCTGTTAGGAAGTGATTTTACTTCAAGTTCCACCTGTTTACTCACAACCGATCCTGATTCGAACATTTCTCCTACTTTATTCTGACTGTTTGTCGAAGCAAACTCATTAAAAGTAACGTCCATACTAATGACAAAACCTGAAGACTTTGGAGAGGTACACCATAACCTATATCTCTTCACCCTAATAGCATACCCTAGAACTATGCACCTCTTTTCCCTTATCTCAAGCTTACCATATCTCACATGAGCATACACATGACAACCAAACACCCTTAAATGTTCATAATCAATTGATGATCCAGACCAAGTCTCAAAAAGAGTTTTAAAATCAATAGCCATCGATGGAGACCGATTCACCAAGTAACACGATGTATTGATAGCTTTAACCCAAAAATACTTTCCCACACCGGAATGTGAGAGCATACTTCTTGCCTTGTCACAAAGCGTTCTGTTCATTCTTTCTGCGACTTCATTCTGTTGTGGTGTTCTAGAAAAAGTGCGATGGCGCAATATTCCCCAAGCTTTGCAGAACTCGTTAAACTCATGATTGCAATATCCTAACCCATAATCTGTCCTAAGACGTTTGATTTATCTTCCTGTTTGCTTCTCAATCATCATCTTCCATTTGACAAAGGTTGAATATGCCTCATTTTTTGTTTTCAGAAAGTAAACCCACACCATCCTTGAATAATCATCAATCAAACTCATGTAGTATCTGGCTCCGCACTTGGATGGAATTCTCTTTGGACCCCAAAGATCTGAATGAATGCAGTCTAGTGTCTTGTTAGTATTTCTTACAGCCGATTTGCTGAATTTGACTCTAGTTTGTTTACCAAACACACAGTGCTCACAAAATCCCAATGATTCTATTTTATACCCTTTCAACAAATATTTCTTTCCCAAAACAACTAATCCTCTATCACGCATGTGACCAAAACGCCAATGCTACAACTTATTTTGATCCTGCCTACTTTGGCTATTACTCTCTGATGATGCCACTGCAACATCGTCCATAACAACACTCCCTTGGAGAATGTAAAGACCCTTCTGCAAACTGCCCTTCATGCATACCATTGAACCTTTTGTCACTTTGATTACACCATCTTATGCACGGTACTTGTAACCCCGAGAGTCTAGAGTCCCAAGAGAAATCAAGTTTCTCTTTAACCCAGGAACATGCCAGCACATCAGGATTCTAACAGCCCCATCAAACATCATGACTCTGACGTTACCGATACCACCAACAATCAACGAATTACATTGGCTTGTAAGTATTGAACCACTACTTGAACTGAAACATGTGATATGTAGCGTCATAATCGAGTACCCAAGAGTTTTGCCCAAAGTCTGAACTCACGGAAAATAAATCTCCTCTACCACTTTTTTCACTATCGTCGGAATCGTTCACACTTTTAACAATGTTTGCTGCATTTTCCTTTTGATTTTCTTTCTTACCATTCAGTTTCAGACAATCTCTCCTATAATGACCATGCTCACCGCATTCATAACAGTTTGAGTGCTTTACCTTTGACTTGGACCTCCAGTTCTTCTTTCTTAAAGAAATCGCTTTGCTTCTAGATCTTCCCCTAGTCATAAGACCTTCCCCTTCAGCCTGATTGTCTGGCTCAAACTATCTCATTTTCTTTGATTTGAGTGCCCCTTTGACATCTGCCAGCGATAACTTATCCTTACCATACATAATCGTATCTATGAAGTTTTCATAGGGAGCTGGTAATGATCTCAATACAAACAAAGCTTGATCCTCATTCTCAATATGGATATCTATGTTCTCTAAGTCCATTATAATTGATTTAAAATTAGGCAAAGCTATATCTAGACCCCATTTGGCTATAATGAGACCTTAAATCAAACTTTTTATTTTACTTTATGTAAAATGACCATTTTACCCATCATATAAAACCAAGTTTTCGACCAAAAATCTAAACAATTTTCTTCCTCTTCTCCAACCAAACTTCTCTCTGAAACTAATCTAATACCCAAAGAATGAATTATATTAAAATATAATTATTTTCTTCTTTTTCTTTAACAAAACTTCTCTTTACTTTTTAATTATATTTTAATATCGCCTTGTGGAACTTTCCGACTTTTCATTAGAGTCAAAAGAATAAATCACACTAGTCGAAGAATCAATTTTTTTTAGAGAATTATATTACAATGAAGTAATCTGTGGACCCAATAATTTGTACAATTTTTTATTAAGAAATAAACTAGTAACTGTGAAATATTTCCCAGCCTAATGGTAATGGCAATCTTGTTCGAAACCCGATCATCTTGATGGCAAGTTCAAAAGCGAGCTGCAATTTTTTAAAAAAAAATCAAAGAAATCAATATTTGAAATCAAGATCTTTGATTAATAGCGAAATCAGAAACATCAATCAGATACCAAAACCACAAGAAAGAAAACAACACATCGATTTCTAAATTTGAATTAAATTTACAACCAGAAAGCCTAAATCCCCAAATTCCATAACCTAAGAACTTGTAAACTTTGTAACAGCCTTCGTTCCTTCAGACTCACCATCCAATTTCTAGAAGATATCGTTGATGAAATTGTTCACGATTCCCATAGCTTTGCTGGAAATACCAATATCGGGATGAACCTGCTTTAAGATCTTGAAGATGTAGATCTTGTAGGTCTCGACGCTTTTCTTGGGTCGTTTCTTCTTTTTATCAGCTCCAGCGCCAGCTTCTTTTGGTAACTTCTGTTTGGCCTTTGGTTTCTTCTCAGCTGCTACGGCGGCCAAGGGATATTTCTCGGCGACCTTCTTCTCAGTCGGCTTCTTTTATGCTTGGGGTGCTATTGTTGATTTTGATTAGGAAATGAGTTCTCTAGAAAGATAGATTAATTGGAGAAGATAAATAATTTTCTGATTTTGATTGGTGAGATGCGAGTTGCAACTTGAATTTGATAAAAAAGAAAAAAACAGAAAAGGGAAAAGAGAAAAGAGAGATAGTCGGCTGAAAAAAGTTTATATATTAAGAGTATTTTAGTAAAATTTGGGGTCTCATTATAGCTGAAGAAGGTCTCATTATAACGGGGTCTCATTATAACCAAAACGGGTCTCGGTTTAGCGTTGCCCTTTAAAATTATCTAAGTGCTCAGTTATGGACATAGGTTCTTTCAATCTGAAATCATACAAACGCTTCTTCAAGTATAATCAGTTTACTACTGATTTCTCTGAGTAAAGATCTCCTAGCTTCGTCCATGCGCAGGCATCAGTCTTCTTACCATTAATCTCGCGAAGCACATTGTCTTTCACACTCATTAAAATCCAGCACAAAGCCCTTTTCTTGAAGATTTTGCTTCTCCTCTTCTTTCATCTCTTATGGTAACTTATTCTCCCCAACCTTCCACAGCCATTGAAGTACCAATAAAGATTTTAGTTTAATCTTCCAAAACGCACAACAAATTTTTCAATCATGTATTTTGTTGCTGTAGACGCCATTGTGAAACCCTAATTGCAAAAAGCCCTAATTTTACCACGTGGCTCTGATACCAATTTTGTTATTAAATCACTATGAAATTATCACAAAATATCTCAAGCATAGAACATATGTGAATGATAGACTGAAATGAATACTAGCTTTAACGTGGTTCGCCAATTTTCTACGTCCACGGGCGCCGCCAGACAAAATAGTTTCACTATGATAGAAAATGTTACAGATTTAAGATTGTGTTTTGTGTAGTCCTAGTAGAGTATTTATAGGGCATAAATAGACTTACTAGACAGTGAGCTTAATGAGTTCATATACACTAATAAGAAAACCATCCATCGTATTACAGCTTACTGTCAATGATACAAAACTGTACCGCCGAACACGGTACACTGTAAAGGCACTATTCGACTCATTCACAACAAGATGGTTTAAGTTCCTTAAGTCGCAACTCAATTCAGCATAAACAAACACATAAAAACAATCAAATAATTATGAAGTATTTGTACGTCTGAAAGTTACAATTGGACTAACATAATCGTTCATGTATTAATTAATTTGGTTGTTATAGTGTTAGGAAATTGTTGAGAAAATAATATGTACACAATAAATATAAATACGTTACACTCTCCTCGATATAAAGAGGATAAAATTTAATAATACTCTATTTACTTTCTTACCATATTTTACCATACCAAATTGGTGACTCCACTGCGGATGAGTGATTCCTAAAATTTGTTGAGTCTGAAAATTAAGAAATAAAAAAAACCGTACGTGAAGAAGACACAAAATGGCGGATTCATGGCATGATAAGATTACAACAAAAAACGTCAGTAATAGTAATGAATGAAATGAGAAGCTGGATCCATTGGTGGTAGCCCGAGTAGTATTGAATACTAAAATCTTAACTTTGGCAATTAAGATTCGGAAAAAGCTACTGGAAATGATGAAAAAATTATTCAAGATGGTGCATATGCCTCTTAAGCTGAAGGAAAAGTCTTAAATTTGTAGATCATCAGTGGAAAACGAGAAAGAAGAAGACGATACTGACAGTCAGACGTATATGTATTATTAGCGGATTTTACCAACTAATGTAACCTCCCATTTGATAGTCAAACAAAGACGGTTGTAACAGAGCAAGAGTCAACTAGCTAGAGCCGCAAACACCTAGTTTGTAAGAAAAAAAGAGAGTCAAACCCATGGTCGAAGAAACAAATGGGAAACACCAAGAGAATAATTCCATCGAATGATCAATTATCCCATAAGCATAAAAAGAAAGTTAAAAAGACTTCGACGACCCAAGACATCCCTCATCCAAAAATTGATCAAAACCAACAACAATACCAACATGTTCCCCCACGCTTCGGCTCAAGTCCATTGGAGATCAATCGAACAGAATATCATAAAAACCATCAGGCCCCGACAGCTCAACCAGTACTTAATCTTAGAAACTTTCAATACTCGACGTCTCCTGTACACCCGCCATACCAATCATACTACCTAGCTAATACTTTGGATTATCCGAATACGTCGTCGGGTTTTCCACAAACTTCATATGGATTCAACAACATCAAATCCTTATGGGAATCCACTAACCTATATGAGCCAACAAGATCTGCAAGAATGAAGTCCTAAAATGCCGCCAACACTAGGACATTATCCCCCCAACAATCATGCGGCCTCTCAACACAACAATAGAGCTTTGACAAATAAGAGAATGAGGTTTGACTAGCACCACATTGACAAATGAGAGGTAAATATATACAAAACTAGTATATTTTGTTATCTCTATGATGAACTTGCCCAAGCAGAGTCCCCTATAATATACCAAGAATTACTGGCACTATATTTTAACACTCACAAGATAAATAAGTTTAATTACAAGAGTATTCTGGACAACAACTTGGAGAATATCCGGTGTGAAAAGACCAGGTGTCTAAAAACAAATGATATTATGAAATGCAAGTCTTTCATCTTGATGCTAAAAGGTTCGACTATGATATGGTTCAATAGCTTGCCGACATGCAGCATCTAAAGTTCCAACATGCTATAGACAACCTTCCACAGTCATTACATCGGCTCAAATCCATAAAAAGGATGCATATTACATTATAGATATTAAGAAAAAACAAAATGAGTTCTTACATGCGTACACGAAAATATTCGTGGAGACCAAAGATGAGTTGCTAGATTTCTTGGATAATATAGCTTGCTTTGCATACTGGTAGGGAATATTACCAATGCCTTTTTCCAAATCTATCACAAAAAATAAGTTCCATGTCTTTAATGATCTATTAGCGCAAGTTTAATTTCATATTAAGTTGGATGAGATGAAATATGAAAGATCAGAGAATTACATGACTACTCAACGGCTCATCGAAAAATCGAGTTGCTATTACTCGAGTAAGAGCCATTTTCATAGCGTAGGTCAGTTTTAAATCTAACAATGAATTCACCAAACAAATTAATTATGAAGACTAACCGAAGCCAAGATATTCTAACCAAAGAAGCGAACAAATTAATTATGTACAATAACTGCGACAGTGATCGAATATCCGAACTCTCTTCACATGCCCGTTTACCGAGTTAGCAGAGAATTCAATTATAATACACTCAAAGATTAAGGATGTAATCTGATATCAAAGACCATAGATGATCAAGGATACAAGGGAGACCAAAGATACATCTATATATTGCAAGTCCCACAATGATGTCGGTTATTATATGAAGGACTATTGAGCTTTCAATTCATATAGGCTATGATAACACTAGAAAAATAGTAAGAATTTTTTTTTATGATTTATGATAAACCCCGTCCTTATGATGTTATCGTAGGAAAAATATGGATACATAAGATGGAAAATACATCTTGTACTTTCAAAAAATGTTTGAAGTATCATGTATGGAGTTTAGTCGGTATTCTCAGAGTCAGAGGAAGTCAGAGATCTGCAAAAAGTTGTTATACGATTTTGTTAAACTTTAATAAATCGATGCAATAACAATTAAATAAAGTAAAAGAGGATTATTAATTCAAAAACTTTAGATAACACTTACATTATTGCTAAACTCACCAAATACGACTATAGACTAAAGATAGAATAATAATATCAAAAGACAGAAGATAGAAACTTTGCGTTTGATGAAGCTGAACCAAAAAGAAGATTTTTAGAAATTTGAAGCATCGACTATCCATATTTTGCCTTTCAACGATGGTTTAGCCTACAAAACGATCTTTTCAAACATGGTTTTGTTTGATTTCTTCATAATACAATAATAAACAACAAATAAGAATTTACAATCAACTTTTACATAAGTAAATTCAAAAATATGTTTTTTTGGTTATTATTTGTGTTAAGAGTGAGTAAACTTGATCCTTTATCCTACATCGCTTAGACTGAACAAGTACTTACAATATATAAGTGAATGAAATATCTCAACTAAGGTGAGGCCTTTTGGGAGTGAACCAAGAGCAAAACCGTACGGGACTAATCGCCCAAAGCGGACAATATCACATTAGTTGGTGGAGATATTTCTGACATGGTATCAGAGCAAGGTTGAAACTTGTGTTCTAAGTGATGCAATGGGTGTATTGAGTGAGGTGGAATGCATAGAGTGTATATTCCATTTCGCGGATCAAGTTTAAGGGAGAGTGTTAAGAGTGAGTAAACTTGATCCTTTATCCCACATCGCTAAGACTGAACAAGTACTTACAATATATAAGTGAATGAAATATCTCAACTAAGGTGAGGCATTTTGGGAGAGAACCAAGAGCAAAACCGTGCGGGACTAATTGCCCAAAGCGGATAATATCACATTAGTTGGTGGAGATATTTCTGACATGGTATCAGAGCAAGGTTGAAACTTGTGTTCTAAACCATGCAATGAGTGTAATGAGTGTGTATTGAGTGAGGCGGAATGCATAGAGTGTATATGTCATTCCGCGGATCAAGTTAAAGAGAGAGTGTTAAGAGTGAGTAAACTTGATTCTTTATCCCACATCGCTAAGACTGAACAAGTACTTACAATATATAAGTGAATGAAATATTTCAACTAAGGTGAGGCCTCTTGGCAGAGAACCAAGAGCAAAACCGTGCGGGACTAATTGCCCAAAGCGGACAATATCACATTAGTTGGTGGAGATATTTCTGACAATTTGATCAATCAAGAGATAAAATTGGATAAAGTCTTGTAAAGAAACTTTTAAATGTTAATAGAACTTGAAAAGTTATAAAAAATCGAAACTTAACCTTTTACTTCTATAATCATATTTTTTTGGTGGAGATATAACACATGTTTTTGGAACGAGTGATTTTTAAGTCGATGAACAGCATGTAATGCACATTTTGTGTAACATGACAAAAAAATTTCTTACCAATGAATAATTTGACAGGACATATTTTTTCAATTGTAGTAGGACAATGTTTTTTAGTCGATAAACAACATGACATAATAGATTTTCTAAATAGATGAACAACATGATGTGAAATTTTCTCAGTCGTGGCAGAAAATTATTTAAAAAAATATGGTGTGACATATTATATTAAAACAACGTGACATGAAAAAAATGTTAATAACAACATAAGAGGATAAAAAGAATTAGTAGATGAACACGATTAACATGACAAACTTTCCATAAACAACGTGTGATAACTGATTTTCTAAAAATAACGCGGCATGAATGATTTTTTTAAACATAATTGCGTAAGATATTTTTAAAGAAAAACATAGGATAATATATATATTTTTAGTTGATGAATAAGGCTGACATGATAGATTTTCTAAAAACAATATAGCAGGACAAATGTTTTGAAAAAATGTAGCATGACATATTTTTTTAAAACAATGTCATAAACTAGCTTAAAAATGAAAAGTAGTTATACTACTTATTTCTGCAAGAACAACAAAGTGAGAGAAAGGTTAATTCATATCACATAAAAGTGAGCTTAAGAACAACAAAGTGAGAGAAAGGTTAATTCATATCACATAAAAGTGAGCTTAAGAACAACAAAGTGAGAGAAAGGTTAATTCATATCACATAAAAGTGAGCTTACAAGAACACGATAGACGTCAATCATTTTTCAACTATGTAGAAATAACACATGTGAGGATATTGTTAAACAAGAACACGAGAGACTTCATTGACAAATACTTATGTCCTATATTCCTACACGAATCAAATGCTAATTAAAGTATAAAAACATAGTTTCTTTCTCGACGCCATTCCTAATTATCACTTCTACCTTTAGGAACAATTAACATAATCGTTTAAAAATACTTAAGAGATATTTTTTTTGTTGATAAGAGATGATAACATATTTTGATTGAGAAATCAATTTAAAAATTTGATGAAACTATGATTTGATATTTCTAAATTGCAAAACTGGATTGGAGAAATTGATTTGAATGTTATAATTGGGTTTGATTTTTTTTAACTACATATACCGATTTTATTGGTGAAACTAGTTTTCATTAATTTTTTAACTGAAGAAATCAATTTGAATGGCGTAACCGGTTTTGATTGATTTTTTTTATAACTGTTACTTAAAAGTTAATTTGAGAAATAATAAAGCAAAAACCAAAGCAGCAGATATTAACGGTTATTAATAAACCAATGGGGTATATTTGATATATCTATACAAAAATATCTTATTGGTCAAAATATTTTTCAAACACTCTAGTGGTGATTTTTAATCTATTTAGTATTTGAAAGATCACATCCTCTTAAACTAGATTCAATATGTTTACTTAAATTAGATAATTATTAGAAATACAATTGAAAATGAAATGTTATTATTTTAAAATTCATAAAAATATAAAATAAAAATAGTTTCAGATGTTTAAAAAACCCTTAAGATGAATGAGGTATGATTATTCAAGATGTGACAAGGAATATAAAATCGTATAAGTAGTGATTGTAGTTCTCTTTTATGTTAAAAAAAGAACTCTTCATTATATCCATAATAAAATAGTCTAGACTGCCGATACCCTCATTCCATGGTAGAGAGTTCCGGTGATTGAGTTAGTTTTATCACAATTAGAGTTGTTCAAAGATCATTGGATCTAGAAATTGGAACAAAACCGAACCCTCAAGAACTAATTCTTCAACTAAATCAGTTTTTATAATTCTGGTTTGCAGTTCACATCTAAAATTGAGTTCAGTTCTGAACCGATAGTAGTTATAAACTAATAATAAAATATATATAATGTATCACAACTATCATGATATGTTCGAGTGGTTTGACAATTTCATTTTACATTTTGGATATTCTTTTTATGATACATCATATTTACTCTTAAACTCATCATAAGACATAAGATAAATAAATCATGAAAAACCCTTGTATCCATATCTAAAATGCCATGAGTCTCTTACTCTATTCTAACCTCACACTTTTTATTTTCTCTTGTTTCTCTATCAACTTGAAATGAACCACCGATGACGACAAGAGTTGAGTTCTCATATGTTGCAGTGTTCATGACAACCATGCTTATGATAAGGTACTGCTAGAGTTGGTTAATATATTCACAAGGGTAAAGAGAATCTAATCAATGACCAAGATTTATGATTTGATGAGAAATAATTGATGGGGATCTACAAAGTGAAGGGCCACTGATTTTCTTGTTCAGGTTAGAAACAAATAGTTAAGAAAATTAGGAGAAATTGAGCAAATTGTTCTGATTTTTTTATTATTATTATTATTATTATTATTATTATTATTATTATTATTATTATTATTATTATTATTATTATTATTATTATTATTAAGAACCAAAACCTGTAACAACCAGACCAAACAAGGTTATTCTGATTTATTTTAAGGAAACATGGTGGGTTGATAATTATCTGGTATCCTTGTAACTACTTCCATCGAGCCCTATTATCTTCATCATTCAAGGACACTGTTGAAAATCACTTAAAACTATATCAAGAGAAATAACCTCTTCTTTTCCAAAGACTCATATCGCGTTGTTAGAATAAAGGAATGAAAACTAGAAAATTGAAACCGATATGTATATTTTCCTTCATTTTTGTTTAAATCTTTATTATGGGATCTAACGATTTATTTAAATATTTGCATCATAGCAAACTGATTCATCCATGATTTAAAGTCAAACACCTCTCAACTGAGTCTCCTAAAATCCCAATCTGTTAATTAATTCAGTTTTGAATAAAATCTTCAATTTATTTTGTGATTCTAAGATCGAAACACATTCTAGGGGTTAGAAAACGTAGTATGCATGGTTAGGGCCTGATTGATGTAATCAAGAACGTAATTGGATATATATATATATATATATATAATATGATAAAAAAAAAGAGGAAGCATAACTTTGGTTGGACATATCGAGTGTGCAAAAATAATATGGGTGTCTGACTTTGCAAGACCATTACTTTAAGTTCGTATCTCTAAATCAGATGATTTTTTTTATTCAACGTAAAATTAAAATATATACATAATGAGTCTGTTATGATTTTAAATACCTTAGGTCTTCAGTAAAAGAATTTGAATATATGTAGTGTATGACATTCATACCAAACATAAACCAATTCAACTTATTTATTTAGATAATATGTGTTTGTTTGAGTGTCTGTTTTTTGTAAAGAATTTCTTCATACCTATATCAAATCAATTCAATTATTAATAAATTTTTATATTTATTTATATGTTTCTCAATTCAGTATGTTAAGAATGTTAATCGAAAGCATTGTTTATCTTTCTAAAATCTAGCTTCTAAGACACTTTAGACCTAATAACACCTCAGATAATTCTAGAACCATCAGATACCATTTTATCTTATGTATATCTTGAGTGAGAAATCGTCAATCCAATGCTTTAGTTATTGGTCTCTTAATTTCTAATAAATATTATGGTCCCTTTTAGTGGCAAGTACATCTAACTATACAAATTATCAATTATATGATGGGTTGATTCAATAGAAAATAGAGCTAATGAGTTGAATTCAAAATCTATTATTAATTTCATAGATTTTTATTAATTTAGGAATTCAAATACCTAAATATAAATATAATTCCATAAGATCACAAAGTGTTGAATTCATATTATTTAGAAACCTGGATCAACTACTTTCTCTCTTATCTTGTCTAATCCTTCTCCAGTATTCTTGTTGTTATATCCTTCCAACGATATTGTCTCCAACCTTCAAGAATAGTATTATAAACAACTTAAAAACTGAAGAAAGAGCTATAACATGTTTTTGTCCAAGTAATTAGATCGTGTTGTCTTCAATTGTTAATAGTAAGGAGTCAAAACTAAAATATACAAATTGGTTTATATATTTTCCTTTTTTTTTATTATTTGGCTCTTTATGATAGATTAGTTATTGGGCATAGTTTAGGGTCTGATACCTTATTGATTTATTTAACAATAAACCAAAATGTTAGAATTAAAGTCACAACAAAGATAAAGAAAAAAATTGGAAACTTATCCTTACATTGATACACGTGAAATGTTTATGTGAAAACTAGGAAAACAAACAAAATTTAATTTGTATATACTTGATTTGAGTATCCATAATATATTTTTAGAGATATAGCTACAATTATCTTCTTAATAAACAATAAAAATGTATATAGATAAGTGAGAGAACTAGGTTTCTTGATTAGAACATTGTATCTTACAATGAGCTAATAGATCATAGTATATAGAGTGTGACTATGGTTTTTAACATAATAACCTAATGGTCTAGTGGACTAAATAATTAACGGGCTATAATTCTAACACCATCCATCAAACTCGTAATAAGACATTAATAAGCATTAAGATTTTATCAAAGATAAAACAAAACTGAGATGTAAACTAAACCTCCGTGAATATATCAACATGAAAAATTGATTGAATATATGGAAGTGAGATGGTATCTAGCTAAAGATGATGATAAGTAAAGTGACAATCAATTTTAATGTGCTTCGTCCTCTCATAAAATTCTTACCAATATGCATGACACTTTTATTATCACAATGTAAGAAAGTGGGATAAGTAATTTGAACCCCATATCTTTAAAAGAAATGTTATTAAACAATCTCACATGCAGTCAAGGTCATAACACAATACTTAATCTCCGTAGAAGATATATAATTTTTTTGGTTTTTCTCAACTATAAGATTAATGAATATAAAAAAAACATAGAAACTAGGAGTGGATTTTTTTTATCACAGTGACCGATATTCCAATTAGCATAACTACAGAAATGATATCTGTGAGATTAAAGAAATGATATCTTTTTTGTTCAATATCATAACCTAGAAAAATACATAGTTTTTTTAGATGACAACTTCTTCTATTTGGAACGAGGATGAAAGATAAAATACTTACATTCAGACACTATTAAATAGTAATAATTTGGTACATGTTTTTTGAAACAAAGACATCCATGAATTCTTTGCAATAGGAATACGATTAATCATATATACACCAGTCAGAAGTCCTTCTACCTAAAAAGTAATAGGAACTTCACAAGATAAAAATAAGGAACGAGCAGTCTCAATAAGGTGACGTTATTTCCTTTCTGCAACACCATTCTGCTGAGGGATATCGATACAAGATGGTCGGTGTATTGTACCATCGGATGCAAATAGCTGATAGAAATTATTGGGAGTATATTAGAATGAATCTCATACATTAGAATGGATAATATCCAAAAGAGCAACAAAACAAGTGATACTTCTATTAAAAGGTAAAGCATAATATTTTTTTAGTTTACAACCACTACAATAAGATATATTACAAGTGTTCAAATGACTCAAAAAACTTAATAAGATTAATAATTCTAAACGTGGCGCATATACATGTCTTAAACGGGAATGCCAAAAATAAAATTCAGAAGAGAAACAACTCAAACAAAACAAAGACATATCAACACAAGAGACAATAATATTAGTCATTTTGATTTCTTCAAAAACATAGAGTCCCCCCATTCATTCTACGCATATCCTAATCACTCTCTTAGTACGTTGAACTTATATAATACAAGCGAATAAGAAAAAATGTCAAATGACCATATTTACACAATTGACTAACAAAAAAAGATTCACAACAAGATTACGAATAAAGTAAACATCTTTGATTGATGTAGTAGGGGGTTACATTAGAGCCAGTACGTCTACACATATTTATTTAGCACCGACATACAAAACAAATATCATTGAAATAGAATACAACAAAACAAAATTTGTGCATGCCCCAATCGAACCTGAGTCGATACTTGATACTCAAACTTAAATGTAGTACTGTCCATGAATATGATGTGCAATTCATTATAAATTTTGGCCCCCACTATGATGATAATACTCACTCTCACAAACCCAAATCGAACCCGAGTCTCAATTTTCTTATCCATGAATTTCAGAGTCCATGAAACATTTATAATGTAGCCCAGGCCTTTCGATCTCCAAAGCTCTTGGGAAAGATAAAAAATCTTAGCTTATACTGCGAGTTGTTTGCAAAAAGTTCCATTGGCTCATGTTTTTTCATAACCATAAGGAATCCACTAGAATACCACCGAGTTTTTTCTAACCATATCGTAACATGTTCCTCAGTGCAAAAGTTGAATAAAATACACAGTTTCGTTTTGCCATATAATATTCAAGGAGAAACCACCCCACATGCTTTTAGTATTTCCCTTAACTTGATTAACATATGTTTTTTACACAAGAAAATAACTGGAAAACACTTGCATAAATTTTTTCAAAATTGTCATTGATACTGAAAAAACAAGAGCCTCATGGCAAATAACGTTTTGTCAGACATGACAATGAGATGTAAAATATAGCTAATATAACTAGGTTATTAGGTAAATATGAAGTGTATCTTGAGAAAGTGAAGTAGGATTTTGGCCTAGCAAACGTTGGCCTTTGGCCTAATCCCTAAAATAGCCAATCATATTTTTGTATGCAGCTAAATGGATGTTGAGATGAATCACCCAAGATAGATAGGTTTTTAGTATTATTCAACCGTGCGAAAACAAGCAACTGGCCTAAAACTTGTTCTAGTTCAAAGGATAACAAAAACAACAACATAGGTAGGTTCTCACCTATACTAGACCCATCGGTATTGGAGCTAAAAACAAGCCTACAACAAAACAAAATTTGTCTAGAAAATTAATTGAGAAAAGATTTGCTACCATAGACTCCTTAAACACTAGACGGCGAGCTACTTTATCGTTCATATTTCTTAGCGCTTCCATAACCGATTTTTTTTTACCATGCACAAGCTTCAACACGTTAAACAGAGATGACGTTATTCCTCCATCATGCCTCCAGCCGTAAATAGACTAAGGATGAACTTTAAGCTCTCATCCTCAGTTACCGACCTCTTATCAATATCTTTAATCACCGTCCCGACATTGAAACCCTTGTTTAGGGGAAAACACCAGCCACAACCAGTTTAACAATCTTCAGTGATGAATCATTAGAAGCTTCCGTAATTAACATAAAAAAACATAATACAACAATCATACATATACAAGATGAACCCTTTAGGTGACTTTTATTTACACATAAAAACTTAAAAAATATAATACTTCAAACAAACCCATTGTTTTCTAAACCTATTTGGGGATATATTTTGTGCCACCTACAATACTTTACAAATAATAAAAAGAAACCAAACTTCAATTTTTAAACCTGTCGGTTCGCAAGAGAAATAAATAATTTTTTTTGATAAAAAAACTAAAAATATTTTGATTTGAGGTTAAACCGAAAGAGCATTTAACCACCTTTTTCTATAGTATTATATGCCATAATATTATTTGTGTCACGTTTTTATGACAAAAAGACAAATATGAACAAAAACACGAAATAAATAAATAAAAAATTATATAAAAATTATGGTTGTGCGTATTGAACGCATTTGTAGGTGAGATGAATAAAAAATATGTTATATACTTTTTTTTATCTTAAATGAAATATGTTAGACATCTTTACTCTTAAGGATGAGTTCAATTGGGTTGCTTTATGCTTATATCTGCTCTATTTGCTGTTCAAAACTTCAACGGCTTTGTTATGTGCAACCTATCTTTGCTATGATGGCATTATATCATTTTTTTTCAGATAAATAAGCAGATCCAAGCAGTTAACGAGGTTTACAAGCTTCACAATCTTCCTGAATTTTACAAGGTCCGTTGGATTGCTATAGTAATTTGTAGCTCGTTTGGAAGTGATAGTTCTTGTTCTGAAATAGAAGTCATAAATCATCAACTCTAAACCTAGTCAATTTTCAAGTCAATTTCTCTACAAAACCCGCAAACTTATGCACGGATCTTTCAAGCAACCTAGTCAATTTTGGTGCAACATCTGACAAAACCGATGTAACCACAATCGCGTAAGTCTTCACACTGTCAGGTGCTATACTTGTCAAGTATATTAATCGTAGAAAACGAGACTGTAAACCCAATCGAGTTAAAAGGCACAAAATGGTGAACATAATTCCATTATTTGTTCCCCATTATAGACCACCCGGCTTGGTGTACCGAACTGTCCTGCCAAGTCACACTTGGTGGATTATCCGGCAATATTACTATCGCCACTAACGAAGCGACTACAAGTAAAGCGGTATGAGCTTCATTCGGAGAATATCTTTTTTTTTTTTAATGTTTTGGCTAACCCATGTCCCAAAATATTATAACCATCTCTAAAAAAGCATCTTTTCAATTTTTCTCTTTTTATTATTTTATCTTCTTGATATTCTTTTTACTTTTGTTTTTGTTTTGGTAGAACTTAACAGGTGGAATGTGTATGGTTCCACGAACATACAATTTTGATCATTCATAAAAAACATCAATATTTAACCAATTTTTTTTATAATTTTTTATGAATTAAAATTTCAAGTTGGTGATAAAATTAATATTCCATACTAAAAGAACCTAATTTGTTAAGAATTAAAATTAAAATTTAAAACAACCTTATTGATGAAATTAATATTCCATTCGTCATACTAAAATTCATTAACAAAACATTTTAATAGATTTTTTCAAGTTGTTAAGAATTTTTTTCCAGCCTCCCCGATGATGTGAAACGCTAAAATTCACCTCCTTAGAGACCTGCAAAACAATTCTAAAAAACGTGATATTAAATATAATTTATCATAATCCATTTAATTTACTTATTAATTAATTGTAAAATACTATAATTAATTAATATATTTATTTAGTGGGTTAAATAATTTAATTAAAATAGTTTTAATATCATCTTTTATTTTATATAATAAATACTTTTATTATGAGTGAACATTTATGAGGATGAGTGAACATTTATTGTTAATAAGTACTTTTATTACTTTCTTTTTTTAGAATTATGTATTTCGCGCTAGATACGGTTACGATTTTGTCTTGTAATAATATTAGGGTCAGGAAATTCCTGGAACTATTAGTGGCGCCGTCAGTGAGAAACTGAAGTGATATCCGGTGACATGTTCTCTTAAGTCACGAAATTAAAAAGAGATGAACACAGCTCCCGTAGAGGGAAGAATTGTTGGGTTGGAAGACGATATAATTATCTCTTATTCCGAGGACCGTCAGTTTGAAGAACAACAGGTTGAAGAGAAACATCACGATAATGATCAATATGGACAGGGGCGAGGTAAACGGTCGACCCTTATTATGACTAGGCAAAAATTGTTGGACGATATAACGAAGCTCCATGCTGAGAATGAAGCAGTCTTAGTTGACAAGAAAAACAAGTCGAGAATTCAAAGAGAGCGATCACCCGACAACGATAGAAAAGAAACTCACAGTCAAGGTCAAGAAGAAGAAAGACCGTGAGCAAAATCGTACCAGGTTGCGACAACGAAATAATGAGTCGCTAAGGAAGGATAAGAAGATTGAGCGCGGATATACACGAGAGTTTAGAGATTCCTCCATTTATGACTCAGATGAGTCATCTCCGGACTGAGAATACCGACGCCATAAGAAGGAGAGTAGAGTTTTAAGGAAACAAGAAATCCGAAGAAGCATGTCTCTTCTTCGAGAGTCTTGAAACCAAAGGGGAACAACATCGATAAAAGAAATCATGCTTTCGTGGATAAAGACAGGACGATCATGGACAACATGAGAGAGAAAACCACCGTGCCCCACGTCAAATTCCCGACGGACAGTCAAACCCATAGGTATATGATTATCAGTCAGTTCGCTAACCCACAAGACGAAGGATTATGCCACTTTTGTAGAAGGTCTTGGAAGTGGAAATGATAAGATCAGGCATAACTGGAGGTCATCCCTGCTTTCTGATGAAACCCTTTTGGGGCATCTGCCCAAGAGATTCGATATTTCTCGTCTGCAAAAATACGATGTAATAAAGGACCCAAACATCCATTTGAAGTTGTTCAAAAACTTCTTGTTAAACTTTGATAATGAGGACAAACTACTTTGTTGTGCATTATTGCAAACTTTCAAAGTCCACGCCTCAAAATAGTATACTCAATTGCCACAATGTTGCATAAAAAAGTTTGATATTTTTAGGTAATGTTCAGACAACAGTTCGTGTGAAGAATTGTTTTTTGGGCAAATGAAGATACGATTGTCAATTATAGACATAAGGTCGGAGAAAGTTTGAGGGACTAGAACCGACGCTTTGTGGACGTCAAAACTGATTTGAATTATTGTGAAGAGAATGTTCCACAGAGCGTCGAGGTAAAATAGATCATGTCAGTACCGAAGCAGGAAACTACGATGGTATTTCTGAGATCACTGATTTATTTGATGTAGCCACAAAATACTTAGACCCCGATGAGGATCGAAACGTAATCAATGTTATGGAAGAAATAAGCCTCGATATCAGAGGAAAGGTTAATGACATGTGTAGATGTTTTGAATCGTTAACTATCTTTAGAGGTGATTCTATGTCAGGAATAACCAATTTCTCCCGAAACAGAAACATCGTGAGTTTAGCTACCTAGTTAGAAGTGGGAGCATCGCCACACCTGTACATGAATCATTTCCCTATACTATGTTTCAATGAAGAAGATATGAGAGACATCGCCGGCCCATATAAATACGTAGTGGTAGTTATGGTCGCGATCGCTGGTGATGAGGTACGAAGAGTGCTGATTGATACAGGGAGCTCAACAAACATTATTTTCATGAAAACATACGCAAAGTTTAAGATACCTCATGTCATTCTCCATTCAGAAATGACCATATTGGGTGTTACAAGGGCTAGGACCGAAGTGGTTGAAGAGTTTAAAAAAGTAGTAGAGTTGGATCAGGGACTTTTCACGAAAGAGGTAACGATACTTTTTATTATTGTGGATGCGTCGACCACATACGATGCCATCTCCGGGAGATCATGGTTGTTTAGATTGCATGCAGTCGCATCAACGGTCCACCAATATCTAAAGTATGTGATCAGTAATAACGTAAAAAACCTTGCGAAGTAACCATAAAATGGCTAAGGAACACTATCGAGCAGATCTAACATAAAAAACGACATGGAAATGGAACAAATGAAAGATTAGCAGTTAACGGGTCAAATTTAGGGTCAGATTTTGTAGACGAATCTAAGGAGACCCCCGAATTCTTTTTTACGACAAGAACTGCGAGATTTATGAGTTTCCCAGGGGAAAGTCTTGAAGATTAGTAAACATTATCGTTTGGGGTTTGGAAAAAGTTTAGTTTTTTCCTTAGGATAAGATTGCATTTATTTGCATCATGTTCGGAGGATGTAACAAGGGTCCCCAATAGAATAATATGTCATAGCCTGGCCATACGACGAAATGTCCGACCGATAATTCAAAAATGACGATCATTTTCTCAAGAGAAATGAGAGGCTATTATTGCCGAGGTGGATAGATTGACAAAGGTAGGGCACATTTGTGAATCTCAAAACCCGTTATGGACGGCCAATCCCGTCATTGTCAAAAAGAATATCAGGAAGTGGAGAATGTATGTGGACATCACCGACCTCAACAGGTCATGCACTAAAGACTCTTTCCCAATAACAATAATTAATCAACTAGTGGATTCGACATCGGGGAACAAGCTACTATATTTCATGGACGCTTATGCGGGATACAACCAAATAAGATTAGACACGAAATATCAGGACAACACGTCGTTTATAACTGGGAGAGGTATGCATTGCTTTAAAGTTATAATGTTCGGCCTAAAGAATGCATGGCTACCTATCAGAGGTTAATGAATAAGGCGTTTGGTGGTCAGATCGGGTGAAACGTCAAAGTGTATATGAACGATATGCTCGTCAAGAGTGCAAAAGATGAAAACCATTTTTCCGACCTTGAGAAATTATTTGATAGTCTGAAAAGAATAAATCTCAAGCTAAACCAAAAAATACTGTTTGTTTGGGGTTCGGTTTGGGAAATTATTGAGATACATGATCAATGAAAGATGGATAGAGGTAGATCCGATACAACTGAATGATCTGAGTACCATGTGCCCCCCAAGAGATATCAAAGAGGTTCAGATTTTGATGGGGCATTTGGCGGCTTTGAACAGGTTTATATCTCGATCCTCTAAAAAATGTGCACCCCCTTTTCAGGTTTTAAGACTAGCCAATGAGTTCAATTAGACCCCCGTGTGTACCGAAACTTTCCTTGGCTTAAAAGAATATTTATATTTCCCTGCTTTATTAACCAAGCCTTTGCCAGGGGTAAGTCTGTTTGGAAATTCTGTAAGGCCTCATTGGCACTTTTGGATTTCTTTGAAATGATGTCGGTTTTCTTGAGATTTTGAATCGTGACAGTTTGGGTCGTCCCTTCTCATTTTTTAATCGAAACACTCCCTTTGGAAACGACCAATTCCTTAGGGGTGGGAGTATGAATGATATGGCTAGAGATTGGTTTAGGATGGTCATTATTTCGAATTGACCCGTCTTTGCGTTGAGCGATGACAATAACGGTAACATCCTTAAGTTTCTTTTCTATTATTGTAATGAGTCACACATTGCTACACCTGTGACGGTGGAAGCGGTGTTATGGCAGTTTAAAAACCAACAATAGTCGAAGTGAGGCGGACCATGCCAAGATCGTTAGACAACGATGAGGCACTTAAATCTCTCATAGCTAAAAATTGAGAATTGAGATGTTTGGCGTGTAAAGTTTTTGGATTTGAGCAAGAGGGTCAGCCGAGACAGGAAGGTTGACCATAATGAGAGGAAGATTTCGAGCCTATCTGAGGAGTTGAGGCAAAAGCGGAAGGAGGCGGATGCGAGGAAGGTTTGGGTTTTTCAGAAGAGCGATGTTGGTCGGGGTTGAAAGAATCGTATAAAGTTGTGTGAGAAGAGAACTTCAAGGAGTTATCGATTCGACCGAAAATAGTTTTTTTGTTGGTTTGGGTTTTGCTTCGTGTGAGCTTTTTCATAAACGAAGACGACAATATACTTTATCTCTCTAGAAAGACCGAAATAAAAAACTTATAAACAATCTGAAGACAAATAATAAAGTCGTGAGAGGTATTTATAGAGAAACCTCCACCTCAACAAGTAATTTTATGGAGAATCGAAATCGATTGGAAGCTCGGGAAGCCCAAGATTCATTTTTTAAAAGTATGAGTTGACATTCCCCAAATGATTGGAAGACACACGTCATGGTCTGACACCCTTGCTTGGATAGGAAACTAACACCATCATTTGAACCTCAAGTAGTTCAAGAGACGTTTTTTCTAAGAATCACAAGAAACAACACGTCTAGTAGAATGAAGACACGTGCAAGATCGTGATACGATCTCTTTGACAGCAAGGCAAATGGGACTTGTACAATTAAGCAAGGTAAGAAGGTCCAACGAGAACATGCCCAAAATAATAGTCTCGGTACCTCTAAAAAGATAGATCATTCTAGGAAATATGAAACTCAAGGTCGGGCATGTGGTTCAAAATGTGCCAATGAATGGCGTCCGAGATAATCGATCCTTGGTCATCGACTTGATAGCATCATAAAAACTCACCTTAAGATGTTGGATAACTAGACACCATGATATACCGACCCCGGTTATTTGGACATCGGAGCAGTG
Organism: Limnanthes douglasii subsp. nivea; assembly: GCA_036936605.1. NCBI lineage: Eukaryota > Viridiplantae > Streptophyta > Magnoliopsida > Brassicales > Limnanthaceae > Limnanthes > Limnanthes douglasii. Next base: position 272,613,501 of record JAUPFV010000001.1, on the reverse strand, counting down.
GTGACTCGACCCTAGCACAAACGGTATATTCCTCGCACGTTCTCTCTCCCAAGGACCAGGGGCTACTGATAAGGACATAAATTGTCGGGACCAAATCGGGTCAGAAGAGCACAAGGGTGTTATGATGTTGTAATAATAGTTTGTTATAAGAATAATAGATTAAGAAAGAGAAATGATCTATCTTGTAAATAATAATTATATGAGTATAATTTAGGTAAAGTACGGTAGAAAGAGGATAAAGTGGGTCACCCATGTAGGTAAGAGAACTTGTAAGATAATAATAAATTTACTTATGTGGTGAATTAATAATATTATTCTACAATAATAATAAATTTATTTTATTCCAAATTTAATCCAAAAATTTGTCTAAAACAGATTGCATGATAACTCCCTGTCGGGCTAAATCCCCCGCATCTTCGGACACGAAGACCAGTCCTGGCAATGAAAATTTTTTGGCGAGGCACAATTCCAGCCATGCCAGGGACAAATTTATGTCGGGTGAATCTGTACAGCCCGACGGGGGATGTTTTAGACGTGCAAAAAATAATGTCCCTCGTCGGGGTAAATGGTCATCCTCGCCCGAGTAGATAGTCATCCCCGACGGGAATATGAACACTTGCAACTAGAAATTTGAAAAAATCAACTCTTCTTCGAACAATCAAACCAAAAATCCACATTCGAATCAAAATTGAACCAAACCACAACAATATATTATTGAAAACACCAATACAACCTTATATTTATCTATTTTAACACAAAAAATGCGTTTAATTTACCGAAATAAATTCAAAACCTATACAATAAAAAACTAATAAAAAAGTAGACCTTGGTCATGATGAAGAGAATAATAAGTAGATTTTGGTAAGTACCAGAAATAAAGTAGAGATAAAGTAAGAAGGAAGAAAGAAGAAGTTTTAAGTTTGGGTTGGTTTGGGGATGCTTAGTTATTTTAGTTTATAACTTAGTATTTTTTATAAGGTTATTTGGGATAAAAAAATCGAAATGCGTATAAAACTGTTTGAGACTACTTAAAATTGGGCATGGTTAACTCTTTTGGTCCACATTTTAGCCAAAGTCTTTTTAAAATTGATGAGTTCTTTTTCTGATTGGTTTGCGATGATGCAAGTGGATCCGTGTGCATGAGATGCGATGGTTATGTTATTTGAGGTGGAACTTCTTCATGAATAATTTTTAATCCTACCGCTTTCTTGGTCCAGGGAGGTTTTAATGAGGTGCTATGTACGTATTTAAAGCTATCAATAAAATTTATTTTTTGTCCAATGGTTGTTTACAAATACTTGTTTAAACTATTTTGGTAACTAGTAAAAAACTTATCATCTTTGAGGTTAACCAAGAGTAGAATATTTTGAAGTGTTGATTACACTTTTTGAAGAAGCAACCATATTCGAAGTGCTACGTTCTCTAAATGCAATATAATATTCGAAGTACTATGCTCTTTAAACGCACTAGTATTCGAAGTGCTATGTCTCTAAACGCACTATAATATTTGAAGTGATACGTTCTCTAAACGCACTATAATATTCGAAGTGTACGTTCATTAAACGCATTATAATATTCGAAGTTCTACGTTCTCTAAACACAAAAATATATTCGAGATGCTATGTATAATAAAATTTTACTTTGAATAAGTAATATCAATATTAGTGCGAAGTAAACATGACTTAAGGAAATAAAAAATAAACAAAGCCTTTCTACATTCAATTCGATTTGATGAGAACAAATTAATATCTTAGATGGCAAGTGAAAAGGCATATACTAAAAACAAAATATTACAACGATTGAATGACAAACACAAAAAAAAGATAGTAGAGTTACTCGTCTTTAGAGCTTTCTTCAGAATTTTCTTATGATTCTTCCTCTTCGGATGAAGAGCGTCGTTCGATGGGAATTTGCTCCCAAAAGCTGGAGCGGTTAACCTTAGGGTATGTAGCATGAACCTTGCAAAGAAGGGTGATGGTTTTTTTCTCTTCGTCATTTTAATAGCTGCTAGCATGTCCTTCGCACATTCATTCTGAGTAGTGGTGACAACAAGTTGCTTTTTTTAATCGATTTGGGATTTGAGAGCAGTTATGTCATCTATTAATTTTTTCTTATCTGCCTCACTTTTGTTAAGAGAAACTTGAAGATAATCTAATTTACGCGTCTCTACAGCTAACTTTTTAGAATGCTTGGTCTGGACTTGATTTATTTCATTCTGATGAGAAATATTGAGATCATTTTCTTTTCGATACACTTCTGTGAGGTTGTTCTTGAGATGGATGAGTCCGTTGAGAAATTCAGATCTGGATATTTGAAATCCATGAAATTTCTCTTTCACGAGGCCACCAAATATGTTTCTCATAGTTTTTTCAGCAGCAGCTTTCTTATGGCGCACCATCTCTTTTGACATGAATTTTAACTGACTTCGAAATGATTCGATTTCTTGCGTTAGTTTTTGTGCTGCAACATCGAGATCAGCAAAAGGTTGAAGAGCAGCTAAAATATCTTCAGATGGCTCTTCAAGAGGGATGACCATTGAGCTAGATCAAGGAATGAGAGCAAGGGAGATTGTACGAAAAGAAACTTCAAGAGATACTGTTTTGGAAGTAGCAGGTGCAGGTCTTTTACCAAGATAATGCAATTGATCTTGAATTTCCTGAACGATTGGATCTTCATCTCTAACGAGTTCTTGAGATTCATTGAAGTTGATAAAGCTTCCAAGATCAAAGTGGTCATCGCCTCGATTATTCTCTAGATCGGTTTCCCTTTGCTTAGTGCCAACATCTTCAACACTTGCCTCAGTTTCTTTTTGCTGACTTGGTTGATTCTCCACAACCATAATATCATCACCATCAGACAACATCTCTTTGACAGTTTCCACAGCTTTCTTTTTTCCCTTTCTTCTAATGAGTCGTTTTAGTTGTGCCTTTCTTTTTTAACGAGACAACTGTTTTCTTCTTTTTCGAAGAAGGTTCGCCTTCTACTACTTTTTCGATGGTGGGGGAGGTTACTTTCTAATTTTTTTATCTTCGAACTTTTTGGCATCAGATCTACTAAAGAGCTAGCATCAGCTGTGCTAGCTGCCTTTTTATTCTTTTTTTGCCTTATTCTTTTGGGGAAGGTGGCTATCCGATCTATTTCGAACCGGTAAAAATACTATGCAATCAGGATGTACTAAACTTTTGACAGCGTGTAAATGATAGGGTTGCTCCATCAGATTCTCAGGGGGAGAGCTCTAAACTTGATTGGCCACAGATGGCTGTTAAGAAAGTTGATAGGTTGGAAAGCTATGTGGAAAGTATTATTTCATTCGTTTTTAGCCCAGACAACAAGCTTGGTAAAGATATATTTTGCCTTAACACCGCAAACTTTGTATATAAAGCATAAAATTTGATAAGAAATAAGAATAACATCAGTTGAAAATATAACTCAAGGAAATGTAATCAAAAGAGTTACGATTACTCCTCCAGACGAAATTCAATTTAGATGGATTGGCTTCAAATATTTATTTACCATTTTCCCAAGCTCCCGACATGAAGACAAATTTTTGTTTCCAAAATTTGTCTGCCTTCAGCAAGTCATTGATGATCTTTAAACCATCATCCCGGATAAGATAATAAATTGGAAGCACTAGTCACTTTGACAGTTTGTTCAAGGAAATGACGTCCTCGATGCAGAGTGAAATTTGGGACAGACGAGAAGCCATGATCACATAAATGAAAGTGAACCATTGATTTGGTGTCACCTATGTTGGACATAGATCCAAAAGTTCGAAGTACTCAACTATCACAGGGTTCAGTGGAAAACGAAGACACCAGTTGATGATCTTTGGGTAAACCACTAATTCATCTTTTTTTGCAGTCCAAAGATGTTTCACCTTTTATGGAAAGACGCAGTATAATATTGTTTCCTATTCCTCTTTTCTTCTTTAGATAAACTGTTTGGTTCTCCTCGTAATACGTATACGGAATATTTTTTAAACCCAATATGTAATACGCTTTGAAAGGTATAAATTCTTACCAACTGATACACGCAACTCGTCGAATATTATGACATGAAGTTTATTTTTTCTCGTTTTATGAGCTTTTCCTTTTGAAGCAATTTTCACTACTTTACTTTCTGATTTCTTCGAAGCATCTTCTTCTGTTTCAACTTCATTATTTGACTGTATAGCTTCATAATCAACTTCTTCTCTAGACACCCCGTCCATCAGTTGAGGAGGTTTAATTGAGGGATTTTGTTGAGACGTAGTTGTTCTCTCAACAATCTCTCTCAGATAAAGAGAAGTGACATCGGCATCATGACCCATAGCTATGAAAGTCTTTCTTCTTGGAATTTGAGGAGGCTGAGTTTTTGGAAGATTGGTTGAAGAAGAAGTCTCTTCGGATCTCTTTGAAGAAGATTTGGTCACCTCACGGCTGATTCGAGGTGATGATTCAGTAAGAGAAGGCAATATTCAAGGTGTTTTTGGTGCTCAAGTTCTTGATGACTGACTTTCTTCTCGAAGAGAAGAAGGTGAAAAGGCATGGGTTTTGTTAGGATCGAGATTACCGTAATGTATTGTCTTTGTAGAAAAACTAAGAGCAGCGCTGGTTATTAGTCCAGCCGCTCTATATTCATATGTTATTTCACTAATACACAAGTAGTTGTAAGATCCGAAGACTTTGTTGTCTGATTTTGGAGATTTGGGTTTTTTTGAAATTACGATTTTGGATCTTCAAGTCTTTGGATGCTTTCTCATAAACCGGTTGAAGATCGAACGAAAAATTTGAATTTTTTGGTAAAGATAGTCAACGGATTGAAGAATTTGTTGAAGGTAACTAAGAAATTTTGAGTTTATGTAATTTCTTTCTCAAGAAATTTTGTTTGTGAATCAAACAATGGTTCACATAGGTATTTATAGGAAGAGAAAAGAAGTATCAAGAAGTGAAAGAGGGGGAAAGTGTTTGGATAGAAGTTGAAGCGGTTGCGTAGATAATAATCTAACATCTGTCATGCTATGGGTCTAGTGGCAGACCTAGTGCCAAGGGTATCATCATTTTCTAAGAGATATACTTGGCATCTAGAGTGTCACCATATATTTGACTTCAACTTTGATATACGGAAATGGGTTCCTGTTAAATAATTCGATGCATTTAACTTGAATTATGATATAACCGCACATTTGAAACAAGTTAGATTGTGGATAAGGGGATTTCCTTCACCTCCAAAGATTTTCGAGGCTAATTAGTTCTCATTCATTTACTTACACGAGAACTAAGGGGGCTATTGATAAGAAAATAAAACTTTCAAGGACTGAAATGTAAAGAATAAAACTTGTTATGACATATTGTATAATTAGAGGAAAAAATTTGAACTTTATATACTAGTGAGGGACAAGCATGTAATTAACTCCTTTTTTATAACTATTTCAGTTTAACTAAGTCTTTGCACCTATATATAAAGGCCAAGGCTGATCTAATAAAGAGTATGACCTTTTAAGATGAATCACTCTTACGACTTGACTTCTCTCTCGAACACCTATTTATCTCTCTACATTGTTACTTCTCTTTACTTTGCTTAGTCAATCTAAATATCAAACTCACCAAGAGAAACATATAGATCCCGACATGATTCAAAACTAGTCATCCAAACTTCCAATGGCGGTATCAAGCACATCATAATCAAATCTTTTAAAATTTTACACCAATCTACAAACAATGATAACACAAATCGCTCAATCGAAAAGTGGTACAGACTATAATACTAACAAACATACCATTCATGAACAATTTCAGTGACAAAGATGATGACCTGCAAGAGGAGGAATCTCAATTGGTTCTAGAAATAATAAGTCTCTGCTGTGAAAATTAAACTACCACAAAATGGGTAAATACTATAAAAATGAGATCTAAAGCATCATGTTCAATAGTTCAATAACGAGATGATATAATACTAGGTTGATGATAAGATGAAGTGCAAGATGTTGTCCATGATGTTAAAAAGCTCCATGCAATGATTTAATCATCTCCCAAAATGTTGCATTAAGAGTTACAAGACGCTCCACGCGTTTTTGAGAGCCATTTTGTAGGCTCTAAAGTCATAAAAGAAGATGTGAGCTACATTATACAATACAAGTAGAGACCTAACGAAAGTCTTAAAGAGTACTCACAAGTTTGTGACCAAAAGTGAGTTACAAGATTGTCACAACTTGGTGGTTGTAGCTACGCATATGCAATAATTTCTAGAATGTACTCCTATAGATCACATAATGAAAAAGAAGGCCCTAAATATCGGTGACCTACTAGCTCCAGTAGAGCGATACATCAAGGTGGACGAGATTCATATGGACAAAAGAGAGAGAGAGAGAGAGATATTTTAACTCTAACAACATCTGCACCAAACCTTTTGACTATCAATAATAACACATTCACATAAGTTAATTACATATTTAATGGTGCAACTACCTCACATAGACCGATAAATAATCAAAGTTAAGACTAAAAAGGAAAATCCAAAAAAAAACAACAACATTAGCCAAATGACTCACTACCCTCCAAGAAGGACATTCATAGAGCTAACCAAAAGTTTGACATCGATCTGTGAGAATACAAAGATAGTTGGATGGAGAACGAGAACACCAAGACAAAAAAATATTGCAACTTTCATAGTGATATATGTCATCTTACTAAAGACTGTTGGGATTTACAAGATCAAGTCTAAAGTTTAGTAGATAAAAGAAAAATCAGTGAATTTGTTAACAATAAAGAAAAAGATGAACCTCATAAAGGTTCATCAGAAGAAAATGTAGCTTCAGGACCAGCCGAATAACATAGAACATTAGACACCAATACGATCAAGTTTATGAAAGATGAAGAATACTTAGATCCTAACCCAAACATACAAATAATATAAGTAATTGTTAGAGGAAACATATACTCCAAAGTCTCCAAAAATAATAATAAAAAGATATGTACACAAGATAGAGGTACAATTTCAAGACAAAAGTCCCTACATTTGTACCATAATCCATATCACATGCTAGCATTCATGGATAATGATCGAAACAAGTTGCATCACAACACAATGATGTCGTATTAATAATAAATGAGTTTTCCGGAGTGGAAATAAAAAATGTTATGATAAAAACCAATAGTTCGGAAAATATATTATATATATGTACATATGAAACAAGGAGAGAAGTGCCAATACTAACCCTAACTTAAACAATTTTAACTAGCCACACAAGGGCAAATGAAAATGTGTCAGGAGAGTTAACACTAAACGTTATCTTGGGCAAACAAGAGTACATAAATAAATTATACTATTATTCATAATGGCATATACATATTTAGTGTAAAACAACAAATACAAACCTTAGTATCTACGGTCCACCGATGCTTAAAGTACCTAATCAATAAAATTGTGGTTATCATGATAGGAAATCAGAAAACTTTTAGGGAATTATATGCACCATCCGTGAAACTCAAAGTCTAGCAATTAGAAGAAGAATGGGTCATTTTGGAAGGTATGAATGATCCTAGAAAAGGCCCCCGCCTGGTGCATCCCAGGGTAGATGTAAAAGATATACATATGGAAGAAGGAAGTACCTTGAATATTGGTCGAGATATCACAACCAATCTCAAGTATAAATTGTTAAATTTTTGTAAATTAATTTGGATAGGTTTGCATGAAATACACATGATGTGAATAGAGTCCTAACATAAGTAACTTTCCTTCTTTTAATCACGCATGAAACATTTTATCACAATGGAATTCGAGTCTTAATAAATGATCTAAAGTTTCTATAAATTCCAAGAAGAAAAAGCATTCGCTTCATAAGATAAGCCTACATAAACGAGTATGATTATCCATAAAAACATACATAATAGACCAAACCATAAATTTTGGAAACATTAGATGAATCTCATACATTAGAAAGTATAAATCCAAAAGAGCAACAAAACAAGTGATACTTTTATTAAAAGGTAAAGCATAATTGTTTCTAGTTTACAACCACTACAATAAAAGATATTACAAGTGTTTAAATGATCCAAAAAACTTGAAAAGACTAATAATTGTAAACGTGACACATATACACGTCTTAAACGGAATGCCATAAATAAAATTCTTAAGAGAAACGACTCAAACAAAACAAAGATAAATCAACACTAGCGACAATAATATTAGTCATTTTGATTATTATCCAAAACATAGAGTCCCCCCATTTATTCTACGCATATTCTAATCACTCACTTAGTACGTTGGTCTTATACAACACAAACAAATAAGAAAATAATGTCCAATGACCATATATACACACAATTAACTAACCAAAACAAGATTCACAACAAGATTAAGAACAAAGTAAACATCATTGATCGATATAGTAGGGGTAACAAGATCACAACAAGATTAAGAATGAAGTAAACATCTCGGTTGGCAAGATGAGTAAATAAAAAGAGTATTTGATAAAGACACTAAAGATACTTTGATTTGAGGTTAAGCCGAATGAACACTTAACCAACTCCACCCATAATATTAGATTTCATAATATTATTTGTGTTAACAAGTCTCTTAAAACAAAAGACAGAAGAATAAACAAAAACATAGAAAATGATAAATTTTCTTTCTATAAAAATTATGGCTATTACGAGGTTTAAAAATGAAGTTGTTTTGGGCAAATTATACATATTTTTGTTGGTCAGATAAATAAAAAATGTGTTATATTTTTTTCATGTGATGTCATATTTTATTTATTTTTATATTTTTTAACACATGATCCATTATATACATACATTTATCAAATATCTACTTGTGGATAAAAACAATGAATTAAATACTAAAACATGTTAATTGCTCTTATTTATATTAAAATGATATTGTTTATTTTGAGATAAAGTCGATACAATTTTGCTTTTGGTACACTTTAACAAGAGTTTCTACTTATTGAGATATGTTTATACGTATACATCACCAAACCTTTTTTATAATCAAAAGATGCGTGATATAAAATAAATTGTCTTATTGAAATCGATACCTTCATTGTGAATGAAACATTTAATCACAAGCCTATCATGATGATACTACCGGTTAAAACCAATGGTTTTCACCTATGCACCATTGATTTTGGGATGCGAGCCCATGATGCAGAGGATAGAATGGCAAAGCTTGATCCAAAACCCTAAGAAAGACAACAAATTGGGTAATCACATTGTTTGTTTCATGTGTTGTCAGATAATTCTCCAAAAATCTCACGACCAAATAGCAGATTGCTTGATGAAACCCTTAACACATATTTTTAGATTTGGATTTTATAAAATAATTTATTAGGAATATTTTTAATATTTTTTATACGTAATAATAATTATTAAGAGAATAAAAAAAGGTTAGTTGAATATGTGGTATCTTATAAATGAATTATTATAATTTTGGTATAAACAAATTGAATATTTCAAAATAGATTGAGTTAAAGACTATTTATTACCATATTAAATAAAATTATATTTTACTAAATTAAATAGTTATAAATAATGGTTATAAATGACTAAAAGTAAATGAGATAATAAATTTAGACCCTTAAAAAGATAATATATTCACATATCAAAAATCACAAATAACCCTTTTCTCTTTTTTTTAATCAAATAGATCTAGTTATGTCTGTCTTACAAAACAAAACTATGATATTTTTAGTTTTTTTTGGAGCTTTCTAGTTTTTTTATTAATGAGAAGTGTTTAAGTAGATTGTGAGTATTTTACCTATTATTTAGAAAATTGGGTATTGAATAAGAGTTAATTTAGAAAAAATGGAATATTAGATAAAGTTGAGGTACCTCGTTGTAAGATTAAAAATGTGCTGGAGAAAATAGATTCACCCTTCATGTAAACCAATTCAATTTGTGGTACTTTTTAATAGAGGTTTTTATATATAAGGTGAAGCTATTTTCTCCATCATATTTTTTATTTCCTCCATATTTCAAAATAAAAAAAGAGTTATCACTTGCTTTTACTATCTTGTCCTCATTGTACCTTTTAATTTATAATTTGATGCCATCAACCATTATAAAACCCTTATATCAACAAACACATGATTTAACCCAATTAAATCCAACATAAATGATTTAGCTTCTAAAATTAAACCCTAAAAACAAAAACAAAATCAAATTTTACTATAATGAGCATTGGTTAAATGGCTTCTTAGGTATTATTTAAAAAATTAAATATCGAATAAAAAAGATTTAAAAAATTAAATATCGAATAAAAAATATTTTAAAAAAAATATTAGGTAATCATTAATGAAAGTTGAGGTACTAAATAACAAGAAATTTAATAATATTTTTTTTAATATTTAAAATACACATGCTTATTTGACATTTTTTACTAATTTTTAATATATGTACCCATCTATCAAATATGTATCTCTAGATAGGATAACCATTAAAATATTAGAAAATGTTAATTTTTATTATTTTATATAAGTATGATATTGTTTAGTTAGAGGAAGAAAGTATTTTTTTATTTTTGGTACATTTTTAAAAAATTAATAGTAATTGAGATATATTTATATTTATATAAAAAGTTTATATAAAAAAATATGTGATATTACAAAACATATCCAAAACCATAAAATTATTTTGGATATTATAAAATAAATTTTTACCATTAATAATTCTATTTAAAATGAGTATTTTTAGTATATATTAATATCTCTATATTATAAATTATAAAGTAATAATAATTATTAAAAGAATAAAATTGATTAATTGAATATATGGTGGCACAAATGTTTAAATTTGGTATAAAAAAATTAATTACTTGAAATAGTCGGAGTTGAGAAAGAGTTATTACGAAATTAATGATTTTATTATCCAAAGATTTCATCTGTTCCAATACCAAACCGGAATTAAATAATCATAAATAATGGTTAGACATAAATAAAAATAAAAAAAATAATTAACAACAAATTGAGATTGCTAAAAGATATAATTATTATTATTGATGATATGAAAAGGAAAATGGAATTATGATTAACAAAATTGACTGCATCTTTCAAAAGTAAAAAAACACTCCCCTTCATCGTTTCCGCAACAATACCATCCAGGACCATACCGATTAAAAACAGACGATGGAACACAGGTCGAGGGAAGACCTGTAATTTAACCACGGATATTTGATGAAGATAAAAGCATCATGGATAACTATTAATAAAAACTCAATATCAACTATTTTCGCATCAGGATCTTAGCTAGTCTAACGCATGTGATATCTTTATAGAATGTTAAATTTGAAAATGAGTCCTTACATTGATAAGCGTGAAAGGAGATTCAGTAGCCAAACCAAAGCGAACTTGACGAGGGTGGACTTGATATCCATGGTGAGACTGTGTTGGCAGAAATGTAATGTAACTACTATACTACACTCATCTCCTTTTATAGTATATATATTGTGCTACTCTCGGATATAACTTTATCTTTTCTTATTCATTATTATTTATTGTTGACCAATAACCACAATAAGATATATATTTGTTTGACTACTTTTAATAACTTTTATTGCCAATAGGGACCTATTTTTAGTTAATTAGGATTTTTTTTTTAAGTATTTTATTGTGTTTTAGTTATAAAATTCGGTTTTGTGCATGGAACTTTTTAGAAGTATTTTATAAATTAACAAAAATTGAATCCATCCTAATTATATTATATTGACTGTATTTGCAATTAAGTGTTTAAAATGGTCAAATTTATTTTTAATCCCTTAATTTTTTATTTTTATGTAATTATTAACTTAATTATAAATTATATTTATGTATTTTACCAATAAAAAATAAATATAAATTCTAAATTAACAAATAAATTTACAATAACATATATGTTTCATAATAAATAATAAATAAATATCGTTTTCATTTTTCAACAAATATTAATTATACATATTGTATTTTCGACCACTAAAATAATTAACTCAGTCCACAAGTTATTAGTTTTAAGGATCAAATTCATTCTATTTTATTTTTTTAAAGTCATTATTATATTTCTTAATATTAGCGAAAAAATCTTAAACGACACATGTTATTCTTTTAACTGAAAACTTATTGCGATAATAATATACCCTCTACGATTATAAGAAATTTTATAGTATCTAAAAAAACTCAAAACGAAATGGTTTCTTATAACAATGCACTTAAGCGGAAACATTAACTGTTTCAAAAATGTGTGACTGTTAATCAATAGGTTATTTTTAATAAAAAATACATTAATAAAATAAAATATTTTTACAAATACATGGGGCATACCCCGATGAATGACATTAACAGCTGAGGAAGACAATAATTGAAGAATTTAACCAGTACTTGGCCAAACAAGTACAAGCAAAACAAAAGTGCCAAGACCAAAATGATCGAACAAAGCTTGGCCAAACAAGTACAACAAAGCGAACAAGATACTAAGACTGAGATGATCAAATAGACTAGACAACAGTGAGGTATGAGTGAACGGACAACAATCCAAAAGGATAAGATGGTTGCTTCAAACAAACACAAAAATAAAAATTAAGTTGAGAAATTAAAAAGGATGGAGAGGCCAAACAACCTTGGTGCCAATGAATCTGAACCAGAGATTAGACAACACGCGGTAAGAAATCGCAGAGGTATGATCAGAGATGATCTAAAAATTCTACCATTCCTCTCACACCAGACGTGATAGACAACAACGCTAAAGCATGCACGCCAAAAATGTCTAGATCTAGATGGAGACCACTTGGACGACTCTTGGATCCAAGAGATCCAATTGTTATTGGGACTTAAAGAAAAACCAGCTTATAGCTTGTGAATCCCCAGGTACTCTAAGTGTAACTACAATCATACATAATATGATTGACAGTTTCTGAGGTAAAATTACATAAGACACTATTCAGTGGTGTGTTTAATCCTTAACTCAGAATCTTATCACGGGTGGAAATTTTTCCATGGATAGCAAGCCAAATGATGAAAGAATGGCGAGGAATGTTAAATATATGCCAAACAAGCACCACCCACCCGACGTGGATGGTGGGCATCCGAATGGCGTTGTAGGTATCGTTGATAGTGAACTTCGTAATTCCTCTCTTAACATTCCAGTAGTAGACGTCATTGTAGAGGATGTTAGGGTGAGGGAAGGGTATGATACGATGGTTAATGTTCTGGAATGTACGATATTTCCTAGCACCATCAGACCTTAAATGAGTGGGCCAATTCTAACGACCATCCTGAATGATATCGGAAACCCTCATGTTCCTCTCCAAACAAGAATATCGAATAATATTGTACCCGTAGTGGTTGAACAAATAGGTAGATAGCAACCACGAGTCAAACCAAAAGGAGGTTTTCTCCCCGTTACCAAATGCGATACTATACAAATTGTTAGCGAGATTCCTAAGATTCGATATTTTCCTCCAAGTCCAAGATGGAGAATAGTTAATCTTTAAAGACTATAATTTATTATCTTTGATCTTTTAAGAGTAAATCCAGTCACACCAAATTGAGTTATTGAGTTTACTAATGATGGACCACAAGTGTTTATGGACGACCACATGATTTCAGATTTTTAGGTCTAGAATCCCAAAGCCACCCTCAAACAAGGGCAAGGTGACTGTAGACCAAGCCACTTTTCCACATGTAATCTTCATGTTATGGCCAAACAAAAGAAAATGACGGAGAAGCTAGGTGAGTTCTTTAAGAACTCTAGCGGGGAAAATAAAGATCGAAGGCCAATAAACCTGCCCCGTGAAAAGCACATAACTAATTAGTTGAATCATCACCACAAAAGAGAGGTGTTTGGAAGTCCATGAGGCAATACATGTAGTTATTTTGTCAAACAGGGGTCGACATTCGTTATGAGAAAGTCAACCTGGGTGAAGAAGGACTCCAATATACTTAACTGGGAGAGACCCAACGTTGAATCTAAGGATACTGATCAGGTTCATTTAAAGAATGAGGTTAACCCCAGAGAAGAATATGTGGCTCTTCTGAGGGATTAATGTAAGGCATGTGAGAACAAAGAAATAATTTAGACCATATTTGATAAGGTTCAGGGAATTAATGTCACAACGACCGAAAATCATCAGGTCATCTACAAAGCAGAGATTGACAATCTTAAGCTTATGACATTTCCAGTGGAAATTAAAGTTCACATTAGTACTTTTCTCCTTGAGGATATTGGAGAGTACTTGCATGACCAAGAAAAATAAGAAGAGAGCTGAAGGGTAATCTTGTATGAGACCTTTTTTTCCATTGAAAAGCCCATGAGGGTCACATTTTATATTAATAGTATAAGATGGGGTGGTAATATATCGAATAATCAGTGTGATTATCTTTTTTGAGAAATTCATGGCCACAAAGATATCAAAGATAAAATGCCAACGGACATTGTCAAAAGCTTTCATCAGTTCGATTTTGAGAGCGAACCTCAAACCCTTATGATTAGTCTGGTAACCTTAATGAGTTCTTGGGAAATAAGAATATTGTTTGTAATATTACGGTCAAGCACAAAGTTGATTGATATTTATCAGTCAGATAAAGGATTGAGTCCTTGATCATATCGGCTAAGATCTTGGAAATAATCTTGTAAACCATATTGCAACATGTAATACGCTTGAAGTCTTTGGAAAACGAGGGGACATCCTTCTTATTGATAAGATAAATGATGGTGGCATTCCAAGAAGGCACAAGACGACCTGTATTAAAAAAACATCAAAATCCTATCACAAATGTCTTTGCCGATGAGGTTTCAAGAATTCTTGAAAAATACTGCATTGAAGCCACTAAGCCCCAAAGATTTATCACAATTAATACTAAATAAGTTATTTAAAATTTCTTCACAAGTGATAGGGCAGACCATCGAGGACCAGTTATGGGGTTTCACTTTAGTAAAAATTGGTGAGGATAAAAGTAGCCTGAGGGTAGGCTAGTAATTTTAAGTGGAGTTTTAAGGCGGCGTGAGGGTGTTTCACGGTGGTGTGTGTGTGTGTTTAAGGGTGTTTCAAAGTGCTTTTAATGTGGAGAGAGAATTGAGCAGCTTGGCAGCAGTCAATTTTTGTTACCCATAGTTAATGCTGGTGGTTGGGTATTTATAGTATGTAGTTTGGGCCCTTATGGGCTTCCGGGTCAAGTTTAATGGACCCGGGTCATGTTTAAAGACCCATGAGTTTTAAGCAGATGGGTAGGTAGCTTAGTCAGATAGTGTTTAGGTTTTTTAGTACTTTAGTCATAGTTCGTACTGCTTTTGACTTGCAGTATTCGAAGTCATCTACCCGGTTCAAAAGTCCTGTCCGAATTAAGCTCTTGGAGCCTGTCCGGTTTACGGAGAGATTTACTTTGGGATGCCCTTCCGGGGAGCACTCCGAATTCGGACTCATCAGGAGCCCCTTTTTTAGGTATTTGAACAAGTATCCTTGTCAAAGAACTGAAAAACAGTCTGATTCAGGAAGTGTTTTATCAATTCGGAGAGAGCTGAGAACAGAACCGGACAGACCAAACGTTACGAATTCCAAACGGTTCTTGTCAGAGTTAGTGGGACACGTGTCACTCTCTGGTTGGTCACTTTAGCCGTTTTTTCTCCTTGAGATTCGCACCACTTTCTCGAACAAGTAACCTCTTTAAATGATATTAATGACATCAGCGCCGTCTTTTAATCATTGCCCAACTTTTCGGATTCTCCTAGGAATCAAACCCTTTTTTTACATTTACTATAAATTCTTTTCACCTTTCACAGCCTCACTATCTCTTTCACTCTGCCATTTTACTCAAAGCTTTATCTCTCTAAAACTTCAAGATTTCCTTAGTTGTTTATGTTCACAGCAAGAACAGCACTGATCAAGGGCGGCTGGCTTAACCTCTCAGAATTAGAGAAAGCTCAAAGAGTTGAAAAAGAAAAAAGACTTGCAGCAGGGCTTCCAGCTTCGCCTGTCGAGAAACCAGCCCCTTCAATCGAAGAATCTGACAGAGGTTCATCCTCTTCTAAAGGTACAAAACCTAGAAAACTCTTTCAATCAACACTCTCCCCCATAGTATCCGGCTTTTCTGTTCAAGAGTCGATCCCTATTGTTGAACCGGGGGTCACTGCCACAAGTGTTAGGAAAAAATCCTCTTTCATTGCTATGGGGTCCGACTCCGACCATTCTCCAGATAAACTAATCATGAAAAGACCAAGTAGATTGGTTAAAGGGCTTTCTTCAAAAAATACTAGCGATTCAGGGTCCGGGGCAACTGTTAGGATTCTCCGGGAAAGGCCGGTCGGTCCGGGTGCTAGCAGCCCACTACCACCCAAAGAAACTTCAACCTCAGAAACTAAAACTGAGGTAAGAACTCAAAAACATACAGAAAGCCAACAGTCCGGTGGATTAGCTGTGCCAAGCTTCATCCCTCCCCGGGCTATTTCTACAGAAGCTCCCCCAACAATAATGGAGGAGAGGATGGAGGACTCCACTGAGGAGGTTAGGTTCGAGTCTGAGTCCTCCGGACAGGTTGAAACTGCTATCGTTGTTGCCAAGAAGGGCAAAGAAGACTTGTATCTGAGGCGTCCGGACCTGCCGGAGAGCCTTGAAGGGAGAGTAGGGCCCTGCTTTCACAAGGTGGAGTTCAAATATCTTTTATCTCTGTTAAAGACCAAGTATGCGTTCATCCATACTAGAGATCTGGGATGACTGCGCACTAAGTGGGGGATCCCTGAAAATGTAAAGATTCGAATTCCCATCGATCCAGAGACCCCGATGGACTGCAAAAGAAATGAGATAGTCTTCTTTACGGAGCTATTCAATTGGGGACTTAGGTTCCCACTGGACCCAGAAATAGTGCGCTATTTTCATTTGGTCAAACTATGTCCAACACAGCTAAGCCCCAACGGTTAGTACACCTTGATGTCATGTATCATGGCGTCTAGGCTATCCGGAATTCCTCTTCCTATGGAAGAGTTTGCAGCTGTGGCTAACTTGTGCAAACACCATCAGTTCCCCTTCTACCATTTCAACATGGGGAATGATCTTAAAGCTGTCGATGATCTCCTAGAGTCGGAGAGCAAATGGAGGAGCCAGTTCTTATTTGTCAGTGGCTCATGGGAGAATGGCAAGAAAATCAAAACCGGGGAGAATCCTAGCCTTCTTCGTAGTAGATGGAGAAACGATCGTAAGTTTTTATTCTAAGTTTCGGTTCGAACCTTTCTTTCCTTTAATTTTATACTAATTAGTTTTTCTTTTGTTTTGTCAGAGCTGCCAAAGAAGTTCGGGGACTATCTGAAGGCCGGACAGGTCACCTGTGGCAAGCTCAACGCTTGGGCCGCAGAGAACTGGGAGAACCGGTTTCATAAAGCCTTCACTCCTGGGAACCTAGCGAGATCTCACCTGTGGAACACCACAGGTCGGAGAGACTTAACCTGGGAGGAGTTCTCCACTCCACCTGATGAAGATGTTGTGCTGAGAAGGTCTCATGAACTGGATGGGACCCTCTTCCTTCCTGCCCGGGCAAAAGCCCCAAGTAAAATGAAGGGCAAGAAGAAGAAAGGCAGGAAAGCGGTAGAGGATACTGAGAAAGAGGCCCCAACAGACTCAGAGGTGCCAGCCCAGGCTCAAGTTGATGCAAACCTTCTACAAGTGGTAGAACAGGAGAGCGAGAAACAAGGAGTGAACCCCCCCAAAACCTTCAAGGGCTTCCAAACGGGCTCGTAAGCAAGCAAGTGACAGTGCTGACAGGGAAGTCAAAAAGAAAAAGACTTCCCAAGGAGAAGAGCTCGCTCTCCGGGATCCGGAGCCCACTTTCCCAACCGACCCGACGTTAGCCGAAGAGATCCCAGGGAATCTTAATGAAGGGATTCCAATGGAATTCCATACTGATGAGGTCGAAAGGGGAGAGATTAACATGGATGAAGTGGATGTCACCGGTCTTGGTGAACTAGGTGATTATTTCCTTGGCCTGTCCAGAGATGAATTCGCAAGGCCATATGTTCCCCCAAGTAGTTCCAACACAGTGAATTTCAATGGTAGGACTTTCATGGTTTCCAGTGAGAGGGATGTTATAGCCCATTCCCTCCTTAGCAACGTGCAGCCAGTACTCACTTTGGAGAGGCAAGTCCGAAATCAGGCAACCACCATCAATGACCTCAAATCTGAGAAGGAGAAGCTGTCCGAAGACCTCCGAGTTGCTGCCAATAAGGTTGATTTGCTCAAGGAGGCAAATGAACAGCTAAAGAAGAATCAAGATGAGAGTATTACAAAAGCTGCTTCCTTAGAAGAGACCGTGAAAGACCTCCGGGCTAAGCTGTCCGAACTGGAGAAGGACTTGACAGCCTCAAAAGGGGAGACTGCAGCAAAGGAGAAGATTGTCACCAATCCGACCACTGACAAAATTGCTTTAGAGAATGCAGTGAATCAAGCTGTTGAAGAGAAAGCTGCTTTAGTGAAGGATCAAGAGGCCATGATCAAGGCCAAAATTAATGCTTATGCCAGGGAGATGATACGGAGTGAAGAATTAATGATTGAAAAAGTGAAGTCCGATATGGTCCTCCTATTTCACGAGAAGTTCCCGAAGAGGAGACTAGGGGACTTATGGCGTTATGTGGATGACGATGATCTCCCATACTGGACCATGGTTGATGAAGGGTACACTAATGTGTCCTCGTCTGGTGACGAAGAGGAAACCGGAGAGAGCCCAGATGAGGAGGAGATTGACCCCAAAGGTAAGAAGATTGTCGAGGAAAAGAGCGACATCAAAGGCAAGAAAGCAGTTGAGGGTGAGCCATCTTCAAAGGCTCAACCTTAATTTATAATTTGTTTTGTTTATCTTTTGTTTGAACCAAAGTGCTTGGAAGGCCAAGGCACCTTTGTTATGATGGTGTCCGTATTATTCGGACAGATTTTTGTACTGTTCCCAAACATGTTCAAAAAGTCCTTGGAAGGCCAAGGCAACTTTAAGTTGTTGAATGAATGCTTTTGTTTTACTCAACCGTCTTCTTGTTTTATTATTTGTCTTACTTTAGATAGCCAGAATTTAAGTAGCTTTGAGTTATTGTATTGTGAAAGTGTTTAGCTTCTCTGGCTAGAATTTAAGTAGCCTTTAGACCTTTCAGTCCGGGTAGTATGACAAGCAACAAAATTTTGCAAAAACTTAGAAAATCCTTGAAGAAGGCATCAAGTTTTATTGAAAACTCTCCGTGGCGCCGAAGAGAGGAAGCAGTATGCCCCCAAATATTTACATGGATGTTTAAACAAGTAAATATTTACATAAGCCTTATTCCAAGTACATTCGAAGGTGTTCAATATTCCAAGGGTGAGTTAAAACCCTGCCATCTTTGTCTTCCAACCAGTATGTCCCAGGCTTGATTCTTTCAACCACAGTATACGGACCCTCCCAAGTTGGGGCCAGCTTTCCGAAGAGCTTTTCCTTGGTGTGCAAGAAAACTTTTCTCAATACTTTATCCTCTGGTTGAAAATCCCTTCTTTTAACTTTAGAAGCAAACCTGCTTCTCATCTAGCCCTGATAGTGTGCCATTCTAAGATGAGCTTTTACCCGCCTTTCTTCAATTAAATCAAGTTGATTTCTAATTGCCATCTCATTAACCTGTCCGGAGAAGTTATGAACACGAAAGGAGGGGAGTGTCTTCTCTATGGGAGCTACTGCATCCATCCCATAGACCAAGGCAAAGGGGGACTCTTGTGTTGCAGCCCCAGGTGTCGTCCGGTAGGCCCACAAGACTTCTTGCAGATAACTAGGCCACTTCCCAGCAGCCCCTTCTAAGTTTTTCTTCAAACCGGACAGTATCGTTCTATTAGCCACCTCAACTTGCCCATTGGCCTGTGGGTGGAAGGGTGAAGAAAAGGAGTGCTGAATACCCCTTGAGGCACAGAAGCTCTCCATCTCTCTATTATCAAACTGTGGCCCATTGTCTGTTGTTATTTTCTGGGGGACACCAAATCTGCAACATATGTTGGACAGAATGAATTTTATAACAGCTTTTGATGTTGTCCCTGCCAAGGGGGCTGCTTCTATCCACTTCGAGAAGTAGTCAATGGCTACAATTATGGTTTTACGCCCTCCGGACGCCATAGGGAGAGGCCCAACTAAGTCCAATCCCCATCGAGCAAAAGGGATGGGCTCAGAAATTGATTCCAAAGGAATGGCTGGTACATGAATTTCATTGCTGTACCTCTGACATGGGTCACACCTCCTGACCAGCTCCTTAGCATCTTTCATAATTGATGGCCAATAATATCCGGAGAGAAGCACTCTTCTTGTCAAAGCTCTAAATCCACAATGGGCTGATCCCTCACCATCATGCAATTCAGAGAGAACCATTTGTGACTCATGATCCCCTAAACAGCGTAGGAGAGGTTTGCTATAGGACTTTTTGTACAAGACTTCTCTAATCATAATGAAACCACGAGCCCTGTGTTTCAATGTTCTGGCTTGTGATTTATCCAAGGGCACGATGCCATCGGACTGATACTGCATAAGAGGAGACCTCCAGTCTTGAGGCCGGTTTACTTGTATTTCAAAGACTTCCTCTTTTTCACCTTCATCAAGTTGAATAGAAGGGCTTTCAAGCACATGGATCCATGGGTAGGACTCCGTATATGCTATCGTTGCCAATGAGTCTGCTAACTCATTTTCTGCCCGGGGGATGTGCTCATAGACAACAGCTTTAAACTTTGACGCTTCATTTTTAAGGAGGAGCAAGTATTTGATCAATTGTTCCTTTCTGGCCTCTGACAGGCCTAGAGCATGGTGGACAAGCAATTGGGAGTCACTTAGTAGCTTGACCCTTTTTGCTCCACAGATGTATGCCAATTTTAACCCAGCTATAGCTGCTTCGTATTCGGACTCATTGTTGGATGCCCTGAAAGCAAAACAAATAGCTTGAAACATGTTGTCCCCATAGGGGGAAGTGAGACATATTCCTGCCCCAGATCCCATAGTACTGGATCCTCCGTCTGTTCGGATAATCCACACTTTTTTGTCTTTTGAATCAGCAGGTTGTTCTGAATCCCTATCAGAATGGAATTCGACCAGAAAGTCAGCCACAGCTTGAGCTTTTACTGCTGTTCGAGGAGCAAAGTCTATGTCGAAGTCCCCCAACTCTACTGACCATTTTGTCATTCTGCTCGAAACGTCTGCTTTTTGAAGGACATTCTTTAAAGGGAAAGACGTCCGGACAATGATAGGATGAGCCTGAAAGTAAGGCCTCATCTTCCTTGCAGCTATCACCAAGGCCAAAGCTAGTTTTTCAAGTTTCAAGTAACGCCTCTCAGCATCAATCAAGCTTTTGCTGATGTAGTATACTGGGTGAGGATACCCATCAACCTCCCTTACTAACACAGCACTGATGGCACAACTTGAAACGGCCAGATATACAAAAAGAGTCTCCCCATCGACTAGTTTAAACAAGGGATTGGGAGAGGACAGATGCTTCTTGATTTCATTGAATGCCTCATCACACTGTGGTGTCCATTGAAACCCCTTTGCACCCTTCAAGGTTTGAAAGAATGGAGCACATCTGTCCGAAGACCTGGAGATGAATCTGTTCAAGGCTGCCAACCTTCCCGTTAAACGTTGCACTTCTTTAATGTTTCGAGGAGGCTCCATTTGGAACAACGCATTGAGTTGGTCCGGGTCGGGCTGTATTCCATGCTCACTTATGATATACCCTAAGAACTTCCCGGACTGCAGTCCAAACACACACTTTTCAGGGTTTAATTTTAAATTCACTTTAGCCAAGTTGGCAAAAGTCTCTTGGAGGTCGGACAAGTGCAACTGCTCATCCACGCTTTTCACCATCATATCATCAATGTAAACCTCCATATTTCTTCCAATTTGATCAGCAAATGCCTTATTGACCAACCTTTGATAAGTAGCCCCAGCATTTTTTAAACCAAAGGGCATCACCTTGTAACAGTGTAAACCTCTATCAGTGACAAAAGTGGTATGCTCTTGATCTCTTGGATCCACTTGGATCTGATTGTACCCGGAGAAGGCATCCATGAAGGAGAGTAGCTTGTTCCCAGAAGTAGAGTCTACTAACTGATCTATCCGGGGAACCGGATACAAGTCTTTTGGGCAAGCTCGATTGAGGTCTGTGAAGTCAATGCACATACGCCATTTACCATTTTTCTTTTTTACCAAGACAGGATTGGCAGTCAACAGAGGGTACTGAGATTCTTTAATGTGCCCCATCTTTGTGAGTCTGTCAACCTCTTGTACAATGACATCAGCCTTTTCTTTTGAGAAAGCTCCCCTTTTTTGTACCACAGGTGCCACATCTCTCCGGACTGATAGGTGATGGGAAATCGCCTCTGATGGAACTCCATTAACATCAGCGTTGCCCCAAGCAAAAACATGCTGATGGTCTTTCAAGAATTTTAACATTCCTTCTTTCAACATCGGCGGCATTTTGGATCCTATCTTGACATTTTTTCCTTCTTCTAAGCAGTGTGTTTCAACCTCCTCAACTGGGATCAACACTCCGGGGGTCTCTCTGGGGTCATCAATTTCACCCTCACCCCCAGAAAGGCCCTCAAACTGCTATTGGTCATTTATACGGACTGCCCCCAACGTTCGTGGAGCCAAGGCAGTGGCATAGCATTCTCTTGCAACTTTTTGGCTGCTCTGGACAACCTCAACCTGCCCTTGAACAGCATATTTCAGACACTGATGGACTGTCGAAGCCACTGCATGCATCCTAGAGAGCCAAGATCTCCCCAGAATAGCATTGTAACAGGTGGGACAGTCCACCACAATGAAGAG
Source organism: Limnanthes douglasii subsp. nivea (assembly GCA_036936605.1). Lineage (NCBI taxonomy): Eukaryota > Viridiplantae > Streptophyta > Magnoliopsida > Brassicales > Limnanthaceae > Limnanthes > Limnanthes douglasii. The sequence goes on along the minus strand of JAUPFV010000001.1, from coordinate 272,590,760 downwards.
TATTCTAACCATTTTCTTGAAAGGGCCCCTGCCCAACAACACTTCTTCTTCAAACTCCCCGATCACATCGGCTGAGCTGCCCGTGAAGCCTACAATTGATCTGTCCGACTTTTGTATCACAGCTGGATTTCTCATTTTCTTGTAAGTGTTTAGAAATAGGATATTGGCAGAGCTTCCAGTATCCACCAGAATTCGCCTTATCTCATTGCCCCCTATAGATGCTCCTATGACAACAGCATCCTCATGAGGGCCAGCAATATTTCTCAAATCATCCTCATCGAAAACTATGAATGGAAACGAGTGTGGAGATTGATAGGATGTCATGCCTCCTTCTAGCTGGGAGGCCAAATTATGAACATGCCTTTTCCTTGAACAGGTAGTAGGAGCCGTCATAGTGTCCCCTCCGAAGATTGTTAGTGACTCGAAGAATTTAATGAGCCCGGAGACTGATCTAGAACGTTCCTCAATAGCACCCACTCTGTTTCTGGTTGGATCAGGATCCAAGTATTCAGACTCCACATCAAACCTTTCAACTATTACCATAGCCCCCTCCGGGGCAGCGTTGCTTGGACCAACCCTATGAATGTTGTCAGGCCTATTGCCTCCTCTTCTTTTAACGTATGCACCCAACTTTCCTCTTTCAATCAAGTTCTGTACCTCTTGTTTCAATGCTATGCAATCATCGGTGGTATGGCCAATATCATTATGGTATTGGCAAAAGGAATTATTTCGATGTTCTCTGGGAGACTGCAAGGTTGCCGGTCTCCGGTAGTGTACTTCATCTTTTGTTTTCTCGAAAATGGTTGCCACACTTTCTTTGAGCTCTGCAAACCACTCCGGTTGGACCCATGGCCCTCTTTTGTTTCTAGACTGTTGGCTTTGTGCAGGAGCAGCTGGTTGAGACTGAGTTTTTCCCCTTCCATGCCCCTGCCCGGTTTCTCTTGCTTTGTTTCCAGACTGGTTTGGATTTGGAGTTGGTGCCACCGGGGTGGATCTCACCTGTCTGTGCACCCTGGTCTTTTTCGTTTCATCAACATTTATTTGCTTGCCAACTTGGTTCAGCAATCCTCCCCAGGTCATGGCTTTCTTCCTGGTCACTGAATCGGCCAGGTTGCCTAGGTTCAAACCTTTTCTCAGGGATGCTATTGCCACCTGTTCAAAGCAATCAGCCAACCCATTTTTTGTGTTTACAAAGCGACTTATGTACTCTTTCAACGATTCGTTTGGTTCCTGGGCACAATGGATTATGGAATCTCCATTACCCTTTAACTCCTTACTCCCCACAAATTGCCTTCGAAAGGCCACCCAAAAAGTATCAAAGTCTCTGATACAACCCTGAGGCAGGCTGTTGTACCACTTCAGAGCACTCCCCGTGAAGGATTGGGAGAATGCCCTACAGAGAAGTTTATCATCATCATCAAAATTCATCATGAAGTTCTTGAATTGCTCCAGATGATTGTCCGGATCAGTACTGCCATCGTACTTCTCCATCTTGGTGCTATCAAACCTCTTGGGGAGGTTTCCGGACAGTATTTTAGAGGACAATGGTGATTGCCTCGAATTCCTCCCACGACTGAACACGGTATCCTCATTAGGAGTTGCAAAGATACCTGGCTCATCATGGAAGGCAAAAGGATCCATCAGCATCCGGTCTACATGCCTCCGGTTGTGAGATGACCCTTTTCCAATGTGCCTTTTCATTCTTCCATGGTGATCTCTTTTTCTCAAATACTTTTTAACTTGCTTTTGTTTCTTCCTGGTTCGTCCCTCATCATTGCTAGAGGACAAGGACTTCTCATTTCCCTCACTGTCCGAAGAGCTGCCCGAAGACTCTGAACTCGAGTTAGAACTCTCCACAGGCTTGGACCGGTGAGACTTTTTAGAGCTGGCATGCGTCTTCTTTGTACTCTCATGAGTTTTGGAAACCCCATGCTCTCGAGGGTTATCAGAGCGATGAGTAACGGACGCTTTGGATTTCTCTTTCACGCCCATCTTGGCCTTTTCAGCCCTCAGAGCTTCTATTTCAACCCTCAACCTGTCACGCTCTTGGACAGTATACTCATCGTTCTCTTCCACCACTTCAAGCAAAGCTGGTGGAAGCTCTGGATTATCCGAATTCATTCGGACAGAATTTCTTTACTTGGTTTTGAATACTTGATTCAGGCACCGTCGACTCCCACTGTGGTCGCCAATTTGGTGAGGATAAAAGTAACCTGAGGGTAGGCTAGTAATTTTAAGTGGAGTTTTAAGGCGGCGTGAGGGTGTTTCACGATGGTGTGTGTGTGTGTTTAAGGGTGTTTCAAAGTGCTTTTAATGTGGAGAGAGAATTGAGCAGCTTGGCAGCAGTCAATTTTTGTTACCCATAGTTAATGCTGGTGGTTGGGTATTTATAGTATGTAGTTTGGGCCCTTATAGGCTTTCGGGTCAAGTTTAATGGACCCGGGTCATGTTTAAAGACCCATGAGTTTTAAGCAGATGGGTAGGTAGCTTAGTCAGATAGTGTTTAGGTTTTTTAGTACTTTAGTCATAGTTCGTACTGCTTTTGACTTGCAGTATTCGAAGTCATCTACCCGGTTCAAAAGTCCTGTCCGAATTAAGCTCTTGGAGCCTGTCCGGTTTACGGAGAGATTTACTTTGGGATGCCCTTCCGGGGAGCACTCCGAATTCGGACTCATCAGAAATAAGTGAAGAGATACGAGAGAGCCCTAGGTAATCCAGGAGAGACCTATGGATGAGAAAGTTAGAGTAATATTTGACAAAAACACTCGTCACCTTGTTAGGAGAAGTGGCGAGGACCCTATTACTATTAGAGATAGAGACAATTTTATTTTTAATAATACGGTTTTTAAAGTTATTATGAAAGAATTTAGTATTATAGTCCCCAAGCTTGAGCCAAGTCTCTCTAGACTTCTATTTGAAGAAAGATTCATCGGCACGACTTAGGTAAATATAGTCGGAAGAAGTTGCAATCTCGGCAGGACAAAATATGGATTGATGGGGTCATCTGTCGTAGAGAAATAATGGTGTTGGGAATTTTCCACCCTAACGCTAATATCGCAATATTCCTTACAATTGAGGTCACGAAGAGAAAGTTGAAGCCGAATGAGTTTTTGGGAAACCAATCTTATGCCATGAACAAAAGTGGGAAGGTTCCAAGAAGAAGGCATCAAATCATTATAAAAAGGGATAAGTGTGCCACATGTTAAAAAATTTAAAAAGTTTTTTAATATGTGGCTTAGGGTGACAAAGATTCATCGGCACGACTTAGGTAAATATAGTCGGAAGAAGTTGCAATCTCGGCAGGACAAAATATGGATTGATGGGGTCATCTGTCGCAGAGAAATAATGGTGTTGGGAATTTTCCACCCTAACGCTAATATCGCAATATTCCTTACAATTGAGGTCACGAAGAGAAAGTTGAAGCCGAATGAGCTTTTGGGAAACCAATCTTATGCCATGAACAAAAGTGGGAAGGTTCCAAGAAGAAGGCATCAAATCATTATAAAAGGGATGAGTGTGCCACATGTTAAAAAATTTAAAAAGTTTTTTAATATGTGGCTTAGGGTGACAAAGATTAAGTTTAATGATGCAAGATACGATTTATTGACATTATTATATCATTATTGTATCAACTACGCTTATTACTTCATAATTATGACGGACACGTTTTATATAATATGTTCAAATTAAAATTTCAAATTTAGATAAAACTTAAACAAAAAGAAGTAAATAATTTTATTATGTTATTACTTTCCAAATAATAATCACGCCATTTTATATATCAATTCAATTCATATTTAAATTTTAATTAACTCTTGAAACATATTAAAAATAAAAATAAAAATAAAAAACTTATAAAACTTTTACTTTCAAACAAATCCAAAAAACAAAATGATAAAAAAATGCAATTTTCTCATAACAGTTGGAAGTTTAATATATGTTCGGTTTGTACACGACGGTTATTCCGTTTGTTCTCAATGCGGAATGTGTTATAGAGATATATAAGAAATCCAACAATGGAGCACCGTAAAACAGTCAGAAGAATTCTCCAATACTTCTAACAAATAAACATCACATGTTGACGTATAGAAAACCAGATAAATCGAAGATCCAAAGGTATTACGACTTAGATTTTCTAAGATCCGACGATTCTCATTGTTCAACTTCAACATCATATTCTAATTCGGATGAGGTAGAATATCATAGAAGAGTGTAAGTTAAACATTTATTTAATATTCCACTATGGCTGTGGAATTCGTTAAATTTTTTGAGGCACCCAACCATGCATTTTGGGTGCAAAACAATTGTCACAAAATACATTTGTGTAAGGGGTAAAAAGACCCCTTAAATTTTATTGTGACAACAATTTGACGATTCAATATTCAAATAGTTACATGAGCTTGTTTAAGTTCAATTATGTAGATATTAAGTTCTTGTATGTTAAAGAGAAAAGTCGCGGTCGTCATATCAATGTAGATCACATCATGACAAATACAATGCTAATGGATCTCTTTAACTACGAATTGGCGTCTAAATATTTATGGAACACACCATTAATATATATATATATATATATATATATATATATATATATATATATATATATGTTTCATATTTAGAGGATTATTAGTTTCAGTAGAAGTTCGTATTAAGTTATAGGAGCGTATTTGTATTATGATAATGTACAACAAAGTTTGATAAGGCTGAATTTCACATGTTCAACCAATATATTGCATGGCCAAAGCGTTACATGGTCGAAGAACATTGGCCATAGCATTATATGTGTTATTAAGTCACTATGCAACTATCACAAAATGGCTCAAGAACAGAACATATGCGAAGGACAAACTAAAATGAACACAAGATTTAACGTGTTCGTTAATTGTCTACGTCCACGGTGCCGCCAGAGAAAATAATTTCAGTAAGATAGAAAAGGTTACAGATTTCAGATTGTGTTTTGTATAGTTCTAATAGTCTATTTATAGGGAATAAATAGATTTACTAGATAGTGGGCCTAATGGGCTCATATACACTAATAAGAAAACCTTCCATTGTATTACAGGTTACAGTCAATGACACACAATTGTACCACCGAACACGGTACACTTTCAAGGCACTATTTGACTCATTCACAACAAATCTTCCCCTTGAGGCGAATATCGTTTGTTCACTATCAACAAAGAAACTTGTATTCTTCTGACTCACCAAATGCCCTTAAAGCATTCACTCTATACTGCAAACACCAATCCAACTTAGGCACTCCCTAAAGTTTCGAACTGATACTGCCTTGGTCATTATATCTGCTGGATTATCGTGTGTAGACACTTTCTTCACATCAACAATTCCATTTGATATTATATCACGAATAAAATGATACGTGACATCTATGTGCTTTCTACACTCATGGTACATTTGTAGTAGTCATATCCAAGGTCAAATCTGCCACCAAACCTTGCAACCATATTGACTCTTTAACTGCTTCTGTTACCTCCATATACTATACCTCCGTTGTAGACAAAGCTACATTAGCTTGTAACTTTGGTTTCCAACTGATTGCACTCCCAACTAGAGTAAATACATATCTTGTCAGAGATCTTCTCTTATCCATATCACCTGCAAAACCAAAATCAACAAAACCAACCAATGATCCTGCAACATCATTCAGCGATTCACCAATATCGATCTTGTTAAAAGTTAAGCTAATGTTCACAGTATTCTTAAGATACCGAATTATCCATTTCACTGCCTGCCAGTGTTCTTTCCCAATATATCCCATGTACCTGCTAACTACACTAACCACATGTGAAATATCAGGACGTGTGCATACCATAGCATACATGATACTACCAACTGCACTTGCATATGGAACCTTAGACATTTGTTCCAACTCAGCATCATCCTTGGCTGCTCCTATTGCAGACAACTTGAAATAAGTAGGAAACGGAATGCTAACTACTTTAGCATCAAACATGTTGAATCGTTGTAACACTTTCTCAATTTTGCTTCGTTGAGATAAGTTTAATGATCCTATACTTTTGTTCCTGATAATCTCCATACTAAGACGTTTTTTTGCTCTACCCAGATCATTCATCTCAAACTCGGCGCTAAGCTGCTTCTTTATCTACACAATGTGTGACATACTACAAGCAACAATAATCATATCATCTACATACAACAATAAGTAGACATAAGAATTATCTGACATCTTTTGATGATACACACAACTATCATATAGACTCCTCGTGAACCTTTTTGACACCACGAATGTATCAAAACGTTTGTACCATTGCCTAGGTGACTGTTTCAAACCATACATTGACTTTTTCAGTAGACAAACTTTGTCTTCCATATTAGGTTCGATAAATCCCTATGGTTGTCTCATGAAGATTTTCTTCTCCAATTCATTATGTAGAAACGCAGTCATTACATCCAACTGCTCAAGCTCTAAATCTTGAAAAACTATTATGGCTAACAAAACTTGAATCAAACTATGCTTCACCATTGAAGAAAATACTTCATTGAAGTCGATTTCTTCCCTTTGAGTAAAACCCTTATCGATCAGTCTTGCCTTGAATCGAGATGCCTCAACCCCTGGATTACATTTCTTTTTCTTGAACACCCATTTACTGCCTACTATCTTCTGTCTTTTTGGAAAGTCAACAAGCTTCTATGTTTAATTCTTATGAAGAGATTCAATCTCTTCCCCCATAGCACCAATCCATCGATCTGCCTCTGAACTTGCTATAGATTCTCTGTAGCTACTAGGTTCCTGCATCTCAACTTCTTCTGCAACTGACAGAGCATATGCAACTAGATTCGCATACATTTTTAGAAGTCTAATATATCTTATTTATCTGCCCAATGCTATGCTATAAGGTTGTTGTTCGGGTTTGGGAGCATCATCGTCACTATCATTCGATGCCGACACTTAACCTCCTGATTCTAGATCCACCTCAGAACCACTTGAATTATTGGACTTGCTAGGAACTGATTTTACTTCAAGTTCCACCTGTTTACTCACAACCGATGCTGATTCGAACATTTCTCCTACTTTCTTCTGACTGTCTGTCGAAGCAAACTCATTAAAAGTAACGTCCCTACTGATGAGAAAACCTGGAGACTTTGGAGAGGTACACCATAACCTATATCCCTTCACCCTAATAGCATATCCTAAAATTATGCACCTCTTTTCCCTTGTCTCAAGCTTACCATATCTCACATGAGCATACGCAGGATAACCAAACACCCTTAAATATTCATAATCAATTGATGATCTAGACCAATTCTCAAAAGGAGTTTTAAAATCAATAGCCCTCGATGGAGACCGATTCACCAAGTAACACGATGTATTGATAGCTTCAACCCAAAAATACTTTCCCACACCGGAATGCGAGAGCATACTTCGTGCCTTGTCAAAAAGTGTTCTATTCATTCTTTCTGCGACTCCATTCTGTTGTGGTGTTCTAGAACAAGTGCGATGACGCACTATTCCCAGAGCTTTGCAGAACTCGTTGAACTCATGATTGTAATATCCTAACCCATAATATGTCCTAAGATGTTTCATTTATCTTCCTGTTTGCTTCTCAATTATCATCTTCCATTTGACAAAGGTTGAATATGCCTCATCTTTCGTTTTCAGAAAGTAAACCCACACCATCCTTGAATAATCATCAATCAAACTCATGTAGTATATGGCTTCGCTCTTGGATGGAATTCAGATTGGACCCCAAATATTTGAATGAATACAGTCCACTGTCGCGTTAGTGTTTCTTACAGCCGATTTGTTGAATTTGACTCTAGTTTGTTTACCAAATACACAGTACTCACAAAATCCCAATGATTATGTTTTATACCCTTTCAACAAATCTTTCTTTCCCAAAACAACTAATCATCTATCACTCATGTGACCAAGACGCCAATGCTACAACTTATTTTGATCCCGCCTACTTTGGCTATTACTCCCTGATGATGCCACTGCAACATCGTCCATAACAACACTCCCCTGGAGAATGTAAAGACCTTTCTGCAAACTGCCCTTCATGCATACCATTGAGCCTTTTGTTACTTTGATTACACCATCTTCTGCATGGTACCTGTAACCCCGAGAGTCTAGAGTCCCAAGAGAAATCAGGTTTCTCTTTAACCCAGGAACACACAAGCACATCAGGATTCTAACAACCCCATCAAACATCATGATTCTGACGTTACCAAAACCACCAACACTCACCGAATTGCATTACTTGTAAGTATCGAACCACTACTTGAACTGACACATGTGATATGTAGCACCATAATCGAGTACCCAAGAGTTTTGCCCAAAGTCTGAACTCACGGACAATAAATCTCCTCTACCACATTTTTCACTATCGTCGGAATCGTTCACACCTTTAACAATGTTTGCTGCATTTTCCTTTTGATTTCCTTTCTTACCATTCAGTTTCAGATAATTTCTCCTATAATGACCATGCTCACCGCATTCATAACAGTTTGAGTGCTTTACCTTTGAATTCGACCTCCAGTTCTTCTTTCTTATACAAATCGCGTTGCTTCTAGATCTTCCCCTAGTCATAATACCTTCCCCTTCAACCTGATTGTCTGGCTGCAACTATCTCATCTTCTTTTATTTGAGTTCCTCTTTGACATCTGCCAGCGATAACTTATCCTTACCATACATAATCGTATCTATGAAGTTTTCATAGGGAGATAGTAACGATCTCAATACAAACAAAGCTTGATCCTCATTCTCAATATTGATATCTATGTTCTCTAAGTCCATTATAATTGATTTAAAATTATCTAAGTGTTCAGTTATGGACACTACTGATTTCTCTGAGTAAAGATCTCCTAGCTTCGTCCATGCGCAGGCATCAGTCTACTACTCAAGAAGGTCTCATTATAACGGGGTCTCATTATAACCAAAACGGGTCTCGGTTTAGCGTTGCCCTTTAAAATTATCTAAGTGCTCAGTTATGGACATAGGTTCTTTCAATCTGAAATCATACAAACGCTTCTTCAAGTATAATCAGTTTACTACTGATTTCTCTGAGTAAAGATCTCCTAGCTTCGTCCATGCGCAGGCATCAGTCTTCTCACCACTAATCTCGCGAAGCACATTGTCTTTCACACTCATTAAAATCCAGCACAAAGCCCTTTTCTTGAAGATTTTGCTTCTCCTCTTCTTTCATCTCTTATGGTAACTTATTCTCCCCAACCTTCCACAGCCATTGAAGTACCAATAAAGATTTTAGTTTAATCTTCCACAACGCACAACAAATTTTTCAATCATGTATTTTGTTGCTGTAGACGCAATTGTGAAACCCCAATTGCAAAAAGCCCTAATTTTACCACGTGGCTCTGATACCAATTTTGTTATTAAATCACTATGAAATTATCACAAAATGTCTCAAGCATAGAACATATGAAAATGATAGACTGAAATGAATACTAGCTTTAACGTGGTTCGCCAATTTTCTACGTCCACGGGCGCCGCCAAACAAAATAGTTTCACTATGATAGAAAATTTTACAGATTTCAGATTGTGTTTTGTCTAGTCCTAATATAGTATTTATAGGGAATAAATAGACTTCCTAGACAGTGGGCTTAATGAGTTCATATACACTAATAAGAAAACCATCCATCGTATTACAGCTTACTGTCAATGATACAAAACTGTACCGCCGAACACGGTACACTGTGAAGGCACAATTTGACTCATTCACAACAAGATCGTTTAAGTTCCTTAAGTCGCAACACAATTCAACATAAACAAACACATAAAAAAATGAAATGATTATGAAGTATTTGTACTTCTGAAAGTCACAATTCGACTAACATAATCGTTCATGTATTAATTAATTTGGTTGTTATAGTGTTAGGAAATTGTTGAGAAAATAATATGTACACAATAAATATAAATACGTTACACTCTCCTCGATATAAAGGGGATAAAATTTAATAATACTCTATTTACTTTCTTACCATATTTTATCAGACCAAATTGGTGACTCCACTGCGGATGAGTGATTCCTAAAATTTGTTGAGTCTGAAAATTAAGAAATAAAAAAAACCGTACGTGAAGAAGACACAAAATGACGGATTCATAGCATGATAAGATTACAACAAAAAACGTCAGTGATAGTAATGAATGAAATGAGAAGCTGGATCCATTGGTGGTAGCCCGAGTAGTATTGAATACTAAAATCTTAACTTTGGCAATTAAGATTCGGAAAAAGCTACTGGAGATAATGAAAAAATTATTCAAGATGGTGCATATGCCTCTTAAGCTGAAGGAAATGTCTTAAATTTGTAGATCATCAGTGGAAAACGAGAAAGAAGAAGACGATACTGACAGTCAGACGTATATGTATTATTAGCGGAATATTACCAACTAATGTAACCTCCCATTCGATAGTCAAACAAAGACGGTTATAACAGAGCAATAGTCAACTGGCTAGAGCAGCAAACACCTAGTCTGTAAGAAAAAAATAGAGTCAAACCCGTGGGTTCAAGAAACAAATGGGAAACACCGAGAGAATAATTCCATCGAATGATCAATTATCCCATAAGCATGAGAACAAAGTTAAAAAGACTTCGTTGACCCAAAAAATCCCTCATCCAAAAATAGATCAAAACCAACAACAATACCAACAGGTTCCCCCACACTTCGGCTCAAGTCCACTGGAGATCAATCGAACAGGATATCATAAAAACCATCAGGCCGCGACACCTGAACTAGTACTTAATCTTAGAAACTTTCAATACTCGACGTCTCTTGTACAGCCGTCATACCAATCATACTACCTAGCTACTACTTTGGATTATCTGAATACGTCGTCGGGTTTTCCACCAACTTCATATGGATTCAACAACAACAAATACTTATGGGAATCCACTAACCTATATGAGCCAACAAGATCTGCAAGAATGGAGTCCTAAAATATCGCCAACACTAGGACATTATCCCCCCAACAATCATGCGGCCTCTCAACACAACAATACAGCTTTGACAGACAAGAGAATGAGGTTTGACTAGCACCACATTGACAAATGAGAGGTAAATATATACAAAACTAGTAAACTTTGTTATCTCTATGATGAACTTGCGCAAGCTGAGTCCCCTATTATCTTGTAAATATACCAAGAATTACTGGCACTATATTTTAACACTCACAAGATAAATAAGTTTAATGGCAAGAGTAATCTGGACAACAACTTGGAGAATATCCAGTGTGAAAAGACCAGGTGTCTAAAAACAAATGATATTATGAAATGAAAGTCTTTCATCTTGATGTTAAAAGGTTCGACTGTGATATGGTTCTATAGCTTGGCGACATGCAGCATCTAAAGTTCCAACATGCTATGGACAACCTTCCACAATCATTACATCGGCTCAAATTCATAAAAAAGATGTATATTACATTATAGATATTAAGAAAAAACAAAATGAGTTCTTACATATAGCTTGCTTTGCATACTGGTAGGGATATTACCAATGCCTTTTTCCAAATCTATCATAAAAAATAGTTCCATGTCTTTAATGATCTATTAGCGCGAGTTTAATTTCATATTAAGTTGGATGAGATGAAATATGAAAGATCAGAGAATTACATGACTACTCAACGGCTCATCAAAAAATCGAGTTGTTATTACTCGAGTAAGAGCCATTTTCATAGCGTATGTCAGTTTTAAATCTAACAATGAATTCACCAAACAAATTAATTATGAAGACTAACCAAAACCAAGATATTCCAACCAAAGAAGCGATAAAAAAACTACAAAAATACAACAACATGTACAATAACTGCGAAGTGATCGAATATCCGAACTCTCTTCACATGCCTGTTTACCGAGTTAGCGAAGAATTCAATTATAATGCACTCAAAGACTAAGGATGTAATCTGATATCAAAGACCATAGATGATCAAGGATACAATGGAGACCAAAGGTACATCTATATATTGCAAGTCCCACAATGATGTCGGTTATTATATGAAGGACTATTGAGCTTTCAATTCATATAGGCTATGATAACACTAGAAAAATAGTAAGAATTTTTTTTACGATTTATGATAAACCCAGTCCTTATGATGTTATCATAGGAAAAATATGGATACATAAGATGGAAAATACATCTTGTACTTTCAAGAAATGTTTGAAGTATCATGTATGGAGTTTAGTCGTTATTCTCAGAGGAAGTCAGAGATCTGCAAAAAGGTGTTATACGATTTTGTTAAACTTTAATAAATCGATGCAATAACAATTAAATGAAGTAAAAGAGGATCATTAATTCAAGAGCAATAACCTCTTCTTTTCCAAAGACTCATATCGTGTTGTTAGAATAAAGGAATGAAAACTAGAAAATTGAAACAGATATGTATATTTTTCATCATTTTTGTTTAAATCTTTATTAGGGGATTAACCATTTAGCATAGTTTAGTGTATGAGGATCTAATGATTTATTTAAAAATTTCTATCATAGCCAACTGATTCATCCATAATTTAAAGTCAAACACCTCTCAACTGAGTCTCCTAAAATCCCAATCTGTTAATTAATTCATTTTGGAATAAAATCTTCAATTTATTTTGTGATTCTAAACTCGAAATACATTCCAGGGGTTAGAAAATGTAGTATGCATGGTTAGGGCCTGATTGATGTAATCGAGCACGTAATTGGATATATACAATATATGATAAAAAAAGAGGAAGCTTAACTTTGGGTGGACATATCGAGTGTGCAAAAATAATATGGGTGTCTGACTTTGCAAGACCATTACTTTGCGTTCGTATCTCTAAATCAGATGATTTTTTTATTCAACATAAAATTAAAATATATACATAATGAGTCTGTTATGATTTTAAATACCTTAGTTCTTCGGTACAAGAATTTTAATATATGTAGTGTATGGCATTCATACCGAACATAAACCAATTCAACTTATTTATTTAGATAATATGTGGTTGTTTGAGTGTCTGGTTTTTGCAAAGAATTTCTTCATACCTATATCAAATCAATTCAATTATTAATAAATTTTTATATTTATTTATATGTTTCTCAATTCATTATGTTAAGCATGTTAATCGAAAGCATTGTTTATCTTTCTAAAATCTAGCTTCTAAGACACTTTAGACCTAATAACACCTCAGATAATTCTAGAACCATCAGATACCATTTTATCTTATGTATATCTTGAGTGAGAGATCGTCAATCCAATGCTTTAGTTATTGGTCTCTAAATTTCTAATAAATATTATGGTCCCTTTTAGCGACAAGTACATCTAACTATACAAATTATCAATTATATGATGGGTTGATTCAATATAAAATAGAGCTAATGAGTTGAATTCAAAATCTATTATTAATTTCATAGATTTTTATTAATTTAGGAATTCAAATACCTAAATATAAATATAATTCCATAAGATCGCAAAGTGTTAAATTCATATTATTTAGAAACCTGGATCAACCACTTTCTCTCTTATCTTGTCTAATCCTTCTCCAGTATTCTTGTTGTTATATCCTTCCAACGATATTGTCTCCAGACTTCAAGAATAGTATTATAAACAACTTAAAAACTGAAGAAAGAGCTATAACATGTTTTTCTCCAAGTAATTAGATCGTGTTGTCTTCAATTGTTAATAGTGAGGAGTCAAAACTAAAATATACAAATTGGTTTATATATTTTCCTTTTTTTATTTTTTGTCTCTTTATGATAGATTAGTTATTGGGCATAGTTTAGGGTCTGATACCTTATTGATTTATTTAACAATAAACCAAAATGTTAAAATTAAAGTCACAACAAAGATAAAGAAAAAAATTGGAAACTTATCCTTACATAGATACACGTGAAATGTTTATGTGAAAACTAGGAAAACAAACAAAATTTAATTTGTATATACTTGATTTGAGTATCCATAATATATTTTTAGAGATAGAGCTATAATTGTCTTCTTAATAAACAATAAAAATGTATATAGATAAGTGAGAGAACTAGGTTTATTGATTAGAACATTGTATCTTACAATGAGCTAATAGATCATAGTATATAGAGTGTGACTATGGTTTTTAACATAATAACCTAATGGTCTAGTGGACTAAATAATTAACGGGCTATAATTCTAACACCATCCATCAAACTCGCAATAAGACATTAATAATTATTAAGATTTTATCAAAGAGAAAACAAAACTGAGATGTAGACTAAACTTCCGTGAATATATCAACATGAAAAATTGATTGAATATATGAAAGTGAGATGGTATCTAGCTAAATATGATGATAAGTAAAGTGACAATCAATTTTAATGTGCTTCGTCCTCTCATAAAATTCTTACCAATATGCATGACACTTTTATTATCACAATGTAAGAAAGTGGGATAAGTAATTTTAACCCCATATCTTTAAAAGAAATGTTATTAAACAATCTCACATGCAGTCAAGGTCATAACACAATACTTAATCTCCGTAGAAGATACATAATTTTTTTTGTTTTGCTCTACTATAAGATTAATGAATATAAAAAAACATAGAAACTAGGAGTGGATTTGTTTTATCACAATGCCGATATTCCAATTAGCATAACTACAGACATGCAACTCGAGTGGAGATTTTGGATGAAACAAAAAGCTCTGGAACTGAGTGCCATGAAGATATCTCAAGATATAAAGAACAAATCCCCAGTGGACAGAATTAGGAGTAGTAACTAACTCACTAGCCACATGAATAATATGAGCTATATCTGATCGAGAGACTGTAAGATAAACCTAGCTCCATATAAGAGTATGATACAAAGCCGAGTCTGATAAAAGGATAACATAAGTAATAAAATAATGACGAGATGGGTATATGTCATCATGTGCCATCAAAACAATGACATATTTTATGAGACTGACCACCTCAACATCTAAAACATATCTGTGAGATTAAAGAAATGATATCTTTTTTGTTCAATATCATAACCTAGAAAACTACATAGTTATTTTAGATGACAACTTCTTCTGTTTGACATGAGGATGGAAGATAAAATACTTACATTCAGACACTATTAAATAGTAATAATTTGGTATATGTTTTTTGAAAAAAAAAGACATCCATGAATTCTTTGCAATAGGAATATGATTAATTATATATACACCAGTCAGAAGTCCTTCTACCTAAAAAGTAATAGGAACTTCACAAGATAAAAATAAGGAACGAGCAGTCTCAATAAGGTGACGTTATTTCCTTTCTGCAGCACCATTATGTTGAGGGATATCGATACAAGATGGTTGGTGTATTGTACCATCGGATGCAAATAGCTGATAGAAATTATTGGGAGTATATCCCCCCCCCCCCCGTCTTCCTATTTTGAAATCACACATGGAGCATTTTATCACAATGGAATGTTGAGTCTTAACAAATAGGCTAAAGTTTCTATGCATTCCAAGAAAATCATACATTCCAAGAAAATCATACATCTATTTAATAAGATAATCCTAAACGAGTATAATTATCCATAAAATTATACATAATAGACCAAACCATCATTTGTGGAAACATTAGATGAATCTCATATATTAGAATGGATAATATCCAAAAGAGCAACAAAACAAGTGATACTTCTATTAAAAGGTAAAGCATAATATTTTTTTAGTTTACAACCACTACAATAAGATATATTACAAGTGTTCAAATGACTCAAAAAACTTAATAAGACTAATAATTCTAAACGTGACGCATATACATGTCTTAAACGGAAATGCCAAAAATAAAATTCAGAAGAGAAACAACTCAAACAAAACAAAGACATATCAACACAAGAGACAAATAATATTAGTCATTTTGATTTCTTAAAAAACATAGAGTCCCCCCATTCATTCTACGCATATCCTAATCACTCTCTTAGTACGTTGAACTTGTATAATACAAGCGAATAAGAAAAAAAAATGTCAAATGACCATATTTACACAATTGACTAACCAAAAAAAGATTCACAACAAGATTAAGAATAAAGTAAACATCTTTGATCGATTTAGTAAGGGTTACATTAGATCCAGTACGTCTACACATATTTATTTAGCACCGACATACAAAACAAATATCGCTGAAATAGAATACAAAAAAACAAAATTTGTGCATGCCCCAATCGAACCCGAGTCAATACTTGATACTCAAACTTAAATGTAGTACTGTCCATGAATATGATGTGCAATTCATTATAAATTTTGGCCCCCGCTATGATGATAATACTCACTCTCACAAACCCAAATCGAACCCGAGTCTCAATTTTCTTATCCATGAATTTCAGAGTCCATGAAACATTTGTAATGTATCCCAAGCCTTTCGATGTCCAAAGCTCCTGGGAAAGATAAAAAATCTTAGCTTATACTGCGAGTTGTTTGCAAAAAGTTCCATTGGCTCATATTTTTTCATAACCATAAGGAATCCACTGGAATACCACCGAGTTTTTTCCAACCATATCATAACATGTTCCTCAATGCAAAAGTTGAATAAAATACACCGTTTGGGTTTGCCATATAATATTCATGGAGAAACACACCCCACATGCTTTTAGTATTTCCCTTAACTTGATTAACATATGGTTTTTACACAAGAAAATAACCGGAAATCACTTGCAATAAAATTTTCAAAATTGTTATTGATAACATCTGAAAAAACAAGAGCCTCATGGCAAATAACATTTTGTCAGACATGACAAAGAGATGTAAAATATAGCAAATATAACTAGGTTATTAGGTAAATATGAAGTGTATCTCGAGAAAGTGAAGTAGGATTTTGGCCTAGCAAGCGTTGGCCTTTGGCCTAATCCCTAACATTGCCAATCATATTTTTGTATGCAGCTAAATGGATGTTGAGATTAATCACCCAAGATAGATGGGTTTTTAGTATTATTCAACCGTGCAAAAACATATTATCAAGCTTAGGCACCGAAACAACCATGTGGCCTAAAACTTGTTCTAGTTCAAAGGATAACAAAAAAAGCAACATAGGTAGGTTCTCACATATACTATACCCATCGGTATTGGAGTTAAAAACAAGCCTACAACAAAACAAAATTTGTCTAGAAAATTAATTAAGAAAAGATTTGCTACCATAGACTCCTTAAACACTAGACGGCGAGCTACTTTATCGTTCATATTTCTTAGCGCTTCCATAACCGATTTTTTTTTACCATGCACAAGCTTCAACACGTTAAACAGAGATGACGTTATTCCTCCATCATGCCTCCAGCAGTAAATAGACTAAGGATGAACTTTTAAGCTCTCATCCTCAGTTACCGACCTCTTATCAATATCTTTAATCACTGTCCCGGCATTGAAACCCTTATTTAGGAGAAAAACACCAGCCACAACCAGTTTAACAATCTTCAGTGATGGATCATTAGAAGCTTCCGTAATTAACATAAAAAAACATAATACAACAATCATACATATACAAGATGAACCCTTTAGGTGGCTTTTATTTACACATAAAAACTTAAAAAATATAATACTTCAAACAAACCCTTTGTTTTCTAAACCTATTTGGGGATATATTTTGTGCCACCTACACTACTTTACAAATAATAAAAAGAAACCAATCTTCAATTTTTAAACCTGTCGGTTCGCAAGAGAAATAAATAATTTTTTTGATAAAAAAACTAAAAATATTTTGATTTGAGGTTAAACCGAAAGAGCACTTAACCACCTTCTTCTATAGTATTATATGCCATAATATTATTTGTGTCACGTTTTTATGACAAAAAGACAAATATGAACAAAAACACGAAATAAAAAAAAAATTATATAAAAATTATGGTTGTGCGTATTGAACGCATTTGTAGGTGAGATGAATAAAAAATATGTTATATACTTTTTTTTTATCTTAAATGAAATATGTTACACATCTTTACTCTTAAGGATGAGTTCAATTGGGTTGCTTTATGCTTATATCTGCTCTATTTGCTGTTCAAAACTCCAACGGGTTTGTTATGTGCAACCTATCTTTGCTATGATGGCATTATATCATTTTGTTTCAGATAAATAAGCAGATCCAAGCAGTTAACGAGGTTTACAAGCTTCACAATCTTCCTGAATTTTACAAGGTCCGTTGGATTGCTATAGTAATTTGTAGCTCGTTTGGAAGTGATAGTTCTTGTTCTGAAATAGAAGTCATAAATCATCAACTCTAAACCTATTTCGTGCTCACAGGATCCTCGCCCTCATATATCTTTGGGTTGGGCTACAGCTGACGTCAGTAGTTCCTTAAAGAGAGTTGTTGAAGAAGAATCAAAGAAATTGAAGAGTGGAGGTTCTTCATCGAGTCGCGTCTTCACTAGTAGATTCTCAGGTATTGATTCTAAAATAGGATATAAAACTTATAGAATATGTAAATTGTCTGATGAATTATAAGGCATTTTAGTTGTATCATTATGCATAACATTAGTACATGATTTTTGCAATTTCCCAGTACAACTTTGTTTTCTGAATCATTCATATTCCAGAATAATCTGCGAGATAAAACATTATACTAATTTATCCCCACCATGAATGAGAGTAACATTACAATGTCCATGCAAAGGCCATAAATACTAAATAGAAGACTCCGTATACACTTAAGCAATCATTTTTTTTGAGTTTTCACCACAATTTTCAATTCAATTTCTCTACAAAACCCGCAAACTTATGCACGGATCTTTCAAGCAACCTAGTCAATTTTGGTGCAACATCTGACAAAACCGAACCACAATCGCGTAAGTCTTCACACTGTTAGGTGCAATACTTGTCAAGTATATTAATCGTAGAAAACGAGACTGTAAACCCAATCGAGTTAAAATGCACAAAATGGTGAACATGATTCCATTATTTGTTTCCCATTATAGACCACCCGGCTTGGTGTACCGAACTGTCCTGCCAAGTCACACTTGGTGGATTGTCCGGCAATGTTACTATCACCACTAACGAAGCGACTACAAGTAAAGTGGTATGAGCTTCATTCGGAGAGTATTTTTTTTTAAAATGTTTTGGCTAACCCATGTCCCAAAATAACCGGCTCTAAAAAAAGCATCTTTTCAATTTTTCTCTTTTTATTATTTTATCTTCTGATATTTTTTTTACTTTTGTTTTTGTTTTGGTAGAACTTAACAGGTTGAATGTGTATGGTTCAACAAACATACAATTTTGATCGCTGATCAAAAACATCAATATTTAACCAATTTTTTTCATAATTTTTTATGAATTTTCTTCTTCTTATTTCTAAACATAACAAGTTTAATTTAAGTAAAAAAAATTAAAATTTAAAACAACCTTATTGATGAAATTAATATTCCAAAAGAGATAGTCGTCGTACTAAAATTCATTAACAAAACATTTTAATAGATTTTCTCAAGTTGTTAAGAATTTTTTTTCAGGTCTCTCCGATGATGTGAAACGCTATCATCGGCGGTGTCAATATTCGTCACCTCCGGAGAGACCTGCAAAAAAATTCTAAAAAACGTGATATTAAATATAATTTACCATAATCCATTTAATTTAATTATTAATTAATCATAAAATACTATAATTAATTAATATATTTATTTAGTGGGTTAAATAATTCAATTAAAATAGTTTTAACATCGTCTTTTATTTTATATAATAAGTAATTTTATTATGGGTGAACATTTACGAGGATGGGTGAACATTTATTGTTAATAAGTACTTTTATTAATTTCTTTCTTTAGAATTATGTGTTTCTCTCTAGATACTGTTACGATTTTGTCTTGTACTATGATCAGGGTCAGGAAATTCCTGAAATTATTAGTGGCGCCGTCAGTGAGAAACCGAAGTGATACCCATTGACATGTTCTCATGTTCTCTTAAGTCACGAAATTAAAAAGAGATGAACACAGATCCCGTAGAGGGAAGAATTGTTGGGTTGGAAGACGACATAATTATCTCTTATTTCGAGGACCGTTAGTGTGAAGAACAGCATGTTGAAGAGCAACATCACGATAATGATCAATATGGACAGGGGCGAGGTAAACGGTCGACCCTTATTATGACTAGGAAAAAATTGTTGGACGATATAGCGAAGCTCCATGCTGAGAATGAAGCAGTCTTAGTTGACAAGAAAAACAAGTCGAGAATTCAAAGAGAGCGATCACCCGACAACGATAGAGAAGAAACTCACAGTCAAGGTCAAGAAGAAGAAGACCGTGAGCAAAATCGTACCAGGTTGCGACAACGAAATAATGAGTCGCTAAGGAAGGATAAGAAGGTTGAGCGAGGATATACACGAGAGATTAGGGATTCCTCCGTTTATGACTCAGATGAGTCATCTTCGGACTGAGAATACCGACGCCATAAGAAGGAGAGTAGAGTTTTAAAGAAACAAGAAATCCGACGAAGCATGTCTCTTCTTCGAGAGTCTTGAAACTAAAGGGGAACAACATCAATAAAAGAAATCATGCTTTCGTGGATGAAGACAGGACGATCATGGACAACATGAGAGAGAAAACCACCGCGCCCCACGTCAAATTCTCGTCGGACAGTCAAACCCATAGGTATATGATCATCATTCAGTTCGCTAACCCACAAGACGAAGGATTATGCGAATCCTGTAGAAGGTCTTGGGAGTGGAAATGACAAGATCAGGCATAACTGGAGGTCATCCCTGTAAAAACCCTTTTGCATAAAACCCTTTTGGGGCATCTGCCCAAGAGATTCGATATTTCTCGTCTGTAAAAATACGATGTAATAAATGACCCAAACATCCATTTGAAGTTGTCAAAAACTTCATGTTAAACTTTAATAATGATGAAAAACTACTTTATTGTGCATTATTGTAAACTTTCAAAGTCCACGCCTCAAAATAGTATAATCAATTGCCACAATGTTGCATAAAAAAGCTTGATATTTTTTAGGTAATGTTCAGACAACAGTTTGTGTGGAGAATTGTTTTTTGGGCAAATGAAGATACGATTGTCAATTGTAGACATAAGGTCGGAGAAAGTTTGAGGGACTAGAACCGGCGCTTTGTGGACGCCAAAACTGATTTGAATTATTGTGAAGAGAATGTTCCTTTGATAGTTTTTTACTTTTGCGATTTTGTTAGATCAGGTTGAAAAAATAATTTTGATTGAGGAGTCCCAAACATCCGAGGTGGTGGCTCAATTACAGCAAAGTACACAGGCAGGTGTCAAGATATAACAACAGGATCTAAATTCTATTCCACAACCGCAAAGAATCAATACTTACCCGATGACATGATATTTTCAGCCAAAAGCTTCAGGCTTGCAGCCCCCACAGGAAAGGTTTAACAATCAGACGGTGAGTAGTCAAGCTATTTCTCGACCCATCTCGAACAAATGAGCCTGACCCACTCATTTTGTTAAGTTAACCGAGTGTGTGTCGACCATCTTCAAAAAGGCAAACAAGATAATCAATTTTTAGAAACTTTTCCCTGTTCAAATCCGCCAAGAAAGTTGTAATAACCGATATTGCAAGTATAATGAAAATATGGGGCATGATACGAGGGATTGTATTAAGTTAAAAAAATATAAATTCTAATTAAGAATGGAAAGTTGACAACATTTTTTAAAATGCAAGCTCCGCAGAGCGTCGAGGTAAAAGAGATCATGTCAGTACCGAAGCAGGAAACTACGATGGTTATTTCTAAGATCACTGATTTGTTTGATGTAGCCACAAAATATTTAGACCCCGATGAGGATCAAAACGTAATCAATGTTATTAAAGAAATAAGTCTCGATATCATAAGAAAGGTTAATGACATGTGTAGATGTTTTGAATCGTTAACTATCTTTAGAGGTGTAGCTATGTCAGGAATCACTAATCTCCCGAAACAGAAACATCATGAGTTTAGCTACCTAGTTAGAAGTGGGAGCGTCGCCACAATTGTACATGAATCATTTCCCTATACTATGTTTCGATGAAAAAGATATGAGAGACATCGTCGGACCACATAAAGACGCAGTGGTAATTATGGTCGCGATCGCTGGTGATGAGGTAGGAAGAGTGCTAATTGATACAGGTAGCTCAACAAACATTATTTTCATTAAAACATATGCAAAGTTTAAGATACCTTATGTCATTCTCCGTTCAGAAAGGACCATATTGGGTGTTACAAGGGATAGGACCAAAGTGGTTGAAGAGTTTAAAAAAGTAGTAGAGTTGGATCAGGGACTTTTCACGAAAGAGGTAACAATACTTTTTATTATTGTGGATGCGTCGACGGTCCACCAACATCTAAAGTATGTGATCAGTAATAATGTGGAAACCGTGCGAAGTAACCATAAAATGGCTAAGGAACACTATCGAGCAGATCTAACATAAAAAAACAACATGGAAATGGAACAAATGAAAGATTAGCAGTTAACGGGGTCAACTTTAGGGTCAGATTTTGTAGACGATTCAAAGGAGACCCCCGAATTCTTTCTTACGGACAAGAACTGCGAGAATTATGAGTTTCCCGGGGGAAAGTCTTGAAGATTAGAACAAATTATCGTTTGCAGTTTGAAAAAAGTTTAGTGTTTTCCTTAGGAAAAGATTGCATTTATTTGCATCATGTTCGAAGGATGTAACAAGGGTCCCCAATAGAATAATATGTCATAGCCTGGCCATACGACGAAATGTCCGACCGATAATTCAAAAATGACGATCCTTTTCTCAAAAGAAATGAGAGGCTATTATTGCCGAGGTGGATAGATTGACAAAGGTAGGGCACCTCTGTGAATCTCAAAACCCGTTATGGACGGCCAATCCCGTCATTGTCAAGAAGAATATCAGGAAGTGGAGAATGTATGTGGACTTCACCGACCTCAACAGGGCATGCACTAAAGACTCTTTCCCAATAACAAGAATTAATCAACTAGTGGATTCGACATCGGGGAACAAGCTACTATATTTCATGGACGCTTATGCGGGATACAACCAAATAAGATTAGACAAGAAATATCAGGAAAACACGTCGTTTATAACTGGGAGAGGTCTGCATTGCTTTAAAGTTATAATGTTTGGTCTAAAGAATGCATGGCTACCTATTAGAGGTTAATGAATAAGGCGTTTGGAGGTCAGATCGGGCGAAACGTCAAAGTGTATATAAACGATATGCTCGTCAAGAGTGCAAAAGATGAAAACTATTTTGCCGACCTTGAGAAATTATTTAATAATCTGAAAAGAATAAATCTCAAGTTAAACCAAAAAATAATGTTTGTTTGGGGTTCGGTTTGGGAAATTATTGAGATACATGATCAATGAAAGATGGATAGAGGTAGATCCGATACAACTGAATGATCTGAGTACCATGTGCCCCCAAGAGATATCAAAGAGGTTCAGATTTTGACGGGGCATTTGGCGGCTTTGAACAGGTTTATATCTCGATCCTCTAAAAATTGTGCACCCTATTTTCAGGTTTTAAGACTAGCCAATGAGTTCAATTGGACCCCGTGTGTACCAAAGCTTTCCTTGGCTTAAAAGAATATTTATCTTTTCCTGCTTTATTAACCAAGCCTTTGCCAGAGGTAAGTCTGTTTGGAAAGTCTGTAAGGCCTCCTTGGCACTTTTGGATTTCTTTGAAATGATGTCGGTTTTCTTGAGATTTTGAATCGTGACAGTTTGGGTCGTCCCTTCTCATTTTTTTAATCCGAACACTCCCTTTGGCAACGACTAATTCCTTAGGGTTGGGAGTAGGGACGATATGGCTAGAGATTGGTTCAGGATGGTCATTATTTAGAATTGACCCGTCTTTGCGTTGAGCGATGACAATAACGGTAACATCCTTAAGTTTCTTTTCTGTTATTGTAATGAGTCACACATTGCTACACCTGTGACGGTGGAAGCGGTGTTATGGAAGTTTGAAAACCAACAATAGTCGGAGTGAGGCGGACCATGCCAAGATCGTTAGACAACGATGAGGCACTTAAATCTCTCATAGCTAAAAATTGAGAATTGAGATGTTTGGCGTGTAAAGTTTTTGGATTTGAGCAAGAGGGTCAGCCGAGACAGGAAAGTTGACCATAATCAGAGGAAGATTTCGAGCCTATCTGAGGAGTCGAGGCAAAAGCGGAAGGAGGCGGATGCGAGGAAGGTTTGGGTTTTTCAGAAGAGCGATGTTTGTCGGGGTTGAAAGAATCGTATAAAGTTGTGTGAGAAGAGAACTTCAAGGAGTTATCGATTACACATGCATCCTGGTATACGACCATTATTTCAGAGATATTAAAGTAGTCGTATAGACCGAAAATAGTTTTTTTGTTGGTTTGGGTTTTGCTTGGTGTGAGATTTTTCATAAACGAAGGCGACAATATACTTTATCTCTCTAGAAAGACCAAAATAAAAAACTTATAAACTTTCTGAAGACAAATAATAAAGTTGTGAGAGGTATTTATAGAGAAACCTCCACCTCAACAAGTAATTTTATGGAGAACCGAAATCGATTGGAAGCTCGGGAAGCCCAAAATTCGTTGTTTGAAAGTATGAGTTGACACTCCCCAAATGATTGGAAGACACACGTCATGGTCTGACACCCTTGCAGGGCTAGGAAACTAGCACCATCATTTGAACCTCAGGTAGTTCAAGATACGTTTTTCTAAGAATCACAAGAAACAACGCGTCTAGAAAGAAGACACGTGCAAGATCGTTATACGATCTCTTTGACAGCAAGGCAAATGGGCCTTGTACAATTAAGCAAGGCAACAAGGTCCAACGAGAACATGCCCAAAATAATAGTCTCGGTACCTCTAAAAAGATAGATAATTCTAGGAAACATGCAACTCAAGGTCGGGCATGTGGGTCAAAATGTGCCAATGAATGGCGTTAGAGATAATCGATCCTTGGTCATCGACTTGTTAGCATCATAAAAACTCACCTTAAGATGTTGGATAACCAGACACTATGATATACCGACCCCGGTTATTTGGACATCGGAGCAGTGGTGACTCGACCCTGGCACAAACGGTATAGTCCTCGCACGTTCTCTCTCCCAACGACCAGGGCTACTGATAAGGACATAAATTGTCGGGACCAAATTTGGTCAGAATAGCACAAGGGTGTTTTGATGTTGTAATAATAGTTTGTTATAAGAATAATAGATTAAGAAAGAGAAAGGATCTATCTTGTAAATAATAATTATATGAGTATAATTTAGGTAAAGTACTTTAGAAAGAGGATAAAGTGGGTCACCCATGTAGGTAATGGCCCACTCTCATTACTATATACTTGTAAGATAATAATAAATTTACCAGGTGAATTAATAATATTATTCTACAATAATAATAAATTTATTTTATTCCAAATTTAATCCAAAAAAATTGTCTAAAACAGATTGCATGATAACTCCCCGTCGGGCTAAATCCCCCAAATCTTCGGACACGAAGACCAGTCCTGACAGTGAAAAATTCTTGGCGAGGCACAATTCCAGCCATGCCAGGGACAAATTTATGTCGGGTGAATCTGTACAGCACGACGAGGGATGTTTTAGACGTGCAAAAAATAACGTCCCTCGTCAGGGTAAAAGGTCATCCTCGCCCGAGTAGATAGTCCTCCCCGATGGGAATATGAACACTTGCAACTAGAAGTTTGAAAAAAAGCAACTCTTCTTCGAACAACCAAACCAAAAATCCACATTCGAACCAAAATCGAACCAAACCACAACAATACATCATTGAAAACACAAATACAACCCTATATTTATCTATTTTAACACAAAAAATGCCTTCAATTTACCAAAATCAATTCAAAACCTATACAATAAAAAACTAATAAAAAATTAAACCTTGGTCATGATGAAGAGAATAATAATTAGATTTTGGTAAGTAGCAAAAATAAAGTAGAGATAAAGTAAGAAGGAACAAAGAAGAAGTTTTAAGTTTAGTTTGGTTTGGGGATGCTTAGTTATTTTAGTTTATAACTTAGTATTTTTTATAAGGTTATTTTGGATAAAAAATAGAAATGCGTATAAATTTGTTTGAGACTAATTAAAATTAGGCATGGTTAACTCTTTTGGTCCACATTTTAGCCAAAGCCTTTTTGAAATTGATGAGTTCTTTTTCTGATTGGTTTGCGATGATGCAAGTGGATCTGTTTGCATGAGATGCGATGGTTATGTTATTTGAGGCGGAACTTCTTCATGAATAATTTTTAATCCAACCGGTTTATGCACATTTTCCCTCTAATTTGGACCAATTGACAAAAAAGGCCAGACCATCCATTCACCCGTACTAAGCGGGATACCAACACCCCCAACACATCTTAATGCTTCAATAAAAAATTTCAACAGGATCATTCTTACACAAAAAATCAACAAAGTTTTCCGATGCATCTGAGATTTCAGCAATCTCTCGCTCAACAACAAATATATTTACAGTTTCCTATACAACAATCTGGATTCCAACAGATCATGACAACCTAATCCGAAGATCCCTTCTAATTAGCAGAAAGTTCCGGTTTCTCAACTATGGATGCCACATAACAACCTCGTAACACAAACAAGTTTTCAGGAAAATTTTGTCCAGGCTAATCAACACAACAAAATGATGCATTCACTTGGCCGAATTGGAATCAGAGCTGATAAGGAAATAGAACTTCAAGGACTGAAATGTAAATAATAAAACTTGTTATGACAGATTATATAATTAGAGGAGACCTTAGAATGTTAGATTCTAGTCAGGGACTAACGTGTAATTAACTTTTTTTTAACTATTTGAGTTAAAACTAAGTCTTTGTGCCTCTATATAAAGACCACATCTGATTTAATAAAGGGTCTAACTTTTTTAGATAAATCACTCTTAGAACTTTATATTCTAGGCAATCTAAATATCAAACTCACCAAATTGGCGACTCCGTTAGGGACGTGATCATCGGTTGGTTCCTAGATTACTTGTTCGAATTTTCTATTTTCTCCTTTTCGAATATTGAAAAACAACTATAAGCTTGACGATGAATCCAGAGAACGATCCGCTAGTTTGATCGGTTGTTGAAACGGTGAAAAAAGATTTGCAAAGAGCTGATGATAGATTAGAATAATCTATCCCAGTTCAAACTCAATCTGTTATAAAGGTGCGAATGAACCAAATTTTGGATAAAATAACAGATATGAAAGAAAATTACGACCAGAGAGAGCATGAGATTCAGTCAACTAGGCTGAAATCCGAGAACAGACAAGTGAACGACCAAAATGACGATGTTAATTGGGGAATTCGAGCGTACTATCATCAGTACACTGGAGCGACTGCGCATGTTATTGGGGAATTCGAGGGAGAAGTAAGTCTGTGAAAGGGACCTTTCAGGAAGGATTTTCATGTACTTTTTTTTACGGTGGACTATCTGACAAGCTACAATACCATATTTGGAAGATCTTGGCTATCAAGGATGTATGACGTAATGTCAACAGTCCATCAATGTTTTAAGTATGTCATCAAAGACCGAGTGAGGGTTGTTCAAAGTGACCAAAATGTTGCCAAAAAATGTTATACCATTGCTATTTGGATACGAGGATCTAGCAGTGGTGATAAAATGGACGAATAACAGTCAGGGGGGTTGACCTCAGACCTCGAAGAATGGATTGACGATCCGAGGGAAACCCCAGGGTCATTGACAATAAGTGAAGAAATAAAGGAATATGCTTTTCCTGATGGAAGAGTACTTCGAATAGGAACCTTACTCACCTGAATTTTACCTCCACAGCTATTACAGTTTTTATCCCACAATCTGGATGTCTTTGCTTGGAAAACAGAGGATATATCAGGAATTCTAATTGAAGTAATTTTCCATAGCCTAACAATAACTTTGAAGGTGAAACCTCTTATACAAAAAAGACAGACATTTTACTTTGAAAAAGCAGACGCTATTGTTTCCGAAGTGGACCGTTTATCGAAGGTCAAACATATAAGGGAGGCACAATATCCTTTATAGACGACAAACCCGGTAGTGGTCAAGAAGAAAAATTTGAAAGGGATAATATGCGTTGATTTATAGACTTGAATCGAGCCTGTCCTAAAGACCCATTTCTCGTTCTTAGAATAGACCAGTTGATTGATTCCACTTTAGAAAATAAAATATTGACATTTATTGATTCCATGAAATCTCCTCGAACTATCAAAGAAGTGGAAATCTTGACATGAAGGTTAGCAGCACTTAACAAATTCATCTCTATATTTTCTGATAAATGTTTCCATTTCTTTCAAGTGTTACGAAGACCAAAAGATTTTGAATGGACTTTGGATTGTGAAGCAGCGTTTTGAAGTATCAAGGATTTGTTGTCATCACCAGAAATACTATCCAAACCTCGAAGTGGAGAGAAACTCTTTTTGTACATTGCGGTATATGATTTTGAAGTAAGTGCAGTATTGATAAGTGAAGATTCAAGAATTCCGAAGTCAGTGTACTATGTTAGCAAAAGTTTGGTGGCAACAGAAAATAGGCATTTGAAACTCGAAAAATTGGCATTGGCACTGGTGGTGGCTGCTAGAAAAATGAATCCCTATTTTCAAGCTCATGCCATTGAGGTTCGAACTTTATTTCCATTGAGAATATTTTATAACACCCCGACGTTTCAGAGAAGGTGACTAAGTGGTCAGTTAAGTTGGGAGATTTTGACATCACATTTTCGCATCAGACAAAAATTAAAGCACAAGACTTGGCAGATTTTCTTGTTGAGTTTCATTCAAGCAGACCAAATGAGGATGTTAGCAAGGATGTTTTGCCAGCTAGTTCAATGTGGATTGTTCGAACTGATAGAGGTTCTAGTGTTTTCGGATGCAACACTAGAGTTCAACTAATTGCTTCAATATATTAAATTTAGTATTCATGCATAGAATAATGAAGCTGAGTATGAAGTTGTATTAGCTGGACTAAGGCTTGCAAAGATATGTGGTGTAACTTCAGTATGATTAGAGACAAATTCTCAATTAGTAGCAAATCAAGTGTCTGGAGTTTCTGAAGTGAAAAAAGAACCACTTAATTTTGTATATTCGAGAGCTTCAAAATATGGCTCTTCTGTTTGATCATGTTGTTGTAGAGAATATAAACCGAAAGAATAATACATTTGCTGATTCTTTGGCGACTATATCATACAAAAAAGAATATCCTTGGATTTTATTACATGAGAACCCATCGATTTTAACTCATTCAGAGTAATGTGAACATATTAAGGAGGTATTCGTTACTACAGACATAGTCTGAGGAGATTGGAGAACTGATATTTTGAATTTTTTTATTAGAAGAGAGCTCTCTGAAGATGTGAAATTGGTCAAGAAATTGTATGGCAAAGCATTTGGCTATATAATGTTAGATGGGATTTTGTATAAGAAAGCATTGAGTAGGCCATTCATGTGATGTTTGAGAAAACAAGTATAAGAGGAAGTTTTGTCAGAATTACATGATGGAGAAGGTTCAACGCATTGTGGGTTCAAGGCATTGACTCATCGAGTTTTGTTGGCAGGGTTTTGTTGGCCTTCGATTATGAACGATGCCAAGTATTTGGTTCGAAGTTGTGATACTTGTCAAAGGTTTGCTAACTCTATTGATAAACCAGTAGTTCTACTTATGTCCATTATCGAAACCATTCCATTTAATATATGAGGAATGAATTTTATGGGACCTTTGCCTATAGCCTCTGGAGGATGAAGAATGATAATTGTTGCAGTGAATTATTTTATGAAGTGGGAAAAAACTAAACCATTGTTTGAAAAAAAAAGCTAAGGATGTGATTAAGTTCATTGTAAACAGTATATATTTCCATTTTGGAGTACCTCGAAAAATTACTACAAAAAATTCGATCCTCAATTTAATAATAAAGAAATTGCTTCCTTCCATGCTTCGAATGGAATAAAGAAATATTTTTCTACACCCTTTCATCCCCAAGCAAATGGACAAGTAGAGGTGATAAACATATCTATTTTAGAAGGTTTGAAAAATAAGTTGACATGAGCTACAGGAAAATGGCCTAATTATCTGTAGGAGGTGTTATGAGCTTATCGAACAACCCGTAGGGAAGCTACTAAAGATACTCCTTTTGATTTGGCATATGGAATGAATGGTGTTAGTCCTGTAGAATCTACATTTCCTTCTTTTAGAGTAGGTCAATACTCCAAAGTCCTAAATGATGAAGCTAAAATAACAAGTTTGGACTTGATTGAAGAAAAAAGAGTTCAAACTCACCTGAACATATTTCATTATCAAACTCTTATGAAGAGTAGATATAACTTGAAGGTGAAAAGAAGGGAGTTCAATGTGGGTGAAAAGTGTTAAGAAAGGTATTCCTCCATACTAAGGAAAAAAACTTTGGTAAGATGGTCCCGAATTGGGAAGGTCCTTATATGGTTGTTGAAAAGATAAAGCCAGGTTCTTATCACCTTTTTAATAATCAGGAGAGGATGCTTCAATATCCGTGGAATATACAACATCTAAAGTTTTATTAGGAGTAAATATGTTGTATTTTGAAATTGTTTTCTTTGATTAAGTAGCACGCTCTTTCATACCCTGTTGGCCCAGGGAGGTTTTAATGAGGTGTTATGTACATATTTAAAGCTATCAATAAAATTTATTTTTTGGCCAATGGTTGTTTACAAATACTTGTTTAAACTATTTTGGTAACTAGTAAAAAACTTATCATCTTTGAAGTTGACCAAGAGTAGAATATTCTGAAGTGTTTATTACACTTTTCGAAGAAGCAACCATATTCGAAGTGCTACGTTCTCTAAATGAAATATAATATTTGAAGTACTACGCTCTTTAAACGCACTAGTATTCGAAGTGCTACGTCTCTAAACGCACTATAATATTTGAAGTGATACGTTCTCTAAACGCACTATATATTCGAAGTATACGTTCATTAAACGCATTATAATATTCGAAGTTCTACGTTCTCTAAACACAAAAAGGTATTCGAGATGCTATGTATAATAAAATTTTACTTTGAATAAGTAATATAAGTAATAGTGCGAAGTAAACATGACTTAAGGAAATAAAAAATAAATAAAGCCTTTTTACATTCAATTTGATTTGATGAGAACAAATTAATTTCTTAGATGGCAAGTGAAAAGGCATATACTAAAAACAAAATATTACAACGATTGAATGACAAACACAAAAAAGATAGTAGAGTTACTCGTCTTCAGAGCTTTTTTCAGAATTTTCTTATGATTCTTCCTTTTCGGATGAAGAGCACCGTTCGATGGGAATTCGCTCCCAAAAGTTGGAGCGGTTAACCTTAGGGTATGTAGCATGAACCTTGCAAATAAGGGTGATGGTTTTTTTCTCTTTCGCCATTTTAATAGCTGCTAGCATGTCTTTCGCACATTCATTCTGAGTAGCGGTGACAACAAGTTGCTTGTTTCAATCGATTTGGGATTTGAGAGCAGTCATGTCATCTATTAATTTTTTCTTATCTGCCTCACTTTTGTTAAGAGAAACTTGAAGATCATCGAATTTCTGCTTCTCTACAACTAACTTTTTCGAATGCTTGGTCTGGAGTTGATTTATTTCATTCTGATGAGAAATATTGAGATTTTTTTTTCGATACACTTCTATGAGGTTCTTCTTGAGATGGATGAGTTCGTTGAGAAATTCAGATCTCAATATTTGAAATCCATGAAATTTCTCTTTCACGAGGCCACCAAAGATGTTTCTCATAGTTTTTTCAGCATCAGCTTTCTTATGGCGCACCATCTTTTTTGCCATGAATTTTAACTGACTTCGAAAGGATTCGATTTCTTGCGTTAGTTTTTGTGCTGCAATATCGAGATCATCAAAAGGGTGAAAAGCAGCTAAAATATCTTCAGATGGCTCTTCAAGAGGGATGCCCATTGAGCTAGGTCAAGGAATGAGAGCAAGGGAGATTGTACGAAAAGAAACTTCAAGAGATATTGTTTTGGAAGTAGCAGGTGCAGGTCTTTTACCAAGATAATGCAATTGATCTTGAATTTCTTGAACGATTGGATCTTCATCTCTAACAAGCTCTTGAGATTCATTGAAGTTGATAAAGCTTTCAAGATCAAAGTGGTCATCACCTCGATTATTCTCTAGATCAGCTTCCCTTTGCTCAGTGCCAACACCTTCAACACTTGCCTCAGTTTCTTTTTGCTGACTTGGTTGATTCTCCACAACCATAATATCATCACCATCAGACAACATCTTTTTGACAGTTTCCACAGCTTTCTTTTTTCCCTTTCTTCTGATGAGTCGTTTTAGTTGTGCCTTTCTTTTTTAACGGGACAACTATTTTCTTCTTTTTCGAAGAAGGTTCTCCTTCTATTCCTTTTTCGATGGTGGGGGAGGTTACTTTCAATTTTTTTTATCTTCGAACTTTTTGGCATCAGATCTACTAAAGAGCTAGCAACGGCTGTGCTAGCTGCATTTTTATTCTTTTTTCCCATATTCTTTTGGGGGAAGGTGGCTATCCGATCTATTTCGAACCGATAAAAACACTTTGCAATCAAGATGTACTAAACTTTTGACATCGTGTAAAGGATAAGGCTGCTCCATCAGATTCTCAGGGGGAGAGCTCCAAACTTGATTGGCCACAGATGGCTGTTAAGAAAGTTGATAGGTTGGAAAGTTATGTGGAAAATATTGTTTCATTCGTTTTTAGCCCAGACAACAAGCTTGGTAAAGATATATTTTTCCTTAACACCTCAAAATTTGTATAGAGAGAATAAAATTTGATAAGAAATAAGAAGAACATCAGTTGAAAATATAACTCAAAGAAATGGAATCAAAAGAGTTACGATTACTCCTCCAGACGAAATTCAATTTAGATGGATTGGCTTCAAATATTTCTTTACCATTTTCCCAAGCTCCTGACATGAAGACAAATTTTTGTTTCCAAAATTTGTCTGCCTTCAGCAAGTCATCGATGATCTTTAAACCATCATCCCGGATAAGATAATAAATTGGAAGCACTGGTCACTTTGACAGTTTTTTCAAGGAAATGAGCTCCTCGATGCAGAGTTGAATTTGGGACAGACGAGAAGCCATAATCACATAAAGGAAGGTAAACCATTGATTTGGTGTCACCTATGTTGGACATAGATCCAAAAGTTCGAAGTACTCAACTATCACAGGGTTCAGTGGAAAACGAAGACACCAGTTGATGATCTTTGGGTAAACCACTAATTAATCTTTTTTGCAATCCAAAGATGTTTCACCTTTTTTGGAAAGACGCAGTATAATATTGTTTCATATTCCTCTTTTCTTCTTTAGATAAACTGTTTGGCTCTCCTCGTAATACATATACAGAATATTTTTTAAAGCCAATATGTAATGCGCTTTAAAAGGTCTTAAATTATCACCAACTGATACACGCAACTCGTCGAATATTGTGACATGAAGTTTATTTTTTCTCGTTTTACGAGCTTTTCCTCTTGAAGCAATTTTCACTACTTTAATTTCTGATTTCTTCGAAGCATCTTCTTATGTTTCAACTTTATTATTTGACTGTATAGCTTCAGAATCAACTTCTTCTCTAGACACCCCGTCCATCAGTTGAGGAGGGTTAATTGAGGGATTTTGTTGAGACGTAGTTGTTCTCTCAACAATCTCTCTCAGATAAGGAGAAGTGGTTGATAGATTCAAAGTAACATCAACGTTCGAAGTGACATCGGCATCATGACCCATAGCTATGAAAGTCTTTCTTCTTGGAATTTGAGGAGGCTGAGTTTTTGGAAGATTGGTTGAAGAAGTCTCTCCGGATCTCTTTGAAGAAGATTTGGTCACCTCACGGCTGATTCGAGGTGATGATTCAGTAAGAGAAGGCGAGATTCAAGGTGTTTTTGGTGTTCAAGTTCTTGATGACTGACTTTCTTCTCGAAGAGGAGAAGGTGAAAAGGCATTGGTTTTGTTAGGATCGAGATTACCGTAATGTATTGTCTTTGTAGACAAACCAAGAGGAGCGCTGGTTATTAGTCCAGCCGATCTGTATTCATATGCTATTTCACTAATACACAAGTAGTTGTAAGATCCAAAGACTTTGTTGTCTGATTTTGGAGATTTGGGTTTTTTTTGGAATTATGGCTTTGGATCTTCAACTCTTGGGATGCTTTCTCATAAACCGGTTGAAGATTGAACGAAAAAATTGAATTTTTTGGTAAAGATAGTCAGCTGATTGAAGAATTCGTTGAAGGTAGCTAAGAAATTTTGAGTTTATGTAATTTCTTTCTCAAACAATTTTGTTTGTGAATAAAACAATAGTTCACATAGGTATTTATAGGAAGAGAAAAGAAGTATCAAGAAGTGGAAGAGGGGGAAAGTGTTTGGATAGAAGTTGAAGCGGTTGCGTAGATAATGATCTAACATCTGTTATGCTATGGGTCTAGTGGCAGACTTAGTGCCAAGGGTATCATCATTTGCTAAGAGATAGACTTGGCATCTAGAGTGTCACCATATATTTGACTTC
The DNA here is from genome assembly GCA_036936605.1 of Limnanthes douglasii subsp. nivea. Taxonomy (NCBI): domain Eukaryota; kingdom Viridiplantae; phylum Streptophyta; class Magnoliopsida; order Brassicales; family Limnanthaceae; genus Limnanthes; species Limnanthes douglasii. The sequence continues at coordinate 272,556,398 of JAUPFV010000001.1, read as the reverse complement.
AACTATGATATACGGAAATGGTTTCCTGTTAAATAATTCGATGCATTTAACCTGAATTATGATATAACCGCACATTTGAAACAACTTGGATTGTGGATAAGGGGATTTTCTTCACCTCTAAAGATTTTCGAGGCTAATTAGTTCTCATTCATTTACTTACACGAGAACTAAGGGGGCTATTGATAAGAAAATAGAACTTTCAAGGACTGAAATGTAAAGAATAAAACTTGTTATGACATATTGTATAATTAGAGGAAAAAATTTGAACTTTATATACTAGTGAGGGACAAGCATGTAATTAACTCCTTTTTTATAACTATTTCAGTTTAACTAAGTCTTTGCGCCTATATATAAAGGCCAAGGCTGATCTAATAAAGAGTATGGCCTTTTAAGATGAATCACTCTTACCACTTGACTTCTCTCTCGAACACCTATTTATCTCTCTACATTGTTACTTCTCTCTACTTTGCTTAGTCAATCCAAATATCAAACTCACCAAGAGAAACATATAGATCCCGACATGATTCAAAACTAGTCATCCAAACTTCCAATGGCGGTATCAAGCACATCATAATCAAATCTTTCAATTTTCTCACCAATCTACAAACAATGATAACACAAATCGCTCAATCGAAAAGTGGTATAGACTATAATACTAACAAACATACCATTCATGAACAATTTCAGTGACGAAGATGATGACCTGCAAGAGGAGGAATCTCAATTGGTTCTAGAAATAATAGGTCTCTGCTGTGAAAATTAAACAACCACAAGATGGGTAAATACTATAGAAAATGAGATCTAAAGCATCATGTTCAATAGTTCAATAACGAGATGATATAATACTAGTTTTATGATAAGATGAAGTGCAAGGTGTTGTCCATGATGTTAAAAAGCTCCATGCAATGATTTAATCATCTCCCAAAATGTTGCATTAAGAGTTACAAGACGCTCCATGTGTTTTTGAGAGCCATTTTGTAGGCTCTAAAGTCATAAAAGAAGATGTGAGCTACATTATACAATACAAGTAGAGACCTAACGAAAGTCTTAAAGAGTACTCACAGGTTTGTGACCAAAAGTGAGTTACAAGATTGTCACAACTTGGTGGTTGTAGCTATGCATATGCAATAATTTCTAGAATGTACTCCCATAGATCACATAATGAAAAAGAAGGCCCTAAATTTCGGTGACCTACTAGCTCCAGTAGAGCAATACATCAAGGTGGACGAGATTCATATGGCCAAAAGAGAGAGAGATATTTTAACTCTAACAACATCCGCACCAAACCTTTTGACTATCAATAATAACATATTCACACAAGTTAATTACATATTTAATGGTGCAACTACCTCACATAGACCGATAAATAATCAAAGTTAAGACTAAAAAGGAAAATCCAAAAAAAAGACAATAACATTAGCTAAATGACTCACTACCCTCCAAGAAGGACATTCATAGAGCTAACCAAAAGTTTGACATCGATCTGTGAGAATAAAAAGATAGTTGGATGGAGAACGAGAACACCAAGACAAAACAATATTACAAGTTTCATAGTGATATATGTCATCTTACTAAAGACTGTTGGGATTTACAAGATCAAGTCTAAAGTTTAGTAGATAAAAGAAAAATCAGTGAATTTGTTAACAAGAAAGAAAAAGATGAACCTCATAAAGGTTCATCAGAAGAAAATGTAGCTTCACCACCAGCCAAAGAACATAGAACATTAGACATTAATACCATCAAGTTTATGAAAGATGAAGAATACTTAGATCCTAACCCAAACATACAAATAATATAAGTAATTGTTAGAGGAGACATATACTCCAAAGTTTCCAAAAAAATAAAAAACAATATGTACACAAGATAGAGGTACAATTTCAAGACAAAAGTCCCTACATTTGTACCATAATCCATATCACATGCTAGCATTCATGGATAATGATCGAAACAAGTTGCATCACAACACAATGATATCGTATTAATAATAAAAGAGTTTTCCGGAGTGGAAATAAAAAATGTTATGATAAAAACCAATAGTTCGGAAAATATATTGTATATATGTACATATGAAACAAGGAGAGAAGTGCCAATACTAACCCTAACTTAAACAATTTTAACTAGCCACGCAGGGGCAAATTAAAATGTGTCAGGGGAGTTAACACTAAACGTTATCTTTGGCAAACAAGAGTACATAAATAAGTATAATGTTATTCATGATGGCATATACATATTTAGCGTAAAACAAAAAATACACACCTTAGTATCTACGGTCCACCGATGCTTAAAGTACCTAATCAATAAAATTGTGGTTATCATCATAGGAAATCAGAAAACTTTTAGGGAATTCTATGCACCATCCTTGAAACTCAAAGTCTAGCAATTAGAATAAGAATAGGTATTTTGGAAGGTATGAATGATCCTAGAAAAGGCCCCCGCCTGGTGCATCCGAGGGTGGATGTAAAAGATATACATATAGAAGAAAGAAGTACCTTGAAGATCGAGATATCACAACCAATCTTAAGTATAAATCGTTAACTTTTTGTAAATTAATTTGGATAGGTTTGCATGAAATACACATGATGTGAATAGAGTCCTAACATAAGTTACTTTCATTCTTTTAATCACACATGAAACATTTTATCACAATAGAATTTCGAGTCTTAATAAATGGTCTAAAGTTTCTATAAATTCCAAGAAGAAAAATCATTCGCTTCATAAGATAAGCCTACATAAACGAATATGATTATCCATAAAAACATACATAATAGACGAAACCATAAATTTTGGAAACATTAGATGAATCTCATACATTAGAAAGTATAAATCCAAAAGAGCAACAAAACAAGCGATACTTTTATTAAAAGGTAAAGCATAATTTTTTCTAGTTTACAACCACTACAATAAAAGATATTACAAGTGTTTAAATGATCCAAAAAACTTGAAAAGACTAATAATAATAAACGTGACACATATACACGTCTTAAATGGAATGCCGTAAATAAAATTCTTAAGAGAAACGACTCAAACAAAACAAAGATAAATCAACACTAACGACAATAATATTAGTCATTTTGATTTTCTCCAAAACATAGAGTCTCCCCATTTATTCTACGCATATTTTAATCACTCTCTTAGTACGTTGGTCTTATACAACACAAACAAATAAGAAAAGAATGTCCAATGACCATATATACACAATTAACTAACCAGAACAAGATTCACAACAAGATTAAGAACAAAGTAAACATCATTGATCGATATAGTAGGGGTAACAAGATCACAACAATATTAAGAATGAAGTAAACATCTCGGTTGGCAAGAGGAGTAAATAAAAAAAGTATTTGATAAAGATACTAAAGATACTTTGATTTGAGGTTAAGCCGAATGAACACTTAAACAACTCCACCCATAATATTAGATTTCATAATATTATTTGTGTTAACAAGTCTCTTAAAACAAAAGACAGAAGAATAAACAAAAACACAGAAAATGATAAAGTTTCTTTCTATAAAAATTATGGCTATTATGAGGTTTAAAAATGAAGTTTTTTGGGCATATTATACATATTTTTGTTGGTCAGATGAATAAAAAATGTGTTATATTTTTTTTCATGTGATGTCAAATTTTATTTATTTTCATATTTTTTAACACATGATTCATTATATACATACATTTATCAAATATCTACTTGTGGTTAAAAACAATGAATTAAATACTAAAACATGTTAATTGTTCTTATTTATATTAAAATGATATTGTTTATTTTGAGATAAAGTGGATACAATTTTGCTTTTGGTACACTTTAACAAGAGTTTCTATGAGATATGTTTATACTTATACATCATCAAACCTTTTTTATAATCAAAAGATGCGTGATATGAAATGAATGCAACATATATTGAAAACCATAAAATTCGATACCTTTGTCTTATTGAAATCAACACCTTCATTTTGAATAAAACATTTAATCACAAACCTATCATGATGATACTACCGGTTAAAACCAATGGTTTTCACCTCTGCACCATTGATTTTGGGATGCGAGCCCATGATGCAGAGGATAAAATGGCAAAGCTTGATCCAACACCCTAAAAAAGACAACAAATTGGGTAATCACATTGTTTGTTTCATGTGTTGTGAGATAATTCTCCAAAAATCTCACGACCAAATAGCAGATTGCTTGATGAAACCCTTAACACACATTTTTAGATTTGGATATTATAAAATAATTTATTAGGAATATTTTTAATATTTTTAATAAGTAATAATAATTACTAAGAGAATAAAAAAAGGTTAGTTGAATATGTGGTGTCTTATAAATTAATTATTATAATTTTGGTATAAATAAATTGAGTATTTTAAAATAGATGGAGTTAAAGACTATTTATTACAATATTAAATAAAATTATATTTTTAGTTGATTTATTATTCAATATTAAATCATATATGTAACTAAATTAAATAGTTATAAATAATGGTTATAAATGAATAAAAGTAAATGGGATAATAAATTTAGACCCTTAAAAAAGATAATATATTCACATATGAAAAATCACAAATAACCATTTTCTCTTTTTTTAAATAAAATAGATCTAGTTATGTTTGTCTTACAAAACAAAACTATGATATTTTTAGTTTTTTTTTAGCTTTCTAGAAAGTCGGGTATTGAATAGGAATTAATTTAGAAAAAATGGAATATTAGATAAAGTTGAGGTACCTCGTTGTAAGATTAAAAATGTGCCGGAGAAAATAGTTTCACCCTTCCTGTAAACCAATTCAATTTGTGGTACTTTTTAATAGAGGTTTTTAAAATAGTTTCAAATTAAACTGTGATGGCTCCTCGCTTATTAATGGTGAATCAAGTTATGAGTTCATATTAAGAAATGAACTAGGAGACCTAATATTAGCTAAATGAGGTGTAATTGGCAAATGTTCTTCTTTAAATGCTGAAATACTTGCACTATTGAATGGTTTAATTCACTATAATGTTGAAAAACTAACATTAATAGACATTGAAATTGACTGTTTAGGTCTGTTCAACATGTTAACTATAGGGAAATATCCATGACATCTAGAAAATATTCTGCAATGTTGTAGAGACCTGATAAAACCTCAAATGAATATCAAGCACATATATAGAGAACATAATTTGGCTGCAGATTGGATAACAAAGCATGTACTTGTAGAAAAAGAAAATTTTACGATTGATGCAAACCATACATTTCGAGAACTATCTGCTATACTTTTATTAAACATAATGGAATTATGACATATTAGATGTTTTTAAGAATAACTAACACTTTAACAAGTTGAAAAACTTGACTATGATACTTTTTCATCTTGCATGTTTCACAAGAATGCAGACCCTAAGGATCCAAGAAGATGGAGAAGATGAAGAAGGACAAGAAGAACCTAATAGCTGGAGAAGATGAAGAAGAAAGTGTTTTTAATCTTGCAGGTTTTACTAATTTTTAATATATGTACCCATCTATCAAAATATGTAGCTCTAGATAGGATAACCATTAAAATATTAGAAAATGTTAATTTTTATTATTTTATATAAGTATGATATTGTTTAGTTAGAGGAAGAAAGTATATTTTTATTTTTGGTACATTTAAAAAAATTTAATAGTAATTAAGATATATTTATATTTATATAAAAAAGTTTATATAAAAAAAATATGTGATATACTTTACAAAACATATCCAAAACCATAAAATTATTTTGGATATTATAAAATAAATTTTTACCATTAATAATTCTATTTGAAATGAGTATTTTTACTAAATATTAATATCTCTATATTATAAATTATAAAGTAATAATAATTATTAAAAGAATAAAATTGATTAATTGAATATATGGTGGCACAAATGTTTAAATTTGGTATAAAAAAATTAATTACTTGAAATAGTTGGAGTTGAGAAAGAGTTATTACGAAATTAAAGATTTATTATCCAAAGATTTCATCTGTTCCAGTACCAAACCAGAATTAAATAATCATAAATAATGGTTAGACTTAGACATGAATAAAAAAAAAATTAACAATAAATTGAGATTGCTAAAAGATATAATTATTATTATTGATGATATGAAAAGGAAAATGGAATTATGATTAACAAACTTGACTGCATACTTCAAAAGTCGGATAACAGTCCCCTTCATCGTTTCCACAACAATACCATCCAGGACCATACCGATGGAAAACACTCGATGGAACACAGGTCGAGGGAAGACCTGTAATTTAACGACGGATATTTGATGAAGATAAAAACACCATGGAAAACTATTAATAAAAACTCAATATCAACTATTTTCACATCATGTGATATCATCTTTATAGAATGTTCAATTTGAAAATGAGTCCTTACATTGATAGGCGTGAAAAGAGATTGCAAACAGTAGCCAAACCAGAGCGAACTTGATGAGGTTGATATCCATTGAGACTGTATTGGCAGAAATGTAATGTAACTAGTAACTACTATACTACACTCGTCTCCTTTTATAGTATATATATTGTGCTACTACCGGATATAACTTTATCTTTTCTTATTCATTATTATTTATTGTTGACCAATAACCACAATAAATATATACTTGTTTGACTACTTATAATAACTTTTTTTGTCATTAGGGACCTGTTTTTAGTTATAGTATTCGTTCTTGTTAACTAGGATTTTTTTTTTCTGAGGATTTTATTGTGTTTTGGTTATAAAATTCTGTTTTGTGCAGGGATTTTTTATAAATATTTTATAAATTAACAAAAATTTGGTATAAAAAAATTAATTACTTGAAATAGTTATTACGAAATTAATGATTTATTATCCAAAGATTTCATATGTTCCAATACCAAACCGGAATTGAATAATCATAAATAATGGTTAGACATGAATAAAAAAATAAAAAAATTAATAATAAATTGAGATTGCTAAAAGATATAATTACTATTATTGATGATATGAAAAGGAAAATGGAATTATGATTAACAAGCTTGACTGCATAATTCAAAAGTCGGAAAACAGTTCCCTTCATCGTTTCCACAGCAATACCATCCAGGACCAGACCCATGGAAAACACTCGATGGAGCACAGGTCGTGGGAAGACCTGTAATTTAACGACGGATATTTGATGAAGATAAAAACACCATGGAAAACTATTAATAAAAACTCAATATCAACTATTTTCACATCAGGATCTTAGCTAGTCTAACGCATGTGATATCTTTATAGAATGTTAAATTTGAAAATGAGTCCTTACATTGATAGGCGTGAAAAAAGATTGCAAACAGTAGCCAAACCAGAGCGAACTTGAGGAGGGCGGACTTGAAATCCATGGTGAGACTGTATTGGCAGAAATGTAATGTAACTAGTAACTACTATACTACACTCGTCTCCTTTTATAGTATATATATTGTACTACTACCGGATATAACTTTATCTTTTCTTATTCATTATTATTTATTGTTGATCAATAACCACCATAAAATATATACTTGTTTGACTGCTTATAATAACTCTTTTTATCATTAGGGACCTGTTTTTAGTTATAATATTTGATCTTGTTAACTATGATTTATTTTCTGAAGATTTTATTGCGTTTTAGTTATAAAATTCGGTTTTGTGCAGGGAACTTTTTAGAAGTATTTTATAAATTAACAAAAATTGAATCCATCCTAATTATATTATATTGATTATATTTGTAAAATGGTCAAAAAAAATTAATCTTTTAATTTTTTATTTTCATGAAACCCAAAATGAAATGGATTCTTAGAGCAATGAACATAAGCGGAAACATTTACTGTTTCCAAAATTTATGATAATTTTTTTTAGTAAAAAATAAATTTAAAATATAAAAGGTTCTTACTAATACATGGGGCATACCCCGATGAATGACATTAACAGCTGAGGAATACAGTAATCGAAGAATTTGACCAATACTTTGACACACAAGTACAAGCAAAGCGAAAGTGCCAAGACCAAAATGATCAAACAAAGCTTGGCCAAACGAGTACAACAAAGCGAACGGAGATACTAAGACTGATATGATCAGATAGACTAGACAACAACGAGGTATGAGTGCATGAACAACAATCTAGAATGAGAAGATGACTGCTTCAAACAAACACAAAATAAAATTAAGTTGAGAAATTAAAAAGGTTGGATATGCCAGACAACCTTAGTGTCAATGAATCTGAACCGGAGATTAGACAGTACGCGGTAAGAAATTGTAGAGGCGATGATCGGAGAGGATCTAAAAATTCTATCATTCCTCTCACACCAGATGTGATAGACAACAACGCTAAAGCATGCACGCCAAAAATGTCTAAATCTAGATGGAGGCCAGTTGGACGACTCTTGGTCCCAAGAGAGCCAATTGTTATTATGACTTAAAGAAAAACCAAGCTTATAGATTGTGAATCCCCAGATGCTCTTGGTGTAACTACAGACTTAAATGATATGATTAATGGTTTCCGAGGCAGAATTGCATAAGACACTATTCAGGGGTGTGTTTAGACCCCAACTCAGAATCTTATCACAGGTGGAAATTTTTCTATGGATAGCAAGCCAAATGATGAAAGAATGGCGAGGAATGTTAAATTTATGCCAAACAAACACCGCCCACCCGACGTGGTTGGTGGGGATCCGAATGACGTTGTAGGTATCCTTAATAGTGAACTTGGTAATTCCTATCTTAGCATTCCAGTAGTAGACGTCATTTTAGAGGATGCTAGGGTGAGGGAGGGATATGATGAGGTGGTTAATATCCTGGAAGGTACGATGTTTCCTATCACTAACATACCTTAAATGAGAGGCCAATTCCAACGACCATCCCAAATGATATCGGAAACCCTCATGTTGCTCCCTAAACGAGAATCTCAAATAATATTGTACCCATAGTGGTTGACCAAAGAGGTAGAGAGCAACCACGGGTCAAACAAAAATGAGGTCTTCTACCCTTTACCAATCGCGGCCCTGCACAAATTGCTAGCGAGATGCCTAAGATTCAATATTTTCCTCCAAATCCATGAGGGAGAAGAGTCAATATTTAAAGACCAGAAATTATTATCTTTGATCTTCTAAGAGTAAATCATGTCACACCAGATTGAGTTATCGAGTTTACTAACAATGGACCAAAAGTGTTATGGACGACCTTATGATTCAAGGTTTTTAGGTCTAGAATCCCAAAGCTACCCTTAAAAAAGGGCAAGGTGACTGTGGACCAAACCACTTTAGCACCTGTAATCTTCATCTCATGGTCAGACCAAAGAAAACGACGAAGAAGTTGGGTGAGTTCTTTAAGAACTCTAGTGGGGAGAATAAAGATCGAAGGCTAGTAAACCTGCCCCGTAAAAACACATAATTAATGAGTTGAAGCCTCCCCGCATAAGAGAGGTATTTGGAAGTCCATGAGGCAATACAGGTAGTTATTTTGTCAAGCATGGGTCAACAATCTTTATGAGAAATTCGACATGGGAGAAGAAGAACTCCAAGATACTTAACTGGGAGAGACTCAACGTTGAATCTAAAGATATTGATCACGTTCATTTTAAGAGCGAGGTTAACCCTAGAGAAGAATATGTGGCTCTTCTGAGGGATTACTTTAAGGCATGTAAGAACAAATAAATCATTTAGACCATCTTTGATAAGGTTTAGAGAATTAATGTCACCACGACCGAAAATTATCAGGTCATCTGCAAAGCAAAGATTGACAATCTTAAGCTTATGACATTTCCAGTTGAAATTGAAGTTCACATTGATGAGGTCGGATAAAATTGACACCAGACATATCACCTATCCGAAGGGAAGTTTGGACAAAACCAAAACCATGACCAACCGAACTGAGTAAGTTAGTGGAATATGACTCATCTAGGTGCTGGTCTTTTCATCTCTTAGGCTAATGGGTTCTTAAACTCGACCCAAGCCCATAATCCAACCCAAAATACCCATAGGTCATTAATTAAGTATAAAGACCCCAACTGCTTTCATTAATAAGGGTGATCAGAATTTAATACAAGCACACACCTTAATCATCTCTTTACATTTCACCTAAAACCTTAAATTCCCAAGACACTTTACAAAATTGCCCTCAATCAGAAATAATCTACACCACACATGAGTACTTTTCTCTTCGAGGATACTGAAGAGTACTTATTGCGATAATAATATACCCTCTACAATTATAAGAAATTTTATAATATCTAAAAAGAAACTAAAAAAGAAATGGTTTATTATAGCAATGAACCTAAGCTGAAACATTAACGGTTTTAAAATTTTATGACCGTTAATCAATAGGTTTCTTTTATAGTAAAAAATACATTAAAAAAAATAAAAGATTTTTACAAATACATGGGGCATACCCCGATGAATGACATTAACAGATGAGGAAGACAATAATTGAAGAATTTGACCAGTATTTGGCCAAACAAGTACAAGCAAAGCAAAAGTACCAAGACTAAAATGATCGAATAAAGCTTGGCCAAACAAGTACAACAAAGCGAACGAAGATATAAGACTAATATGATCAGATAGACAAGATAATAGTGAGGTATGAGTGCACGGACAACAATCCAGAAGGAGAAGATGGTTGCTTCAAACAAACACAAAAATAAAATTAAATTGAGAAATTAAAAAGGTTGGATAGGCCAAACAACCTTGGTGGCAATGAATTTGAACCGGAGATTAGACAGCATGCGGTAAGAAATGCAGAGGCGATGATCGGAGAGGATCTAAAAATTATATCATTCCTCTCACACCAGACGTGATAGACAACAACGCTAAAGCATGCACGCCAAAAATGTCTAAATCTAGATGGAGGCCAGTTGGATGACTCTTGGATCCAAGAGAGCCAATTGTTATTGTGACTTAAAGAAAAACCAATCTTATAGCTGGTAAATCCCCAAATGCTCTAAGTGTAACTACAATCATAAATGATATTATTAACAATTTCTGAGGCAGAATTGCATAAGACACCAATAAGTGGTGTGTTTAAACCCTAACTCATAAACTTATCACGGGTGGAAAGTTTTCCATGGATAGCAAGCCAAATGATGAAAGAATGGCGAGAAATTTTAAATTTATACCAAACAAGCACCGCCCACCCGACGTGGATGGTGGGCATCCGATTGGCGTTGTAGGTATCCTTGATAGTGAACTTGGTAATTCCTCTCTTAGCATTCCAGTAGTAGACGTCATTGTAGAGGATGTTAGCGTGAGGGAGGGATATTATAAGGTGGTAAATTTCCTAGAATGTACGATAGTTCCTAGCACTATCAGACTTTAAATGAGTGGGCCAATTCCAACGACCATCCTGAATGATATCAGAAACCCTCATGTTTCTCCCCAAACAAGAATCTCGAATAACATTGTACACATAATGGTTGAACAAATAGGTAGATAGCAACCACGAGTCAAACCAAAAGAATGTATTCTCCTTGTTACCAATCGCGATCCTATAAAAATTGTTAGCGAGATACGTAAGATTCAATATTTTCCTCCAAGTCCAAGAGGGAGGATATTCAATATTTAAAGACCATAAAATATTATCTTTGATCTTCTAAGAGTAAATCCAGTCACACCAGATTGAGTTATCGAGTTTACTAACGATGGAGCACAAACGTTTAAGGGCGACCACCTGATTCCAGGTTTTTAGGTCTAGAATCTCAAAGCCGTCTTCAAACAAGGGCTAGGTGACTATAGACCAAGCCACTTTGGCATATGTAATCTTCATGTCATGGCCAGACAAAAAAAACGACAGAGAAGCTGGGTGAGTTCTTTAAGAACTCTAGCGGGGAAAATAAAGATCGAAGGCCAGTAAACTTGCCCCGCGAAAAGCACATAATTAATGAGTTGAATTCTCCCCACATAAGATAGGTATTTGGAAGTCCATAAGGCAAGACAGGTAGTTATTTTGTCAAGCAGGGGTGTTATGAGAAAGTCAATCTCGGTGAAGAAAGACTCCAAGATACTTAGATGGGAGAGACCCAACATTGAATCTAAGGATACCGATCAGGTTCATTTAAAGAGTGAGGTTAACCCCAGAGAAGAATATGTGGCTCTTCTAAGGGATTACTGTAAGGCCTGTGAGAATAAAGAAATAATTTAGACCAACTTTGATAAGGTTTAGGGAATTAATGTCACAACGACCGAAAATCATCAGGTCATCTACAAAGCAGAGATTGAGAATCTTAAACTTATGCCATTTCCAGTGGAAATTAAAGTTCACATTAGTACTTTTCTCCTTGAGGATACTGGAGAGTACTTGCATGACCAAGACAAACAAGAAGAGATATGAAGGGTAATCTTGTCTGAGACCTCTTTTCCATTGAAAAGTCCATGAGGGTCTCCGTTTATATTAACAGTATAAGATGGGGTGGCAATACATTGAATAATAAATGTGATCATCTATTATGAGAAATTCATGGCCACATAGATATAAAAAATAAAATGCCAACGAACATTGTCAAAAACTTTCATCAGTTAGATTTTGAGAGCGAACCTCAAACCCTTATGATTAGTCTGGTAACCCTTAATGAATTCTTGGGAAAGAAGAATATTGTCTGTAATATTACGGCCAAGCACAAAAGTTGATTGAGATTTATCAGTCAGATAAAATAATGAGTCCTTGATCATATCGGCTAAGATCTTGGAAATAATCTTGTAAACCACATTGCAACATGCAATAGGCCTGAAGGCTTTGGCAAACGAGAGGCAATCCTTCTTATTGATAGGAGAAATGATGGTGGCATTCCAAGAAGGCACAAGACGACCCGTATTAAAAAACATCAAGATCCTATCACAAATGTCTTTGCAGATGAGGTTCCAAGAATGCTTGAAAAATGTTGCATTGAAGCCACCAAGCCCCAAAGATTTATCACAATTAATACTAAATATAGTATTTTTAATTTCTTCACAAGTGATAGGGCAGACCATCGAGGACCAGTCATGGGGTTTCACTTTAGTAGAAATAAGCGAAGAGATACGAGAGAGTCCTGGGTAATCTAGGAGAGACCTAGAGACAAGAAGGTTAGAGTAATATTTGATAAAAACACTCGTCACCTTGTTAGGAGAAGTGGCGAGGACCCTATTTCTATTAGAGATCGAGACAATTTTATTTTAAATAATATGGTTTTTAAAGTTATTATGAAAGAATTCAGTATTATAGTCCCCAATCTTGAGCCAAGTCTCTCTAGACTTCTATTTGAAGAAATATTCCTCAGCGCGACTTAAGGAGATATAGTCGGAAGAAGCTGCAATCTCGGCGGGACAAAATAGGATTGATGGGGTCATCTGCTAATTTGGATTAGATAGCGAAAAAATTGGTGTTAAAAATTTTCCACCCTAGCCCTAATATCGCTATATTCCTTACGATTGAGGTCACAAAGAGCAAATTGAAGCCGAATAAATTTTTGGAAAACCAATCTCATGCCATCAACAAAAGTGGGAAGGTTCCTAGAAGAAGACATCAGATCACGATAAAAGGGATGAGTGTGCCACATGTTAAAAAATTTAAAAGGTTTTTTAATATGTAGCTTAGGGTGACCAAGATTAAGTTTAATGATGCAAGATATGATTTATTGACATTATTATATCATCAACTACTCTTATTACTTAATCATTATGACGAACACGTTTTATAGAAATATGTTCAAATTAAAATTTCAAATTTAGATAAAACTTAAATAAAAAGAAGTAAATAATTTTATTATATTATTACTTTCCAAATAATAACCACGCCATTTTATATATCAATTCAATTCATTTTTAAATTTTAATGAACTCTTAAAACATATTAAAAATAAAAATAAAAAACTTATAAAACTTTTACTTTCAAACAAATCCAAAAATAAAAATGATAAAAAAATGCAATTTTTTTCATAACCGTTGGAAGTTTAATATATGTTCGGTTTGTACACGACATTTATTCAGTTTGTTTTCAATGAGTTACAAAGTGTATTATAAAGATATATTAGAAATCCAACAATGGAGCACTGTAACGCAGTCAAAAGAATTCTCCAATATTTCTAACAAATAAAAATTACATGTTGACGTATAGAAAACCGGATAAATCGAAGATCCAAAGGTATTACGACTTAGATTTTGTAAGATCTGACGATTCTTGTCATTCAACTTAAACATCATATTCTACTTAGGATGAGGTACAATATCATAGAAGAGTGTAAGTTAAACATTTATTTAATCTTCCACTATGGTTGTGGAATTCGTTGGATTTTTTGAGGCATCCAACCATGCATTTTTGCTGCAAAACAATTGTCACAAAATACATTTGTGTAAGGGTTAGAAAGACGCCTTAAATTTTATTGTGACAACAATTTGACGGTTAAGTATTCAAATAGTAACTCGTTTAAGTTCAATTATGTAGATATTAAGTTCTTGTATGTTAAAGAGAAAAGTCGCGGTCGTCATATCAATGTAGATCACATCAGGACAAATACAATGCTAATGGATTTCTTTAACTACGAATTGGTGTCTAAATATTTATGGAACACACCATTAATATATGTATTTCATATTTAGAGGATTATTAGTTTTAGTAGAAGTTTGTATTAAGTTATAGGAGCTTATTTGTATTATGATAATGTACAACTAAGTTTGATAAGACTGAATTTCACATGTTCAGCCAATATATTGCATGGCCAAAGCATTATATGGTCGAAGAACATTGGTCATAGTATTATATGTGTTATTAAATCACTATGAAATTATCACAAAATGGCTCGAGCACAAAAAATATGCGAAGGAAAGACTTAAATGAACACATGATTTAACGTGGTTCGACAATTGTCTACGTCCACGGGCGCCGCCAGAGAAAATAGTTTCACTATGATAGAAAAGGTTACAAATTTCAGATTGTGTTTTGTGTAGTCATAGTAGTCTATTTATAGGGAATAAATAGACTTACTAGACAGTGGGCCTAATGTGCTCATATACACTAATAAGAAAATCATCCATTGTATTACAGTTTACTATCAATGACACAAAACTGTACCGCCAAACACGGTACACTGTCAAGACACTATTTGAATCATTCACAAAAAATCTTTCCCTTGAGGCGAATATCCTTTCTTCACTATCAACAAAGAAACTTCTCTTCTTCTGACTCACCAAATGCCCTTAAGGCATTTACTCTATACTGCGAACACCAATCTAGTTTAGGCACTCCCTAAACTTTCGAACTGATACTGCCTTGGTCATTATATCAGCTAGATTATCGTGTGTAGACAATTTCTTCACATCAACAATTACCTTTGATATTATATCACGAATAAAATGATACATGACATCTATGTGCTTTGTACGCTCATGGTACATCTGGTTCCCTGTAAGGTGTACGACGCTTTGACTGTCACAAAATACTTTTGTAGTAGTCCTATCTAAGCCCAAATCTGCCACCAAACCTTGCAGCCATATTGCCTCTTTAACTGCTTCTGTTACCACCATGTACTCTACCTCTGTTGTAGACAAAGCTACAATAGCTTGCAACTGTGATTTCCAACTGATTGCACTCCCAGCTAGAGTATATACATATCATGCCAGAGATCTTCTTTTATCCATATCACCTGCAAAATCAGAATCAACAAAACCAACCAATGATCTTGCAACATCATTCAACGATTCACCAATATCGGTCTTGTTAAAAGTTAAGCCAACGTTCACAGTATTCTTAAGATATCAAAGTATCCATTTTAATGCCCGCCATTGTTCTTTCCCAATACATCCCATGTACCTGCTAAGTACACTAATCGTATGTGAAATATCAGGACGTGTGCTTACCGTAGCATACATGATACTACCAACTGCACTTGCATATGAAACCTTAGACATTTGTTCCAACTCAGCATCGTCCTTGGCCGCTCCTATTTCAGACAACTTGAAATGAGTAGCAAACAAAATGCTGACTACTTTAGCATCAAACATGTGGAATCGTTGTAACACTTTCTCAATATAGCTTCGTTGAGACAAGTGTAGTGATCCTATACTTCTGTTCCTAATAATCTCCATACCAATAATTTTCTTTGCTCTACCCAGATCCTTCATCTCGAACTCGGCACTAAACTGCTTCTTTATCTGCACAATGTGTGAAATACTACAAGTAGCAATAAGCATATCATCCACATACAAAAACAAGTAGACATAATAATCATTTTACATATTTTGATGAGACACACAACTATCATATGGAATCCTCGTGAACCCTTTTGACACCATGAATGTATCAAAATGTTTGTACCATTGCCTAGGTGACTGTTTCAAACCATACAGTGACTTTTTCAGCAGACAAACTTTGTCCTCCATATTAGGTTCGATAAAGCCCTATGGTTGTCTCATCTAGATTTGCTCCTCCAATTCACCATGTAGAAATGCAGTCTTCACATCCAACTGCTCAAGCTCTAAATCTTGCAAAATTAATATGGCTAACAAAACTCGAATCGAACTATGCTTCACCACTGGAGAAAACACTGCATTGAAGTTAATTCCTTCCTTTTAAGTAAAACCCTTAGCGACTAGTCTTGCCTTGAATCGAGATGCCTCAAACCCTGGATTACCTTCCTTTTTCTTAAACACCCATGTACTTCCTACTATCTTATATCCTTTTAGAAAGTCAACAAGCTTCCATGTTTGATTCTTATGAAGAGATTCAATCTCTTCCCTCATAGCACCAATCCATCGATATGCCTCTGAACTCGTTATAGCTTCTCTGTAGCTACTAGGTTCCTGCATCTTAACTTCTTATGTAACTGACAGAGCATATGCAACTAGATTCGCATACCTTTTTGGAAGTCTAATATCTCTTCTTTCTCTGCCCAATGTTATGCTATAAGGTTGTTGTTTTGGTTCGGGTGCATCATCTTCACTATCATCTGATGCCGACGCTTTACCTCTTGATTCTGGATCCACCTCAAAACCACTTGAATTATTGGACCTGCTAGGAACTAATTCTACTTCAAGTTCCACCTGTTTACTCATAATATATCCTGATTCGACCATTTCTCCTACTTCCTTCTGACTGTCTATCAAAGAAAACTTATTAAAAGTAACGTCCCTACTGATGAGAAAACCTGGAGACGTACACCATAACGTATATCCCTTCACCCCAGTAGCATATCCTAGAAATATACACCTCTTTGCCCTCGACTCAAGCTTACCGTCTCTCACATGAGCATACGCAGGACAACCGAACACCCTTAAATATTCATAATCAGCCGATGATCCAGACCAAATCTCAAAAGGAGTTTTACAATCAATAGCCGTTAATGGAGATCGATTCACCAAGTAACACGTTGTATTGATAGCTTCAGCCGAAAAATCATTTCCCACACCGGAATGCGAGAGCATACTTCGTACCTTGTTACAAAGTGTTATGTTAATTCTTTCTGCGACTCCATTCTGTTGTGGTGCTCTAGAACAAGTGCGATGGCGCACTATTCCATCAGCTTTGCAGAACTCGTTGAACTCACGATTGTAATATTCTAACCCATAATTTATCCTAAGACGTTTGATTTTTCTTCTTGTTTGCTTCTCAATCATCGTCTTCCATTTGACAAAGGTTGAATATGCCTCATCTTTCATTTTCAGAATTTAAACCCACACCATCCTTGAATAATCATCAATCAAACTCATGTAGTATCTGGCTCTGCTCTTGGATGGAATTCTGTTTGGACCCCAAAGATCTGAGTGAAAGTAGTCAACTGTCCCTTTAGTCTTTCTTACAACCGATTTTCTGAATTTGACTCTAGTTTGTTTACCAAACACACAATGCTCATAAAATCCCAATGATTCTGCTTTATACCCTTTTAACAAATCTCTCTTTCCCAAAACAGCTAATCCTCTATCACTCATGTGACCAAGACGCCAATACCACAACTTATTTTGATCCTGCCTACTTTGGTTATTACTCCCTGATGATGCTACTGCAGCATTACCCATAACAACACTTCCCTGGAGAATGTAAAGACCTTTCTAAAAACTGCACTTCATGCATACCATTGAGCCTTTTGTCACTTTGATTACACCGTCTTCTGCACGGTACTTGTAACCCCGAGAGTCTAGAGTCCCAAGAGAAAATAGGTTTATCTTTAACCCAGAAACATGCCAGCACGTCAGGATTCTAACAACCCCATCAAACATCCTGATTCTGACGTTATCGATGCCACCAATAGTCAACGAATGATTGTTCCTTAAATGTACAGTTCCTTGCATTTAGGGAACAATCATTGTATTATAGCTCATATACACTCCATCAAACATCCGGATTCTGGCGTTAATGAGCTCATATACACTAATAAAAAAACAATCCATTGTATTATAGCTTACTATCAATGACCCAAAAATTGTACCGCCGAACACGGTACACTGTCAAGGCACTATTCGACTCATTCACAACAATATGGTTTAAGTTCCTTAAGTCGCTACAAAATTCAACATAAACAAACACATAAAGCAATCAAGCGGTTATGAAGTATTTGTACTTCTGAAAGTTACAATTTGACTACCATAATCGTTCATGTATTAATTAATTCGGTTGTTATAGTCTTAGGAAATTGTTGAGAAAATAATATGTACACAATAAATATAAATACGTTACACTCTCCTCGAAATAAAGGGGATAAAATTTAATACTACTCTATTTACTTTCTTACCATATTTTATCATACCAAATTGGTGACTCCGCTGCGGATGAGTGGTTCCTAAAATTTGTTGAGTCTAAAAATTAAGAAACAAAAAAACTGTACATGAAGAAGACACAAAATCGTGGATTCATAGCATGATAAGATTACAACCAAAGACTTCAGTAATAGTAATGAATGAAATGAGAAGCTGGATCATCCCGAGTAGTATTGAATACTAAAATCTTAACTTTGGCAATTAAGATTCGGAAAAAACTACTGGAGATGATGAAAATATTATTCAAGATGGTGCATATGCCTCTTAAACTGAAGGCAAAGTCTTAAATTTGTAGACCATCTGTAGGAAATGAGAAAGAAGAAGACGATACTAAATGCCAGACATATACGTATTATTAGCGGAATATTACCAACAAACGTAACCTCCCATTCGACAGTCGAACAAAGACGGTTGTCACAGAGCAAGCGTCATCTGGCTAGAGCAGCAAACACCTAGTCCGTAATAACAAAAACATAAGAGTCAAGCCCATGGGTCCAAGAAACAAATGGGAAACACCGAGAGAATAATTTCATCGAATGATCAATTATCCTATAAGCATAAAAACAAAGTTAAAAAGACTTCGACGACCCAATACATCCCTCATCCAAAAATTGATCAAAACCAACAACAATACCAACAGGTTTCCCCATACTTCGGCTCGAGTCCACTAGGAATCAATCGAACGGGATATCATTAAAACCATCAGGCCCCGACAGCTCAACCTGTACTTAATCCTAGAAACTTTCAATACCCGACGTCTCCTGTACAGCCGCCATACCAGTCATACTACCCGACGTCTCCTGTAGGTCAGTTTTAAATCTAACAATAAATTCACCAAACAAATTAATTATGAAGACTAACCAAAGACAAGATATTCCAACTAAAGAAGCGATAAAAACAACTATAAGAATACAACAACATGTACAATAACTGCGATAGTGGTCGAAGATCCGAACTCTCTTCACATGTTCTGTATACCGAGTTAGCAGAAATCTAATTATAATATACTCAAAGACTAAGGATCTAATCTGATATCAAAGGCCATAGATGATCAAGGATACAAGGGAGACCAAAGATACATGCAAGTCCCACAATGATGTCGGTTATTATATGAAGGACTATTGAGCTTTCAATTCATATAGGTTATGATAACACTGGAAAAATAGTAAGATTTTCTTTTTATGATTTATGATAAACCCAGTCCTTATTATGTTATCATGGGAAAAATATGGATACATAAGATGGAAACTACATCTTGTACTTTCAGGAAATGTTTAAAGTATCATGTATGGATTTTAGTCCGTATTCTCAGAGGAAGTCAGAGATCATACAAAAAGTTGTTATACGATTATACGATTTTGTTAGACTCTAATAAATCGATGCAATAACAATTAAATAAAGTAAAAGAGGATCATTAACGAGATAGGAACAATTATTGTGAAAAAAAAGTTGATGATCCAATGAAGTCCAGTGCGAAGATTCATTGAGTGAGACAATCTAGGAAGTGATAAAGGGTGCTCAGATAGTGAAAATCTTAAAGTGTTTTGCATCCAGATTCCAAGTTAGTAGAATTTTTAAAAATAAATTTTGATATTTTTGCTTGGACTGCTAGTGATGTTTCAGGGGTCCGATCATCCGTTATTTGCCAGAAACGTTAAATACATAAACAATAATTCAATAACACTTACACTATTGCTAAACTCACTAAATAGGACTATAGACTAAAGTTAGAACAATAATATCAAGAGACATAAGATGGAAACCTTGCGTTTGATGAAGCTGAACCAAAAAGAACATTTTTGGAAATTTGAAGCATCGACTATCTATATTTTTCCTTTCAACGATGGTTTTTCCTACAAGACGATCTTTTCATAAATGGTTTTGTTTGATTTCTTCATAATACAATAATAAACAACAAAAAAGAATTTACAATCAACTTTTACATAAGTAAATTCAAAAATCTGTCTTTTAGTTATTATTTGATCAATCGAGAGATAAAAATGGATAAAGTCTTGTAAAGAAACTTTTATATGTTAATAGAACTTTAAAAGTTATAATAAATCGAAACTTAACCTTTTACTTCTATAATCATATTTTTTTGGTGGAGATATAACACATGTTTTTGGAACGAGTGATTTTTTAAATCGACGAACAACATGTAATGCACATTTTGTGTGACATGACAAAAACATTTCTTACCAATGAATAATTTGACAGGACATATTCTTTCAATTGTGGTAGAACAATGTTTTTTAGTCGATGAACAACATGACATAATAGATTTTCTGAATAGATGAACAACATGGCGTGACAAATTTTATCAGTCGATGAACAAGACTAACATGACAAAGTTTCTATAATATAGTGTGACATATTATATTAAAACAATATGACATGACAAATTTGTTAATAACAACATAGGAGGATAAAAAAATTAGTAGATGAAAAAGACTAACATGACAAAGTTTCTATAAAGAACGTGTCATGACAGATTTTCTAAAAATAACGCGGCATGAATGATTTTTTTAAACATAATTGCATAACATATTTTTTTTAAACAACATGAGATAATATATATTTTTAGTTGATGAACAAGGCTAACATGATAGATTTTCAAAAAACAATATAGTAGGACAAATGTTTTTAAAAAAACGTAGCATGACATTTTTTTTAAACAACGTGACAAGCTAACTTAAAAATGAAAAATAGTTATGCTACTTATTTCTGGAAGAACAACAAAGTGAGAGAAAGATTAATTCATATCACATAAAAGTGAGCTTACAAGAACACAATAGACGTCAATCATTTTTCAACTATGTAGAAATAACACATGTGAGGATATTGTTATACAAGAACACGAGAAACTTCATTGACAAATACTTATGTCTTATATTCCTACACGAATCAAATACTAATCAAAGTATAAAAACATAGTTTCATTCTCGACGCCATACGTAGTAATCATTCCTACCTTTAGGAACAACTAACATAATCATTTAAAAATACTTAAGAGATGTTTTTTTGTACATAAGAGATGATAACATATTTTGATTGAGAAATCAATTTAAAAATCTGATGAAACTATGATTTGATATTTCTAAATTCTAAAACTGGATTGAAGAAATTGATTTGAATATTGTAATTGGGTTTGATTATTTTTTTAAGTACATATACCGATTTCATTGGTAAAACTAGTTTTGATTAATTTTTGTAACTGGAGAAATCAATTTGAATGGCGCAACCGGTTTTGATTGATTTTTTTGTAACTGTTACTAAAAAGTTGGTTTGAGAAATAATAAGAGCAAAAACCAAAACCATAGATATTAATGTTACTAATAAACCAATATGGTATATTTGATATAACTATACAAAAACATCTTATTGGTCAATTTCAAACACTCTAGTGGTGATTTTTAATCTATTTAGTATTTGAATGATCATATCCTCTTAAACTAGATTCAATATGTTTACTTAAATTAAATAATTATTAGGAATACAATTGGAAATGAAATGTTATTATTCCAAAATTCATAAATAAATAAAAAAAAAATAGTTTTAGATGTTTAAAAAACCCTTAAGATGGATGAGGTATGATTATTCATGATGTGTCAAGGAATATAAAATCGTAAAAGTAGTGATTGTAGTTATGTTTGATGTTAAAAAACAACTCTTCATTATGTCCACCATAAAATAGTTTTGATTACCCATACCCTCATTCCCTGGTAGATAGTTCCGGTGTCCGAGTTAGTTTCATCACAATTAGAGTTGTTAAAAGGTCATTGGATCTAGAAAATGGAACAAAACCGAACCCTCAAGAACCAATTCTTGAACTAAATCGTTTTTTACAATTCTGGTTTGCAGTTCACTTCTAAAACCGAGTTCGGTTCTGAACCGATAGTTGTTATAAACTAATAATAAAATATGTATAATGTATCATAACTATAATGATATGTCAGAGTGGTTTGATGCCATACGTAGTAATCATTCATACATTTAGGAACAACTAACATAATCATTTAAAAATACTTAAGAGATGTTTTTTGTAGATAAGAGATGATAACATATTTTGATTGAGATATCAATTTGAAAATCTGATGAAACTATGATTTGATATTTCTAAATTCTAAAACTGGATTGAAGAAATTTATTTGAATGTTGTAATTAGGTTTGATTATTTTTTAAGTACATATACCGATTTCATTGGTGAAACTAGTTTTGATTAATTTTTGTAACTGGAGAAATCAATTTGAATGCCGCAACCGGTTTTGATTGATTTTTTTTTATAACTGTTACTAAAACGTTGGTTTGAGAAATAATAAGAGCAAAAACCAAAACAACAGATATTAACGGTTACTAATAAACCAATATGGTATATTTGATATAACTATACAAAAACATCTTATTGGTCAAAATATCTTTCAAACACTCTAGTGGTGATTTTTAATCTATTTAGTATTTGAATGATCACATCCTCTTAAACTAGATCCAATATGTTTACTTAAATTAAATAATTATTAAAAATACAATTGAAAATGAAATGTTATTATTCTAAAATTCATAAATAAATAAATAAAAATAGTTTTAGATGTTTAAAAAACCCTTAAGATGAATGAGGTATGATTATTCATGATGTGTCAAGGAATATAAAATCGTAAAAGTAGTGATTGTAGTTATGTTTGATGTTAAAAAACAACTCTTCATTATGTCCACCATAATATAGTTTAGATTACCCATACCCTCATTCCCTGGTAGATAGTTCCGGTGTCCGAGTTAGTTTCATCACAATTAGAGTTGTTAAAAGGTCATTGGATCTAGAAAATGGAACAAAACCGAACCCTCAAGAACCAATTCTTGAACTAAATCGGTTTTTACAATTCTGGTTTGCGGTTCACTTCTAAAACCGAGTTCGGTTCTGAACCGATAGTTGTTATAAACTAATAATAAAATATGTATAATGTATCACAACTATCATGATATGTCAGAGTGGTTTGAAAATTTCATTTTACATTTTGGATATTCTTTTTATGATATATCATATTTACTCTTAGACTCATCATAAGACATACGATAAATAAAATCATGAAAAACCCTTGTATCTATATTTAAAATGCCCTCAGTCTCTTACTCCATTCTAACCTCACGCTTTTTATTTTCTCTTGTTTTTATATCAACTTGAACCGAACCACCGTTGACAACAAGAGTTGAGTTCTCATATGTTGTAGTATACATGTTAACCATGCTTATGATAAGGTACCGTTGGAATTGGTTAATATATTACTAGGGTAAAGAGAAACTAATCAACGATCAAGATTTATGATTTGATGAAAAAGAAATGATGGGGATCTACAAAGTGAAGGGCCACTGATTTTCTTGTTCAGCTTAAAAACAAAGAGTTAAGAAAATTAGAAGAAATTGAACAAATTGTTCTGATTTTATTATTACTATTAAGAACCAAAACTCGTAACAACCGGACCAAACAAGGTTATTTTGATTTAATTTACTGCAACATCGTGGGTTGATGATTATCTGGTATCCTTGTAACTACTTCCATCGAGCCCTACTGTCTTCATCATTCAAGGACACTGTTGACAATCACTTAAAACTATATCAAGAGCAATAACCTCTTCTTTGCCAAAGACTCGGATCGTGTTGTTAGAATAGAGGAATGAAAACTAGAAAATTGAAACTGATATGTATATTTTCCTTCATTTTTGTTTAAATCTTTATTAGGGGATTAACCATTTAACATAGTTTAGTGTATAAGGATCGAACGATTTATTTAAAATTTTGTATCATAGCCAACTGATTCATCAATAATTTAGAGTCAAACACCTCCCAATTGAGTCTCCTAAAATCCCAATCTGATAATTAATTCAGTTTGGAATAAAATCCTCAAATTTATTATGTGATTCTAAGATCGAAACACATGCTAGGGGTTAGAAAACGTAGTGTGCATGGTTAGGGCCTGATTGATGTAATCGAGCACGTAATTGGATATATATATATATATATATATATATATATAATATGATAAAAACAGAGGAAGCTTAATTTTGGATGGACATATCGAGTGTGCAAAAATAATATGGGTGTCTTACTTTGTAAAACTATTACTTTGCGTTCGTGTCTTTAAATCGGATGATTTTTTTATTCAACCTAAAATTAAAATATATACATAATTAGTCTGTTATGATTTTAAATAAATTAGTAATTTAGTACAAGAATTTCAACATATGTAGTGTACGTCATTCATACCGAACATAAACCAATTCAACTTATTTATTTAGATAATTTGTGTGTGTTTGCGTGTCTATTTTTTGCAAAACATTTCTTCATGCCTATATCAAATCAATTTAATTCTTAATAAATTTTTATATTTATTTGTATGTTTCTCAATTCAGTATGTTAAGCATGTTAATTGAACGACAGTGTTTATCTTTCTAAAATCTAGCTTCTAAGACACTTTAGACCTAATAGCACCTCGGATATACCCTGGAAACATAAGATATCATTTTATCTTATGTGTATCTTGAGTGAGAGATCGTCACTCCAATGCTTTAGTTATTGGTCTCTTAATTTCTAATAAATATTATGGTCCCTTTTAGTGACAAGTACATCGAATTATAAAAATTATGAATTATATGATGGGTTAATTCAATTAGAAAATAGAGCTAATGTGTTGAATTCAAAATCTATTATTAATTTCATAGATTTTTATTAATTTAGGAATTCAAATCCCTAAATATAAATATAATTCCATAAGATCACAAAGTGTTGAATTCATATTATTTAGAAACCTGGATCAACCACTTTCTCTCTTATCTTGTCTAATCCTTCTCTAGTATTCTTGTTGTTATTGTTAGAAATTCAGATTTTGGATTTCTAATATACTTATTGAACCATGAAGTTAAATCATCCTGTAATAATGCGGAAGAAATACATACAGGATGTAGACATACTTTGATCTTCAGATTCTAAACTTGCAGCAGATGATCTTTGAATCCTTTGCTAGATTATGATCTTCTAAGAGATGGCAACTAAAACTCAATGATTGATTCTGAAGGAAAAACCAATATGTTTTTCTTAAAGGCCCTTTTTTTCTCTCGGTATTTAATCTCGTGTCTTTTAAGAATGAGGAACTTATTCTTATATAGAACTGAAGTGAGAAAACGGTTCTTCTCTTTTAACTATCCGTAACTTCCAAATAGTTACTTAATGAAGACTGGTCCTTATTAAATTACCACCCTTAGGGACCATAACCTGTTATTATTTTATTTTACAAAATAACCCCAAAAATTTACGTTTTGCTTAAGTTGTTTATTTTTTAATTCAATCCTTCACAGTATTCAGAATTAAACCTGGTATTTATACAATTACCTCCATGATACATATTTTATCTACTAGTCCGTTCCTTTCTTTATGATTACTTTTATTGGACTAAAATTAACAATAGTCCGATACATCGATAAAACATGTGACGGTCCAACTCAATAGAGAATTCGAACAATCTCCCACTTGGATCATCATATGCTACTATAGGATACATCCACTTAATAAACGTTCTTAATTTCTATCGTCACATAAATAACCTTAACAATCCCATAAATGACCATTAACGATATAGGACTAAAGTCATCATCAATGCATTTCAATCCGCAAATAGATGCATCAGTAATCACGATATCGCAACAATCAACTACATGGATCTATCATGGTGTATAGCATAAGAATAATATGAAATGTAATCTTACATATTTATTCTTAACTAGTCCCACTTAATTGGAGGTCTACTTACAGCAGAGTACGAATAATCAAAGATAAGAGCACACTGAAAACTTATATATAAATATGTTTGCATTAATGACCTTAAGTTCGCGAATATCATAATACAAAAAAATTTAATAGCTTAATACAAACTCCCACTGAAACTAACAATCCTCTAAGTACACAACACCCATGTTAATGGTGTGTTTAATAAAATCTTTAGGCACTAATGCCTTCGTAAGAGGATCTGCTAACATCGAGTTTGTCCTTATGTGCTCCACACTGATTTGACCATTCTGTACTCTCCCTTTAACAGACATGAACTTAATATCTACATGTTTGGACTTAACCGAGCTCATGTTACTGTTTGAATACTGAACTGCTGAGTTATTGTCACAATATAATCTAAGGGGTCTTTATATCCCCTCTATGATTCGCAGTCCCGTGATAAAATTTTGCAGCCAAAGCGCCTGATTGGATGCCTCGAAACAAGCAACAAATTCCGCAGCTATAGTGGAAGATGCAATGAGTGTTTGTTTAACACTTTTCCATGATATTGCACCTCCCGCTAAAAGGAATATAATGCCTGAGGTTGAACGACGAGAATCCTCACATCCAGCAAAATCCAAGTCGGAATACCCTATAACCTGCAGTTTATCCGACTTCTTATATGTTAACCTGTGATGTTTTGTTTGTTGCAAATACCGGAGAACTCTTTTGACTGCTTTCCAGTGTTCCATCCCCGGATTAC
The DNA here is from genome assembly GCA_036936605.1 of Limnanthes douglasii subsp. nivea. NCBI lineage: Eukaryota > Viridiplantae > Streptophyta > Magnoliopsida > Brassicales > Limnanthaceae > Limnanthes > Limnanthes douglasii. The sequence continues at coordinate 272,529,199 of JAUPFV010000001.1, read as the reverse complement.
TTACGTATCTCCCTAACACACCCACCACAAAAGCAATATCTGGCCATGTACAAACTTGAGCATACATCAGACTTCCAACAACCGAAGCATATGGAACGTTTTGCATTTCCTCAATCTCAAGTTTTGTATTTGGACATTTCTTAAGGCTAAACTTTTCACCTTATGATATAGGGGTTTCCTTTCCTTTGCTGTTAGCCATCCCGTAACGTTGTAACATACTCTCAGTATACGCCTTTTGTGATAAAATCAAAATTCCATGGGATCGATTCCTGTGAATTTTAATTCCTAACACAAATGATGCATCACCAAGATCTTTCATATCGAATTTGTCCGAAAGAAATTTCTTGATCGTATATAACAATTCCTTATCGTTCGTGGCCAATAATATGGCATCTACATACAACACTAGAAATACGAATTTACTCTCATTGAACTTTTGATACACACAATCCTCCACTGAATTTATCTCGAAACCAAATAAGACAATAACTCCAAGGAATTTGTGATACCACTGTCGAGACGCTTGCTTTAGACCATAAATAGATTTCTTTAGTTTGCATATCGTCGACTTTGGATCACCGGAGACAAAGTTTTCAGGTTGTAACATATAGATCGTTTCCTCAATGTCTCCATTAAGAAAAGCGGTCTTTAAATCCATTTGATGGAGCTCAAGGTCGAAGTGTGCAACTAATTCCATGATTGTCCGAAAAGAATCCTTCGAAGAAACTAGAGAGAAGGTTTCTTTAAAGTCAATCCCTTCACGTTGAGTATAACCCTTAGCTACAAGTCGCGCTTTATGCCTCTCCACATTACCCTTAGAATCCCGTTTGGTTTTAAAAATCCATTTACAACCAATCCACTTTTTTCCTTCAGGTAATGGAACAAGCTCCCATACCGCGTTATCTTGCATTGATTTAAACTTTTCGTTCATTGCTTTAATCCATAAGTGAGAATCAGAAATTTTCATGGCTTCACGAACACTTAAAGGATCATTTTCTGTTAAACCATAAAATTCTTCATGTTCTTGAAGATACACTATATAGTCTGAAGATATAGCACTCTTTCTTTCTCTAGTAGATCTACGCAGAGGCATAATTTCTTCATTTTGCATTTGAACTTCTTAAGGAGGTAGAGTTTGTTCTTCTTGAACAACTTCATTTTGCTCCATTGGAACAACATTCATAGGAGGAAGATTAACATCATCTTGAGTATCTATATGTTCTAACGAATCTGAAGTGATGATTGGCCTTTTAATTACCATATCATCATCTGACACTATAATATCATTGTTAAGATATTCATGAATCTCTACTGATTCTTCCTCAAAATGAATGTTCATTACTAAATTCTTCCCCCCAAACTCTATATCCTCAAAGAATTTCGTTGTACCCGTCTCAAATATATTCTTTGTGGAAGGATCATAAAACTTAAAACCCCTACTGTGCTCGGGATATCCGATGAAATAACTACTAACCGTTTTGGAGTCCAATTTCTTTTCATTCGGCCTATAAGGCTTCGGTTCAGCTAGACATCCCCAAACATGTAAATGTTTTAAACTAGGTTTACGCCCAGTCCAAAGTTTATACGGTGTCTTAGTAGTTGCTTTCGTCGGAACTCTATTAAGTAGGTAGGTCGCACATTTTATTGCTTCTCCCCAGAGTGATATAGGTAATGTTGAATGAATAATCATACTTCTTACCATATCCTTAAATGTACGGTTTCGTCTCTCAGATACTCCATTCATATTGGGCGAACCCGACATCGTATACTGAGGGACTATCCCACACTCTTCTAGGAACTTTGCAAACGGTCCCTGACGTTGTTCACCTGAACCATCATATCTCCCGTAGTATTCACCACCACGGTCCAATCTGGCGCACTTAATGTCTTTACCAAGTTGTTTTTCAACTTTGGTCTTAAAGACTTTGAACTTGTCAATGGGCTCTGATTTTTCGTGAATGAGATATATATACCCATATCATGAAAATCGTCAATGAAAGATACAAAATATCGTTGGCCGTTCCATGATGCAGTAGGGAACGGACCGCAGATGTCAATATATCAAATCCAAGACTCCTTTCGCTCTGTATGCATCTAATCGTTTCAGTTTGGTTTGTTTTCCGTTTATACATTCAAGGCAAACGTTGAAGTCCAAAAAATCCAGTTCATTTAATAAACCTTCTGAAACAAGCTTTTCAATTCTATTTCTAGAAATGTGACCTAATCGTTTGTGCCAAAGTTTTGCTGATTTTTCTAGTTTATAATTTAATTTTCCAGGTACATCTACATTCATTATTTCTTTGTGATCCTTTATAGTATCCAATAAATACAAGTTATCATTTGCTATTAACTTTCCAGAACCAACAACATTACCATGTAAATAAAGAGATGAACTTTCATTTCCAAATAGACAAGAATAACTTAATTTATCCAACAACGGAAAGGAAATTACGTTCCTTCGAAAAGAAGGTACATACTATAATATAATTCTTATTTATACAGAATTACTAGAATAAGTCATGCCCAATTTAAACGGCCTATGTAGCTACCTACCTTAATACAATATATTAATAAAAATACGTGTCGTAACTTCCGCATTATATATATATATATATATATATATATATATATATATATATGCAGTTTTACCTCTTAACTCTATGCGGGTCGTTAATGCACGATTAATGCACGTGCAGCACACCTATTTTTTAGGCTAACAATTAGCTTTTTTTAATTTCATAATTACATTAAACTTAATAAGTCACGTCTCACACGTACAACACACGTACTTTTTAGTTTTTTTTAATTTTATAATTATATTAAACTTAATAAGTCACGTCTCACACGTACAACACACGTTTTTTTTTAGTTTTTTTAATTTTATAATTATATTAAATTTAATAATTCACGTCTCACACGTACAGCACACGTACGTTTTAGCTTTTTAATTTTATAATTATATTAAACTTAATAAGGCATATATTTTTACACTTACGGTTACTTCAGTAACTTTGTTAATAACTCCAGATTTAAATAGTTTTTCAATTATATAATTATATTAAATCTAAGTCACCTCTTACGCACATTTTAGCAAATCTTAACTGCATGAGCAATTATGCTGTAATTATTTTAACAACTTGCGCAATTTTCGATAACCGAAAGATATATTTACATTAGCTAATTATAGATATATATATATATATATGATCTAATATATATAAAAGTAACTTTTAACATGTTTAATTTATATTTATATTTTTTTCTAATATCAAAAACTAAAATCTAAACATGCTTTGTTGAAAGACAAACATTTTTTATTTATTTTTAGTTTCATAGATCATAATTTCATAATCTGAAAATTTAAGAACTTAACTTTATGGTGGCTCTGACACCACTTGTTAGAAATTCAGATTTTGGATTTCTAATATACTTATTGAACCATGAAGTTAAATCATCCTGCAATAATGCGGAAGAAATACTTACAGGATGTAGACATTCTTTGATCTTCAGATTCCGAACTTGCAGCAGATGATCTTTGAATCATTTGCTAGAATATGATCTTCTAAAGATGGCAACCAAAACCCAATGATTGATTCTGAAGGAAAAACCAATCTGTTTTTCTTAAGAATGAGGAACTCATTCTTATGTAGAACTGAAGTGAGAAAACGGTTCTTCTCTTTTAACTGTCTGCAACTTCCAAACAGTTACTTAATGAAGACCGGTCCTTATTAAATTTTCACCCTTAGGGACCATAACCCGGTATTATTTTGTTTTATAAAATAACCCCAAAACTTTACGTTTTGTTTAAGTTGTTTATTTCTTAATTCAATCCTTCACAGTATTCAGAATTAAACCTGATATCTATACAATTACCACCATGATACATATTTTATCTACTAGTCAGTTCCTTTCTTTATGATTACTTTTATTGGACTAAAATTAATGATAGTCTGATACATCGATAAAACATGTGACGGTCCAACTCAATAGAGAATTCCAATAGTTATATCCATCCAACGATATTGTCTCCATCCTTCAAAAACAGTATTATTATAAACAACTTAAAAACTGAAGTAGGAGCTATAACATGTTTTTCTTCAATTAATTAGATCGTGTCGTTTTCAATTGTTAAAAGTGAGGAGTCAAAACTAAAATTTACAAACCGGTTTATATATTTTCCTTTTTTTATTGTTTGGCTCTTTATGAGAGATTAATTATTGGGCATAGTTTAGGGTCTGATACCTTATTGATTTATTTAACAATAAACCCAAATGTTAAAATTAAAGTCACAACAAAGATAAATAAAAAATTTGAAAACTTATCCTTACATTGATACACGTGAAATATTTATGTGAAAACTAGGAAAACAAAGAAAATTTAATTTGTATATACTTGATTTGAGTATCCATAATATATTTTTAGAGATAGAGCTACAATTATCTTCTTAATAAACAATAAAAATGTATATTGATAAGTGAGAGAAATAGGTTTATTGATTAGCTCATTGTATCTTACAATGAGCTAATACATCATAGTATATAGAGTGTGACTATGGTTTTTAACATAATAACTTAATGGTCTAGTGGACTAAATAGCTAACGGGCTATAATTCTAACATCATCCATCAAACTCGCAATAAAAAATTAATAAGCATTAAGAGTTTATCACAGAGAAAAAAAATTGAGATGTAGACTAAACCTCCGTGAATATATCAACATGAACAATATGAGCTATATTTGATCGAGCAACTGTAAGATAAACCTAGCTCCATATAAGAGTATGATACAAAGCCGAGTCTGATAAAATGATAACATAAGTAATAAAATAATGACGAGATGGGTATATGTCATCATGTGGGATCAAAACAATGACATATTTTATGAGACTGACCACCTCAATATCTAAAACATATCTGTGAGATCAAAGAAATGATATATTTTCTATTCAATATCATAACCTAGAAAAACACATAGCTGTTTTAGATGACAACTTCTTCTGTTTGACACGAGGATGAAAGATATAATACCTACATTCAGACACTATTAAATAGTAATAATTTGGTATATGTCTTCTGAAACAAAGATATCCATGAATTCTTGCAATATGAATATGATTAATCACATATACACTAGTCAGAAGTTCTTCTACCTAAAAAGTAATAGGAACTTCACAAGACAAAAATAAAGAACGAGTAGTCTCAATAAGGTGAAGTTATTTCCTTTCTGCAACACTATTCTACTGAGGGATATCGATACAAGATGACCGGTGTATTGTATCATCGGATGCAAATAGCTGATTGAAATTATTGGGAGTATATCCCCCCCCCCCAATTTTAAAATCACACATGGAGAATTTTATCACAATGAAATGTTGAGTCTTAACAAATAGGCTAAAGTTTCTATAAATTCCAAGAAAATCATACATTAATTTAATAAGATAATCCTAAACGAGTATAATTATCTATAGAAATATACATAATAGACCAAACCATCATTTGTGGAAATATTAGATGAATCTCATACATCAGAATGGATAATATCCGAAAGAGTAACAAAACAAGTGATATTTCAATTAAAAGGTAAAACATAATATTTTTTCTAGTTTACAACCACTACAATACGAGATATTACAAGTGTTCAAATGACTCAAAACACTTTATAAGACTAATAATTCTAAACGTGATGCAATACATGTCTTAAACAGGAATGCCAAAAATCAAATTAGACGAGAAATAACTCAAACAAAACAAAGACAGATCAACACTAGAGACAATAATATTAGTTATTTTGATTTCTTCAAAAAAATAGAGTCCCCCCATTCATCCTATATCCTAATCACCCTCTTAGTACATTCAACTTATACAATACAAGCGAATAAGAAGAGAATTTCAAAATGACAATATTTACACAATTGACTAACCAAAACAAGATTCACAACAAGATTAAGAATGAAGTAAACATCTTCGATCAATGTAGTAGGGGTTACATTAGAGCCAGTACGTTTACACACATTTATTTAGCACCGACGTACAAAACAAATATGGCTGAAATAGAATACAACAAAACAAAATTTGTGCATGCCTCAATTGAACCCGAGTCGATACTTGATACTCAAACTTAAATGTAGTAGTGTCCATGCATATGATGTGCAATTCATTATAAATTTTGGCCCCCGCTTTGATGTAAATACTCACTCTCACAAACTCAAATCGAACCCGAGTCTCAATTTTCTTATCCATGAATTTCAGAGTCCATGACCATTTGTAATGTAGCTCAGGCCTTTCGATGTCCAAAACTCTTCGAAAAGATAAAAAATCTTAGGTTATACTATGAGTTGTTTGCAAAAAGTTTCATCGGCTCATATTTCTTCATAACCATAAGGAATCCACTGGAATACCACCGAGTTTCTTCCAACCATATCGTAACATATTCCTCAGTATAAAATTTGAAGAAAATGCACGACTCGGGGAAAAGATTAAAAAAGAAACATACCTCACATTCTTTTAGTATTTCCCTTAACTTGATTAAACATATGGTTTTTACCCAAGAAAATAACCGGAAAACACTTACACAAATATTTTCAAGATTGTCATTGATAACATCTGAAAAAGAGGAAAGTACCCCTAAATACCCACTCAACTATGAAATACCAAAATGGTACCCGTTTTTGGACTAGTTTCATAAAATACCTAGAGCCATATTTGGGACAATTATACCCTCTAGGGTATAAAAGGGGTTGTTTGGTTGAAACCCACTTTTTTATACCTTCTAATCAGACTTTTAGGTTCCAATTCCCCCACTTTCTCATTTCTAAATTTGAGGAGAGAGAAACGAAAAACACGATACAGAACCAAATCTCAAACACTAACCCTAACAGAACTCTAGCCATTAGTGAACCTTCAGAACTCCAGCGACTGAACCGTGTGTCATTAGTACTCCGGCCACCGAAACAAACGACGATAGCCAGAATTCCGGCCACCGTACCATCGTCCGCCTCTGTCACCGTCGGAAAGGTACGTTTTTAGTCTTCTTCTTCAGATTGTCTGTGTTTTTAAGCGTAACTAACCAGTGACGGTTAGTGTAGATTTCGTAGACGTTTCCGGAGTTGTGAACGTCGATAGAGTTAGGTTTTGAAGAGTTGTCCTCACTGCGGCGAGATTTTATCGTCTCTTTTAAGGTAATAATTTAGTGTTAATGATTTGTGTTGAAATGTAGTTGTAAGACGTGGCTGTCGACCTTCGGTAGAACTTGTTTAGTGTGGAACTGGTATGAACTTGTTTTGTGTAGAACTAGGTTTGTGTATGAACTTGTTTTGTGTGGAACTAGTTGTAGATTTAGTGTTAATATTTCAGTAGAACTTGTTTTGTGTGGAACTTGTGAAACCTGTACGTATCTATCTCCTCAAATTGTATATTTTGCCTTATCTATCATAGTCGTTGCTGTCGACCTTTAATAGATGTTGTTTTGTGTGGTAGTGGTTTATCGTGGCCTTATCTATCATTATGAACTGTATATGTTGCCTTATCTATCGTAGTCGTGGCTGTCGACCTTGAGTAGAGGTTGTTTTGTGTGCAACTGTTATGAACTGTACGTATCTATCATTATGAACTGTATATGTTGCCTTATCTATCATAGTGGTGGGTATCGACCTTTAGTAGAGGTTGTTTTGTGTGGAACTGCTATGAACTGTACGTATCTATCATTATGAACTGTATATTTTGCCTTATCTATCATAGTCGTGGCTGTCGATCTTCAGTAGAGGTTGTTTTGTTTGGTAGTGGTATGAACTGTACGCATCTATAAATATGGAGTATATATTGTGCCTTATCTATCAGAGTCATGGCTGTCGACCTTCAGTACAGGTTATCTTGTGGGGTAGTAGCACCATTCATGCCTAGCAATGTAGCATGAACTCATTGATGTGATTTAAACCGTAGATAAGACCTACTGACTTTAGTGTTAAAAACAACTACTGTGCGCTATAAACAACTCTAGCGAGGGAAACATATCTACTGTCTACTAAAAATGGATTTTTTTTTCTAAAAACAAGCTAGACCGAAGGCATGAGTCTGTATTTTTGCTCAACAGTTGGTAGATTTTAGTTTCCCTTGATTTGTATGGCTGTTTAGTTCTGGGTAAATATCATTTGTCGCTCGTGCTGTTTTTCAAATGTAGCTCACCTTACTTGCTTTACGTCAAAAAAGAGTCGGACTACAAGTTTACTTACCTTTCAGTAATATAAATTTATGAATAAGGTGATGTTTACTTACCTTGTGCTGTTTTGTCCCGAAGAATGTGCTTCAGTTCGCTGGTATTGAAGATGTCTTCACTTCTTCAATGGGATCTACCAAAACCCTTGGAAACTTTGTCAAGGTATATAACCTACTGTTTAATTTCAATTTCATTTTATTAAGCTTTGGTTTAAATCTATCTTCCTTTTTATATCTCATAATTGTGATATTGGATGTGTTCTTGGTTGTGTACTTTTGAAGTGTTTGCTACATTATCTAACCTGGTCAGCTGGTATTTCTTTAGTCATTTGGTCTCTTTTTTAGCGATATGCTTTGTATACGCTTAACCGTCTGAGAGATATTGAAGTGCGATGGTCTTATGTATTACAGAGTAAAGTATGTTTCCCATGGAGTTGTAATAAGGGTTCAATGATCATTTGATTTTCAATGGATCATTGAACTTTGGTTTTAATCTCCTCAGAAGCCAATTCATAGACCTCAATGTTATCTTCCTATTTAAGGACTGTGGCTGCTTTTATATGATACAATGTTAATCTCCTTCAAAATTGACACTATATTCAATGTTCAGTTGATTGGTAATGGTTCAATGTTCAGTTGATTGATAATGGTTCAATGTTCACTTGATTGGTAATAGGTCAATGAACTTTGGTTTTAATCTCCTTGAAGCCAATTTATAGAGTTCAATGTTAATTAAACACTCTATTTTGAGTTTTATTTGTAATGTATTTTTTCTTTCTTATGCTAATTGTTTTAGCTTTATTGCAGGCCACCTTTGAGTGTCTGATGAAGACCTATGGCTTCTTGACCCCCGAATTTTGGAGAGAAACCAGGTTCTCCAAGTCTCTAATCCAAGAGTACACCGACCTTTTGGCTAAACCAACAAAAACTCTTGTTCTTGAGGACACTGAAAGAGTTGAAGCTTAAGTGGAATAACTCTAATGCTCTCTTTGCTTCTAAAGACATCATAGATGTCAATCATTTTGTTTCTGTTTTGACTTTTCATCTTTTTTCCCTTATGGTATCGGATTGTTTTTATTGTTATTATGTTTTTTAAACTAGAGATTGATAGTTTTGTTTTGCTAAAGATTCAGCTGTTCAACTTTATATTTTAGTCATTTTTATAATATATATTTTGAATTACCTTATCAGCTGATAATTTATTTGCACTAAGAATATTATGTGTAGAGCTTGTTTGATGTGTATGATTTTTAAGTATATTTGTGTACGTAAAGCATGGAAATTAACGGCAAAAAAACAAATTTGTATTATCATCCTTGCACATGTCTTGTGCCTATCAGACTATTGTTCACGTATCTAGCAATGTCAATATACTGTATCTATCAGATTTATACTCAAGTATCTATCAATGCAGATGTTTCGTGTCTATCAGACTATTGTTCACGTATCTAGCAATGTCAATATATTGTATCTATCAGATTTATACTCAAGTATCTATCAATGCAGATGTTTCGTGTCTATCAGACTATTGTTCACGTATCTAGCAATGTCAATATATCATATCTATCAGATTTATACTCAAGTATCTATCAATGCAGATGTTTCGTGTCTATCAGACTATTGTTCACGTATCTAGGAATGTCAATATATCGTATCTATCAAATTTATATTCAAGTATCTATCAATGCAGATGTTTCGTGTCTATCAGACTATTGTTCACGTATCTAGCAATGTCAATATACCGTATCTATCAGATTTATACTCAAGTATCTATCAATGCAGATATTTCGTGTCTATCAGACTATTGTTCACGTATCTAGCAATGTCAATATATCGTATCTATCAGATTTATACTCAAGTATCTATCAATGCAGATGTTTCGTGTCTATCAGACTATTGTTCACGTATCTAGCAATGTCTTGCAAATAGATAACGAGTATCTAGCGTTGTAATCTCAGCGTATCTATCAATTTAGACATTATAAACGATAAGAATCATCCAATAAAATAGACATGGTACATATCAATGTTAACAGTATACAAAAATATAAGTCAAAAGATAAGGAGTACTTATCAATGAAAATCAAAATGTTACTAAACAATCGGGAACACAAGTTTAGAACTGAGCATCACATGACCTCCTATTACTAGACTAACAATATCAATATATTAGTATGCTCCTGTTAGGGTATTAGAGACTAGCAATGTCTTCCTTCATATCTAGCAATGTCTATAACATTGTATATGTTTTGAGTTGATGCTGCATCTGTCTAGCAATGTGTCCCTTCATATCTAGCAAGGTGTTCCTTCATATCTAGCAACGTGTCCTTCATATCTATCAGAGTTAATAAAATCAACATCCTCCAAAGGTAAACTGCAGTAATGAAGTAAATGCATCATCTGCTCCATGACGATTCTCACCTGCGAGAAAATTCAAGAAAGGATAATGGTGTTAGGTTAGGTCAATAGGTTTTGTTTTTTTCCAATACTAAGACAACACAAAGAACACGAGCATAAACACTAAGCATATCGAAATCTAGCTCAATTGGATTAGCCATCAACAATGTATAAAGAAGTGACAATCAACCAAATGATGTCAAATGCAATCGTATAATACTTGGGTTTAAACTCACTTACTTGAGCTAAGTCAATAATGAACTCCATACATAAACCTTACTGTCACTATAGATATAGCCTTACTGTCATCATGGATATATTCCTCTAACATAAAGACTTTTATTTGCAACCTAACATAAGGGTAGCTAGAGGGATATATTCTTTGTAAGAAGAGTAAAGTTCCTTTCCAAATTCAATCATGAACCAACCACATCAAAAATAGCAAGAAAACAAGTGGACTCAAACGAATTTGCTTTACCTTAGGAGCAACAACAGTAGCCGCTTTGACTACCAAACCAGGGCATGATAGCATGTTGTGCAGACACTGTGTCAATAATACCATCCATGCTCCCCAATGCAGCCTGTACGTATAGAAGAAGCATGTTGAATTACAATTACCAGCCTTTTGAAAATTGTATACTACGAAAATAAAAAAATATATAAACAAAACTAGCAACGTTGTTGGTTACCGGACAAGTTTCAAATGCATATATGAATGAATATAGTATACAAACTAACTAAGTATGATCCAGAAAAAGTTGCTGGAACTGGAATTTGGAATTTGGAAATACCTGAATTTGATCTGGTTCGCGACTAACCAAGAAAGAATCGGCACCCAGTTGCTCCATGGCTTCCTTCTTCTTCGCAGGAGAAGTACTGATGACAGTGACCCTAAGACCCATAGCTTTTGCGAATCTGACAGCAACATGTCCTAGTCCACCTAAACCAACAATACCAAGATACAAACCGGGCTTGTCGAGCGCGTAGTATTTCAATGGACTGTACACAGTGATCCCGGCACATAGTAAAGGAGCACCAACATCTAGTGGCATGTTTTCAGGGAAACGAATAATAAAATCCTCCGCGCAGACCATAATGTTAGTAAGGGTGCCGTAGAACTACAGGTTCCTCCTTGTTGATGATCATATGCTGCAAACCACAATCAGCCCTTAATCGGACATAAACAGGACAAGCAAAAATGTGTATTGCTTAAATTTCATGGTAAATGAACCATACAACATATCAAAGCACATACCTGAGTTTTAGCACTGATCCATGAATCTCCCCAAATGTAAATGCCATGATTGCGTACGAGCACAGCTGTTGCTTTTGGGTATGCTTCTATCTGAAAACACATAATGGAATTATACTAAAGTAAGCTAATCGAATATAGTTGTATCTTAAAAGTGGCTCAAAAATGCAAATAAATCATATAGATGGTTCTGTAAGTTCATATCCAACCTAACAAATAATTAACCCCACCTTGAACATCAAACAGTAAAACAAGTGAAAACACGAATCCAATTCTGGTTCTATTTCCTTCCCATGAAAATGGGAACAGTAGTTATAATCAGGAACAGAAACCACGATAGCAAAACAATAAAATGAATAAAACCCTAGAAATTAAGTTGAAACTGTACCTATGACGGGAGTGACGAAGAAAGCGATGATGAGTCGTCGTCGAACCGTGTATTCTACAAATCGCTGGTGATCGGAAGCCTCTTCGAAGGTGTTTATATGGTTCGCCGGTGGTTACGATGTGTAGCCGGTGGTTCAATAGTGTCGCCGGAGCTGGTGTGATTAGCCTACGTTTTTTGAAATGAACAGACGTTCTTGAAAAATGGGTTGTTTGTTAGGTTAGGAGAGAGGAGAGAGAAAGGGGCTAATAAATTCAAAATTCAAAATTCAAAATTCAAAAGTAATAAAGAAGGTGTTGAAGCCAAAAGGGGCCGTTTTTCACAAATTGAACCTTATATACTAGGTTGAGGGTAATCTTGGTATTAAAAAAAGAAAAGGTATTAGAAGTGGATATGTTTAATGAGGTGGGTATTAAGTGAGCATTAACCCATTTTGGGGTACTAGGTTGTAATAGGTTTGGGTAAAAGGTACTTAGTGTGTCATTTCCCTTGAAAAAACAAAAGCATCATGGCAAAGAACTTTTTGCCAAACATGAAAAAGAGATGTAAAATAAGCTAATATAACTAGGTTATTAGGTGAGATCTTTTTTCACCGGATTTGAAATGAGAAACTTTTTCTCCAAGAAATAATTAGGGTTTCTTGATCTCCAAGAATCATCTCTTCTTCCTTATCTTTTCTTCCCTATTCTTCTTTTTCTGCTCCTCTCCTCTTTGTGATCGCTGCTGAGTCTTGTGTTGTTGCTGTTCGTGGTGCTCCGGTGAGGGCCTCCCTCGTGGAGGCTTTGGTTTGGCCTGTCTGGTTCTTCGCTGATTGTTGCGAGTCTTCGCTTGAAGACTCTTCTTCTGGGTGTGCAGCATGGCAAATATCGATGACTTCCCCCTTTGAATGGTGCGAAAGATCTGGAGTCGACGAATCAAGGTGCTAACGAAGGTCGGGCAGATAATAAAAGATTGTTCGCTGATGTTTTAAAGAACAAGTCTGATTGTTCTGAGTTTCATCCGGTTGAGGTTTCTAGCTTTGACGATCATAATGTAGTTCGGTTTTCTGAGAAAGTTAAAGCCTCTTTGGTGGCTCAATCTAGGCATACTCTTGTCGTAAAATTCAGTCTTGGTATTCCTAAGAGGGCTGTCTTTCAGGCATTTCTTGATGGGTTCAAGTTCAAGGGCTGTTTTACGTACGCTACTATTGACTCTAGGCAGATTCTTGTGGAGTTTTCATTGTTGGAAGATGTCGACAAGTTGTGGTCTAAAACCTTTTGGAGTGTGGACGGAAAGGTTATGAGGATCATCAAGTGGTGTCCGCAAAATAGTCGATACCATGAATGTCCGGTGGCTTTGCTATGGGTCAGGTTTAAGAAGCTGCCTGAGTTTATGTATAACAGGTCTATTATACATGAACTGGCTGCTTCATTGGGCTCCGTTCATCAGGTTGTGGTCCCTGAAACAATTAAGGCTAAGACTAATGCTTGTTATGCATTAGTGGAGATTGATGTTTCCAGGTTTTTAAAGAGGAAAGTTTGGGTGGGGTTTGGTGATCATGATGGTTGCTGGATCGGAATTAGTTATAAGAACGCGCCGCTTTATTGTAAAACATGTCATCACTTGGGACATGATTCTGGGATGTGCAAGAAAGCTTTGAGCAAAGAAAATATTATTAATAATGTTGAAGATGTTAACAAGGTGGATAGTACAGGTAGTCAGCCTGCTGTCCAAGATACAAGTAAACAAAATACTAATTACACTACTTTTTTAAAGGTTTACACAAGAAGACTTAAGTCTATGATTACTACTAAAGACATTCCTGTTGAGGCACCTAGTAACCCTGGAGCTGCTACTGACATTCCTGTTGGAGCTGCTAGTGATTCTGGTAACCTTGGAGATTCTTTGAAGCAGGATTTGGAGTTGATCAGTGCACTTCAGGGTCTTGATCAGGTTCAGATTTCTGATGCTGCTGTGCATTCCTCTCCTAAGCAAAGTAACATGAGAAGTTGCAACCATTCCCCTGAGGTGGCTTCTCCCAGTTCCTCTGAAGATGGCTTCACTTCCATTATTCGTAATAAGTTGAAATCTGCAAGTAAAAGCAGAAGTAAAAGGTTAAATATTAAATCTCTTCATAAAAGAGATAAAAGTAATTCTTACTCTTTATCTGAATGATTAAGTTTCTTAATTGGAACGCTCGTGGTCTTAATAATAACTCTACTTTGTCTAGACTAAAGTTTATCATTAATCATCATAAGGTTAAGCTAATAGCTATTCAAGAACCTCTGGCTAGAGTTGATAAAATTGGGAGAATTGCTCAGAAAATTGGTTTTACTTGTTGGGTTTCTAACTGTTCTAATAAAGTATGGTTGTTCTGGAATAATGAGATAAGTTTAAATGTTTTGTGTGATCATGATCAGTTTCTCCACTTGGAGATTAATACCTCTAATTTTTCTGGTTTTCTAACCTCTGTTTATGCTACGAATAGATGTATGCAGCGTAAAGAATTATGGAATAAGTTGGCTACCTTACCTCAGGATGACAAGCCTTAGTTGCTGGCTGGTGACTTCAATGCCATTTCATCCTCTGATGATCAGCTTAATTGCTCTTCTTTTGATGTTTCTAGTGCTGATGACTTCAACGATTTCATCAGAATTTGTAATCTTGTTGATCCTGGCTTTGTTGGTTCCAGGTATACCTGGAGTAATAACAGAGCCTGAAAAAGATTAGATAGATTGTTAGTTAATGATAAGGCTGTTATTTCTTTTCAAATTCAGGTCTTACACATGGTCAGAACCTGCTCTGACCATGCTCCTCTCTAATTACTTTGTCTAATCCTATTTGTTCTACTTCTAAAAAGAAAGGTTTCTTTAAATTTATTAACGCTTGGACTAATCATCCTGATTTCATCTCTGATGTTACTCTTAATTGGAACATTGGTTGCAAGGGTGACAGTAATATGGTGTTTTGGTATAAGCTTAGGAGGCTTAAAAACTTTCTTAAGGGTTGGAATATTAATAAATTTGGTAACATTTTTAGCAAAGTGAAACAGGCTATGGATGATGTGGCTAATATGGAGAACAGCCACCAGGTTGTCAACAACACTGAGTCTAAAGATAAGTTAAATAAAGCTAATAGTCTGCTTATTCAAGCCCTAAAGAACGAGGAAAGCTACTGGAGGCAGAAGTGCTATAACTCTTGGTTAAGCAGTGGGGATGGTAACACTAAGCTTTATCATTCCTATGTTTCTCATAAAAAGAAAAAGAATTCTATTTTGGGGATAAAGGATAATGGTATCTGGTTGGCTAATGAATCTGATATTGCTAGTTCTGCAGAGAATTACTTTAAGGATATCCTTTCTGGTGATATCTATTCCTGTGAGGATAATGATATTAATACTTCTATTCTTAATAGTATTCATACTCTTGTTAGCACTAGTGACAATGATAGTATTATGAAGGATGCTTTTAAAGAGGAGATGTGAGCTATTGTTACTACAATGAATAATGACAGTGCCCCTGGCACTGATGGCTTTAATTGCCACTTTCTAAAGACTTGTTGGGGTATCATTAACTATGATCTTTGTCAGGCTATCAATGCTTACCTAAGGGGCATGTCTATTCCTAAGGGGATCTTTGCTACGGGGATCTGTCTGATTCCTAAGTCCTCTAACCCTATTTTGTGGAATAACTTTAGGCCTATTAGCCTTTGTACGATTTTTAACAGAATTATTTCTTCTCTTATCAACACTAGATTGGCTCATATTCTTCCTAAGATTGTTTCTAAATGTCAAGGTGCTTTTGTGAGAAACATGCTTATTCATGACAATATTCTCACTATTAAGGAAATGCTGCACAATATTAATAGAAGGTCATCTAAAGGGAACATTATTATGCAGCTGGATATGACAAAGGCATTTGACAGAATGTCTCATGCCTTTGTCATCAAGGTTATGCAGAAATTTGGTTTCTCTGGTAGTCTGTTGGCTCTAATTCACTCTCTTATTTCTAATGTAATGATTTCTATTCTAATTAATGGTAGTAGTGTAGGCTTTTTTCCCTCAAAAGAATGGATTAAGGCAAGGGGATCCTTTATCCCCTAGCCTTTTCATTCTTGCTGAGGAGGCTCTCCTAAGGGGGCTGTCTGATATTTATACTGCTAATCCTACCATGAAGTATTATCTTAAGTCAGGCTTTACATTACCTTGCCTTGCCTTCGCTGATGACATTGTAATCTTCTCTAACAGTGCAGCTCCTTCTCTTGCTAACCTGTGCAAATTACTTGATAATTATCAGACTGCCTCTGGGAAAATGATTAATAAGGACAAAACCAAGATTATTACCTCAACAAAGCTGGCATTTGCTGCTAACTCCAGGTTGAAGGCTGTCACTGGTTTCAAGCTGGATCATGCCCCTTTTAAATATTTGGGAATCAGCATTTCTGCAAATAACAAGGGAAGAAATTTTGTTAATCTATTGTCTGCCATTTATAGTAAAATTCAGATTTGGGATATGAAGTCTCTGTCCTTTGGGGGGAGATTATCTCTCATTAAGAGTGTTCTTCATCCTATTGTTTATTATTGGATGCAGAACACTCTAATTCCTAAGACTATTCTCAATAAGATTGAATTGTGTTTCAACAAATTTCTTTGGAGGTCTAATTACAATGACAAAGCTATTCATTGGACCTCTTGGGGCTATCTATGTAAGCCCTTTGATGAAGGTGGCTTGAATATCAAGTTATTATCTGATATTCAAACCACTTTCTCATTCAAATTATGGTTCCTATTCAGGAAAGGCCAGTCCCTTTGGTCTGAATTGATGCATTACACATACTGTGATAATTGTCACCCTTCTATTACTAATTGTAACACTACTGATTCTATTATTTGGAAGCGCTTAGCTGCTATTACGGCTCAGGGTGATGGGTATATTCACTGCATTTAGGCAGAGGGGATGTGGACTTTTGGAGAGATGCATGGCATGGCATGTATCCTATTGCTACTGAATCTGATTACAGGATTTGGTTGCTTCCTGCTAAGGTTAATAATTTTTGGAAGGATACCAATTGGGACTTCCCTTTGCTTAACTTCCTATCCGATGATCGTATTTCACACATTAAGTGTGTTAAGATTGATCAGGGCCAGGAAGATAAGATAGAGTGGGCTATTTCAAAAAATAAAGAGTTTAATACTAACTTAACTTGGGATATAATCAGAGTTAAAAACACAAAGCAAAACATTTTTAAGAAAATTTGGAGTCATTTTGTCCCAAGTAAATTTTCTTTTCTTTGTTGGAAACTGTTAAAAAAATTTATCCCAATTGATAGCATCCTTTCAAAAAGACATTTCACTTTGGTTTCCAAATGTCAGTTCTGCTACAGTTGTGAAGAGAAGAATCATCTCTTCATCAACTGTAGTTATGTCTGGTCTCTGTGGAACTACTATGGGGTTCTTTTCAGGGTTCCTTTAGGCAGGTTTATGTCCATCAGTCATGTGTTCTATAGCTGGTTTTGGGTCTCTAATGGTAAATTTCATATTACCCATCTTGTCCCACAAATTATATGTTGGACAATTTGGCGTAATAGGAATGCTAGTAAGTTCTCGGGCTCATATGATGGGTTTGATAGTGCAATCAATAGCATTAACAGAGTTATTAAAGGTATTGATGCTAATGGTTTCTTAAAATCTACTCACTAGTCAGGTGTTCATAAGGCCGGTTTGGCCCTGGGTTGTCAATCGATTTACAAAAGAAAGCATAATCTGAGGTACCTGAAATGGGTGACTCCTCCTCCTGGCAGGCTCAAGGTGAATGTTGACGGCGCGTGCAGCTTCTCCGGTGAAGCCAGTGGAGGCTTTCTGGTTAGAGAAGAGCATGGTAATCTGCTCTTTGGTCATGGCTTCTGTTTTGGCAAGGTTGGCCCTTTTGAGGCGGAGTGTTTGGCTCTGGTGGAGGCTCTTTCTCACTGTCGAAGAAATGTTTGGGTGAATGTCGACATAGAGTCTGACTGTCAGACCCTAATCGACACTCTGGCCTTCGGTGTTGAGGTTTCCTTCTCGTTGATTGTTGTGTGTAGAAGATTGATTCATCCTTCGATGATCCTCCGTCACGTTTCCCGTACTCAGAACGCGGCTGCTGACTGGATATCGAAGTGGGCTCGGAAGGTGAAGGGGGACAAAGCTTTCCTGGTTGGTGATGCTCCGGTTGAGCTTCTGGCTATTGTCAGACTCGAAAGTCTCGGTGTGGGGTACATAGATCCAGGTTGAGCTGTTCGTGCGGTGGTTCTGGGTTCGACTGTGGCTGATGATCACTTGGTGTTCTGATTTTTGTCGATCTGAGGATGTTCGATTTGTGACTGAGAAGTTAGGGTTCGACTCAACTATCTCGATTCGTGTGGTTGTGCTGGGTTCGTCGCTTTAAGTGGCTGAGAATGGTGGTGTTTGATCAGTTGGTGGTGGCTGTCTGATGAAATTAGGGTTTCGACTTTGAGTTTGGAGGCGAGATCGAGTTTGGAGGTGAGAGAGTGGAAGGGTGGAGATTAGGGTTTCGAATTGGGGATTGAGTCGGTGAGGGTATTTGAGCTTGGGTTTGGGTTCTATTGGGTCTTGAGCCATTTCTCTTTTTAGGCTTGTGTGTTTGGACCATTTTATTGTATCTGATATTATTTGGGTCGATCTTAATAAAAAAAATAAAAATAAAAAGATCTTTTTTCAAAAAAAACAAAAAAAAACTAGGTTATTAGGTAAATATGAACTGTATCTCCAGAAAATGAAATAGTACAATTTCCCCGTACAACTTTGTTTTCTGAATCATCGTATTACAGAATAATCCGCGAGATAAAACATTATAATAATTTATCCCCACTATGACCGTGAGTAACATTACAATGTCCATCAGCAAATATCTTACATCGAAGGCCGTAAATACTAAATAGAAGACTCGGCATATACTTAGGCAATTCTTTTTTTTGAGTTTTCACCACAATTTTCGAGTCATTTTCTCTATAAAATCCGCAAACTTATGCAAGGGTCTTTCAAGCAACCTAGTCAATTTTGGTGCAACAGCTGACAAAACCGATGTAATCACAATCGCGTAAGTCTTCACACTATCAGGTGCTATACTTGTCATTGCAGTATTATAAGAGAAGTACATAGCAAGCATACAAACCTGAAGACCGAACTGCAAAGGAAAGTTCTCAGTAAGTATATTAATCATAGAAAGCGAGACTGTAAACCCAACCGAGTTAAAAAGCACAAAAAGGGTGAACACGATTCCATTATTAGTTCCCATTATAGACCACCCGGCTTGGTGTACTGAACTGTCCTGCCAAGTCCCACTTGGTGGACTAAGCCCGGCTTGAAACGTTGCTGTTGCCACTAACGAAGCGACTACGAGTAAAGCAGTCCGAGCTTCATTTGGTGAATCTCTTCCTTTCTTGAACTTGAAGAAATTGATGAGTTCTTTTTCTGATTGGTTCGCGAGGATGCAAGTGGATCCGTTTGCAGGAGATGCGGTGGCTATATTATTTGACGTTGTTGCTCCGCCCTTTTTAAGGATCTCTTGAATTTCGCGGTCACCAGCTTCGCTTGGGAACATTCGAAGTAAATCTAAGGCGGTGAGACCATTTTTGTTGGTGGTGTTTATTTCTAGAGATCCTAAATGAGTTTCATCCCCAACTAACAATTCTATTACCTGCGAAAATTATAATTGTATGTTCATTTTCTAAGATATTATATTAAATCTTTTTAAAAAGTTTTCTCTAATAAAGGAATAAATAAAGAGTAATAAAAAAGAACTCAGACTGAATATCAAACTGAATGATCTGATCTGTAGTCAGAACTCAGACCATTGGTACAAAGCAAGGTGTCCAAATCGTTATCGGAAATCACATCACAAACTATTACTTCACTATTTTGTGGATATCATTAAATTTTCTAAAAAATCTATTATTAGGGGATTTTCTTTTGATTTAACAATTTGTTTTTATTTTTTATGTCACTATATTAATCTCTAAATGTTTACCAAGTCAATATACAAAAACATTATCATCTTTCTTTAACCTTTTTTATATATATATATATTACCCAGATGTGTTTGGAAGACTATAACTCCTTTATCCTATAAATAATATGATTTATAGTCTAACAAATGCTCCAAACATTATGACTCATGCTCTATCAAACATAGAAAATTTTCTGATCAACGTCATTGACATTTTAGCCTAATAAACATATTCTCACATTCAAACGTGTAGACCAACCAAAAACACAACAACATTCCTGCATATCTAAATTTTATAATCTTTAATTCGACTTACCAGCCGTTGTTTCCTCGACGAGGCAAGATGCAAAACCGAGTTCCCAGATTCATCTTTCATATTCAAAACATCATCTCTTTTCATCTCTCTAAGCAAACCAATCATAACTTGCGCCGCAAGAAACTTGTTATTCTTAACAGCCAGATACAAAGCAGTCTCTTTTTGGACAGTAACATCGTCCACGCACTCCTTACACCCCAAAAACATCTCTTTAACAACGTCGGCCTTCCCTTTAATAGCTGCGTAATGAAGGGGAGTCATCTTTTCTCTTCCTTCTATTCGGCAGAGTTTAGTGTCGACTTTCATTAAGGCCTTTACGATTTCTAAGTGTCCATTCGCGGCTGCCATATGCATCGGACTCAAACCATCTTCGTTTATTTCTGCGGCGAAATCTGGTTTTAGCCTTAAGATTTCGTTTGTGAAATCTACATGGCCAGAAATCGAAGCGATGTGAAGAGGGTTGTAAGTGGTAAAGAGTGTGGTTGTGTGAAGTAATAAAGGGTTTTCGATTAGTAATTGATGTAGTTTGTCGATCTTTCCCGTTCGAGCTGCCTCGAATAATCTTGAATCCATTTTGTGGATTTGTGTTTGAAGAAAGAAATGTTATGTTGTAGGATTTATTGGGCAGTGACTAAGATTAATTTATTTACTAATAATATTATAATTTATATTGATAGAGACCAAGAATAGTCGAACTCATTACATAAGCTTATGTTGACCATTTGCCAAACAAGGAGTAGATGGTAGAAAATAGTAAAACCTAATTTTTTGGAAGTCCGCCCCATACATTAACCAGGATAAGATAAGAGGAACAGATCCCAGATCATTTAGAGCATTATATTATAATTTTTTATATATTAAAAAAAGAAATACTTTCTTATTTGTCGGCTAAAAAGCACCCGTAGTCCCTCATGTTTACCATTTGTATCAACTTGGTCCCCTTCCTTTAATCATGTATAGAACTCATCCTCATCCTTTTTTTTAATTTGTATTTTTAGTCCCCCGCACATGTGAAGCCTGTGAGCTTGACACGTGGCATCAGTTTTTGTTACAAAAATAGTCTCCCAATTTTTTTTCCAAAATTATCCCTTCCCATTCCATTCCACCTGAGCATCCTTGTCAGCTTCCACGTCACCTTCTCTCTCCCCTCTCTTTCTCTCTTTTCTCTCTATTTCCCCTCTCTTTCATCGTCCCCGTCTTGTGAAAACCCATCACCAGAACCGACTCTGCTTAAAGAACCCGAGTCCGAATCAGAACCCATGACGATAAATTCTTTCTCTAACTGAATCCGAAACTCATTTGAACCCTGAATTCAATCTGATTTCATCAATGACTCTAAAGTCTCCGGACTCGAATCCAACGGTGGAGGAGAGATCTCTGCCCTGCTAAGCTCGGTTGTGGTTGTGCTCGGATAATAAATCTCTGGACTTGATTCCTCCTTCGTTCTTGTTGGTTTCCTCCTCCGCCAGAGATCATCTGTCTGAGTCGAGGCATCGGCGGCGAGTTTCCATAGATTTGTAGCTGTAATTTTTATTTGTATATTAATAAATATAATTGGAGTCATTTAAAAGACAGAAGATAAAAGATAAAAGAGAGTAAAATATAAAGAAGAGACGTACGCAACAACAAATGCACTGGTTCCATCCATATGCCAAGACTGGACGGTTTTCTCATTATTCTGAAACACGATTTCCACAAAATCATGAAGCTCGGTTCCAATAATGTGTGGGTGAATGGTAGCGTAGTTATTGTTATTGTTATTGGTTATGCTATTATTGGCTTCGGTAAGAGTAAATACGTCGGGGATGTTGTACTAATCAGCCAACTTCAATGGAGTTTCCGGATCCAGATGCGATATATTGTTCACAGAATAACGGAGCTTCTTGTTGATTTTAATTTCTGAATTAGATAATATTATTGTCTTTCCAATTGGTATTGTTCGGTAATGGAATGATCCTTGCGGGTTTGGTCGCGCTGCATTCGATGTTAGGTTCCATCGGCGAAGATCTCTACCCTGCTACCAGGAGAGATCCCATGGATTTGTTTTCATTCTCCGATTCGACTTGGAAACTCGCTGCCGATGCCTCGACTCAGACAGATGATCTCCGACTCGGTTCTGGTGATGGGTTTTCACAAGACGATTTGGAAGAAGAAGTTGAGTTTCACGATTTGAATTTGATTGTGAGCGATGAAACTCATGAAGCTAAAAACAAGTATTCAGTAAGAGAATCGGTAGTACCAGAAAAATCAAATTTTCTTAGTTTCGAAGTTGAACCGAATCATGATTCTGAAAAAGAAGAAATGGGTTTTCGAGATTTTTGACAATTTATTAAGAAATGAGTTGGAAAATAACGAATTGGTTCTATACTCTCAAATTTAGGATTCACAAACAGAGGATTCTGAGTTTAAAGATTCTGAAGAAGATGATTTCCATACACTTGATTCAGATTTTGTTTCAATTCTGGATTAAAAACAGTGGATTTAGTTGAGTTTAAAGAATCAGAAGAAGGTGATTTCTATATACTAGATTCGGATTTTGTCTCAAAACACGAGCTTTCTCAAAATGATTTGAATTCACCCGATTGGGATTTCAAAGATTCAGATTGAGATGAAGAATTGATGAAAGAGAGGGGAAATAGAGAGAAAAGAAAGAAAGAGAGAGGAAAGAGAGGGGAGAGAAAAGGAGAGAGGGGAGAGAGAAGATGACGTGGAAGCTGACAAGGCTGCTCAGATGGAATGAGAATGGACAATTTTGGAAAAAAAATTGGGGGACCATTCTTGCAACAAAAACTGATGCCACGTGTCAAGCTCACAGGCTTCACATGTGCGGAGGGACTAAAAATGCAAATTAAAAAAAGGATAAGGATGAGTTCTATGCATGATTGAAAGAAGGGGACCAAGTTGATACAAGTGGTAAACATGAGGGACTACGGGTGCTTTTTAGCCTTATTTGTCTAATACCAAACTAGTATTCAAAGAACAGGAAAGTATCATAACACAATCAAATCTAAAAAGGAATAAAAATACCCATAAAAAATAAATAAGTTCAATTAGGTTGGAATCCATTTTTTTTCACCTCTAAGCCAGACTTTTAAATTTTTATTCTCTCTCAAATTTCATTCTCATTATTTTGAATAGAGAGACACGAAACTCGATAAAAAACACCTGTAAATCCATTTGGTCGACGTAACCATCTGATAAACTGACATAACCACTGCCAACGGCATTGAAAACCTCCGGTGACCACAGTTTTTAGTTTTTTTTTGTGGTCGGTAAACCCGATCGAAGGTGAGATTTTATTTAACGAATTAAGCCTGAAAGTTTTATAAACAGAATTTAGATGTTTTATGTGTTGTACCAGTCATGATTTGTAGTTGCTAACTATATTTTTTCGATTTTCTTATTAATAGCGATGAGTTCGGATATTACAGTCACAACCTACCAACTAATCCGGACAGGGGTAATTCGGATCATATCACTTTTGACTAAGCTATTTGCTAATTTACTTAAAAACTAATGGGTCCTTAAACTCAACTCGGTTTCACAACTTGACCCGGTAAGTCCATGGGTCATTAATTAAAAGTATAAATACCCTAACCACTCTCATTAATGAGGGTGATCAACATTTAATACAAGCAGGCTGCTTAATTATCTCACTACTCCTCACACTAAACACAAAATACCCCAAACTTACTAAAATACTTTACAAAACTACCCCCAACCCAAAATAAACCAAATAAAATTGGCGACCATAGTGGGAGCACGAAGGTGCCTGAATTTTACATTCAAAACGAATAAGAAAAACAGTTCGGATGGATCTGAACGAGCAAGGTACTCCACCTCCTGTGGTGGAAACAGTCAGAGAGAATAAGGAATACACTGTTAGAGGAGCGAGATCAGCTGAGAGTAGAGATAGAAGTGCTAAGGGCCATAAAACAAGTAAAGAAAGGGATCAGAGAGAAATCGGGGGCATCGGTTATTCACCATACCGACAATCCTAGGGAGAATGAGCCATCACTAAAGACTCATCTTAGTTCAAAAAAGACTCATCTCAGCTTTAAGAAGACACATCGATCTAAGCCTGTTGAAAGTTCAGAATCGGGGTCCTCTAGTAGCCCTTCGAATGAGGCCGAGCTTGAGGAATATTTGTCATCAAGCAGTGATGAAGAGAGATCTAGAAAAAAGATGACGTTAATCAAGAAGTATTCAAGAAAGAGGGATATGTATGACAGGCTTAAAAGACATCTAGGCAGAGGGTCATCCCACAGGCATATTGATCAGTTGCTGATAGATCCTTTTGCTTTTCAGACCGAACCATGTATTTTTACAACGCTTAATGAAGATATAGTCTTTAGTCTTAATAAGAACCGGAGGCAGTCACCTTTGTCTGCAAAAATATTGTCCAAAAACCTACCCAAAAGATTTGACAGCTCAAAAATAAAAAAGTATGATGAAAGTCGAGATCCCGACAACCATTTGGAGCAATTCAAGAACTTCATGATGAATTTTGATGATGATGACAAACTCTTGTAGAGCCTTCTCCCAAACTTTTACGGGAAGTGCTCTTAAATGGTATAATAGCTTACCTCAAGGGTGTATTAGAAACTTTGATACATTATGGGTTGCCTTCCGAAGGGAATTCGTTGGAAGTAAAGAGGTGAAGGGTAATGGGGATACCATTATCCATTGTGCCCAAGAACCAAACGAGTATTTAAAGGACTACATAAGTCGATTTGTGAATACAAAGAACGGATTAGCAGATTGCTTCGAGAAGGTGACAATTGCTTCTCTAAGACAGAGGTTGAATCCTGGGAACCTGGCTGATTCTGTAACCAAGAAAAAAGCTATGACCTGGGGTGGCATGTTAAATCAAGTGGGAAAGCAGATTAATATGGAAGAAATAAAGAAAACCAGGGTGCACCGTCAAGTGAGGTCCACCATAACAGCTCCTTCAGCCGCTAACCAGTCGGGCTACACGGTTAAGGAGACCGGACAAGGGTCCAACCGGTCTAAACAAACTCAATCCCACCAGAATCCGGCCCAGAGCCAACAGTCAAGAGGTAAAAGAGGTCATTAGGTTCAACTTGATTGGTTTGCAGAGTTAAGGGAAAATGTAGCCACAACCTATGATAAGACTAAGGATGAAGTCCATTTTAAAAAACCGACGACATTGCAGTCTCCCAGAGAAAGATGAAATACTTGTTTTTTCTAGTATCACAATGATATAGGAGTTTCCAGAACGTTATTGAAAGAGGCAAACTGGGAGCATATATTAAAAGAAGAAGTAGAAACATGCCCGAAAATGCTCCTCGGACGAGCCTTACAAACAATCCTGGAACATCTGCTCAGGAAGGGGTAATGATAATTCTTGAAAGATTCGATGTGGATTTTGAATACTTGGATCCTGATCCAACTTAGAACAAGGTGGGAGTCATAAATGAACAAACCAGGACGGTGTCCGGATTGATCAGTTTTTTTGAATTGCTAACTATCTTTGGAGGAGATACTGTAACAACATCCACCCCTTCGTCAAGGAAGAGGAATGTCCACAGTTTGGCCACTCAATTGGAAGGGGGAATGTTTTCCCATCAGTGCCAATCCCCTTTTCCATTCATATTTTTTAATGAGGATGATTTGAGGAATGATGGTGGGCCTCATGAGGATGCGGTGGTTATAGGAGCATCTATTGGGGACAATGATATACGCCGAATTTTGATAAATACAGGAAGTTCAACAAACATCATATTCTTAAGCTCCTACAAACAAATAAGGAATCCGGTTGTTATTTAACACTCAAACAGAACTATTGTGGGCTTCACATGAAGCTATGGGATGTAATTGGGGAATTTGAAGAAGAAGTTTTGTTAGGAAACGGTCCTTTTAAGAAGATGGTGAGGGTACTATTTGTTGTAGTAGACTGCCCCACATCATACAATGTAATTTTGGGGAGGTCCTGGCTTTCCAGTATGCATGTTGTGGCCTCAACAGTTTATCAGTGTTTAAAGAATGCAGTTCAAGGACAAGTAGGTGTTGTCCGAAGTAGCCAAAAGATATCCAGGAGAATGCTATGCAGCAGCTCTTTCTCCTAAAACTTTAGGGAAAGTTCCAATGAAGATTGTCAGTTACTAGATCCTTCTGCCGGGTAAAGTGAGATTAGCACATAGTTGATCTTCAATAAAAATTTGCTAATTTAGTAGTTTTGAATTTGAAATTAAATCCAGAGAAATGCGTGTTTGAGGTCCGATCTGGAAAGTTTATGGGTTATGTAATAAGTGAGAAAAGTATCCAGCCCGATCCGGATCAGCTTAATACACTATTGGAAACGTATCCTCCTCGAAATGTTAAAGAAGTTCAAAGGCTCACCAAAAGGTTGGCTGTCTTAAACAGATTTATTTCAAGGTCATCGGACAAGTGTGCTCCATTTTTTCAAACCCTGAAAAATGCTAAATACTTCAAATGGTCCCCATAGTGCAACCAGGCCTTCGCTGAGATAAAGAAACACTTATCCTCACCAAAGACTCTTTTCAAGCCCATTCAATAGGAGAACCTCTATGTATACCTAGCGGTATCAGAATGTGCTATAAGTGCTGTCCTGGTAAGAGAAGTGGACAATTATCCTCGTCCGGTGTACTGTATCAGTAAAAATTTGTTAGACGTTGAAAAATGTATTTAAAGTTGGAAAAGTTGGCACTAGCCTTAGTGATTGCAGCAAGAAAGATGAGGTTGTATTTCCAATCTCATTCTATTATTGTCCGGACGTCTTTCCCATTAAAAAAGTTTCTTCAAAAGGCATATATATCATGCAGAATGACCAAATGGTCAGTACAATTAAGCGATTACGACATTGATTTCCCCCCCCCCCCCCCGAACAGCTATTAAATCTCAATCAGTGGCTGATTTCTTAGTAGAATTCCATACAAATAATAACTCTAAACAAACTTCAGAAGGTAAAACCAAGAAATAATGGGTGGTCGGAATTGATGGTGGATCAAGCACTATGGGTTGTGGAGCTGGAGTTTGCTTAAATTCTCCGTATGGTGATAAAATGTATCAAGCTATATGCTTTGGGTTTAGGGCTTCTAACAATGAGTCTGAATATGAAGCAGCTATAGCTGGTCTTAAATTGGCTCTCGTGTGTGGGGCTAAAAGAGTTTAGTTATTGAGTGACTCTCAATTGATCATCCACTACGCTTAAGGTCAGTCTGAGGCCAAGAAGGAGCACCTCATCAAGTACTTACTCATTTTGAAAGAAGTGGCAGCAGACTTCAAAAGTGTTTGTTATGAGCATATTCAGAGATCATAGAATACACTGGCAGACTTTTTAGCAACTATAGCATATTCTGAATCCTACCCTTGGATTCACATACAAGAATGCTCGTCCATACAACTAAGTCAAAATAAAGAAGATGGGGAAAGTATGAGCATACATGTGATTCAACCTAAAGACTGAAGATATACCCTCCTTCAATATATTTATGATGGGGTTTTGCCTTCGGACAAAGCTGTAGCGAAAAAGATTAAATACAAGGCACATGAAGGGAAAAGTCTTTCAGTAGACCTCTCCTACGTTGTTTGGGGTTTGAAGAATTCCATGTCGTTTTGTTCGAACTGCATGATGAGGAGGGCTCAGCACATTGTGGGTACAGGGCGCTAACCCGGAGAGTCTTATTAGCTGGTACCTATTTGCCATCCATAATGGTACATGTTAAAGAAATGGTGAACAAATATGATCCATGTCAAAGGTATGGAAATGAAATTCATGTGCAAGCAGTACCTATGGAATCTATTTATGAGCCAATACATTTTGCCAGATGGGGGATGGACTTAGTGGGACCTCTACCTATGGCATCCGGGGGCTGCAGAACTATTATAGTTGTTATTGACTACATCTCAAAATGGATAGACGCAGCTCCTTTGACAGGGACCACATCAAAGGCTATCATTAAATTTATCTTATCCAATATATGTTGCAGATTTGAAGTCCCTCAAAAGATTACCACAAATAATGGGCCACAATTTGATAACAAAGATATGGAGGATTTCTGTGCCTCTAGTGGTATTCAGCATTGTTTTCTTCTCCTTTCCATCCACAAACAAACGGCCACGTTGAAGTTGCAAACAGAATCATATTGTCTGGATTAAAAAAGAATTTAGAAGGTACTACGGGGAAGTGGCCAAGCTATTTACAAAACATTTTGTGGGCCTACCGAACTAGTCCTCGGGTATGTACACAAGAGTCTCCTTTTGCCTTGGTGTTTATGATGGATTTACCCCCATAGAAGCTACCTTAACATCATACAGAGTCCACAACTATTTCGAACAGGCTAATGAGATAGCAATTAGGAATCAGTTGGATTTAATAGAAGAAAAAAAGGTTAAAGCATACTTCAGAACAGCTCACTACCAAGGTTTGATAAGGAGTAGATTTTCCTCCAAGGTCAAAAGAAGATATTTTCAACCAGGATATAAGGTGTTAAGAAAATTTTTCTTACATACCAAGGAAAAGCAGTTCGGGAAATTGGCTCCGAATTGGGAAGGCCCATATGAGGTCTGCGAAAAGCTCAAACCCGGGACATATATGCTTCAAGACAAATAAGGAAGAGCTTTGAAGCACCCATGGAATGTTGAGCATCTCATGTTATATTTAGAGTAAACTTGTTATGTAAATATGTACTTGTTAAATATCAATGTAAATATTAGGGGCATACTCTTTCCTACCCTGGTGGGGCGGGGAGGTTTTAATGAGGTGTCCGGTTTCTTCTTCAATAATATATAATTCATTCTTCAAAAATTCGGAGTGATTTTACTACAATTCAATTTTAGTATAAATCACTTATTCAATACCGTGGATCTTTAGTAGATCGGATAAACTTGGTGGTTGGTCATGACTATTAAATACATGTTATTAGAGATATTAAACACTCTCACTTCAGTACTTCTGAAGTTCTAAGGGCTACTTAAATATTAGTCATGAAAGATTTATAGTAAAGTATTAAACAAAAATAAAATTGGATATATTAAACTTGTTCGGACTTGAACCGAACAATAATACATAACATGCATTGGTCATCCAAGGACTTTGAGTATTCGAAGGACTTATTCAGACTTCAACCGAATAGTAATAAAAGATATGCCTTGGCCATCCAAGGACTTTGATTGTTCAAAAAAACAAAAAAAATAATACATGATAAAACCTTAGGGCTTGTTCCCTTCAGATGTTCCTTCACCATCACATTTTTTAGGACTTTTGAGGTCAACACTTGAAATCTCACATGTACTTTCTTCGTCATCGGTGGAATCAAATCCACTAGAGTAATTGTGCTTGTCCCCATCGACCAATGTATGAAATGGGATGTCTTCATACTCCATATACTTCCATAAGGGACCAAGGGTCCTCTTGGGTAAGGTCTCATAGAATAACAGCACCATGTCAGACTTAATCCCATCATCTTTTTTTCTAAGGAGTCTATTACTCTGTTGGCGTACTCCACAATACCTGCCTTGATAGCTTGCTCTTGCTGACTCTTCAGGGCCTCATTTTCCTTGGCCATCTCTTAAACGTTGCTTTCCAACTCAATATTTTTGTTGGTTAGGGTTTGAATAACACCATATTTAGTCTTCAATTCCTCCTTCAATGTTGTGAGGTTTTGTGAGGAAGAAGTCTTTAAGTCAGAGTACTTAGTTTGGAGCTCAGTTTTGGCTGCTTCCGATGCAGCTAGCTTGGTTGCCAAATCCTCCTTCTCCTTCTTTAGGGCCTCAATACTTTGCCGATCACTTAGGAGACTTCTTGACAGAGATTGTTTGTCAGAATTGAGAGAGTTGATAAGGTTGGTATGACTTTTCACCTGCCTCTCCATATCAAGTACTGGCCGGATATAACCAAGGAGGGCGTGGCTTACGGTATTTTTCTCTCCGGATATGGAGAATGATTTCCCATTGTAGGTAACCATGTTGGAGGAACTGGAAGTACGATAAGGACCTGCAATGTCATCATTCTCAAAATCATTAAAGTACAAACCAATGTCTTGAAGGGCACGGAGGTCCACTTCATCGTTCCCTCCACCAACAATCTCTCCGGACTGAAGGTCTGTTGGGATTTCCTCTTGCAGAGTAGGATTGGTAGGAACTGGTGGTGGTTGGATTTCTGAAGGGCAAAGGATTATTTCTTCCCCTAAGGTGACATTTTTCTTCTTAGCAGCTTTCTCTTTGCTGCTGGCTCTGCGCTTCCTGTCCTTTTTCGGAGGCTTTTGTGGGTTCTTTGACCCTCCAGCTTCTCTCACTGTTTCGACCTCTACTGCTTTGAGCAGAGCCACATTAATGCCCCCTAGTTCCCCGAACCAGTCCCTTCTGCAGTTGTTTGAGTCAACTCTGTTGTAGCCTTCTTTTTTTGTTCTTAATTTTCCCGGGAGCCTTAGCCCTGGAAGGTAAGAACAGCTTGGCATCTTTGGATTATGTCCTTCTTAGAATCACATCAGCCGGATGAGGGGTGGTTATCTCTTCCCATGAAAGGTCTCTCCTGCCTGTGGTGTTCCACAAGTGAGACCTCATAAAATTGCCCGCTGTAAAGAAATTGTGGAAGCCATTCCCCCAGTGTTCCGAAGCTCATGCATTGAGCTTTACACAAGTCTTTTTCCCTTCTTCCAAATTGTTGGTGAACTCCTTCGGTAGAACTAAAGAGAAGTAACGAATTAGTCAGAATAAGAAAACTTGTAGTTTAAGAATTAAAAAAAACTTACCAGTGTTTTTCCACCTACTGGTCAGCAAGCTAGGGTTGATGTTGGATTTTATCTTCCAGCCATTTTACTATGTTACACTAACAAATAGGAACTGTGTCCTCCAAGGTTTTTCAGACTCTAATAGGCCGTCCACAACCTTAAAATCATTCCCCATGTTGTAGTGGTAGAATAGAATCTGATGGTTGTTGCACAAGCTTGCTATAACAGCAAATGCTCCATCAGAAGAGGGATATTTGACAATCTGGATGCTATAATACATGAGAGGAGTGTGTACCAGGCATTGGGGCTTAATTGGCTAGGACAGAGTTTGACCAAATGGAAGTACTTAACGATCTTTGGGTCTAAAGGGAACCAGAGTCCCAGTTCAGCACTTTGGTGTACACTACCACCTCATTCAATTTGTAGTCCATGGGGGTCTCTGGAGTAATCGGTATCCTTACCTTTACAGACTTCGGAATAATCCATTTGGTCGGATTTGACCCAACTCAGCAATATAGGTGTACACATAGTTGATGTTTTGCAAAGCTACCAAATATTTGACACTAACATATTTAAAACAAGGGCCTACATTACCCTCTAGGCACTCCGGAACCGAGTCTGGATGAGTCATGCAAACTTTTACTTTACTTTTACCTTTCTTGTCAGAAGCAGCATCCCTTGTTTGACCTGATGCCTCGGTCTCAAAAAGGGCCTCTTCGATGCTGTCTAACATATTATCTTCCATCACCGTGGAAGGTTTTTCAGTTTTTTTTAGGAAGGTTGTTTAGCTTCCTTCATCGATAGCTATTCGGATGGTTGAGCACTTGTTGCCTCTGAGGGCCTAATATCTGGTAGAGGTTGTGATCCAGAGGGCTTGGCCTGCAGAACTGCTTTAGCTACCTTCGATCCGGAGGGTTTTGAAGTTGGTTGTGTGGACTGATTTTTGGTGGCGAGTTGTCCGGCGAGGAGTTATCTTCTCCGGCGACTTTTCTGTGTCAGAACCCATTACTATGAATGGTGACGGTTTTCTGATGCTTGGAACAATCTTTTCCTTAGAAACGGGGTGTTAATATTCTTGTACGGAAGAACCAGAAGGGAGGGGTGAAAGGGTTGGTCTAAATGAGAGTTTTCTAGGTTTAGGATTTCTTGAGGAAGATGACCCCTGATCGGCTTCCTGGTTTGGCTGATTGTTTTTCTCGCCTGGAGAAATGGGGAGACCGACGATACGGTTTTCTCTCTTTACCTTCCTTGCTCTCTCTCACTCTGATAAATTCAACCAGCCACCTTTAACTAAAGCATTTCTGGTTGTGAACATATAATCTCTCAAGAACAGTTTGAAGATGAAGATGTTAGTCTCTCTGAGAAAGTTTTGAGTGTGAAAGACAATGGAATAGTAAATATATATATATATAACAGTAAAAAGCAACAGTTTCCAATGAGAAGTTGAAAAGGGTTTTTTGCAATGATTAAGGGTTGCGCAAACGTGTGAAAAATCAAAACCTATGTAACTTTCTATATCTAATGGGTGTAGTGATCTAGGAAAAATAACGGTTGTTAGGTCAAACCAAATGTTGACACGTGTCCTACGATTCAAGAAAAAACTCTTAAAATTATGGGGAAAAATCAGTCCTGATAAAATTCAAACTTGATTGGTGTTGGAAATAAGTTTCTCAGTTCGGACAACGCAAACAAATCGGACGAAATTGATATTAACTTGGTAGATTTTTTAACCCTTCCAAAGATACTTTGCAAGGCCTAAAAAAGGGCTACTGATGAGTTCAGATATTACAGTCATAGCCTACCAATTAATTCAGACCATATCGCTCCACTATAAATCCGAAAAGGACAAATGTGAACACCTTTTGACTAAGTTATTTGTTAATCTAATTAAAAACTAATTGGTCCTTAAACTCGATCCAGTTTCACAACTTGACCCGGTAAGCCCATGAGTCATTAATTAAAAGTATAAATACTCTCACCACTCTCATTAATGAGGGTGATCAACATTTAATACAAGCAGACTGCTTAATTATCTCACTACTCCTCATACTAAACACAAAAAACCTCAAACTTATTAAAATACTTTACAAAACTACCCCAGCCCAAAATAAACCAAATCAAACAGTACGTGGATTTCATAACCCGATATAGGTTGTGTTTTTTTTTTTAATTCTGATGGTTTGTTGTGTTTATTATGTCGTCGAATTTAGTTTGTGATGCTTAGTAACTGATTTTGGTCTGATTTCGAAGTTTTGTGAGTGTTGTTGTTGAAAATTATGTTTTGTAACTATACGCTTAGAGTTGAACGTTCAAGATTGTAATAAATCACATCCAGTTCGCACGACTTTGTTAGTGTCTAGCAATGTTCAATGGTCTGCTACTTTTTTGACGCATGTCTGAAGCAATGCAGGTAATATTGCATGTAAATCGTAATGTGTGGTCAATGTGTTTTATATAGTTGGTAATACGCAATGTGTATTAACAAGACAAACGACATTCCTCGACGAAGGCAGGATTACTTACACAGCCTGAAACAACAAATTTGAACTTGGTGGGGTAGAGATATTGGAGCAGCAACAGGTAGGGGGCATTAAGTACGAAACACCACACCAAGATAAAGCACGGCCGCACGGAGAAACTATACTTGCTGTTATACAATTCGCAGATTAAATTTTTGTAGATGGTACGCAATCGTTTTTCAACTCATTTGCTGTTTACAATATCTAGGAATAGTACAATCGCAATAATATTTCTATGAATTCAAGTTGGGAAAATCTTTTGGATAGAACATAAATCGTAAGAGCATGTAGTAAAGGAATTACAATGTCTGTTACATATTGAGCTGACAGTGACAACAAAACGTACTATATTGTATCTAGCAATGTTGTTACTAACAAATAAAAGCAAACATAATATAACGTATCTAGTAATTTGTGCAAGTGTAAACTACAATCGCATGTAGAAATCTGCATGTAAAAATAGACATATCTAAGCAAGATGTATATACAATGTTGGAGAAACTTACCGTTGTTGCCAATGAATGTGTGGTACGATTTTTTTGTGCCAATGAATTTGTTAAACCATCTGTACCAGCAGTCAATTATAAAAGGTTTACACTTTCGTTTCAAAACCTTATTAAACGTTTGAAACATTTCATTTCTAGCAATAATATATGTTATTAAACTGTTCATATCTAGCAAAGTGTGTTAGGGCAATATATTGTAATGTATGGCAACTAAAATTCGAAATAGTATGTGTATATAGAAATGTCGTTTTGTAAATAACTTGCACCATGCGTTTCAGGTAACTTATTACTGCATAGTGTAAATCGCATATGCGAATAAAAATGACGGTTTACTATCAAGTTCTTTATTACTACATAGTGTAAATGGCATATGTTTATTTGTCTAAGGCGTTTATGCTAGAAACTTTATAAAATAATATATTTGGAACCACCAAAATTTATTAACTAAAAGAGTTATTAATTTATAGTAAAATACTTAGTTTACAAATCCCTTTCAAGCTTCCACTTAATTATTGTACATTATACAATGCATGTATATCAAATGAATGGTCCAATTTGAAAGAAACCTTCAATCTTCCACCTTATTATGCTTCTTGTGTTCAATGTATCACTTTATGGACATTAAAAATATTTTCTATATAAATACAAGATCAAAATAGGTTAACACAAACAAATCATACACACAACATGGCTTCCTATCTTAAAGGTGTGAAAAAAACGACAATGACAGACGAGATTCGAAGAGCATTATGCAAGCACAACAAGGATAATCCAAGTCTCACTCAAAAGCAATTGCAAGAATGGGTTCATAGTAACTAGGGGTTCCAAATCCAGCAAAAATAAAGGTGTTAGATGCAATGAATCTTGCAATTTCAGCATGGTCTATACATGTTCGTGCAAATACAGTTGTGAACTGCTTTCGTCATTGTAAACTTCGATCAACAGGTAACGTGACTTTTGAGAACTCAGATGAAGGTGGTGAAAGCACTCAAGAACTTCATAATTTGATCAAAGAGTTGGGTTATCGCAATGCAATGGATGTCGAAGATGTTCTGAATCACCCAGAAGAAAATGTAGTTGCACAGTTGTTGACTGATGAAGAAATTATTGAAAGCGTTATTGGAATTAATAAAGATGATATCGATAAAGAAGATGATGAAAGTTCTACAATAGAGCCCCTTTCGCGAAACGAAGCTATTAAAGCGACAATCACATTGAACAATTTCTTGTTGAGCTATGAGAAAACAACACCAGAAGTTCTTACCATGGTAAGGAAAATTAGAGATGAGATTCAAGGGGAAATTGATTTCAACAAAAAATAAAAGACAACTGAGTCATTTTTCAAGAAACCTTCATAAATCATTCATGTAATATGCTATATATAAGGAATTATTAATTTAGCATCCTATCTCCGAGTCGGGACCGGCCAAAAATATAATCTTAGAGAGTTTATTAAATAATCGAGTATTAATTTATCGAGTTTCTACTGTATTATGAAGTTCTATTTCTAGCCTATGTTTTGCTTTTGTGGATTTACACATTTAAAAATTTGAATACCCTTTCACTTGCCTTAACCGCTATAATCGATTTGTAACATTGTGAAACAAAGTGAAGGTTAAGGGTATATAACAATGTTAAATACATAATTTCTAGCAATGTCTAGCAAATTCATAATATTGATGCCCAGATCTAGAAATATCAAGCATATCTAGCAATGTAGTGGTAGCCACAATGTAGCAATGAGCTACATAGGAAATCGATTTATCATTAATCAACCCAATCTAGCAACGCGTTACATGCAAAATCGCAATGTTACATTTTTGTCTTATATTACAGTGTTCTAGCAATCTAGAATATACCTTAAACTCGAAAAGTCTAACACAAATCTAACACCTACTATAAAGATTGATCAACGATGGTCAAATCTAAAAATGTCCCTTAGTCGGCAATCACATTATCGATTCGATACACGATCTAACAATATCAGCAAACCAATGAATCAAGATGCCTTATCTAGCAATATATACAAAGATAAATCTCAATGACGTTCAACAAGTTAGTAGAGTATCTAGAAAAGTCTATATGGTATCAAAATTGCAATATCAAACTCCAAGACATAAATTGCATCTTCTCCAATGAACCTCACAACCTGCTACTGAATATGTTCAATCTGTACACAGACCAACGAAAATCGTAAAAAAACCCTGATTATACAATAAATACATCTGTAGATATGCTTAAAACTCATTTGAGGTTATAAATTAGCTTAAACACTTCGAAATCATGATGTTACAACTTTGAAATTCATTTTTAAAAACTACAACAAAAAACTTGATGTATCACCATAAATGAGAACCTGAATTTCGAAGTAACTAACAGTAAGTTATAAATTTCAATAAAAACTTTATAAATTAGCTATTAAAAGCTCGTCTGATAATCCACTGCAATGAAACTTCCTGAAACAATAGTTTGGCATACATTAGCCGAATGAAAATAAAGAGCTGGTGGTTGACGCCGGTGTGGTGGACGACGCTTCGACATAGGCCTCACTGGAAAAATTAGATTAACGTACTGGACGTTGACGGTGGTAGGTGTCGGTGGCTGATGGTGGTGGACGGGATTGATCAGTGGTAGTCGGGTGGTTGACAGGTGGTTGCTGACAAGTTAAATAGTCGTCATCGAAGATGACACAAGAGTTTTGAATTTTTTAAAAATAGCTTCTCCTTGAAAAACAGGTCTTTCTTAAGGTTAAGAGAGAAGGGATTGGTTAGAATTTCAAAATTCAAAAAATCGCATTGGGTGAAAATATCATGCTTTTCTTTAAAAAAAATGCCTTATATAGTGGGTTGAAGGTAGTTAGGGTATTAAAAATTAGGTCTTGAAGATGAGTTATTTTAATGAGATGGGTATTAAGTAAGCATAAACCCATTTTTTGGTACTAAATGACAATAGGTTTGGTGAATATGTATTTAAAGTGTTATTTCCCATTAAAACATAATTAGGTCTAGAGCATTATATTACAACTTTTTTATGTTAAGAAATTGACCGACCAATTTGTAAAACAAACAAAATATTTCCTCTTTCTAGTGATGATGTATAAAATAAATAAATAAAGTTTAAATGTAATTAGAAATTGACCATGTAGATTTGTGTGGAGATGTATTTAGTTTAAAAACAAATAAAGAATAAGGTTAAAGGTTAAATAGCTAACTGAAAAAGTAATTGTGAAAGTTTTTTTTTGAGATTTTTAGGGTGGTGAAAAGAGTTGCGAGGAGGTTGAAAAAAAGATGGTTGAAGATGTTTCAAAGATTTTGTTAGTGAAAAATATATTTTTAATATAATTTCTGAATAGATGAGGCATAAAACTAGTAACAGAATATTATTGCTCAAGAATGAAGTGATTTTCTAGATGAGATTTTTTTTTTTTTTTATAGATAAATATTTTGACCAAATTTTTTATGAGTTTTGGTTTAAGTCTCTTTCTTTACGCATGGATCTTATGATTTCAACATTCAAGTCTAAGTTTCAACTAAATGCCTTATGTTATAAATATAAAACTAAAATGGGCTTTAACATATACATGGTATATCTTTATCAATAGTCACCATAGTCCTTGTGATATAATCAATGAAATACTATAATTTTAAAGCATTTTTCTTTGATTGAGACATTTGTTATCTTCAATTGTTGTATTTTTACCGGGCCTATTTATTTTGAAACCTTGAGGCTAAAACTATCTCCCAACTGATTGTTTGTCGAGCCAAACTATTAAGCCAATTATGGTCGTACTCATGAGAGTCTGGAGGTCTGCCGGTCTTATAATTGTCTTATTAAAAATCATTCATCGACCAAACCTCGATTCAGAACCAAAAACTATAGTTAGTTAAAAGAAAACAAATACAAGTATAAGTATCACTTCCTCTATTTTTTATTTACTAGTAGTTAGTTACTCAAAGCATCATATTAGAATTTGTAGGGGTTAAAGGAGAAAACTTTTGGACAAAATCATATTGCCAGTGTAAGTATAAGAGTATGTGGAAATCCTTTGAAAGTATAAAGGAAAAACTAACAAAAGAAGATAAATTGTGAAGAATGAAGCTTCATGTATCAGCGTAGATGGACTTTATTTTATTTTGCCACAATATCACTAAGACTTTTCCTTTATTTATGTTCTTGCTTTATTACAACTTTTATTTTGAGATATCTAATGAAAATGTTGAGTTTCATGCTTCTGGGTGAGTGAAGAGTCCCTTTAAACGTGTCGTAAACGTGAAAAGTTGTTAATATTGTTTTCACGTGTTATACATTTTCGAACTCTTTTGTTGTACCTGTTGGATATAATTATACCATGATCATTAATATGCAGTAAAATTTCAACCTCTAATTTAAAAAACATCAAGGGTTGTGATTCACTTAACCTCATTATTCAAATACTGTTATTTACTCTTTTTTCATTCTTTTATAATTTTCACCATTTCCATTCACTTAAAGTTTCCACTTTTCGTTTCCATCTTTTTCTCTTTGCTTAAGTATTCATACTTTAAACTATTCCTTCATTTTTATTTCATATGTCTTTCACCTTTTTTGTTACAAAAATAACTATAAGAATAAAGTTGCGTACCCGAAAAGATATGCATAACAATATGATAGTCAAAATAATAGTACAAATGCTTCTTTTTGGAAAGTTTATTTAAGTGACTCATACATAAATGATGATCTTGTGAAGGATTTTTAGAGTCTCGCAATCCTTATGGGAATCCCCGTACTAATAATGTTCTTAAGGTTAATCATTTGCAAGCAATACTCCATTTTCTAACAAATGCTCATATTCATACACCGTTTGGGTATGTTGG
Organism: Limnanthes douglasii subsp. nivea; assembly: GCA_036936605.1. Lineage (NCBI taxonomy): Eukaryota > Viridiplantae > Streptophyta > Magnoliopsida > Brassicales > Limnanthaceae > Limnanthes > Limnanthes douglasii. The sequence goes on along the minus strand of JAUPFV010000001.1, from coordinate 272,490,069 downwards.
TCTTCACGGTAAAAACATTCATTTTAGTACTCCATTAACAACCATAGAAGATATTAATTGCTCTGTTGAGGCCACAGTGAAGGCTGAAGGACCTCGTAAGGTTGTTAATGAAAATGATCAATTTGTGAGGATATATCTGCATAGATTGAACGTTTGGAAAATGAGAAAGTTACATGTAATGAGAAAACAAATTATTCTTGAAGAAAATATGAACGAAGAATCTACGGACCCTGATCTTACTACCAGAATAATTCGTAACAATATGTAGAGAGAGAAACATTAGATTCTAGAGAGAAAGAGAAAGTAGTGAAAAGTAGTTTATAATAATTGTTCACCTACCTCCATAAAGGGAATCTTCCGTTATATAATGGTGGTAGTGGGCCCTACCCCACATGGGTGACCTATTTTATTCCATTTCTATCATTCTTTATTCTAACTCTACTCATTCTTTTATTATTTACAACATAAGTCCTCATTATTAGTGAGTTCAGATATTTCGGTCACTATATTTAAGCAAAATGCACATGTCCGATGAGGGGCAATTCAGACCATATCACACCACTAAAAATCCGAACATGACAAATGTATTAACTTTTGAATAAGCTATTTCCTAATCAACTTAAGACTAATGGGTCTTTCAATTCAACCTGGTTTCATAAGATAAGCCTATGTGGTCAGTAATTAAGGTATAAATACCTCAACCACTCTCATTAATGGCGGTGATCAGAATTTACGACTAGTAGACAATTTAATTATCTTTGTACTCTCCACTAAACACAAAACAAACCAAAATTAATAAAACCCTTTCTAAACACTTTACCAATCTACCTCCAGCCCAAAATAAACCAAACCAAATTGGCGACCACAATAGGAGCACGACGGTACCTGAATTTTACATTAGAAACCAATAAGTAAGGCAGTTCAGATGGATCCGAATGAGAAAAAATCTCCACCCCTGAGATGGAAGGTGCAAAAAAGAAGAAATAGTACACCATCGAGGAACGAGACCAGCTGATGGCTGAAATAGAGGCGTTGAGAGCCATAAAATAAGCAGAAAAATGTATTAAAGAAAGATCTGGAGCGTCGGTATTTCACCATACTGAGACGAGGAATAAAAATATAGTCAAATGTAAAACATGGAACATATAACCTACTATATGAGAAAGTAAAACAACTTAGGCATCTCTAAGACATAGAGCATCAGATGTTATATAAAATACACAAAGTAAATGATAGCTTCGGCTACTAATTTATTTCTACTATAGTTAGTATTGTATTTACTTATAGAATTTTCATTTTAAAATACATTTCTGCATACCCCTATGGCCGAGAAGGTCTTCATGAGGTACTTGTCATTAATAAATGTTTTTTTCATTTTTATCTCAAGTCTCGGGTAATTTATTTTTCCAAACACTAAAGCGAGTCCAATTACCCCTCAATCAAACAAAAAGCCTAAGTATGAGATGATTTCAAAAGTAATAATCACAATTGCAAGGAGTTTCAGCAGCCCTCAGCCAAACAAAAAACCTAAGTTTGAAATGATTTCGAAACTAAGTACCCTCTAATCAAACAAAAAACCTAAGTCTGTGATGATTCCAAAAGTAATCATCAGCACTGCATGGATTCCAAGTACCCCCCCAATCAAATACAAAAATGAGATGATTCCAAAAGTAATTCTTAACACATCTTGGATAGATCGATCCATAAGAAAACAAAAAAATTATGGATAATTCTAGAAGTTGTCTTAGATATAAAGAGCCCATGTGTTCCTTATAGAAGTCTATGCCATCGAGATTGATCATTCTGTTTAAAACAACAAATTCTAGGAAATTTATTTATTTCTTTAAAGTCAAACAAAACTTGTAAGGCTTAAATAAAAATATATCCTTAATCTGAGAAAATTAATAAACATATAAAGCACAACTTAAAAATAAAAATAAAGTAAGTATTTATACTTGGAACATTTTATGGCAGAAGAAATAGTTGAATAACACAAGTTCCTTCAAATAATAGATCATTCATTGGTGAATTTGGTTCAAACAATTAAGCCTCGTGTCATATTAAAGACATCATTCAAAATCAAACAAGTTAAAATAATGAAGGAAGAACATATTTCTTAGTATAAGTAGTAATTTCATACTGTTAAACATCAACCTCATTAACAAATGCTTGTTTTCAGTGGTAGAAAAAGGACCATTTACACTTCTGTCAGGTTTAAAAAATAATTTAGAAGGATCTCCTGGGAAATGGCCCAGTTACTTGCAATAAGTACTATGGGCATAGCGAACTACTTCACATACAACCACCTAAGAGTCTCCATTTGCTTTAGTTTATGGGATGGATGCAATTACGCCTATAGAAGCAACACTCTCTTCCTTCAAGGTTCAAAATTATTCGGAAAACGAGAATGAGATAGATATGAAGGCTCAGTTGTATTTGGTTGAAGAAAATAAGGTGAAGGCACATTTAACAACTGCACACTACCAAGGGTTGATGAGGAGCAGGTTTGCCTCTAAGGTAAAAAGAAGAGATTTTCAAGTTGGAGACAAAATATTGAGAAAATTATTCTTTGACACCAAAGAAAAATAGTTTGGAAAGTTAGTTTCAAATTGGGAAGGACCATATATCGTATGTGAAAGAGTTAAGCAATAAACATACAAACTCCAAGATAGAGAAGGCAATTTATTGAAGCATCATTGGAACGTTGAGCATCTCAGGTTATACTTAGAGTAATCATATCTTGTGAATATTTCCTTTGCTTTACTTTACTGTAAATATTTGGGGGCATACTCTTTCCTACCCTGGTGGCACGGGAAGGTTTTAATGAGGTGCCCAGATTTCAATCAATATACTATCCTTTGCCTTTTTCAAGAAAAAATATTATTTTGAGTGGATCAGAGGTATTGAAGACTCATTAAACACTAGATTCATTAAAGGTTGATTAAACACTTGTAGCCCTCAAATGGATCAACTTAGAGTGGATCAAAAGTATTAAAGACTCATTAAATACTTGGTGGATTAAAGGCTTATTAAACGTTTGTTACCCCCAAATGGATTACCTTTAAGTGGATCAAATGTGTTAAATACTAATTAAAAACCTGATAAATTAAATAATTATTTAACATTTGTTGCTTTTAAATAAATGATCTATGTATAGATCGGATAAATATAAAACTGATTAAGTTTTTAATTTATATAAAGAAAATATTTTTATACTCGGATATTAATGGAAGTATAGAAGAAGACAAGAGAAAAATACTAAGGGAAAGTTGAAATGGCATGAAATATGAGTAGGATCATAAAAGAATCCGATCAACATTCCAAAATGCATTGTAAACCATAAGGACTTGTACAACTACAGTTTCAAAAAATCGTATATTAACAACAAAATGCCTTGCATGGTCCAAAGACTTTGGTTCAGGATACTATTATAGTAAAAATAATAAACCTTAGGGACATTCCCTTTAATTTTCTTCTCAACATTACCTTTTTCATTCTCCTCTCTATTATCACTTGAGCCCTCCTCAGCTTCATCATCAGATTCGGAATCATCCGAGGTCATGTTGTATTTGTCACTTTGTGCTAAAGTATGAAATGGAACTGCGTCATCTAACATAAACTCCCCCAGTTTCCCAAGAGACCGTTTGGGAAACGTTTCGTGGAACAAAATGACCATATCTGCTGTAACAGATTATTCCCTTTTTCCATGGATTTCAACACCCCCTCAGCATATTCATTCTTGGAAACAACTATATTTTGGGCCTTTGTATAATTCAAAGAACTGATTTGATCATCCATTTTCTTGAGAAGATCTTGTAATTCCTTGTTCTCTTTGGAGAGTTTCTCATTCGAAGATTTTTACTTAACCAGTGCTTCATTCAAGGTTTTAACTTCCTAGGAAGTGGTATTTTGTAGTTTGGTGTAGCTAGTTTGTGTTTTTTCTCGATCGGCCTTAGCTTGTTCCAAATCAGCACTCAATTGCTCTAATTCTTTGACCAAAGTGTCAATCTTTTTTTGTTCGACCGCAAATGAGACCTTCAGGCCTTAATTGTTAATTTGAAAGGAAGTGACATCTTTTGTCTAAGCTCTGACTTGTCTTTTCAAGTCCATTATGGGCATGTTGTAGCCTAAAACTTCGTAGCCTACAGTTTCATACTCATCGAATACTTTAAAAGATTCACCATCATGAGTCACTGCATTAGCTATGTTGGTTGATTATGGGAAGGTTCGATTAAAATCTTCTTTGTCAAATTCACTGATGTACAAGTTCCTTATATCATCCAGGTTTACCTCACTTCCAACATGAGGTTGGTCACTAGTAGAAAAAAGTTGAGGGAAAGGATCAACATGAACCCCTTCTTCAGTAGGAAATTTAGTAGGAACTTCATTAGGAAAAATGGGAGGAATGACCTCGGATCAGAATATGATCTCCGAACCAGTAGCCACTTTCTTTTTCTTTTCTGCCATGTTATCACTACCTTCTTGACGCCTCTTGTGATCCTTTTTCTTCTTCTTCTTGATTTTTGGAGAATGTTTTGGTCCTTCAGCCTCACCTACTGTTACTGCAACATCCTACAATAATACAACATCAATCTCTCCTGACAATCCCGAACTACCCGCATCGGGAAGCCCTTAAGATGAGTATCTACCTTTCTTATTCTTCTTCTTGATTTTATCGAGATGACTAGGATCCTTATTCGTAGGTAGTAAATAGAGCTTACCATCTTTTTTCTCAGTCCATTTGAAAATTTTAGCAACTTCAGGAGGACTGGTAAACTGTTCCCAGAAGAGCTCCCTGGTTGAGCTTGTTCTCCATAGATGGGCCCTTACCATGTTAGTTGTAGTGAAATAATTGTGGGAACCAGTTCCCCAATTTTTTGTGGCCCATTGATTCAGTTTTATAAAAGTGGTCCGTCCCTCTTCCAAATTTTGTGAGAACATCTTGGAAAATACTGAAAGACAAATCCGATATACAATTTAATATTAACATTATCCTATGTAAGGAGAAATATAAATACAATTTTAAAGAAAATCATGAAATGTTTACGTGAGCTTATCCAGTATCTGGTTAGCAAACTTGGATTTTTCTTGTTTCATATTTTCTTACCATTCTCCCAAACACCATTGATGTAGAGAAACCGTGTCCTCCAAGGCTTGTCAGCTTCTAGCAGGTCATCAACGACTTCAAAATTATTCCTCATATTGAAATAGTAGAATGGGATATGATGATTCCGATGTAAATTGGCGAAAGAAAAGTGCTCCATAAGCATCAGAATTTTAGAAAGTCTTAAAGTTATAATGCTGGCCAGTAATGTATACCAAACATTGGGACATAACTGACTTGAACATAACTTCACCAAATGGAAATATCTCACAATCTCTGGGTCCAAAGGGAACCGAAGGCCTCAGTTGAGCACTTCGGTGTATACCACTGGCTCCGCAAATTTACTGTCCATCGGAGTCTCATCAGGGATGGGAATTTTCACCTTGATGGACTCTAGAAAGCCCTATTTCTTCCTTATTCTATCCAAATAAACAATGTGGGTATATACACAAGAAATTCTTTAAAGTGCTAACAAGTACTTGACACTGACTTTAGAGAAGTTGGGCCCTACTCGCCCAATAAGGAATTCGAGAAGCGGTTCGACATCATGTTGTGCTACTATCTTTTTCTTTTCCCGAACTGTACTAGTGTCCCCATTATTTACGGAGGTCTCTAATGGGTATCTTTCCCGCTATCTTTCATCGTCTCATTTATTATTTGTGGCGCTTGATCAGCCGACTTGTGCCAAGTATCTTCTTTCTCAATATGAGAAGTTTTGGTGGGAGTATTCGATGGACTTGGATCCAGAGTTGGCAGTACTGGAAACTTTATCTTTGAAAGACCTTATTTGGGTTTCTCTGCCTCTTTGACAGTTGGAGTTGCAGTTTTGGATTTAGATAGCCTAGTAACCCTTCGAGGCGGGCTCTCTCCTATATCTGACCCCATAAAAATAAAAGGGGATGGAGTTTTACGACTGATAACAGCTCTAGCTATGGAAAAAGGGTTTTCGATTAGTTGAACTGACAGTTCTGGTTATTCTGGTTGTTCAAGATTTATTAAAGATGGTGCAAAGAAAGTTTTCTTGGAAAATATTGTTGGTTTGTAAGAAGATGAACTCTTGTCCGGTCTGATACCTCTTCAATGATCAATCCACCATGAGAGGCAGGTAGTCCAGCCGTGATTCTGGACTCTCTTTTCTCTCTATCTAACTCAGACAAATTGTGTCAGTCTCCTATGATTAAGACAGTTCTTGCTGTGAACATAAAATCTTGGGAAATATTGGATCAGTTGAACGCTTATGAGATTTCTAAGCTTCTAGATTTAAATTTTGATTTTTTTTACTCTAGAAATGGAAACAATAAAAAAGAATATTTATATATATAAAAAGTATACTTGATTGTTGCACCTAGGGGAAGTGAATCAGCTAAGTAATAATTAAATATATTAACTATAGCCTCCTTAATTTTCAAAGTGTAGCTACAAGTCCATATTAGAAAACGGCTAGTAGTCTAACTAGAAACTGACACATGTCACAAAAAACTATTAATAAAGTCGTGACCTTTGAGTTGATCGGTAGACCCTTCAAATTCACTTTGAAGGTAGATAAAATATTATTCGATACAGTTAGTTCTTCCAAAGGTTTTTTTTTATAAAGCTAAGAGGGCTATATGATCAGTTCGGATATTGCTAGAAGTATATATCCAGTAATTCGGATAATATCCGAAAGGCATTTCGGACATACCAAATAAATGACAATGGATGAACAATAGCTTGATTGGAACAATAAATCAACTATGTGCCTAGTAGCTCATTCTTTGGGCTTGGGGGCTCATAGGAATGACTCGACTATAAGGTTCGACCCACACGGGCCATGGGTCAGGAAAAAACACTATAAATACCCTAACCAACATCATTAAGATGGCTGGACTTTTTCCAAAGACATTAAATATAAGCACACACCTCCTTTCTCTTACAACACTTTACAAAAACAGTTAATATCCACCAGCTAAAGTTTTTCCAATTTTCACCCGTAATCGAGATTTTACCATCACCAACAACGACATTGGGCATGATACTGAAGATTGTATTATGTTAAAGAAAGAAATACAGCTTTTGATGGACAATGGCAAGTTAACAGCTTTCAGTTAAAGGCCAAATCAGTGGGCAGAAACCTCCTAGAACGTCATCACAACAAATTGTTAATACAAATTTGAAGCAAGAGAATACATTGATAAAAAATACATGTAGTGATTTTGGCTACCCAGTTAGAAGGTATAATGTCCACTTATTTATATAAAAAGATGGAAAATCTTTTTATCTTGTCTGACGAAGATGATCTAAGAAGAATAGCAGGACCCCATGAAGATGCAGTGATTATAGGAGCATCCATTGTTGGGGTTGAAATTCAACGTATTTTGATAGATACGGGAAGTTCAGCAAATGTATTGTTCAAGTCTACATATGATAGGATGCGTGATCCACCTAATATTCTTTGATCTGGTCGTACCATAATTGGCTTTACATGATTGATTGCTCAAGTGATTAGGGAATTCAAAGGGGAAGTATGTTTGGGAAAATACCCTTTTTAAAAAGAAGGTCCAAGTTTTGTTTATGGTGGTCGAATGCCCAATCAGCTATAATGCTATTTTTGGAAGATCTTGGTAATCAATAGTGTATTTTTTAGTCTCCATTGTCCATCAATTTTTGAAATATATCATTGGGGATCGTGTTGGGGTGGTTCTAAGCGATCAGCAAGTAGCAAAAGAGTGTTATGCAACAACTCTTCATGTCGAAGATTTCTAGTGACCAGATGATTGAATAACAATCAGGGGGTTAACCTTAGATGAACATAGGGTGGATGATCCAAGAGAAACTCAGGGTTCTTTGGCAGTAGGCGAGAATTCCGAAGAGTATACATTTACCGATGATAAATCTCTGCGAATATAGATATTATTGTCACCTACTTTGCGTTATCAATTGTTGCAGTTTTTGTTTCATAAATTAGATGTTTTTGCTTGGAAAAAAGGATGTAGTAGGGGTTCCACCTTAGGTGATATGTCATTAATTGGGTTTAAATCCTAAGGTCATGCCTACTATTCAGAAGAGGCAAGCTTTCTCAGTGGAAAAGTCTGAGGACATTGTGGTAGAGGTGGATCATTTATCTAGGGTCGGACATATTCGGGCGGCACAATATCCACTATGGAATGCTAATCTAGTGTTAGTTAAAAAGAAGAACGGAAGTGAGGAATATGTGTTGACTTTACAGATTTAAATCGTGCATGTCCCAAAGACCCATTTCATGTTCAACAGATGGTGAACACTTGAAAGAGTTGGAGGAAACGTTTTTTAATTTAAGAGCGATCCATAAATCCATGAAAGTGTGCTTTTGGTGTAAGATCAGGTAAGTTTTTTGGATATATCATAAGTGAAAAGGGAATAAATTATGATCTTGATCGGTTAAAATATTTGTATCAATGACATCCCTCGAACAATCAAAGAGGTGAAAATTCTTAAAGGAAGGTTGGCTGCTCTTAAGCGGTTTATCTCTCAATTTTCTGACAAGTGTTTTCTTTTTTCTAAGTTTTACGACGACAAAAAACATTTATGTGGACACCAGAGTGTGAAATGTAATTTTCAAATATTAAAGAAAATTTGTTGTTGCCTGAAATCTTATCAAATCCTTGAATAAGAGAGCAACTATTTTTGTATATAGCGGTGTCAGATTTTGTTGTTATCGTTGTTTTGATAAGAGATGAGAGTGGAACTTATAAGCCAATTTGAGATGTGAGAAAACGTTTGTTGGCACAAGAGAAAGTATAACTTAGGCTTGAAAAAATAGCCATGGCATTAGTAGTGGCTGCTAGGAAAATGCGCCCTTACTTTTAAGCTCACGCAATTGTTGTTCAAGTCTGTTTTCCACTGAAAAATGTACTTCAATGACCAGATATTTTTGGTAGAATAAATAAATCGTAAGTTGAGTTGGGAGATTTTGATATAAATTTTTCTCATCGAACATCAATTAAGGCTCAATATTTAGCAGAGTTTTTGGTTGAGTTTCATTCGATCAGATGAGGGGACAGTTAAAGAGTCACTGCAAGAAGTTTCAACATGGCTGGCTAAAACAGAATATGGTTCTAGCATATTAGGATCAAGCGCAAGGGTACAATTGATTTCTCCTTCTGGAGAATCTATGTATCAAGCTATTCGATTTGGATTTCATACATTAAATAACGAGGCAGAATACGAGGCTGCATTAGCTGGTTTAAGGTTTGTAAGTATTTGTGGGAAAAAACAGTTCAATTAGAGGTAGATTCGCAGCTGGTGGCAAATCATACGATGGGAACATCTGAGGCTAAGAAGGATCAATTAGTTTTATATATTCATGAACTTAGAGGGTTAACTATTTTATTTGATAAAGTTATTGTTGAGCATAACAATCGACGAGATAACACAATGGTTGATTATTTAGCGATCATTGCATACACAGAAGAATATTCATGGATATTGCTACAGGAAGTCCTTCGATTTTGACAAGATCAGAACAATGTAAGTATCCCAATGAGGTATTTATCATTCCAGAAGTAGTTTGAGGCAACTGGCGATCTGATATACTAGAGTTTTTGCTTAGTAGAACATTTTCCCAAAATGTCAAGTCAACTCAGAGATTAAGGTCCAAGCCTCATGGTTATACACTGTTAGATGGGGTGTTGTATAAGAAGTCTACGAGTAGACTATTATTACGTTATTTGGGTAAGCAGGAATCTCAAGAAATTTTATCTGATTTATATTATGGGGAAGGTTAAGCTCATTGTGGATTGAATTCTTTGACGCAAAGGGTTTTGTTCTAGGTTATTATTGGACTTCGATTATGAGTGATGCTAAGAATTTGGTACAAAGTTGTGATACTTGTCAATGTTTCTCTAGTTCTATTCATAAACCAGAGGTACCACTTACTTTCATATCCCAAGTTGTTCTTTTTTATAGATGGGGAATTGATCTAGTAGGCCCACTACATGTGGCTTCGGGTGGACATCAAATGATTGTTGTGTAGTATAGTATTTTTCGAAGTGGGCTGAAGCTTAATCACTATCTAGTACAAGAGGTAAGGATGTTATCAAGTTTATTGTAAATAATATTTGTTGTTGTTTTGGCGTTTCTCGAAAGATTACTACCGATAATGGTCCTTAATTTACAATAGAGAAATGATTTTTTTTTTTGCAATTCGAGGGGTATTATTCAATGTTTTTCGACACCTTTTCATGCGCAAGCAAACGATCAAGTGAAAGTAACTAATAAGTATATTTTAGAAGGGTTAAAGAAAAAATTTACAGGTGTTGTTGGGAAATGTTAAAGAAGCAAACGATCAAGTGAAAGTAACTAATAACTTGGAAGGCCAAAGAAAATTTACTGTTACTCACGAAGAAGCTACTCATGAACCTCTTTTTGCCTTAATATATGGAATAAATGTTATGAGCCCTTGAGAATCAACTTTTCCTTCTTATATAATACTTATTATTATGAGGTATCAAGTGAAGAAGCAAGGAGGAAAAACCTCGATTTGATCAAAGAGAATAGCGTTAGAGCGCATCTGAATTCGACTCATTATCAAACTTTGATGAGGATTCATTATAATTTAATGGTAATCGACTCATTTGAAGGTAATTCAACTTTTTCCTCTTTTGTTGGCCCATGAAGGTTTTAATGAGGTGTCACATTTACATTCTCAGATGTCAATAACATTCTTTTTCTTGGCCAATGTTTATTTTAGATTAAAACACTTAAGTTATTTTGGGAATTATGCAAAGACTGATCACCTTTGAAGTAATTAACAAAAGATAATTTAAGTGATAGTCATATTCGAGGTGCTACACGTTGATTTTAAGCATTGTTTGAAGTGATAATTATATTTGAACTGCTACACGTTCATTTAAATCACTGTTCGAAGTGATAGTAATATTCGAAATACTACAAGTTCATTTAAAGTATTGTTTGAAGTGATAGTAATATTCGAGGTGTTACACGTTCATTTTAAGCATTATTCGATGTTATAGTTATGTTCAAAGTGTTACACGTCCATTTAAAGCATTATTTCAAGTAATGATAATATTCGAGGTGCTAACATTCGTTAAACGCACTATTTCAAGTGATGATGATATTCGAGGTACGAACGTTCATTAAAGGCATTAGTTAGAGTGAAGTTATTATTTGAAGTGTTAAGGCCTTTTTAAAGCATGTTTGAAATAAAAAATTATGCAATATAAGATATAAGGCGATGAGTATCTAGCAAATAAAAGAAGGCATTGTTCTTTAGACAAATAAAAGACATCTTTCAGTCAAACAAAGGATAATGTGAGTCCCAAAAGTTAAAGCACTAACAAAGGATATCACATTAAAAACAACAAAACAAATAACAGCATAATGACAAATGGTGTGGATTATTTCTAATGAAAGGGTAGTTTTTGAAAGAGTTTTAGGAATTTAATGTTTAAGGTAAGATGTCGAGAGATAATTAAGGTGTGTGCTCATAGTAAATTCTGATTACCCCCATTAACGAAAGTAGTTGGGATATTTATACTAATTTGGTGATCCATGGGCCTTCCGGGTCGGGTCATGGGCTTAGGTTAAGTTTAAAAACCCATTAGCCTAACAGGTGAAATGACCAGCAGCTAACTGATTCATAATCCACTGAGTTATTATGTTCGATGGGGCATGGTATAGGATATGTCCGAACAGTCCTCCAGATATATTCTATGGCCTTTGTCAATATAATCCGAGGAGTAGTTCGGTAAGCCCATAATACGTCTTGCAGATAACTTGGCCACTTCCCTGCAACTCCTTCAGATTATTTTTTAGCCCAGATAGGATCATTCTATTAGCTACTTCAACTTTCCTAATCGCTTGAGGATGGAATGGAGAAGAAAAACAGTGTTGAATTCCTCTGGAAGTGCAAAATATTTCTATGTCTTATTATCAAAATGTGGCCCATTATCTGCGGTGATCTTCCGGGGAGCCCCAAATCTGAAACATATATTGGATATAATGAATTTTATAATCAACTTAGAAGTAGTTCTAGCTAAGTGAGCTTCCTCTATCCATTTAGAGAAATAATCAATTGCAAATATGATCGTTCAATATCCACTGGATGCCATATGAAGAGGCCTAACCAAGTCCAACCCTCATCTATCAAAAGGTATTGGTTTAGACTCCATAGGAATTGTTGGCACATGGATTTCATCCTCATATTTCTGGCAAGGATCACACCTCTGTACCATATCTTTAGCGTATGTCATTATCGTTGGCCAATAGTACCCTGCTAATAAAACTTTTCTGGTTAAGGCCTTAAAGCCACAATATGTTGAACCTTCTCCATCATGTAGTTCGGATAAAATATTTTGGGATTCTTCAAATCCTAAACAATGTGTGAGAGGTCTACTAAATAATTTCTTATAAATAATTTCTTTCAATAACAGGAAACCATGGGCTTTGTATTTAATTTTCTTAGCCAGGATTTTATCCGGAGGTAAAATCCCATCGGAAATAAACTGAAAGATATCATACCTCTAGTTCTTGAGTTGAATGACAGATATGCTCATACTTTCTTCATTCTCTTTACCTTTTTCTTGGCTTGTTTGTAATGATGGACACTCTAGCATTATGATCCAAGGGTAAGATTCAGAATAAGTTATGGTTGTTAAAGAGTCTGCCATAATATTCTCCGATCTAGGGATGTGTTCATATTGGATACTCTTGAATTTTGCAGCAACTTCTCTCAACATAAGCAAATATTTTATCAATTGTTCTTTTTTTACCTCAGATTGCCCTTGAGCATGGTGAATAAGTAGTTGGGAGTCACACATTAATCAGACTTTTTTCGCCCCACATATAAGGGCTAGTTTGAGACCAACTATAGCTGCTTCATATTCAGATTCATTGTTGGAGGCTCTGAAACAAAAACATATAGCCTAATACATAGTATCACTATAGGGATAAGTTAAACAAATAGTACTAGACCCGTCATTAGTTCGGACTACCCATTCCTTCTTAGAAAAGTTTTCTTGCATTTGTCCGGGGGACCTATCAATATGGAATTCTACCAAGAAATCAGCCACTGATTGGGCTTTAACCGTCGTTTGGGGGGCAAATTCAATATCATAATCACTCAGCTCAACTGACCACTTGGTCATTCTGCTTGATACATCAGCTTTCTGGAGAACATTCTTCAAGTGAAAAGATATTCGGACAAAAATGGAATGATCTTGGAAGTACCGCAATTACCAATGCCAATGCCAACTTTTCTAACTTCAAATATACTCTTTCAGCATCCAACATACTTTTGCTAATATAATAAATCGGGCGAGGGTTATTATCCACTTCTCTTACTAGCACAATACTTACTGCATATTCTGATACAACTAAGTATATGTAAAGCTTTTCCCCTGAACAGGTTTAAAGAGAGTCTTGGGTGAAGACAAATGCTTCTTGAGTTCAAGAAATTCTTGATCACACTTTGGAGAACAATTAAAGTCTTTGGCATTCCTTAACACCTAGAAAAATAAAGCACATTTGTCTATTTTTGGAGGTAAGTGGCTTTGTGACCTATTTTGAACCGGAAGTATGATTCGTGCGTCATGATCTACTAATATCTTCACAACATCGTCTGGGTTTGATGGCTCTATTATTTATTCTTCTACAACGATTGAATCTGGAGATATCCTCCATAAATGGTTGTTGATAAAATTCACATGAATTAAGGTGATGTGGAATTTGTGATCCCATACTTTTCTGCCCATGTCGATAGTTTGGCCAAGATATCTATGGCAGTTTTTCGATGTGATTTATATCGCCTCAGAATTTCTACATATAACATCAGTACACAAAATATTTGAAATATAAAATAAGAAACATAAAGAATATTGAGTAACTTTCTGGTACTTTTCCATTCAAGATATCTTCGACGGATTCTCCTTGGAAATCTCCTTCCCAATTTCTTAGACGTCAGAAATAAAGAAAAATCTTTGTTTCCAGAACTTGTCATCTTCGAGGAGATCGTCAATTATCTTGAAGGAATCTTCGAGGGTGAGATAGTAGAATGCTAGCACCAGATTTTTGGAAACGCCAGTCATTGCGATGAAATCTTTGATAGAAATGGGAATTTTGCCAAGTCTAGAAGCTATAATGCTGGATAAAAGGGTGAATAGGTGGGCTCGCTTATGTTGGATATAATTCAATGATTTTAAAATAATCAACAATCATTGAGTTTAGCAATAATCAAAGTCCCTAGTTGATGATCTCAGGCTAGACCACAAGTTTATTTTCTCCACAAGAGAGTGAAGTCTCTCCTACTTTTGGTAAGTGAAACACGACATTATCTGGGAGAACTCATTGTCTTTTTAGTTGCATCAGATTGATTGTAGTATACATATTGCACATTTTTCAATGCAATAAGGAATCCAGGGAGAACTTTTGTTAGGTTTAAACTCAAAGTTACAGCAATTTCCTCGGGTAATTCGACAGGTTCTTTCTTTTTTCTTTTTTTTTCTCTGGAGCCAGTTTCTTCGAAACATGGTCCTCGGATTCTAAAGAAGTAGCACTTCCTATATTTCTAATATTATAATCAGTTTCTGCCCTCGATTCTGATTGAGTGTCTTCTTCATAGGCTTTGTCGTTAGTAGTACCTCGTAAATTGGATGGTGCAGCTGTTGTGTTTTGTTGATGGGTTTCCGGAGGAGTTGTTTGTGACTTTTTTTATCACAACAATCTCCTTTAAGGGAGGAGAAGATGTAGGATTCTGTGAAACATTGATATCCTTGGAATCTCCCATGGCTATAAATACACTTCTTCGAGAAGATTGGTTTTGGTCAAAGTGAGTTTCTAATTAAATTCAAGGTGTTTCTTTGCGGGTGATTTAAAGAGGTTTAGTGTTAACTACATAAGATGTTTTGGATGTTATTTGAGAATATTTACTTTGTGTTTCTTTGCGATTGACTCGAGGGGCAATTGACGCGGTACCAGAAAATGCTTGTGAAGGATTTTGAGGCGGTTTGGTTTTTTATTGTTGAGGGGATTGTGGTGAGCAAGTGTCATGAACTTGGTTGGAAATATTTTGATACACATAATAACTTTTCCCAATGATGAAATTTTTGTATACTGTGGTATGAGTTGAAATCGTTGGTAAATTATTTATTACGCTTGACGCTCGGTATTCAGCAGCCTTTTCACTAATACATAAATAATCGTAAAGACCAAAAATGGATTTTGTTAGTAGATTGTGATTTTTTTGTAAACTAAAATGAAAAAAAAACTTCAAATTAGACTATAGAAGGTTGAAGGTGAATCTAAGAAGATGAGTTTTCAAATGAAAGTGGCGGTGGAATGAAGTTTTTAGGTTGTTTTCTCTTTCTTTCACTAAGTGTTGTATGTGAAAGGAAAATGAATAAGAGAAGAATATTTATAGAGGAGAGAATGAAGGAGAAAGTGGAAATAGATGGAGAAAGGTTGACAACGGCTATTGGTTGAAAAGCGAATTGGCAAACGGTTGCCTACTCTGAAGTAGAGTGACACGTGTAAATTTTCAGAGTTGAGAGCATGTTGCACGCATACTAGGGTATTCCATGTGTTTCAAACTGTCATTAGAGAAATAAGTGAAAAGCCACGTGTAAATTCAAAGTAAATTTGGAAGGATCGCATAAAAAAATTTGAGGCGACTTTAAATATAAAGATGAGCACCTTTTATTCGAAACATCCTTAAATATAGTAATTAGAAGTTTTTTTGAGGTGGCCTTAAGTATGGAAATAAACTTTTTCGATTAGAGGCGACTCAAGGAATAATGATGGGTGATTTTTATTCGAAGCAATTTAAAGCATGACAGATTGACATTATTGGTATGGAGTGGCTTCGAAGATTTTTAATCCTTATTCAGCATTCTTCATAAGGACTAGAGGGCTACTGATAAAGATACAAATTATCAGAGGTTAGTGAAATTTGATTAAAGTTGTAATAATTAGTTTTATAAAGTTATTTAGGGGATATTGATATTAATTACAAATGTAAATGGGCTAAAAGGAAAGTTTCCCAATTGTATAACTACTTATGTTGATCGTCCACCAATCCTATAAATAAGGGTGGAAATTATGAATAAAGAGATCATATATTTCATTATTCACTTGATTTTTTTATTTTTTTCTCTCACTGCAACTTAACTACTCATTTTGTCTCTCTAAAATTACTGATAAAATTACATTCTTGCATTATAAATATTTTACACTTAACAAACTTCATGTATGGTCATTTGCTGAGATGGTCAAGCTTTCGGCTACTATTATGAATTTTATTGTAGTTTCCTCTTGGATTTTCGTTCGAGCTTTGATGATGAATATAATATCTTGAACTTATAGAGACTTCAATTGTGTTGTGTATTAAATATGAAACTTTATGCCAAGACTTTACTTGAACTTGTGATCGAGAGCGACTCATTAGTAAATATCAAATGATGATATGTATGGTAAGCATTTCAAACTCCTTTTAACCCTACTATTGTGGTATCTTTTACCTCTATTTTCTCTTTCGCATTGACAAGTAAGTCTTTAAAGTTAGTGGGTTTATTTTTTATTATACTTTATGCAAAAATTGTTGGTAACATTCATTTCTTGTAGGTTGCAACCACCACCAAATCATAACAATTTTCTAGTTCATTCTTTGTTTTGACAAAATGTTGAGTATAGTCTTAGAGACTTTCATTTGGTCTCTCTTTGTAGTAGATTATATAGTCGTCATATCCCTTGATGAATTTGAATGCTGGTTTCTGAAGGTAGCCTGCAATATGCTAAAGCTTCAAATACAACTTGAGGGAATAAAGTGGCATCCATGTACGAAAGCAATCCCAACTTCTATGATCATTGAATTGTTGACGGGTGGGCGTCTACGGATTAGTAAATACGTTAACGATGCTGCTTGCGATACATGGTATACCATGCATTGATATCTTGTCACAATTACTAGTCCAATGTCCGGAAATGTCATCCAATATTGGCTACTAGGGTTGGGCTTGAATTAATCCAACCTATGTACCAAATCGTCAAACACCTTTGGTGAAGTATATACATCCAACCAAGATTCACGGTTTTCTCTCAAATCTTTCAACAACTCGCGTCTAACATCTTCCCATTTATCTTCATTATTGTATATTGAATGAACTACGGAATGATATCCGCATTGTCCGTCCAGAAGAACCTCTTATCCTTAACAATTTTCTTTGGCCTTCCAAGTTTCTTTTTTGCTAGTGGAGGTTTGGATGGTACGACGGGAACCGCGTTCAACGCGGTCGTGCTTCCTAACGTATTAACGGGTGTACTACCTATCGAGTTAGCCGGAGTACTAGCACTAGCGGTTTCTTCAATGGGATATTCCCACGAACTAGGGTTCCGTTTAGTCGATTTACCAACGCCTTCCTTTGGCCTACCCTTAGCTCTAACACTTCTTTAGGATCTTGAATATGACTAGTCTTGGACCTCAAAATTTTCATTACTCGATTGATAATGTGGTCTTATTGGTCGGGGTGGAAACTACGAATGGAGTTGTCAATTATGGAAAGTTTTTTTTTTAATTTTTCTTTACGAGAACTAGGATCTCTAAGAACAATATTTAATCTTTTCCAAAAGACATCCACATCTTCTAAAGGGATGCACCTACCATCTCTAGCTATAAACGCAATTTCACATGCACAAGGTAACCCATGTGTTTTCCTAAGGAAACATCCTTCACATGTTACCCGATCTACTCCTATATTTCTAGCACGTACAATAGGAAGCATCAATATCTTTAGACCCGCATGTGACACATGACCTTTAAGATTTTGGGTCAAAACACCATCAAAACTAGGAATTGTTCGAAACTTACTTCGCTCGAATGATTCGACGATCCCCGCATGCTGCCTCGTTAATAAGTCGTGAACTTTTTCCCAAAAAAACTCAAAATTGCATTGATTCGTTCCAAGGTATTTGAGGGACGAGTGAGCACCCTCCGCCCTACATAATACAAGTACAAAATTATGACCTAATTTTAAAAAATATATAATAGCTAAACCAAAAATTGGATAAAAGGACAAACTTATTTGTAGTTGTTTGGCCATACTCTTGTATCTTGTTCGTTCGATGCGCTAGAAACTTATCACCATATTTCGTTATCCACGCATCCATAACGTACGCAAAATACTTGGGTTGAGAGGCGAACATCTCCTTCAATGTAGTTAGATTATTTTTGTAGCTCTCAACCGTGTTCGCTCTGGAAACGTAGCCACAAAACTCAACAAATTGTTTTGCAACCATATCATCGTGCAATATCTTTCGGACCGTCCCAAGAATGTTCGTACTAATATGATACGTGCATAGCAAGTGGTGTGTGCCCGGAAAAATATCATCGATTGCTCACATGAGAGCTAACTCTCGATCGGTAACAATAATGCTCGGAAATACGCACACACCACGAAGAGTTTCCAAAGCCCATACATAATTCGTTATCTTCTCTCCGCTCATAAACACATACGCAACGGTAAATGTAATGGAAGTCGAAATTAAACCAACAATCTCTAATAAAGGCATCTTATACCTAATCGTCTTGTACGTACAATCCATGAATAGCACATTAGGGAATGTACGTAATAAGTCTATGCTCGTAGGATGTGCGGAAAAAAAACCATTGATCACCTTTGAATCGTCTTTCAAACGCTCCCACGTGGAGTATCCATTCTCCTTCAATTTCGTCAACAAATATTGCATTTGCGTTTGTCCCCCGTGCTCAACATCCCGATGTTTTTGGGGAAAATTGTAGATTGCACGCATGTTCGAAACGTTTTCGGGATATTGGTACTTCAAACCACTATATATCTCCCTAGGACGCGAACCGAGGTGAGACAAACTACGAACTAGTTCATTTTTATCCCGTTTTAGCCTACAAGTGCGGGAATGACCGTCTAAGCGAACGTAGGGTTTGTGATTATATGTACCGTTTATCACCTCCAAACACCATTTCATGGCTAGTACGTCGATCAGATGACCTTTTAACGCAAACGGACAATAACATTTTTTCGTCGAAGTCTTCCGCTTTCTTAACGTTTCCGGCTTCGCTTTTGATACGAATACACTGTACCGCTCGCAAACGTAATCTAACCTTGGAGTTCTTCCCCATTTCTCGCTATCGTAGAGCTTTGTAATCGTGACGAACTTAATCTTCTTCGATTCAATGTCCAGAAAAGCATCCAATTCGTCTTTCGTAAATAACATATCCGTTTTGAATATTCTAGTGTAGTCGGCATCTATAAATGGAGGCTGGGTAGGTTCATCCTACAAAATATGACATTGCAATCTATAAGTTTCTCTAACAGGTACGTCGCACGCGCATCGTCTTCTATGTTGTCGCACGCGACAAAATTTGAGCACAGTCGCATGAAGATATGCGACGCATAAGGCATGTCTGTCGCACGATCTTGCGATGATGAAGGAGTTCATCGTACGATGTTCGTGCGGCTAGACCAAAAACGTGAAACAAAGTTTAGCTTATTACCTCCATGCGGTAAGTTTCCTCCTCGTGTATCAAGTCTTCCAAAGAGACGCCCATTTCATCATTGTCCATGGATACTCCGAATTTTTGGTTTGTGGTGGTGGATTTTATGGATTTGGGTAAAAAATTATAATTTTAGAATTGTAAATATTAATGGAAAGTTTGTGGATTTAGAGAGGATTTCAAATTTTGGGTGGATTTTGAGGATAAATGACATAAATGTAATTACTTAGAGAGAGAACGATAATTTGGAAATTTTTAATTTGAATTTTAAAAAAATAAAAAGGTAAGGCGAAAAATCTATTTATTATTCCTAATAAAAACCACCTAAATACCATAAGTAGGGTTTAGACAGAAATAATAGTTATTTTTTTATTTCCATAATGAAATACTAGCTGATTGTGGTATTATTATTCTATTTTCCTAGAGTCAAAAGAGGCCAAGGCAGATATTGCAAAATATTTAGCTGAAACTAACTGAAAAATAAATTATGATTGCATTCTTTTTAAATACAATAAAGATTGCATGCCTTTAGAGGCCGGGTATAGATTCAAGATTGTATTTTTCGGTGGTTGAAGTTTGGAAAGTTTCGGATTCTTTGTTCTCCTCCGACTTTGGTGTCTTAATGGCATCGAGAGTTTGGAGATATGTGTAAGAAGTACTTCGTTTCCATGAAGGGCTTGAATTGCTTATTTGGCTGGCAAGGAAGCGTCTTATGAGTCTCCGGAGGAATGGAGCCATGGTGTCCGGCTCGTGTTCTAAGTAGTACATTATTCCTCCCATGCATGCACAGAATAAGGCTACCTGTGAAAAAAATAGCAAACATCAACTATTTTGATAGAAGCAACATTTAGTTAAGCTGGATGATTAATAAAACATTTTAATAGCCTTGAACAAAATTACTCTCATACATTACTACATGCAGACCCTAAAGGGTGGCAAAATCTTGTACTAGTCGACTGACCGCTTGTCTGATCCAGAAAACCCGGGGTACGGACAATAACTGTGGGTCCAAAATCTGAGTTCGGACAAAAAAATAGAGTCCAAACTGAGATCTGAGTTGACATTCTGATAAACCGGTCGCATTTGGATATAGAAAATATGATCAATTTGTTTCGTAATGCAGGATAGGCAAATCAGGGTTAGGTACACCGCAAATAAAATAAGTAACAAAGTCGCAATTTATATAATAATTCCACAGAATAGATTGCAACAAGATATGATCCGGTTAACAGGACTGGTTTTTCGGATTGTATGAATCATAACCATGTTTGGATTTGGACATACTTATGTGCCCGAAATCCAAGTCCAGGCTGGGAGCAGATCTGACAGATTATTATTTACGACAGAGCTTTGTTTGAACTGGATCACAAGTTATAAGATTTTTGCCACCCCTAACGACCTTGCCTGCAAGCCGGCACAGACTCCTAATATTCATTAAGTTATGCATAAATAAATCACAAGTTAGGAATGGAGCGCATAGTTTTTGTTTTGGCAAATAGAAGCACATAGTCGTGTCTTCTTAATATGTAAAAAGCTAGCAATAAAATTTCTTCAAATTAAGCTTCACTAACAAATATTTATCTTACTAGATTGATAACTGCTTTGACAGCAACCTAAGTAAAATGCTGCATACCTCGGCATTCTTAATATCGGGAATCAAGTGCTTATTCACTAGAATATACCACAGTGAGACTCCTGCTCTGGGAAGAACATATAAAGCAAGCTCAGAGCGTCTAGCTTTTTTCTCCAAAAGAACAGAAAGAGCCGCTAGTCCACCTGCAACCCAGTATAGAAGTTTGTGGTCCTTTGATGCCACTTTTCTATGTAAGCATATGACCCCCTTGCACAACCCACAGTGGTATTAGTATTAAGAGCATATAATGTGAAGCTTTCAGAAGTTATAAACGTGAAAATCAAATGAGAAAACAGATACCTGAAAGATTCCAACAAACGCAGATAAAAAAGTAGTAGAGCGAACAGCATCTTTAAGTGCAATCCAACTGGTACGAATAGGGGAATCCGTGAACTGAGTATACCACGGTATAACAAATGGATAAATAATAATGTAAATAAGAAGTTCTTTCTGCAAGAACCATATGAATGCATTCTACTTATGTCTATGATATTACTGCGACAGTACCCCATAATTTACTTAAAACTAACCCAATAGAAGCATCTAAAGTAATTAAACATTCCTTCACAATCTCAAGGGACAAGAAAGGGTTTATTTATTATGATGGATAAATCCAGAAAAAATATGTAAATATCAACTGCAATACGTACCTTCTGTAAATGAAGAACAACAAATGGAACATAGGTTAAGGAGAAGTATAAAGGAAATGTTTTCCTGAATGTAGCCAGCATGGCACTAGCATTCTGAGCTAGGCATGAATCTTTATTTGGATGAATAACAGAACACGGAATGATAGAGGGAAACTCTTCCACTTTACTAAGAAATTTTTTACTGGATAAATAAGCTGACAATGAGGCTACATCCACCGGCCCATGTCTGCAACTTTCCCTCACAGCCTTATACACGGGTTGATCAATTGGGCCAGTCTTCTGAATAAACTTTTGATATGTATCCAGCAAGCTTTCTGGACGCATTATGAAGGCATACATTATCTGCAACCAATTTGAAATCCAAGTAAATAAACTCAAAACATTTCACAAAAACATAGAGGTTTCTTTGGTAGCCTAGTTATACTCATAAATGCTAATTGAAATCTTAGCAATTTCACTGAAACCCAGATAATGAAAAACGGAATATGGGTGTTTTCTAACCATCTTCAACTATATAGATAGCTTCATCAGACAGTAAGACTCTGACAGACAACGTTACTGATCATCAGATGAAATAAATTTGAAAAGCAGTAATTGCGATTGGGTAAAAGTAAAACAACTAGAGAGAATAATGGATATTCAACTGCATATAGTAACAAATTCATAGCGAACCAGAAACATAAACCATAGCAGGTCATACTTCTACATTTCTTTGATAGCAGTTCCTCAGTTATTAGTATCTAGTGATCGATAAATAAGTACAAGGTTCACTTTACCTGTGCACACGCAGAAGCAAAGAGCAAAGAATCCCCATGTTTCCAATGGCTTCCCCAGAGGTGAAACTTATTCTTAGACTTTGCAGAATTGTAAGCACACTGAAATTGCAAACATCAGTTAAATTCCAAAGATTTAGCTCTGAAAAGGATTTAAAGAAAAAGTAGCACTAGAAGGTTGGCATGCACCTGACCAACCCTGACTAACAGGTATAAAGCAAGTGTGCGGCGTTGGTTAAAATCATCTAATGCTAAAACAGACAAACCAGCAACTGAACCTGCTACAATTCTGGTCCATTATAAACCTAAACAGAGTCATAACACGGAATAAGCTATACAAAGATGAAGAGCTGAAGATTATTTCAAGCTCTATATATTAAAAACTAGAATAAAAAAAATACGTGGTCGAATAAGAGAAATATATATATATGTCTGTCTGCAAACATACGCATTGATTGGTGTGTCCTTCTTCCTCAACTTCCTTAGCAAACATCTGAGGGCATGATAAGATCCAGTAAAACCACCGAACAGTAACCCAGTGCGGCACGCTTCTTCTCTTACAATCAGATCTCTCTCAGAGACAAGTTGCTACAAAAACAAGGTAAACTTTCTATAAAGCACATATTCCAAGCAAGGTGGCTTGAAACTTTCTAAAATAAAAGGTGCAGCAAATCATATTGATCCCTAACAATGAAGTAGTAAGTGCTGCAAGATTTTCATTTGTAAAAATGCTTCTTTAACAAGCAATCATCAAGCAACAAAATTGTGCAGCACCTAGGAAAGCACTCCAGTCACATCCAGATCTCGAAACTAAAAAAGAAATTACAACAGACATGATAGGCCGTTAGGACTGACACTAAAACATAGCTAAACGACAAAAAGCGAGCGAACCTTGAGATCGAGTAACGAGGAATAAGAGTGTCCCCTGACGAGCTTGAAAGCGCGAAGAAGAATCGCGATGCCTACTCTGACGCCGTAGGTGAGAAGGAAACTCTGGCAGAGATTGCTAATCGCATTGGCGACGCATGAATCGTCGGCGTGATCGCACAGCCCCGAGTGAGGTATACGCGCTGCCGTGCGCTGCCGTCGCTGCAATTCCTCTATAGCGTCACGCAGCCTCTCCTCTGCCTCCTTCAGCCTACGGTCAGTCTCGAAAGTTTCATTTGATTCTTCTTCATTAGCGGCAGTCGATTGCATTGAGCTTTTCGCCGGTCGTCGACGCGATAGTAATGGAAGAGAGTTCGGTGGTTTTTGTGTAGCGATGGATAACAAGTGTACGAATAAAAAATACCCCTTCACAATTAGATTAGTTTCAATTCTTCAGTAATGGTAGCTTTGTTTCTAATATATTTGCAAAAGGAGGTAGTGCTAAAACAAATTTTCCGATTATGTTGGTCACACTTATCCGATTTTTATTGTTTCGCGGTGAAATGCTGATATTACGCTATTCTTACTATCCAAATAATCTCTATTGTTTTTCAACTTTCACCAATATAGGAGTGACGGAAATTGAAAAGAAAAATCAACTGTACACTAAACGAAAATTCATCTACTGTAAATTTGTTTTTCTTTTAATATTCATTTCTTTATTAAAATAAGGGAGACTTACGTAATGGGTCTAAAATTTGTCTCTATTTACCCAAGCATACCCCAACAGATACATTTTACAAATAGATACAACCCATTTAAAAAAAGACTCAATTATCTATAAAAACAAAACAATTAAATCCCCAAATCAAAATATTTAACCCCAATTTCAAAATCAATTCATTCTCCTCAAACTTTCTTTTTCTTTGTCATATTATCAAATTCATTAAAAGTAAAATTGTATTTAAAATTTAAGTTTGGACTAATAGGTAAATAAAATCATATTTTGGTAGATATTAGTAAAATCTATTTGATGCTGGACTTATTAGTAAATTGGGTACGTTTTTGTATCCAATTGGTATAAATCCCTTAAAATAATTATTTTGATAAATACTGAACTAACCGTAAATATAAACTTTCGGCATTTCTTTGAAAAAATATATTCATACATTATGCAATTTAGTTATAACTAGATAAAATCCCGAGCCTTGCTCTGGGGATAAGTTAAAAGTCAACTAGGTTAACCATGGTTTCTGTTAAATTTTATTATATATATAATATATTAAAGAAACATAATTAATTAGATATATAAAAAAATTAATATAAATGTTTGTTTAACACTATATAAAATATTTAATATTATTTTTACACTATCGAGACATATATATATATATAAACACAAAATATTTTTACAATCCACATATTATATATAAATATCACAATTCATTTTGGGGTGAAGATATTCCCCTATCAGAATTTTTATTTTCTCCTTGATTCAAAAAAAACACATGTTGTTATTTCCTCCATAAAAGAAATAACATATTTGTCCTTCTTTTATATTTTACCCCTTTTTTTAAGCCAAAAACCTTTACTATTTAAATTGAAAGAATTGCAAAGGTTAAGGTATAAGAGTAATTTTAGACAATAACTTGTTTTGAACAAAGGTTCCCGAATTGAACCCTAATTTCAGATCGAACTCACTCCATCTATCTCTAGCAGCCATTGCTCAGAGCTATAGATTTTGATTTTTCCTCAAGACAACTACCATTCCAAATTTTCTTGAAGAAGACGATTCAATCAAGATGAAGCGTCGTTGAACTTGAGGCTAGCATGCAACTGATACGAAAGTTTCAATCACTGCTTTTGATCGATGCACGGGTCAGGTACATTCACTGCATTCGATTAATTCCAGAAGCTCACTTCCGGAGATTAATTGAGACAGTCTCGCTTACTGTCTTCGATCAATTCCTGGAGGGGTTCATGATATAAATTTCTGTCAATTCCATGGCCTTCTTCTGAACATATGAGTGAGGGAACTTCGGCTGTAGTATTTAAGGCATTGAGAAGTCAAAACAAGTTCCTTCACTTCCATCAGCGCTTTGAGAAAGTCTGATAGAAGATCCAGCTTTGTAGAGAGAGAGATGCATCTCCACAAATCGTTCACCAGACCTCCTAAATTTGCCTTACAGTGTCATTCTATCTAGAATCAGAGCTACATCCATGAGGATAGCCTAAGATTTTACAGCACCAGTCCTTTCACTTCGATCTTTTCTTGAGGATTGAAGAAATTGACAGCAGACTCAACAAAATTTGAGACTCCAGAAGGTACAAGTCTTGAAGATTATACAAGTAGCTTGAGTACAACACCAATCCTCTTCAATGTTCCAGTACAACATCATTCCAGCTACAACTTGGATCCACATTCAGTTCTCTTCACCGTTGTAGTACAGCATCATTCCAGCTACAACTTAGATCCACATCCTTGAAGTATTGAGGAACAAACAGCATATACCTTCATGAAACAAAGATAAGTTAATTTTCAAATCTAATTTAACATATATTTAGACTTTCTAGTAACATAATAGCATCCAGGATTGCTGGTGCTTTGAAATTTTTGTAGTCTATCCTCATCTTACATTTTTTAGTCCATCGAGCCAGCCAATCGGCTGCTCGATTTTGTTCTCTAAAAATTGATGAATTTTCATTTTACTAGTTAACAAAGATTTTATGTTACTGAGAATTGTCTTGAGTTTAAGAGGAAATTCTCCATTAGAGAGTAGAGAAACAATTATTTATGAGTCTGTTTCTATGTCCACTTCAGTATTTCCTTTAATTTTGCAAAGCTGCAGGCCATCGTGGATTGCTCGAGCTTATGCTAGCAGTGAAGTGAGCTTCTCATAATTATTTGTGTATCCCTGAACAAGGCTGCCTCGATCATCTCGAATTATAACAGCACCAGTGACCTCACCAGTGACAGAACAACTAGCATCAGAGTTCATCTTGTATGTGCCATTTTCAGGGGGGATCCAGGAAAGGTAAGTAATCTTTATCTTAATACGCAGATGATTTGTGAATTGTAGTGTGATAGCAGCATTTTCACACTGTTTCCAGTGTTTAGGTTTAAGCATATTAGAGTAGTCTAGGTTAGCAAGCATGTATATAATATGCATGATAGCAGCCATAGGAGAATTAGTCTCTGCATTCATCTTAGTTTTGTTCCTATGTTGCCATATAACCCAACTGATTAGTGTAGGTACAATTGTTCTGATATGGATGCTCTTTGAGGCTGCCCAAAACCAATTCATAAACATATGTTTAATAGTCATAAACCTTTGAATTCCCACACTGAGGACACCTGCAAAGTAGGACCAAATCTCTCAAGCAAAAGAGCATGAAACAAATAGATGGTTAGTTGTTTCACAATTAAGACATAATTGACATGTTGAAGCCAAAATTATATGTTTAGATTACATGACAGAGTCAGTAGGAATTCTGTTTAGAATAAGCCTCCAGGATATGAAGGAACATTTCGTAGGAGTAATCTGATTCCATAGGTAACTAAAAAGAGAAGATCTACTATAGGAATTATTTAGGGCTTTAATAGTATCTTTGATATTAAAACAGTCATCATTTGATATATTCCATAGGATAGATCTATGGTGAAATTATTTATCTTAAGTTTAGTGACTAAACTAATGTTATAGTCACTAAGTAGGCACTTAAGATCAACCATATTCCACTGATCACCATCCCACGGAGAATTAACCTTCCTACCTTTAAACCAACTGTTATTATGGTTAAGATTAAGCTTAATAAGGGGAGGTCTACCAAACCATTTATCAAGCCATATATCCATGTTGCCACACCCAATACTCCACTCCACATGCTCTTCAGCAAATTCCCTTATCTTTACCAACCTCTTCCATGTTTGGGAACTATACTTAGAATCCACTTGCATTGTATGTTTATCTAGACAGTAGATATTATGTAGTAGATTAGCCCAGAGAGATGTATTTTCTCTAAACCTGAGCCATAGTTTACAAGAAAATGCCTTTTGTATAGTCATTAGGCTGTTGATGTTAAGACCACCACTCTCAAATGGCTTGCAAATTGACTGCCAATTAGACCAGTGAATCTTATTAGCCTCACTGCTTGAGCCCACAAGAACTGATTCATTAGTCTCTCGATCTTTGTTATTACAGTAGTAGGAAACCAACAGCTTTGGACCCAATAAAAAGGAATAGACATTAAGGATAGCTTTAATCAATGTGAGATGCCCACCATAGGATAGCATTTTGCCCTCCCAAGTAGAGATTTTCGTTTTTATTTTCTCAATTAGAGGAGTAAAGTTTGTAGACTTATTATGGAGACTGAGTGTAATCCCCAAATAAGTGGTTGGTAGAAGAGAACTGTTGAAACTAGTATGAACTGTAAGGTTGTTTTTTTGTCCATAGGCATACTAGAAGCAGTTATAATATCATTTTTTTTATAGATCGACCAGATATGTCTTGATGGACCTGCAAAAACTTAATGATTTTCTCTATTGCATCCTTAGAGCTATTAGTAAAAACCAGTACATCATCAGCAAAATCCAATATAGGAATTATCATATTTCCTCTGTTAGAATACTTCAATTTCTTGTTAGAACAAAATAATTGATTCATTCCCCTGATAAGTAGTTCTCCACCAAGTATAAAGAGGCTAGGAGACAAGGGATCACCTTGTCTCACTCCTCTGTTAGCTTTAAAGAATCCCACAGACTTGCCATTAATAAGTAAGGATATATTCACAGATCTAATAATGTTATTAATAAGTTTAGTAACCTTGTAGTTGAAACCAAACCTCCTCGTGACCTTAGTAATGAAGCTGTGAGCAAGGTTGTCAAAAGCTTTGGACATTTCCATCTTTATGACCACGTTCCCAACTTTTGTTTTCCTTACTATATCATGTATCAACTCCTTAGCAATTAGGATATTATATTAAATAGACCTTCCTTGTACATAAGCCCCCTACACTTGAGATATCAGTTTAGGTAGAATTCCTGAAAGTCTACTATTAATCAATTTAGATATTATTATGTTAGTGAGTGTACACAAACTAATGGGTCTATATTGACTCAAATTAGTAGTATTCGTTGTCTTAGGTATAAGACAAATACCAGTAGCGAAAATCATTTTAGGGATAGAGTGACCAAGAATGAAAGACTTAAGTGCATTACAAAGATCAAACTTTATAATATGCCAAAAAGTAGTGTAGAAAAATTTATTAAAGCCATCAATCCCAGCAGCTCTAGTGGGATTCGGGCTTTGAATGATAGACCAAATTTCAATTTCAGTAGGTTCAGCAAGTAACTTATTGTTATCAGATTCATCTACTAGTTTAGGAATTACATTAAACAGACTATCATTTAGACTTATTTGTTTCAATATACTTATTAGGATAAGAAGGAGTTAAGGGAATATCTGAAAAATAGTTCTCAGTAGATCTGTTGATTGCATCTTCATCTTCACACAATCTATTGTTGATTTTAATTCTTTTAATTCCTCTTTGTCTTTTTTTCTTCATCACATAGTTGTGATATAATTTAGTATTGCAATCCCCTTTTCTTAACCAATTGGCCATTGTTTTTTGCCTCTAGTATTTCTCCTCCATAGTCAAGGCAAGAAGATGCTCTGTAGTGGCTTTCAAAAAGATGTTTTTATCTTGACAGATGCGAGATAATTTATAATTATCTTCACAGATTTGTAAGTTTTCCTCTGCATGCTTTAACTAGTCAAATAAGTTACCAAAGTGACCCTTATTCTACTCTTTTAGGGCTCTTTTCAACCTTTTTAATTTATTCCAACAGACATGAAGAGGGTAACCCATTATAGGAATAGACCAATTGTTTTCTACAAATCCAAAAAATTCTCTATCCATACTCCAAATATTCTGAAATTTGAATGAGCCACTATGCCTTTTATTGCCAATAGATGTATAGACACACAAAGGAGTGTGATCAGAACAAGTACAAACTAGGTGAGTGACTTTAGTAGCTGCAAAGAACTCAGACCAATCTGGTTGAATAAGACTCTATCAAGTCTTCTCCATCTGGTATTATTGGTCCAAGTAAAGCTTGAGCCAATAAACCCAGCGTCTTCCAAATGGCAGTCTTCAATCACTTCATAGAAATCAGTAGCACTTTGATAGCAAAAGTTTGAACAACCAGATTGTTCGGAGAGAGATAGAATAGAGTTGAAATCTCCCAACACAAGCCATTCCTTAACAATAGAAGCTAAAGCCCTTAAGTCATTCCATAAATCCATTCTACTGCTACTTTGATATTTAGCGTAGACGCATATGATATAAACCTTCCTAGTTAACAAAGAATGACTAGCCTCCATGTGATAACATTGGATATTGTCCACCGGGATGATTATTTTCAAGTCCTCATGCCAAAACAACCAGATTTTATTAGAAGTATTAGCAAAAAAATAGGAAACTTAAGTTTAGAAGAGAGCTCAATAATTTGATCATTACTTAACATAGGTTCTCGTAAAATCAGTAATTTAATACCTTCCTTTTTTATAATTGATTTGAGTCTTCTAACAGAAGATTCATTGCCTACCCTACGAATGTTCCAGCTTAATAGCTTGATCATTTAGGGCTTTTAAGAGAAGATCTTTTAGTCTCATCAAATTGAAGAGACTTGATTACCAAAGACTTATTCATCTTGCTTCTTCTAGTTTGCTTAAGTTTTTTATCTAAGATTGCTTGAAAACTGAAGTCTACTTTCTTGTGCTTGAGAACAAGAGAAGGGGAAGACTCCCTGTGTTGTCCTTCAAAGGTGTAAGCTTAGTTGCATGAGGGGTATAAGTGCCAAATTATTGAGGGAAATCCACAATGTTATCAAGATATTTGATAGCATCCAACATCTCTTCTTCTTGCAAAGCATTAGGTATTTCAGAAAAAAATCCTTCTTTAATTATCTCCTCATTGTTTACTGCAGCTGTATGAATAATTATTGCAGAGTCATTCATAACTTATGTTGTATCTTTAATCAATTGTTCTGAAATCATACTTTCATTGTTCACTTCAGTAATAGCAGTATCAAATCCTATCTTTCCAACAGAATCAGCATTGCCTCTACTATAGTAGCAACGGGTACTTCTTTATTGTTTTCAGTCTTTTTCTTAACATCAACATCGGTAATTGAAGTTTTCCTGCAGGTTGAAGATTCATGCCCCACATGAAAGTATTTTCCACAGTATCTTAGAACATCTTTATAGCTTAAGGTGATCTAAGATCCCATGTTTCTACCAAAGCCCAGCGAGATATGTTTTTGAAGCTCTTATGACACATCAATTTCCACCCATGCGTAGCACGCATTTTACATAGCCTTATTCCTAGGAGGAATCCACGTCTTCAGGGGAGTACCAATGGATAAAGCAATCAAGTTGACTATGCCTTCATTATAAAGATGCTCAAGTAATTTTTCAATTCTAATCCATATAGGGACCATAGGGCACTCTTTCCTTACATTAAAAGAAGGAAGCCACTTCAATATTCTCATAGAATATTCACCTGTCGACCACACTCCTCGAGACCATATTTTACTCAGATTCTCTTTTAAGGAGAATTCAAGAAACAAATGTCTCGAATCCCAGTTAGTATAGGTGAAATCACCATTAAATTTTCTTTCCTCAAAGAACTTGTCAAGAACAACTTTCTTTGGCTAGCCTTTCTTGAACATGGTGTGGATAAAAGTAGCCTGAGGGTAGGCTGGTAATTTCAAGTGGAGTTTTAAAACGGAGTAAGGGTGTTTCAGGGTGGTGTGAAGGTGTTTCAAGGTGTTTCAGGGTGTTTCAGGGTGGAGAGAGAATTGTGCAGCTTGGCAGCAGTCAATTTTGTTACCCATAGTTAATGCTGGTGGTTGGGCATTTATAGTGTGATATTTGGGCCCTTATGGGCTTTCGGGTCAAGTTTAATGGACCCGGGTCATGTTTAAAGACCCATGAGTTTTAAGCAGATGTGCAGGTAGCTTAGTGAGATAGTGTTTAGGTTTTTTAGTACTTTAGTCATAGTTCGAACTGCCTTAGGCTTACAGTGTTCGAAGTCATCTGTCCGGTTCAAAAGTCCTGTCCGAATTTAAATTCTTGGAGCCTGTCCGGTTTACGGGGAGATTTACTTTGGACTACCCTTCCGGGGAGCACTTCGAATTCGGACTCATCAGGAGCCCCTTTTTTAGGTATTTGAACAAGTGTCCTTGTCAAAGAACTGAAAAACAGTCCGATTTAGGAAGTGGTTTTCCAATTCGAAGAGAGTTGAGGACGGACCCGGACAGGGCAATCGTTACGAATTCCAAACGGTTCTTTGTCAAAGTTAGTGGGACACGTGTCACTCTCTGGTTGGTTACTTTAGCCATTTTTTCACCTCGAAAGTTGCACCACTTTCTCGAACAAGTTACCTCTTTAAATGTTATTAATGACATCAGCGCCGTCTTTTAATCATTGCCCAACTTTTCGGATTCTCCTAGGAATCAACCCTTTTTTTACATTTACTATAAATTCTATTCATCTTTCACAGCCTCACTATCACTTTCACTCTGCCATTTTACCCAAAACTTTATCTCTCTAAAAATTCAAAATTTCCTTAGCTGTTTATGTTCACAGCAAGAACAGCACTGATCAAGCTGTGGCTGACTTTCTGGTTGAGTTCCATTCTGATAGGGATTCAGAACAACCTGCTGATTCAAAAGACAAAAAAATGTGGATTGTCCGAACAGATGGAGGATCCAGCACCATAGGATCTGGGGCAGGGATATGTCTCACTTCCCCCTATGGGGACAGCATGTTCCAAGCTATTTGTTTTGCTTTCAGGGCATCCAATAATGAGTCTGAATACGAAGCAGCTATAGTTGGGTTGAAATTGGCCTACATTTGTGGAGCAAAAAGGGTCAAGCTACTAAGTGACTGTCAATTGCTTGTCCATCATGCTCTAGGCCTGTCAGAGGCTCGAAAGGAGCAATTGATCAAATACCTGCTCCTCCTTAAAAATGAAGCGTCAAAGTTTAAAGCTGTTGTCTATGAGCATATTCCCCGGGCAGAGAATGAGCTAGCAGACTCATTGGCAACAATAGCATATACGGAGTCCTATCCATGGATCCATGTGCTCAAAATCCCTTCTATTCAACTTAATGAAGGTGAAAAAGAAGAAGTCTTTGAAATACAAGTAAACCGGCCTCAAGACTGGAGGTCTCCTCTTATACAATACATGTCCGATGGCATCGTGCCTTTGAATAAATCACAAGCCAGAACGTTGAAACACAGGGCTCGTGGTTTCATTATGATTAGAGAAATCTTGTACAAAAAATCTTATAGCAAACCTCTCCTCCGCTGTTTAGGGGATCATGAGTCACAAATGGTTCTCTCTGAATTGCATGATGGTGAGGGGTCAGCCCATTGTGGATTTAGAGCATTAACAAGAAGAGTGCTTATCTCCGGATATTATTGGCCATCAATAATGAAAGATGCTAAGGAGTTGGTAAGGAGGTGTGACCCATGCCAGAGGTACAGCAATGAAATTCATGTACCAGCCATTCCTTTGGAATCAATTTCTGAGCCCATCCCTTTTGCTCGATGGGGATTGGACTTAGTTGGGCCTCTCCCTGTAGCGTCCGGAGGGCGTAAAACCATAATTGTAGCCATTGACTACTTCTCGAAGTGGAGAGAAGCAGCCCCATTGGCAGGGACAACATCAAAAGCTGTTATAAAGTTCATTCTATCCAACATATGTTGCAGATTTGGTGTCCCCCAGAAAATAACAACAGACAATGGGCCACAGTTTGACAACAGAGAAATGGAAAGCTTTTGTGCCTCAAGGGGTATTCAGCACTGCTTTTCTTCACCTTTCCACCCACAGGCCAATGGGCAAGTTGAGGTGGCTAATAGAACAATACTGTCCGGTCTAAAGAAAAATTTGGAAGGGGCTGCTGGGAAGTGGCCTAGTTATCTACAAGAAGTCTTGTGGGCCTACCGAACAACGCCTGGGGCTGCAACACAAGAATCGCCTTTTGCCTTGGTCTATGGAATGGATGCAGTAGCCCCCATAGAGAAGACACTCCCATCCTTTCGAGTCCATAACTTCTCCGGACAGGCTAATGAAATGGCAATTAGAAATCAACTTGATTTAATTGAAGAAAGGCGAGTAAAAGCTCATCTTAGAGTGGCACACTATCACGGCTTGATGAGAAGCAGGTTTGCTTCTAAAGTTAAAAGAAGGGATTTTCAGCCAGGGGACAAAGTATTAAGGAAAGTTTTCTTGCATACTAAAGAAAAGCTCTTCGGAAAGCTGGCCCCAACTTGGGAGGGTCCCTATACTGTGGTTGAAAGAATCAAGTCTGGGACATACTCGTTGGAAGACAAAGATGGCAGGGTTTTAACTCACCCTTGGAATATTGAACACCTTCGAATGTACTTGGAATAAAACTTATGTAAATATTTACTTGTTTAAACATCCATGTAAATATTTGGGGGCATACCACTTCATCTCTTCGGCGCCACGGAGAGCTTTCAATAAAACTTGGAGCCTTCTTCAATAATTTTCTAAGTTTTTGCAAAATTCTGTTGTTTGTCATACTACTCGGACTGAAAGGTCTAAGGGCTACTTAAATTCTAGCCAGAGAAACTAAACACTCTCACAACACAATAACTCAAAACTACTTAAACTCCAGCTATTTAAACAGACTATGAAAGAAGAGAATGGTTGAGCAAAATAAAACATTCATTCAACAACTTAAAATTGCCTTGGCCTTCCAAGGACTTTTTAAACAAGTTTGGGTGCAGTACAAAAATCTGTCCGAATAATTCGGACACCATCACAAAAAAGGTGCCTTGGCCTTCCAAGGACTTTGGTTCAAGCAAAAGATAAACAAAATAAATTATAAATTAAGGTGGAGCCTTTGAAGATGGCTCACCCTCATCTGTTTTCTTGTTCTTGATGTCGATTTTCTCCTCGACGATCTTCTTACCCTTGGGGTCAATCTCTTCCTCACCTGGACTCTCTCCGGTTTCCTCTTCATCACCAGACGAGGATATATCAGTGTACCCTTCATCAACCATGGTCCAGTATAGGAGATCATCGTCATCCACATAGCGCCATAAGTCCCCTAGTCTCCTCTTCGGGAACTTTTCGTGAAACAGGAGGACCATATCGGACTTCACTTTTTCAATCATTAATTCTTCACTCCGTATCATCTCCCTGGCATAAGCGTTGATTTTGGCCTTGATCATGGCCTCTTGATCCTTCACCAAAACAGCTTTCTCCTCAACAGCCTGAGTCACTGCATTCTCTAAAGCAAGTTTGTCAGTGGTCAAGTTGGTGACAAGCTTCTCCTTTGCTGCAGTTTCTCCTCTTGAGGTTGTCAAGTCCTTCTCCAATCCGGACAGCTTAGCCTGGAGATCTTTTACGGTCTCTTCTAAAGAAGCAACTTTTGTGTTGCTTTCATTTTGATTCTTCTTTAGCTGTTCGTTCGACTCCTTAAGCAAGTCAACCTTAGTAGTAGCAGTCCTGAGGTCATCGGACAACTTCTCCTTCTCAGACTTGAGGTCTTTGATGGTTTCTGCCTGACTCCGGACTTGCCTTTCCAGAGTAAGTACTGGTTGCACGTTGCTAAGGAGAGAATGGGCTATAACATCCCTCTCACTGGAAACAAAAAAAGTCCTACCATTGAAGTTTACTGTGTTGGAGCTACTTGGGGGAACATATGGCCCTGCGAACTCATCTCTGGACAGGCCAAGAAAGTAATCACCTAGAGGACCCAGACCGGTGACGTCCACTTCATCCATGTTAATCTCTCCCCTTTCAATTTCATTAGTGTGGAATTCCCTTGGAATCCCTTCATTAAGATTCCCTAGGATCTCTTCGGCTAACGTCGGGTCAGTTGGGAAAGTGGGCTCCGGATCCCGGAGAGCAAGCTCATCTCCTTGGGAAGTCTTTTTCTTTTTGACCTCCCTATCAGTACTGTCACTCGCTTGTTTGCGAGTCCGTTTAGAAGCCCTTATAGGTTTTGGGGGATTCCCTCCTTGTTTCTCGCTCTCCTGTTCTACCACTTGTAGAAGGTTTGCATCAAATTGAGCCTGGGCTGGCACCTCTAAGCCTGTTGGGGCCTCTTTCTCAGCATCCTCTACCGTTTTCCTGCCTTTCTTCTTCTTACCCTTCATTTTACTTGGGGCTTTGGCTCGGGCATGAAGGAAGAGGGTCCCATCCAGTTCATGAGACCTTCTCAGCACGATGTCTTCGTCAGGTGGGGTGGAGAACTCCTCCCAGGTTAAGTCTCTTCGACCTGTGGTGTTCCACAGGTGAGATCCCGTTAAGTTCCCAAGAGTAAAAGCTTTGTGAAACCGGTTCTCCCAGTTCTCTGCGGCCCAAGCGTTTATCTTGCCACAGGTGACATGTCCGGCTTTTAGGTAGTCTCCGAACTCCTTTGGCAGCTCTGATAAAACAAAAGAGTAACTGATTAGCATAAACTTAAAGAAAAGAGAAATTCGAACAGAAACTTAAAGTAAAAACTTACGATCGCTCCTCCATCTACTTCGAAGAAGGCTAGGATTCTCCCCGGCCTTGATTTTCTTGCCATTCTCCCATGAGCCACTTACAAACAAGAACTGGCTCCTCCATTTACTCTCCGACTCCAGGAGATCATCAACAGCTTTAAGATCGTTCCCCATGTTAAAGTGATAGAAAGGGAACTGATGATGTTTGCACAAACTAGCTACAGCTGCGAACTCTTCCATAGGAAGAGGGATTCCGGACAGCCTAGACGCCATAATGCATGACATCAAGGTGTACCAACCGTTAGGGCTTAGCTGTGTTGGACATAGCTTGACTAGGTGGAAATAGCGCACTATCTCCGGATCCAGTGGGAACCTAAGTCCCCAATTGAATAGCTCCGTAAAGAAGACTATCTCATTTCTTTTGCAATCCATCGGGGTCTCCGGATCGATGGGAATTCGGATCTTTACATTCTCAGGGATCCCCCACTTAGTACGAAGTCGTCCCAGATCTTTAGTATGGATGAACGCATACTTGGTCTTTAACAGAGATGAAAGATATTTGAGCTCGACCTTATGAAAACATGGCCCCACTCTCCCTTCGAGGCTCTCCGGCAGGTCCGGATGCCTCAGATATAAGTCTTCTTTACTTTTCTTGACAGCAACTATAGCAGTTTCAGCTTGTCCGGAAGACTCGGACTCAAACCTAACCTCCTCAGTGGAGTCCTCCATCCTCTCCTCCATTATTGTTGGGGGAGCTTCTGTAGAAACAGCCCGGGGAGGGTTGAAGCTTGGCATAGCTGATCCTCCGGACTGCTGGCTCTTTGTATGTTTTTGAGTTCTCACCTCAGTTTGAGTTTCTGAGGTTGAAGTTTCTTTGGGAGGTAATGGGCTGCTAGCCTCCGGACCGGCCGGCCTTTCCCGGAGAGTCCTAATAGTTGCCCCGGACCCTGATTCGCTAGTATTTTTGGAAGAAAGCCCTTTAACCAACCTACTTGGTCTTTTCATGATTAGTTTATCTGGAGAATGGTCGGAGTCGGACCCCATAGCAATGAAAGAGGATTTTTTCCTAACACTTGTGGCAGTGACCCCTGGTTCAACAATAGGGATCGACTCTTGGACTGAAGAGCCAGATACTATGGGGGAGAGTGTTGATTGAAAGAGTTTTCTAGGTTTTGTACCTTTAGAAGAAGATGAACCTCTATCAGATTCTTCGATTGAAGGGGCTGGTTTCTCGACAGGCGACGCTGGAAGCCCTGCTGCAAGTCTTTTCTCTTTTTGAACCCTTTGAGCTTTCTCCAATTCTGAGAGGTTAAGCCAGCCATCCTTGATCAGTGCTGTTCTTGCTGTGAACATAAACAGCTAAGGAAATTTTGAAGTTTTAGAGAGATAAAGTTTTGGGTAAAATGGCAGAGTGAAAGTGATAGTGAGGCTGTGAAAGATGAATAGAATTTATAGTAAATGTAAAAAAGGGTTGATTCCTAGGAGAATCCGAAAAGTTGGGCAATGATTAAAAGACGGCGCTGATGTCATTAATAGCATTTAAAGAGGTAACTTGTTCGAGAAAGTGGTGCAACTTTCGAGGTGAAAAAACGGCTAAAGTAACCAACCAGAGAGTGACACGTGTCCCACTAACTTTGACAAAGAACCGTTTGGAATTCGTAACGATTGCCCTGTCCGGGTCCGTCCTCAACTCTCTTCGAATTGGAAAACCACTTCCTAAATCGGACTGTTTTTCAGTTCTTTGACAAGGACACTTGTTCAAATACCTAAAAAAGGGGCTCCTGATGAGTCCGAATTCGAAGTGCTCCCCGGAAGGGTAGTCCAAAGTAAATCTCCCCGTAAACCGGACAGGCTCCAAGAATTTAAATTCGGACAGGACTTTTGAACCGGACAGATGACTTCGAACACTGTAAGCCTAAGGCAGTTCGAACTATGACTAAAGTACTAAAACACCTAAACACTATCTGACTAAGCTACCTGCACATCTGCTTAAAACTCATGGGTCTTTAAACATGACCCGGGTCCATTAAACTTGACCCGAAAGCCCATAATGGCCCAAATATCACACTATAAATGCCCAACCACCAGCATTAACTATGGGTAACAAAATTTACTACTGCCAAGCTGCACAATTCTCTCTCCACCCTGAAACACCCTTACTCCGTTTTAAAACTCCACTTGAAATTACCAGTCTACCCTCAGGCTACTTTTATCCACACCATGGACAGTATTGTTCTATTAGCCACCTCAACTTGCCCATTGGCCTGTGGGTGGAAAGGTGAAGAAAAGCAGTGCTGAATACCCCTTGAGGCACAGAAGCTTTCCATTTCTCTGTTGTCAAACTGTGGCCCATTGTCTGTTGTTATTTTCTGGGGGACACCAAATCTGCAACATATGTTGGATAGAATGAACTTTATAACAGCTTTTGATGTTGTCCCTGCCAAGGGGGCTGCTTCTATCCACTTTGAGAAGTAGTCAATGGCTACAATTATGGTTTTACGCCCTCCGGACACCACAGGGAGAGGCCCAACTAAGTCCAATCCCCATCGAGCAAAAGGGATGGGCTCAGAAATTGATTCCAAAGGAATGGCTGGTACATGAATTTAATTGTTGTACCTCTGGCATGGGTCACACCTCCTTACCAGCTCCTTAGCATCTTTCATTATTGATGGCCAATAATATCCGGAGAGAAGCACTCTTCTTGTTAATGCTCTAAATCCACAATGGACTGACCCCTCACCATCATGCAATTCAGAGAGAACCATTTGTGACTCATGATCCCCTAAACAGCAGAGGAGAGGTTTGCTATAAGATTTTTTGTACAAGACTTCTCTAATCATAATGAAACCACGAGCCATGTGTTTCAACGTTCTGGCTTGTGATTTATTCAAAGGCACGATGCCATCGGACAGGTATTGTATAAGAGGAGACCTCCAGTCTTGAGGCCAGTTTACTTGTATTTCAAAGACTTCTTCTTTTTCACCTTCATTAAGTTGAATAGAAGGGCTTTCGAGCACATGGATCCATGGATAGGACTCCGTATATGCTATTGTTGCCAATGAGTCTGCTAGCTCATTCTCTGCCCGGGGAATATGCTCATAGACAACAGCTTTAAACTTTGACGCTTCATTTTTAAGAAGGAGCAGGTATTTGATCAATTGCTCCTTTCGAGCCTCTGACAGGCCTAGAGCATGATGGACAAGCAATTGGGAGTCACTTAGTAGCTTGACCCTTTTTGCTCCACAAATGTAGGCCAATTTCAACCCAGCTATAGTTGCTTCGTATTCGGACTCATTATTGGATGCCCTGAAAGCAAAACAAATAGCCTGGAACATGCTGTCCCCATAGGGGGAAGTGAGACATATCCCTGCCCCAGATCCTATGGTGATGGATCCTCTTCGGACAATCCATACTTTTTTGTCTTTTGAATCAGCAGGTTGTTCTGAATCCCTATCAGAATGGAACTCAACCAGAAAGTCAGCCACAGCTTGAGCTTTTACTGCTTTCCGGGGAGCAAAGTCTATGTCGAAGTCCCCCAACTCTACTGACCACTTTGTCATTCTGCTTGAAATGTCTGCTTTTTGAAGGACATTCTTTAAAGGGAAAGATGTCCGGACAACGATAGGATGAGCCTGAAAGTAAGGCCTCATTTTTCTTGCAGCTATCACCAAGGCCAATGCTAGTTTTTCAAGTTTCAAGTAACGCTTCTCAGCATCAATCAAGCTTTTGCTGACGTAGTACACTGGGTGAGGATACCTATCAACCTCCCTTACTAACACAGCACTGATGGCACAACTTGAAACAGCCAGATATACAAAGAGAGTCTCCCCATCAATTGGTTTGAACAAAGTCTTGGGAGAGGACAGATGCTTCTTGATCTCATTGAATGCCTCATCACACTGTGGTGTCCACTCAAACCCCTTTGCACCTTTCAAGGTTTGAAAGAATGGAGCACACCTGTCCGAAGACCTGGAGATGAATCTGTTCAAAGCTGCTAACCTCCCCGTTAATCGCTGTACTTCTTTAATGTTTCGAGGAGGCTCCATTTGGAACAAAGCATTGAGTTGGTCCGGGTCGGGCTGTATTCCATGCTCACTTATGATATACCCTAAGAACTTCCCGGACTGCACTCCGAACACACACTTTTCAGGATTTAACTTTAAATTCACTTTGGCCAAGTTGGAAAAAGTCTCTTGGAGGTCGGACAAGTGCAGCTGCTCATCCACACTTTTCACCATCATATCGTCAATGTAAACCTCCATATTTCTTCCAATTTGATCAGCAAATGCCTTATTGACTAACCTTTGATAAGTAGCCCCAGCATTTTTCAAGCCAAAGGGCATCACCTTGTAGCAGTGTAAACCTCTATCAGTGACAAAAGTGGTATGCTCTTGATCTTTTGGATCCACCTGGATCTGATTGTACCCGGAGAAGGCATCCATGAAGGAGAGTAGCTTGTTCCCAGAAGTAGAGTCTACTAACTGATCTATCCGGGGAACCGGATACAAGTCTTTTGGGCAAGCTCGATTGAGGTCTGTGAAGTCAATGCACATTCGCCATTTACCATTTTTCTTTTTTACCAAGACAGGATTGGCAGTCCACAAAGGGTACTGAGATTCTTTAATGTGCCCCATCTTTGTGAGTTTGTCAACCTCTTGTACAATGACATCAGCCTTTTCTTTTGAGAAAGCTCTCCTTTTTTGTACTACTGGTGCCACATCCCTCCGGACAGATAGATGATGGGAAATCACCTTTGATGGAACTCCAGTAACATCAGCGTTGCACCAAGCAAAAACATGCTGATGGTCTTTTAAGAATTTCAACATCTCTTGTTTCAACATTGGTGGCATTCTGGGCCCTATCTTGACATTTTTTCCCTCTTCCAAGCAGTGTGTTTCAACCTCCTCAACTAGGATCAACACTCCGGGGGTCTCTCTGGGGTCATCAATTTCACCCTCACCCCCAGAAAGGCCCTCAAACTGCTATTGGTCATTTATACGGACTGCCCCCAGCGTTCGTGGAGCCAAGGCAGTGGCATAGCATTCTCTTGCAACTTTTTGGCTGCTCCGGACAACCCCAACCTGCCCTGAACAGCATATTTTAGACACTGATGGACTGTCGAAGCCACTGCATGCATCCTAGAGAGCCAAGATCTCCCTAGAATAGCATTGTAGCAAGTGGGACAATCCACCACAATGAAGAGTATTCTGACCGTTTTCTTGAAAGGGCCCCTGCCCAACAACACTTCTTCTTCAAACTCACCGATCACATCGGCTGAGCTGCCCGTGAAGCCTACGATCGACCTGTCTGACTTTTGAATCACAGCTGGATTTTTCATTTTCTTGTAAGTGTCTAGGAAAAGGATATTGGCAGAGCTCCCAGTATCTACCAGGATTCGCCTTATCTCATTGCCCCCTATAGATGCTCCTATAACAACAGCATCCTCATGAGGGCCAGCAATGTCTCTCAAATCATCCCCATCAAAGACAATGAATGGGAATAAACTTGACGATTGATAAGAGGTCATGCCCCCTTCTAGCTGGGAAGCCAAATTATGAACATGCCTTTTTCTTGATGAAGTGGTAGGAGCCGTTACAGTGTCCCCTCCGAAAATTGTCAAGGACTCAAAGAATTTAATGAGCCCGGAGACCGATCTAGAACGCTCCTCTATAGCACCCACTCTGTTCCTTGTTGGATCAGGATCCAAGTATTCAGATTCCACATCAAACCTTTCAATGATTACCATAGCCCCCTCCGGGGCAGCATTAACCGGACCAGCCCGGTGAGTGTTGTCAGGCCTGTTGCCTCCTCTCCTTTTGACGTATGCACCCAATTTTCCTCTTTCGATCAGGTTTTGAACCTCTTGTTTCAATGCTATGCAATTATCAGTAGTATGGCCAATATCATTGTGGTATTGGCAAAAAGAATTGTTTCGATGTTCTCTGGGAGACTACAAGGTTGCTGGTCTCCGGTAGTGTACTTCATCTTTTGTTTTATCGAAAATGGTTGCCACACTTTCTTTGAGTTCTGCAAACCACTCCGGTTGGACCCATGGCCCCCTTTTGTTTCTAGACTGTTGGCTTTGTGCAGGAGCAGCTGGTTGAGACTGAGCTTTTCCCCTTCCATGCCCCTGTCCGGTTTCTCTTGCTTTGTTCCCAGACTGGTTTTGATTTGGAGTTGGTACCACCGGGGTGGATCTCACCTGTCTGTGCACCCTGGTCTTCTTTGTTTCATCAACATTTATTTGTTTGCCAACTTGATTTAGCAATCCTCCCCAGGTCATGGCCTTCTTCCTGGTTACTGAATCGGCCAGGTTGCCCGGGTTCAAACCTTGTCTCAGGGATGCAATTGCCACCTGTTCAAAGCAATCAGCCAACCCGTTTTTTGTGTTTACAAAGCGACTTATGTACTCCTTTAACGATTCGTTTGGTTCTTGGGCACAATGGATTATGGTATCTCCATTACCCTTTAGTTCCTTACTCCCCACAAACTGCCTTCGAAAGGCCATCCAAAAAGTATCGAAGTCTCTGATACAACCCTGAGGCAGGCTGTTGTACCACTTCAGAGCACTCCCCGTGAAGGATTGGGAGAATTTCCTACAGAGTAGTTTATCATCATCATCAAAGTTCATCATGAAGTTTTTGAATTGCTCCAGATGATTGTCCGGATCAGTACTGCCATCGTACTTCTCCATCTTGGTGCTATCAAACCTCTTGGGGAGGTTCCCGGACAGTATTTTAGAAGACAATGGTGATTACCTCCAATTCCTCCCACGACTGAACGCAGTATCCTCATTAGGAGTTGCAAAGATACCTGGCTCATCATGGAAGGCAAAAGGATCCATCAGCAGCCGGTCTACATGCCTCCGGTTGTGAGATGACCCTTTTCCAATGTGCCTTTTCATTCTTCCATGGTGATCTCTTTTTCTGGAATACTTCTTAACTTGTTTCTGTTTTTTCCTGGTTCGCCCCTCATCACTGCTGGAGGACAAGGATTTTTCATTTCCCTCACTGTCCGAAGAGCTGTCCGAAGATTCTGAACTTGAATCAGAACTCTCCACAGGCTTGGACGGGTGAGACTTTTTAGAACTAGCATGTGTCTTTTTAGTGCTCACATGAGTTTTTGAAGCCTCATGCTCTCGAGGGTTATCAGAGCGATGAGCAACTGACGTTTTGGATTTCTCCTTCATGCCCATCTTGGCCTTTTCAGCCCTCAGAGCTTCTATTTCAACCCTCAGCCTGTCACGCTCTTGGACTATATACTCATCGTTCTCTTCCACCACTTCAAGCAAAGCTGGTGGAAGCTCTGGGTTATCCGGATTCATTCGGACATAATTTCTTTACTTGGTTTTGAATACTTGATTCAGGCACCTTCGTGCTCCCACTGTGGTCCCCAATTTGGTGTGGATAAAAGTAGCCTGATGGTAGGCTGGTAATTTCAAGTGGAGTTTTAAAACGGAGTAAGGGTGTTTCAGGGTGGTGTGAAGGTGTTTCAAGGTGTTTCAGGGTGTTTCAGGGTGTTTCAGGGTGGATAGAGAATTGTGCATCTTGGCAGCAGTAAATTTTGTTACCCATAGTTAATGCTGGTGGTTGGGCATTTATAGTGTGATATTTGGGCCCTTATGGGCTTTCGGGTCAAGTTTAATGGACCCGGGTCATGTTTAAAGACCCATGAGTTTTAAGCAGATGTGCAGGTAGCTTAGTCAGATAGTGTTTAGGTTTTTTAGTACTTTAGTCATAGTTCGAACTGCCTTAGGCTTACAGTGTTCGAAGTCATCTGTCCGGTTCAAAAGTCCTGTCCGAATTTAAATTCTTGGAGCCTGTCCGGTTTACGGGGAGATTTACTTTGGACTACCCTTCCGGTGAGCACTTCGAATTCGGACTCATCAGAACATACCTATTGAGGTGAAGGAAGTATGTTGTAGCAGATAATCATATA
Organism: Limnanthes douglasii subsp. nivea; assembly: GCA_036936605.1. Taxonomy (NCBI): domain Eukaryota; kingdom Viridiplantae; phylum Streptophyta; class Magnoliopsida; order Brassicales; family Limnanthaceae; genus Limnanthes; species Limnanthes douglasii. The sequence goes on along the minus strand of JAUPFV010000001.1, from coordinate 272,446,074 downwards.
TCCGATCCTCAAATTGAATAGCTATATGATCTGCTTTATGCTGAGTGAGAGAGGGTCTGATTTCGAGGGATGATTTATGATTTAGTTGTTGAACAACTTACGCGTACGATCTATGTTGACGATCTCTATTTTGCAGGCCTGTGGAGTTGAAGCCTTCCCTTCTTCCAGCCACCAAGACCAGAAGATTCAAGCTAATAATAATCACGATGAAGGAGGACAATCTTTAAGGAGAAGATCACCACCAAATAATCTTCAGGTTGAAGATCAAGTCACAGCCAAGAAGCTGTTTCTTAGAGCATATTCAAGGAGACGATTTTTTTTTCTTCTTTTATATTTTACCTATTTATTCTAATTCTTTCATTTTCAAGAACACAGTAATTCCCATCTCCCATCAACCAATTAACTCTCACTTTCCCGTCTTCCATCAACCAACCTAACGCCATTAACTTAACCCTAGCCACACCCTTTAGCATATAAATTACTCCTATCTTTCTTTTCCCCTCTTTTAACCTAACCCAGAAATCAATCCAAAAAAAATCCTCTCCTTGTAGATCGACTAAACCGAAAGAGCAAGAGCTTGTAAAGAACTGAGTTCATGTTCTAACATCATAACCAGGTCTGTATCTTCTAATCTCGTTTTTTTAACTTTTGATTCCATGTCTTATCTTCTAATCTCGTTTTTTTGTTCAGTTTTACAGTTTCATATCATAATCTCGATTTTCAGTTTTTATTATCTTTAAATCTATTTTTTCTGTATCTTAGATGTATTTTGGTTCGATTTTGGGTTTTCATTAGGGTTTTTCATTACGGTTCATGTTGCTTCATTTTAAGCCAAAACCATAAAAATCCATCATTTTTAATAGAAACAGAAGAAATGCACCTAATTCCGAGATGTCATCTCGGAATTAGGTGCAAATATTTTTTTAAAAAACACCTGATTCCAAAATATCATCTTGGAATCAGGTGTTTTTTAAAATAACGAGCACCTGATTCTGAGATACTATCTCGGAATCAGTTGATTATCGCTCAAAAATGCATAAATCGAGATCAGCTCCAAAAATAAAAGTTTTGAAGTGGTATTTTCAAGTTACAGTATTGTAAAACGTAAAAACAGGATTAAATTATCTTGTTCATTTCTTGAGTGTTGTTCTCCGGTAAATTTTGGGTTTTTTATTTTCCATAATTAATCTTTGATAAAATTGAAGTTTTTTTTAGGGTTAATTTTAGAGGGTAAAATCATATAGGTTGGATTAAAGTTGGGTTAATGATGTGTATTTTACTATAAGGCTTTCTATTTGATTAATGGCATCTAATGTTAAAATTTAAAGTAATGTAAGGGTAATATTGTAAAAACAAGTGTAAAGTGTTTTAGAAAGTTTAAATCGTGAGGAAATAAAAAATCATATGGGCGAAATAGTTTAACCTTTCTTTTGCTTAAAAAAACAATCAAACTTCTTGGACTCGAGGCTTATAAATACATATCAAACAACTTTTGATATCCTTTCAATTGAATATTTACGGCTCATGGTTTTGGTTTTCTTTCTTTCTAGATGAAATGCTTGATGTAAATCCTAAAATTATGAAAAATATGTATAATATTTTGACATCAATGATGGGTAATAAAAAAACTAAGTTTAAGGCAAAAAAACTACGACTCAAGCAATTTTAGAAAGTTCAAACCAGATCAAACCAAGTTTTCTTCTTTGGAGTTTCTTCATGAGAGAGCCCAAACATCTCCCATATTTTATTTCTATCGAGATCAACCAAACTTATACAAAAAAAATCACCAAAATTTGGATTAAAAATAAGAACTCCCACATATAGATAAAGTAAAAATGTGTCAAATAAAGAAAAGATGGGTAATAAAAATTATTAAGTTTAAGTCCAAAAAACTAACACTCAAACAATTTTAGAAAGTTCAGACCAATCAAACCAAGTTTTCTTCTTTTGAGTTTCTTGAGCAGAGAGCCCAACACATCTCTCATATTTTATTTCTATCAAGATCAATCAAACTTATACAAAAAAACACCAAAATTTGGATTAAAAATAAGAACTCTCACATGTAGATAAAGTAAAAAATGTGTCAAATAAAGAAAAGATAAGAATAAAAAAAATTAACTTGCTTCAAAAGGCTTAAATTACTCTTTTATCATGTTAAATATATAGAGTTAATCACAGTTAGTCAATTTTCCAAGTAGCTCTCAAATGACCTATTTTCTAGACAAACTTAATCCTACAAATTTGATGGAAGATGGGCTCGAAATACTTTCGATCCTAATACCTGAAGTTTGAGATCAATCCATTGTTATCGATCATCCCTACTTACTACCTAAATATATATGAACAACATAACCACGTCGTTAATAGTGTGTACCATGATGCGGATTTAAAGGGTAGCCAAATATGTCATGGCATACCCTCAATCCAAAAAAAAGGTGTAGTATAATGGTAAGGACCTTTGTATTTTTACTCTAATGAGACCCCAAAATCTGAAGCAAAAAATTGAAAAAGTCATTTTGCCATCACAATGGGTGTTTATATTTGAGAGGACAAATGGTCTCTTCAATTTTATAGAATTAATCAGATTTCACGGTCTCAATTTAGCCATCCACTTATTTTATTATAGGTAATTTATTAATTGTATATTTATTTTTATTAATTGTATCTCAGTGATAATTTTTTATAACAATTTTAATAATTAAATAATATATTTAAATAAAAATATTACGTGAATGATTTATATAATTTTATTAATTATATTTAGGTAATTTATTAATTGTATTTTAAGTAATAAGAATAATTTATATAAGTTTATTAATCATAATTAGGTAATTTACTAATGATAGATAGGTTTTCCTCATGTTACCTATTGAATTTGTTTTGTTTGTCCATATTTTAATAGATGATTTAGTTTGATGTGTTTACAGGATGTTGCACAAGTCTTTTATGCCTATTCCTAGATTTCCAAAGTTTAATACTTTTATTATCGAAAATTAATCAACTGAACCACCATCCGAAGAGCCTACTTCTACTCCTTTGACAAGTAATCCATCATATTCAAATAACATATTCAAATATGAGGATATTTGGAGTTGGATTATCAAAAAAGAACTGAAATTCTTAAGTATCATCCAAATAATCAAGCGCTTTCAATGAGTAATAAGAGAACGCATTTATATTTGGACTAAAAATAAATATTCATTTTGAGTTGTAATTGAAACATTAGTATATTTTTACTATGTAATACCCAAATATTTATTTTTTGTTATTTTTTTGCATACTTCTAATTTTAGTTTTAGATCAACCATTGGTATCATCTATATGCATTGATTCACAACTTCACACACTACTAATCATATGACCATAAAGATTTTCACTAGATAAGTAGGTTATAAAGTATATAACCTACATATCATAATACTACGATCAATTAATAAATATTAGTTGACTCAGATAGAAGACATAAAATTTATGAAAAGAAAAAACATATTAAGCATCTTTTGCATATGGGAAACATAAACAAGTTAGTTATATAATGGTTTTTTTTAATCACACTTATACTATACTTCTTTATTTCAGTGTTTATATAATCAATTCACCCTATTTTATTTTATATAATGTACTCATATATTTTCTTTCATATAAAAGTACCATTTATATATATTATAAATAAAAATAGTGAAGCAACGAAATCATTGGAACAATAACAATCAAAACTTTCAAAGAAAAACAGTAACAATCAAAACTTTCAAAGAAAAACAGTAACAATCAAAACTTTCAAAGAAAAAACAGTAACAATCTATTTGAAATCTAACCACTAATTAAATCTCAAACATTAATCTTAAAATAGTGAACCAGATGTTATAAAAGAAAAAAAGAGGCTTTGAGATTCAGAATGGATGTGTGGATGAAATGGTTGCCAACAAAAATGGATACCTTAAATTGATAAACTTTCTTTCTTGTCGTTTTTAAATACTATATCAAAGGCATTTATTTCTCTTATAACAAAAAAACCCTTCATCGAAACTGTATCGATGAGGATAATAATTTATTCAATAACCACTCAAAATTTATCAGAAAAATTGAAAAGAAAAAAGAATCAATAAATTAAAAAAAATGAAGCTTTTATGCTAAATAAATATGGAAAAAATAGGGTTTCACTCTTATTTTTTTCATTTAATTTATAATTTATTGATTTTAATCCATTTCTTATATAGTTTATATTAACTCAAGTATATAATATAAGAAATATCTATTAAAAGTTAAAACAAATTATTTAGAAAAACTATTTTTAAATATAGTTAAACTCGTAACTTATATACAAATATGAAAACACGTTTATTCTCATATTAATATTTAATCCAAAAATTTGAATCTATTATATTAGATTTATATCTCACAATACTTACCAAATAATAAAAAAAGGGAAATGTCACACTAAATACCTTCTCACCAAACTTGTTATCATCTAATACCCCAACTATTTTTCCTAATGCCTACTAAACACCCATCTCACCAAACTAATTCCTTTTTAATACTCAACTTATATTCTCATTCCTGAAGTACCCTCAACAGATCATGCGATTTATGTGTAACAGATCACGAGATTTGTGGGTAACTGATCATGCGATTTATATGTAATAACAGATCATCGATTTGTGTGTAACAGATCATGAGATTTTTGGGTGACAGATCATGAGATTTATGTGTAAAAACAGATCATGTGATTTATATGTAATATATCATGAGATTTATGTGTAAAAGATCATATGAGATTTGCGTGTAACAGATCATGAGATTTATGTGTAAAAATAGATTATGCGATTTGTGTCTAACAAATCATGAGATTTATGTGTAAAAACAGATAATGCGATTTGTGTGTAATAGATCATGAGATTTATGTGTAACAAATCATGAGATTTGTTTGTAACAAATCATGAGATTTATGTGTAAAAACAGATCATACGATTTGTGTGTAACAGATCATGAGATTTTGGTCACGCGATTTACGACTTACAATTTTAAACATAACGCGATATACCTCAGGGTTATTTTTGTCCAAAATAGTATCTAGTATTTGGGTATCAAAATGGAATATCATACTTGAAAAGGTATTGACTCGTACTTTTCCCTAAAAAAAGTTAGAAAAATTAATTGCTCGTAATAGCAACAAAGACCTATTAGTATTCAATGCAATATTTATATATAACTATTTTCAAATTCAGAAGAAGGAAAATAAAAAAAAGACATAAATTCATAAGTATAGTTACATAAAACAAAAGAATTCATCAAACCTGGATCCAATTTTGTTTATCAATATCAAAGTCAACTTTGACATATAAATCTTCATCCCTATCATTTTTACTTAAATTCCATAATTTTCAATCCCTTTTTTTTCCAAATTTGCAATCATTGTAAAAACAAAAACACGAATTAAAACCCAAATAAAATTCCACAAACTCAAATCCAAAATTCATAGTAAGCATCTCTTATTGTCGGAAAAGTTATATCTTTCTTTTGAATGTTTCCTGTTCATTTAATTTGGTTAGTTTTGAAGAGTTTAATTATGTTTCCGAAACATCTCTCATAAATTGATACATAATTTCAGGAGCATATAAAAAAAATTATGTTTAGTTTCTCTTTTTCACTTCTTTTCTTAGAGAATCAACACAAAAACGTCACCTTTTTTCCCCTAATATCACAATTTTTAAAAAGATAATATATATTCTAACATTAGATTTTAACTTATGATAGTATACTAAAATAGAAGAATAATTATTTACCATAAAATAAATCTTGTCAAAAAGTAACGCCACGTGTTAAAAAAAACACTTACACCGCATTCAAACCACGTCAAAAATAATTTTAAAAATATATAATAATTAATAAACTTTTAAATAAAATAAATTAATAAATTAAATATTTTTAAACCGTGGTCAATAAAAAAATTATAATAATTAATATATGTAAGATAACCGTCTCAATTTGTATTATCATCTATTTTGAATCCATATAGTAGAACATACATTTTCTATACACTTTGTAAGTTTCTCTTCTCATGCAAACATGTAGGATCGCAATATGAATAATCTAAATAGCGGAGCGTTTGTTTTATCTCTTTTTCATTTTATAAGAGATAATACAAAAATCTTAACCTATTTTTTCACTAATCTCACAATTTTGTAAGGAGAGACAATTTGTTATAGCCTGAGAATTTAATTCATGGTAATAAAAAAAGTAAGAGTTCTAACCCGAACAATTTAGTTTATGATATTAGAATGAGAGAGAAGATTTACTTATTGAAGCAATGTATAAAAACACGTATTTAGTACGTGTCAAAATGTAAAGCAAACACCACACATAAACTTCAATAATAGTCAAAAGACAATAGTGACATCTACACCAGACTTAATAAACTCTAAACACGTATAATAGTATATGAAATCATATTAAATTAAATTTTTGAATCGATTAATAATGTCCTAAACTAAAAGAATAATATAGCGTGAAAAATATTACTTTACATTATATAAAACTTATATAATAAATATATACTTACTAAATATTCACCACTTAAATAATTATAATATAATTTTTTCGATATCGTTCAATATATCGATTTCCAATCGAATTATATTGATTATTAAAATTTTGGTATGATAAAATAATTTTAATTTACTATATCGTAATAGTTTTTTAAACGATGATATTCAATATCAATCATATCATGTTGTAATGTCGTATCGTATCGAAATTTTCAATAAAATATGTAATCTAGCTATAAAAAATATTATTTTGTAAACAATTTGATTATTATAATATTATTTATATAATAGTTTTGTACTAAAATAAAATTTCTATCATTAGAGTTATGATATATTTTGTAACAATCAATAGTAGAAAATTAACTTTACAACAAAAAAATTATAATAAATTAAAATTAAATCTGCACTGAATCCAAACATATAAAATTTAATTCTAAATATGTTATTGAAGCTCTACGAGTCTAGTTTCTAATGGAAAAATATATCATATTAAAATAAAAGTTTTAGATATGTGAATGTATTTCTCGTAACAGACATCGAAATTGTCAAAAATTTATTTTGCATCAAACTTTATATCAAATTAAAATTTGATTTTTGTACAACACAAGTCGTTCGTTTCAAGTAATATGTGAATTGCTGATTTCTGACGCCTCCCATTCATTCTTCTTCATTTCAACATTTTTGTTGTTTTGTTTTGTTCATAGGTCTCAAATAATTTAATACATTATAATTTTAGTCCCTTATATGATTACAATTATGAAGATCTATAATTCTAGTTTTAAATAATAAAAATATTAAAATAAAATTACTACACATAGTTGTCAAAAATCTATTTTGTGTCAATAGACTATGAATCTGAATAAATATAATTATGTATTGATTTAGAATGTTTCAGTCTTAATTTCATATATGGTTGCAAAAATCTACGACTCTAGTTTTTCATCAAAAAAATATCATATTGAAGTAAAATTACTAGACACAATTATCTTAATTCTCGTAACATATGTCAAAACTGTCAAAAACTAATTATGTATCAACAATTTTTAGATTAAATTTAAATATACATTTGAACAACTTTAATTCTAAAACAAAAGGTTGACATACTTATATAACTACTTCTAAAAAACTATTTAATTTTTTTTATTTTCAACTTATCTTATATATTTTTAGTTGTCTTTTATTTTTATTTTAGATAATAAACCGTACCAAACTTAATATTTTGATATACCATAAAATTTTATATCCAAATCTTGATAATATATAATGGTAAGGATAATTATCGCGTGAGGGTAGGCTTGTAATTTGTTTGGTGTTTTAAAGAAGTATGTGGGTGTTTAATATTTAGAGTAGAGAGTAGAGGGGGAATTAAGCTGGCTGGTTGCAGTTAATTTTTATTACCTACATTTAATGCAGGTGGTTGGGTATTTATACCCTTACATTTTGGGCCCTTATGGGCTTTCGGGTCATGTTCAATAGACCCGGGTCATGTTTAAAGACCCATGAGCTCTAAGTAGGAGAGCACGTAGCTTAGTCAAGAAGTTTTTAGGTTTTTTAGTACTTTTGTCATAGTTCGAACAGTATCATTAGCTAAGTGTTCGAAGTGGTCTGTCCGGTCCGGAGGGATATGTCCGATCTGTCCCTGTCCGGTGAGTAGTCAGAATTCGGACTCATCAGGAGCCCCTTTTTTAGGTGTTTATTCAAATACCTTTGTCAAAAACCTGAAAAATAGTCTGATGTCAGGGGTGGTTTTAATCCGGACAGGTCTGTTTGCCTTATGGTTTCATCCGGACTGATAAAGCTTCATGAATCCAAACGGTTTTTTGCCAGAGTTCGTGGGACACGTGTTGCTTTCTGATTGGTTGCTTCAGCCGTTTTTTCATCTTGAATTTCGAACCCACCTTCTTCGAAAAGCAACTTCTTTATTAAAGTTGGTGACATCAGCGCCGTCTTCAATCATTACCAATCTTTTTGAATTCTCCTAGGAATCAAACTCCTTTTTTTCAGATTCACTATAAATTAAAACACTTTCTACTGTTTTACCATCACTTTCACATTTAATCTGTAACTCTTTAAAGCTTTCTCTCTCTAAAGCAAAAATTTACCCAGATAGTTTATGTTTACATCGAGGAACGCTTGGATCAAAGGTGGGTGGCTCAACCTTTCTGAGTTAGAAACAGCGCAAAAGGTCGAAAGGGAAAGACGTATTGCGGCAGGGTTACCCGTTTCGCCTGTTGACAGACCAATAATTTCAGCCACAGAGTCAGATCAAGGCTCTTTTTCCTCAAAAGGCATCAAGCCGAGAAATTTATTCCATACTAACCTCTCCCCCATTATCTCTGGTTCTTCGGTTCAAGAATCAGAACCCACTGTTGAGCCAGGGGTAACTGTCACCAATTTAAAAAAAAACCTCCCCCTTCATAGCTATGGGGTCAGATACTGAGCACTCCCCTCAAAAGCTAGTTGACCGGAGAAGAGGCCGGTTAGTTAAAGGCCAAGCTTCCAAGAGCACCCCCTCAAAATAAGGTGCCAAAGACAGTAGCACAGGGTCAGAAGTGCCTATCAAAGTTCCCAAGGACAGGCTGCCCGGTCCGGAGGGCACTAGTCCAAGTCTTCGGAGAGAAGCATCTGCATCAGAGCCCCAATCGGAGGCCAGGAATCAAGGGGACACTGAAGCCCATCAGCGTGGAGTCCAGGCTGAGCCAGATCTGAACCCTCCCTCTACTACTGCTACCGAAAACCCTTCATCAATCATGAAGGATGTAATACAGGACTCTGTCGAAGAGGCTCCATTTGAGTCTGAGCCCTCAGGTCAGACCAGTAGTGCTGCTGTTGCTAAAAAAGACAAAGGCAAAGAGAAATTGTGTTTGAGGCATCCGGATCTGCCGGAGAGTCTTGAAGGAAAGGTGGGGCCTTGTTTTAACAAGGTCAGTGTCAAGTACCTCCTTGCCCTGTAGAAAATTAACTACGCATTCATCCACACAGCTGAGCTGGGCCGGATGCGTACGAAGTGGGGAATACCGGAGAATGTGAAGGTCAGGATCCCCATACACCCAGAGACTCCCATGGATTGCAGATTAAGCGAAATCGTCATCTTCACGGAGCTGTTCAATTGGGGACTTAGATTCCCCCTGGATCCAGAAATCGTCAAATACTTCCATCTGATAAGGCTCTGTCCGAGCCAGCTGAGTCTCAATACCTGGTACACCCTCATGGCCAGTATCATGGCTTCAAGGCTCTCCGGGATTCCTCTACCAATGGAGGAATTTGATGTTGTGGCCAGCCTTTGCAGAAACCACCACATCCCCTTCTACCATTTCAACATGGGGGATAACTTTAAAGCTGTGGATGAATTGCTGGAGTCGGAGAGGAATTGGAAGACCCAGTTCCTGTTCGTAAGTTGTGCATGGAGAACGGGCAGAAAATTAAGTCTGGAGTCAACCCAAACCTTCTCACCAGCAGATGGAGGAGCGATCGTAAGTCTCTTGCTTTACACTCTTATCTCTCTTTTTTAAAAGTTAGTTTAAATTGGTTTGTTTTATTTTTTCCTTCGCAGAACTGCCCAAAGACTTCAGTGACCACCTGAAAACTGGGCAGGCCACTTGCACCAAGATCAATGCTTGGGCCGCTGAGAGATGGGGGAGCCGGTTCCATGCAGCTTTTACTGGAGACAACTTGGCAAGGTCTCACCGGTGGAACACCACAGGTCGGAGAGACTTAACTTGGGAGGAGCTTACCACTCAGCCTCCTCCGGATGTTGTGCTTAAAAGGACACATGAGCCAGATGGGTCACTCTACTTGCCAGGCCGGGCCAAAGCCCCGAGCAAGATGAAAGGCAAGAAGAAGGGCAAGAAAGTGGTTGGTGAAGCTAACCCTGGAAAGGTGGAGGAGGAGGCTCCTATAAATCCGGAGGGGGCAGTTCACAGCCAAATTGATGCTGCTCTCTTGGAAGTGGTGGAGCAGGAGACTGAAAGGCAAGAAGTGCAATCCCCGAATCCTCCAAGAGCTTCCAAAAGAGATCGTAAACGGGGAGGAGAAAGCAAAGACAGAGAGGCCAAGAAGAAAAAGACCTCCAAAGGTGACGAGCTTTCTCTCCGGGCTCCGGAGCCTTCTTTCCAAGCTGATCCTACTGACCCAACACATGCGGAGGAGATACCGGGTGACTTCCATACCGATGAGGTCGAGGGGGGAGATCTCAATATTGACGGAGTAGACATCACCGGTCTTGGTGGGCTTGGTGAGTACTTCATCAATCTTCCCAGAGACGATTTTGTCGGGCCCTACCTCCCTCCGAGCACCTCAAACACAGTCACTTTCAATGCTAAGACCTTTATCGTTTCAGGTGAAAGGGACGTCATAGCCCACTCTTTATTAAGCAATGTTCAGCCTGTACTTGTGTTGGAGAAACAAGTTCGAAATCAGGCAGATATCATTAAAGATCTTAAGTCTGACAAAGAGAAGCTGTCCGACGACCTTCACACTGCCACTTCAAATGCTATCATTCTAAAGGAAGAAAACGAGGAGTTGAAGAGAAACCAAGAGGCAAGCACCACAAAAGTCACCACTTTAGAGGACACCATCACAGAGCTCTGGGAGAAGCTGTCCGGACTGGAGAAAGATCTTGCCACCTCAAAGGGAGAATCCAAGGCCAAAGACCAAATCATCACCAACTTAACCAATGAAAAAATTGCTCTTGAGAATACAGTGTCCCAGGCTTCCGAGGAGAAAGCTGTTTTGCTAAGGGAGCAGGAGGCCAAAATTCAAGCCAAGATCGACGCTTATGCCAACAATATGATCGACACCCAAGAGGAGATGTATGACAAGGTGACGTCTGACATGGTTTTACTCTTCCATGAGAAATTTCTGAAGAGAAACCTAGGGGATTTATGGCTTTACGTTGAATCCGATGACCTCCCACATCATACAATGGCCGAAGGTGACAGGTTTGGCTACTCCAGTGCCTCCTCATCTGATGACAAAGAACGTACCGGGGAGAGCCCAGACGAAGAGAAAGATGATCCTAAGGGAAAGAAGAAGGTAAATGAAGCTGAGCCATCTTCAAAGGCTCAGCCTTAATTTATGAACTACTTTTTTACTTTTCATCCAGACTAAAGTCCTTGGAAGGCCAAGTCATTCTTTTTTGTAATTGTGTCCGGTATCTGACCGGATAGGTTTTTTTGTTCTGTTTTGACGATTCAAAAGTCCTTGGAAGGCCAAGGCACTTTAAGTTATTTTAATGAATATCTTTGTTTTGTGCAATTCTCATCTTCTTTCATAGTCTGTTCCAACTTTGATGGCTAGAATTTAAATAGCCCTTAGTTATTTCATAGTGAGAGTGTTTAAATTCTCCGATGACGAATATTTAAGTGGTTATCACTCTTTTATTTCAATCCGGATAGTGTGACAAGGGACAAAACTTAAAACACTTTAGAAATTTTTTAAGAAGGCATCAAATTTTATTCAAAAGCCCGGATACCTCATTAAAACCTCCCCGTGCCACCAGGGAGGAAAGAGTATGCCCCCAAATATTTACATGGATGTTTAAACAAGTAAATATTTACACAAGTGATACTCCAAGTACATCCAGAGATGTTCGATATTCCAAGGGTGAGTCAAAACTCTTCCATCCTTGTCTTCTAGCCAATATGTTCCAGGTTTAAGCCTTTCAACAACCATATAAGGTCCTTCCCAAGTTGGAGCCAATTTGCCGAACAACTTTTCTTTAGTATGTAAGAAGACTTTCCTTAATACCTTGTCCCCTGGTTGGAAATCTCTTCTTTTGACTCTGGAAGCAAATCTGCTCCTCATCAAACCCTGATAGTGTCCAACTCTAAGGTGAGCTTTAACTCGTCTTTCTTCTACCAGGTCGAGCTGACCTCTGATTGCCACCTCGTTATCGCGTTCGGAGAAGTTTTGAACACGAAATGATGGGAGAGTTGCTTCTATGGGAGCTACTGTACCCATCCCATAGACCAAAGCAAAGGGTGACTCTTGTGTTGCAGCCCCAGGTGTTTCCGGTAGGCCCACAAGACCTCTTGTAAATAACTAGGCCACTGCCCAGCAGCCCCTTCCAAATTTTTCTTCAAACCGGACAGTATAGTTCTATTAGCCACTTCGACTTGTCCATTTGCTTGTGGGTGGAAGGGTGAAGAGAAACAATGTTGTATACCCCTTGAGGCACAGAAACTCTCCATTTCCCTATTGTCGAACTGTGGCCCATTGTCTGTTGTTATCTTTTGTGGGACACCAAATCTGAAACAGATGTTGGATAGAATGAATTTTATAACAGCTTTTGATGTTGTTCCTGCTAGAAGGGTTGCTTCAATCCACTTCGAAAAGTAATCTATAGCAACAATTATAGTTTTGCGTCCTCCGGAGGCCATAGGGAGAGGCCCTACTAAATCCAACCCCCATCGAGCAAAATATATAGGTTCAGAAATTGACTCTAAAGGAATGGCTAGGACATGAATTTCATTGTTGTACCTCTGGCATGGGTCACACCTTCTTACCAATTCCTTAGCATCTTTCATGATAGATGGCCAATAGTAACTGGCCAGTAAAACTCTTCTTGTTAAAGCCCTGAATCCACAATGGGCTGATTCCTCACCATCATGCTATTCAGAGAGGACTACTTGAGACTCTTCATCCCCCAAACAGCGCAGGAGAGGTTTACTGTAAGAATTTTTATACAAAACGTCTCTTAATATGATGAAACCACGAGCCTTGTGTTTCAATGTTCTGGCTAGTGATTTATCCGGAGGCACGATACCATCGGAGAGGTATTGCAGGAGAGGAAACCTCCAGTCCTGAGGTTGTTTCACCTGTACTTCAAAAATTTCCTCTTCTTTACCCATATTAAGTTGAATGGAGGGGCTCTCCAGCACATGGATCCATGGATATGACTCCGTGTATGCTATTGTTGCCAATGAGTCTGCTAACTCATTTTCTGTCCGGGGTATATGTTCATAAGCAACATTTTTAAACTTGAGTGCTTCATTTTTAAGAAGGAGTAAATATTTCACAAGCTGCTCCTTTTTAGCCTCAGACTGGCCTTGGGCATGGTGGATAAGAAGCTGGAAGTCACTTAGTAGCCTGACCCTCTTAGCCCCACAAATGTAGGCTAACTTTAAACCAGCTATAGCCGCTTCGTACTCGGACTCATTATTGGATGCCCTGAAAGCAAAACATATAGCTTGGTACATTTTGTCACCATATGGAGAAGTCAAACACACCCCGGCACCACATCCCATAGTGCTAGATCCACCATCTGTTCGGACGACCCATACCTTTTTATCTTTTATGTTAGTAGCCTGCTCCGAATCTCTGTCGGAGTGAAATTCAACCAAAAAATCAGCCACAACTTGGGCCTTAACTGCTGTTCGAGGAGCAAATTCTATGTCGAAATCTCCCAGCTCTATTAACCATTTAGTCATCCTGCTTGAAATGTCCGCCTTTTGGAGGACGTTCTTCAAGGGAAAAGAAGTTCGGACGATGATAGGATGAGCCTGGAAATAAGGCCTCATCTTTCTTGCAGCTATTACCAGGGCTAATGCTAATTTCTCGAGTTTCAAGTAACGTCTTTCTGCATCTACCAAACTTTTGCTAATGTAGTACACTGGATGGGGATAACTATCCACTTCTCTTACCAACACCGCACTGATGGCACAACTTGAAACTGCTAAATATACGAAGAGTGTCTCCCCATCAACTGGTTTAAACAAAGTTTTGGGGGAAGATAAGTGCTTCTTGATCTCATTGAAAGCCTCATCACACTATGAGGTCCAATCTAATCCCTCTGCACCCTTCAAGGTTTGAAAGAACGGGGCACACCTGTCCGAAGACCTTGAGATAAACCTGTTTAAAGCAGCTAATCTCCCCGTTAGTCGCTGTACTTCTTTAATATTTCAAGGTGGCTCCATTTGGAATAGAGCATTGAGCTGGTCCGGATCGGGCTGTATCTCATGCTCACTTATAATATAGCCTAGAAACTTTCCGGACTGCACGCCGAACACACATTTTTCTGGGTTTAACTTAAAATTCACTTTTACCAGGTTGGCAAAAGTTTCCTGGAGGTCAGCCAAGTGCAATTGCGCATCCACACTCTTCACCATCATGTCATCAATGTATACTTCTATACTTCTCCCAATCTGATCAGCAAAGGCTTTGCTTACTAATCTCTGATAAGTATCCCCAGCATTTTTCAACCCAAACGACATTACCTTATAGCAATGAAGACCTCTGTCAGTGACAAATGTGGTATGTTCTTGATCCTTCGGATCTACTTGGATCTGATTGTATCCGGAGAAGGCATCCATAAAGGATAGCAGCTTGTTCCCAGAGGTGGAGTCTACTAACTGATCAATCCGGGGGACTGGATACAAATCTTTTGGGCAAGCTCTATTGAGGTCTGTGAAGTCAATGCACATGCGCCACTTGCCATTTTTCTTCTTTACCAGAACCGGATTGGCAGTCTACAAAGGATACTGAGACTCCTTGATGTCCCCCATCTTTGTGAGCCTGTCAACCTCTTGCACAATGACATCAGCCTTCTCCTTAGAAAAAGCTCTTCTCTTTTGTACCACTGGTGCTATGTCTTTCCGGACGGATAGGTGATGTGATATTACTTCTGCTGGAACCCCAGTAACATCAGCATTGCACCAAGCAAAAATGTGCTGATGATTCTTCAAAAACTTTAACATTTCATTTTTTAAAACGGGTGGCATCTTAGACCCCATCTTGACACTTTTTCCTTCTTCTAAACAATGTGTCTCTACCTCTTCGACCGGAATCAACACTCCAGGAGCCTCTCTGGGGTCATCAATTTCACCCTCACCCCCAGAAAGCCCCTCAAATTGCTATTGCTCGTTAATACGAACTGCCCCCAACGTTTGAGGAGCGAGGGCTGTAGCATAACATTCTCTTGCAACCTTTTGACTGCTCCGGACAGCTCCCACCTGTCCCTGAACAGCATATTTCAAGCACTGGTGGAATGTCGAAGCCACTGCATGCATCCTAGAGAGCCAAGACCTCCCTAGAATAGCATTATAGCAAGTGGGACAATCCACCACGATAAAAAGTATCCTGACCATTTTCTTGAAAGGGCCCTTGCCTAATAGAACTTCCTCTTCGAACTCTCCGATCACATCTGCTGAGCTGCCAGTAAAGCCCATAATTGATATGTCCGAACTCTGAATTACAGCTGGATTTTTTATTCTCTTGTATGTAGTTAAGAAAAGGATATTGGCTGAGCTCCCAGTATCCACCAGAATTCGTCTTATGTCATTGCCCCTAATAGATGCTCATATGACAACAACATCCTCATGAGGGCCGGTTATATCTCTTAAATCATCTTCATAAAAAACAATGAAAGGGAATGGATTTTGTGACTGATAGGAAGTCATGCCACCTTCTAGCTGGGTGGCGAAAGTATGAACGTGCCTCTTCCTCGAAGAAGCAGTAGGAGCTGTCATTGTATCCCCTCCGAAAATTGTAAGTGACTAAAAAAACTTAATGAGCCCGGAGACCGTCCTAGAACATTCCTCAATTGCACCTACTCTGTTTCGAGTTGGATCAGGATCCAAGTACTCAGATTCCACATCAAACCTCTCAATTATAACCATGGCTCCCTCCGGAGCAGCATTACTTGGGCCAACCCGGTGAGTATTGTCAGGCCTGTTACCTCCTCTTCTTTTGACATAAGCCCCCAGCTTTCCCTTCTCAATCAAGTTCTGAACTTCTTGTTTCAAAGCTATAAAATCATCAATGGTATGACCAATATCATTGTGATATTGGAAGAAAGAGTTATTGCGATGCTCTCTAGGAGATTGCAGTGTGGCCGGCCTCCTATAGTGCACTTCTTCCTTTGTTTTATCATAAATGGTGGCCACACTTTCTTTCAATTCTGCGAACCACTCCGGTTGGACCCATGGCCCTCTCTTGTTTCTGGATTGCTGACTCTGAGCAGGAGCAGCTGGCTGAGACTGAGCTTTGGCCCTACCATGCCCCTGTCCGGTCTCCTTTGCCTTGTTTCCGGACTGATTCTGATTGGGATTTGGAGTCACTGGGGTAGACCTCACCTGCCTGTGCATCCTGGTTTTCTTCGTTTCATCGACATTAATCTGTTTTCCAACCTGATTCAACAACCCTCCCCATGTCATGGCCTTCTTCCTGGTCACTGAATCAGCCAAATTGCCAGGGTTCAAGCCCTGTCTTAGGGATGCTATTGCTACCTGTTCGAAGCAATCAGCCAGCCCATTCTTGGTATTCACAAAACAACTTATATATTCTTTTAAGGACTCATTTGGTTCCTGGGCACAATGGATTATTGTGTCTCCATTGCCCTTTAGCTCTTTACTCCCTACGAACTGCCTTCGAAAGGCCACCCAAAAAGTATCGAAATTCTTAACATAACCATGTGGTAGGCTGTTATACCATTTCAGAGCACTCCCCGTAAATGATTGGGAGAATGCTCTGCAAAGTAGCTTATCATCGTCGTCAAAGTTCATCATGAAGTTTTTAAACTGTTCCAAATGGTTGTCCGGATCAGTACTGCCATCGTACTTTTCCATTTTAGTGCTGTCAAACCTCTTAGGGAGGTTTCCGGACAGAATTTTGGAAGATAATGGAGATTGCCTCCAATTTCTACCACGAATGAACACTGTATCCTCATTGGGAGTTGCAAAGATACCTGGTTCATCGTGAAAAGCAAAAGGATCCATCAGCATCCGGTCCACATGCCTCCGGCTATGAGATGACCTTTTACCAATATTCCTCTTCATCTTTCCATGTCTATCTCTTTTTCTTGAATATTTTTTTATCTGCTTTTGCTTCTTTTTAGTTCGACCCTCATCGCTGCTAGAGGATAAGGATTCTTCAACTCCCTCATCGTCCGAAGAGCTATCAGAAGATTCTGAGCTTGAGTCAGAACTCTCCACTAGCTTAGACCGGTGAGACTTTTTGGAGCCGGCATGTGTCTTTTTGGTACTCACATGAGTCTTTGAAGGCTCATGCTCCCTGGGGTTATCGGTGTGATGAGAAATTGATGCATTGGACTTTTATTTCATGCCCATCTTAGCCTTTTCTGCCCTCAGAGCTTCTATCTCACCCTTCAGTCTATCGCGCTCTTCGATAGTGTATTCATCATTTTCACCCACCACTTCGAGCAGAGCTGGTGGTACTTCCGGGGCGTCCGGATTCATTCGGACTGACTTTTCTTGTTGGTTTCGAATGCTTGATTCAGGCACCTTCTGCTCCCACTGTGGTCGCCAATTTGGTAAGGATAATTATCGCCTGAGGGTAGGCTTGTAATTTGTTTGGTGTTTTAAAGAAGTATGTGGGTGTTTAATATTTAGAGTAGAGAGTAGAGGGAGAATTAAGCTGGCTGGTTGCAGTTAATTTTTATTACCCACATTTAATGCAGGTGGTTGGGTATTTATACCCTTACATTTTGGGCCCTTATGGGCTTTCGGGTCATGTTCAATGGACCCGGGTCATGTTTAAAGACCCATGAGCTCTAAGTAGGATAGCAAGTAGCTTAGTCAAGAAGTGTTTAGGTTTTTTAGTACTTTTGTCATAGTTCGAACAATCTCATTAGCTAAGTGTTCGAAGTGGTCTGTCCAGTCCGGAGGGATAGGTCCGATCTGTCCCTGTCCGGTGAGTAGTCAGAATTCGGACTCATAATATAATATCCCCAAATAAATATTATAATTGTCAAAAATGCTAATGCTAATGCTAAAAAGTTAATTTTTTTAATATATATATATTCTTGTTCCATAACCTTTTTAGAGCTAAATTCGTAGTTTTAGATTTTAAATTTTAATTTTGTCCCTAAATTTTAATATTTTCATCTATGTTCAAAATAACCTTATATTTAAAATTAAATTATAGTTATAGTAGAAAATTAAAAATGATTTTTAAGTTTAAATTTAATCGCATACGGGAAATTTAGTTTTAAAGTTTAAGCTTTAGTTTTAGAATGTGAGAGGTAGGTTTGAAATTTAAATACTACAATAAATGTATGTATTGTCTTATATAACTTATCATCCTTTTAAGTAAAATCATACCAAATTATACTTTAAAACTAATATGGGCATAAAACATATTATTTAAATAATGTAATATATGCTTTCACAATACGATATGCTATTATTTTTTTAATTTTGTAAGATTGATCTTGAGCTATTGAGTAAAATCTTACATCAATTATGATAAAAAGACCCCAAAAATATTTTTGATATATTTAGAGTTAATTGAACCATACCAGGTTGAGTTGTTTTTTTCATTTAGTATCGATCACAATTTTTTTAAGACGACTATAAGCTTTATGGTTTTTAAGTTTCGAATTTTAAGATCACACTCCAACAAGAGCAAGGTTACAGTTGATCAGGCCACTTTTGCACCTGACAAAAAGACTGAGAGATTTCTGTAAGAACTCTGGTGGGAAAAATGAAGATAGAAAACCAATAAACATGCCCTGTGAATAACACAAATTCAACGAGTTAAAGCTTACCGGCATAGGAAAGGTTTTTGAAAGTCCACGAGTCAATACATGTATTCATTATGTCCAAAAGAGAGTGACAACCATTATGAGAAAGACAACTCATGAGAAGAGGGACTCCAAAGTATTTATCCAAGAGAGAACCAACATTGAATCTAAAGATATTGACCAGCTCAGTTCTTATAGATGGGCTTATCGTATAGAAGAAGATGTGGCTCTATTCAGGGCTCACTTAAAGGTTTTTAAGATCAAATAATTCCTTTAGACCATCATTTATAAGGTTGATAGAGTTAATGTTACCACAGCTGAAAATTATGAGATCAGTTGTAAAACATAGGATGACACTCTTAAGCTTGTGACACTTCCAGTGGGATTTGAAGTTCGCATCATCACTTTTCTACTTAAAGATATTAGAGAGAACTTGCATGAAAAAGACAAATAAGACCGTAGACAAATGATCATCTTGTCTAAGACCATTTAAGCCTTTGATTTTTTTCGTGTAGATATCTGTTTAGGCTTTGAAAAATAACTCGTCCCTCGATTATCTAATTTGGTGACAGATAGTCTTTGGACTTTCAAAAGTCCGCTGGTAGTCCATAGACTATCTGGTTTAGTTAAAGTTAGCCCCCTTACGTGTGTTGACTATCAATTTTTGTGACATATAGTCTCTCAACTATTCATTTTCGATAAAGTTAGTCCTTTGACTTTATATTTTTGTTAATCTCCTTAATAAACATGCACAATGGACTAAATTTATCCAAAATGGATAGTCTGTGGACTAATAACAGGCTTTTGAAATTCCTGGGACTATATGTCACCAAAATGGATAGTCCAGGGACTACCAACGGACTTTTGAAAGTCCATGGATAGTTTGTGGACTAATATCAGACTTTTGAATTACTATTCAAAATCTATCCGTTTATATTAATAATATAGGATGAAGTGGAGATACATTGAATAATTCAAGTGATTATTTGGTCTAGAAAATTCAAGGCCACTAAGATCTTGAAAATAATATGTCATTAAACATTGTCAAAAGTTTTCATCATGTCGATCTTAATAACGACCTTTAGATCCTTGCAATTAGTTTGATAACCCCTTAAAAGCTATTGAGAGATGAGCATGTTATCAAAAATTCTACGACCAGCCATAAATATTGATTGAAATTTGTCAATGAGATAAAGAAAATAGTCTTTGATTGTATCGATAAAGATCTTGAAGATAATCTTATAGACCACATTGCAATAAGTGATTGACATGCAATCATCGGTGTACGAGGGTAAATCCTCTTTAAGGATTAGGGTTATTGTGGTGGCATTCCAAAATGGATCAAAACCTACAGTATTAAAGCATATTAAGATCATATCACAAATATATTTGCCTATAATGTTCCTTCAGTGCTTAAAAAAATCCAGTATTGAAACCATCAAGCCCTAAAGATTTATCTTTATTGATATTAAAAAGTGTGCTTTAAATTTTTGCGCAAGTGACATGACAAATAATGTAGCCCAGAAAGTCCAAACACAAACTTTTTTAATTTTATTTTATTCAAATATGTTATATTTTATAAATCAAATCTAATTGTATTAAGGTTTTATTTTATTTTATTTTATTTATTTTCTTGTATTCTAATTTAGGGTTTTGAGTTGCTCTTAAGTTTTAAATAATTTTTTGGAATAATATATTTTTTATCTCTGAAAATTTTGATCTTTGTTACCCTTAGATTAAGGTTTCATCTATCGTTACTTCTTCTTCTATTTCAGCTGTGTCATTAGTTTGGTATCAGAGCCTAGGGATGGCAATGGGCCGTCCGCGGACCGGGTTCGGGTCGTCCCGCTTAAGCCCGCTTTTTTTACACTTGAGCCCGAACCCGGCCCGACCCGACCCGCTCCCGGGCTTATATTTTAAAACTCGAGCTCGTTCGCTAATCTCCGCCGGTCAACCCGGCCCGACCCGCAGACATTAATTTTAATATTTTTTAATTTATTTTAAATATATTAATTTATTTTTTAAATATATTATTTTTATTATATATAGAAATATTATTTTTATATATATTTTATGATTTTCGGGCCGGAATGGACTGGATAAATTTGAAACCCGAACCCGGCCCGGTTGCGGGTTACAATTTCTGAACCCGAACCCGGCCCGTTCTAAGTACGAGCCGGACAAAACCCGACCGGGCCGGGTCGGGCCGGACAACACCCGAATTGCCACCGCTATCAGAGCCTCAGTTCCTGCTATGGAGAAGCATGTTTCTAAAGCCTAATTATTCTGATTCAAGGTTTAAAGAAGAGAAAAACACACATGGTCATGAAGATCGGGAAAATCGTTTGAGTATGAGAGGGCATACCAACCATTTCAATGACGACCGTATTGACCGGTTATTGAAGGAGTTTAAATTGGCTACCAATCGTCGAATCAAGGTAAAAATTGCTTATCGAGATGCTGTCTCATGCTATAAAAAGGTTTTCAAAACCATTTTTTTCATCAACTGGACATGGGGATGTTGTCTTCAGGCTATGAAAAGATTTTCGAAACCAAATTTTTTCATCAACTGGATGACGTCAATGTGAATTCGAATAAGGAACACTCGAGAATAATTTATCTTATTCCGATAAGGTCAACAATTATAATTCCCAATGTAAGAATTGAAAAAAATAAAATAAAATAATTTTATTTGTTGATGGTGATGGTGCTGTGAATTCGAGGACGAATTCTTGTCAACCAAGGGAGGATGATGTAGCCCATAAAGTCCAAACACAAACTTATTTTATTTTATTTTATTCAAATATCTTATATTTTATAAATCAAATCTAATTGTATTAAGGTCTGATTTTATTTTATTTATTTTATTGTATTCTAATTTAGGGTTTTGAGTTGCTCTTATATAAAACTTCATATACCTTAACTTTTAAATACATTTTTGAGATAATATATTTTTTATCTCTGAAAATTTCGATCTTTGTTACCCTTAGATTAAAGTTTCATCTATCATTGCTTATTCTTCTATTTCCGTTGCATCATCAAATAAGCTCATACAAAAGAGGTTTTACTTCGAAAACTTCACTCAATATCTCCATGATTTGAAAAAATCTAAATTGAAATTGTTTAGTTAGGGTAGTCGTCGGACACATGACTCTTCAAAATCGTGAAATAGTTAGTTAAACAGTGTGATTAGTTAGCCATGACTGCCCAATCCTCTAATAGACTCACAAGGAAAACCAACAATATATAAATTACCATGAAACAGAAAGCATTAAGGCAACCAAAACTAAATAAGATACTTTTTAGCTAGGGTTTTTATCGTTCCAATTCAGGTTTGAATTTTTTCTGACCCAAACCGGTAGGTTATCGAGCGGACTAGACTACAATCGGTAGGTTATCGAGCGGACTAGACTAACTCGCTAAGCGAGTCGAAAAATTGGACGGAGAACAAATCATTAAAATTTCGAGTCGGCCCAGTCTAATTTTTCTGAATACCAAATATTTAACTAATAGAAAAACTACATATTTTTCTACACAGAGAGAAACTCTCTAGAAATCAAACCAAGCTCATCATCTTCTTCCCAAATCCCCAGTCTGATCTCCATTGTTAAGCATTTTCTCTCCCCACTACAAGCTTTTTGGCTTGCAGATGGGGAAGAAAACATTTTGCTCTTCTTAACTCTAGACTCTCAAAATCTCTATCCCTCTCCCTTTCAAGCTCCATTAATGGAGTTCTTAAGTCCTCCAATGAGAACTCAGACAACCATGACAAGAAACACCTCCCACTGTTTCATCGTTAGCATGCAAAAATTAAATGCATTACTCCCCTTTAGAACAATAACTCATCCAGGCGACTTTTCGCTTTTCCACTCTTGCGCATTAAAGGCAAGTCGGTTCCGCACGCTCAGCAGCCTTCCGATTTTAATGCGAGCAGCGCCGGCAGCGAAGGCAACCCCGAGGCACTCATTCTTGACGCTCTGCACCCCTCCTCGATCACAACACTCTCCTTCTGACCTCACCCTTAATTCCTTTTGCAGCCAAGTTCTCTCTCCTCTCACAGCCAATCACAGCATCATTGTCTGCAGTGCTGCATTAATGGCGCCTGCCTCTCTCCTCCCCCCTCTCTCCTCATTAATGAAAATACAAGCCGTGCAAGAAACCTTAGGCCTCCTCTCGACTACCTCCTCCTCCTCGACCCTTTCACCTTGCTCTTACTCTCCCCTCCTCTATAAAACCAGACATATAAACATCTCCCTCTCACACCACTACTCCAAAAAACTTAAACCACCTTCTCCTCCTCCTTGTAGAAAACTGCTCTCCTGGCAGTTCCCTCACTCTCACCAAAACCGCTCCTCTTCGCCACTACTCGCTCCCCTCCCGCACTTCACACAATCCATCTTCCCCATACCTCTCTGTAAAAACTCTCTCGAACCCACCCACCTTTATCCTCTCGCCTCTTGCTCACTGTTTTTACAGTTCTCCTCATTCCCCTCGCACATCCCAAACAACCTCTCCCTTTCACCTAAACACTCAAACCAAAACCTCGAAACAAAAATATCTCCTGCACTCCTCCTCACTTACCAACACCTAACCCCGACCCCCTCTATCCTCTCAACCGAAAGTCATACCATGGTGGAAACTAGGAGAAGCTCCTCCTCAAGGCGGCCAAACCGGAAAATCACCCCTA
This sequence comes from Limnanthes douglasii subsp. nivea, assembly GCA_036936605.1. NCBI lineage: Eukaryota > Viridiplantae > Streptophyta > Magnoliopsida > Brassicales > Limnanthaceae > Limnanthes > Limnanthes douglasii. Next base: position 272,422,361 of record JAUPFV010000001.1, on the reverse strand, counting down.
GATTCAATGAGAAAGCAGCGCCACCACAGCCAGCCGCCTCCTCGAGACCATCCAGCCCCAGCACGTCGTTATCTTTAGAAACCAGGTCCTCATCACCCTCCTCCTCTTCCCCGTCGATGTCTTCCGGCATGCATGGACTGCCGCTCTCCATCCATGGCTCACCCCCTCGCCTCTCTCCTATCCGTAAATCGCCACCCAAGCCGGCCTCTGACTCTGAGATGAGGGAGAGAGATGTATCCCCGCTGTCCCTCTCTCCACCCGGAACTAAAATCATCCCATTGGAGAGTTCGGAAGAAGAAGATCCCTCCGAATTCGGCCCCTCTCCTTCTCCGACCAAAGACCAACAATTGAAAGCCATCTTTGAAAGCAACGATCGGCTCCTTAAGGCTATAACAGCCTTAGAAGACTCGCCCCACCACTCCTTACTATCTCCGAACTCCCTTGCTAAACCCAACCGTCACGGTAGCGAATCAACCCAAATCCCTGGTCTTCTCCGGTCATCCTCCTTCGCCGCCTCAAACCCTCCTCCCTGCGCTGCTCAAGTCTCTCCGACGCAAAGATCTCCACTATCCAGTCTGTCGGCTTCATCGACGCTACCAAACCCTAACCCTATCTCTCTAGCCTCGTGCATGCACGCTGCCAACTTTACCATGCATGCAAGCAATAATCCCAATAACCAACTAATCCCTTCCTTAACCAGTTTCCTAACCCTAGCCCCCCCCTCCATCCCTAGTCGAAACCACCTCGGTGACAAACCGCTATCTCTTCAACAACGCTCAACCCTCAACCCTCCACCCGGTTACTTCCCTCACACCTCAAACCAGCGTCATATCATCAGCCATCCTCTCGCTCCAACATGCAACCCAAGCCAGCAAGCCCCCGCCCCCAACCAACCAAAACCAGACCTCCACAATAGTCCACACTGCTGGCCACCCCTCTGCTCAAAAACCCAGACTAAACCCCATACCGAGCCCCCCCTCCTTCCCGGAATCGTACCCGGGCCGTAACAGCAAAGGCCACGCATTCTCAAGACCTTCCAAAGCTCACCACCCGCTTGGTATCCGACCCGACCTGTCAGGTCCATGGAAACCAAACAGCGCCTTCCGTCACGTCCGAGGAAACCCCAGCAACATTTCCCCTCACCTCGCCGCTGAATCTGCCTCCATGGTCAACATCCATCACCCTGGACCATCCTCCAAGTCATGGGCCCACATAGTCGCCCAATCGGACCCTCGCTCCACAATGAAGATTCAAAAAATTGAAGATCTCCAAGTAGATAACGACACCTTGATATTCCCCGATGATGCTCTAACAGGAGGAAGAGAGGACTGGGCTAGATGTCTCTCGGGCTATTTTCTCTCAAAAAAAAGAGCCGTTTCCCATGTCCAAACCTTGGCTAATCAAGTTTGGAGCACCTATGGACTCCAGGAATGCAAACCGACTCCTTCAGGACACTATTTTTTCAAGTTCTCTACTGCCGACAATGCCACGGAAGTCCTGGAGAAAGCTCCTTGGTTTTTCAGCAGCCACCCAGTATTCTTGAAGAGATGGGAACCGATGGAAACCTTGACCAGAGAGGCTCTAAAATCCATCCCTCTCTGGGTCAAGTTCCACGGAATGCCCCACGAGCTTTGGTCGGAGAAAGGATTAGGCATTTTGGGAAGCTACCTGGGAACGCCAATCTACGTTGACAGCCAGACAGCAGACAGAACTAGACTAAACTATGCCCGGATATGCATCTTAATGCATGCGACATCAAACTTCCCATCCGCCATCACCATTCGCTGCCTTGGAAAAGACCATGTCATCCAAGTCGAATTCCAAGGCCTGCCGAAAATATGCAACAGATGCTTTTCCTTTGGACATGCGGCAGCAGCATGTCACCTGACCATAGACCCACCCCTCTCTTCAGGTATCCCGGCCCACCGACCTGGAAAAGAACCAATGATCAACCCTCCTCATATCACTATATCCGACTCCAGCAACAGTGAAACGCCCACCCCGGACACACTCAGACAAATGACAGTCCAGAATAGTTGGACTAAAAGCTTCATCATTGCCAGCAACACTCCTGCACCAGCCCAAATAGGACATGAAGAAGGAGAACCATCCTCGACCGAGATCACTTCGCCAAGACCAAAAGCAGCTGTATCGACTGCCCCAAGTATGTATGGGGAACACCCCAAGATGTATTAATTTTTCCTTTTCCTTAATTTATCTTATCTTAATGAAAGTAGCTTGTTGGAATGTCCGTGGGTTAAACGACCCGGCGCGTCAAAAAGACGTGCGTCATTTAGTTTTTTCGAACAGTATAAATGTTCTTTGCCTCCTGGAAACTAAGGTCAAATCACCAAATGCTGAGACCATAATGCAGACCATGCTTCCTTATTGGCATTTCCGCACGAATTATGACCACCACCATCTAGGTAGAATTTGGATAGCTTGGAACCCAAGTGTTTACAAATTGAATATCCTAAACACAACGGCCCAAACCATTCACTGTTCGCTAACTTGGACCGCCAGAAATACTCATTTCTATCTTACTGCCTGCTATGGATTCAATGACCACTCGGACCGGCTTCCGCTCTGGAACAATCTAAGATCCACAGCGCACAGCGTCGCTTCCTCCCCCTGGATTGTTCTAGGGGATTTCAATGCCATCAGAAATCCCCGAGAGAGAACCAGCCATGACCCCAGATGGAATTGCTCCATAGAAGCTTTCAATGACTGTTGTAGAGCCTGTAACCTGGATGACCTCCGCTCCTCAGGTTTCCAATTCTCTTGGTTTAACAAACAAGAGAACAACCCAATCTCTTCTAGAATTGACAGGGCGCTGATTAATGCAGAGTGGGACGACTGTTTCCCTAACTCTTTCGCCCACTACGACCTTCTGTTCACCTCAGACCACACCCCACTCATTATACACCTTTCCACACCCTATGTTAGTACCCCAAGCCCCTTTAAGTACTTTAATATGTGGAAACTCCATCCCACTTTCAAGGACCTGGTCCTCAATAACTGGAGCCCCCCTCGCACCTGAACCCAATGGCAAATCTAGTGTTCAAGTTAGCTAGATTGGTCCCCTCTCTAATTTCCCTAAACAAATCCGCTTTTAGTGATATTAGCGACCGTGTTGAGAATGCTAGAAATGCTCTAGCCCTTGCTCAGGAGAACCTCCTTAGTTACCCCTCGAATCGAAATTTCATCTCTCTTGAAAAATCGGCTTCCGACTCCTACATCTTCTTCAGCCGCGCGGATGAATCTTTCCTAAAGCAAAAATCTAGAGAAACCTGGCTTCAGCTTGGGGACAAGAACACAAAGTATTTCCATAATAGCATCCGAGCCCATAGAGCTAGAAATAAGATTCTCTCTATTCTTAAGGAGGACGGCTCTTTAAGCTCTAACCCCCGAACTATCGCCTCCACCTTCACCAATTATTTCCGTAAGCAGCTAGGAACACCCAGTCCAAAAAACTACCCTGGCCCTGATCGAATTAAGAATCTGATCAAATCCTCGGTTCCTCAGCATTTAATCCCGAACATGACTAATCCGATTACAAATGAAGAAATCAAGCAAGCCCTTTACTCTATTAACAGTGAAAAGGCCCCTGGACCTGATGGCTACAGTGCAGATTTTTTCAAAACCTGCTGGTCTACAGTAGGCCATGACGTCTGCGATGGGATTAAATCTTGCTTCTCTGAAGGAAAATTGGGTCCTAGCTGGAACAAAACCCTCATAGCCCTCATACCCAAAATAGACTCTCCCACTCACCCCTCGGACTTCAGACCTATAGCCTGCTGCAATGTTATCTACAAAACAATCTCAAAGATCATTGCGAATCGGATTAAGCCAACGCTCCCTTTCATTATAGATCCCTCCCAATCCGCTTTTGTCCCGGGTAGATCAATAGTGGACAGCATTCTTCTCTCTCAAAATCTTCTTCATGGGTACCACACTAACCGTAAAGGGCCCAGGTGTGCCCTTAAGATAGACCTAAAAAAAGCTTTTGACAATGTCAGATGGGAACTCGTTCTTGACATCTTGCTTGCCATGAACTTCCCCATTGACATGATAAACTGGATCATTCAATGCATTAACACCCCCTCCTATGCAGTTAGCATAAACGGTAAGTCTTCGGAATTCTTCCCAGGGGCTAAGGGTCTCAGACAAGGAGACCCCCTGTCCCCGTATATTTTTGTTATTGTAATGCAGGTACTCTCCAGCATCCTCCAGGAAAAAAGCCGCCACCCAGATTTCGGATTTCACTGGAAATGTCAAAAACTCCGTATCATCAACTTGTGCTTTGCAGACGACCTCCTAATCCTTTGCAGAGCCAACCTTCCCTCCGTTAAGCTCATCCTTGAAGGATTGCAAGAATTTGCAACCCTCTCAGGCCTCCAGATCAACCCCTCCAAAAGCCACATCTTCTTCTCTGGTACTTCCACGAGCACTAAACAAGAAATCCTCTCCCTCATCAACTTCGTAGAAGGTTCCCTCCCTGTCCGCTACTTGGGAGTTCCCCTCATCACCTCCCGCCTAACCTACAACGATTGTAGACCCCTTTTCCTCAAAATAACCAACCGAATTAACTCCTGGACCTCAAAGCACCTCTCTTATGCCGGGCGCCTTCAGCTCATCAACTCTGTTCTTTTTGCGAGCCAAGTTTACTGGTCCTCAATTTTCATTCTCCCAGTCAGAGTCCTCAAAGAGCTATCCCAGCTCATCCGTAGATTTCTCTGGTCCGGGTCAGAAATGAAGATAACAGGAGCAAAGATAGCTTGGGAAAGGGTAGCAGTGTCCAAAGAGGAGGGTGGCCTTGGGATCCCAGATTTAAAATCCTGGAATCAGGCGGCTGCCACTAAAACTCCTCTGGTCAATTCTCACAAAAAATGAGAACTCCATTTGGACCCAATGGATTCTGATGGAAAAGATAAAGAACAACTGCTTTTGGACCATCCCCACTCCATCAAATGGTAGCTGGAGCTGGAGGAAAATACTCAACCTTCGGAAAGTAGCAGCAAACCTCTACAAAGTCATAATTGGTAATAGAGCAGACACATCCATCTGGCATGACCCTTGGTTATTCACCACCTCCCTGACCAACCGGTATGGCCCCTCCATCCAAAATCTATCCCGCCTTCGGAACATTCAAAAGGTGAAAGACCTCATTCAAAATGGCAGATGGGCATGGCCCTCCCAAGCTAGAGCCCCTAACCGAAACCTCAACCCCCATTTGACTGAAATTATAACCGCCATCCAAGATCTCCCCCCCCTCATCCTCAAAGGACTCTTTCATATGGCTCCCCAACAAACCCCATCATTTCTTCACCATCAGCAGCACCTACAAATCCCTCAAGCCCACCAGAAGTAAAGTTGCCTGGTCTGACCTTGTCTGGCACAAGTTTTCGATACCCAGACACATTCTTTCATCACTTGGCTAGCAATTCATCACAAGCTCTCTACAAGAGATAAGCTTATTTCATGGGGACTAGATTCCCCCCCAACTTGTGTTCTATGTGAAACCTCAGCGGAAAATTTGGCACACCTCCTAACCCAATGCCATTACTCCACTGCAATTTGGGAATCTCTATCCCAGAAACTATTATTCCCCTCCCCCCTAGCCCCCTGGCCGAAATGGTTACATCAAGCCAGTACATGGACGAATTCAAAGGATAATAGAAAACCACACTGGAAAACAGCCTTCTGCGCCACAATCTACTACATTTGGAAGGAAAGAAATGATAGAATCTACAACAACAGGCAATCCCCCTTCTCCAGTATCGCACACCATGTGCTATCAGACCTCAGATACCGTTTTAGAGGAACAAAAGCCAACTTCACTAGATAACCCGGCCAACCCATCTCCCTCATCTTTTACATTGTAACTTAATCTTGGGATCGTCCCACTAGAATTCTTGTATCTATACTTGTAAGAGGCATCCGCCTCCTGAAAACCCATGTAAATTTTACTCATTAATTTAAGCGCTTTTTATACCAAAAAATATTTTTCTACACAAATCAGAATCTCTATTTATAGACATTTTTGTTAGAAATTGTTTCCTCTTACAGATGTAGGATAAGATAATAAGACAAACCACCAAACCTATTTATAACCACGTGTATTAGCAATTTTGTTTCCTCTTTACAATGTGGGATAAAGTAGTAAATTTTTTTCACCCAACAATAAACATGAATTGTGTTTGTTACTTTTATCAGAATTATCAATTATATATATTATGTCGAGCAACTTAACCATCCAGAATTGTGTTTGTTACTTTTATCAGAATTATCAATTATATATATTATGTCGAGCAACTTGACCATCCATAAATTGGAATAGATTGTGTTTTCCAATTATAAAACAACCAAATATATGGATATTTACTTATGAAATCATCCATAACTTTCTATAAAAGTAGTGTCTTATATACAAAATACCAAGTGAGTGTTTATAGTAAGTAACTTCAATGAGATACAAAGTTTGAACCGGCTAAAGAATATTAAAATCAAGATCCAAACATTAATTCTGATTGGATAAATACATACTTAATTGGAATGTAAATATAAAGAATGACATTCTAATTAAAGCACATTGTGTGATGAAGAGCATAAGTGAAAATAATGCTCCACTAATGTAAACTGACTTTGATAAATAAGTTAAGGAATGTAAATATAAAGAATGACATTCTAATTAAAGCACATTGTGTGATGAAGAGCATAAGTGAAAATAATGCTCCACTAATGTAAACTGACTTTGATAAATAAGTTAATGAATGAAGCTTCATTTATGATTGCTATTTACTTATGTTAATTGAAAAAGGTCGCACAAATGTAGTATATATATATTAATAACGATTCTATCGGCCAAGATAGATCGTCGGAGGAGACCAAAATTATGGCTAGTTAATAGTTAGATACTGATGAATTCGGAGTTTTCGGTTACTGTGCCACAATTAAATCCAGACTCAGTCACCATACCAAATAACCGAACAAGAGAAATGTACTAACTTTTAACTAGGTTAGTTGCTAATCAACTTAAAACTATATGACTAATGGGTCTTTAAATTTGACCCGGTTTCACAACCCGACCCAATAAGCCATGGATCAGTAATTAAATATAAATACCCCAACTACTTTCATTAATGAGGGTGATCGGAATTTAATACTAGTAGGCAGCTTAATTATCTCTCTACTCTACACATTAACCACAAAACACCACAAAATTACCAAAACATTTTTTAAACACTTTACCAGATTAACCTCAGCCAGAAATAAACCACACCAAATTGGCGACCACAATGGGAGGCAACGGTGCCTGAATTTTACATTCAAAACCAGTAGGTAAAGCAGTTCGGATGGATCCGAATGGGCAGAATACTCCACCCCAGAGGTGGAGGGTGCAAAGGAAAATAAAGAGTACATCATCAAGGAGCGAGACCATCTGAAAGCTGAAATAGAGGCGTTAAGAGCCATAAAACAAGCAGAAAAATGTATCAAGGAGAAATCCGGAGCGTCAGTACTTCACCACACTGACAATCGTGGGAAAATGAGCAATCTTTGAAGACTCACCTCAGCTCAAAGAAAACACACCGGTCTAAACCTGTTGAGAGTTCTGGATCTGAGTCCTCTAGCAGCTCCTCAAATGAGGCAGAACTTGAAGAATCACTATCTTCAAGCAGTGATGAAGGGAGATCTAGAAAAAAGATGAGGTTGACTAAAAAGCATTCGAGAAAGAGGGACATACATGGTAGACTCAAAAGGCACCAGGGTAAATGATCATCTCACAAGCATGTTAACCAGTTGTTGATTGATCTATTTTCCTTTTAGTCCGAACCATGTATTTTTGCAACTCCTAATGAAGATATTGTTTTCAGTCCCAGTAAGAATTGGAGGCAATCGCCTTTGTCCGCAAAAATACTCTCCAGACATCTTCCTAAAAGGTTTGATAGCTCCAAGATGGACAAATACGATGAGAGTCGAGATCCGGACAACCATCTGGAATAATTCAAAAACTTCATGATGAACTTTGACGACGATGACAAGCTTTTGTGCAGAGATTTCTCCCAAACTTTCACAAAGAGTGCTCTTAAATGGTATAATATTTTACCTTAGGGTGTATTAGAAACTTTGATACGTTTTGGGTTGCCTTCCGGAGGTAATTTGTTGGGAGTAAGGAGCTAAAAAGTAATGGGGAAACCATTATCCATTGCACTAAGGAACCAAATGAGTCCCTGAAAGATTATATCAGTCGTTTTGTAAATATAAAGAATGGGCTAGCAGATTGCTTTGAACATGTGGCAATTGCTTCCCTTAGGTGAGGTTTAAATCCTGGGAATTTAGCTGATTCTGTGACTCGGAAGAAGGCTATGACCTGGGGTGTTTTATTGAACCAAGTGGCAAAACTGATCAATGTATAAGAAAAAAAGAAAACAATGGTGCACTGTGAGGTGAGGTCCACCACTACAACATCAGATCCTCCAGCCACTAACCAATCCGGTTACAGGTCAAAGGAAACCGGACAAGGGTTTAACCGGTCCAAGCATAATCAATCCAACCAGACCCAGAGCCAACAAACCAGAAGTAAGAGGGGTCCCTGGGTCCATCCCTAGTGCTTCGCTGAATTGGGCGAGAATATAACCAGAATCTATGATAAGACCAAGAATGAAGTGAACTTCCGAAAACCGGCAGCACTGCAGTCCCCTAGAGAGAACCGGAACACTCGTTTTTGCCAATATCACAATGATATAGACCATGATACTCAGGATTGCATAACATTTAAACAAGAGGTACAAAATCTTATTGAGAGGGGAAAGTTGAGAGCCTATGTTAAAAAGCGAAGTGGAAACATACCGGATAATGCACAGAGTAATGTTCCTCGGACGGGTCCTTCTAACAATCCTGGGACATCTGCTCAAGAGGGTGCGATGGTGATTCTTGAAAGATTTGATGTAGACTCTGAATATCTGGATCCAGATCCAGATCGAAACAATTTGGGGGGTGATACTGTGACTGCACCTACCACTTCATCAAGGAAGAGGCATATCCACAATTTGGCCACTCAGTTAGAAGGTGGAATGTCTTCCCATCAATGCTAATCCCTAGTCTTTGACGAAGACGACTTGAGGGTCATTGCATGACCTCATGCGGATGCGGTGGTCATAGGGGCTTCTATAGGAGGAAATGATATACGCTGAATTCTGATTGATACGGGCAGTTCGGCAAACATCTTATTTTTAAGCTCCTACAAGAAAATGAGGAATCCGGCAGTTATTTAACGTTCAAATAGAACCATTGTAGGCTTCACGGGGATTTCTACAGATGTAATTGGGGAGTCCGAAGAGGAAGTATTGTTGGGCAAGGGGCCTTTTAAAAAGATGGTAAGAGTACTATTTGTTATGGTGGATTTCCCCACATTGTACAATACAATTTTTGGGGGGTCTTGGATTTTCAGAATGCATCTTGGGGCCTCTACAGTCCATCAGTGCTTGAAGTATGCGGTTCAGGGACAAGTGGGCGTTGTCCGGAGTAGTCAAAAGATAGTCAGGGAGTGCTATGCAACAGCTCTTGCTCCTAAAACGTTAGGGGCAGTCGGGATTAATAAGGATAAACAGCTACTGTAGTCGTCTACTGAGGAGAGTGAGATTGATGATCACAGAGAGGCTCCCATTGTTATAATACCTATTGAATTGGTCAAAACTCACTCCCTCGTAGAGGGCAAGAATGTTAAGATTGGTTCCAAATTGGCGCCAGAATTGAAGCATAAATTGTTGTCTTTCTTTTATGAATAATCAACATGTGTTTGCATGGTGCAACAGTGATGTAATCGGAATACCAGCAGATGTTATTTCATACAAGTTGTCTATCCAGAGTGATGTTGCACCCGTTGTACAAAAGAGGAGAGCTTTTTCCAAGGAAAAAACGGATGTGATCGTTCAAGAAGTTGATCGATTGACCAAGATGGGTCATATTAAAGAATCCCAGTACCCTTTGTGGACTGCTAACCTTGTGCTAATCAAGAAAAAATAGAAAATGGCGTATGTGTATGTGTATTGATTTCACTAACCTCAATAGGGCATGCCCAAAGGATCTTTATCCCGTTCCTCGGATAGATCAGTTGATGGATTCTACATCCGGAAAAAACTGTTGTCCTTCATGGATGCCTTCTCAAGATACAACCAGATACAAGTAGATCTGAAGGATAAGGATCACACTACTTTAATCACAGATAGAGGTTTTCATTGTTACCAGGTTGGTGTGGATTATTTTCATCTAAGGGTAATTTGGTCATGTGTTTTGTGGTGTTTCAAAGGTATTTAATGTTTGGGTGTTTTGTAGTGAGAGATTTAAGCTGTCTGGTTTTATTAAATGTTCATTACCCTCATTAATGAAAGTGGTTTGGTATTTATACCCTTGATTATGGGCCATATGGGCTTTTGGGTCAAACTTATGAAACCGAGTCGAGTTCAAAAACCCATTAGTTTATTAAGCAGATTAGCAATTAGCTTAGTCAAAAGGTGATTAGTTATTTAGTACATTTGTCCTATTCGGATGGTTCAGTGGGTGACTTTTGTCCGAATTTCCCCTGTCCTGTTTCTATAGTGAGTGGAAAATATTTTTGGACTCATCAGTATCCCATTTTTTAGGTTTTGTCGAAGGCCTTTTGGTAAGACCTAAAAAATCTTTCTTAGGCACTAGTACCATTCTCCGGACTGTTCAAGTGCTCTGCCTAGGATTTATCCGGACTGAAAACTTCTCAGAAGTTCAATTTTTTTGTTATGGATCGTGGGACACGTGTCATCTTCTGATTTGCCTCACCAACCATTTTTTTCCTAGAAATCTCCCACTAATCCCAAAAAGTAACCTCTTCATTTAATACCCATGACGTCAGCGCCGCCTTCAATCATTACTTTTGTCTTTTCGTTTCTCCTAGGTTTTTTGCATCTCTTTTTGTCTCATTAGTATAAATTACTTTATTTTCACTGTTTTACCATCTTCATTACTCTCTCATTCCTTAATCTCAAAGCTTTCACCTCTCTTCTCAAAACCCTTATGGTGTGAGTTTATGTTCACAGCAAGAAACGCACTGGTAAAAGGCGGGTGGCTTAATCTTTCGGAGTTAGAAAAAGCACAAAGAGTTGAGCGAGAAAGGCGCATTACTGCGGGTCTTCCAGTTTCTCCAATCGACAGGTCTGAAACACCATCTTCAGAGGCTGATCGAGGTTCATCTTCTGCTAGAAGTTCCACACCCAAGAGGTTATTTCAACCAAGTCTTTCACCCATCGTTTCAGGCTCCTCGGTTCAGGAGTCACAACCCACTGTTGAACGGGAAAAATCTGTTTCAAGCACAATGAGACCCTCTCCATTCATAGCCATGGGGTCAAATGTTAAAAAATCCTCAGAAAAAGTTACACTTCGCAGAACAGGTCGTTTAGTGAAAGGCCAAACTATCGTTCCACAATCTAAGTCCCCGAAAACGGGACCTTCTAAGTCTGGGGCCAAGAGCAAAGCTACGGAATCAGGGGCATCTATCAGAGTCCCTAAGGATAAATCCTCCGATCCGGAGGTCATTGGAACTAGCTCTCGAAATGAGCCCTCCGGACCCGAGTCCCAGCCGGACACCAGACCACTCAGAGAAAGTGAAGCTCAACCATCCGGACAGCTTATTGAGCCAGCCACCAGCACTCCTCCACCAATGAAAATTGACAAACCTTCCATGGTGATGGAAGAGGTGATGGAGGACAGAATTGAAGAAGCCCCATTTGAGACTGACGTTTCCGGGCAGAGGGTAAAGAGAAGCTGTGTTTGAAACATCCGGACCTGCCGGAGTCCCTTGAAGGCAGAGTGGGACCTTGCTTCCACAAGGTGAGCGTAAAGTATCTGCTAGCCATGCAGAATATTAACTACGCCTTCATTCATATTGCTGAATTAGGCCGGATCCGGACGAAGTGGTGGATCCCTGAATCTGTCAAAGTGGGGATACCGGTTGATCCGGAGACGCCAATAGACTGAGCGCTGAGTGAGATAGTTATCTACACAGAACTGTTCAACTGGGGGCTCAGATTTTCCTTGGACCCAGATATCGTCAGATATTTTCATCTGATAAAGCTTTGTCCAAGCCAACAGAGTCCCAACGCTTGGTACACTCTCATGGCTTGCATCATGGCCTCTAGGCTCTCCGGAATACCGCTTCTGATGGAGCAATTTGCTGCTGTGGCCAGCCTCTGCAAGAACCACATCATCCCCTTCTACCATTTCAACATGGGTGACAATTTTTAAGGTGGTGGATGATCTGCTTGAATCGGAGAAGAATTGGAAGACCCAATTCTTGTTCATTAGTGGAGCTTGGGAAAATGGGAGGAAGATTAAATCTGGTGTCAACCCAAGCATGCTCACCAGCAGATGGAAAAGCACAGGTAAATATTTTATCATGTTTGTTTTTCTTTCTTTAAAAAATAGTCTGTTTACTTAAATGCTCTTCTTTTTCTTTGGGTAGTAATGTCGAAGGAGTTCTCCGACTACTTGGAGGAGGGGCAGACAACTTGTGCCAAGCTGAATGCTTCGGCTGCCGAAAAATAGGGAAATCGCTTCCACAATTGTTTTACTGCCGGCAACCTGGTGAGGTCCCACCTCTGGAACACAACCGGCCGGAGAGATTTGTCTTGGGAAGAATTGACCACACCACCTCCTCCGGCTGTCATCCTGCAGAGGACAGAGGCGAAGGATGGGAAGATGGCCTTGCCTGCCAGAGCTAAAGCCCCAAGTAAGATGAAGGGCAAGAAAGGCAAGAAGAAGCAAGATGTAGCTGAGGTCGATCAAGGTGGTGTTGAGGAGATCGTCCCAGAAAACCAGGAAGTGCAGGACCAAGGGGGAATCGATGTTACTCTACTTCAAGTGGTTGAATATGAGAGTACCAAAGAGGCAGGTGAACCTCCAAAACCTTCAAAGGCTCCCAAAAAAGACCGAAAATGGGGAGCAAATTGTGGAGATAGGAAAGCCAAGAAGAAGAAAATATCCATAGGGGATGAAGTAGCTCTCCGGCCTCCGAAGTCTCTTCCTTCGGTCGACCCAACAGACCCCAAACAGGCAGAGCAAATCCCAAGTGATTTTCACACCGGAGAGGGTGACAGAGGGGATATTAACATTGATGGAGTAGACATCAGTGACCTTCAAGGGATTGTCCTTTACTTTGAAGACCTCTAGAAAGACGATTTTGCTGGCCCTTACCTCCCTCCAAGCTCTTTGAACATGGTTACTTTCAATGGTAAGTCTTTTTCTGTTTCAGGGGAGAATGATATTGTGACTCACTCCTTGCTGAGCAACATTCAACCGGTGCTCAACCTGGAGAGACAAGTGTGAAGTCAATCTACCCTTATCAATACACTCAATGCAGACAAAAAGACTTTATCTAACAACTTCCTTAACGCCAATCAGAGTGTTGAGGCATTAAGGAGAGAGATCAAGGAGTTGAAGAAGGGAAAAGAGGACTTAGCCATCAGGATGGCCACTTTGGAGAGGGCTAACAAAGAACTCCAATCTAAGTAATCTGGCTTGGAGAAGGATCTCTCCACTTCGAAAGAAGAGGTGAACACCAGGGATAATGTTATCCTGACCCTAACCGGTGACAAAATTTCACTCGACGATGCTGTGTCTAAAGCCACCAAGGAGAAAGAGGATTTGATAAAGGATCAGGAGAAGACAATCCAATACACCAACAAGATGATCGACTCCCAAGAAGAGAGGTATGCCGAAGTCAAATCTGATATGGTCTTTCTTTTCCACCGAACATTCCCGAAGAGGACGCTTGGTGATTTGGGGCAGTACGTTGAATATGACGATATCCCGTTCCACATGATGGTGGATGGTGATAAGAAAAACTACTCCAGTGGTTATGATGATACCACTGATGAAGAAGAGGGGGCTGGAGATAGCCCTAATGAGGATCCCAAAGACCCCAAGAAGAAACCAAATGAGGCTGGAACGTCTAAGGGAGACCAGCCTTAAAGTTTTAACTATCTTTTATTTGTCTTTAATTTCTGTGTCAGACTAAAGTCCTTGGATGGCCAAGGCATTTTTGTAACTGTGTTCGGATCTTGTCCGGATAAACCTTTTCTTCCTGAACTTCAAAGTCCTTGGATGGCCAAGGCATTTTACATGTTTTAATATCATTCCCCGGTGCTAGCCGGGTAGTTTTACTTTACACAATTCTTGCATTGTTTTATAGTTAATCAAATTTGATGGCTAATGTTTAAATAGCCCCTAGTTATTTTACAAGTATTTTAAGGTGAGAGTGTTTAAATTCTCCGATTGACAAATGTTTAAATGATCATCACTCTACCAGATCAATCCGGTATGTCAGTGATACTTAAAAAGTCTTAAAGAAGCTATTAATCAAACCACTCCGATTTTTTCAAAAAGGCATCAAATTTCATTAAAAAGGCATCAAATTTCATTAAAAAGGCCAGACACCTCGTTAAAACCTCCCCGCGCCACTAGGGTAAGAAAGAGTATGCCCCCTAATATTTACATGGACTTTAAACAAGTAAATATTTAAATAACTTTCATTCTAGATACAACCGGAGGTGTTCAATGTTCCAGGGGTGATTCAGGATTCTTCCATCTTTATCTTGAAGCCTGTATGTCCCAGGCTTAATCTTTTCAATGACCACATAGGTTCCTTCCTAATTTGGAGCTGTCTTGCCGAGCTGCTTCTCCTTAGTATGTAGGAAGACTTTTCTCAACACTTTATCCCGTGGTTGAAAATCTCTCCTTCTGACTCTAGAAGCAAACCTGCTTCTCATCAATCCCTGAGAGTGGGTGGCTCTAAGATGAGCCTTAACTCTCTTTTTTCTTCTATTGTCGAGTTGACTTCTGATTGTCACTTCATTAGCCTGTTTGGAAAAAATGTGGACTCTAAATGAAGGAAAAGTTGCCTCTATAAGAGCCTTATACTTCAATTTTCTTGCAACCGTTTTTTCCGGAGGCAAGATGCCATCTGAAATGTATTGAAAAAGAGGATACCTCCAGTCTTGAGGTTGACTCACTTGTATATTCAAATTTTCCTCCTCTTCCTTGATCTGATTGAATTGAATGGATGGGCATTCTTGCACATGAATTCATGGGTAGGACTCAGAGTAAGCTATGGTTGCCAAGAAGTCTGCTAGTGTGTTCTCTGTTCTGGGTATGTGCTCATAGGTGATGTCTTTGAAGTTAAGTGCCACTTCTTTAAGAATGAATAAATATTTAATCAACTGCTCCTTTTTTACCTCAGATTGACCTTGTGCATGATGGATAAGAAGCTGAGAATCACTCATTAACCTGACCCTTTTGGCTCCACAAATTAGGGCTAACTTTAAACCAGCTATAGCAGCTTCATATTCGGACTCATTATTAGAAGCCCTGAAAGCAAAACATATAGCCTGGTACATTTTGTCGCCGTATGAAGAGGTTAAACATATCCCAGCACCACAACCCATTGTACTTGATCCACCATCAGTCCGGACAACCCATACTTTCTTAGTCTTTTCATTTGTTGCTTCCTTAGTGTCTCTGTCCAAATGGAATTCAACTAGGAAATCAGCAACAGATTGAGCCTTGACTGCAGTTCGAGGGGCAAAATCAATATCATAGTCCCCTAACTCCACTGACCATTTGGTCATTCTGCTTGATACGTCTGCCTTTTGAAGAACGTTTTTCAAGGGAAAAAACGTTCGGACAATAGTAGAATGAGACTGAAAATAGGGTCTCATTTTCCTAGCAGCAATTACTAAAGCTAGTGCTAGTTTTTCAAGTTTTAAATACCTCTTTTTAGCATCTATCAGGCTTTTGCTGATGTAGTACACTGGACGAGGATAATTATCCACCTCCCTTACTAGTACTGCACTTATGGCACAATCAGAGACTGCTAAATATATGTACAGTGTCTCTCCATCAATAGGTTTAAACAAGGTTTTGGGGGAGGATAAATGTTTTTTAATTTCATCGAAAGCCAGGTCGCAGTGTGGAGACCAGTTGAATTCTTTTGCACCCTTTAACGTTTGGAAAATCGGGGCACACCTATCCGAAGACCTTGAGATAAAACGGTTTAGAGTAGCCAACCTCCCTGTCAATCTTTTTACTTAATTAATATTCTGAGGAGGCTCCATCTGCAATAAAGCACTAAGTTGGTCTGGATCAGGCTGTATCCCTTTCTCACTTATCAGATACCCCAAAAACTTTCCGGACTGCACTCTGAAAACACACTTCTCTGGATTCAACTTTAAATTAACTTTTACCAAGTTGGCAAAAGTTTCTTGCAGATCTGCCAAGTGTAGTTCTTCTTCCACACTCTTTACCATCATGTCATCAATGTAAAATTTAATGTTTCTTCCAATCTGATTAGAGAAAGCTTTGTTCACCAACCTCGGATAAGTAGCCCCAGCATTCTTTAACCCAAAAGGTATCACCTTATAACAATGAACAGCCCTATCAGTAACAAAAGTAGTGTGTTCTTGATCCTTCAGATCCACTTGAATCTGATCATACCCGGAGAAGGCATCCATAAAGGATAACAACTTGTTCCCAGATGTGAAGTCCACTAACTGATCAATCTGAGGGACCGAATATAGGTTTTTTGGGCAAGCCCTATTAAGGTCTGTAAAGTCGATGCACATTCGCCACTTCCCATTTTTCTTTTTTACTAATACCGGATTGGCTGTCCATAAAGGGTATTGGGATTCCTTTATGTGCCCCATCTTAGTAAGCCGGTCAACCTCTTGAACTATGACATCAGCTTTCTCCTTAGAAAAAACTCTCCTCTTTTGTACAATAGGTGTTATATCTCTTCGGATGGATAGTTGGTGTGATATAACATCTGTTGGTACTCCGGTTACATCAGCATTGCACCAAGCAAAAACATACAGATGACACTTCTGATATTCTAGTATCTGGTGGAGGCTGCTGCCCGGATGTTTTAGCTTGTGGTACAACCTTTGCTACCTCCAAACTGGAGTGTTTTGAAGATGTGGGCGTCGATTTGGTTTTGGATTGACGGATAACCCTACGAGGAGTTAACTTATCTGGTGATTTTTCTGTATTTGATCCCATCGCAATAAATGGCGAGGGTTTCCTGACACTAGAAATAGATTTCTCCTTAGATAAAGGTTTTTGTGATTCCTGAACTGAGGAACCAGATGGGAGAGGTGAAAGATCTGTTATAAATTGAAGTTTCTTAACTATAGGGTTTTTTTTAAGAAGATGACCCCTGATGAGTGTTCGGGTGTGGATGATTACCTTTCTCGCTTGGAGAAGTAGGAAGACCAACAACAATGCGCGTGTCCTTGCTACTTTTTGCGCTCTTTCTATTTCAGACAAGTTCAACCGGCCTCATTTAACTAAGGTGTTTCTGGTTGTGAGCATATACGTCTCAAGAACAAGTTTAAAGGTAAACTGAGCTCTCTCCCTCTAAGAATATTTGTGATTGTGGAAGACAATGAAACAGTAGAAAATTTTATATATAACAGTAAAATGAGTACTTACCTACGGAATATTGATCGATTTTTTGCAATGATTAAAGGTTGCGAACGTGTGAAAATTAAAACCTATGTAACTTTCTAAGCCTAGTGGGTGCGATAATCTAGGAGAAAAAACAATTGGGAGGTTGAACTAGATCTTGACACGTGTCCCACGATTCAAGAAAAACTCTTAGAATTCCGAGATGAAAAGTCAGTTCTGACAAAATTTGAATAGGATCACAATTGAAGGAAATCTTTTGCAGTTCGAATGACACAACCAGATCGGGATAAACCGGTATTGATTTTTTGGTTTTAGATCTTCCAAAGATCTTTTGCAAGACTAAAAGGGGCTACTGATGAGTTCAGAGTTTTCAGTTATTGTGCCACAATTAAATCTGAAGGACAATTTGGACTAAAACACCACACCAAATATCCGAACTATACAAATGTACTAACTTTTGACTAAGCTAGTTTATAATTAACTTAAAACTATGTGACTAATGGGTCCTTAAACTTGACCCGGTTTCACAACCCGACCCAATAAGCCCATATGTTAGTAATTAAGTATAAATACCCCAACTACTTTCATTAATGAGGGTGATCAAGATTTAATACTAGTAGGCAGCTTAATTATCTCTATACTCTACACACTAAACACAAAACACCACAAAATTACCAAAACACTTTTTAAACACTTTACTAGATTACCCTCAGCCAGAAATAAACCACACCAGATACGATTATCGAGTTGGTTTTGGACGTGTCTTGCTGGAGTCGGTCTCGGACGGGTTTCACCAGAGTTGATCTCGGGTGGATCTTACCGAACTAGTACCGACCGGGTTACTGGATCCGGTAGCTCAATAACAGTCAGATTCTTAATAGATGTGCATCAAATATGTGAAACATTTCACCTCTATCACAACATAAAACATCATCTATAATTTTAACTGCTCATAAAATTTATATTATGAAAAAAATACAATGTATAGGTTATCTCTACCCAAACTTCTGTGTGATTCTATCATACCAAGGTAGTTGATTTCCATAATAATTTAAAAGCTGTAACAATTTACTAAGGTTTCTTACCAAAGTATTCATTTTATAACCCGACCTAAAAAATTCAAGATGCCCACAATAAAAAACATTATCAACTAATATTAAAAGTACATAAATCTTAAACGTACAGATACCCAAAAGAACCAATAATATTAAAGTTCCAAAGATCACAAAAACCATAAAAACATGAATCAAAGCGAAGACATCCTCAAATATAAGCAAAAAACTTAGATGTACAAATCTGATTTGACATGAATAGTAAAAACAGTTATACAATGTCACCATACATGACTACAACATACTGGATAATCAGAGGATACACGCTTACTAACCAAATCGGGTTGAATGACATCTCACCTAGTACAAACAAGAAATGGTAGTCTCAAAAACAGATATTTATAAGATGGTAGAAAATGGTTAATTATAATTTTTTTAAGCAAGCCGATTGTGACAAAAAGATGAGAATAAAATTGAAAAATTCCAATGAAATCAAAACTCAAAAGAAACAAAAAAAATTCTAAACCTAAGCTTGCGTGAAGGTATGAGTCGGACTAAGTAATACACAGTCTCTAAAATATGTATATACATGAGTTGAACTCGACAACATACAACAATCACTTTTGCTTGATCATAAGCATGACTTTGTAACTTATACTTACAATCTTCTTCATGAATCAAAACTTTATATGGATGATATTTTCATATGATAATGTTCCATAGTAACATTCAATACAATTCCTTAGAGATTTAAGATTGTGATTAACATATTATTAGATTTCAACATAAAACAAATATTGTTCAAAACTATTGTCGTACAATCCTTTGACATATTTAATGGTCATTCCATCATGTTTATCGGCACCATAACAGGTGAAAGTGAACAAAGCCTACTGGATTAAAACCAAAATAACTGATCTTATAATCTTTTTTGTCTTATAATTTGGTAGTAAAAACATCTACGATCCACGATTTTAATAGAAATTTCATAACTTATCACAAATTATTTAAGTATATTGTGTGCATTGAATTCAACATTGTGAAGGATTGTTATAATATTGTTAAAACATTTCAACCAAATTTGTACAAAAATCAATTGCACAAAAATATAGTAGTCGGTATTCATCGACCCTTATTGACGGTTAAAAAAATATGAATCACGAAGTCATACCATATCAGGTTGGTAACACAACAAAACTTAAGCATCCTAATTAGGTTTTTTGGATTTTTATATCGAATCTAGTTTGACAGAGAATATTTATGAGTTTTATATATTTCAAATTCAAAAATTCAAACTAAATCAAATCAATCAAAATATTAATGAAAATAATGTTATCCATTTTATAATAGTAAAAAAATCTTAAAAAGTAAAAAAAAGCATATAATTTAAAAAATTAAATTTGCATCTTATAATGATAAATTTATTTTGCTTTAGAAAACGAATTAATTTTAAAATATTTTTAGTTTTGAAATCAAAATTTAACGTGGTTGATAGCCTCATAAAGATTAAGAATTTAATAAAAAAATCAAGATATTAGTGGCTCTTTTTACATGATCTTTGCACATAATAAGATTATAAGTGTACCAAGTGACTTTGTATTGTGTGAAGGCCACAAATTTCACCATAAAAACTAATTATTATTTGAGAGTCAAACATAATTTTTAATCAAAAAATTCCTTCAATTTTTATTTATTGATAACATCATCTTACATCAGCGATATATATCATCAAGCTAAACTTATTTGGTCGACCTCTTACGCGATTCTCACTCATCATTTTAGATTTTTTAATATATTAGATTGTTTCTTTGGTAGATGAGTTAAAAATAATAATTTAACAATATAGTTTACATGTATTTATTATTAGTAAGAATATAAATAAATTTGTTCTAACCTTATTTGGACCCAAAACAGGTCAAAACTATGGTTTTCATTAAACTTAATAATATCCGACTAATATTTTGAACTGGTTATGAGATCGAGTTTTGCTAAATTTAAGATAAAATTGGATCATACCCAGCCTTAAAGGCATATGTATATTGTTTTAATAAATGATCTAAAAAAGTATAAATTAGAGTTGGTTTAATATAAACATTAGAGAAAGTCTAGGTCAACCAGAAACTATACATGGTACACGGTTAGAAGAAACTTTAATAGTTAATATAATGATGACCTTCATTGGGTCTCCAAGTAAGAATACAAACATTATTTCCTTAGTGAGCTTTTAGTATGAGAAATTCTACAGAAATATTAATCCACCATTTGAAAAACGACAAAAGAGAATTGATTCAATATCAAAAGTGATAGACTATTAGTGATATGCCATATCGGTGATGTTATGTACCATAATGGTTACAAACCTAGTTCTCATTAAAACAAATTAGCTAGAAGTGAAAGTATGGAAAGAGAAAGTAGTGCAAAGCTAATTGGTCGAAAAACTATTATTCACCCATTTATATGGGAGTGACATGTTATATTTATAATGTTGTTTATGAGCTTTATCTCTCATGAGGCTCATTAATAAATGAATCTTCTATTGGTCTTATTATATACGTGTGATCAATAAAAGTTAATTATCCAGGTAGTTGGGTGAATAACCAACTAATGATTCCCTTATTAGTATGCTTTTTATTCGTTACGAGTTTGACAATGGAGGAATAAAAAGAGAAAGTATATCAAGTCAACGGAAACTTCTCAAGTAAGTGTATCGATTCATGCCTAGTACCTAATAACCATTGTCTTAAATTTCCTCATTAAAAACCTCATCGACCAAAACATCTACTGTAAAGTTTTTTATAATGGTCACGTCTGATGAGACACTAGCTGATAGACAACAAAGTCAAACACGTCCAAAGAATATTATAGATTTGGACTTGAGGTTAATTAGAGAAAAATTTGAAGTATTTATTGATAATCACTCAGAAGATCTTTCTAGATTCAACTGGAAGTTAAACATAAGCTCATGAGAGCTTTGGTTAAATGCTTAAGCTCGAGCTCATGGGAGCTCAAGATGGAAACTTTGAGCTTGGACACGAGAGAGCTTTAGATGTAAATTGAGCTTTAACTTGGTCTTATAAGTCTTCTTATAGAAGCTTTAAGTTTGGCTGATGAGAGATTCAGCTGAAAGCTTAAACTTAAGAGGGTTTCGACTATAAGATTGATGATGAGCTCTTGAAGATTCGAGTAGAATCTTGATCACGAGATATGGGAACTTTAGTTGTCAGACTCATCAGTAAATTTGCAGACTCTCAAGTGTCATTAATTGTATATTTTCCAGAACTCGCTCAGTGCATGCTATATGTAATCTTTTGGACATACCTATTAATAAAACTCATTATTATAGGTTATTTGGCTTCTCGTGTGCGGTTTTAAGATTTTTCTTTTTAAATTTATGATGCCTTGTAATTGTTGAAGAGAGAAAAGAGAAAATTTGTAAGAAAAAACTCTTCTATATATACATCATCGGTTATATCTTTTCATTACGCCAATACTTAGAGAGAAAGTCATTTATTTTTTAGAGAAAAAAAAAGAAATTTAAGTTTATTAAGGTCTCTTACCATGGTAAAATATTTCTCGACGACCTAAACCACCACCAAACCTCACTGGAGATTATGATAATTTAGAGTATTCCCTAAGTTCATAGAAAAAACGTTTAAAGCTCCTCTGAAGCTCATTCACCTTTTTTCGCCTCATCTTTTCTAAGTATCAGAGTATATTTTGATCATCTATTTTCGTTTATTTCTCATCTGAGCCTCATATAATCCTCTACACATTCCAGCTACCCCCAATAATAAACTAATTTCTTCATTCTTTTTTGCCCTTGAAATCACTAATAGGACAATACAAATACGTATATCGGCTAAAGAAATTCATGGAGTCGAATACTTTTATTGAGGTTAAAGATGAAAGTACCAAGAGTTCATTTTTAGTGATTTCAATTCCACAACTTCCCCCGTTTGAAGGGAATAGGAAAAAAAACCATGCAATTCAAAATCTAAAGAGACTTTTGAACGTAAAGACGTCCAAGACATGTTTGGATCGTATATATATCTATAGTCGAAGCCATAATCCTTAGGGGATACCTCAAGAGATCTTATTTTTTAGCCCGTAAACATCTGCTTCCACCATACCTTCGACTCATTTGAGTCCATCAATAGCCCCAACCCTCACAAACGTAGCATCTTCAAATAAGAAGTCTTCAGTTTCTGAGCCAAAAACAAAAGAGGTGCCAGCTTTGAAAGAATGACTTTGAGATGCTAGTAAGAGTTCCAGTAACTTTGAAAGTGTTAAGGAACAAGTTGAAGTCAAAACAGTAAAAAAACAAAAAAGTTGAAAATTATGAAACCCTTAGAGAAATGTCATATTATTATTTTGGATAAAATCGCGTGTTTATATATATATATATATATACTAAGACCCTGAGGATCTTGACAAACTTTGTCTTAGATGAGGAATCTCTAAGAATGTGGATCTTCGGCTTCTAGTCTCTGAAAAAACTCCTGCTTCGGCCCTGATCAATGAGATAATGTTGTATAATGATCTCTTTTATTGGGGGTTTTGTCTTCAATTTTACCCTCATCTCCTGAATTTTTTTTATTGGATATATTCCCAACCCAAGTAACTCCAAATATATGGCAAACAATTATGACTTACATCATTGCTTTTGACACATCAAAAATAAAATTCAAGATTACACACTTGAGATCCCCATATACTATGTCGATAAACCAACACATACCATTATATTATCTCACTTTTTCAAACTAGTATTGATGAGTAAATTAATGACAAGAAGGGGGAATCTTGGACCTAGTGCTTGATTGTGACTAATGCTAGAAATGTAGAGAGAGAAAGTAGAAAGAGAAAGTATTAAAGAATGTCCACCTACCTAAGAATAAAAGGACTCCCTTATATAGTGGGGAAAGTGGGACCCATTTATGTCCTAGGTAGTCATTGATTATTTAATGGTTAGTCCTTTACATATTGCTTCTTGTACATATTGTTCTCTAATAAATAATAAATACACTAAAGGGTTTATTTTATTTCTCCATTTTACAATTAACACATTTTCTACCGTGCTTGGCGAATTACTTCCTTATCAGTAGTCCCCCCAGTCTTCAAGAGCATCAGGAATGAAGACTCATGTTTAACTCGAGGAAAAGACCACTGAGCGAAATACCTCGGGCTTGAGGTTTTTTAGACACTTTAGCAAAATGCCTCGGGACTGTGTCGTCTGAAGCTTCGGGTGCGGTTATATTGTTCCACGCCCGACCATTCTTTCACAGCCAAAATCCAACCCTTCTCATGCTTCTCTGGGCTTCGGGGAGGGTTACGACTCTTCCTGATGCCAGACCCGCGGTGATGGGCTTATTAGAAACCTAGCCGGTAAATTTGTCATGGGCTCAAACAGGTCATTAGGCCTTAGAGAATTCGTTTGTTTCAACTCTCCTCCCCAATGGACACGTGGTGCTTATCCGGAGATCACTAGAGTTCTGGCGCCGACGTAGGCCTACGATACTAGCCTGATGATTGCCTATGTCATGCATAGTCGAGTTTGGTTTACACGTGTCGTACCTTTATTCTAAGCGTGCTCGCCTGCACATCCCTCTATGAGATTCTTTGACTTCCCGCGACTTTTCGTCGTTTGGGCTTCCTCACGCGTAGAACGGTTGAGGAATTTTGAAGCCTATAAATACTTCATTCACCAAAAATTGCCTCCTTAGAGAAATTCTAGAGAGAGAGAGTCCCCACTTAAGCAATCTTAGAGAGAGAAACCAGTGTTCATGAAAAAGAAAACTCCGAAGCTTAACCAGAAACAGACGAAGAAAACAGAGAGTGTGTTTGGATTTATTGACTGGGCCAGCATCTGTGACTCAGCCGACGAATACCGAGCCGCTGGACTAATTTGGGGTTCTGACACCAAACTTTTCACGCTTGTCTCTCCCCCACGACCTTGTTCTACCTAATCCCATTCTTGCAAAATCATTCATACTGCCTGAACCAGTTGTTGCTCATACTCCTGACGCCTTCATCGGTAAACGCACCCGACAATTTACCCCCTATTCTTCTTCTTAAACGCCAAAGTAAACTGAGGTTCCTCACAATGGGAGATTTCAGCGCCTCTTCCTCGCCAATGGGACGCATCTCACCTGAAATGGTGCAACTAACTCCTACAATCGTCGGAGTTCGTACGGGCATCAATACTGCTGCCACTCCTCAGGGCGTTGCCCAAAGGGATTTCAAGCACCAGATGCTTGAAATGAAGCGCGCTCGAAAGTTGCAAGAAAGTGGGTCGAAACATGTCCGCACCGGTAGAAGCTCTAGCTTTATACAACCGCTTTCTCAATCGGTCGACCCAAAAATGGCCGGTTCTCAGCTTCCAGAAGAAGCTGATCCCAACTGCACCGAAACTGTTCCGAATGAGGCCATCAACGAGCAAGAGGTGAACGACTTAGTCGGCTCGAGCAATAGTCTCGCAAAGGAAAACGAATCAGGGAAAGGTGTTGTTGTTGTAGGTGGTGGTGCTGCCGGTCCTTCTGAAGAGCCCCTTCCTCCATAAATAGAGGTCGTTATAACCACCACCTACCATCGGTTGTTTTGTCAGGACAATGTCATTTCCCTCTTAGAAGGCAAGTACATGTACTTCTCCGCTGCAGAACAGTCAAAGCTTCTGATCTGGTGGAGAATCCCGAAGTGCGTCAAAGTACAATTTCCTGTTCCTGGGGAAACGCCTGTGCATGTGCAGTCTCGGGAGATCGTCGTTTTTACCAAGCTTTTCAATTGGGGTCTCAGGTTTCCTCTGGACCTTGAGATCGCTCGGTACTTCGAGGTCATCGGTATCTGCCCCTCGCAGCTAACTCCCAACGCGTGGTACATGCTGATGTCTTGTATTATGGTCTTTCGATTGTCGGGTCGCCCCATGCTGATGAAAGAGTACATTTCCATGTCCGGGCTTTCAAAGTCGCCCAAATCACCTTTCTTTTATTCTTCCTTGGCAAATACCTGGAAGATCGTGAATTATTTTCTCGAGGGCGACAAATCATGGAAGCATCGGTTTGTCTTTATTAGCGGCTGCTGGGAGAAAGGTCGGCCATACACTAAAGCGAACCCGAGGCGGCTGCTGCGGACGTGGGTCCCTGATGGTAATATTCTTTTTTACCTGGCCGATCCTGTGCTTAGTGTCCAAGGAATTCATCAAAGGGATGAAAATGGATTACTTTGAGAATGCCAAAATTACCTTCCAAATTCTGAAAGACTTCGCCCGGAAGAATCGGGGTCGGGCATTCCACCACTTCTTCAAGAACACCAACTTAATCATGAGAAACCTCTGGCGTTGCTCTGAAGAACCGCTCACATTGGAGCAGCTACGCCAACCACCTATCTTGGTGGATATGGTCGCAAAGACAGACGCACCTGACGTACACCTGTTCCTTCTGAAACGCAACAAAGCGCCTAGCAAACACGCAAAGTCTGACGAGGGTGCCGAGCCAGAGATTGCAGAAAAGATAGAGGTCGATGTTGTTGGACAAGAGGTAGCAGTTGCCGTTGAGGCGAAGGAGGTTGATCGGCCTGAGGAAATGAAGAAGAAAAGGAAGAAGACTGTGGCTGAGGGTGATGAAGCCAAAAAACCAAAGCGCTCGAAGAAGAAAATTGAGGGAGGTTCTGTTGATGCTCCCGCTCTTGCAGAAAATGTGACTATCCCGGCGTTGTTCGAACAGTATGAAGAGGTCAAGGGTGGGGATGTTGCTGCTCCCGCAAATGCGTCGGTCGAGAATACTCTGATAGTTGTGATTCTTGACGACGATGAGATCGGGGGAAAAATTGTCGGTCCTTCGAAAGCAGCAAAATCTGATGGGACTTTATCCAGTGGCATCAAGGTGCCCGTCCTGTCCGTTCCTGGGAGCCCTCATACTTTCGCTTTGCGTGCCAACAATGTGTTTTCCTTGTCCTTATACAGCATGATTGTGCCTCTGGCAATGAAGGAAAGGCGCGCGGGGAGCTAAACCAGATACTGGCCGATGTTGAGGGGAAGATAACCGTACTTGAGAATCAAGTCAAAACTGAAGGAGCGGGAAAGAAGCTATTGGAAGAACAATTTAAAAAGGCTGAGGAAAGAGTGTCGAAGGCTGAGAAAACGTTGGCGTGGGTCAGACAAGACCGCGACGACCAGGCTCGACAGTTAGCAGCGGCTAAATTTCAAAGCCGTTTCTTCCGTCACTCCGCAGTAAAGAGAACAAAGGAAATCACTGACCTCGAAACCGCCAACGCTCTTTTTGTTGACAAATGTCAGAAGTGGATGGAAAAAGAAGCAGCCGACGCTAAATCTTCTTATGTCTTGAGCCTTCATAACCGTTTCCCCGACCTCGCCCTCGGGTCAATGTGGTTAGATATCCCCGAGGCAGATCGCCTATCCAGAGTGGTCTGCAAAGATGAAGAGTCGGATGCCATCGAGATCGATCCTAAGAATGAAGACGCTTAAACTCTCCTCTTTTTTTGTATCAAAGTTTTGTAACCCTTGGGGTCTGTGAACCCTTTTGAATATGTTTTGTATCGATGACTTTTAATGTTTAAGTTATTCCATTGTTTTTTAGATTGTTCACCTTTACGCTTCTATAGATCGACATTTAATTGAGAATCCTCTTTTGGGATCGGGCACAAATGTAGAAAATTTGATCGGTATCTAATTGATAATTTTCCAATAGGGTCGGGAACAAAATGTATATCAGTTAAAAACTGAAAAATCCATTAAGGTTCTGTTGATGAATATCTAATTGAAAATTTTCTCATGGGGTTGGGAACAAAATGCAGATCAGTTAAAAACTGAAAAATCCATTAAGGTTGTGTTGATCAATATCTAGTTGAAAATTTTCCCATAGGGTCGGGAACAAAATGTAGATCAGTTAAAAACTGAAAAAACCCATTAAGGTTCTGTTGATCAAAATCTAATTGAAATTTTTTCCATAGGGTCGGGAACAAAATGTAGATCAGTTAAAAACTGAAAAACCCATTAAGGTTTCGTTGATCAATATCTAATTGAAAATTTTCCCATAGGATCGGGAACAAAATGTAGATCAGTTAAAAACTGAAAAACCTATTAAGGTTCTGTAAGTTCATCAACACCGTCAAAATTCGTTTATTAGCTCGTCAGCTGATGAATTCCCCTTTGACACTTTCAAATTTTAAAGGCAAAAAAGGAGTAGATTAAAAAGATCGGTTGCCATGGATGTCTCATTAAAACCTTCTCGCGCCACCGAGGTAGGAAAGAGTGCATCCCCGACCAAAATTTCTTACATAAACAAAAATAATTATAAAGGAATTACAAAAAACTACTCCAAATATATCTTGAGATGTTCAGTATTCCATGGGAGCCTTATAAGCGTTCGTGCTTGTCCTGTAATCGATATGTCCCGCTCTTGATTCTTTCCACCACCGTATACGGGCCTTCCCAATTCAGGGCGAGTTTGCCGAGGCTTTTGTCTTTGGTGTGCAGAAAAACTCTTCTCAAAACTCTATCCCCGACCTTGAACTCTTGTCGACGTACTTTCGACGCATATCGGCTCCTCATTAAGGTCTGATAATGTAGAGAATTCAGCTGAGCTCGGCTTCTTTTTTCTTCTACCAAGTCAAGAGATAATCTTCTGCCATCCCCGTTTCTATCCTTATCATAGTTTCCGATCCTAAAAGATGGGAAAATTGATTCCGCGGGAGTGACGTCATCCATCCCATAAACCAAGGCATAGGGTGATTCTTGAGTCGCCGTTCGGGGGTAGTTCGGTAGGCCCATAATATTTCCTGTAAATAATTCGGCCACTTGCCGGCTTTTCCTTTTCAAGTTATTTTTGAGTCCGTCTATGATAGTCCGGTTTGTGCGCTCAACTTGTCCGTTCTCCTGAGGGTGGAAAGAGTCTGAAAAGCATTGCCTGATCTTGTGGGTCGAACAAAAGGATTTCATCTCGCTACTGTCAAACTGAGGTCCATTGTCCATTGTGAGCCTCTGAGGTACCCCCAACCTAGAGCAAATGTTTGACCAAATGAATTTAATAATATCTTTAATTTTTGTTCCTGATAGTGGCTCGGCTTCCACCCATTTCGAAAAGTAATCCACTGCCACCACTATCATTTGTCTTGCGCCAGATGCCATTAGAAATGGCCCTACTAGGTCAATCCCCCATCGGTCAAAAGGGAGGCCTTCTGATACTAATTCCAAGGAAGCTGCGGGCATATGTATTGTGTTCGAGAATCTTTGACAGGTGTCGCACGTTCTCATTATCTGCTGAGCATCGACAGTTATCGTCGGCCAGTAAAAACCGACAAGAAAAATTCTCTTTATTAGTGCTTTGTAACCGCAGTGAGTGGCGTCTTCTCCGTCGTGCAACTCGGACACGATTATCTGTGATTCTTTCGTCCCCAGACATCTTAGCAAAGGCCTGCTAAAAGACTTCTTGTACAGTATTTCTCCGAACAAAATGTACCCCCGAGCCTTATTTCGTACTTTTCGGGTTGCGGCGTTATTGTCTAGTAACAACCCTTCTGCCAGGAGAACTATAATGTCACTTCTCCAGTCCGACAAAGTTACCGAGGATATCTGACAGGCAATCTCGGGTTAATTATCCAGCTCTGTCCTCTTTATAATGGACGAGTTTTCTTGTACTATTATCCAAGGGTAGCTGCTTAAACAGGATGTCGACGCCAGGGAGTCTGCAATCACGTTTTCAGTCCTACGGACGTGCTCATATGTTACTTTGGCAAATGACGCGGCTAACACACGTAACGTCGCTAAGTACCGAACCAGGTGTTCTTTTCTAGCTTCTAGCACTCTCGAGGCTTGATTAATCAGCAACTGAGAATCACTAATGAGACGTATATGCCTAGTCCTACACACCTGTGCTAACCTCAAACCAGCTAGGGCAGCCTCATACTCAGCTTCATTGTTAGATGTAGTAAAACCAAATCGGATCGCCTGATGCATACTTATGCCCGCATGAGTGACTATCTGTACACCCGCGCCGCATCCACTGATGTTCGATCCTCCATCGGTTCGAATAATCCATTCGACTTGCTTGTCTTTCTCAGGTGGCTCTACTTGGTCTGGTCGGTTAAAATGAAATTCGACTAAAAAATCAGCCAAGGCCTGGCCCTTAATGGCCATTCTTGGCTCAAAATTTATATCAAAATCGCCTAGTTCAACTGATCATTTAGACATTCGCCTTGACATATCCTAACATTGAAGAACATAATTGAGTGGAAACGATGTTCGACGATAATGGGATGGGCCTGGAAGTACGGCCGCATTTTTCGCGCCGCGTTCACCAAAGCCAAAGCCATCTTTTCTAGCTTCAAATACCTCGTCTCCGCATCTAACAAGCTTTTGCTTACGAAATATACTGCCTTAGGAACTGTTCCCGACTCGCTGATCAACGCTGCACTCACTGCAAAATCAGAAACTACTACATAGAGAAAAAGAGTTTCACCTTTCAGAGGCTTTGTCAAAAGGTTCGGGGATAATAACTAACTCTTGATTCCCAAAAAGTCCTCGTCACAAGCTGGTGTCCAATCAAAAGACTTTGCATTTCTTAAAACCTGAAAAAAAGGGAGCACATTTGTTAGATGAACGAGATATGAACCGATTCAGAGCCGCTAGGCGCCCGGTTAATATCTAAACATCCTTGATGTTCCTTGGTGGGGTCATTCTTGCGAGAGCTTGCAGTTGGATCGGATCCGCCTCGATTCCTCTCTTGCTGACGATGAATCCTAGGAACTTTCCCGACCGTACTCCAAAAGAACACTTCTTCGGGTTTGATTTAAGGTTTATATTCCTTAGATTGCCAAAAGTCTCTCTTAAATCAGCGAGATGGTCCTCGTCTGTCCCGCTTTTCAGAAGCATGTCGTCCATATAAACTTCCATATTCCTCCCAATCTGGCTTTCAAACGCCTTGTTCACTAGCCTCTGATAAGTCGCTCTTGCGTTCTTTAACCCAAAGGGCATAACCTTATAACTATACAATCCTTGCCCTGTGATGAATGTAGTGCTTTCTTGGTCTGTTGGGTCCAATTTGATCTGGTTATAGCCCGCATATGCGTCCATAAAAGAAAGCAGTCTGTTACCCGACGTTGAGTCAACCAACTGGTCGATTCTTGGTATCGGGAAGGGGTCTTTAGGGCATGCTCGATTGAGATCAGTAAAATCTACGCACATCCTCCACTTGCCATTTTTATTTTTGACCCGAACGAGATTGGACGTTCATAGCGGGTAACTAGAATCCTTGATATGACCGACACTGAGCATTATTTCGACTTCTCCTAGGATAATTTCCGTTTTTCTGGTGAAAAAGCCCAACGTTTTTGTGAGATGGGTCGGACATTTCTGTTAACTGTCAACTTGTGAATTATCAGGTCTTCTGGGACTCCGGTTACGTCCTTTGAACACCAAACAAAAAAATTCAAATTCTCTTGTAGTAATGAAATCAAATTTTTCTTGAAATCTGGCGATAAATTGCTTCCGATCTATAAGATTCTTCCTTTGGTAAACTGGTATTTTTCGCATTCCTCATTGGTAGTAAAAAAAACTGGGAGCTTTCCTGGGATCGTCCACAGGCAACGACCCCAATGGAAGTCCCACTAACTGCTAATCCCGAACTTGCTCCATGTCCTGATCCCCTTTTGGTGCTAAAGCCGCCCGGTAGCATTCTCTTGCCGCTTTCTGGCTGCTTCTCACCACCCCTACATTGTTCCCGACCACGTATTTCAAGCATTGATGAATAGTAGATGTTACCGCGTGCATTCGCGATAGCCACGACTGGCCAAAAATCGCGTTATGAGAAGCCGATGCATCTACCAAGACGAATAGCACAGTGACCTCTTTCTTGAAAGGCCCACAACCGAGTTGAACACTGCCTTCGAACTCTCCTATTATTTCTGCAGCCGAACCTATAAAACCCACGATAGTTCGGTCTGAATGCGTAATCACTGGGGGTTTCTTAAACTTGGCGAACGTTGATGCGAAG
The DNA here is from genome assembly GCA_036936605.1 of Limnanthes douglasii subsp. nivea. Classification (NCBI taxonomy): domain Eukaryota; kingdom Viridiplantae; phylum Streptophyta; class Magnoliopsida; order Brassicales; family Limnanthaceae; genus Limnanthes; species Limnanthes douglasii. The sequence continues at coordinate 272,390,815 of JAUPFV010000001.1, read as the reverse complement.
ATTATGTTCGCCGAACTTCCGGTGTCGACAATGATACGTCGGACTTCTTCTCCCGCAATGGCTGCCCCGATAACGACGGCATCTTCGTGGGGACCAGCTATGTCCCTCATGTCATCGTCATCAAAATATAAAATTGGTGATGGGTTGTCTTTCGAATGAGGATAAGTCTGAGCCTCCAACTTAGTTGCTAGGTTCACAATATGTCGCTTCCGAGAAGAATGGGTGATCCCTGTCGTAGAATCTCCCCCAAAAATAGTCAAAGATTCAAAAAATCGACAGAGGTTACTTACGTTTCCTCTACTTTCCACAACTTCCTCTTCTATGACCGCCATGATGTTACGACTGACATCGGGATCAAGATATTCGACGGATACATCAAAGAGATCGGTTACTTCAGAAATTGCCATGGTTGTCTCAAATTTTTGTACTGTCACGATTTCTTTCAAAGCTGCACCCTGTTGTGCTTTCTTCTTCACATACTCGAGTAATTTTCCATTTTCTATTAACATCTACATTTCCTTTTTGAGATCAATACATTCATTGGTATCATGTCCCACATCCTCATGGTATCTACAGTATCGGTTATTTATGCTTTCCTGAGACGTTGTGATAGGAAAAGGCCTCCGATAAATCCCGTTCTTCTTAGTCTTTCCGTAGATTGTGGATACGCACTCCGTTAAATCAGCAAAGTAGGCAGGTCGGATCCATTTGTTGGAGATAGGTCGTGTGACCACATGATTGGTCTATTTTGTCCTTTGACCCTGAGATGCCGAAGGCTTGGCCAGTGCGGGCTGGGTTGGTGGTATTGTACTGATCGACTGAACCTGTGGGACGTAGCAAGGTTGAGTGCCCTGCTTTATAACAACTGATGCTTGTGCACTCTGCTGGATCTGTGCTGCCAACTCGGACGCCTCGGTTTCCTCTATCAATATTTGTTTTTCCACGTGAGTTAAAAGGGCGGAAAAAGTAAAAGCTTGTTTCTTAGTGACTGTTTGTTTCATCGGTCTCGGGAGCAGCCCTAAGCGGTATGCTGTCAGAGCTACGTTCTCCTCGCAGTGGTCAAGGTCGGTATTCGCATCGATAAATCGCCTGGTGTAGTCCTTGAGTCTCTCTCCCAGTCTTTGTTTACAGTTGATGATTGTGTCTCCATTGGCTCGGAAAATTTTGCTTCCTACAAATTGCTGGCGGAACATCATCCAGAACATCCCAAAATTCTTTATACAACCCCGTGGTAACCGATTGTACCACTTAGATGCCCGGTCCTTGAAGGTCATTGAAAAATCTCGGCATAACAACTTGTCGTCATTATCGAAACTCAACATGAAATTTTTAAAAGCTTCCAAATGGTTGTCCGGGTCTCTTTTTTCATCATACTTCTCCAATTTAGATATGGCAAATATTTTCGGGAGGTGTCCCAAAAATATTTCATCTGATAGCGGTGACGCTCTCCAATTCATTCCAAATCCAAAAGAACCACCGTCGAGCCCCTCGGTAGGAACTCCATATAATCCTTCATTGCCCGAGTTGATGAACTGACTACTGACTCTGTACCCTTGCGACTGGCTATTTCACGGCTGCCACTGAACCTGGGGTAGAACTACCTGCTCCCGTCTACTGGCCATCAACATTTCTTCTTTTTCGTGCGAAATTGGCGTTCTTTTTTCGGTGCTGTCTTTCTTGAACTTAGGTGAGTCAGAACGGGGTGCCCTATTACGTCGGGAATTATTTTTTCGTGCGAGTTTGATTCGTCTTTCCCTGCAATGATACTCTCTCCCCGATGAATCATCTGAAGTGAAATTAGTGGAAACACCCCAGTCAACCTTCGAATATCGCCTGGTTTTTCCTTCCCGTCCCTGTCTTGTTGGGGCTCTTGATAACCTTGAACAGGTCAGGCGTCAATACGATGATTTTCCCCTGAAGAGCATTCTTTGCGGTTGTCAATCATCAGTTCTTTCCCTTTGCCTTCGCGAGCTCTTTTGTCATCTAAAGCCCTCTCATTTTCAGCGTTCAGCTTCGTGATGTCGTCCATCAATTGTCTCCTAGCCATGATAAGAGTTGATCGCTTATCCCGACCATGTGCATAATGTTCATGGTCCGGTGCCCCTTCGCCTTCGGACAACGAAATAGCTCGGGCCACCTCTCTCCCGACCCTTTCCCCAGTCGCCTCGTCATTCATTGTTTAAGATTAAATCGTGATTTCGAAGAAAAGTTTTCGTTCAGGTATCACGTGTTCCCACAGACGGCGCCAATGATGAGTAAATTAATAACAAGAAGGGAGAATCTTGGATCTAGTGCTTGATTGTGACTAGTGCTAGTAATGTAGAAATAGAAAGTAGAAAGAGAAAGTATTAAAGAATTTCCACCTACCCAAGAATAAAGGGGCTCCCTTATATAGTAGGGAAAGTGGGACCCATTTATGTCCTAGGTAGTCCTTGATTATTTAATGGTTAGTCCTTTACATCTTGCTTCTTTTACATATTGTTCTTTAATAAATAATAAATAGACTAAAGGGTTTATTTTATTTCTCCCTTTTACAATTAAAACCTTTTCTACCGTGCTTGGCGAATTACTTCCTTATCAAGTATAAGGTACTAGATGATCTTCTTAAAACAGAGAAAGACTGAATTTTTTTTTAAGATGGGCCTTTGAGAACGAGGTGCCTACGAGTATGTGAAACCCTCGTTTAACCCACAACTCATAAAGAAAATCAAGTAATGCTCTGAAGGTTGGTTGCAACTATTTTGGATTTATATATATATAAGTCATTTCCTTACTTCATTCTAGAAGTTAATCCATAATTTTTTTGTAGAGTTTAAGTATCTTTTTAGTTCATCAAAGTACACAGTTGAGGATATGTTTTTTCAAATTAAGCAGCCTTGATTCGGAACATTGGGGCAAGAGGTTTCATAACTTCTTTACTATAGAGAATATTGTTTGCTTGAGGTTATTGAAAATAGAGAAAACACTCAACTCTGATAATGACTCCCCCCATTGTTGCCACTGATGAAGACATGGTGTTTTCTTCCATAACACTACCTTTAACAAAAATAATCCTACCCAGTAGGCATGGGGTTTCAAGTAAGAGAGTCAAGGTGGAAGACTCTAGGACATTATTAAAGAAAACAAAATTAGATTCCCATTAAAATGTCATTTTTTTGGAAATAATGAAGTGGGGGCGAGGGATCGATCAGGAAAATATTAGACCTAAGTGTCGTTGCAGATGAAGGGTTGACCATGAGAAGGGGCAGGAGGTTCAGTTGGTTGGATGAATTCACTCGTGTTGATAGTTCTACATGCCTAAAAGACCTTCCAACTGATTTCATAGCTAGTCGAGGATCTCAGGAAAGTCTAGAAATTAAGAAGACTAAGAGAAAAGAGAAATAACATGCAACAGAGGTGAAAGACTTAGGGTAAGTTTATGGTCAACTATGCTAATTATTTGAATAACATTGCCTTGTTTTTAGTGAATCATTGGCAGACGCATGCGCCTGGAATATTGTTATTAATTTTGAGGCAATCTTTCATGGTTGTTGAGGAACCTTCAACTTACTTGCTATTCGAAATAATTTTTATCTCTTTTTTATTTTTCTTATATATTCCATGTACAACACCTTCATGATCATCTAATAAATAGCTGATGAGAACAACTTAGTGCTTCCAATTTTCTCAGGTTTTATGAAGGACGATATTAAGTATGTCAAAGATGTTGATGAGCTTGAGGAAAGGCTTAAGAGTGGGACGACCACTCAGTATAACCTTTGATTTGCATCTAAGTTTCATTCAAATCTTGATTTTCAGTTAATAAAATCGATTTAGGAAAAAACATCTTCCACTCTCTATATAAACTCTTGACCTGAATAGGGTAGATTCAAAGAACTAACTAATCTTCACTATTGATCTTTATTAATCAATACACATAATCACCAAGACATATGTATATTTGACCAGTTGTTATGTTCCGTCATGACCATCTTCGACAATAACCAACTCCGGATAGTACCCAGCCATATTTGACCATGATCATCGTTGGTCAAAAATAACTTCGAATTCAACTAAAACTTATTTCATTTGGAATAAATTGAAATTATATTATCATTAACGGAAAATCTCCACCTTTATTTTAATTTGTTATAAATAACAACAAATCTCTAAATTTTTAAACAACAAATAGCAAAGACTTTGATCTCCTTAAAGTGGAAAACCCGAATGATTGTTGCATACACAAATGGTGAACTATAGAAAATTCAAAGTTGCGCCAAACTTAACAACCAGAATACATTTGGTCAATAAATCTGTCAGATTCTCTCACATATGTATCTTCAGAATCTTTATCTCGCATTCTGTTAGTAATCTCTCTTATAAAGTTGAACTTAACACTTACATGCTTAGTGTAGCCATGGAAAGTATTATTTTTAGATAATAAAATTTTTGAGCGAGAATCATACTAAATATGAATTGTTTCTTGCTTGAACCTCATGTATGAAGGTAGCTCTTTAAGCCACATAGATTATTTTTCTGCTTTGGTTAATGTTATGTATTATGATTCAGTAGTTGATAATTATAATATATATTATAGACCAGATTTCTAACTGATCGTGTTTTCTATGAGTGTTAAAATGTACTCATTTATAGATCGTATTCGATCTGACACCCTAATAAATTCCGAATCGCAATAATTTTGAAGAATGAAATCCTTTTATTTTGTAAAGACTAAACCTTCTTTTATTTTCCCTTTGAGGTATTTGAACACACATACTTTTTATTTCCAATGAATGCATCCAGGTTTACACACAAACCTTCTGATAATACATATATGTAAGATAAATCAGATATACTTCAAAACATTGCATACATAATGTTTCTCACAATACTAGAGTATGGTAAAAAAATTATTTATACATTCTGAGTCTTCTATAACAGATAAAAGTTTAAAATATTTTCCCATTGGTGTTCAAACAACTTTTAGCTTCTAACATCATGAATCTAGCCAAAATATTCTTTCAGTAATATGATTGAGATAATTATAAAATATATTTCTTCTATCTATTTTAATATATATATATATACCCAATATTCTGTCTTCCGGGCAAAAATATTTCATCTCAAATTCTCCGTATAAGATATTTTTTAGTTTATCAATCTCTTATATACTCTTAGCTGACAACAACATATCATTCACGTATAAAAATATGTATTTTTGTATGTTGTAGCATAAGCACAAGAATCACTACTGTTTCTCATGAAATTTTATTCATTAAGAAGTTGTTAAATCGTTGATTCCACAGTCTTGGAGGTCGTTTTAATCCATAAGATGACTTCTTCAACAAACATACTTTTTTATTATTATTATTCTGAACTTTAAAACCCTCTACTTGCTCCATATTCAAATCATGCTCTAACTCATCATGAAGAAAATTTGCTATCATATCCATTGATTCTAGATTTAGGTTTTGATGAACTACTATAGAAATTAAAACACATATGGATATGTGCTTAACCGCATGAGAAAAAACCTTTTGACAATCAATCAACTCTCTCTGATTGAATCCCCTTGCAACTAATCTGACCTTAAACATGTACAATTTCTTCCATTGATTGCATTTCTTCTTTCACAAACAAGCACTTGCAACCAATCACATTTTCTTGTTTAGGCTTATCAACAATCTCCCATGTCCTGTTTCTTCATAGAGAATTCATATATTCTTTAGCTCATTTTACCTATTGTTTCCAATTCTTTGACTTATTTGCTTCATGATAACAATTTGGACCTACATATTCTATGTTTTCATCTTTAAATAAAGAAAAAATTGAAGCACAATAGTCATTTAACTTTGCTAGAGGAACAATTTCTCTACATGTTCTATCTTGGGAAAGTTGATAGTTTGCTAAACTACCAACATCAATAGAAGCTTGTGCTTCGGTTTCTATTTCATCGTCTCAATCATTTATCACTTTGGTATTAATTCCACCTCCATGATAAATTCCTGTAATTGTTCCTTTCGTGACATTATCTCATATTATCTCAAATCTAGACTTTATATTATTCTTCCATTTGTTTGTATGATTCTGTTTTATTTATGTTTTTACATATCTCAAAATATTGAATACATTATTTTTTATCAAATACCATATTTTTTTTCTTATAACTCGTTCCTTTGTGTGTAGTACCAAATTTTTTAACCTTTAGTACCCTAAAGATACCCTAAGAATATCATTTATAAAAAAAAACAAATTGATTTAATCTTCCCCTGATCTTGATGTACATATGAAAAATAAAGTTGAACATTTCCATGTGCTTGTGACGTGTTTTTTATTCAACCATAGATCTTCTAATATGTTGAAGTCCACTGCAAAACAAGGTTATATATTTACAATATAAGATGTTGTAACTACAACTTTGACCCAAAATTCTCCTTCAAGACTTGTTTTATTCAGAAAACGTCTAACATTTTCTCTAAAAAAATCTGTTAATCCTCTCAGTCATTCCCTGCTATTTGTGGAGCATACACACAATTTTTGTGTCTTTTAATACCATTTTTAGCACATAAAACAATAATTCTTGAGTTAAAAAAATTCTAGACCATTATTAGTCCTCGAGACTTTTATTATATTCTACATTTGATTTTAAATCATTTTCTTCCAATCATGGAATCTTTGAAAATTTTCATCCTTTGTTTTTAATAACCAAACTTTTCTTGTTTGTGATATTATGACATAGAAAAATTTACCTATAAAGCTCCTCAAAGGTCATCATGCAAGTATTCTAGAACATCTCATGTTCTATGTTTTCCAAAATTAAACCTTAGTTTTTTTTTTTTTTTCTTATAATACAATGTTTACAAAATCTTAAATCTTTGATATATTTCTTCTTAATTAACCCTATTGGGTTAATACTTTCAATTTGCTTAAGCTCATATAACCTAACGGATTGTGGCATAAAGAGGTTGAATCTTTCTTCTCTTCGACATTATAATTTTTAATGTATGTTCCACAATTCATTAAATATATACCATTTACCAAGGTTCTTCTAATAACTGTAAAATTGTTCTAATGATATTTAATCACACTAACTCCTCCTTCATACTTATAACCCAATTATCCAAGATTCTTGCTGATATTAAATTTCTTCTGAGATTAGGAACGTATCTAACATTTCTGAGCATCTTCATGGTTTCAGCAATTACATGTATGAGAATGGTTCATTGACCATTAGATTCAACTACATGATCATCTTCGAACATAATTTTTATATCGAGACGACTACTTCATTCTACAAACCAATATTTATTGGATGTCATGTGTGAAGTACATCCTAAACCTATGACACAGTTGTCTTTGGTTTGTGTGTTATTCATACTTAATACCTCATATTAAGTCATCTGTTATACAATCACATCGGTCTCTTCTCAAACTTTACCATCTTCATAGTTCTCTTCTCTGATGATACTTCTTTTTAATATGAAATTGATTTCTATAAAGCCAACATGTCATTTTAGACCTAAAATTTGACCTGTTTATACTCTTTTATTTCAATTTAAAAATCTTTTTAACATCCATTGAAGTTCTAGTATGAGACTTTCCTCTCTCGTGAATCCATAACATGAGTTTATGTTATTCTTTGATACTTCAACTATCTCTCTTTCCATGGACTTAGCAGCTGAAGTCACCTCTTTTAACGTCAAAGAATCTCGACCATATTTCAAAGTATGTTTTAGTTTATCATAACTAGATGATAAAGAAATCAAGAACAATATAACTTGAACCTCTTCCGAGACAAATACATCTAAGCTACTCAAATCATCAACAATATTTAAGAAGTCATCTACATATTTATCCACATTTTTTGAATCAACCATCTTTAATGTATAAAAATTTAACTATGTATGGGTTATATTCTGGAAAAAACTTTCCATATACACTTATAGGAAAATCATATTTTGGCAGCAACATAAACATTTTAAAATTTTCTTAAGAACATGATCTCCTACATTCATGATAATCAAACCCATAACTCTTTCAGAACTCTCTATCTTACCTTTGTTCAATATTATAGGCTTAATTTCTCATCTCTTGGCTCTTCATGTTTACGGTTGCTCGTACTAAGAGTAACAACCATTTTTGTTCGAGACTTCCAAAATAAGCCATTATCTTCTTCTTCCATGGGAAAAAATTCATCTTCCGTCAAATCTATCGATCTACGTTCTTGAGTTCACCGTCGAATCTTTTATCACAATGACTCGGACTCCAACACCAATTTTGTTATAAACTTTTTCACTTTTCTTCTAATCTTACTTCACAAATCGATTTATATTTCTTACAAGAATCAACGAAATTGATCAAGTTTTATTAAAAAACATTAAACAAAATAAATTTATAGAATTTAAAAAAATAAAAAGTTGCTAACCCAATTAGATATTTCTGCATTTTGATAAAAAAAATCACTCACAATTGACTATATGAAAAACTAATACAAAATACGATAATCGGTTAAAAAATAAACAAATACGGCTAAGTCTTAGCGAAAACTAATCTAACATCGATTTATGAAAAAAAAATTATAATATAATATAATATAATGTTGACCTTTTTTTTTAATAAAATGACTTATTTATTGAAAGAAAAGATTACATCAAAACCGCCTAAAATTTGAAATTCAAATTCAAATAGCGCCAAAATTTTAAAGTATAACCTAATTTTAAGAGAAACCCTAGAACTTAACAATACAATTCTTTCTATCCCTAATTCGAAAAGCCTTCTCAAGGATGAGAAATCAACTGGAAAAAATCACCACCAGAAGAAGATCAGCATCCTCCAGATAGAGAAGAAAGCCTTTATAAAGCTTCCAGAGACTTGAATCCAGCCACAGCAAATCAAATTCATGAAGAAAGCTAGCCCAAGAATATCAATTCTAGAAGCAGCAAACAGCAACAGCAACCAGCTTCATACTCCAATATAGAGCATCAACCGACCATATTCAAAGAAATCATCTACAAGAAGCAGACATCGACTTCAAACTCCAGCAAAGAGCAGCATCAGAGGAGAATCAGACCAAGCAAGACAGACAGCAGCAACACCATAACTCAGCGACCAGAATCCATGAGTAACCAGAAGCCATGAGAAAACAGCTTCATACTCCAACATAGAGCATCAACAGACCATATTCAAAGAATTCATCGATAAGTAGCAGTCATCGACTTCAAACTCCAGCGAAGAGCAGCATCAGAGGAGAATCAGACCAATCAAGACAGACAGCATCAACACCAGCACTCAAACCATACATAGAAACAAAATCATGAGAAACTAACACTCTAACAAAGGGCAACTAGAAGCCATCAGCACATCAAACAGGAACGAAATCAATTAGTAATATATCCAAGACCAAGTGCTTCAAGAATCATAATCGATTTAAGATCACTTGGAATAGAGTTAGGCATTATCTTATAAGTAGAATTAGTTTTCAAAGTATGATGAACCAACTGATAAGGAAATATATTCGTAAGGGACTTAAATGTAATTATTAGGGACTTAATTGATAAGTTCTATTAGTATAGAGTAAAATTAAGCCTTATAAGAAGAATAAGGACTGAACTATAAATATCCCTCTTATGTAACCGCTTTTGTAACTAACTTACTAAGCCTATTTAAAGAGGCCGGGGAGGTTATTTACGCGGATGAAATAATCAGAGGCAAAAGATTATTTTCACTACCTAGAAATCTCTCTGTTGATTCTTGACCAATTTTCTCAGTTTTCTCAATTCAATCTTTATTCTCACCAAATTGGCGCTAGAAGGAGGGGTCGAAGATACCTTGATCGATAGATCAAAAATCGAGTTACGAATTTGTTCGTTTTCTGAAGAATTTTGTTTATATTTTTGCTGATCGAAGATGAATTCAGAGGAAGGAGATAATCCACCTGTTCGAAAAGCTTTGGAGACGTTGAAATCTGATCTGCAAGAGAAAGAGGCAGGTAAGTCAATTCTGATTCAATCAAACCAATTTGATTTCGAAGGTAAAATGAATGAGATGATAAGAAAAGTGGCGGAGCTTGATGAATTTGTTAAAAAGAAGCAAGATAATAATGGCGCTAGACTTAGATCTAAAATAGCAAGAGGTGATCGGGATGATCAGTCGGATCCGTCGAATGACGATGGCGATGTTCAATATGTACAGCGTAAAATACATTTTGAGCGTAAGAAGGAGCATAGTGGAATGAAAAGAAAAGAAAAGTTACAGAAGCAGCGGTATGTAGATTCTAGTGAGGAAGAGGATTTTGAAAATTCGGAGTCAGATGAAACACCAAGATATGAGCATTCTCGAGGTCATTCAAGAGGAGGAGGATATGAGCTCCGGCCAGCTAAAATGTATAAGGAAGGAAGGCAAAAGAAGGAAAGGCGAGTATATTCACCTCGGAAGTATTCTCCTCGGAAATTTGAAGATGAGTCAAGTTTATATGCTACTGTGGGAATGAGGAACGAAGACCAGTTTGTTCAAGAAGTCGATTGGAGGGACTCACCATTGATTAGTGAGATTAGATCTGTGCCGCTTCCGAGGCGGTTCGACATTTCTAAAATTGACAAGTTTGATGGAACTCAAGATCCAGATGATCATATAGAACAATTCAAAAACTATATGACTAATTTCGAAGACGATGATAAATTGGTATGTAGAGCATTCTCTCAGACATTCAAAGGAACTGCACTAAAATGGTACAACAAGATTCCTAAGGAGTCCATTGCAAATTTTAGAGGCTTTTACACAGCTTTTCGAAGACAGTTTGTGGGAAGCAAAGAAATGAGAGCTAATGGAGATACGGTAATACAATGTAAGCAAGTTGTGGGAGAAAAGTTAAAGGATTATACTAAAAGATTTGTGTCAACAAAAGCTGGATTAGATGATTGTGAGGAGGTGGTGGCTATAGCAGCGTTTAGACAAGGATTGTTGCCAGGAGATTTAGCTGATGAGACTACAAGGCGTAGGGCATTAACGTTTGGAGCTCTTATGGCTCAGGTTGAAGATCAGATCAAAGTCGAAGAGTCTACTCGGGTTCGAGGAGGAGGTAGTACTGTTCAGAAAGGGAATAGTCAAGTGAACACTTCGAATAATAACTCATCGCGCCCGAGGGGTAATCAAAATGTTTCTAATCGAGGAGGTTCGAACTCATACCAAGGGGGTTCTTCAAGCTCATATCAAGGAGGTTCTAATCAGCACAATTCTAATAATCAACACCAATTCAGATCAAGATCGAATGTGTGGGTAAGACCAGAATATTATGCGGATTTGACTGAAAGTGTGGCTTCGATATACGAGAAAACCAGGGGAACAGTAAATTTCAGAAAGCCAGCAGCGATTAATAGGCCAAGAGAGGAGCGCAATAACAGGTTCTGCAGGTATCATGATGATATTGGACATGATACAAATGATTGTATTGCTTTGAAGAAGGAGATGCAGATTTTGATAGAGAATGGAAAATTGTTGGAGTATGTCAAAAAGAATGCTAAAGCCGTAACTCAAAAGGTTGGTAATCCTAATTCTAAGCAGGAAACTGCACTGATGATTTTAGATGCTGCAGGTGATGAATTTGATGTAGCTTCGGAATATGTCGACCCAGACCCTAGTCGATTGTTGTTGATGTCAGTTGATGAGCCGATGCGTAAGGGACGTGTTCGAGATTTCTCTGCGTTCTTTGAGTCACTGACAATATTTGGGGGAGATTCAATGACTAATAACACTAATAATTCGAGGAAGAGACATATAGTGAATTTAACGCATCAAATTGAAGGAGGAGCATCAACATACCTAAGCAACAAGAAGGATGTCCCATTTATAATTTTTGATGGGGATGATTTGAGAGGAATTACTGGGCCACATGAAGATGCGGTGGTTATTGGAGCAGAAGCGTGTGGAGTGGAAATTCGACGAGTATTGATTGATACTGGAACTTCTGCTAATGTGTTGTTCAAATCAACATATGATAGACTAACCGCTCCGCCTCGGATAGAAAGGTCAGAAAGAACTATAATTGGGTTTACTGGCGCGACAGCGAATGTAGTAGGGGAGTTTGAAGGTGAAATTTCTTTGGGAAAAGGGCATTTCCAAAAGAAAGTACAAGTACTTTTTATGGTGGTAGATTGTCCGTCGAGCTACAATGCTATTTTTGGAAGGTCATGGCTGGCAAAAATGTATGCTATAGTTTCTACGATTCATCAATGTTTGAAGTATGTAGTTGGGGATCGAGTTGGTGTAGTTCGAAGTGATCAAAAGGTGGCTAGAGAGTGTTACGCTGCTGCATTTAGACTACGTGGTAAAAGTACTGATGATCCAATGGAGAAATAGCAGTTTGGGGGGTTGTCTTCTAGTGGTACAGATGAGGGAATTGATGATCCGAGGTCAACCCCGAGTTCTGTGGTGGTAAGTGAAGAAATAGAAGAATACATTTTCAATAATAATAGAGTACTTCGAATTGGGACTCTGCTGTCTTTATCAATGCGAGAAAGATTGTTTCATTTTTTGTCTAAAAACTTGGATATGTTTGCTTGGACATCTGAGGATGTATTTGGGGTCCCAATTGACATTATATGTCATAGTCTGGCTGTAAATTCGAAGATCAAGCCGATAATACAAAAAAGGAGAGCTTTTTCTTTGGAAAAATCTGAGGCCATAATTGCTGAAGTAGATAGATTGTATAAAATGGGGCATATTAGGGAGTCCAATTATCCGAGGTGGACGGCTAATCCTGTGGTGGTGAAAAAGAAGAGCGGAAAATGGAGAATGTGTGTAGACTTCACAGATTTAAACAGAGCCTGCCCAAAAGATCCTTTTCCAGTACCTCGAATTGACCAGTTAGTGGATTCTACTTCTGGAAATAAAATTCTAACATTTATGGATGCATTTTTAGGGTATAATCTGATTCGAATGAATCCAGAGGATGAAGAAAGCACAACTTTTATTACTGATCGAGGTTTACACTGTTATAGAGTGATGCCGTTTGGATTGAAAAATGCTGGGTCTACATATCAAAGGTTGATGAATAAGGCGTTTGCTTCACAAATAGGGAGGAATATCGAAGTGTACATCGATGATATGCTTGTTAAGAGCAAAAGTGATGATGAACACATTGATGATTTAGAAGAGATGTTTTTGAATCTCAGAGCCATACAGTTGAAGGTGAACCCAGAAAAATGTACATTTGGAGTCCGATCTGGTAAGTTTCTGGGGTATGTGATTAGTGAAAGAGGAATTGAAGTGGACCCAAAACAGTTGAAGGCCCTGATATCAATGTCTTCACCTCGGAATATCAAAGAAGTGCAAATGTTAACAGGCAGGTTAGCAGTTCTGAACAGATTCATTTCTCGTTTTTCAGATAAGTGCTTGCCTTTTTTCCAGGTGCTGCGTCGACCAAATAATTTTGAGTGGACTTCGGATTGTGAAGAAGCTTTTATTAAGATTAAAAATCTTTTGTCCTCTCCTGAAATATTATCAAAGCCTCGAAAGGGTGAGCAATTATTTTTGTATATAGCAGTATCGGATTATGCAGTGAGTGCAGTTCTGATTAGTGAAGATACAAGAGTTTCGAAGCCTGTCTACTATGTCAGTAAAAGTTTGGTTGATGCTGAAAAACGTTATTTGAAGCTCGAAAAATTTGCGCTGTGTATAGTAGTGGCAGCGAGAAAAATGCGTCCTTATTTCCAGGCACATACGATTGTGGTTCGAACTTTCTATCCATTGAAAAATGTATTGCAAAAGCCAGATATCTCAGGAAGGATGACTAAGTGGTCTGTAGAATTAGGAGATTTCGATGTGTTATTCTCTCCTCGAACAGCTGTCAAAGCTCAAGCCTTAGCAGACTTCTTGGTTGAGTTTCATTCGAGTAGATCCGAAGAGAAAGAAGGTGAAAAAATGAACACGAATCCGACGTGGACGGTACGACCTGATGGAGGATCTAGTAATAAAGGGTCGAGTGCAGGAGTTGAATTGGTGGCACCAACAGGGGAGTTTATGTTTCAAGCTATAAAATTTGGATTTCATGCTTCGAATAATGAAGCTGAATATGAAGTTGTGCTAGCAGGATTGCGGTTAGCAAAGATTTGTGGAGCAATATTCGTGCGCTTAAAAACATATTCGCAGTTGGTAGTTAACCATGTTATAGGGGTGTCAGAAGCTAAAAAAGATCGTTTGGTTTTGTACTTGCAAGAACTACGAGGTATGATGGCACAATTTGAAAATGTCGAGGTGGAGCATATACGAAGAGGAAACAACACAATGGCTGATTCTTTAGCAACAATGGCTTACTCTGAAGAATATCCATGGATCGTGACACAACCATTGCCTTCGATTATATCAAGCTCTGAGCAATGTGGATTTGTTGAGGAAGTAGTAAATGATTCGATGCACGTTCGAGGTGATTGGAGGATTGACTTGTTAAATTTTCTTACGAAGGGAATACTACCTCTTGATAAACACTTGCTCAAGAAAATAAGGTATAAAGCTCTTGGTTATGTGGTATTGGATGGGATATTGTATAAGAGATCTGCGTCGAAACCGTTGTTACGATGTTTGAGTAAGCAAGAGTCTCAAAACATTTTATCTGAATTACATGATGGAGACGGATCAGCTCATTGTGGATTCAAAGCTTTAACGCGTAGGGTATTGTTGGCAGGGTATTATTGGCCTACCATATTGCAGGATGCCAAGTTATTAGTTCGAAGCTGTGATACTTGTCAAAGGTATGCACATTTGATACATAAACCAGCGGTACCCCTAATGACAATCTCTGAGGCGGTTCCTTTTGATAGATGGGGGATTGATTTAGTAGGACCATTGCCTATGGCTTCAGGTGGAAGACAGATAATTATTGTCGCGGTTGATTATTTTTCGAAGTGGGCAGAAGCAGAGCCTTTAGCTGGAACAAAAGCCAAGGATGTGATCAAGTTTATTCTAAGTAACATCTGCTACCGTTTTGGAATTCCTCGAAAAATAACAACGGACAACGGTCCCCAATTTAATAACAAGGAAATTGACTCTTTTTGCTCCTCGAAATGAATACAGCAATGCTTTTCTACTCATTTCCACCCACAAGCAAATGGGCAAGTGGAAGTTACGAATAGATCTATTTTGGAGGGTTTAAAGAAAAATTTGGCGGGAGCAGCAGGGAAATGGCCGAACTATCTTCAAGAAGTGTTGTGGGCATATCGAACAACCCCTAGAGAGGCCACAAAAGAGACTCATTTTTCTTTAGTTTATGGAATGGATGTTGTGTGTCCTGCTGAATCTACATTGCCTTCCTACAGGTTATTGCAATATTCCGAAGCAGATAATGATGAAGCTAGAAGGTTTGAGCTTGATTTGTTAGAGGAAAAGAGGGTCAAAGCACATTTGAATGTGGTTCATTATCAAACCTTAATGAGAAGCAGGTACGATGCTAGAGTTAAGAAGAGGGAGTTCAAGGCTGGCGATAAAGTATTGCGAAAAGTATTTCTTCATACTAAGGACAAGCACCTCGGAAAGTTGGCTCCGAACTGGGAGGGTCCTTATGAAGTCAAAATGAAGGTCAAGCCAGGGTCATATAGGTTGTCTGATCGTGAGGGGAGGATGCTCAAACACCCTTGGAATATAGAACATTTGAAATTGTACTGTGAGTAAAATTGAACTTCGAATTTTTACGAGACAGACATACTCTTTCCTTATCTGTTGGCCCAGAAAGGTTTTAATGAGGTGTCTGGTTAAAATTGAATTTGATAATAAAATTTCTTTTGGCCATTGGTTGTTTAGTATGATGAATAATTTGTTATTTTGGTAACTTGGCAAAGACTGATCATCTTTGAAAGTTGACCAAGAGTAATTTTCCAAAGCAATAGCTTTGAAGAAACAACCTATTTCGAGGTGCCACGTCTTATGAGTGCATCTAATTTTCGAGGT
This sequence comes from Limnanthes douglasii subsp. nivea, assembly GCA_036936605.1. NCBI lineage: Eukaryota > Viridiplantae > Streptophyta > Magnoliopsida > Brassicales > Limnanthaceae > Limnanthes > Limnanthes douglasii. The sequence continues at coordinate 272,374,900 of JAUPFV010000001.1, read as the reverse complement.
GCCACGTCTTATGAGTGCATCTAATTTTCGAGGTGCCACGTCTTATGAGTGCATCTAATTTTCGAGGTACCAAGTCTTATGAGTTCATCTAATTTTCGAGGTGCCATGTTTTATAAGTGCACCAGAAATTTGAAATATTAAGAAAGTTGCTTGTTTCATCGGATAAAACTTGAAGCTTACAAAAAAGGACAAACTACTTAATTAAAACACACAAAAAACAAACACGACATATATAATCTACTGTTTAGTCATCCTCTTCTTCCGATGACCCGCCAGAAGTGTCACCTTCTTCTGAAGAGCTTGATGGCACTTCGAATGCCTCCTTTGGATGATCTTTCTCTGGGACTTGCTTCCAAAATTCTGTTAAATTTAGCCTTGGATAGGCAGCATGGATTTCTCGAAGAAGATTGTTAGCTGTATCGATTTGAGCCTCCTTGATACCATCAAGCATCACAGAACCAACAGCAGCTTCGGCTTTCTTGACGGCAGCTTTCTTTTCCTCCTCGAATCCTGTTTGAAGCGTAGTCAATTGAGTTTGACAATTTTCCAGTTTTTCCTGAGTTTCCTTAACAAGTTTCTCAGCATCGGTAGATTTTTTCTTTTCCTCAGAAATGGCAGTAGAATGTTGAGATTTTAGATTTTCAAGAGCCAGTCGATGAGAAGCCTCCAGAGCTTCGATTTTTTCTTTATGCTCCTTAAGAAGCTTTCCTTTTTCAGCTTCGAAATTTTGAAGTGCTTCATTTTTCGAAGCCTTTTCAGATTCTGTTTCTTTTTTTCTCTTGATTAATTCTTGTGCAATGAGCTCCAATTGTGTATGTGAATTGTTCATTTCTTCACATAATTTTTTGGCTGCAGCACTTAAGTTAGTAAAAGGCTGAAGGATTGAAGTTACCTCATCGGATCTGTCAGGGTTGGGCAAGTTTGATGGGTGATGATGGACAGGAATGATTGCATTAGATGTTGAAGTTATGGCAGCCCTAGTAGAAGTTGATGGCATGGTGTTGGTAGGCTGAGAATCTTCACCAGTGAATCCAAAATCCCCGCTCGAGTTGAAATCTTCGAGGTTAAGATAATCGTTTTCTTGGCTATCTCCTAGTGCCAATCCCCCTTGAGGATTTTCTTCAATGAAAGTTTTCCCATGCACCTCGGAAGCCAATACCTCTTCGAGTATATCAGCTTCGTTCTTTTTCTTTGGAGTAGTGGACTTACTCTTTTTCTTCTTTGGAGCATTGTTTTCTTTCTTTTTCTTTTTCAGTACAGGTTCGTCCTCTTCGGATATTGGAGGAAGTTGAGATGCAGGCGCTTTTCGTTTCCCTGCAGGCTTCGATGTTTTGGAAGGGTTAGCCTTGCTTGTGTTGGGTTTTTTGAGGGTTAGCTTTCCCTTCTTTTTTTAGTGGTAGGTGGCTGTCAGATCGAGTCCTGGTGGGAAGGTAGGTTTTCCCATCTGGTGCGAGTATTCTTTGAACCACTTTGATGGGATCTGGTTGAAGCATCGGGTCTTCAGGGAAGTCAGCTCCCAAGGTTATGCGCCAGAGATGGCTGTTTACGAAGTTGATTGGTTGAAAGGCTGAGTGAAAGACATTTCCCCAAGCTTTCTCTGCCCATTCAGCCATTTTCTTGAAGATGTCCTTTGCAGCCTTTCGACGACCTTTGAATCTCCTCGGAATTTATATGAAAAGAGTAAACAGTTAAATAAGTAGACTTGGTTAATTTAACTACGCTAAATAAGCTAAGGAAATATTAACAATACAACAATGATTCACTTACTGCTATCTCTCCAGGTGAGAGTAAGTTTTGAGGGGTTGTCATCGGAAATCTCTTTACCATTTTCCCAAGCTCTTGATAAAAAGACAAACTTTTGCTTCCAAAACTTGTCAGCCTCGAGGAGGTCATCGATAATCTTCAGATCATCCTCCAGAGTGAGGTAGTAGAATGGTAAAACTGGCCCATTTGAGATTTTGGTCAGTGAGATGAAATCCTCTATTTCGAGGGGGATGCTACCTAGCCTCGACACCATAATGGCGGAGAATAAAGTGAACAGTTGGTTTGGAGTAACTTGTGTTGGGCACAACTTAAGAATTTCGAAGTACCTTACAATCATTGGATCGAGGGGAAATCGAAGTCCCCAGTTGAAAAGCTCAGGGTAAACTACCAGTTCGTTCTTCTGACAGCTCAGAGGTGTTTCTCCTTCTACTGGTAGTCGAAGAACAATGTTGTCTGTTAATCCCCATAGTCTCTTGAGTTCTTCTTTTTCTGATTCGAGGTAGTAAGTATAGGGTACATTTTTTAGGACAAGAATGTACCGAGGACAAAGTGGTTGTAGGTTTTCCTGAACCAAGGCAGCAACATCTTCGGGGAGGGAAATAGGAGCTTTCTTTCCTCGAATTTTCTTTGGAGGGATTACCTCTTCTGCTTCGGATTCACCTTCGGCATCGGATTCAGTGGCTTCAGAATCATTTTCTTTGTCATTTTCTTCATCGGTAGTTTCATTGCGAAGGCTTCGAGTTTGAGTCTCAGTTTGAGTTACAAGAACTGATTGACTATTCTCTGGTGTAACGTCAACCATTTCTTGTGGGGGAATAGAAGAGGAGGTTTTTGCATCGTCACTCATTGCTAGAAAGGTTGATTTTTTGTGAAGTTTAACTTTAACGGCTTGTGAAGTCACCCATGGCATCAACGATGTGGTTTTAGTGATGGAGAAGTGGATTGATTTCGAGGAGGAGAAGATTGTTGGCTAGATTCTGGGTTTGATGCTAGGTTTGAAGATGAATTGACTAGATTGGGATTGAAGTTACCATATTTGAAGGTGGTAGAGGAGAAACGAGGACCGTTGTAGATTAACCCAGCAGCTTTGTATTCTTTAGTTCTTTTTGAAATACAGAGATAATCGTAAGCACCAAATACTTGATTGCTAGAACCAGGGAAGAGAGATTTCTTTGGTTTCCTTTGGTTTTTAGGTTTAGATCTTTTGTATTTGGGGTACTTTCTCATATAAAAGATGTAAATCTGGGAAGTTGTTTTTTGTAACTGAAGAAATGGTGTTTCTGGGGAAGGTATCAGAAGATGAAGATGAAGGTTGATGAAGATCAAGATGAAGATGGCTTAGGAGAGATGATTTTTCTAAAAGGTTCTCAGTAGGGTGGAGCTGAGTATTTATACTTAAAAAAATGACGTTGAGAATTAGAAGAGGCAAAACCAGTGAACTGTTCTCATTGGGTGGAATGTGAAACGTGGAGGAAAATTTGTTGTGTCACAGACCTATCAAGAAGGGTCCAATCAGTCTTTCAAGTAGGGGACAAGAGGTTCGAAGTAAAAGTAAAGATGTAATTTTGGTCAGAAGATTCGAAGTGAAAGTAAGGTTGTATCTCAAGTTGGTAGATTCGAAGTGAATGGGGAGTCTATTTGCACTTATTCTTATATTCGAAGTGAAGTTGCAAGTTATCAGGCTCAATCATAATAAAGGGGCGGGATGAAAGAAGTTTTATTCACTTGGAGTGATGTTCGAAGACTGAATAGTTCTTATAAAATTGTCTTTATAAGAACTAAGGGGGCTACTGATAAGGAAATATATTCGTAAGGGACTTAAATGTAATTATTAGGGACTTAATTGATAAGTTCTATTAGTATATAGTAAAATTAAGCCTTATAAGAAGAATAAGGACTGAACTATAAATATTCCTCTTATGTAACCGCTTTTGTAACTAACTTACTAAGCCTATTTAAAGAGGCCGGGGAGGTTATTTACGCGGATGAAATAATCAGAGGCAAAAGATTATTTTCACTACCTAGAAATCTCTCTGTTGATTCTTGACCAATTTTCTCAGTTTTCTCAATTCAATCTTTATTCTCACCACCAACCAATCAGCAACATGATTTTGCTCACGAAATATATGAGTAAAAGTCATGCTACTGTAAATGAGATTCCAAATGCAATCAAGAACAGGTTTTACATACCAGTAGACATTGTTGTTTTTGTGAGTGATCCAATTGATAATGATTAAAGAGTCTGATTCAACATCAACCAGGTTCAAATTATTAACTTTACATATTATAAGGCCATCCAATATAGCTCTAATCTCAGCTAGTAACGATGTAGATTTACCATATAAAAAGCTAGAGCCACTCACAAGATTACCAACACAGTCTCTAAATATAATAGAACCACTAGCTTCTCCACTGCTAATACAAGAGGCATCAGAATTCATTTTTAATCTACCAGTTGGAGGAAGATTCCATTTGATATAAGTAGGCTATTAGTAACCTTTAACTGATTAACAGAGCCTAAATTGATAGCAGCATTAGGACAATCTATCCAATGAGATTTGTTTATGATCTTATGTATATCAAGAGACGTGTTTATCTTGAATTTAAAACCTACATTTCACCAGACCATCTTTTGGCCATAAATCGGCGAGAATTTGACCAATTTCGGTCAAAACCATTTTCGAGCAAATGCAGCTTCGTCCAGAAACAAACCATCCTCGGACAGAACTATTTTTTATCAAAATCAACTTGGACTTCAATAACAACCGTACAGTTATAGACAATATCAATTAGCTATTTATCGATACCCGATAGTGATATATTGGTCCGAATCTATAAGGATGATATTTTGGTGAGTAGGGTGGCGAAATTTATTGTTATTTTACAATAAGAGCCTATTATAGTATTGGTGTAGTAGTATTGTTCAGCATAATCACTTTATGGCATACCTGCTTTTCTCACAAACCATGGCTGGTCCATTAATACAAAACTATTGGTAAAAAAAAACTTCTGTAATACAGTTTACATGTTTTTATTTTTTGACTGAAATCATGATTTTTAAAAAAAAAAGTTATGCTCAACAATTATACTTCGTCTAATCTCATTACCCAATTCCACAATTTCTACAATTTAAACGACGGGTCTGACTTTTATCCAGTCACAAGTACAAACACAAGCAGATTGACTAAATTTTAGTTCGAATTTTGTCGGAATAAGAACTGCTGTCACCACTTGCACTATTGTCTTGCCAAGAAGCTTGCCACTGCTTGTCGTAAAGAACAGCTTCATTACCAAGCTTTTTGAAGTTTTCTAGATCATCGGTTCGTCTCAAAACAACGATGCCAATAACAGTAGTAAACATAGCTGCTTTGCATATAAAATTGCCTGTTTGGCCTACCACACCAAATCCTGTAAGCGCGTCTACAATGTACGACATGAAAAATCCAATCATAGCAGCTCTACCTGTAAATAGGCGTATAAATATTCATGATTCATTTTCAAAAGACATCTATAATAAGAAGGGTATTAAGACTTTGGACCATTGAGGAGTTCGGCTTCCGGTAGATATGTCTTTGTTAGCCATGCCCACCATGGTATGATCGAGCTTCTGAAGAGAACAGGTTCTTCGCTTATAGAAGCTTCCGGATATACTTCAAGAAACTTCCTCCTATTAGCCTCTTCAAGAACATTATCGTCATTAAATTATAATTCCTAATTTTGTCTTCAGATTTTTTTCATAAATTTTCAAAAAATACTCCTATATGACTAGATCAAGTGTTACTATGTTGAGAAAAAAACTAATAATCACAAGAATAGAGAGTACCTGCGGTGATAACTCCTGTCCAATCCATTTTACCATCTTTAACAAACATATTGAGATCCCAAGTTCCTTTCTTCCACCTATCGTCATTAAACCTCGGATCAGAAGATTCGGCATTTTCCGATCTATCCATTTGTTGTAGAGCAGACTGGTCTGATTGTTGAACTGTTTTAAAAACTTTGTGACTATCAGTGTCTAAAGAGACAACATTTGTGACCTGCTTGGAGCGACTGTGTGTGGTTCGAGTTTGTTGTTTCTTTGTGTTATGAATAGAGCAACAAGCTCTGTGCAGTGAAGCTGATATGGAAATGGAAGACATTGCTGTATGAATGATTCAGTTAGTATTTTGGCTTGTATTCTTACCAGTTATAAGGAAGAGATAAGAGTAAGGGAAAAATAAATAAGAAATCAAAGCCCATACTTTATTAATGGATAAGATTATCTCTCTTCTCATGCCATTATAGTTATGGGCAAAGGCAAAAACTACTACTAGTACTGTCTGAATCTGGCATTTTCTTATCTCTATGCAGAGTTAGGAGATGCAGCATAAAAGCAAATAAAACAAGGTGAAAACGGTCAATAGCTAGGTCACGAAATAGCCCCATAAAAACAGATATAGTCCAAAATTCAAATATAAAAAAGTTATAAAAGTTAGCTTTTTACGAAATTTTTCTTTATTTAAAAAAAATTAATTTCTTTTCAAATACCCCTAGCTCTCAAGAGGCTGTTACTGATTTACTGTCTTACTGACATAAGGCAGAGGAGGAGTGACTTTAAGAGTAAGTCAAAAATATATTTAATGCTTACACAATTCTGCGGGGGAATGTTAGTATCTAAACAAACAGTATGATTCAAGATCTTAAAAAAAACTAAAAGCAGCAATAACAATTTAATTTCTCTGTAGATGGAGATAGAACTGGAGATACAAACTTTGAAATTTTATAAAAACTAAATGAAACTGAAATTCACCGATACAGATAAGCTACGGGGTGTAATGAAACAAAAGCTAGGTAAATGGTAATGACACATTTCCATGATTAACTTTCAAGCTCAACTATAAAGTATTTCTGTAATGAAAAACAACAACAAGATATTCCAACAGTTTCTTATGCTTCCCATCCTCTAATCTGTGTTGCACGGGCAACACGGTTAACCCCAAGAGTGAATGCACCCATTCGCAAGTTGCAATCGTGAGTCTGGCACATGTTCTTGATGTTATGGAAAGCACGAGTCATATACTTTTGAAGCACGCCGTTCACTTTTTCCTCGTCCCACATGAACCCTTGAATGTTCTGCAATTATGGTCATACGAGAAAATTAATAACTAGTGTTAACAATTTATTTCATGTGTATAATTTACTGAACATGTGTATAATTTACTATTTAAGTTTTCAAGGGATGAGGAAACGATATCAGACGTGACCATTTGATCTTAAAAAAAAAAGTAAAAGTTCTGGCATCAATTAACTTCGTAGTAGAATTTTACTGCATTGTGGTTAAGTTGTTTGAAAAGTCAAGACTACTTTTTCACTTCATCCAGACTCTAAAGTTTAATTACCTGGACCCATTCAAAGTAGCTCACAGTCACACCTCCAGCATTTGCATATATGTCAGGGAGTATAATAACTCCTTTCTTTGACAGAATCTGCAATTAATATTGAGAATTGTAGAATTATAAAACTGAAGTGTCTTGAGTCAGTAACAAAAAAGGGAAAATGTAGTGTTGTTAGTTGTTCACCTCATCAGCATCCGGGTCAGTAGGATGATTTGCCGCCTCTATAATGAACTTGGCTTTCACATCGTGGGCATTTTCCCTTTAAATAAAAAAAATACGATCGCGTTAGCAAAAGCAGCGTCAACCACAGACTAGAACAACAAATTTAACAAACAGTGAAAATGAGAGAAGATGCCTGCAGCGAACAACAACAAATCACAAATCCCTAATTCCGAGCAAGAAATCACACTAGTCTTCATAAATTTTAAGTAATACTAAGTGAGGAAAAAGGGGGCATACTTGTTCAATACTCCACCAAGAGCACAAGGGATGAGTACATCACATTCGTGTACAAGCAACTCATCCGGATTTATTGAATCTCCACCCTCGAAATCATTCAAACTGTTGGTGAATTCTTTATGCTTCACCAGCTCCGTAATGTCTAACCCATCTTTATTATGAACTGCACCTGTGACATCACTAACTGCAATAACCTTCCCTCCTCTCTCATGGATGAGTCTTGCTGCCCATGACCCCACATTTCCGAAACCCTAGAAAGTTTAATACGAGAATATTATTATATTTACAAAATAATATATAGCCTCCAACAGTATAGCTGTATAGGCATATCAAATACACAGCCCTCAATGGGAGAAAATAAAACACATTTTACTTCTGTTTTACCTGAATTACAAATGTCATGCCCTCAATTGACTTTCCATATTCAGCAAGTAGAGCTTCTGTAGCAAAGACTACACCACGACCAGTGGCAGCCTCCCTTCCAAGTGAACCACCAAGGTCCTAAACACAACCGGTAGAAAAGGCAATCAAATTCTATCCAAATTTATTCCAATAGCGCATTCTAATTAATTAAAACTCTCTTTTTCTATAAACTGTAAATAGATAATAAATCTTCTAAAGCTGATAAGATCTGAAGTACTTACAATGGGTTTCCCGGTGACAATAGCTGGTGAGTGACCGTGAAACTTGGAGTACTCGTCCAGTATCCAAGCCATGGTTTGCGCATTAGTTCCCATGTCTGGGGCAGGGACGTCAGTTTGAACTCCAATCAGATCATGGATCTTCTGGGTAAACACGCGAGTTAGACGTTCTAGCTCGCTAAGACTTAGCTCCCTTGGATTGCATCCAATCCCACCCTTGGCTCCACCATAGGGAATATCAGCTACCGCAGTCTTCCACGTCATGAGCTGAGCAAGGGCATTCACTTCATCTGGATCAACCTTAAACACAAAACTTACATATTTTAGTATTGAAAGTTATATAATTCTTATACAAGATTATGTTTTCAGAACAAAAGTGCAGGAACTATACTCCAAATGGTAAGTCGTGTTATGGTAACTTAATCATTAGTCAAAACAGTTTTTGAATTGAATGATAGAGAAAACTATAGAGATATCATTTTCAAGCTTAACTTCTACGTCAGTTCCACACCACAGGACAACCATAACATACAAACAAAAATAAAAAATAAAAAATAAATCTGTCAATTTTGTATAATATCCAAACACGTCTTTAGCTAAACCAAAACAGTCAACGAGATGTAGACAACCAAAGCAAATTAAAGATCTAAATCACAAAAATACAAGAAAGCGATCAAATCGATGAACAAGGCCAATTACTGTAACAGCAATTCAGAGAAATTCACAAAATACAATAACAAATGCCAAATACTGTAACAGCAATTCAACGAAATTAACAAAGATCAAAGAATAACCTCAGGATGGTATCTTATCCCCCCTTTCATCGGTCCACGAGCATTATCGTGCTGCACTCGAAATCCAACGTACGACACCAAAGTCCCATCGTCTTTAGGGATCGTACACTCCACCTGATCATCATCATCATCATTAACAATAAACAATTAAGAATTAAGAATTAACAATCCACAGTCTGGAACTAAAACCTCAAATTAAAAAAATAAAAACAAAATCGAGCATGAATACCTTGATCTCTCTAAAAGGGATCAAAAGACTCTTCTCGATCTTGGAGTCGAGTCCGAGAATTCGAGCGGCATGACGGAAATTGCGGTTGGTTGCAGCAAGAGCGTTCATGGTGAGGTGAGAAGAAAAACAGAGGAAGTGCAGAGAAAGAATGAAACTGGAGAATATAAGGAGAGTGAAAGAGTGAGAAAATATCAATCGGACGAATGGTAAAAGGATAAAGAGATAATCGATTCAGCTGGCTGTGTTGAGAGATCGATGCGTGTAGGAGTTATTTATACTACAACGGATCATTGGGTGTGATTTGCTGACTCGGATTTAGATCATTACCCATGGAGACGTCAATCTTGAATCTACGGTTTTTATTTTTTACATTTTACAACATTTTACTAATTACTATAATTACATACCATTTTAGTATTCACAACACAACACAACAATCTTTGACTTTCCATGTTTTATCCTTCTATATATTAGCTCATCAACATATTTATTTTATCTATCTCAAATGTTTGTCTTTTCTTAAAACAATTCTTGAGTATTTCAAGTTTTTTAAATAATTAAAAATTCTCCTTCTTTTTACTATAGTTTTTAAAATTTTAGATTTAAACATTTTAGTTTTTTTAAGTTAGCGTTTAGAAAAAAAAATGGATGAATAATTGAAATAAGATTATCGTAAAAAAAAAGGATATGTTTAGAAACAATAAATTAGAGTGGCTATGAATGACAAATGGATTATGAATTAGTACTTATTTGAAAGAGAAAAAAATTAACAACTATATTTTATGTAAGACAATTAATAACATACTCAATTAAGTCATTAATTTCATTCAAACTGATTATATAAGATAAGAACGAATAATATTAAGTTAAGTAGTAAAAAATTAAAGTATACCTAACGTTGTAAGTGTGCCGCGTCACACCATTAACTCATAATTAAAACCGGTAACGCTATAAAAATATTTAGATAAAAAGTGGAGTAAGAAGGAAACTTTAATAGAGTTTAAAAGGTAACTAAACGAAAGCTGATGACTAAAATGGAAAAAAAAGGTTTATGCTTGTGGGTCCGATTGTTTTGTATCGCGATATGGTAATTGTAGTCGACTATTTATAACTATAATATAAATTTTTACAATTATTTTAAAATGCAATATTATGATTTGTATCAGATATATTTTATTCGTTCCAAATTATAAAACTTATTATTTATCAACAAATGTAGTTTTAATTTATTTGTTAATTTTAATTTATTAAAAAATTATATTTAATTAAATGTAATAAAGTTATTAAGAGTTTGAGTGGATTTGAAATTTTGGTGGTCGTAGATAATTTCGATACGTTTATTTTGATGTATGATAATATAAGAAGACATCAATGTTTAAAAAACTTGTTTTTCTATATTCGTTTGCGATCATTTAAATAAAAAGGAGTTTTACAATACGTGTTATTTAGAGTATATTTTTATCATATATTTTTGGTTTTTTATAAATAATGAGAGAATGGTATGAAATCATTAGCACGTTGTTCGGGAGAAACACATGAAAATTTGAAAGAGAAAGATGAGAGCTTTCAGATAGTTGAGGTAGAAGATAAACATTCGGAAATACTCTAAGATTCATAGTTCTTTTTGTAAACAAAGAGTGTTTTGTAACAAAAGATAAGTGCTTAAGTGCTTATTGTTTGAGAGAGTCTTCTTGTACCTCTTATATATAAAATATGTGTTCATTGCTTGTGGATATAGGATTTTTTTACAATCTGTGTCATGTTAAATTTGTCTTGTGTGTGCTTGGGTGTAACATTCTCGTTTTTATATTTTTCTTTGTTGATTGGGTTCATAAGTGGCTTTAAGTACGAGCCGAATATGTGTGGCTCTCATGTTTCTGTTGCAAGATTTACTCTACAAGCAAATAGGTTTGCGCTGAAAAAAACAGTTTGGCTTCGACTAACATTAACTATAGTTTGATTGCGGTCAAAAGGCATTATTGATTATTCTATTATGGATTGCTCGTATGTTAGGAGTATTTTTAATACATGGTGCGATGAACGTGGATAATCTGGATCAATGCCATTTGTAATGTTGTTACAAAGGTGGAAGGACAAAAATTGTTTGAGATCTTGAAGTCAAACAGAATGTTATTATTGAGAAACCAAAAAAATACACCAAAATGAGTTCTACGAAGTTCTACCTAGAAAAATTCAACGGAGATAATGATTTCAAGCTCCTAATAAATAAGGATTGATGTTGAAGTATTGTCGAGAGCTCATAGTGACTTGATATTAAGTTTGGGGGATAAAACGCTTCAAGAGGTATCTAAAGAGCGTACAATATTGAGGATATAGTCATCGGTCAACAGATTGTATCTCAAGAAATATCTATACATGATATCAATAGATGGTAGCAAAGATATTCGATGACACTTTGATGATTTCAACAAAATCATTCTTGATTTGAATAAATTTGGTGTTAAGGTAGAAGATGAAGATCATACCATAATCCTATTGTGTTCTATACTGAAGGTGTACAAGAAATGTTGAAGAAACTTAACTTGGAATGTGTGAATAAAGAATTCACTAGTCACTGTGCAAAACTTGGCATTCTAAGACATTGAGGAGATGCCATGGTTAGGTGTATGCTTAAAACATCTCGATTATATCGCATGTGTATGGGGAGATGCCATGACAACGGCTTCGTATATCATAAATATTAGTCCATCTATAATTCTGAATTTTATTTTTTCTAAATAGGCCTAGACTAGAAAGAAAAATCATTCAAAATATTTAAGAGTGTTTGAATGTGCTACCTACACACATGTGAAACAATACAAGTTTCATCCAAAAGCACCAAAATATTTATTCATCGGCTATCCAGTATGAATGAAGCGGTATAGGTTATAGTGCCTTGAACCTGGATGTCAAATGTTATGATAAGAAAAATTTGGTTTTCAATTAGACGGACATGTCCTTGAAGAAAAGAGTATAGACTAAACCTACTACTGCCGAGAATATATATGAAGTTGGCAATGAGTATGATCAAGTAAGTGAAGTCGAATATAATTCTACCAAACATGAGTTTCGACATAATCCAGCATTGGCATATATAAGGGAATTTTACCCATTGCATGTGTCTAATGAGAATCGAGGTTCTAGTATTCTAGAGCCTTCAGATGATCAGACTAGAAAATAATATGGACTTGATAATTATCAATGTGTAAGAGATATAGAACGAATACCAAGCAAACCTCCACAACATTATGGTTATGCTGATGTTATTAGTTGTGATTTATCAATTGAAATTAAGGGAGATGTTCTTCAACCTCAAAGCTATCGTGATGTTATGAATGTCAATGATAAAGAAAAGTTCCAGAAATCGATAAAGGGAGAACTGATATCTCTCAAAGATATGGGTACTCGGATTCATGTGAAATATTTAAATGGCCAGAATCTCGTTGGGAGTAAATGGATTTTTAAAATAAAATAAGGCATTCTTGGAGTTGATCTATCTAGATACAAAGCTAAGTTGGTAGCTAAACGTTTCATATAAAAATAAAGGTGTTGGTTTCATTAAAATTTTCTCACCATTTGTGAACAAATCTCAATAGGAGTTATGTTTTTAATTATTGCTAGTTTTGATCTTGAGTTAAATCAAACGAATGTTACTACTGCCTTCTTACATGGAGAAATAGAAAATAAAATTTATATGTATCAGTTGGAAGGGTTTGACGAAGGTAAATAAGAAGATGTGTTTTTCTTGAAGAGATCCATATATGGATTGAATTAGTCACCAAGTCAGTATAATAAAATATTTGGTTCTCTTATGAATTTTATCAAGTATGTTCAAAGTTGTTATAACAATTGTGTGTATTGTAATTAGGTTACACACATAGAGACACGGTTTATGTTGCTATTATATATGGATGATATCCTAATAGCTGATACGAAAAAGATTGAAACGATGAAATCGCAACTGAAAGAAGAGTTTGAAATAAAGGACATATGAGATTTTATGAGGATATTTGATCTTGAGATTAAGAGAAACATTCGAAAAGGGTATTTATTTATATCTTAAGAAGAATACATACATAAGGTTTTTAGAAAGTTCGGAATGTCCAAAACCTAAGAGGTTGAAAATCTCATTGGTGCCTAATTTAAAATTAGTGCCACCTAATCACCAAACATATTAAAATATAAGATGTTCATGCAAGAGATACATTATGCAAATTATTTTGGTAGTATTATGTATGCTATGATATGCATGAGATATGATCTTTCTTACTCTAACCGGTTTCAAAGTTCACGAACTGCATGAGACTTGCGTAAGCCTGGATGCAGGTGACTTAGTCTCTAAAGATTAAAACATTGGGTGTAACGTATGCTTGAGTTACTATAAACCTACGTGTAAAATTGTTAGGTCTAGGCCAAAATTAACTAAGAATAAAAGTATTGTCGAAGACTCTAAGTGACTGAAGATTAACAGCAAAAGACTTATAGAGAGAGAAGTGTTTGAATCTCTTTAATGAAAGGATCTAGACGGAAGCTTATGTGTAAAAATATTTCCTGGAACCTAAGTGTGAGCTCTGCCGAAGGCATGAAAAATGTATTACTAAAGCCAAAGGTGCAGATTGATCATCTACGGAGCCGAAGGTGCAGAACATGATTTTTAAAAGACTTCTTATAACACCTATTTATATTTAGATGAAACTAATTCACTAAAGGTCTAAATGAATATAAAATCACATACGTTGATCTTGGCATGCTTATCTTGAGGTACGGTAGTACAAGGAGGCGTCAATACCTGTCGTACGGATATCAACATTGTCACTTGTCATTTATGTTGCTTTGTTTGGATAATGGATGAAAGGGACAATCAGACGCTATTGTGATCATAGATATATTTGTATATATTATTAATGATCTATAAATAAGTAAAGAATATTATGATTTAATTGGCATGGTACACGAGAGAAACACATAGACATTTAAGAGAGAAAGTTGGAGCTTTCGGATAGTTGAGCTAAAAAGATAAAAAAATTCGAGATACCATGAGATCCATAATTTTTTTTGTAAGTTGAGAGTGCTTTATAAAAAAATATGAGTGGTTGAGTTTTTAATGTTTGAGAGAATATTTTTTAAAACCTCTTATACATAAAATATGTGTTCGAAGTCCTGTGGATGTAGGATTTCTTTACAATCTCAACCATGTTAGATATGTCTTGTCTATGCTTGGGTTTAAGATTCTCATTCTTATATTTTTACTTTTTTGTTTTTAGTTCATAGCTAGCTTTTAGTACTAGCTGAAGTTGTGTGGCTCTCCTATTTTTTGTTGCGGGATCTGCTTTTAAAAACACAGATTTCGACTAAGAAAGCGATTAGGCTTCGCTTAACATGTCTATAATTTAATTGTTGTTGTGGGTTACTATTATATTATAAAAATCATTAAAATTTATCTTGGAATTTGAAATCCTACATACTTTGTGTTTGACTCGTCAATGTATTTTTTATGTTGATTTAACTATTTAAACCTCGTCGTTTTCATTACTCATCTCTTTTATTTTTTTCATATTTTAAAACATGCGGTATTAAGATACTATTCATTCTTCATTTTTAAGAAGCTTCATGGAAAAACACTAGTTATTCATGGTGGTAAACTCCGCTTAATTTCACTATAAAAATTCTACGATCGAACCGCATACACATTTAATTTTTACCATAAAACTTTTTGAGTAATTGGTTTGTTTAAGGGTTTTTATCAAGTTTTTCTTCTTCACGGTACCAGTATAGAAGTTTCTTCTCGAACGAGATAATTTGTCTGATACATAAAGAGATGGATTTTATTGAACCTTTGTTGTATTAGTTTTGATGCTTAAGTGTATTAATCTGATAGTTATATCAACTTCAAATATTTTGATTGCTAGTTTAGTCATTTAAGATATTTTAACTAGTATTTTGGAGGCATTTATTGTTGGGTTGAGATGTATTTTAACTTTAGAATTTTTGGTTGTTTATTTTGAAAACGTTATAGTTTTGGTTTTATTTATTTTCAACATGCAGTTATAACTACTTAAAAACAAATATAAAAACAAAAATATATTACAGTCGAGCTATGTATGTGTCTTATTTTAATATTATAAATAAATACTATAAAAGGGTACACCAAATATGTATAATTTAAAAATCAATATATTAATGAATATACAATTCAAAGTGTTCAATGTTCAACGAGTCTGTAAGCGGTCGATATTCGATATCATAGAGCTTGTATATTTTAGACTTTATTTTTGTTATGTTAGTGTACAGTTATTATAAATCATGTTCAAGATTTAGAATTGGAAAATCTTGGATGTGTTACTATGCGTAATTTGAAATATCTGATTTAGACTTTGGAGTCATATTGGTTGCATATAATTCTTTGGTAGTGTTGTATACGTAAATGATCCTTCTTTATATTTTTTTTATAAGATCACGCTTCAATCGTCTATCGACTTGGTTAATGATGTCATAATTGTTAATAATTCTCAAACCTGGGATGATCATTTCAAACAAGACAATTGCGTCTATGTTGTAGATATATGTGAAATATATTTATTCGGTCATATTTGATAGCGTAGCTTAGATGTTTTACAAAAAATCATAAACCGCTGACCACTTATTCGTGACACCGTAAATAGTTTGGAAAATCACTCTCAATAGAATGTGATTAGTCGCATCTACTTTTTCGTTGACTTAAAGATACAAAATTGCAAAAAATGAGGTCAAGTTTCCTAAATTATCTAAACCATTATCATATGAACATTTTTTAATTAATCTCGATTGCCAATGACAATTTACTGTTGTATACATGGTACATATAAAATATATTGATTTTATTGAATAGGATTTATATTGATTTTAGAGACTAAACTCCAATGACAAAAATCTATTATCATGTTCTCACCGTTCTATAAAAAAGTCCTTCACTAATCGAATGAATTCTTCAAGAAATTTATTTTAAATCCAATCTTTGGACCTATATATGGTAGTACTTAACTGTTAACGTCAAACATTTTATAAGTACCGTTATCCTAGTTATGTTCGTACTGGCCAAACTAGACTTATTTTCATCTCAAATTATATTTTATATATTTTATCTAATAAATAAGTAAAATGAAAATATTTTAAGTTTATATTTTTATTTATCATCAAATTAAAAGTTTTATAAATAATATTTTATTAGTAAGTAGATAAAAAGTAAATAATAAGAATAATAGTAATAATAAATAAGTGAAATCAAAATCTCTAACAGTTTATATTTTTATAATAAATTAATATTTTTATTTTTATTTAAGAGTTTAAATTTGTTTTATCAAAATTACATCTAATTTTTTATTAGGATAGGATTTTTAATTACCTTTTCTAATATTTATAAACTCTTATTTTCTTTTAGTTTTTTTTATAATTTGTTGTATTTTTTTTTAATATTTATATAATTCTCAAATACTAATGTGTTTTAAGATGGTAAATGTTGTACGATGGTATTCTTTTTATTAATGTATGCAATAATTTTTTTATAGATTAAAAATATTTATTTTATATATAACTTTTGATTATATGAAAGTAATGATTTAAATTATATGTTTAAAACAATTTTTTATATTTGTATTTATTTAAATAATAATTTTTAAAAATTTTATTATTAACAAAAAGTTATTTTTAAAGTTTAAGTTAATACTAACCCTCCAGCAGGGTGCGGAAATTTCATCTAAACATTGTAAGTTGCCACCTCACACAATTTACTGTCATGCCTTAAAACCTAAGGCTATGACAATATTTTAATAAAAACAGAGACGTAACGAGTTATAATATTAATAGTGTAACAGAACTCAATTGACAACTAAGTCTAAGGCGTGGAAAAAATTGTCTATTTATGGCTTGTCAAAACTAAATCGAAATAGGATTGAAGTCTCTACAATTGTCATTAATTTGCATGGCGGTGAATCGGTGCTATTGTCAGTATTTAACTTGGAAACCAAATTGAAATAGAATTCTTTACGATTGTCAGTGATAGTGATATGCATGGCGGTGATATTGTTAGAGAAACTTTTATGATTGTCCCAGATTTCGAGACTATAAAATTTAATACGATAACTGTTTATATATAGTCCAACTTTTGTAAAACCTATTTAACCCAATAAATCGATTTATTAATTGGGTTCATCAAGAAAACTGAAACACTTTTGCTAAACTCTTTGTTCAATTAAAAATATTGTATAAAAGGAATTTACATCGACATTGGTTGGTTGAGATAAAATATTATACGTAATTTTTATTATTTTTTTATATCTTTTAAACGTTAGTTAAAAAAAATTGAAAGTGTTATTAGTTTTTTTAAAACCAACAAGTTAAATTTATTGATAATGTTTTAATTTAAGTTTGTTTTTAATATTTTTAGATTTTGTAATCGTGATCTCACATCTTTATCAATTCATCATGTCGGATATCGTATCAATCCAATTCATCATGTCGGATATCACATTTTTCAATTTTATCCTGCATGGTCTCACCTCTCTCCATTCCGGACTAGGCAAAACAAAATACGAGAATATGCGAATCTATGGATACTGGATCTGACAGAAAAAAATATCATCTGTTGATTTTAGTTTTTTTGTCGTAAAAAATAAAATCGATGATGCTTTCAAATTTTTCCAAACTTCGATTTGAAATGTATAATTTTTATTTTCATTTAATCATTATATTTTCACGTTTTGCAATGTTTCTGGTTTTAGATTTTCATTTTTATAAACATGACACCTTAACAAACTATATTAAATTTTAAAACCAATTTTAAAATTGTTTATTTTATATAGTTCAATAAATTTATATTCACGACATACTACTTTAAATGAGATTTTTTTATGTATTTATTTATTTTATATAAATTTTTTTAAGAAAAATATGTCATCTAGATTTACCTATATCTAGGTGATTGAATTTAAAGTATTTATGGAATTTATATGCTTCTATTTATTTTTAAAAATAATAGATAGAAAATTAAATATAAATGAGATTAGATAAGGAACATATGAGATTTTTTTTTAATTTTTGTCCATTTTTCTAATATTCATATTGTAAATTTTGCAACTAATTTTTTATATTTTTTTTTAAATAATCTTAATTATTTAAAAAATCATTTTAAAAACTATTATATTATCTATATAAATTTATATAATATCTATAATATTAAAATCGGCTTGTCAAAACTAAATTAAGGAAGGATTAATTGTCAGTGATTGATTTGCATGCAAGAAAAGAGAAAAAATTAAAATCAAATGCATTGAAACCAGAGACCACCGCTGCAACCTTCTTACTATAGAGAGACCACTGCTACAACCTTCTTACTATGATATGTCGTTTCCTACATTGGAAATAGGCTAGAAATCTCGTGACCCTAAATCTCGTGACCCTTAAAACTTAAGGTCAGTCTAAACCGCCGTTAGATATTACACACTTAATTACATTGGAAAAACAGAGGCGTAACATTTTATCAAATTTACCTTTGATTATTTTGGTTTAACTGAAATCTCCGGTTCATGTATTGTATAAGTGAAGGTATACCATATTCCTTTTCTTTATTTGTGTTATTAAATTTGTATACAAGTTATTAATATTAAACTATCATTTTCGACTTGCTTAACCCATATATAATATGTAGATTTAATGGATTCACCAATTTTGTTAGATAATAAATTAAAAATATATTTTTAAAATAATAATAATAAAAAAAATAATAAAATATGAATTATATATATTCACCGAAGTGTAGACGGATTTAAATTTAAAAATTATAGTATTTAAGATGGATGATAAAGAATGGAGAAACAAAAAGTATACGGATATATTTTATATAGATTGTGTTACAATAAATATCTCACATTTGAAAGGATAATATATTTTTTAAGTATTAACATATGCAGTTACATTTGATTTAGTCTAAATAAATTGAAAATTGAAAGTATCATTAGTTTTTTTAACACCAACAAGTTAAATCTATTGATAATGTTTTTAATTTAAGACCAACGAGTTAAATCTATTGATAATGTTACATTTGATTTAGTCTAAATAAATTGAAAATTGAAAGTGTCATTAGTTGTTTAAGACCAACAAATTAAATTTATTGATAATGTTACATTTGATTTAGTCTAAATAAATTGAAAATTGAAAGTGTTATTAGTTTTTTAAGACGAACAAGTTAAATCTGTTGATAATGTTTTTAATTTAAGACCACAAGTTAAATCTATTGATAATGTTACATTTGATTTAGTCTAAATAATTTGAAAATTGAAAGTGTCATTAGTTTTTTAAGACCAACAAATTAAATCTATTGATAATGTTTTTAATTTAGGTTTTTTTAATATTTTTTAGATTTTGTAATCCTAGTCTCACATCTTTATCAATTCATCATGTCGGATATCATATCAATCCAATTCATCACATCGGATATCACATTTTATACTGCATGGTCCCACCTCTCTCAATTCCATCATGCGAGACTAGGGCGAAACGAAGTACGAGAATATGCGAGTCCATGGTTACTGAATCTGACGAAAAAAATATCATCGGTTGATTCTAGTTTTGTTTGTCTTAAAAAAATAAAATCGATGATGCTTTCAGATTTTTCCAAACTTCGATTTGAAAGGTATAATTTTTATTTTTATTTTAAAATAAGAAAGAGAAGTTTTGGTTAAAAAAATGTCTATATGTGTTGAGTTGTTGAAAATAAGATCTATGGTATCTGAAAAAATGATACCTAGCCCGAAGATCAAAATTGTTTGAGCAATCTAACTCCTAACCATTTTAAAGACATTTTGGAGAGTTAAATAAAATAATAAAATATTAGATAAACAATAGTTATATTTATAACATTAAATTACAATAATAGACGGTGTTGGTTAACTTTTTTGTATTAACAAAATTAAATGAATATATTTAGCTAAACACACGTTTATAACCCGAACAAAATTATAATTTTGAATGATATTTTTTGTATGTCAGACCACTTGCCTCTAGTTTGGCATTTTGTATTCCGCAATCAGACAAAAAAAATCAAATATAACATTGATTTCGCATTTTAATTTTTTGTGTGTGGTTTTGCATTTTACATTTTTATTTAACACCGATTTTGTATCATTTAACTCCGATTTGTGATTTAAACATATAGAAAAAATATTAATTTTAACATTGGTTTCGCATTTCACCTCATTTGATCCTAGTTTCACATTTACATTTTCATTTATTCCTAATTCGCATCTAGTATTTCGCGCTTAGACAAAAAAAATCAAATTTAACATTGGTTTCGCATTTTACCTTTCATTTTATCATAGTTTCACATTTTCATTTTTATTTATTTCTATTTCGCATCTAGCATTTCGCACTTCAAAAAAAAATCAAATTAATATATATCATTTCACATTTTTATTTAACCATAATTTCGGATTTTGCTTATAAATAAAAAAACGAATTTAACATTGACTTCGCATTTTACATTCATTTTACCCTAATTTTGAATGAAGTAATTTCATTTAATCTTTATAATTTCACGTTGGTTTTAAATTTTCATTTTTATAAACAGTAAAAAACACCTTATCAAACTATATTAAATTTTAAAACCATTTATTTTATATAGTTCATTAAATTTATATTCACGGCATACTATTTTAAATAAATGAGATTTTTTTTATGTATATATTTATTGAGTAACATATTTACTAAAATTTATTTTAGCATAGAAATTATCATTATTTATAAAAAAGTTATATATTATTTTTTTATTAAACTTTACTATTATTTATTTATTCATTTATTTTAATTATTTTACTAAATGTGGTATTTATATTTTATAGCCTTTTATATAAAAATTTGTTGATTAAAATTGGTGATGTCTTTTTATATTTTTAAGCATTTTTTTTATCTTTTAGCTTCTTTTATATAATTTTTCGTCACTTTTATTTTTTATCAAACAAAAGTATATAAAGATTAGTAACCTATATATTTGATGTTTTTATTCTTATGAGGAGTTATTTGCATTGTTTTTTATGGGTTTTCGTATTAATTGGTTTTTAGAAAAATATGTTATCTAGATTTACCTATATCTAGGTGATTGAATTTAAAGTATTTATGGAACTTATATGTTTCTATTCATTTTTAAAAAGAATAGATAGAAAATTGAATATAAATGAGATTAGATAACGATCATATAGATGTTTTTTAAGTTTTGTCTATTTTTTTAATATTCATTCGTAAATTTTGCAACTAACTTTTTATATTTTTTTTTTAAATAATCTTAATTATTTAAAAAAAAATTAAAAACTATTGTATTTTCTAATACAAATGATATCTATAATTAGATGAATTTTTTTGTTACGGATCAAAATCCATCCTATTATAATGATTTAAGTTTGTAACAATTTTTTTAAATCTAATTAAGTAATTATATTTTTTCGTAAAAATTTGTTACGGATCAAAATCCATCCTACAAATGATATAATGATTTAAGTTTGTAACAATTTTTTTATATTTATATAAGTAATTATATTTTTTTTGTAATTTTATTATTAATTTAATTTATGTTTAAATTAATAAGTTTAACAAAGGAAAATTTCATCCAGTAATATCTAAACATTCTAAGTTGCCAAGTTGCCGGGTCACACAATTTACTTACATGCCTTAAATAACCTAAGGGTAGGACAATATTTAAATAAAAATGAAGAGGTGACCACTTGTAATATTAAAAATAGTAACAAAGCTCAGGATGTCTGCCAGTTGGTCTTCGGATCTAACAAACGAAAGTTCGACTGTCCCATCTTCAATCTTTTCTTTTATGAAATGCCTATCTATTTCAACGTGCTTTGTTCTATCGTGTTGTACTGGGTTCTCTAAAATCTTAATCGCAACTTTATCTTCGCACATTAACTGAGTTAGACACTTCAGAGGGGATCCGATTTCTTTCATTATCTTCTTTAACCAAAGTATCACGGTAATCCCCTTAACGATTCCTCCAAATTCTGATTCAGCACTTGACAGTGATACTACTTTCTGTTTCTTACTCCTCCAAGTCACCAAGTTACCTCCAAGAAGAGTAAAGTAGCCAGCAGTTGATCGTTTGTCGTTAGGATTCCCTCCCCAATCAGCATCTGTGAATACTTAAACATCAAGGTGTCCATTTTTCTTAAAAATTATGCCTCTTCCTGGTGTGCCTTTGAGATATCGAATAATCCTCATTACTGCCTCCATATGGTGTTCCTGAGGATGATGCATGAGCTGGCTAACTACTCCCACCGTGTATACAATGTCGGGTCGAGTGTGAGCCAGGTAAATCAATTTTCCCACCAACCTTTGGTACCTTTCTTTATTCGATGGTCTGTCCCTTCAATTATCTTTAGTTTGTGATTCACAACCATAGGAGTGTCATTTGGTTTGCAACCCACCATACCAACTTCAGCTAATAAATCCAATATATATTTCCGTTGGGAGATATAAGTCCCTCATCTTGACCTAAGAACCTCGATTCCTAGGAAATACTTCATTCCCACAAGGTCTTTCATTTCGAACTCCTTGAAGAATTTTTTTCCTAAGAGAGCTGATTTCTTCTTCGTCATTCCCCGTTATAATCATATCGTCGACATATATTATAAGACAAGTGACTAATTCTCCTCTCTTTTCGTAAAACAATGTATGATCCATATTACTCTATTTGTAGCTATACTGCTTCATTGCCATTGTAAATCTCCCAAACCAAGCACGAGGAGACTGTTTGAGCCCATATAATGCATTTTTCAGTTTGCATACCTCATTTTCTTGAAAACCATCAGAGAACCCTGGTTGGGGTTCCATATATACCTCTTCTTCCAAGTCTTCGTGTAAGAAAGCATTATCTACATCAAATTGATGAAGAGGCTAATCTTTATTCGCGGCTATTGAAAGTAAAACTCTGATAGTGTCAATCTTTGCAACCGGAGAGAACGTTTCAGAGTAGTCTATACCATATGTTTGTGTATATCCTTTGGCAACCAATCTTACCTTGTGTCGCTCAATGGTGCCATCAGATTTATATTTTATATTAAACACTCATCTACACCCGACTGCTTTCTTTCCTTGTGGTAACACATAATTCTCTCATGTACCATTCCTTTTTAGAGCTTCCATTTCGGTATTCATTACCTCATGCCATTCAGTCATCTTCTTAGCTTCTTGAGCTGTTTTAGGGATTTGTTCAGAGAGAATAGTAGTTGAAAACGCCTTTGCAATCTTTTTCATTCCTGTCCTGTCCATTTTTACTGGATATGTAGAAGCACGAGGAACGTGTTCCGGTGAATACCGGTCAGGAGGAGCCCCTCTAATTTTTCTTGGGGCAGGAACCGGAGTTTGAGTTTCAACAAATGAACTTCCTGAAATGTCATGGTCAATAACATTTTTTGAATTATGACATTGTAAATTGTTTACCTCTTGATAGACATTTTCTTCGACTGATTCGCTGGTAGTATCCATGGCATTTATTTTTTGTTGTACATTATCTTCGAGAGAATCATTGGTGGTAAGAACTGCCTCGTTAGTCTCATTTATGTTGGAAGAGGCGTGTTCGGTGGCGCCATCTACCGACTCTATCGACACATCCTCAAAGTAACTTTCATATAGCAACCAGTCGAGTGATTCACTTACTTTCTCCCCCTGAGCACGAGATTGGTGGTCAAAAAAATAATTAGATTCTAAGAAGTCACAGTCCATGGTGACATGGATTCGAAGAGTAACCAGATCGTAACACCAATATCCCATTTGATGAACGCCGTATCCAACGAATACACACCTTTTAGCACAAGGATTAAGTTTGTTTCGACTAGTTTTAGGGATATGAACAAACACCGAACAACCAAAGACACGAGGTGGTAAGGTCATAACAGATGGAATTGTAACTTGGGTGGCAAGAACTTGTAATGGAGTTTTATTTCCTAGACATCGGGTTGGTAGACGATTTGCAAGATACGTAGTTGTAGCAAGAGCTTCTGGCTAAAGAGAATAAGAAACTCTAGATTCAATCATAATAGCACGAGTTTTTTCAAGTAAAGTACGATTTTTTCGTTTTGAAGTACCGTTTTGTTGAGGTGTGTTTGGACAAGTGGTTTGATGGATAAGACCATTTGTTTTGAAAAAAATTATGCATTGTTTGGTTGACAAACTCTGTTCCATTATCAGAACGGAGAATCTGTATTTTTTTTTCAAATTGAGTCAAAATCATTTTGTAAAACAAACAAATATTTCTGGTACTTCTGATTTATGTTTAATGAAATATATCCAAGTTATTCTTGAGAAATCATCCACAAATAAAACAAAGTATCTGATTTGATTGTTAGTGGAATTTGGTGCTGGACCCCAAACATCAGAATGGATTAGCGAAAAAGCATAATCAACTCTAGTATTACTTTGATTAAATGAGACCCTATGAAATTTCGCAAGAATGCAGGTTTCACATTTCTCATGAATGGAATTATTCAAAAAAAGACTAGGAAACAAACTCTTAAGATAGCTAAAAGAAGGATGACCAAGTCGCCGATGCCATAACCAAAGTTGCATTTCGGTTGTTCCGTGAGCAAGCATGGCATGTCCCTTATGAACTACCTCATCAACATAATAGAGATCTCATTGTTCATTACCACGCCCAATGATCTCCTTTGTACGAATGTCCTGTAAAATACAAAAACAATGGATACATAAGAACCACACAGATGAGTTGTTTTGTCACTTGACTAACAGATAATAACTTTAAGGATAGTGAATGAATGTAGAGGCATTTTTTAATTTCCATTTTTCCGAAAAAATAATTGAACCTCCCTATTTGACTTCACAAATTTCTCCACTAGCAGTCTCAATATGGGATTTCTTTGGAGATGACATGTCACCAAAGTCTTTAGGATCATAAGTCGTGGTGTCCGTAGCCCCGCAATCAAAGATCCAATTCATTGATTTCTCAAACCCTTTACCTCCAAGTTTTTCATAGGAGTTCGCCGCCATTCTTTTAAAACCAGTACCACTTTCTTGCTCATTTTTAGTCGGATCTTCACCGCCACTAATAGACGAAGCCCGTTTGACATTAGATCTGAAATGCTGGTTTATGTTTCTCCTTATGACCATCCTCCCACCATTATGGATAGCCAACCAGCTGGAAACATGTCTCTTTAGTGTGTTTCTTCATCCCACAATGAGTGCAATACAACTTTGATTTATCTTCTTTCTCTTTGGATCGAAATTTAAACCTCTGTGCAGAATCTTTAGCAGCCAAACCCATTCCAATTTCAATCGAGTCACTATCAGAAGAACGTGATTTTAGTATATTAAGCATGGTCACTTCCCTTCGTATTGTAGCATATGCTGTTTCCACGGAACGAAGAAGATCCTTTTTCAGGATATCTCTCTTGACTGGTTCCAGCTTGTCATTAATCGCCATTAGCAATTGATAGAGTCTTTGTTCTTAAGTCTTCTTATTGTAGATCTGAATGTCTTCTGGGTATTTCATAGGGTTCGGATCTCGCCTATCTATAGACATCCAGATGTATAGTAGTTTGTTCCATAAGTCTTCTAGTGTATCGGACCCTTGCCTTAATGAATTAGCCCTCTTATAAAGGTCAAACACCTGTAACGAATCTGTACCAGAACTATATGTGATGGCTAACCCATCCCAGAAGGATTTTGCAGTGGGATATTGCGAGACATTATTCACCAAGCTGGATTCAAGATTCTGGATAATCCATGTGAAAACGCATTGATCATCTTGTTCCAACTTTGTATATGTTTTTTCAGTTTTAGATGGAGGCGTCGGCTCCCCTGTAATGTGAGAACCTCTCCCCCTTCCCCCAATTGCTTTCTTCATCAGGTTTTCCCATAGGGCATAGTTGTCACCACCGAGTTTAATCCTTAGGGATAAATTCTCGGGGTTAGTTGTTTGTTGTTGTGTTCCGAGACCATTTCTCAGAATGGCAGCAATCTACATTGTTTATTCATCAGGGATTTGACTGACCACGACTTCATTGCCAGCCATATTTGTTGAGAATGTTCAGAATTCCCAGAATCACACGTGCTCTGATACCATGTTAACATGCACATGTTCTACGTAGCATCTCAGTTGTTGTCTTTGTTAAAAACAAAGAGAGAAGTAGCCGCAGGAAGCAGCTAGAGTTTTGTGTTTATTAGAAAATGTTCCTTTTTTGTTTTATTGATGCATTAGAGATGTAATTCAAGAATTGACGAATAGTAAGGCTCTCAATATATAGAGAACTTAGAGGCCTATACAAGGAAACTTAATACACTGAATATTCTAACACTTTGGTCATTTATAAATAATGAGAGAATGGTATAAAATCATTGGCACGCTGTTCGGGAGAAACACATGAAGATTTGAAAGAGAAAGATGTGAGCTTTCAGATAGTTGAGGTAGAAGATAAACATTCGGAGATACTCTAAGATCCATAGTTCTTTTTGTAAACTAAGAGTGTTTTGTAACAAAAGATAAGTGCTTAAGTGTTTAGTGTTTGAGAGAGTCTTTTTGTACCTCTTATATATAAAATATGTGTTCATTGCCCGTGGATATAGGATTTTTTCACAATCTGCGTCATGTTAAATTTGTCTTGTGTGTGCTTGGGTGTAACATTCTTGTTCTTATATTTTTCTTTGTTGATTGGGTTCATAAATGGCTTTAAGTACGAGCCAAATATGTGTGGCTCTCGTGTTTCTGTTGCAAAATTTACTCTACAAGTAAATAGGTTTGCGCTGAAAAAACGGTTTGGCTTTGACTAACATTATCTATAGTTTGACTGCGGTCAAAAGGAATTATTGATTATTCTATTATGGTTTGCTCGTATATTAAGAGTATTTTTAATAAATAGTGCGATGAACGTGGATAATCTGGATCAATACCATTTGTAATGTTGTTACAAAGGTGGATGGACAAAAATTGTTTGAGATCTTGAAGTCAAAGAGAAGGTTGATACACCAAGATGAGTTCTACGAAGTTCTACCTAGAAAAATTCAATGGAGATAATGATTTCAAGCTCTTAAAAAATAAGGATTGATGTTGAAGTATTGTTGAGAGCTCATAGTGACCTGATATTAAGTTTGGGGGATAAAACTCTTCAAGAGGTATCTAAAGACCCTACAAAATTGAGGATATAGTCATCGGCCAACAAATTGTATCTCAAGAAATATCTATACATGTTATCAATAGATGGTAGCAAAGATATCCAATGACACCTTGATGATTTCAACAAAATCATTCTTGATTTGAATAAATTTGGTGTCAAGGTAGAAGATAAAGATCATACCATAATCCTATTGTGTTCTATGCTGAAAGTGTACAAGAAATATTGAAGAAACTTAAATTAGAATATGTGAATAAAGAATTCACTAGTCACTGTGAAAAAATTGGCATTCTAAAACAATGAATCGTGAGAGGAACTCCATGATCTAATGGGCTACTAAAAGAATGAACTAAACCTTTTTTTAAATGGTTAGGTGTATGCTTAAAACATCTCGATTATACTGCAGGTTATGGGGGGATGCCATGACAACGGCTGCGTATATCATAAATATCAGTCCATCTATAATGCTGAATTTTATTTTTTCTAAATAGGCCTAGACTAGAAAGAAAACTCATTCAAAATATTTGAGAGTGTTTGAATGTGCTACCTACACACATGTGAAAAAATACAAGCTTCATCCAAAAGCACCAAAATATTTATTCATCTGCTATCCAGCATGAGTGAAGCGGTATAGGTTATGGTGCCTTGAACCTGGACGTCAAATATTATGATAAGCAAAATTTGGTTTTCAATTAGACGGACATTTCCTTAAAGAAAAGAGTATAGACTAAACCTAGTACTGCTGAGAATATATAGGAAGTTGGCAATGAGTCTAATCAAGTAAGTGAAGTCGAATATACTTCTACCAAAAATGAGTTTGGACATAGTCCAACATTGGCATATATAAGGGTATTTTACCCATTGCATGAGTCTAATGAGGGTCGAGGTTCCAGTATTCTAGAGTCTTCAGATGATCAGACTATAAAGTAATATGGACTTGACAATTATCAATTAGTGAGAGATATAGAACGAATATCAAGCAAACCTCCACAACATTATGGTTATGCTGATGTTATCTGTTGTGATTTATCAATTAAAATTCAGGGAGACGTTCTTCAACCTGAAAGCTATCGTGATGTTATGAATATCAATGATAAAGAAAAGTTCCAGAAATCGATAAAGGGAGAACTGAGATCTCTCAAGAATATGGGTACTCGGATTTATGTAAAATATTTGAAGGGTCAGAATCTCGTTGGGAGTAAATGAATTTTTAAAATAAAGTAAGGTATTCTTGGAGTTGATCTATCTAGATACAAAGCTATGTTGGTAGCTAAAGGTTTCATGTAAAAATAAAGGTGTTGGTTTCACTAAAATTTTCTCACCAATTGTGAACAAACCTCAATAGGAGTTATGTTTTTAATTATTGCTAGTTTTGATCTTGGGTTAAATCAAATGAATGTTACTACTGCCTTCTTACATGGAGAAATAGAAAATAAAATTTATATGTATCAGTTTGAAGGGTTTGACGAAGATAAATAAAAAGATGTGTGTTTCTTGAAGAGATCCATATATGGATTGAATTAGTCACCAAGGTAGTATAATAAAATATTTGGTTCTCTTATGAATTCTATCAAGTACGTTCAAAGTTATTATAACAATTGTGTGTATTGTAATTAGGTTACACACATAGAGACACGGGTTATGTTGCTATTATATATGGATGATATCCTAATAGCTGATACGAAAAGGATTGAAACGATGAAATCTCAACTGAAAGAAGAGTTGAAATAAAGGACATATGAGATTTTATGAGGATATTTGGTCTTGAGATTAAGAGAAACATTCCAAAAGGGTATTTATTTGTATCTTAACAAGAATACATACATAAGGTCTTTAGAAAGTTCGGAATGTCCAAAACCAAAGAGGTTTAAAATCTCATCGGTGCCTAATTCAAAATTAGTGCCACCCAATCATCAAACATATTAAAAGATAAGATGTTCATGAAAGAGATACATTATGCAAATTATTTTGGTAGTATTATGTATGCTGTGATATGCATGAGATATGATCTTTCCTACTCTAACGGGTTTCAAAGTTCACGAACTGCATAAGACTTGCGTAAGCCTGGATGCAGGTGACTTAGTATCTAAAGAGTAAAACATTGGGTGTAACGGATGCTTGAGTTACTATAAACCTAGGTGTAAAATTGTTAGGTGTAGGCCAAAATTAACTAAGAATAAAAGTATTGTCGAACACTCTAAGTGACTGAAGATTAACAGCCAAAGACTTATAAAGAGAGAAATGTTTGAATCTCTTTAATGAAAGGAGCTAGACGTAAGCTTATGTGTAAAACTATTTCCTGAAACCTAAGTGTGAGCTCTGTCGAAGGCATGAAAAATGTATTTACTAAAGCCAAAGGTGCATATTGATCATCTACGGAGCCGAAAGTGCTAAACATGATTTTTAAAAGACTACTTATAACACCTATTTATATTTAGATGAAACTGATTCACTAAAGGTCTAAATGAATATAAAATCTCATACGTTAATCTTGGCATGCTTATCTTGAGGTACGGTAGTACAAGGAGGCGTCAATACCTGTCGTACGGATATCAACATTGTCACTTGTCATTTATGTTGCTTTGTTTGGTTAATGGATGAAAGGGACAATCAGACGTTATTGTGATCATAGAGATATTTGTACATATTATTAATCATCTATAAATAAGTAGAGAATATTATGAATTCATTGGCATGGTACACGAGAGAAACACATAGACATTTAAGAGAGAGAGTTGGAGATTTCGGATAGTTGAGCTAAAAAGATAAAAAAATTCGAGATACCATGAGATCCATAATATTTTTTCGTAAGTTGAGAGTGCTTTATAACAAAATATGAGTGGTTGAGTTTTTAATGTTTGAGAGAGTATTTTTTTAAACCTCTTATACATAAAATATGTGGTCGGTTCCTATGGATGTAGGATTTTTTTACAATCTGAACCATGTTATATATGTTTTGTCTATGCTTGGGTTTAATATTCTCATTCTTATATTTTTACTTTTTTGTTTCTGGTTCATAGCTAGCTTTTAGTACTAGCTGAAGTTGTGTGGCTCTCCTATTTTTTGTTGCGGGATCTGCGTTTAAAAAACAGATTTCGATTGAGAAAGCGATTAGGCTTCGACTAACATGTCTATAATTTAATTGTTGTTGTGTGTTACTCTTATATTATAAAAATCATTAACATTTATCTTGGAATTTGAAATCCTACACACTTTGTGTTTGACTCGTCAGTGTATTTTTTATGTTGACTTTAACTATTTAAACCTTGTCGTTTTCATTACTCATATCTTTTATTATTTTCAAATTTTAAAACGGTCGGTATTAAGATACCACTCAATCTTCATTTTTAAGAAGCTTCATGGAAAAACACTAGTTATTCATGGTGGTAAACTCCACTCAATTTCACTATAAAAATTCTACGGTTGAACCGCATACACGGTCAATTTTTACCAAAAAACTAATTGAGTAATTGGTTTGTTTAAGGGTTTTTATCAAGTTTTTCTTCTTCACGGTACCGGTATGGAAATTCCCTCTCGAACGAGATAATTAGTCTGGTACATAAAGAGATGGATTTTATTGAACCTTTGTTGTATTAGTTTTGATGCTTAAGTGTATTAATCTGATAGTTATATCAACTTCAAATATTTTGATTGCTAGTTTAGTCATTTAAGATATTTTAACTAGTATTTTAGAGGCATTTATTGTTGGGTTGAGATGTATCTTAACTTTATATTTTTTGGTTGTTTATTTGGAAAAAGATATAGTTTTGCTTTTATTTATTTTCAACATGCAGTTATAACTACTTAAAAATAAATATAAAAACAAAAATATATTACAGTCCAGCTATGTATGTGTCTTATTTTAAAATTATAAATAAATATTATAAAAGAGTACACCAAATATGTATAATTTACAAATCAATATATTAATGAATACACAATTCAAAGTGTTCAATGTTCAACGAGTCTGTAAGCGGTCGATATAAGATATCATAGAGCTTGTATATTTTAGACTTTATTTTTGTTATGTTAGTGTACAGATATTCAAAACCATGCTCAAGATTCCCCATTGGAAAATCTTGGATGTGTTACTATCAGTGTAATTTGAAATAGCCGATTTAGACTTTGGAGTCATATTGGTTGCATATAATTCTTTGGTAGTGTTGTATACGTAAATGATCCTTCTTTATATTTTCTTTGATAAGATCAAGCTTCAATCGTCTATCGACTTGGTTAATGATGTCATAGTTGTTAATAATTCTCAAACCTGGGATGATCATTTCAGACAAGACAATTGCGTCTATGTTATAGATATGTATGAAATATATTTATTCGGTCATATTTGATAATGTAGCTTAGATGTTATACAAAAAATCATAAACCACTAACCACTTATTCGTAACACCGTAAATAGTTTAGAAAATCACTTCCAACAGAATGTGATTAGTCGCATCTACTTTTTCGTTGACTTAAAGATACAAAATTGTAAAAAATGATGTCAAGTTTCCTAAATTATCTAAACGATTATCATATGAACATTTTTTAATTAAGCTCGATTACCAATGACAATTTCATGTTGTATATGTGGTACTTATAAAATATATTGATTTTATTTAATATGATCACGTTTCACATTCTGATAATAATAATAATAAAGTCGGTCTCAAACTATTTGGAGACTAAACTCCAACGATAAAAATCTATTATCATATTATCGTCGTTCTAGAAAAAGGTCCTTTAAAATACAGTCATCACTAATCGAATGAATGTCTTATAGTAATTATTAAATGCATCTTTGGACCCCGTATATGGTATTACTTAACTGTTAACATGTATTACAGTGTCAGATTAGATTTTGGATATCAAACGTGATTTGTAGCAAGTAATATCATGTTATAAGTACCCGTTATCCTAGTTATGTTCGTACTGGGCCAAACCCTCCATATGAATATTTCATAGAACAAAACTAGACTTATCTGGACCATAATAACAAAATAAAATCGGATAAGAAACTTTCGATAGAGAAAGTCCACCAGCAAAGCATACTTAGAAAATATTTCAACATTTTAAACAAGGTTTTTTTCATTCGAAAGATAGTTTTTCATATCAAAATATAGATGAATATCGGCCTTCTAATTTTCATCAACATCATCATGCACTGATTTCTTAACGTTGGTTCGTAAGGTCACAAACGGATGGCCGTTCTTGCAGGATAACCTACATTTTAAGGTCATAACAGCCAAAAATGACCAATGCAATAACCACCTTATTTTTTTTTATTTATGAAGCTTGCTAGTAGGTACATGGTCAAATTGTCAAACATGTTGCTGAAAATTTTATAAACATCAAACATAATCGAACTTCTAGTTTTTTTAAAATATGATTGATCATTAGTTATGATTTTCTAAGGACTTTGCGAATATATGGATTTTTTATATGTTTTCCAAACGTATTCAGTAATGTGACTTATATCCAGCTTTTTTATTTGAAATACTAAAACTAAAATGTATTATTGACGTTTTTCTCCCATTACAAAGGATCAACAATATTATTTCTCTATTTTAAAAATTATTAGATCTTGCGTTTTGATTTATACAATTTGTACTACTCGTTCGGCCCAAAATTCAGTGAGCAAGCCCACATAATATTACTCTTTAGTCGTGGTAAAAAGCTCAAATCACATATCAAAATCTCTTATTTTGACTAACAATCTAGTGACACACCTTAAAATGTTCGATTTTTAGAATACGTTTTGAAGCAAAAATGACATTTTGCCTATAAAAATATGGTTGTATCTTTTCCAACCATTACCAAATAATAGCTAATTTGTCCAATGGTAGGGATTGTATTTTGACATTAATACACGTTATAGTCATAAGAATTGAATGTTGATAAAAAATCCTCAGTAAGCTTACGGGATCACCTTCATATCTTTCCAACTTCTTTATTGACGTAATATATAATATAAGAGTTCATTTTTACCATGATAAGCAAGACACAATATGATGGAAAATAGATAAATAGAGGTAAAAATTTTCATTTAACAACTAATTTAACAAAACTTCCATGGAGGTTAATTATTTTTTATCTTTTAAAAATAATGGTGCCTACCGAAACCTCCCACCCTTTACAGTCTAAAAAATTAAAAATCATTTGTTGAAGATCTAAAAATAAAATTATTCAAAGAAGTCAGCCTACCGTCAAGAATTTGAATTTCACTGATCATCTGAGGTAATTTTATAATGACCAACATAACAAGTTGGGACAAAATGTTAAATATTAAAAAAAATACAATTTTTGATAATGTAGTAATGATGTTCTGTCTAGAGAACCCCAAGATAAATGTTTTTTGCATAAATCTTGTATCATAAGTATTTAAAAATAACAATATCTTTATTTAAAATACGATTAAGATCGAATCAAATATATTATACAATTCGATTATTGTTCATTTCGTATATGTTATGATATGTACTAGGCCAAATGTATCATATACTTAGCTAGTGAAAGATTTATTATATGATCAAAATTGGCTAAAAAATATAGTCATTTTGTATACTAACTGTAGTGCAACACTCCCTTATGTTCATTTTATATTAAAACCATCCCCTATTTATACCAAATGCTTCATCTGTAGTCCATCGCGCGTGAGATTTACATAACTGCGACATGTGGCATCATGAATAGTAATGTTTTTGTTGCACGTTTAGTCCATCTATATTTTTCCCAATAATACCCCTCTCTACGCCAACTCAACCTCTACGTAAGATCACACATATGCACGATAAATGTTTAATTATTTATTTTTTACCATTTAGCCTATTAACTAAGAACTTTTCCTAATAAGCTTAAATCGAGTCATGTTTTAATTTCTAAAACCAAAATCTATTATAACTAGAAATCAACTGCCACTTAAATACTGCATTATCTCAATATGTCTTTATATCCTCCTCATTATAACATAATGTTAGATTGCTCATTTAAGTACTATATTATCTCAATCTCTCTCTTTTCATATCCTCTCTATCAGTATTACTAATCAACTTCCTCTTATAAATTGACTTACAATCATATGTTTTTTTGGTCAAATTCTCAATATAAAAAATAACCCCAAATTTCTCTCTACCCAATTCCTTTTATATTATGCATAACAATTTAATATCTTCAAAGAGTTTACATAGTAACATATTTGTTTCATCGTGGAAGAATGAGAGTTGACCGACGTCACCACCATCGTAGTTGTCGATGACGATGTGTCGGAGGATTGTTCTCTGAAGATCGGTTATTATGAGATGAGGATTTGTTTGCGCTGATGCAGGTGGATCTTGTTTGTCCACTATGCTATGAGTCACGACTTTTAGATTGACGATAACCCATTTTGTGGAGATTAAGATATGGGTATTATAAGTAAAACCCATATTTAGTAATTTGAAAAGAAAAAAAAATTGTGAGGAAAAAATAATACTTTTCTTTTCAGATCGTAAGGATGAATGAATTCTGAAACCATGTATAAATATTTCCACATAACTAAATATTAAATAAAAAGGGATGCAATTAGGTGATCTGAGAATTGGGTTTTAATTTTAAATAAGTTAGTTAGGTTTATGTTACAATAGGTTTTGGGTTTAGAAAGTAGGACCTTACGCAGTTAATAGAATAATCAATAAAAAGTAAAAAATAAAAAATTATCGTACATATGTGTCATTCTGCATTGAGGCTAAGACAACATAGATAGGGGTATTATTGGATGAGAATATAAAGAGATTAAACATGTAACAAAAATGGTACTATTTATTATACGACATGTCGCAATCATGTAAATTCTTTGCGCGAAAGATTATGGATGAAATATTTGATATACATGGAAAAAGTGTTGTAATATGAAAGTAAACATGAAATAATGGTGCACGATAATTGATATACAAGAAGTATTATACTTTCTTTTTAGCTGACTAAAGTTTTTTACGAAGAAGTTAAACGAAATAACTTATGAATAATAAAAGTTATAAATATATACTAAAAAGAACAAACCATATTTAAAAAAAAACTATAAAATTTTCATTTACTTTTATTTCATGATATAATTTTTTTAATGTTCATCCTGAAGATCCTAAACAACTAATGAACAAAAACAAAAAAATTAACATGCAAGATTCACACATGAAAAAACTCTTCAATATAAAGAGTAAAAGACAATGAGACTGATGAAGAGTCAATCTTAATCACTTATATTATTATAATAAGTTGGTGGAATAAGTAAATAAATATAAATAAGATTAGACTAGAGTTTTATAAGATTTTTATAAAAAAAAATCCATTTTTTCAATATGCATATCGTAACTTTTGTAAGTAATTTTTTATATTTATTTTGATAAATTTAAATATATGTTTAATTTAAATTCTTTTACATTTAGATGGAAATTATGAACATTTTTTTTATAAAAAAAAAATATTTTAAAATTACCACTTTTTATACAAATATTATCCATAATTAAATACACTATCTATATAAAAAAATGTAAAAGTCATTAATTAGAACAATGTATAAATAAATTATTATATTTAAATTATTTAAATTTATTATATTTAATCGTGTAATTTTTTACTTTATTTTTATATGTTGAAACAAATCTTTTATTAGTATTTATTTTATTTTATCAGATCAATATTTTAAAATCACAGTATAGATACCCATAATAATAATAATAATAATAATAATAATAATAATAATAATAATAATAATAATAATAATAATAATAATAATAATAGAACTATTTTGGTCTCATATTATATTTTATATATTCTATCTAATAAATAAGTAATATGAAAATATTTTAAAGTTTATATTTTTGTTTATCATCAAATTAAAATTTTATAAATAATATTTTATTAGTAGATAGATAAAAAGTAAATAATAAGAATAATAGTAATAATAAATAAGTGAAATCAAAATCTCTAACAGTTTATATTTTTATAATAAATTATTATTATTATTTAAGAGTTTAAATTTGTTTTATTAAAATTATATCTGATTTTTTTATTATGATAGGATTTTTAATTGCTTTTCCTAATATTAATAACCTCATTGTTTTTTTAGTTTTTTTTTTTTATAATTTGTTGTATTTTTTTTAATATTTATATAATTCTCAAATACTAATGTGTTTTAAGATGGTAAATGTTGTATGATGGTTTCATTTTATATAATGTATGCAATAATTTTTCTATAGATTAAAAATATTTATTTTATATATAACTTTTTGGTTATACGAAAGTAATGATTTAAATTATATGTTTATAACAATTTTTTATATTTATATTTATTTAAATAATAAAATTTTATTTTTAAAGTTTAAGTTTAATACTTACCCTCCAGCGGGCGTAAATTTCATTTAGTGATGTCTAAACATTGTAAGTTGCCACCTCACACAATTTACTTTCCTGCCTTAAAACCTAAGGCTATGACAATATTTTAATAAAAACAGAGACGTAACGAGTTATAATATTAATAGTGTAACAGAACTCAATTGACAACTAAGTCTAAGGCGTGGAAAAAATTGTCTATTTATGGCTTGTCAAAACTAAATTGAAATAAGATTGAAGTCCCTACAATTGTCACTAATTTGCATGGCGGTGATATT
This sequence comes from Limnanthes douglasii subsp. nivea, assembly GCA_036936605.1. Lineage (NCBI taxonomy): Eukaryota > Viridiplantae > Streptophyta > Magnoliopsida > Brassicales > Limnanthaceae > Limnanthes > Limnanthes douglasii. The sequence continues at coordinate 272,337,848 of JAUPFV010000001.1, read as the reverse complement.
GTCGGTATTTAACTTGGAAAGTGGAAACCAAATTGAAATGGAATTCTTTACGATGGTCAGTGATAGTGATATTGTTACACACAATTTTAGGATTGTCCCAGATTTCGAGACTATAAAATTTAATACGATAAGTGTTTATATGTAGTCCAAAGCTTTGTAAACCCTATTTAACGCAATAAATTTTATTTATTAATTGGGTTCATCAAGAAAACTGAAACACTTTTGCTAAACTCTTTGTTCAATTAAAAATATTGTATAAAATTTACGTGGAAGAGATAAAATATTATACGTAATATTGTCAAAACTAAATTGAAATAAGATTGAAGTCTCTACAATTGTCAGTTTGTCACTAATTTGCATGGCGGTGATATTGTCGGTATTTAACTTGGAAACCAAATTGAAATAGAATTCTTTATGAGTGTCAGTGATAGTGATATGCATGTACAGAAAATTTTACGATTGTCCCAGATTTCGAGACTATAGAATTTAATACGATAACTATTTTTATATAGTCCAACCTTTGTAAAACCTATTTAACGCAATAAATTTTATTTATTAATTGGGTTCATCAATTAAAAATATCGTATAAAAAGAATTTACGAGTCGATATAGGTATAGGTGGAGATAAAATATTATACGTAATTTTTAATATTTTTTTTAATATTTTTCAAACTGTAGTTTAGAAAAAAATTGAAAGTGCCATTAGTTTCTTAAGACCAACAAGTTAAATCTATTGATAATGTTTTTAATTTAAGTTTTTTAATATTTGTTAGATTTTGTAATCATGGTTTCACATCTTTATCAATTCATCATATCGGATATCATATTTTTCAATTTTATCCTGTGTATGGTCTCACGGAAAAAAATACGAGAATATGCGAATCCATGGTTACTGGATCTGACGGAAAAAAATATCATCTTTTGATTTTAGTTTTGTTTTTCTTAAAAAATTAAAATCGATGATGCTTTCAGATTTTTTCAAACTACGATTTGAAAAGGTATAATTTTTATTTTCATTTAATCTTTATAATTTCACGCAATGTTTCAGATTTTAGATTTTCATTTTTATAAACAGTAAAAAACACCTTATCAAACTATATTAAATTTTAAAACTAATATTAAAACTGTTTATTTTATATAGTTCAATAAATTTATATTCAGGGCATACTACTTCAAATGAGATATTTTTTTTATGTATTTATTTTGGTGATGTCTTTTTATATTTTACGCATTTTTTTCTACTTTCTTTTATATAATTTTTTGTCTCCTATCAAACAAAATTATAAAAAGATTAGTAACCTATATATTTGATGTTTTTATTCTTCTAAAGAGTTTTTTGCATGGTTGTTTATGGTTTCGTATTAATTTTCTTTAAGAAAAATTTGTCATCTAGATTTAATTATATTTAAGTTATTGAATTTAAAGTATTTATAGAATTTGTATGCTTCTATTTATTTTTAAAAATAATAGATAGAAAATTAAATATAAATGAGATTAGATAACGAGCATATGAGATTTTTTTTAATTTTTGTCCATTTTTCAAATATTCATATAGTAAATTTTGCAGCTAATTTTTTATATTTTTTTTAAATAATCTTAATTATTTAAAAAAAATTAAAAAACATTTTAAAAACTATTATATTTTCTATACAAATGATATCTATAATTAGATGAAAAAAATGTTACGGATCAAAACCCATCCTATAAATGATTGAATGATTTAAGTTTGTAACAATTTATTTTTTATTTTTTATATAAGTAATTATAATTTTTCGTAATTTTATTATTAATTTAATTTATGTTTAAATTAATAAGTTTAACAAGGACAAATTTCATCTAGTAATATCTAAGCATTCTAAATTGCCGCGTCACACAATTTACTTTCATGCCTTAAATAGCCTAGGGTAGGACAATATTTAGATAAAAAGGAAGAGGTGACCACTTATAATATTAAAAATCGGGTTGTCAAAACTAAATTAAGGAAGGATTGAAGTCTCTATAATTGTCAGTGATTGATTTGCATGCAAGAAAAAAGAAAAAATTAAAATCAAATGCATTGAAACCAGAGACCACCGCTGCAACCTTCTTAGTTCTTACTATAGATATGTCGTTTTCCTACATTGGAAATAGGCCAGAAATCTCGTGACCCTTAAAACTTAACGTCAGTCTAAACCACCGTTAGATATTACGCACTTAATTACATTGGAAAAACATAGGCGTAACAATTTATCAAATTTATTTTTTGGTTATTTTGGTTTAACTGAAGTCTCGGGTTCATGTATTGTCTAAGTATAGGTATGTATACATATTCTTTTCGTTATTTGTGTTATCAAATTTGTATACAAGTTATTAATATTAAACTATCATTTTCAACTTGTTTAATCCATAAATAATATATAGATTTAATTGATTCACCAATTTTGTTAGATAACAAATTAAAAAAAAATATTTTAAAAATAATAAACATTAATATGGATTATATATATTTCGTGTAGACTTATCTAAATTTAAAAATTATAGTATTTAAAATGGATGATAAAGAATGGAGAAACAAAAAGTGTATGGATAGATTTTATATATAGATTGTGTTACAATCAATATCAATTTGAAAGGATAATATTTTTCTAACTATTAAGATATGTAGTTATATTTGATTTAGTCTAAATAAATTGAAAATTAAAAGTACCACAAAGTTAAATCTATTGATATGTTTTTAATTTAATTTTTTTAATATTTTTAGATTTTGTATTTTTAATCTTACATCTTTATCAATTCATCATGTTGATATTATATCGGATATCACATTTTTCAATTTGTTTGATATAATTTTTCGTCAGCTTTTATTTCCTATCAAACAAAATTATAAAAAGGTTAGTAACCTATATATTTGATGTTTTTATTCTTATAAAGAATTATTTGAATTGTTGTTTATATTTTTCGTGTTAATTTTCTTTAAAAAAAAATTGTCATCTAGATTTACCTATATCTGATTGAATTTAAAGTATTTATGGAATTTGTATGCTTCTATTTATTTTTAAAAATAATAGATAGAAAATTAAATATAAATGAGATTAGATAACCAGCATAGATTATTTTTTAATTTTTTTCCATTTTTCTAATATTCATATTGTAAATTTTGCAATTATTTTTTATATTTTTTAAATAATCTTAATTATTTAAAAAAAATTAAAAAGAATTTTAAAAACTATTATATTTTCTATACAAATGATATATATAATTAGATGAAAAAAAGTGTTACGGATCAAAACTTATCCTACAAATGATATAATGATTTAAGTTTGTAACAAAATTTTTATATTTATATAAGTAATTATAATTTTTTATAATTTTATTATTAATTTAATTTATGTTTAAATTAATAAGTTTATAAGTAATTATAATTTTTACTAATTTTATTATTAATTTAATTTATGTTTAAATTAATTAAGTTCGGGAAAATTCATCCAGTAATATCTAAACATTCTAAGTTGCCGCGTCACACAATTTAATTTTATGCCTTAAATAACCTTTGGTAGGACAATGTTCAGATAAAAAGGAAGAGGTGACCACTTATAATATTAAAAATCGTAACAAAGCTCAAATTGATAACTAAGTCAAAGTCGAGGAAAAAATTGTCTATATTCGGCTTGTCAAAACTAAATTGAAGAAGGATTGAAGTCTCTATAATTGTCAATGATTTGCATGCAAGAAAAGAAAAAAAAAATTAAAAACAAATGCATTGAAACCAGAGACAACCGCTGCAACCTTCTTACTATAGAAATGTTGTTTTCCTACCTTGGAAATAGGCTAGAAATCTCGTGACCCTTAAAAACTTAAGGTCTGATTAAACCGCCGTTAGATATTAGGGCACTTAATTACGTTGGAAAAACACACGCATAACATTTTATCAAATTTACCTTTGGTTATTTTGGTTTAACTCAAGTCTCCGGTTAATGTATTGTATAATTAAAGGTATGTATACGATATTCCTTTTCTTTATTTGTGTTATTAAATTTGTATACAAATTATTAATATTAAACTATCACTTTCAACTTGCTTAACCCATATATAATATATAGATTTAATTGAGACAAATTAAAAATAATAATAATAATCATTAAATATTGATTATATATATATATATATATATATTCTCTAAATTTAAAAATTATACTATTTAAGATGGATGATGAAAAATGGAGAAACAAAAAGTATATGGATAGATTTTATATATAGATTGTGTTACAATAAATCTCTCTCACATTTGAATGGATAATATTTTTCTAAGTATTAAGATGTGCAGTTACATTTGATTTAGCTTATAAATTGAAAATTGAAAGTGTCATTAGTTTTTTAAGACCAACAAGTTAAATCTATTGATAATGTTTTAAATTTTAGACCAACAAGTTAAATCTATTGATAATGTTACATTTAGTCTAAATAAATTGAAAATTGAAAGTGTCATTAGTTTTTTAAAACCAACAACTTAAATCTATTGATAATGTTACATTTGATTAGTCTAAATAAATTGAAAATTGAAAGTGTCATTAGTTTTTTTAAGACGAACAAGTTAAATCTATTAATAATATTTTTAATTTAAGTTTTTTTTTTAAATATTTTTTAGATTTTGTAATCCTAGTCTAACATCTTTCTCAATTTATCCTGTCGGATATCATATTGATCATATCAGATATCACATTTTTCAATTTTATCCTGCATGGTCTCACCTCTCTCCATTCCATCATGCGAGACTAGGGCAAAACAAAGTATGAGAATATGCGAGTCCATGGTTACTGAATCTGACGAAAAAAATATCATCCGTTGATTCTAGTTTTGTTTGTCTTAGAAAAATAAAGTCGATGATGCTTTCAGATTTTTCCAAACTTCGATTTGAAAGGTATAATTTTTTTTTTTAAATAAGAAAGAGAAGTTTTGGTTAAAAAACATGGATATTTGTGTTGAGTTGTTGAAAATAAGATCTATGGTATCTGAAACAATGATATCTAGGCCGAAGATCAAAATTCTTTGAGCAATCTAGCTCCTAACCATTTTAAAAACACTTTGAAGAGTTAAATAAAAACAATAGTGATACTTATAACATTAAATTGCAATAATAGACGGTGTTGGTTAACTTTTTTTATTAACAAAATTAAATGAATATATTTAGCTAAACACACATTTATAACCTCAACAAAATTATAATTTTGAATGACATTTTTTATGTGAGCCACTTACCTCTAGTTTTGCATTTTGTATTCCGCAATCACACAAAATAAAAATCAAATATAACATTGATTTCGCATTTTAATTTTTATTTTGGTCTTACATTTTACATTTTTATTTAACCCCAATTTTGTATCATATAACTCCGATTTGTCATTTAAACACTTATAAGAAAAAATCAATTTTAACACTGGTTTCGCATTTCACGTTCGTTTTATCCTGGTTTCACATTTACATTTTAATTTATTCCTATTTCACATCTAGTATTTCGCGATTAGACAACAAAATCAAATTTAACATTGGTTTCGCATTTTACTTTTCATTTTATCATAGTTTCACATTTTCATTCTTATTTATTTCTATTTCACATCTAGCATTTCGTATTTCGACAAAAAAATCAAATTAATATATATCATTTAACATTTTTATTTAACCATAATTTCGTATTTTAAATAAAAAAACAAATTTAACATTGACTTCGCATTTTACATTCATTTTATCCTAATTTTGAATCAAGTAATTTCAGTTAGCTTTTATAATTTCACGTTTTGGCAATGTTTCTTGTTTTAGATCTTCATTTTTATAAACAGTAAAAGACACCTTATCAAACTATATTTTATTTTAAAACCAATTTTAAAACTGTTTAAATGAGATATTTTTTTAATAAATTTCAATAAATTTATATTCACGACATACTACTTTAAATGAGATATTTTTTTATGTATTTATTTATTGAGTAATATATTTACTAAAATTTATTTTAGCTCGGAAATTATCATTATTTATATAAAAAAAGTTATATATCATTTTTTATTAAACTTTACTATTATTTATTTATTTATTTTATTATTTTACTAAATGTTGTATAGATATTTTATAGCATTTTATATAAAAATTTGTTGATAAAAATTGGTGAAGTCATTTTTATATTTTTAAGCATTTTTGTATCTTCAACCTTCTTTTATATAATTTTTCGTAAGCTTTTATTTCCTATCAAACAAAATTATAAAAAGGTTAGTAACCTATATATTTGATGTTTTTATTCTTATAAAGAGTTATTTGCATTTTTGTTTATGGATTTTTATATTTTTAAGCATTTTTTTATTGTCTACCTTCTTTTATATAATTTTTCGTCAGCTTTTATTTCTTACCAATCAAAATTATAAAAAAGTTAGTAACCTATATATTTGATGTTTTTATTCTTATAAAGAGTTATTTTTCATTGTTGTTTATGGGTTCGTGTTAATTTTCTTTAAGAAAAAATTGTCATATAGATTTACCTATATCTAAGTGATTGAATTTAAAATATTTATGGAATTTGTATGTTTCTATCTATTTTTTTTAAATAAATAGAAACATAAAAATTCTATAAATACTTTAAATTCAATCACTTAGGTTAGTTCTCTAAATTTTCCACTAAAATTAAAATCACACCTTTTGTTGCAACCCCCAACTAACTCCACAAGGTACCCTCAAACTATCCCTGAGGTTAGTCCTCGGAAGCCCGCTTCAAGGAATATTGGACCAGGGAAAATCTTGAAGTTCATTCTATAAAATTCAAGAGAAACATCTGGTTAACGAATCAGATAATGATCAAGGGATAAATGAGGAACTTCTAAGGTGAAAAAGAGAAAAAAATTAAAAAAGTACTTCTAATTTCCTTTGAATATAGAAGATATCTTAGGAAATAATCTTCGCAAAGTTGAGGCCAAACACTTTCTCGCACTCTATAAGATAAAGTACAAGTATTTTCACCCTTCCAAGGAGGTGAAAATAAGAGATCGTGGGGGATCTATGATAACATTACAATTCGGTTCCCTACTGCTGGAGAAACACCATTGTCTGTTCGTGATCACGAATTGAATTCTCTATACATAACTCATGAACTGGGGTATTCGCCTCCTTCTTGACTCTGCCTTAGTAGAATATTTTCATATGATTGAACTTTTTCCGTCCCAAACCGACACCAACATGTGGTATACCCTCATAGCGTGCATTATGGCTTTCAGGATTGCTCAGATCGAATTCTCAATGGAGAAGCTTGTTGGACTCTCAGGTTTGGCTAAAAACTCTCACTATCCTTTTTATTCTCTTGGTCTTGGAAGACAGTATAAAGTTATGAAGGATATCTTAGAAGCTGATAAGAAATAGAAACAATAATTCATTTTTGTTTCCGAACTGTGGGATACTAGGTTTGAGCATTTCCGAGCGGATGCCCCATCAGTTGACTTTGATATAGAATGGACGAGGTATTTATTTCCATACTTATTTTATCTTATTTTTTCAAGTCATTCAATCTAAAACATTTTATCGTGAACATTTATGGAGGGGATTGCCAAACCGTTTGCGGATCATATTAATTTTGCGAATACAATATATACACAAATGAGCTTATGGGCAGGTACAAACTGGAACTATAAGTTCCATAGATGTTTTACTCCTTCGAATTAGGTTAGGAGCCATCTTTGGAGGTGTGATCCAGGTCAAGTGAAATCACTGAATGAATTTATGGTACCCCCCGAAAGACGCAGTACGTAAGTGTTTAGAAGGCTTGGATAACCTTGTTTACCTTTCCATCAGAGCTAGGGCTCCTAGTTTAGGATGCTGAAAAATCCGATGATAAGGAGAATGATACTAATGGTGACGCTGGTTTGGAGGCTGAAGTCTGAGTAGGTAAAACAACTGAAGTTCAAGAAGAAAAACAAGTTGAAATCTCAAAAGAACATCAAGTTGATATTAACCCTGAAATTATGGTTGAAGTGAGACTAGCTGAGAGGAAAGGTGCCGTGAGACCAGTAAAAAGATTTTCTTCCCAAGAGAAAAAGAAGAAGATAATTGATAGTGAAGATGAAGATGATAACATTACTAATCCAAGGTTTCCTCCTATAAAAACAATTGTTGTTGTCGACTCAGATTATGCTGGGGAGTTTGTTCCCCAAAGAAGACAAGCTGTTAACCAAAGAAATCAGGAAGAGATTCAAGGGGAAGGGAAAATGTTTCCCCTGCCTCGGCTTATTTCGACTTTTATGAGAATGATTTTATTGCGAACGAGCTCAATAAGGTGCTTCACGCTACTGCTCTCCTCGAAAGAAAGGCCAACCACAGAGATCGCTATAAAAACGAAGTCATCCAAAGAAGATCCGAGGTAAAGTTGTTACAAGGTGACCCCGTCCGTGAGAAGGAAACATCTGCTGATCAAAGAAAAGTCTAGGTCAAGAGGTTGGAAGATGAACTCGCATGTGAGAAGGAAACATCTGCCGAGCATTTAAAAATATTACTGAACTAGAGACCAAAAATTTTAAAGAAAAAGAGAAGTTCGATGATGAAAGGGAATGATTTATCACTAAGGATGTCGAACGGAATAGTCTCACCGACGGTCTCTTTGATTCTTGTAATAAGACTAAAAAATACTTTGAGAATGTTCTTAAAGAGATTAAAAATATCTCCGTAAAGAATGAATCCTTAAAGAAAAAATTTGAGGCTGATAAGAAGAGATGTCTTCAGAATATGTTGCTGATTGCGTCTGTCTCCTCAAAAAAAGGGATGCCAACATAAAGTCGGCTTTAGTTTTAAAGCTGCATGAACGTTTTCCCGATTTAAAGCTATGAATCCTTTGGGGGCGCATTATAGAAAAAGATTGCCCAATAGGAGTTTCTTTGGAGGATGAAGTGACTTCTAGCGACTCATAAAGTTCTTCCTCTAGCTCTGGTTCCTCGGAAGATAGTAAAGAAGGTGTCATTTCAGAATAAATTGGGGTTTATTACCTTTCGTGTTGATTTTCATATTTTTGTGTAACTTTTTCTTATTAATCATCTTTTGGGGCCCCTGGTCGTACTTTTGTGTTTGTACAACATACTTTGTATTCTGAAAGTTCTTAATGAGGAAGTTTTTCAGTTATGTATTATCCCTTGTAACTTGATAATTTTATCCCCTTGCTCCAAACTTTTTCATGTCAAAATACTTTATACTTGTCTTTTGTAAAACACTCATACTTTCCGCCCAAGCATTTTCATATGAAAATTTTATTATATCTAAAACTACTCACATTCTTTTTCCAAAGTTTTTCACATGAAAATCATTTACCCTTAGCTTTTGTTAAAAACACTCATATTCTTTTTCCAAAGTTTTTCACATGAAAATTCTAGTTCAAAAAGATGAAAGTTATAGTACACCATTCATTGTGAGATAATTCTAGTTCAAAAAGATGAACATTGTTACCTAACATTCATTGAAAGACTTTTCTAGTTCAAAATGATGAACATTGTAATCCAATATTCGTTGGAAGGCCACTCTAGTTCAAAAGGATGAACATCGTAGAAGTTATTTTAAGATGAAAAATAAATATTATATAGAATTTGGTTATTAGGACACCTCATTAAAACCTTCTTGTGCCACCAGGTTAGGAAAAAGTATGCCACTGATACTTACATAAGTTCTTAAAAAATATTTACAACTTTACATATTCATTCTAAATATAACTTGAGATGTTGAATATTCTAGGGGTGAAGAAGATCCCTTAATTCCTTATCTTTGAGTCGATATGTTCCCAGCTTGACTTTCTTCGTTACCGTATATGGACCTAGCCAATTAGGAGCTAACTTATCAAGCCTCTTTTCTTTTTTATAAAAGACTACCTTCCTCAACACTTTGTCCGCTGCTTTGAATTATCGTCTTCGAACCTTTGAAGCATATTGATTTCTCATCAAAGTCTGACAGTGTAGAGAATTCAATTATGCCTTTCTTCTTTTTACTTCCACCAAATCTAACTATGTGCACTTTCCTTTATCATTTGTATCCTCGGAGTATTCGATGAGCCTATATGAGGGGAAGATTATCTCGGACGGAACCACTGCATCCATTCTATAAACCAGCACGAACGGTGATTTTTGTGTTGCAGTTCGGGGAGTGGTTCTGTAAGCCCATAAAACTTCTTGTAGATAACCCGACCATTTTCCAGCCTTACCTTCGAAGTTCTTTTTTAAGTCATCCAACACTGTCTGGTTGGTAACCTCTACTTGGCCATTCTCTTGGGATGGAACGGTGCCGAGAAGCACTGTTGTATTCCTTTAGAAGCACAAAAAGCTTTTATATCTTTGTTATTGAACTGTGGTCCATTGTCCATCGTTATTTTTCTTGGAACCCTAAAACAACAATAGATATTGGAAACAATAACTCTGATCATATCCTTAGCTTTTGTTCCTGCTAATGGTTTAGCTTCCACCCACTTAGAAAAATAATCCACTATGACGATTATGTCTGTTCTCCTCTTGATGTCATTGGTAATGGTCCAACCAAGTCAATACCTCATCGGTCAAACAGTAGTGATTCAGATATGACTCAAGAGGCACACATGGTGCATGGATTTTGTTAGCAAATCTATGGCCGGTATCACATTTGTGAACTAATTTCTTGGCATCCGAGCAGAGTGTAGGCCAATAGTATCCTGCAAAAAGAACTCTTCGTATCAGGATTTTGTACCCGCAGTGCGCTGATCCTTCCCTATCGGGTATTTTTATAGTATTATTTGCAACTTATTCTCTCATAAACATCAAAATAGAGGCCGACTAAAAGATTGTTTATATAGTATATCTCCGAGCATACCATAACCATATGCCTTAAATCGTATTATTTTACCCATCACCCTCAACTGGTAATACATCGTTCACCAAAAATTCTTTAATTTCACTACTCTAATCTTTTGTCGTGCTTGTAAAAATTTAGAAAGCTTTAACAGAACCTTCAACTGCTTTGGACCCCCTTACTATATAATGATTTTCTTGTATAATAATCCAAGGGTACTCCTCGGAATAAGAAGCCTTTACCAAAGAATTAACTACTGAATTTCCATCCTTATGAACATGTTCGTTCATGATGCCTTCGAAAGCCAATGTTAAAGCCTTCAACGCCCTCAAATACTTTACTAAATGACCTTTTTTGCCTCAGATTGACCAGATGCGTGGTTTATAAGAAGTTTTGAGTCACTCACCAGCCTTGCTTTCTTAGCCCCAAGAATTTTATCAAGTCTCAAACCTGCCTAGGCAGCTTCGTACTTAGCCTCATTATTTGATGCTTTAAATCCAAAACAGATATCTTGATACATGAAAATTCCCTCTAGAGAAACCAACTGCACGCCCGCTCCATATCCTGACAAGCTGGAACCTCCATCTGTTCAAACTGTCCATCATGCTCCAACGTTTCCCTCATCAACTTCCATATTTTTCCGTTTAGAATGAAATTCGACTAAAACATTCGCTAACACCTGTGATTTGGTGGTGGTTCTTGGCTCAAACTCGATATCAAAATCTCCCAACTTAACCGACCACTTAGTTATTCTTCCTGACATGCCGGGCCTTTGTAACATAATTTTCAATGGAAAAATGTTCGTACGATGATAGAGTGTGCCAGAAAATAAGGTCTCATTTTTCGCGCAACGATGACTAAGGCAAGGGCTAATTTTTCTAACTTTAGATACCACTTCTCAGAATCTAACTTTTACTCACATAATTCACCGGTCTTGGAGAGTTATCTTCCTCTTGTTACAGAAAATAAATTAAATTAATATCTAATTTATTTAGTATAATATATATTTAGTATAATATATATTTAGTACATTTATTTAGTCAAAGATTTTATAGTCAATAGTCTATAGTCTATGTAAACTTTAGGAAAATAAATATTGTAATATTAATTGTTGTAACTGCTACAAAGTAGTATAAAAAGGTGAACCAGACAGATAAATAAGATATATTTTTTTAGAAACACAATATTTTTGACATGGTATCAGAGCGCAGCTGATTTTTTCGTAGAGTTTTTTTTTGTGGTGAGTGATTTTTTTTCGTAGAGTTTTTTTTTTGTGGTGAGTTTTCACGTATTTTGGGTGGTGAGTTTTTCACGTATTTTGGGTGGTGAGTTTTTTTTTCTTTTCTGAATTTCGAGAGTATTTGGGGATTTCTAGTTTCAGATTTTTTTGTTCTCGTGGATTTGTTTTCTTGGTTATGTCACTCGATAAATTCGAACCGTTTCATATTAAATTTACGGGGAAAAATTATTCTGCTTGGGAATTTCAATTTCAATTGTATGTGAAAGGAAAAGAATTATGGGGTCATATTGATGGGAGTGATCCTGCCCCTCTAGATGCTAATGCTTTGTCCAAGTGGGAAATAACAGATGCTAGAATCATGACTTGGATTCTTAGTTCGCTTGAACCTCATCTTGTTCTCAACTTGAAGCCCTATAAAACCGCTGCTGGTATGTGGAATTATCTAAAAACAATTTATAATCAAGACAACTCTGCTAGAAGATTTCAATTGGAGTATGAATTGGCTAATTACGCTCAAGGCAGTCTTTCCATTGAAGCATATTTTTCAGGTTTTCAAAACCTTTGGGCAGACTATTCAGATATAATTTATGCCGATATTCCTGCTTCAGCTCTTTCTGCTATCCAGACAATGCATGCAACCAGCAGACGAGATCAATTCTTAATGAAGCTACGACCGGATTTTGACATCGTACGGTCTAATCTGATGAATCGTCATCCTGTACCATCTTTGGATGCATGTTTGGGTGAACTTCTTCGTGAGGAGCAGCGAATGATAACTCAGGAATCTATTGAACATCAAGCTAGTATCAGTACACAGGTTCCGGTAGCTTATGCAACACAAGCGAGAAATAAAAATAGAGACATGCGTGCCATCCAATGCTATAGTTGTAATTCGTTCGGCCACATTGCTCGGGATTGTCCCAAAAAGGTCTGCAACTACTGCGATAAACAAGGGCACATCATCTCTGCTTGTCCCACTCGACCTGAACGACGACAAGGTACTGCTTATCATGCCTCCACTAGTGCTTGTTCTACTGCATTGCCTACTGCCTCGCCGATTGTTCATGTTCCTTCTCCAACAACAAATCCAAACACACTTACTCCCGAAATGGTTCAACAAATGATAATTTATGTTTTTTCTGCTTTTGGACTCTCAGGTAATCCAAAACATTATTCCACACCATGGTATTTCGATTCTGGAGCCTCAAACCATATGACAAATACCGTTGTTCCTCTGTCTAATGTTAAAAAATATGATGGAGATCTGAAAATTAACACTGCTGATGGTCATTCTGTGCCTATTAGTGCTGTTGGTGATCTTTCTTCCACATTCACTAATGTTTTTATGTCTCCTGACCTCTCCACAAATCTTATTTCTGTTGGTCAATTGGTTGATAATAATTGTCATGTCACTTTTTCTCCTTCTGGTTGTGTTGTGCAGGATCAAGTGTCGGGAAAGATGATTGCGAAGGGTCCTAAAGTAGGACGACTCTTTCCATTATATAAGTCTCCTTCCATTGATATTCCTAGTTTTTCTTTTTCGTTTGCTTGTAATGTTGTTGGTTCGCGAAACCAAATGTGGCATAGACGTCTAGGTCATCCACATTCTGATGTACTTCGTACTTTGGTTCATTCTGGATTATTGGGCAATAAAATAAGTTCTTTTCAAGATCTTTCTTTTGATTGTACATCATGCAAACTTGGTAAAAGCAAGGTTTTACCTTTTCCTCATCATGCATCTCGTGCTTCACAATGTTTTGATGTTATTCATAGTGATGTTTAGGGGATTGCACCCATTATTTCTCATGCACACTACAAGTATTTTGTTACATTCATTGATGATTTTAGTCGTTTTACTTGGGTTTACTCTCTTCGTGCTAAAGCTGAAGTTTTTTCAGTTTTTAAACGCTTCCTTGCATATCTTGACACTCAATTTTCTGCCAATATAAAAGTTTTACGATCTGATTCTGGGGGTGAATACATGTCACATGAGTTTCAAAACTTTCTTCAAAATAAAGGGATTCTCTCTCAGCGTTCTTGTCCTTCGACACCACAACAAAACGGTGTGGCTGAGAGGAAAAATCGGCATCTTCTTGATGTGGTAAGAACTATTTTACTTGAATCATCTGTTCCTCCTTGTTTTTGGTGTGAAGCCCTTTCTACTGCTGTTTTTTTAATTAATCGCTTACCTTCTCCTACATTAAATCACGTTTCTCATTTTTATAAGTTGTTTGGTCATTCTCCTTCATATTCTGATCTTCGTACCTTTGGATGTGTTTGTTTTGTGCACCTCCCTCCTCATGAACGTCATAAACTTACGGCTCAATCTGTAAAATGTGCTTTTCTTGGTTATGCTATTCCTCATAAGGGTTATGTTTGTTATGATCCTCATGCTCGTCGTCTTCGGGTGTCTAGGAATGTGATTTTTTTTTAATATTTTTTTCCATCTCATGTTGATCCACCTCCTGAATCTTTATCTCTCATGCCAAGTTTTTCTGATATTCCAAAATCTATAGAAAGATTTAAACCTAGTTTTGTATATCGACGACGTAATCGAAATGAGTCTGGTCCCACTACTGTGATCCCTTCTAATATCGTCTCGACGCCTGATCCTGCTCTTGATTACACAACTCTTCGTCGATCTGCTCGTCCTTCTCGACCTCCTGATAGGTATGGTTTTTCTTCCCCCGTCTCTCTTATAACTACTTTATCTAGTATTTCAATTCCCACTAGCTACAAACAAGCCATGGAACATGAGTGTTGGCAAAACGCAATGCAAGTAGAACTTCAAGCACTTGAGGAGAATCATACATGGGATATTGTTCATTGTCCTCCTACAGTTAAACCAATTGGGAGTAAGTGGGTTTTCTCTGTGAAACTACGTTCTGATGGCTCTTTGGAGCGATATAAAGCCCGTCTTGTAGCTCTGGGTAATAAACAAGAATATAGGATTGATTATGAGGAGACATTTGCTCCTGTTGCCAAAATGACCACCGTTCGAAGCATTTTGGCTATTGCTACTTCACAATCGTGGCCGTTGCATCAAATGGATGTTAAGAACGCTTTTCTTCATGGAGATCTTCAAGAAGATATTTACATGAAGCTTCCATCTGGTATGAGTACTTCTTCTTCTCATGATGTCTGTAAGTTAAGGCGTTCTTTGTATGGGCTCAAACAAGCACCTCGAGCTTGGTTTGAAAAGTTTCGCCGTACACTTCTTTCTTTCAGTTTCGCCCAAAGTCAGTATGATTCTTCTTTATTTTTCCACACATCTACATCGGGTATAGTCCTTCTCTTGGTTTATGTGGATGATATTATCATCACCGGTACTGATTGTAGTTTGATTACTAAGCTTCAAAAATAGTTACATGCAACTTTCCATATGAAAGATCTTAGCCAACTTACATACTTCTTAGGATTAGAAGTTCATCGTCGGGCTAATGGTATTTTTTTGAACCAACAAAAGTATATTCAAGATCTTATCACTTTGGCTGGTCTGGAGGATGCTTCTTCAGTTGATACTCCCATGGAGGTAAATGTCAAATTTAGGAAAAATGAAGGGAACCTTTTGGATGATCCTACTCTTTATCAGCGCTTGGTTGGGAGTCTTATCTACTTGACAACTACGCGCCCTGATATATCATATATTGTTCATCAAGTCAGCCAGTTTATGTTCTCTTCTCGACATCTACACCTTGCTGCAGTTCGACGCATCATTCGCTATCTTCAAGGCTCGTCTACACGTGGTTTGTTCTTTCCAACTGGCTCATCTCTTCAACTTGTTTCCTATAGTGATGCTGATTGGGCTGGATGTCCAGATACACGTCGATCTACTACAGGTTGGTGTATGTTTTTAGGCGACGCTCTAATTTCTTAGAGGTGTAAGAAACAATATCGTGTTTCTAAATCCTCTACCGAAGCTGAATATCGTGCCATGTCTAGTGCTTGTTCCGAAATTGTATGGCTACGCGGTCTTCTTGAGGAGGTTGGATTTCCTCAAACAACTTCTACCCCTCTTCATGCTGATAACACTAGTGCCATTCAGATTGCCACCAATCCTGTTTTTCATGAGCGCACCAAACACATTGAAGTTGATTGTCATTCCATTCGAGATACTTTGGAGAAACGGGTGATATCTCTTCCTCACATCTCTTCTGATCTCCAAGTGGCTGATATTTTCACCAAAGCTATGACTCGTCAGCGGCATCAATTTCTTATTGGCAAATTGTTACTGGTTGACTTACCAGCATCAATTTGAGGGAGGGTGTTACAGAAAATAAATTAGATTAATATCTAATTTATTTAGTATAATATATATTTAGTATAATATATATTTAGTACATTTATTTAGTCAAAGATTTTATAGTCAATAGTCTATAGTCTATGTAAACTTTAGGAAAATAAATATTGTAATATTAATTGCTGTAACTGCTACAAAGTAGTATAAAAAGGTGAACCAGACAGATAAATAAGATATACTTTTTTGAGAAACACAATATTTTTGACACCTCTCGGATCAAAACAACGCTTACGTTATAATTTGACACTACCAAGTAGACATACAGCTTTTCCTCCGGTTTTAGTTTTATCAAGATTTCTGGCAAAGAAGATACTCTTTGATTTGATGAAAATTATTTGAGCATTCTTGGGTCTACTCAAAATAATTTTCTTTTCTTAGCACTTGGAAAAAAGGAGCACACTTATTCGACGATCGTGATATGAATCTGTTCAACACTGCCAATATTCCTGTTAGGATTTGCACCTCTTTGATTGTAATAGGTGGTGTCATAATTCTCAGAGCCTTTAGTTGTACCGGATCGGCTTCTATCCCATGCTCACTGATTATATACCCTAGGAACGTTCCGGATCTTACCCCAAATGTACATTTTTCTGGATTCAACTTCAAATTTATCTTTTTCAAGTTAGCAAAAGTTTTTTCTAAGTCTGCCAAGTGGTTCTCATCCCTTGCACTCTTGACTAACATGTCATCAATATACACTTCAATGTTTCTCCCAATTTGAGTCTCAAAAGATTTGTTTCGTAAGTGCTGGTAAGTTGCTCCAGCATTTTTCAACCCAAACATCATTACCTTATATAAATGTAAACCTCTTCTAATGATGAAAGTAGTACTCACCTGATTTTTAGGTCCATTCGAATCTGATTATATCCGACGTAAGCATCTATACAAGAGATCTTTAGGACAAGCTCTATTTAGATCAGTGAAATCCACACACATTCGACATTTGTCATTCTTATCCTTTACTAGGATCCGATTAGTAGTCCATAAATGATATTGTGACTCGCGTATGTGACCTACTTTAGTCAAACGATCTACCTCTACCATAATAACTTCAAAATTTTCTTGAGAAATAGATCTTCTCTTCAAGATTATAGGACGAACATTACTCTGTACTTCCAACTTATAAAAAATAATATCCACATAGACCCCTGTGACATCCTCTGTACACCACGCAAACAAATGTAATTTTATTAATAAATTTTGATTAATTTTTATTTTACCACCAAAGATAGCTTTGTGCCGATTTTTAGGCTTTTACCCGGAGAAAACACATGGTCCTTGACGCTTTTGTCTGAGACCATGAATTTGGGGATCAGACCGTGAGGGAAACCCTATTGATTGATTTTTCTTTTTTTGATTCGAGTCCATTGATTTGTTTAGGGTCCAAAGTTGTTCGATAACATTCTATTGTCATCTTTTTATTGCTTCTAAATGTTCCCACATCGTTTCCCACAACATATTTTAAAAATTGATAAATGATTGACGACACAACGTGTATTTTAGATAGCCAATACTTTATAAGATGTTGGGACATCTACCACAATGAACAAGATTATGACTACCTTCTTGAACGGTCCCCAACCCAGCTCGACTCTTTCCTCAAATTATCCTAGTACCTCATCTGTAGCCCCAGTAAATCCTATTATCGTCCAATTCGTTCATAAAATCGTAGGTGGATTTTAGATCTGGCTATAAGTAGTCATAAACATAATGTTGGTCGAGCTGCCAATATTGATCAGAATTTTTTGTATCTTGTTTCCAACTATCTCTGCTACGATAACTACCACATCCTCATGTGGACCAGCTACATCTCTCACATCATCATCTTCAAAATAGAGTATTGGAGACAGCCTTCTATACAAATATGGTGAAGTACCTACTTCCAATTGAGTTGTTAGACTAACAATATGTCTCTTTCGAGAATAATTTGCTGTTCCGGCAATAGTATTTCCTTTAAAAATTGTCAGTGATACAAAGAAATCACATAATTTACTAACCTTTCATCTCACTAGCAGCTCTTTCACTATATTTATGTTGTTTCTGCCCGGTTTTGGATCTAAGTATTTAGTGGAGATGTTGAAGGCATCAATGGATTCTTCATCAATTGATCTAATATCATTAAACCATCTTCTTGCTTTGGGACAACTTCTTGCTTTGGAGCAACAGAAGAATTTCTTCTTCACATATGCAGTTAACTTCCTATTTTCAATGTCACGCAATCTTTTGTATCATGCCCGATATCCCCATGATATTGATGATATTTATTTTTTATGTTCTCCCTTGGATTCCACATTGGAAGTGGTTTACGAAAGTGTACGTGCAGATGTGTTTTCTCAAAGATAATCGCCACACACTCAGTCAATTCGAAAAAATGAACGGGTAAGATCCGTTTGTTTGACATGGGCCAGACATAATGATGAACGTTGACCACTAGTGCATATTCTTTCACTCTTGGAGGTGCATGACTTATAACTTGAACAAGTGCTCGGGGTCGGACCACATTTTCCGATTGTGATACTTGTTATCAGATATTTGTTGGTGGTGCGTTGCTTCTTATCATTGTTGGATCTTGGTAAAATTGATTCAGATTGAATTTTGGCATGAACTTTAACTCCAATGCCCTTGTCTCTTCTACTAAAATTGTTTTTTCTACATGGTCTGGTAGTGCTCCAAACGTTATAGCCTGTGTTTCTGCAGCATTATCTTTCATTACCCCAATGAGCATACCCATTCGAAAGTCAACCATAATCATTTTATCCTCACAGAATTCCATGTTTGTTTTTACTTGGATAAAACGTTTCATATATTCTTCGAGACTTTCCCACACCGTTTGCATGCAATAGATTATCGTATCCCCTTTCGCACAGAACTTTTTACTTCTCACAAAATGCTGACAAAACATGTTCCAGAACATGTCAAAATTCTTGATACAACCTTGAGGCGAACGATTATACCATTTTGATGCAACATTCTTGAAAGTTTGATAAAAAGCCCTACACAACAGTTTATCATCATCATCATCGTAATCATGAAAATTTTGAATTGTTTGATGTGGCTATCCGGGTCTAGTGTTCCGTCAAACTTTTCCAGCTTAGAAATATCAAACCACTTCGGAAGATGACCAGACAAAATTTCTGGGAAGAGTGGAGATGATCTCCAATTATGATCCACCTTATACGCACTTCCCCGGACCACTGTGTATAAACTTTTATCGGATGGGCATGTAAATTGATTACTCACACGGTTCTCATGGTTATGTCTACCACACTTAATTTTTTATTGGGGAAGTTATCTTTTCCCGTCGAGTTACATTCACATCTTTATCTTTTTATTCGAAATAAAAAAATTTATATTTGTGATCGTACTTACCCTTCCTTGAACCTTTTCTCTCCGAGCAGCTCGATGAGCATCTCTATGTATCCTCAAATCTTTTTTCTTGTAATTTGTTTTTATGTTGAGTATCCATTTCTGAGAAAAAAGATTCATCTGAGCTATAAAACAAATATTCATTGGATTATGTTAACTCATAGCGTTGTCCAGATCTTTCTCTTCTTTTAGAAGAACGATGACTCTTTTCTGACGATTCTCCTCGGATTGGGAAACGTTTTGCACTTAGTTTGTTCTTATTGTTCGTTCTCGTCGGACCTCGGATTTGATTCTCCGTGAACTGATTATCGCTTCCTATTCCGCATTCAACCGCTCAATATCTTCCAATAATTCTTTCCACCGGGCTACCAAGATAGATTATTCAAGTAGATCTTCAGTGTATCGATCATTATTGTTTTCTTTGTTTGTTACTTGTTCTTCGATCATAAGATCCCCAGATGAATCTCTGATCGCATGTTTTTTCATATCAGCCTCTAGCTCTCCACAAACTTCTGTCTCTATTTCTTTTACAATGTTTTTAGATTAATATTATGGTTTTAGAACAACAATTTCGGGTACCAATCTCCTTCCCACAGACGGCGTCACTTATGAATTCAGATATTTCTTAGTTATTAATCCTGTTAAAACTTTGTTCATATGAGAGTATTTGTCAAAGAAATGTTCGTATGAGGTGTTTTTAAAGAGAGAGAAACTGAATCAGTAGAGAGAGAAAGAGACAAAAAGAATAAATGTAGCAATCATTGGCTAATCATTAACCCATTTCCTTAAAAAAGGAATGTCTTTTATACAGTACATCATGTAGGTTTCAAATTTATATATTTACCCTCTCATAAATGGATTTTCTTACCTCACTCATTTACTATTTATAAACAAGTTTACTAGTTATTACATATGACCCCCTCAACTCTTATGTTTGCTTTAGTTTAGTCTTTGACATTTAATCCCGTCAATTTAAACCTTTTATTCATCATATTAAAGCTTATTCATCACCATATTTTCTCCATTTATCAATTATGAGTGCGGTATGTTATTTAACCGTTATTGCATGTAAACATATAGGGACATTAGGGTCCTCTGCACTACTAATGGTGAAAAACAAGTACATGAGTTTAGAAGTGGTGCTTTGGTTTCATATATTTTAAAAAGCTTGTTGTTACAAAAAACATTTCTTCATTATATATTAATTTGATGGTCTGTTTATGTTTTTTACCAGTTACTGCAAATAATGGTAAAAGATATTGATTAACCCCTTAAAGTAAAAATATTCAATATACTTTGAAATTTAGTGGATTTCAATTTGTAATTGTAAAAAGTCCAACTTGAAATTCATTTTTGTTTCAAATATTGATTCACAATTTCATACTTGTTGGACTAATTAGATCAACTCATGTTGTGTTTTCGTTTTTTTATTGTTGGACAACATTTAAGTTCCCTGGTTACAAGATTCTCCGATCAATGTAATCTATACCTGAATTCTAATTTACTATTGTTGTTTGTAGTCACCTTCTATTTTGTTGTGGTTGCTGTTGTTGATCGTTGAAAATGTTAGATATACGCATATATTGATAATGTATTTTTCCTGTTGCAAGATTTACATGAGGTTCACAAGACCATTTCATTGGTTTTCATTTTTATCTTTTTAATTTTTTATCTTGTTACTTCTTCACCTAATTTTAGATCGAACTATTTGTTTTATTACTTCTCTTAAACCTTTTATTGTTGGAATATATTTATGGACCAATATGGTAAATATATGTTCAATTATTATCCTAATAATAAAATTAATTGAGTTAATTATATTACATAATTAATTGTACTAGACCTGTATGTGAAAAAAACGTTATGGGCCTAAGTAAGGTACACAAGTTGAATTTGCGCATTATGATGAAGAGGGCCCAAATCTCAACACTTAAGCCTGAACTAATAACTCATGAAGTAAATTGATTTGATCAATGTTACTAGGTTGTTGTTCCCGATCATAAAATGTCAAAGGTTATTGGGATTTACAACTTTAGGCTTCAATTTGTTTAGTCAATATAATGCAACTTATGTTTTTTACATTTCTTCAGCGAAAAAAAAAACAAAACAGAAACTCTCGATAGTCCCATCTTGTTGGTTGGAAGATCCCCTGACCTTTTTCCAGACCCTTTGGTAGCAGATCTTGAAGATCAAAGAAAAATAGTATACTACTGAAGTCGGATAATGGAGAAAAATAAACAAACTCGTAAGTGTTTTTCTTTTCTTTTTTTGTTTAATAAATAGGAAAATTAACAAGAAGCTTTTACATATGTATTTCTATGTTTTGATGAGTGATTTATCAATTGGTATCAGAGCCAATAAAAGCCAATAATGTATGTTCTATTATTGTAAAGAATTCATGTCAATTGGATTTATATGTTTGATTGAGGTGGTTAGGGCATAGGTTTAAGAATTATATGAAAAACATGTTGGTGATTTATTTTTGTAAAAAACATGATTATGTGTTTTTTTGTTTTATACAATTCAATATAATTTTATTTGTTATAATCTAAATTTTTTTCCAATTAATATAGGATCGTTTAATGGCTAGAGTTTTATCTTAAATTAGCATCAACCCAACATTAAGTTGACGAATAAATTCAAACTATTAGAGTATCTGCCCATCGATGTCTTAACCCATGATGTTACCATTGATCAAAGGTTGTCCAGCAATGTTCAGCATAGCCAATGGACTGTTGGCGCTGTAGATGAACACCGCAACCTCTGAGGATTCAAAATGACAAAAGTGGAGGGTTGCTAGCTGGGCACATCCTAGTGACAACTACAACATGTTGGTTATTTTATTATTTTTAAATTTATATTAATTTAAACTGAATTTCTATGATTTGTTTCAAAACGTTATGTGTTTGGGTATGTTATTTATTGTATGTATAATTTTGGCATGAATTGTTATATGCTTGAATGTTAAATGGATATGCATGACAAAGCTTTCGAATACCGTAGGTGAATTTTAGAATTAATTTAATCGATCCTCCGAAATGTTAAACTAATCTCCGTGGGAATTCTAGGCTTCGTAAGGTTTCAGAATTAATTCAAATTCATATTTTATCGGTTTCTAAAAGGTTAAAGTTTAGGTTTAAATTAATCATGAACTGAAGAACATAACTGAAAATGGTCCTTGTGGTGTATTTAATTCTAAGTAGGTGAAATCGGCCATCCAAAAAGTTTCACCGGTACTTAGAAAAATTAAATTCATCCTTGCAATTTTTTTTGATTTTAAGTATGTAAAATTGGTCATACTAAGGTTTTATCGGTACCTAAGAAAATTAAATTATGGTTATTTTAATTTAAGGAAGCGAAATCAGCCTTCCAGAGGGTTTCACTGGTACTTAGGAAATTAAAATAATGATCATGATATTTTTCTCAAACTTATAAAATGTATGTTAATATGACTTACCCTCCGATATTTATTATCTGCGTATTATATTTTACATATATATACCATATCTATGTATGTTTTTAGGTTATATGACATGAATTTACATGTGTTTTCGGGTTATTTGTTTTTTTTCTAGTGCACTTACAATCTTTTGAGAAATCATCCATGCATGCTAGATTACTCTGGTTTCATCTTATGGAAAAAACTATTATATTAATTTTTGCATGAGTATGATTATGTTATGACCCATCAGAGACCCTATGTTCTAGGTTTGGAAAGTACACTATATGAAACTAAAGAGCTTGACAAATATGAGAAGTTAAATAAGTTATGCATGAGTTTTATGTGGTTGTCCCAAACGATGTTATCACAACTACGGTATTTCTCGCGAAGGCCGAGAAATCTTTTGCCAATAACAAAAAGGTAGAGATGCACCACTTTATAAATAAGCTTTCTACCAAACAAAGTACACCAGTAGAGGAACCCGTGAGCATACTTTTGGAATGTTTGCGATTTGCTAAAGTTGAAGCCAATCGAGATAGACCTTCTCGAGGAGTGTCTCGTGAGAATCACATATCAGCAATTATAGGTAAGATTTAAATTTTTACATTCCTCCTATAATTGCATGTGAAAAAATGGAATAATAATGAATTAATTGCTCACGTTGCACAAGAGAAGAATATATTTAAAATGGAAATGCATGAGGTGAATGTGATTTTATATTTAAAAGGGATGTCCAACTGAAGAAAGGGCTTAAAAACCTTGAGAAAAGAATGTGGACCCTAAAACAGCCAATTGCTTCTTCATATGTTATTCTGAACACTCTATGGGGTTTCATTGTTATGCTATTCTCATTGGTACTATATTTAAAATGGATACAATAAAATTTCTCAAGGATGTTGAGTTTTGAGGGAGAATAAGGGAATATATGTTGATTTTGAGGAAGAATATGTATAAATTCATGATTTTTTTAACGGAGATACTCATGTATCAGAAGATTGACCTTTAATGCCAATCATTTATGTCCCATTAAAATAAGGTAATACTTAGAATAAAACTAATGTTCCACTTGGAAACCAAGATACATATATGGTCGAATTAGAACAAGAGAAACCTCAAGTTAATCTTACACAAGAAAATCAAAATGACATCGTTCATGAATATTAAACTTTACCTCCTCAAGAAGTGAAACACTAGGAAATAGTACCTTTAAGAAGGTCTATGAGGGAAAAAAATGTTATAGGTCCAAAAAATATAGTATATATCTTCAAGAGCATGATGAGTCATGTGGTGGAATTGTAGATGATCATGCATCGTACAAACAGTCCATGGAAAGCTCTGACTCTCGGAAGTGGATCAACGATATAAAGGAGTTTAAATTGATGCAGGATAATATAGTATGAGAACTTGTCCCATTATATGAAGGGAAAAATACAATTGGTTGAAAGTGGTTTTACAAAACCAAAACTATTACATAGGTAATTTGGAAAGATATAAAGCATGTCTTACAACAAAAGATTATACTCAAAGTGAAAGGATTGATTTTAAAAAAACATTCTCTCCAGTATCGATGAAGGATTTCTTTAGAACAATGATAACACTAGGTGCATACTTTGATCTTGAGCTTCATCAAATGAATGTTAATACCATTTTTATCAATGGTAATATTGAGGAAACGATCTATATGGTGCAACTAGAATACTTTGCAGTAGGAAACTCAAATTATCTGGTTTACAAGCTTAAGAAATCCATTTATGGGCTCAAGCAGGCCTCTCTTTAGTGGTATCACAAATTCTTTGAGGTGATAATCATTTTTGACTTTGAAGTCAACTCAGTTGAGGATTGTATATATCGCAAGTTTAGTGAGAGTAATTTCATATATATATTTTTATACTCTATGTGGATGACATATTTCTTGCCTCGAAAAATAAAATAATTGCATACTACAAAGAGATTTCTATCAGATAAATTTGATATAAAGGATCTCGGTTAGGAATTCAGATACATCGGGATAGCTCCCGTAGCTTGGATTATCACAAAAAAAAACATGATTGAAAGAGTGTTGCAATGTTACAGATTTGAAAACTGCAAACCATTGAGTATCCATATAGCTAAAGGTGACACACTTAGTCAAAGATAAAACTGGAGATTAACTTGAGATTGAGGAAATGAAAATGGTCCCTTATGCTTTGGTAGTTAGTAATTTAATGCATGCTCAAGTTTGTACTAGGCCGGATATTGTTTTATTGTAAATATGTTGGTGATATATATTATTAACCCGTGCATGGATCACTATAATACAGTTAAAAGGGTACTCTGATATTTACAAAGAACAAATGGGCACATGTTGACATATAGGAGGTCAGAAAGACTAGAGATCATATGGTATTCCGAATCAGATTTCGGTCAATACATCGACACACTGAAAATCACTTCGAGCAAACACTTATTACACCTTCCACCATGGCAATAGAATTTGTTAAATGTTTCGAGGCATCAAACTAGATATTGTGGTTGTGGAATTTTGCCACCGGGTTGCGTATCGTACAAGGGATAAAAGGTCCAATGAGATTGTATTGCGACAAAAATTATGTGGTGCAGTACTCTAACAGTAACAGTAGTTCATCAAAATTCAAACACATAGATATAAAGTTCATGTCTGTTAAAGAAAGAGTTCAGATGGGTCAGAGAAATATAGAGCACATTGACACATACTCCATCATAGCAGATCTCCAAACAATAGTTTATTGCAATATATATATATATATATATATATATATGTGTGTGTTTGGTTATATTTATTTATATATGTTCTCTACTGAATCTCCAAAGGTGAACCATTTAAGAGTATATATGTATGATTACAACTTATATTAATTTTAAGCTACACATAGTTCACATTACACATTACGAGAAAGAGGTCTTTAGTCTTTTATTGTTATCAATCGTGTATGTGGTTGTACCGTTTGTCCATTGACAAATGATTCAAAGATCCCACTAGAGTTGAATATATTCTCGAGTAGTATGTTGCGGTCTAAGTGAGAGATTCAACACAGGATCTTAACACTAGTATGATATTGTCCGCTTTGGCATCCAAAGGCCCGCACGGCTTTGCATTTGGTCCACTACCAAAAATCCTCATACTAGTTGAGATATGCTCTTACTTATATACCACTGATCCTTCCCATGTTTAACCGATGTGGGATGTGAGACATTGATCGCCACCCTAACAGAAGTATGTTAATGTACCGACATACTAAATATATATTAGGTTATTATCTTAAGGTACTCCAATAATAAAAGTAATCGAGTTAATTATATTACATAATTAATTGTATTTAACTTATATGTGAAAATTCTTTATTTGTGTAAGTGTAGTAACCGGATTGACTTTGGACACTATGAAAAATTGACCCAAAAATCAACACTTAAGCTTGATCTAATAACGCACTAAGTAAATTGATTTTATCAATTTACTGGATTTTGGTCCCCAATCACAAGATAACAAAGGTTATCGGTGATAAGGGAATAATTCGCCAGTAATAGGAGCAAAAAGCCAATTGTTAATAAAAGGAAACTAATGTGCTTATTTGAGTATTTATTGTAAGTTAGAGAGTAATTTGTAAACAATATAAACAATAAGGGACTAAAGAGGTAATAAAGCAAGCCCACTAAGAACATAAATGGGTCTACCTTCCAACACTATAAAAGGGGATTCTTTATTCTTGGTAGGTGAGACATTGAATATTATTCTATTCTTTTTGCACCTTCTCTCTCTACACTTTCTCTCTCTAGTCACATGAGACTCGAGATCTCAAATATTCCATAAGTCATCTATTTACTCATCAATCGGGTTTTACAACTTTGAATTATCGGGGTTGCAACTTTGGGCTTCAAGTTGTTTACTCTATAATCAGAATTAGATTAACATTTTTTTTAGCCAAAATAACAACAAAACAGAAACTCTAGACAGTCATCATCTTGTTGGTTGGAAGTTTTTCTAACCTTTTTGTTCATGCATTTTGATAATAACTTTTGAAATTCAAAAGTTGGATATCAAAAGACAATAAACAAACCGATAAAATTATTTTTTCGTTTATTCAATTGACGAATTAAAAAAAGTTTGTATATAAATTTCTGCGATTTGATGAACGATTTATCTTTTATAACGATTTTTAAATATGTTTTTAAATAATTATAAAAATTAAATTAGTATATTATATATATATATATATATATCGATCGATCGATCATTTAATGATTATATTTGTATCCATTTTTTTTTCCGGAGAAAACCCGCAGCCGCTACTCAGAGTGCAATGAGTGCGCACATGATAAACCCTCAGTCTGACGCGATAGCCTGCAAACCAATGTCAGAAGGTAAACCACACAAGGTGACAGACTCAACCGAGAAAGCGTATGTAGAGGGACTCAGAACTCATGACTTTTTTGTTACAAACATGTTTTACTCGACCAACTCGACTACCTCTCGGAGCATATTTGTATCCATCTATTTATATATATATATATATATATATATAAAAATGTGATATCATCGATGTATTTATATACGGAGAAATTATCCAACCAACAGAAAAATAAAACTAAAATATTAATTCCAACTAATCAACTTTGCTACGGGTATAAGTGTAATTAAAAAGCCCGAAGATATGTAAAGACCGTCTATTTTAGTTGGAGTCCAATGTGAAAGGAGGAGAAGCATAAAGCATAACGCGATCATCCCGTGTGTGATTAAGACAATCTGGACCATTACCTTTATTTTATGCCATTTTTATTGAAACTTAATCGACTACCCAGATCGTCATTTTATTCTTTATCTTACTGCAACAGATAAATGGACGGTTTAAAATAGGAGTAGGTATATGATGCTAAATTCGTGCTCTCATCTTTGTTGCTTGTGATTCTTATTATATTCTTTAAAATAGTGTACTTCACATTTTCCTCCATGATTTGATGTTTTCTCAAAATTCACTAATACTATGTGGTTTACATACTTTTGGGGTTGGAATAAATTTTAAAATCTGATTTAATAAACAATTACTGTTGTGTTTCGGAAATAGCTGATGCTGACCCAAAATTTAATTTTCTGGAAAACAGCGATATTTGTCACATGTTTCAGGTGCAATATCACCTGATTATTATACACGCAACATATCGAAATAAATAATAGTCCTATGTGACGAAAGTCAAGATGCTGAAACTTGTAGCCGTCGATGCCAACACGCCAGTGTGTCACATCGGTATAAGTTTCTTATCCCATCTTATACTCAAGTCAAATTTTGTGCCTTCAATTTATTTAGTATTTTAATGTTTGAGAGATAAGCGAGACATGTCTTGTGCGTTGGTCTTCCTTGTGAACGATATCAAAAACACATCAGCGTTAACAAATTGTACAGGAAGATACTCCTGTAACATGGTCACCAAACTTAGTTTAGGATCTAAAATAATTAGATAATATATTATGCCACCGCATTGCCATATCTTGTTTAAATTTAAGAGGAAGTTATAATTCAATAAACGCTGCATTTTTAAGATATATATATACATTTACACAAAGAAATATTACACATTCATTCCATGGTCATTCTAAAAAGTACTAAAAGTTCAATTTTAAATGTCATTCCATTCCATAGTCGTTCTAAAAAATATTAAGAGTTCAATTTTAAATGCAGACTAAGAATTCAATTTTAAATGTCGTTTGTCAATATACAACTAATTATTATTGACTAATGATATATTATTGTTTGTTATGAAACAGAAAACATTATTGTATTTATTGGTTTTTATCCATAAAGATTAAACGACGTTTATTGTGGAATGGAAGGAGTATTATTTGAAAATGGACACATTATTAAAAAATTCATAATATCAAAGGTCATTGGATTTCGAAATTTACCAATAAAAATTTGTAACATAAAAGTTTGTTCGAATATTCATGATCACATAAAACATTGTACAATATTAATAATCAGTTATTATTAACTATTAAAATACTATATTTTCAACCCTAATTAAAAAAAACACATTTTTTATTTTTTAAACACGAACAAAACGAAATCTATAAGTAATGTTTTTGGAGATTTTTTTCAGACTAATTTCGCATCCAAATTACAAATAATTTCGTACCCTTAACACAGTCAATTTTTTAAACACTTTTTTTCACCATAAAAAATTCCCATATTTTAGCAACTAAAAAAAATAGTTGTTTCACACCAAAATACCATTTATTTTCACAAAACCAAGTTGTATTTTATTTTTTCACTTAATTAGACGTATTTCACAACCAAAAGTCTTATTTACGCGAATTATTTAATTTCGCAACACATTTATACCTAATTACTTAACTAGAACAAAAACTCACATCATAATTTCACGTAATTTTACACCCTTAACATAGTCCAAATTCTTTTCTTTTTTTAATTATAAAAAAACAAGTTCTTTAACACAAAAAATGAACAGATTTTAGCAACTAACAAAAACTAGTTGTTTCACACCCAATTAACACTTATTTTCACAAAAACAAGTTGTATTTTGTTATTTCACACAATCAGACTTATTTCACAACAAAGAGTCTTATTTATGCAATTATTATTTTTTTCACGACACCTTTGCACCCAGTTACGCAAAAAAAATTATTACTTTGCACCCCAATTACACATAATTTTGCATCCAAATTACACGTAATTTCGCATCCTTAATCCAATCGAAAAAACTGTTTTTTTAAAATCAAGTTACACATATTTTAGCAACTAACAAAAGTTAGTTGTTTCACACCTAATTAACACTTATTTTCATAAAAACAAGTTGTATTTTGTTTTTCAGACTAATTTTGCACCCCCAATTACAAATAATTTCACACCTTACACAATCCATTTTTTAAATAAGTTTTTTCAACATAAAAAAGTGCACTAATTTTCATAAAAACAGCTTGTGTATTATTTTTCACACAATCACACTTATTTCACAATCCAATTACATGTATTTACGCAACAAAAAATCCGAAAATATCTTTTATAGATCTAGTTTTGTTCATCTTCAAAAACAAAATCAATTGTATTTTTGGATTTTTCGAACCGATGGTTTGAAATATATGACATTTAAAAAACGGAAGAGAGAAAAACGATTAAGGGTATATTGGTATTAATAGCAAGTCTGGGTGGTTATCGGTAATTAAGTTTTAAAACAATGTAGCTATCAGTATTTTCTCAAATTATGGGTTGTTATAAATAAATGTTTTGATTATAGGTGGTTATCGGTAGATTACCATTTAAAATTACCAAAATATTTTATTTTTCTATTATTAATAAAGGTAAATAATCCAACCCGTTAGCATTGATCCATTAACTATTTAAGTACTCAAAAGTTTAGAATACTTAAAATAATATATCAAATATGAGAAGGGTTGAATTAAAATGGTAAAAGAATTTTTATTTAATGTATAGGAAAGATTTTAGTAAAATAGAAACTTGGAGTGTATGAGGTGTAATATATGATATATATGTTTGTACTTAGTATGATAATGGGGTGAAGTATCCAATAAGATATCAAACATATGTTCAATAGAACTTATGCTCCTATATATATCGGTGTACTTTTTCTTGAGGAGTGATATGCAATCTTTACTTGAGAATATTCTTTATATATTCTCTCTCTATAATATTCTTTATATATTCTCTCTCTACTAGAGAAAATGTAACTATATTAGAGGAGCTAAATTTGGATGTCGATCTTGGCAAATAGGAACATAGAAAGAAGGTAATATGCATATTCATAGTGGTAAATGCACCAACATCTTACAATATCATACTGGGAGATCTTGGATCGATCAAATGTCCGCCATAATATGTATGGTCCACCAATGCTTAAGATACTCAATCAACGTCGAAGTAGCTGTTATTAGAGAAAAAAAACTTAAAGAAAATGTTATGCGTCATCAATAGGACTTAATTCCTAATGCTCATAGGAGAAAGAGTCATCTTGGTAGAAATGGATTACCCTAAAGAAGGTTATTAGTTGGTGCGTCTCGGGAAGGTACAGAAGATATAACGATGGAAAAAGGAAATAACTTAAATATTGGTCGAGATATCCTAACCATCTTAGGTATAAAATATTATTTTTTTAAAAATACATTAAATATGTTTGCATTATGTACGCAAGATATAACGAGAGTCCCAACAAAATTCATTTGTCGCCAGTTACATATCAATAAAAACTTTCGGGTTATCGTACGAAAAATGAGATTCTACTCAAAATAAAAAACAAATATGAATTTTGAAGAAGTATATAGACTGACTTATGTATGACACACAAGATTCTGATTATCCAATATGCATAGAAAATTATTTGTTAGTCGAGAAAAGAAACCATAAGTGGAGGATGTGTGGACTTCATAGACCTCAACAAATCATGTCTAAATGACTTTTTTCCACTACAGAGGATTGAGCAGCAGGTAGATACATCATCTGCAAATAAAATGTTATCCTTTATGGATATGTTCACAATATTTAATCAATTAGTTATCAACGATACATTAGGCCAAGTTAAAGAAAAAAATGAGAATATTATTCAATACTTAAAAGAGATGCAACAACTAGTTGCTCAGCTCATGCAGGTTGAATTTAAACAAGCTCGAGAGCTGATAATTCATCAATTGATGCACTCGCATCTTTGGTTTTTAAATCTTCAGCCTCAAGGGTAATCTGTTAAATAAATAATTTTTTACATTACTCAACTGTTTCCTACCATGTTAATAGAATTCGGAGAAGAATAAGAAGAATATTAGAGACCTCCACTCAATAAGTACCTTATTAAAATAGTATTTTCCGAAAACAAAACAAAATAAAGAAAAATAAAGATGAAGTCAAGAAGATTCATCTAGAATTTGGACACATCGTACAAAAGAGATCTTACTAAGACAGTATTACGGTGCTTAGGCACAGATGAGACAAATTTTATTATAAAAGTTACATGATTGCGTATAAAGTTCTCATTGTTGATACAATGTACTATACCAATAATCCTCCTCAAAGACTATTATTGGCCAACAATAATAAATGATGCGAAGAAAAAAAAGTAAAACAGTGTGACATATGCCAGCGGTTTACTAACTCTATACAAGCCTCGAAAATACTACTATATGATAAATGAAGCAATCCCATTATACATTTGAGTTTTGGACATTGTGGGACCTTTACTAATAGCTTTAGGATTAATTTTTTAATACTAATTGTCGTAGACTACTTCTCAAAATGGATTGAAGCACAACCGTTAATAAATATCACGGAAAATGAGGTATACAGTTCTTAAAAATAAGTATATGTTACAAGTTTGGATTCCAAATGGTCATCTCTATGGATAATGGAACCCATTTCAGAATGATATAAGTATTATATGCTCAAAAAAGAATAGAAACAAATATTTTATTCCCATTTTCATCATCAAGCCAATAGTCAAGTTGAAGCAACCAACATGATAATATGAGATGAGATAAAAAAATACTGGAAGGAGAATTTAGAACCTGACTGAAGTTGTTACAAGAGTTCGTATGGTCATACAGAAGCACACCTAGGACTATAACAAAGAAACACATTTTTCTATCATATATGGAATGAAGACATTAGTACCAGCTAACATATGCATAATATCTCATAAGATTACAATATATGATTAATCAAGTAATGCTCAAGCCCTAAGTTTTTAGCTAGACGTGATTTAAGAAAGAAGATTCAAAGCATATATTTGGTAATAATATTACAGCGCGTTAATGTACAGAAACAATTCCAAAACACGGTTCAAGAATTTGAACCATGAGATAAAATGCTCAGAAAAATTTTCCTTTACACTAAAGATAAGAGGCTTGGAAAATTGGCTCTAAACTATGAGGTTCCTTACACGGCTGAAGTCAAAATAAAGTCATGAACTTACAAACAACTGGATGAAAAAAGAAACCAAGTTTGACATCCCTAGAATATAGAGCACTTGAACCTCTTCATAGTTTGTAAGACTCAAGCTTGTAACTTACTACTACTTGTAAAACATATTTATTAAACCATGAGGATGTACTCTATCCTACCTCGGTGGTGCAAGAAAGTCATAAAGAGGCATTCGATATTAATCAAATGTTTTTCTTGAAAAAAAATAAGTTTCATTTCATATTTTTAAATATAAGCATACTTCTAAGGATAAATGTCCAATCTGACGTAATATATGATTTCATCAAGAAAACCAGAGGCTTTATAAAAGGCTTCATAAAGCTATAATAATAACAATTCTCGACTGATTAAAAATTATCTTTTAGACAAAAAATCAAACTTCAACCACTTCAAAAAAAAATAGAAAACCTAACGGGAGTCATATGTCCTAAATATAACTAAAATATTCTAGAAAAATCTAGAAATAGAACATAAATGCTTAATAATAAAATATTTGCATATTTAGATCGATCTATCAATAGAAAAAACAGAGAACGTTAAGTGATTAATAAAAACAAAAAGTATTACTAAAAATTATAATAAATAGTACTCCTAAAAAACTTACTGCAAAAGTATATAAAAAATACAGCAAAATGCTTCCAACAATACAAAAAAAAAGGATAATAAGAGCTCAGGCATGAGTATTCTTTTCAGAAGTAAGTACATCTTCGGCTTGGATAATATCAATTTTAATACTATTTGTTACCTTCAACATTATTAGTTATGGTGTCATCATCTTGAGAATTACTAGTCTCAGTAATATCTTTTTTTAACACTACTTGTTTTAGGAGAATCTTGAAACCTTGTGACTCTTTGGTCTTTATTTTCCTTGTTTTCAAATTTTTCAAAAAAGGTCACAAATACGATAACCTCATTCCTAAAGCTCAAGAAATAACGGGCCTCAGAAGATTTGTCACTTCATTCCAAGTCTTTCTCCCATTTACTATCAAGAACATTATACGAGAAATAATCTAAAGTCATATTGAGGTATCCATCATTTCCGCATGATAAGTAATAAAATTGCAGGTCATAGTCTAACGTTCACTAAGAATAAGTTCTTAAAGTGAATTATTTTATGACTTCCAAACATCAAATTGCTTTTGCAACTCAAACTTTACAACCTCGACTTCGACCTTGGAATTAATGAGCTTTTTGTCAACTAATTACAAAAACAGTCAGCTCAGCCTAAGAAATAGTTAATTTCTCGTTACAGAAAAGAAACAATGTTACCTTGAATAGAAGTAATATTTTTCAAAAATACTGAACTTGCAGCTAGCCAATGGGTTTCATGGGTGTGAAGAAATACATTGTGACAAAGCAAACGACTTAGTTTAAGTTCTTTATTTAGCACCGTACGAACTTAAGTCTTATATTGCAATTTGATTTTCAACAACCTCTCGGTATTTTGAAAATTTAGAAGCTAGACCTTTAACTATTTCTCACTTTCAATATTAGCCTCAATAACAACTCTCATAAAAGAGTTTTCTTATAGAGGTTAGCAGCATAATCAAGAAGTTCCCAAAATGTAAAATCAAGAATAATCATTGGATTGATGAAGCATGGTCAAGCCATTAAGAATTTTTTGAAATCATCATATAATAAATATTCCAATAATAATTAGTTTATGTAATACATCAGGAAAAAAATTAAGTAAAAGACGAGAAAAAGATCTCCTCATACCTCAAATCACAAACTTAATTGTCTTTTAAAATTAGGTTTGCTGGATAAATGTGGGTTAGAAGCTTCCTTAGGCTCGCTAAAGTGGAAAATTGAGTCAATATCTTATGAGTTTATTCCTTAAAGAGACCATCTGATGTTTAGTGGTAGTCTCGATCAAAGGTTCACTCATGTTGCATAAGTCATCGTTTAGTCCACACATATGGAATCATTAACATTTGTATTTGATACAACATGTACTGGCAAACATGTTTGACATGCTTTGAAGGATTATCAGCAATAGTATTAAAATGTTGTGGAGCAATTAAAAAGTTAACACAAACTTCGATAGTTACAACCACATCATTCTCCACCATAACCTATTGGTTAATAGAAATAAAACCCAAATAACTATCGAGCCTGCCAAATCATCTACTATACACCAGCTTTCTTAAAAAATTTAACAATTGTTTCATTATCAACAAGAGATGTAATTTCTGTAGATTGAGACCTTACAACCTTAGGAACACCTTTGGCATGTCGTAATTTGATTTTAAAATACTCATCACGATCCTGCTTACATGACTTAGCTTCAACAATTGTCTTATCTTTCATAGATTTAAAGTCAGGCTTCAGACTAACCTCTAACAAAGCTTCTTTACTTTTTTTCATTAAAATCATGGACTAATTTTGGTATATAACCTTCAGATATAACAACTCTTATAGAAAAAAAATAAGAGAGGACACTAATGATTAACAAGTCTGGACCAGTCATATTTTTGGATTTAGATAGATATATGGTAGCAACACATTTCAAAAAATAATGAACAATAGCTGAAGCCTCACCAATCAGATTTAAAGAGAATGTTGGGGTTCTGTAGAAGAAAAAACAACATAAATAATTTAGTAGTAATAATAATACTATCAGAAATACTAAAGTTGACCACTAAAATTTTGTATCGCTTAATCAACAGCATGTCATCTTCTTTATCATCAGTCTCCTCTTTTTGGGACACAGTTCTATTTTTTTGTTTAAGACAAGAGTGTTCACCATAATATCTTTACAAGCATTATGAGCTTTGGCTTCGATCTTCGTGGCATCATAGGGAACTATGGACATTTTTTATAAACCTTGGTCTTTGGATTTGCTACGCAATTCCATCTTCGAGGAACATTTTTTTGTTACCTTTCTTTCCAAATGTTTTTTCTCCACAATCTTCTTCCTTGAAGGTTGTTTCTTCAAATAATTTTTTAACGAATAATTTTTTTCTAAATAATCATATTTAGAGGAAATATAAACCAAAAATTTGTCTCACACAACGATAATCGACCATAACTCACTGCAGATAAACTCATTAGGTACCATAATGGAAAAGTAAGTATGTGAAAACTTGGAAGCTTCATCCACCAAATTATTATACTTTATGAGATTACAATTTTCCCTATTATCGTCAAAATGAATCTTAACAACAAGAGATGGGAATAAAAATAAAAAACAATCACAATCAAATACATATAAAATAAAATCAAA
Source organism: Limnanthes douglasii subsp. nivea (assembly GCA_036936605.1). Taxonomy (NCBI): domain Eukaryota; kingdom Viridiplantae; phylum Streptophyta; class Magnoliopsida; order Brassicales; family Limnanthaceae; genus Limnanthes; species Limnanthes douglasii. Next base: position 272,301,521 of record JAUPFV010000001.1, on the reverse strand, counting down.
GAAGAAAATATTATCGAGAAAATGGAAACTTTTGTTTTGTGGCCTAGTTTTGGCTAACATGAAGGACTGCTCTTCCACGTTTGATCTCTCAATATTCAGAGACAAAAAAGAATTTATCATTCCATACTTTATTATAATTTGGAAGATCTATAACAATTTTAGCATATGGATCGTTTAAGAAATATAAACCTTAAATCCAGTGAGGAATTCATTCGCATTGAAATGTTAAAAGACCTTGCTTGATAAAATTATAACCGAAAGTAAGAGACTCTAAAAATTGAGAACAACCTGGTTAGGACAAATGTTTGTAACTTGAATTTATTTGAGAAGGTATGGAGCAAGATAAAATCAAATCCCATGATCAAAAGATTAATTGAAGAAAGTTATATTACCTTCACTAATGTTGAAGAGATTTTCTCCAATTATAAGGACCTCATTTATAGTTGCATCATGAAGACTCCTAAAATCGGTGATTTTTTTAATACATTCGTCGTTAGTAAGATCGGATATGAATGTTTAATGATACTTTTTATTAAATTTTAATTCAAATATTCAGCTTCCACCTTTAAATATCTATGTTATTACTAACATCGCCTCTACTACGACCTCATGTTGTGGATATGCTCATACCATCAAAAGTGAAAGGAGTAAGAGAAACACTATTAAGAAAGACAAAAGCTTCAACATATTTTTCTCCCTTTACTACAACTTTCTTATTTTAACGTGCTTGAAAAATTAGACGAGTAATTTTAGTAACTTCTTCATGCTTAGAATGACGAGAAGACAATTTCTTAAGTGAACCACTATAGTGATCTAACTAGATGTTTGAGTAGTCTATGTCTTCACATTTCTTCCTTATTTTTATCAATAGGAAGCCCCAAATTTTTTGTAACAAAAAAATAGAACAGAATCAAGAAAATATTGAAAGAAGATAAAGAGTGTCGAATAATAAAATGAAGAAAGAAAGCAAATGAACAACATTAATAGGTATTTATAACCAAATGATAAACAAATTTTAACTTTCGATTTCTTTTTTGTGTATGGTTTAAAGTCACTTGCAGAAGTAGCAGTTCAATATCAATGAAGCTAAAAAGAGCGCACGTGCTTTGTTCAAGTGTCTTTCATACACTTGTAAGTGTTTCCATTAACTTACCTATTCTCCAAAATATAACTATAAGCACTCCAATTTTTAAAGTTTGGCCATAAAAACACCAAACAAATATAAACTTCTTGCAAGCAAAATGTTTTGTCTTTAAAGACATTTACAAATAACCTCGGCCAAAACCATAAAAAACATATGCAAACTTTGGCTGATTAAAAAAACCAGAGATGTTCTCGTGTATTGTTCAACCTTTACTTTGGTCATCACCAATGACTAAACGGGCTACACAAGAAATTTCAAAAATAAGTAAAAGTCGAAGATATATATTAACATATTCTGCATTCAAGAAATTTAGAAGTTTAAAATCAATGAATATAGTTCTTCCACTATCATTCACTAAGGGTTAGGAGGGCACTTGAATACGTGCAGTATAATTTTGACCGAGTAAAAAAATAATATTCATCAACTAACCGAAGCTCTTAAATATATATATCAACACTTTGGTTTATTATCAGTTTTTGGCTAATAAACTATAGCCAATGAAGAATCGAAGCATTCTGAAGCAAGTAAGAAGAAATAAGTAATACTTTATTAATCTACAACTTATTACTATCTTTTATTTTCGAAAAATAGATATTTTTATCCTCAATGAGGTTTTGGTCGATGAAGGATTAAAATTAAGCATGAACAGTTTAGTAAGAACCAAAATGAATACGCCTTTGATAACAGTTCGTCTAGGATAAATTAGAATAAACATGTTGTAAAACTCTTAAGAGTTTGTCGAAGATGAGTGGCATAAACATTTTAGTATATAAAAATTTTGTATGTGAAGACAAAACTTCAGCAAACAACAAATTCAATGGTATAAGCTTCGGTCAATGTCAAGAAATTCTTTGGCCAATAACAAGAAATGTTTCGGACAATCAAAAGTAGTCATTTGTTGTTATTCACGCAAAAACCAAAAAAATTACTAATAAGGGTGTAAATAGTTCGATTCATTAATATTGACCCATCAACTATTTAAGTACTCGAAAATCTACAAGACTTAAAAATATATCAAATCCATAATACTTAGGTAATTAGAATAAGATGATATCAAATCTTTCTAATATTTTGTACATATATCATCTGATTGTAAACTTTATAAATAAAGACCCAATGATATCAACAAAGCATTCGATCATTTATTTTTATTATTTTTTAGCAATATTAGAGATCAACATTTCTTTTATTTTCTAACTTTTAACAAATTAACATAGACTCCAAACTCACTTAGTCACTCAAAATTTATTACATCAATTATCAATAAAAATTTATATTTTAATTTTAAAAATATTATAAACCATGAACTTAAACCCTTAAAATTATATTGTAAATTTAAACCTAACTTTAATTATATCGTATTGACTCAAATCTTAATTGTAAGAAATAATTTAAAAGCTAAAATTTCAATTTAAGAAGAGGATTACAATTTAGAATATAATATTAGAACTATAACATGTTAACTATTTTATATAATTATAATTATATGGATAATATTTATTTATATATATATATATATATATAAAAATATATATTTATTTTTGTCCAAAATAACAATTATATTTAGAGATCGATAAATAAGAAAATGACGTTCATGTAAAAGTTTGGTCACAAATCTTAATTGTCTATAACTAAAATCGAACATACCATAATTACTTATAATTATCGAAAAAAATAGGTTTTCTAAAATGATAACCAAAATAAATAATCATAACATTTTTCCTTTATAAATGTTATGTCATAAAATACGATACGATCTTATTTGAAACAAAAATATGATTTTTTATTTTATTTTAAAATAGTGATATACATCTATTGAAATGATAAAACTATTATTAGATTATATTATATTTATAATATAATTTCTTTTGAAAAATATTTGACGAACAAAAACTCAAGAAAAAAGCTTATTGCCCTCGAAAATTGATCGGGCCATTATTGGATTCTTCTACAATAGACTTTGGTGATGGTTATCAACCTGTTCGACGAAATGACGCTGAGAAAGACTTTATTTTGGCACGAAATAATGCCTCATTCTATTCCTATAATTTTAAAATTCCTCAGAGACTCAAATTCAATCTAACTTATCAACATTTCAATTTCTCGATATCAAAATCCGGTTGAAGATCCTTAGCCATCAAAGCTCTATTGAAGTGCCTAAAAAAATTGAGAATTCCTAAATGATAGCGCATTTTATCATTCTTCTTTCCTCGCGTAAGTCTTTCATTCTTTTTTCTCACTTCTTATTCGTGAAACTTTAAGGTCATTGTAGATTATGTAAATAAGAATAAAAGTTGTTTATTTTTTTCTTCAATGACAAATTCCAACTATTAACAATCTTCCATTCTTAGGTATCCAACATCTAAGCTTTTAGTGATGTAATAGCAGTAACTTGAGCTGGTTCATGGTCTTTTTTATAAGAAAGTTTAGCTATCTAATCCACAACTTTATTTCTCTCTATATATATATGCTTAATAGCAGTAAGTTGAGTTGGTTCCTGGTATTTTTGTGTGAAAGCTTAGCCATCTAATCCACAACTTTAAATTTCTCTCTACATATATGCTTGAGAGTCATATTGTTAGTTATAATCTTCATATAACATTCGATTAAGGAATTTATGAACCAAAGAATATTTCCTCCTTCAATCATCCCAACACGTTTAATAGAATCAACCTCTATATCTATATGATCTAGGTTTCTTTCTTTACATATAAGTAGACCATCTAATAATGTTCTACATTCTGCTAAAATAGAATATTGTTTTTCATATATTCTACTAAAGACAAATATTATATTCCCCGAGTTATCTGTTAGGATACAACCTCCAATAAACTCTTATGATATATTACTTGCTTTAGTCTATTTTCAACAGAAGGGTACCATTTGATAGCAATGCACCGTCTTGGCTTGGTAGTATACTTATAACAGTCTAGCTTAGGAGCTAACTTTAGGTCCTCTTTACGAAACCAACCAGGATCTAATGAGATTAATAAACTTCATGTGTTTGGAAATACGAATTCCGAATATTCCAACAAAAAAATTCGAGACTTCTCAAACTAATTTGAATTCCATAACTACATGTTCAATGGATTCATTTTCATTATAGTCCTGACATTTAGATGTCAAAGAGAATTGCAATACTGAATCTTTTATCCACCCTTTCAATAATCTCCAGAGAAGAAATGAACATTTTAGGTGTAGTATTGTTCGATAGCTTTTTGACAAGTGTTGATTTATTTTCATGTTGTCTTATTACTTTCAAATTATCTTTAGTATTAAATCTCCATTTGGTGAAAGAGCCCAATTAATTTTATCATCGTCTTCTATATTAAGTCTAATCCTCTTAATTTTTATTATATTAGATGGATGGACAACAATTCTCAACTTGTCAAGATCCCAACCTTCATCAGACCAATAATTTACAATCTTTTCCTCAGGGATTAGATTTGAAAATGGGATGAAGGCCTTTGAATTACACCATATTTCAAGCCATAAGTTAATATCCCATCTTCCTACTCTCCAACAGGTATAACACTCATCTATGTCTCTAATTCGAATAAGTCTCTTCCAAATTTTAGAGCTCTTGCTTTGATAACTGAACTGTAAAGGATGGTAGTTAGAGAAGTATAACGATAACATATATTTTGACCATAAGATAGAATTTTCCCTCAACTGTATGCATAATTCACAAAAAAAAAAAGTATTTTGAATATCTTCTAATCTTCTAATATTAAGACCACATTCGGCATATGGTTTCAAAGATTAGTCCAATTAGTCCCGTTTACAACTTTCTTAGCTTTCGGGGATCTCCAAAAAAACCTATTGTACATTTTCTATATCTTGTTTATCACAGTTTTAGGTAATAAACAGCTTTGAGCGGATAAGAATTTCTATATATTTGAATGGTAATCTGTCATGTTTAAACTAGTTTGATTTTTTATAACATTGATTCTTGTTTGAATTATTCTTCATAAGATTTTGAGATATGACGATATCTTTAGGTAATAAACAGCTTTGAGCGGATATGATGAAGTCATCCGAAAAAACAAGGTATGACGATATTGTTGTTTGGTGAATAACTTAGACTAAAATACATTACTAGAACGGGATAAAAGTTACACTATCTTTAAAAATACTAGATTTTTAAAAATAATTGATGTTAAAAAAAATTAATTGGTAGTTCTAAATTAACCATTCATTTTAATAAAGATACTTGATTTTGATAGTTACATGTAACTAAGATTTGGGATCGGTTTTATATAAATACCATTTATTTTTTGTTGCATTGGAAACTTTCTATTTAATTTTTTTTATCCAACTACAGTGATTTGAACTTTAACCTTTTCTTATAGGCTTGCTTGTTATATAATATACTCTAAAATAAATCCCGTGTGCTTTCGAACTTATAAAGCCATATAAGCAATAATATGATTTGGCTTACGCACCACCAGTCCCTGAAGAATGAAGCCGTATTCAGAGTTTAAATTCCAGAGGACTAACTTAGGCTTTAAAATCAGAAGACTAAACTGCACAGCTCATCTGACTAACCAGAAATGTTATATCAAACATGTGTTCCTGTTCAAGTTGAAGTTGTAGTATATGACCAAGTTCATCCAAATAGATATTTAAATATACACGAAGTAAACAGATCTGTTTTAAGTATTAAAACCTTTGTTAAAACATTAAAACAGTACATGCCGAAATGGTTTGCTTATGGTCGGTTCTGTGTAAGATCACAGACCATGTGCACCTCTTAAGGTTCCTTGAAGAAATATCAATGTAATTACTGGGTAAGATCACAGACCATGTACACCTCTTAAGAAGGTTCCTTTACATTGCTTAAATAATCTAAGCAAGCTGTGATTGCTTAGATTGTTGATTACGGTTGTAAGAGCTACGAATTTGGTGACAGTAGTAGGATTACCTCCAAAGAAGAATAGCTTCTCGTTTAGTTGATGATTAGGAAATATTAGCATCTTTCCTGTCAAGGTATAAAACCAATCGCGTGAAGGTTCCGGTGAATATAAATTGAGGAAAAATTAACTTCAAAAAGCCAAAAAGATTTTACCTTACTAGGCCTTTTGATCTTATAAGCTTAGGCTAGAAGATTAGTTTTTTTAACAGACTAAAAAGATTAGACAGCCAAACAATATTTTTGCTTATACGCCTAAAAGCCAATTAAGTAGTTATCTAAGAGGGTGTTATAATGTCTATGATATGTGAAGTGGATTAGATAAATGAAAGGTAACATACTTTCTCTTCCTTCGCTCCATTCCAGTTGAACCAGTGTTCCTTGTTTCATTTTTTGCAAGTGCAGATCCAGAAGGGAGACCGTATTGCATAGGAGAAAGTGCAGGAGAACGAGCAGCGGTTGTTGCAGATGGTGCAGGTAGTGGAGGTGGAGCAGGAGCTGCGGGTGGTAGCGTTGCTGCAGGTTCAGGAAGGGGCCTTGGTAAAATGTGCTTCAGTCTATTGTTTCGGTAGTTCTTCCAAAAGTAAAATTGCTGCCTGTGTACCAATTCCTAAGATATTCCAAGTCAGACCAAACTAGTTAACAATCATTCAAGTGCTAAAACAGATGCAATCCTTCCTATATTTGAAAACAAAACACTGTGCTACCTAGACTATATGTAAAGGTGAAAAAGAAAATCTCGGAGACCAATTTTCTTTTGCATGATAAAAAACAGTACAGGTTCCTCACCACCTATGCCTTGGAGGTTGACTCGGAGGGGAAAAATAGATGAACAGTAAAACTAACAAAAAAAAGTTCCGACATTGATCTGAATAGCACATATGGTAACCCGAGCAATACATTTTAAGATACATATTGCGCGGAGAGCATATCACGATAAGTATGCCGGAATTACAAAGATAGCTTGGACGGACTTCCGACACCCTTGAGTCATCAATTTTGAAGCAACAATAAAAGATCACGGGAGAAGTATTAAAGGCACAAACAATCTAACCTTGTTTCCAGGATGAGCCATTGCAGTGCGGAATGTGGCCTTTTGTAGAAGTTCGAGGAAATATAGGCAATGTGGATACCTGCAACCATCTTATCAGATAAGTAAACTTTTCCAACAGCTAAACCTGGTACACAAAACTTGTTTGATATGGTTTAAAAGCTAAAACTCTTTTTCGGTTTGATCAGAAAAATAAGAGCAACTCAAGACAAAAGCTCAATAAAGTTACAGTGCGAAGTTCAATATCTCAACTTACATTATAAACTTCACGTACTCGGGACGCTGCCAGTACTGAAGGTATTTCAAGTATCCAATGAAAGCTTCATCTTCAAAGTAGCGATTTTGAGCCAAGTCTGCATAAAATATTTTCGAAGACCAAGCATCACTAACGTATCCACAAAGATAAGACGTGAATAGATAGGGAAAGAGTAGCAAATAATGATACACTGTTTATCAAATATTTTAATGAAGCCACGAATTGGAGAGGCTTTCATATGATAAATAAGCTTCAGTAACAGATAGGGCAAGACAATCAACGTAAGGAACTGAAAGGGATGGGAAGGTAAAATAACAACGCTCTTATTGTTTGGATAAGTGATGAAAACCACGACGGATCATTAGCTTTTTCCCTCTTGAAGATTACAAAATTTCTAACTATTATTGAGAGAATTACCCCCTTTTACCCACAAATTTGGTGGAGAAATGGTTCAACCTTCGATTTAGTTCGCAAGTTCAAATTGTGTGCTTCTAGATTCATATATATCCAACTGTTATGCATCACAGGCTACAAGCTGAAGTGCAACTATCCACAATGCCGAAAGAACAAACAACAGAGTTGAAAACCTACTGTACCAACGACTCAGCAACACGAACATATCAAGTTTCTTCTACGTTTAGGAATTCTGAAGGAACTAAAAACCCTAGGAACTAGAAAGGGGATAAAATGCTGAAAAGTTTGCTAATTAACATCTTCCAAGTTTGTTAATCAATACCCATTGAAATGGAGACAAATATAGAAATCCTAACTTAATTTCAAACTTACAGTGAATATAAGTAGGGTTAGCCAGACATTGAACGAATTCCAGCTCAAGTAAAAACCTCTGTCTACCATCATCTGGATCCTTATACACTTTCTTAGGCCTGAAATCAGTGCAAGAAATCGATAGTAAAAGAGATAGCCAAATCAGAAGTAGACAAATCAGGCCACATTACTCAAGAAAGAACTTCTAAATAATCCTAACTCGCCTCAAATACTAACCAAGTCATACGCGAATCAGAAGCTAGAGTATATGAATTCACATGATCTAGTATGCAACAGTGATTGAAGAGAAACACCACGGAAACTTACGAGGAATGAACTGGACTGGCATTTTCTTGAGGTGATTCCATGGAAGGTTTTCAAAGAAGTACGGAGTCACGGACGGTAATGTAGTGAAAGGATCGAAAACATGAACGCCCGAGTGGCCTTTTGTAGCCTTTTATAGCCCAGCTCTAAAATTCTATATAGCATTAAGCCCGTCACCTCTTAAGTAACTTTCTATAATAAGAATACCACTATGGGCTTTGAGATACAAATAGAAACAAAAGTCCGATATCCGAACGGAATCGGTAAATATTAAAAGTTTTATACTAAACCCGAACTAAATTTTAATGGACTTTGAATTTAAAAATAAATTTAAAATAAATAAAAATATATTTTAAAGTATTATTAATATTAAATAAAATAAAATAAGTTTAAAATATATATATATATATATATTTAGTGCATAATTTTGTAGATGAGAAAAGTATGAGAGTTGGAACTAAATTGCCATCGGAAGTGACATAAAATTTGTTGTTTTTTTAATCTAAGAATTTCCATGTATTCGTATGGTGTAATAAAGATGTAACGGACGTACGAACTATGATCATTTATTATAAATTATGTGTAATCCGATGTGGGTCCAGTGATGCAAAAAAAAAAGATTTTTCAAAAGAGAAATCTGAAGCTATTATTAAAGAGGTAGACAAGCTAACAAGGTGGGGCATATTCTGAAATTTCAGTATCCATTATAGACAGTAAATCCAGTGCTCGTGAAAAAGAAAAATGACAAATGGCGAATGTGTATTGATTTCACTGACTTTAATAGGACATGTCCAAATGATCATTTCTCTATGCCTCAGATAGATCAGTTAATAAATTCCATTTATGACAATAAGTTGTTATCTTTTATGGATGCATTTGCTGGGCACAATCATATACAAATGGATCTAAAGGACCAGGATCATACTATATTTATCACCGAGAGAGGGTTGTATTGTTATAAGGTAATTCCTTTTGGTTTAAATAATGTTGGGGCTACTTATGAACATTTAGTGAACACAGCGCTTGCTAGTTAGATTGAGGGAAATATAAAAGTTTATATTTATGACATGATGGTAAAGAGTCTAAGAGAAGAGGACCATTTGTTCGATCTCAAAGAAACTTTCTCCAACTTTGAATTTATCAATTTGAAGCTAAATCTGGAGATTGCACCTTTGGTGTGTGATCCATAAATATTTTAAGGTATGTCATTAATGAGAAATGGATTCAAGCTGACTCAACACAATTAGATGCATTGTTGGTTATGGACCCTCTTAGATCCACAAAAGAGGTTCAGGTGTTAACTGGGAGGCTAGCAACATTAAATAGGTTCATATCAAGGTTATCGGATAAATGTGCACAATTCTTCCAAGTGTTAAGAAATGCTAATGAATTTAATTGGTCCTCAAACTATGATAAGTTATTCCTCGAAATCAAAAAACATTTATCTCCACCCAAAACTCTGTTTGAACTAGTAATATGAGTATGACTATGTATACTTGGCAGTATCCGACTATGCGTTGAGTGTGGTGTTAGTCCAGGAAGTTGACAATTACCCTCACCTGGTTTATTATATTAGTAAGAGCTTTTTGGATGCTGAGAAAAGATATATGAAATTGAAAAGTTAGTCTTAGCCTTGGTAATAACAATAAGAAAAATGAGGCCTTACTTTCAAGCACATTCTATCACGGTTTGAACTTATTTTCCACTCAAAAGTATGATACAAAAACCGGATGTATCGGGTCGGATGACCAAGTGGTCTGTAAAATTGGGAGATTATGATATTGACTTTGATCCTTGAAAAGCAATCAAGGCACAAGCAGTGGCAGATTTCTTGGTTGAGTTACATTCAGAAGGATCTTATGTAGAATTATTTATAGGTAAGCATGTGAAAGAATGGGTAATCCGAACATATAAAGGGTCTAGTATGATGAGTTGTGGGGCAATGAGTTGTTTACTCTCCCTTTTTAGAGACTCAATGTGCGGAGCGATACGTTTTGGTTTCAATGCATCAAACGATGAAGTTGAGTATGAAGCATCAATAGCTGGTTTGAGGCTAGCTCAAATATGTCGTGTGAAAATAATATGATTGATAAGGGACACACAACTGCTCATACATCAAGATCAAGGACGATTTGAAACGAGAAAAAACAATTGGTGAAATATTTCCAAGTATTAAGGGAAACTGCTTCATTCTTCAAATGTGTACAATATGAGCATGTGCCAAGAGCCAAAAATTTGATGGCCAATTCTCTAGCCATTGTTCAGTACACTGCGGCATATCTCTGGATTTTGGTAAAAAAGTGCCCTTCTATAATAACAACCCTCAAAATGAGAGTTGGAAATGAGGAAATTTTTTAAGTATCTACAATAAATAGTAAAGATTAGAGGCATGAGATCCAATAATTCATTACTAATGGAAGCCTTCCTGAACACAAAAGCCTACCTAAGAAATTAAAGTTTACAACTCATGGATTTTTTGTTTTAAGAGGGATCCTCTACAAGAAATCTTTTAGCAAACCTCTATTGCGTTGTCGCGAATCCGATGAGTCTAAAGTAATTCAATCTAAATTATGTGAAGACTCCGCCCATTTTGGCTACAAAGTTTTAACTAGAAGGCTTTTACTAGCAGGATATTATTGGTCATCCATTATAATAGATGCTAAATAGCTAGTTAAACGGTGTGATTCATGTCAAAGTTTTGGAAACGTAATACATGTACCATCAGTCTTAATGGAATCAATATCCGATGCAGTGCCATTTTATAAATAGAAACTTGATTTGGTGGGACCCCTACCAATAACTTCTAGAGGGTGTCAAAGCATTATACAAGCAGTGAATTATTTCTCTAAGTGGGTAGAAGCTGCACCTCTCTCCAAAATTACTTCCAAAGCAATAATCAAGTTTATATTTTCCAACATATGTTTTAGATTTGGAATTTCTAGAAGTATTACAACGAATAATCGTTATTAACTTGACAATATGGACATGGAAATTTTTAGTACATCTAGATAAATTCACCATTGTTTCTCTTCGCCTTTTTATCCTCGAGCTAATAGACAAATAGAGGTTGTGAACAAAACTATTTTGATGGGTCTCAAAAAAAAAATTAGAAGGGACGACAGGATAATGGCCAGATTACTTACAAGACGTATTGTGGGCCTATCGAACTACTCCTCATACGATTACACAGGAACCTCATTTTACGTTGGTTTATGGGATGTATGATTACACCGATAGAATTTACTATTCATTCTTTTAGAGTTTAAATTATTCCAAAGAGGATAATGAAACAACAATAAGATCTCTGTTAGTCTTGATTGAAGAAAAAATAATCAAAGTTCATCTAAGAACGATGCATTATTAAGGTTTAATGAGAAACGTGTATGCATCTAAAATTTGAAGAAAATAATTTGAAGTAGGGGATAAGGTTTTAAGAAAAATATTTTTCCCACCAAAGACATGAAATTCGAGAAGTTGGCACCGAATTGGGAAGGGTCATATATTGTCAATGAAAAGATTAGGCGGGGAACATATCGGTTGGTTGATCAAGAGGGCAGTCCAATGAGGTATCAATGGAACGTCAAACACTTGAGACTTTAATTTGAGTAAATTATGTAAATATTTACTTTATTTTTGTTTCATGTAAATATTTATGGGCATACTATTTCCTACTCTAGTGGCTCAATGAGGTTTTAACGAGATGTCCAATTATTATTAGTCTACCAGATTTGTTTTAAAATTTTATTCATAAGTATACTTGTATATGAAATTTATGTGCCTTTCAATGGATTACCTTCAAATGGCTTGTATATTAAATTTATGTGTCTTCGAATGGATTACCTTCAAATGTCTTAAGTATTAAATTTGTGTCCTTTGAATTGATTACCTTTGAATGACTGGTGTATTAAATTTGTGTGCCTTCAAATGGATTACCTTCGAATGGCTTGTGTATTAAATTTGTGTGTCTTCGAATAAATTACCTTTGAATGGATTATGTGTTAAATGTGTATGTCTTCGATTGGATTACCTTCAAATGATTTGTGTATGGAATTTATTTTCCTCCGAAGGGATTACCTTCTAATGACTTGTGCACTAATTTTTTTTGCCTTCAAATGGATTACCTTCAAACGTTTCATATATTAACTTTATTTATCGTCGAACGAGTTGTCATTGATGGCTTGGGTATCAAGTTCATGTACTTTCAAGTAAAGTTCATTTGAATGATTAAAATGAATTATTTTCAAATATATTGGATATTAAGTTACAAAAATAAGAAGGTGTAAGGGATATAGACAGAATCATTAAGTTAACAAACAAGTCCAAAATGCAATGGGTACTCTGAGGTCTTGATCAGAGTTACAAACATGATTTGTCCATCCTAAGGACTTACACAAAAATATCTGAGCATAATAACAAAATGTCTTGTATATAATGAGGAATTGCATGATACAACAAGATATAAATTTATTTTCCTTTGGGCTCGTTCCCATCGGTATTTCCTTCTTTTATTCTCCTTTGAACTCCCACTTTATGCATTTCATGCATCACTGTTATTGGAGCCATCGATGGATGAGTCATCTGAAATACCCAACTGATTAGTTATGGACATATGTCACATATTAGAGGCAACAAGTTCTCCAGAACCAGTTCCCACAAATACCCGAGAACTAGCGTAAATAATCTTTTGTGGAGTTCCAAGATCATATATGATTTGATTGAGGCACCCATTTTGTCTAAGGATTCTAAGATGTCATCAACATATGCGTCCAAAGTTCTTTTGTCTCTTTAACATTATCCTTAAGACAAGCTACCTCGTCTTCGCATTTTTTAATAAGGGTTTCATGATTGGTATTTTTCTTCAACAAATTTTCAATATAGCACTTTTCACTGGTTTGTTAATTCTTCAACAAATTAATCTCTTTAGAGCTATAGAACTGCAGCCCTTCGAAAGCCTCATTTTCCTTGGCAAGTTCTTCTTTGAGGGAATTGACCTCTTTGGATAAGTGGACACCCATAGCTTTTTCTTGTTCAAGAGAATCCTTTTGATTCTTGTTCTCTTTATGAAGAGAAGTGGTTGTCTCATTATAGGACCTCACTTCTCTCTATAGCTCGACAGTAAGCCTCACATAATTCAACATCGAATATTACAGTATGTAATTTTCCTTTGATAATTCAAAAGGTACACCTTCAAACACCACACCGGTGGCGTTGCTCGTAGACTCTGAGAAGTTTTTCTCAAATTCTTCCAAGTTAAATCTCTTGATACCTTCCATTGGGTTGACATATCCAAATGTCTGTCTCTCAAGTCTGTGGAGTAGTGGAGAATGATGATCAGATACTAAGGTTGGTGGAAGTTCAATATTAGGGATTATTGGAGGAATAATCTCCGAATTTAGGATAATCTTCAAGCAACTCGAGGTTTTCTTCCTCTTCTTATCTTTTTTTCGTTGTCTTGTTTGATTCTATTGTCTGTATTTTTTTCTTGGACACATGAAGCTTCGTGAGCACATTGCCTCTTTTAACAGTAGCATCAACAACAGCTACCAAGGTTTCATCAATTTCATATGGCTGCTCCTCGGTTCCAACTTCAGCAGTGCTCTTTGATTAAAATTCTTTCTTTTTCCTATCCTTTTTGTCCCGATAGCTGAGGTATCGATTCCTGGTTGGAAGATATAACTTGCCATCAGCAGGTTCAACTCTTTTTATAATGGGAAAAGGATCAGGGAAGAGTGGAAAACTTCTCCCATGCCAAATTACGCTCGGGGTTCGTCCTCTAAAGATGACTTCGAGAAAAGTTAGGAAGAGTGAAGCATTTATGGAAGCCGTTAAACAATTTCTCCTCAGCCCACTTATTCAACTTCTTGAATGTGACCTTTCCATCTTCCAGGTGATGCGTGTAGGGCTTCAAAATGGTTTTTAAAGGAAAAAAGTTAGAGATAAGTAATAAAATATTTAGAGAAAAGAATAAGAGTTCGAAAAGGTCTACCATGGAAGGTGATATTCTTACCATTCTCCGACCAGTTACTGATGAAGAGAAACTGTGTTTTTCATAATTTATCTGAATCAAACAGATCATCTACCATCTTGTATTTATTCCCAATGTTGAAATATTTAAAGGGAATTTGGGAGTTGTGAGACAGACCCACAATAGCATCAAGTTTTTCCATTGGCATCAAGACTTTAGATAACATGTATGCTATGATAAAAATTATTAACATGAACTAGGTGTTTGGACTAGCCTAGCTCAGATGCAATACCACAAAGATGAAATAGTTTACGATCTCAAGGTCAAAGGGAAACCGGAGGCCCTAGTTGAGCACATATGTATAAACCACTAGCTCCCAAGAATCACAGTTCATCGGAGTCCCTCTGATTTTATGCAGCCTAACTTTAACCACCTTAGGAAACCCCCACTTAACACTAAGATCTTCTACTTCTTCTTTGTGAAAATAAATATAGAAAATCTTGTATAGAGCCAAAATATATATAACGATGACCTTTGTGAAGTTAGTCTGACTAAAGACCAATGATGTGATTCAGATTCTATTTCAAGGGATTTGCCTTTTCTCTTTCCCTCTCTACTACCAACTTTATTCAAAGCTTTCTTTTTAACTAGATTCGAAGTCTTCCTTGTTTGACCAGATGTCTCAATGGGAGAATTCGTACTAATATCTTTCATATTTTCTTCCATGACCTTCGGACTAGATCTAAAAGGTTAAATTTGTTGAGAAGATATGTTATCCTCTTCATTTGGTTGTTGGGAGAGGGATTGATTAAGATTAAAGGGCTTAACAAGTTGAGATGTAATAGTTTCTGCCATATTCGGATTTTGTGGAGAGATATTGTTGGAATGTTACATTTTCTACGCTGACCATATCTCTTCAGATGGATTAGCTTTTCCTTTAGACCGTTTAGTCACTCTGCAATGAGTGTTTTCTTCATATTGGAACCCATGGCTTTGAATGTTAAAGAAATCGCACGACAAGTGGCTCCTTGAGATTGAGATGGATTTGGTGAACGACTGTGAGAAGTGAACGAGTGGAAGTTGAAGAGGGTTCATAGGGAATATTACGCATGTTGTAGGGATAGACTCTTTCATAGTTGGTTGATTGAGTAACTACGAATGTGCATGTGGAGCCAGGTAACCCAGCAACATTCTTAGGTTTTTTATTCTCTTTGTTTAGCTTGGATAAATTTAACCAACCGTCTTCGGTTAACGCATTTCTGGTGGTGAACATACAAAAATATCAGAGAAAAGATTCGCGGTGGTTGAAGCGATGGAGGTGAAGAAAATATCACCGGTGGTTAACATGATATCAAAGGTAAAGAACAATTTCTCTCTATGATATAAATGTTTTCTCTCTAAACATTTTTAAAATGAGAAAATGAGAGAATAGCTTATAAAATAAGTTGTAAAATACTCTTGATTAACCTTCTATGGAAGTGGAAACCTTACAAAGAGTTATAACCTCTAGGGAAGTGGAATATTTTTTATTGATTGGCTTGTTGCTACACCAAATATCGGATTTGGGCACTCCAAGTACTCAAACTGAAGATCTCGATGAGCCCATCGGATGTCAAGGATTTGGGCCTCAAAACCGAACGTTTAGGGCCCCAAACTACTATTTTAGTCTTTTCTTTTAATAATAGTTTGTGGATTTATTTAAAATAACACAACAAGTCCAAATGTATTAAAAAAAATTGACTGTATTTTATGGATTTATAAATATATTTTTAATTTTGGATTTGGGTTTATTGCGTTTTCTATTTCAGATCTAAAACTCTACTTCCTCAATAAATTTTATTTAATTTGAGAATCATTTTTCTGAAATTTCGAGTTCTATACACCTTATATTTAGGGTTGATCAAACTCTACTTATTCTTTGTTATCTTGTTTTTACCCTCTTGGTATCAGAGCATCAGATTCATACACATAGGAATTATGTCATTGCAAAGAGATCGAAGAAAGACCACCGCGTCAATCACTGACATCTACCAACAAGAGGATATGAAGCGTTATGCTTGATGGAGCACGCCAACGCACCATAATTCCAGACGATGAGGGAATAACTGAGCATATTGTGAGAATATATAAAGTAGATGTAGCTAGCGATGTAAAGAATGAGCACCATATTCTGAGCTCTAGAATCGAACAACATACCGACGGGTTCTAAAGAATACTAAGACGTGATTTAGAATCCTTTCGCTCCTAGGAGAGAGAAGGAAAAAGGCCTTGTTCCTTCACAAAACCATCGCAAACATGCTGAGTTATCTATGAATCATGATTTGATTCAGAATATAGACAACTGATGTGAGTCAAGGTTTAGACTTAAGATCCCAGAATTCCATAGGGGTCTTCAGCCTGAAGAGCTTGCGGATTGGATCGTATTTTTAAAAACGATCCTGGATTTTAAAGACATCCCAAACAACAAGAGGGTACAGCTCGTTGCAACCATGTTTTAAGGTCGAGCTGCATCATAGTGGTAGCAGCTGAAACAAACTAGGTTAAGGTAATGTTAATAAAAAAATATCTACATGGGATAAACTTGTGAAATATCTTAGGTCGATTGTTTTACCTTATAATTATGCGAGAATTATGTATCAGAAATCACAAAAGCTAAAGCATGGTCTTAGATATCTTAACTTATATAATGGGGAATTATTAAGTTGAAATTTTGTGTCGAAGTTGCTGGTTCGAATGACTAGTTGGTATCTCGCTACATTGGAGAAATGAGGTAGTAATTTTATGACTCTCTAAACATGTTTGATTATGTCAATGTATATGAAGCATATCATCATGCCTTGAACCTGGAGAAAACCCTCTCGAGGAGATCATATGGTTCTCCACTATGAGAGTATAAGCTACAATGTTCCCAAAAAACAATCTTAGGTCCTAATCCAGCATCGCAAACTACAACACCTAGACGTGTTGGCACTTCTTCACAAGCAAAGTGTTTTTGCTATTATAAGACAAGACACATTGCGGCGCATTTCCAGAAATGGCGACAGCAGTCAAGAGGTTTGTCTACAAAATCTACTGATCTTCAATTTCTGTGCGAGCCAAGGTATGATGAAGAAGAGAAAAACATTGTTGATGAACTTACCGCAAAAAACATATACTCATGAGACATTGGAGAATTATTGGTTATAAGGCGTTTATCTTGGGCCTAGAGTGAACAGTGACAATGCTGATTGGTTGAGGAACAATATATTTTAGTCCACTTGCACTATTGGAGAAAAATGTGCAAATTTGTGATAGATTCAAAGAGTTGCGAAAATGTTATTTTTCAAGAAGTTGTGCAAAAGTTGGCATTGAAGACTGAGAATCACCCCAACCCCTACAAGCTCGCCTGACTAAAAAAGGATAGTGAGGTACAATATTTGACTCATTCTTAACAAAATCTTCATATTTAGGCAAATATCATTTTTTTCACTATCAACAAAGAAACTTCTCTTCATCTGACTCACCAAATACCCCTATGGCCATCACTTGATGTTGCGAACACCAATCCAGTTTAGGCACTCCCTCATCTCCAAAACTAATACTATCTTGGTCATTATATATGTTGGATTATGATGTGTCGACACTTTATCCATATCAACAATTCCCTTTGATATTATATCAAAAATAAAATGAAACCTGACATTTATTTGATTTGTATGCTCATGGTACATCTGGTTCCTGTAAGGTGTATGGTGCTTTGACTATCACAAAACATTTTTTTACTAGTCCTGTCCAAGCCCAAATTTGTCACTGAACGTTGCAACCATATTGTCTTTTTAACTACTACTGTTATAGCCATGTATTTTGTCTCTGATGTAGATAAAGCTACAGTAACTTATAACTATGTTTTCCAATTGATCGCACTCCCAGCTAGTGTAAGCACACATCCTAGAAAATATCTCCTTTTACTCATACCGCTTGTAAAATATGAATCAACAAAACCAACTATTGATCGTGCCATATCGTTCGATGATCCATCGACATTAAAATCAAACTAACATTTGCAATACTCTTAAGATACTGAAGTAATTTCAATGTTTACCAGATTTCTTTCCTATGGAACATCATCGTCAAGCAATATTCTTTAATCAAATTCCCAATGCAAAAAATACAGTAGTTGATGCATTTAAATCTTTTGCATGTATAGATTTGGTACCACGAGTGATCCTTCAAAACATCCTTCAGTCACTATGCAAAAAAGTTTATTGAATAGTGCATTGAGACATAAGATAATGGTCATTGAAGAAGACGATGGCCATATATCGCCCATCAAAACATACTTTTTAGAGGTAAACTTATAGAAAAACAAAGGTCAGAGTTACTCCCACAAAAAATAGATCAGTTAGATATGTATATGTGGCCAAAATACAAACATGGCCTTACCAAACCTTTCTTTTTATGTATCATATACGAAGAAACAAAATTAATTGTGGAAGAAATTCATGATGGAGAAGACGATGCATAGTTCAACTACAAAGCATTACATATAAGAATCCTCTTACAAGAATATTATTAGCCTATCTTTATGGTAAATGCAAAGAACTTTTTCAAATGTTACATCATATGTTAGCGCTTCGTCAAGTAAATCCAAATTATAGTTTTCCTTCTAAAAACCATATTATAAGTAAACATATTGACATATGGGCCCTTGACCTAGTAAGGCCCCTACCAAATGCCTTAGGAAGAAAATAATATTTCCTGGTATTTGTGGATTATTTCCAAGTGAACGGAAGTAGAACATCTTTCAAAGATCAGGACGAATGAAGTTATCAACTTCGTAAATATTTATATATGATGCAGGTATATGATACCAATAGTCATTATAACATACAACATCATACAGCTCCATCACAATCACCTCGCACTGTTCTGTCAAACACGATGTATAAAGCAAAATTTCTAAGATTGTGGACGATACAAACATGAATACCGTGGTTGATATTAGGAGCGATGAACTCAGAAAATTATTAAGTAAGTTCAGAAGCGGAAATGTTCGTAGGAGAGAGGCTGTCTATGAAATGTTCGTATAAGGTGACTGTAATTGATAAGGAAAGATATTCCTTAGGGACTTGAGTGTAATTAATAAGGGCTAAAATGATAATTTCTGTAAATATAGGATTAAATTAGGCTTTAGGAAAAACATAAGGTTTAAATCATAAATATATTAATATGTAACCGTTTTCCTAACGAATTCACCTTGCCTATTTAAGGAGGCTGAAAAGGTTATTTTGACTTATGAAATATTCAGAGGTACTTTTCACTACTTGAATTTTCCACTGTAAACTCTCTGTTCTGAATTCACTCGTGACAACTTTAATTCACACCAAATTGGCGCTAGAAAGAGGGGGCGAGGATACCTTGATCAACAGATCAAAAATCGACGTTCGAGTTCTCGTTTTTAAAGGTTTTTCGTTCGAATTTTCATATTTCGTTTGATTTTTCGCTATTTGAAGATGAATCCGGAGGAAGGTGACAATCCATCCGTTCGCAAGGCGATGGAAACGCTGAAATCTGATCTGCAAGAGGCAGGTAATTTTGTTCCAATTCAACCTGTTCAATTTGATTTTGAGGGAAAAATGAATGAAATGATTAGGAAGGTGGCTGAGCTTGACGAATTGGTAAAAAAGAAGGGAGATAATAATGATGGTGCTAGGCTTAGATCTAAGATTGCTGGGGGTGATCGGAATGATCAGTCGGATCAGTCGATGGACGATGGCGATGATCATTATGAGCAGCGCAAAGCACGTTTTGAGCAGAAAAAAGAATATAGCGGGATAAAGAGGAAAGAAAAATTACAAAGGCGGTTGTATGAAAACTCTAGTGATGAAGAGGACTTCGAAGATTCCGAGTCCGATGAGACGCCGAGGTACGAACGCTCTCGAGGCCATTCAGGAAGAGCAGAGCGTGAGCTCCGACCAGCTAAGATGTACAGGGAAGGAAGAAAAAAGAAAGAAAGGCGAGTATACTCACCTCGGAAATACTCGCCTCGGAGGTGTTCACCTCGGAAATATGAGGGCGAGACCAGTTTATATGCAACTGTGGGAATGAGAAATGAGGACCAGTATGTCCAGGGGGTTGACTGGAGGGACTCACCATTGGTAAGGGAGATCAGATCTGTGCCATTACCGAGGCGGTTTGATATTTCTAAAGTTGAAAAGTTTGATGGGACTCAAGATCCCGATGACCACATAGAACAATTTAAAAACTACATGACTAACTTCGAAGATGATGATAGATTGGTGTGTAGAGCTTTTTCTCAAACATTTAAGGGAACTGCTCTAAAATGGTTTAATAAGATTCCTAAGGAATCGATTGCAAATTTTAGAAGTTTCTACACTGCTTTTCGCAGACAGTTTGTGGGAAGTAAGGAGATGAGAGCCAATGGAGATACGATAATACAGTGCAAGCAGGCTGTGGGAGAGAAGTTGAAAGATTATACTAAGAGATTTGTGTCAACAAAGGCTGAGTTAGATGACTGTGAAGAAAGTGTGGCTATGGCAGCGTTCAGGCAAGGGCTGTTGCCTGGGGATTTAGCCGATGAGACTACGAGGCGCAGGGCGTTAACGTTTGGAGCTCTTATGGCCCAGGTTGAGGACCAGATTAAGGTCGAAGAATCGACGAGGGTTCGAGGAGGTGCTAGTACTGTTCAGAAGGGGAGTGGACAATCTAACGTCTCAAATAGCAATCCCTCGCGTCCGAAGAACAATCAAAATGTTTCTAACCGAGGAGCCTCGAACTCGTATCAAGGGGGATATAATCAGCATAATTCTAACAATCAGCAACAGTTTAGGCCCAGGTCGAACGTATGGGTAAGGCCGGACTACTATGCAGATTTAACTGAGAGTGTGGCTTCGATATATGAAAAAACAAAGGGAACAATCAATTTCAGAAAGCCACCAGCTATCAACAGACCAAGAGAGGAGCGCAATAATAAATTCTGTAGGTATCATGAAGACATCGGCCATGATACAAATGATTGCATTGCCCTGAAGAAGGAGATGCAAATCCTGATCGAAAATGGAAAGCTGTTAGAGTATGTCAGGAAAAATGCCAAGGCAGCAGCTCCTAAAGGAGGTAATCCCAATTCTAGGCAGGAAACTGCGTTAATGATTTTAGATGTTGCAGGTGAGGCAGATGGTTTCGATGTAGCCTCGGAATATGTCGAACCAGACCCCAGTCGACTTTTGTTAATGTCGATCGATGAGCCAATGCGTCAGGGACGTGTTCGAGATCTTTGTGCCTTTTTTGAATCACTAACCATATTTGGAGGAGATTCGATGACCAACAACACCAATAATTCGAGGAAGAGGCATATAGTAAACTTAACGCGGTAAATTGAGGGAGGCGCATCGGCACATCTAAGCAGCAGAAAGGATGTGCCCTTTATAATATTCGATGGAGATGATTTGAGGGGCATTACTGGGCCACATGAGGATGCGGTGGTCATTGGAGCAGAAGTATGTGGGGTGGAGATTCGACGCGTGCTGATCGACACAGGAAGTTCTGCTAATGTGCTTTTTAAGTCAACGTATGATAGGTTGACTGCACCACCTCGAATAGAAAAATCAGAGAGGACTATCATTGGGTTTACCGGCGCATCAGCAATTGTAATAGGTGAATTCGAAGGTGAAATTTCCTTGGGAAAAGGGCCTTTCAAGAAGAAAGTGCAGGTACTTTTTGTGGTGGTGGATTGTCCATCAAGTTACAATGCTATTCTTGGGAGGTCATGGTTGGCCAAAATGTACGCTGTGGTTTCCACAGTTCATCAATGTCTGAAGTATGTGGTCGAGGACAGAGTCGGCGTAGTCCGAAGTGACCAAAAGGTAGCAAGAGAATGTTATGCTGCTGCATTCAGGTTACGTGGTAAAAGTTCTGATGATCTCATGGAGAGTTAGCAGTTTGGGGGGTTGTCTTGTGGTGAAGCAGACGAGGGAATTGATGATCCAAGGTCAACCCCGAGTTCTGTAGTGGTCAATGAAGAAATAGAGGAATATATTTTTAATAATGGCAGGGTACTTCGAATTGGCACTCTGTTATCTTTGACGATGCGAGAAAAGTTGTTGAATTTTTTGTCTGAAAATTTGGATGTGTTTGCCTGGAAATCCGAAGATGTAGTAGGAGTCCCTAGCAACATTATATGTCATAGCCTAGCGGTTGATCCGAAGGTCAAACCAATTATCCAAAAAAGAAGGGCCTTTTCATTGGAGAAATCTGAGGCCATAGTTGCCGAAGTGGATCGGTTGTACAAGATGGGACACATTAGGGAGGCCAATTATCCGAGGTGGACGGCTAATCCGGTGGTAGTAAAAAAGAAGAATGGAAAATGGCGAATGTGTGTGGACTTCACAGATTTGAATAGAGCCTGTCCAAAAGATCCTTTTCCGGTGCCTCGGATAGATCAGTTAGTGGATTCCACTTCGGGAAATAAAATTCTGACTTTCATGGATGCATTTTCGGGGTATAATCAAATTCAAATGAATCCAGATGATGAAGAAAGCACGACTTTTATTACTGATAGAGGTTTGCATTGCTATAAGGTAATGCCTTTTGGGTTGAAAAATGCTGGATCAACATATCAGAGGCTGATGAATAAGGCGTTTGCTTCACAGATTGGGAGAAATATTGAAGTATACATCGATGACATGCTTGTTAAAAGCAAAGGTGATGATGAACATATTGATGATTTGGAAGAAACGTTTTTGAATCTTAGAGCCATTCAATTGAAGTTGAATCCGGAAAAATGCACATTTGGAGTCCGATCTGGCAAATTTTTGGGGTATATGATTAGTGAAAGAGGAATTGAGGTGGACCCAGAACAATTGAAGGCTTTGATATCGATGTCTTCACCTCGGAATATCAAAGAAGTGCAAATGTTAACAGGTAGGTTAGCAGCCCTGAACAGATTCATTTCTCGTTTTTCAGATAAGTGCTTGCCTTTTTTCCAGGTGCTGCGAAGACCTAATAATTTTGAGTGGACTTCGGATTGTGAAGAAGCCTTTCTGAAGATCAAAAATCTTTTATCCTCTCCTGAAATATTATCGAAGCCTAGAAAGGGTGAACAGTTGTTTTTGTATATAGCAGTATCGGATTATGCAGTAAGTGCAGTTTTGATCAGCGAGGATACAAAAATTTCGAAGCCTGTTTACTATGTCAGCAAAAGTTTGGTTGATGCTGAGAAACGTTATTTGAAGCTCGAAAAATTGGCACTGTGTATAGTAGTGGCAGCAAGAAAGATGCGCCCGTACTTCCAGGCACATACGATTGTAGTTCGAACTTCATATCCATTAAAGAATGTTTTACAAAAACCAGACATTTCAGGAAGGATGACAAAGTGGTCTGTGGAATTGGGAGATTTCGATGTGCTATTTTCTCCTCGGACAGCTATCAAAGCTCAAGCTTTAGCAGATTTTTTGGTGGAGTTTCACTCGAGCAGATCCGAGGAGAAAGATGCAGAAAAGGTGAATGAGAATCCGATGTGGACAATTCGAACTGATGGGGGATCCAGTAGTAAAGGGTCAAGTGCAGGAGTGGAATTGGTGGCACCAACAGGGGAATTTATGTTTCAAGCTATAAAATTTGGCTTTCATGCTTCAAATAACGAAGCTGAATATGAGGCTGTGCTGGCAGGGTTGCGGTTAGCGAAGATTTGTGGAGCAATGTTTGTGCGCTTGGAAACAGATTCACAGTTGGTAGTTAACCATGTTAAAGGGGTATCAGAAGCTAAAAAGGAGCGTTTGGTTTTGTACCTACAGGAACTTCGGGGGATGATGGCGCAGTTTGAAAATGTCGAAGTGGAGCATATTCGAAGAGGAAACAA
The DNA here is from genome assembly GCA_036936605.1 of Limnanthes douglasii subsp. nivea. Classification (NCBI taxonomy): domain Eukaryota; kingdom Viridiplantae; phylum Streptophyta; class Magnoliopsida; order Brassicales; family Limnanthaceae; genus Limnanthes; species Limnanthes douglasii. The sequence goes on along the minus strand of JAUPFV010000001.1, from coordinate 272,277,248 downwards.
TACTATGGCTGATTCTTTGGCAACGATGGCTTATTCAGAAGAATATCCATGGATTGTAACTCAACCATCGCCTTCGATCAGATCGAATTCTGAGCAATGTGAAGTTGTTGATGAGGTGGTAAATAATCCGACGTGCGCTCGAGGAGATTGGAGGTTTGACTTGTTAAACTTTATTTTAAATGGAATATTACCTATGGATAAATACTTGCTCAAGAAAATAAAGTACAAATCCCTTGGCTATGTGGTACTGGATGGGGTGTTGTACAAAAGGTCTGCTTCGAAACCTTTACTACGATGTTTAGGCAAGGATGAGTCTCAGAATGTTTTGTCCGAACTGCATGATGGAGATGGGTCAGCTCATTGTGGGTTTAGAGCTTTAACGCGTAGAGTATTGTTGGCAGGATATTATTGGCCTACCATTTTGCAAGATGCCAAGTCATTAGTTCGAAGTTGTGACACTTGCCAAAGGTATGCAAATTTAATACACAAACCAGCAGTACCCCTAATGACAATTTCAGAGGCGATTCCTTTTGATAGGTGGGGAATTGATTTGGTGGGACCATTACCTATGGCTTCTGGAGGAAGACAAATGATTATTGTTGCGGTTGATTATTTTTCGAAGTGGGCAGAAGCAGAACCCTTAGCTGGGACAAAAGCTAAGGATGTAATCAAGTTTATTCAAAGCAACATTTGCTACCGTTTTGGAGTACCTCGGAAAATAACAACTGATAATGGTCCTCAATTTAATAACAAGGAAATGGACTCATTTTGCTCTTCGAAAGGGATACAGCAGTGCTTTTCCACTCCTTTTCATCCTCAGGCAAATGGACAGGTAGAAGTTACGAATAGATCTATTTTGGATGGCTTGAAGAAAAATTTGGCAGGAGCAGCAGGGAAATGGCCAAATTATCTCCAAGAAGTATTATGGGCATATAGAACAACTCCTAGAGAGGCTACAAAAGAGACCCCTTTTTCTTTAGTATATGGGATGGACGCTGTGTGCCCTGCTGAATCTACATTGCCCTCTTATAGACTACTACAATATTCCGAGGCAGATAACGACGAGGCTAGAAGGGTGGAGCTGGATTTGTTGGAAGAAAAAAGGGTCAAGGCACATTTGAATGTCATCCATTATCAAACATTAATGAGAAGCAGGTACGATGCTAAAGTTAAGAGAAGAGAATTCAAAATTGGCGATCTAGTGTTGCGAAAAGTGTTTCTACACACCAAGGAAAAACACCTCGGAAAATTGGCCCCGAATTGGGAAGGTCCTTACGAAGTTACAATGAGGGTCAAACCAGGTTCTTACAGGTTATCAGATCGAGAAGGGAGGATGCTCAAGCACCCTTGGAACATAGAGCACTTGAAATTGTACTGTGAGTAAAATTGAACTTCGAATTTTTGTAAAACAGACATACTCTTTCCTTATCTGTTGGCCCAGAAAGGTTTTAACGAGGTGTCTGATTGATATTGAATTTTTTAATAAAATTTCTTTTGGCCATTGGTTGTTTGTTAATGATGTGTGATTTATTATTTTGGTAATTTGGCAAAGATTGATCATCTTTGGAAATTGACCAAGAATAATTTTCCGAAGCGATAGCTTTGAAGAAACAACCAAATTTTTCGAGGTGCCACGTCTTATGAGTGCATCTATTTTTCGAGGTGCCACGTCTTATGAGTGCATCTATTTTTCGAGGTGCCACGTCTTATGAGTGCATCTATTTTTCGAGGTGCCACGTCTTATGAGTGCATCTATTTTTCGAGGTGCCACGTCTTATGAGTGCATCTATTTTACGAGGTGTGATAACTTAAGTGTTTATGTTTAAGAATAACCAGTTTAAACAAGTATGTCAGAAATTCAAGATATAAAAAAAAAGGGGGACAAGTGATTTCATCGTGGAATAAAATACGAAGTTTACAAAAAGGGAGGAAAGCACTTAATCACATACACAAAAAACAAAAGCGAACTATTCGGTCTATTAAGCATCATTTTCTTCTTCTTCATCTTCTGATGACGCCTCTTCGGAGTTATTTCCTTCTTCTGAGGAAGAGCTTGGTGGCGCTTCGAAAGCTTCCTTTGGGCGTTGCTCTTCTGGAACTCGTTTCCAAAGGTTTGATAAGTTTAGCCTTGGGCAAGCAGCATGAACTTCTCGAAGGATCTGAATGGATGTGTCAATTTGAGTTTTCTTCATGCCTTCGAGCATCACAGAGCTAACTTTGTTTTTTGCCTCATTAACTGCAGCTTTCTTTTCTTCTTCGAATCCTGTTCGAAGTGTAGTAATCTCAGTCTGGCTTTTCACCAATTTCTCTTTAGTTTCCTTAATAAGCTCCGTTGCATCGGAAATAGCAGTAGAATGTTCAGCCTTTAGACTTTTAAGAGATTGCAGATGAGTAGTTTTAAGAGCTTCGATTTCCTCCTTGTGTTTTTTAAGAAGCTGTTCTTTCTCAGCTTCGAATTTTTGGAGTGCTTCATTTTTCGAAGTCTTTTCAGACTCTGTTTCTTTTCTACTCCTAGCTAGCTCTTGGGCAAGACGCTCCAATTGGGTTTGGGATTTGCTCACCTCTTCGTATAATTTGGTGACTGCAGAAATTAGATTGGGGAAGGGTTGAAGAATTGAAATTACCTCATCGGATTTTTCTGAGTGAGGAAAGACCAATGGTTGGTGAACAGGAGCAAAAGGGTTAGATGTTGAAGCTGTAGCAGCCTCAGTAGAATTTGGAGGAGCAACGTTGGCAGGTTGAGAACCAGGAAATACAAAATCTCCACTTGAGTTGAAGTCCTCGAAGTTTAGATAGTCATCAATTTGTTTATCTCCAAGGTTTATACCTCCTTCAGGATTCACCTCGACAAAAGTTTTACCTCGTGCCTCGGAAGCTAGCACAGCCTCTAAGATATCAGCCTCATTCTTCTCATTGGGCTTGTTTGGCTTACTATCTTTCTTTTTTGGAGAAGTTTGTTTTTTCTTTGTCTTTTTCAGGATGGGCTGGTCTTCCTCGGATATGGTGGGAAGCGAAGGTGCAGACGTTTTTCTCTTCCTTACACTCTTCGAAGTAGTGGGAGGTTTAGTTTTGCTGGTGGTGGGTTTCTTCTTTCCTTTCTTTTTCAAAGGAAGATGGCTGTCACTCCGGTTCCGAAGAGGAAGATAGCATTTCCCATCTGGTGCAAGAATCCTCTCAACTGCTAGAAGGGGATCTGGTGGCGTCATCGGATCTTGAGGGAAGTCTGCCCCTAAGGATATGCGCCAGAGATGGCTATTAACGAAGTTAATGGGCTCGAATGCTGAATGAAAACCATTGCCCCAAGATCTTTCAGCCCATTCAGCCATCTTTTGGAAGATAAGTTTGGCTTCTTTTCGACGACCCTTAAACCGCCTCGGAATTTCTAAAAAGAGAAAAATAGTTAGCTAAGTAGTTTGAATCAAAAACAACTAAATAAACAAGGGAAGGTATCACTTACTACTGTCTCTCCAGGTAAGGGTGAGTTTGGAAGGATTGGCATCGGAAATCTCTTTGCCATTTTCCCAGGCACCTGACAGAAAGACAAACCTTTGTTTCCAGAACTTATCGGCTTCGAGGAGGTCGTCGATAATTTTTAAGTCATCTTCAAGGGTTAAGTAATAAAAAGGCAAAACTGGGCCGTTTGAGACTTTGGTTACTGAGATGAAGTCCTCGATTTCGAGGGGAATTCCACCAAGCCTTGATACCATTATTGCTGAAAATAAGGTGAAGAGCAAGTTCGGAGTGACCTGTGTTGGGCACAGTTGATGGATTTCGAAGAACTTTACTATCATCGGATCAAGGGGAAACCGAAGTCCCCAGTTGAAGAGTTCAGGGTACACAACTAGCTCATCTTTTTGACAGTTTAAGGGTGTCTCTCCTTCAACTGGTAATCGAAGAGTCATATTGTCAGTCAACCCCCATAGCTTTCTGAGTTGCTCCTTCTCTGATTCGAGGTAGTAACTGTAAGATACATTCTTTAAGGCAAGAATGTACCAGGCAGAAAGAGGCTTGAGATTTTCCTGAACTAAGGAGGCAACATTCTTAGGCAGTGTAATGAGCCCCTTTTTCCCTCGAGTTGTCTTTGGAGGAACTACACCATCAGCCTCGGATTCCTCCTCGGCATCAGATTCAGTAGCTTCTGAATCATCTTTTTTGTGACCTTCCTCGGAGTGACTTCGAATTTGTGTCTCTTGTTGGGTCACAAGAATTGGCTGACTACACTCTGGTGTAGTATCATCCACTTCTTGTGGGGGAGGAGGAGAGTGTTGAGGAGTAGAAGAGGTTTTTGCTTTTGCTTCTTCACCCATTATTAAGAAAGGTGATTTTTTGGTACGTTTAGCTCTGATAGCCTCGAATTGAGGAGGAAGTGTTTTGGATTGAGGGTTTTTTGTCGCTTCGACTTGAAGGACAGGTGATTTGAGTTGTGATTTGTTATGAGTGGGTGGCTTGTCTAAAGTAACTACTTTAGATTTTCGATGAGGTCTTAGTAGCGAAGATTCGGCTGGATTTTGGAAAGAAGAGGTTGTTGAGTTATTTTCTGGGTTAGAAGCTAAAGGTGAAGACGAAGTGGCAAGGTTTGGGTTAAAGTTGCCGTATTTAAAAGTGGTGCAGGAAGAGTGAGGACCGTTATAGATCAACCCAGCAGCTTTGTATTCTTTGGATCTTCGAGAAATACAAAGATAATCGTAGGCCCCGAATACTTGATTACTGGAACCAGGAAAAAGTTTTTTCTTTGATCTTACTGGTCTTCTGGGTTTAAATCTATTGTATCTAGGGTATCTTCTCATACAAAGGGTTTTGGTATGAGAGATTGCTTGGAAAGATAAGGAAAGATGAATAAGGTTGAAGACGAACAGGTTGAAGGTGAAGAATAGGTTGAAGATGGATCAAAGGGTGATTTTTCTAAAAAGTTCTGAATGAATGAGTAGCTGGGTATTTATAGAGCAAAGAGTGACGTCGAGAATGAAAAGAAGTAGGACAAGTAAGTTGTTTTCATTGGTTGGAATATGAATCGAAAAGGAAGTGTGTAGTGTTGCAGGTCTACTACTAGGTGTCTAATCAATCTGTTAGGCACAGTGCTTGATCAAGTTTTCGAAGTGTTATTAAACTATGTTTGAAGTGATAATATTCGAAGAAGAAGTAAAGCTATACCACAATGCTTGAAAATTCGAAGAGGAGTTGTAGCCTAAGGAAGAATTCGAAAAGAAGTGATAAAAATGGTGTTGATCCGAGGAAGAATCCGATGAGCCAATAGTTCTTATAAATATCTATATAAGAACTAGGGGGACTACTGATAAGGAAAGATATTCCTTAGGGACTTGAGTGTAATTAATAAGGGCTAAAATGATAATTTCTGTAAATATAGGATTAAATTAGGCTTTAGGAAAAACATAAGGTTTAAATCATAAATATATTAATATGTAACCGTTTTCCTAACGAATTCACCTTGCCTATTTAAGGAGGCTGAAAAGGTTATTTTGACTTATGAAATATTCAGAGGTACTTTTCACTACTTGAATTTTCCACTGTAAACTCTCTGTTCTGAATTCACTCGTGACAACTTTAATTCACACCAGTAATAATGAAATCAATATTTTGTAGAGAGAGAAAAAGTAAAAAAAATGAATAATTATAGCAATAATTGACTAATCATTGCCCTTTTCCCAAAAAGGGAATACTATTTATATAGTATATTTGGTGGATAGTAAAATTACATAATTACCACCATCAAGGTGGATTTCTCACCCCACTTTTCTAATGTTCACAAACAAGATCTTCAGGTATATTATTTAACCCCTCTATCTCTTATGTTTGCTTTATTTTGGTCCTTAATTACTAAATACACAAATTTTGTCCTTATATTTTATATAATAAACCTTGTTATTATTTATATTTTCCTTCCCATTATTAGTAGCCCCCTAGTCCTTATGAAGATATCCAAATGAGGACTGCAGTTATTCCTTCATTTCTAACTTTTTCAGATTTTATGACACTCGAATTTCTTTGTATTACCGATCCACGGATCAGATAGCTTTGTTATTTTTTCTTCATTAATGAGTTATTTTGTTATTATCCCTCGGATTACATAATACCAGGCTTATTCATATATATGACCTCGCCCTTGGTCACGATGACCTCACCTAAACCATCATTTGTTTTAAGTTCGCGTGTCTCTACTTAGCCGTTATAGTCAGAGATATTTTAGCCGATGAAGTCATAGCCACGTATCGCGTCCCTACCATGGCCTGCCAGCGCGTTGTTTGAAGCAGTTTGCGAGAGAGGAAACGTGCCAGAAAGTTTTTAAACCCTTTGCCTTCTGTCTTTTTAATCTTTCGCCTTTTGCCCCCTAGTGCCTATAACTTTCACTATAAATATTCATTTCCCCCTCTACTTATAATTTTACACTCTTTGATTTATGTTCATCCCTGAGCCAAGAACAGTTGTTCTAGAGAGAGAAAAAATTAGTTTTCATCCCAAATTCTTTCCTTGTTATTACATGCCTGAAGAGTTTATTAATCGTGAAAAATACAAGCTTTGGAGGTGGTTCAATATCTCAAACCAAGCTGTTTCTCGTAGAACTTCTGTTGGAAGAGGGCACCCCACACTTGCAGACATCTTTGAAGAAAACTTTTGTGATAACTAGTCCCTTATCTGGGAACACACTTTTCTTGCTGCTCAGTCCCCCGTTCAAGCTTGTTTAAGGGATAACAATGTTGATCTTGTGTCATCTGAATCTTCTTGCAAGTCTTCTTCCTTCTTAATAATGAGTGATGAAAAGGAAAATATCACTAGGGAAAATGCAGGAGAACCCGTTAAAAGGAAAAGGTCCCCCGATCCCCTCACAAAGTCTATCAGAGTGAAAATTTCATCTTCTGCTGCAACCCCTCAAATAACTGCGCAGGGATCCCCCCTCAAACGAATCCTGAGGTGAGTCCTAGGAAATCTTCTATAAAGAGTGTGCGATTTAAACAAGTTTTAAAGTCCATTCGTAAAATCCAAGAGAAGGCTCTAATTGACGAGTCAGACAGTGATCAAGAGCAAACTGATGTGGTTGTAGTTGAGGTACAACTCTTACAAGTTGTACCCGTGACAACTCCTCCCCTTGGACCATATGTGCCAGCTTAAGGTGTATCTTCTCCTCTCGTGGAAATTACAACTGATTGTCCCTCTCGGAGAGGAGAGACTTCTTCGGTAAAGAAAAACAATAACAAGAAGAAGAAATATACCACAAATCTGCCTTCGAACATAGAAGATGTTTTGGGTGACAATCTTTGCGATATTGAGACCAAGCATATTATTGTCCGGTGGGCGAAACCCGAAAACATCACCATTCGGTTTCCCACCATCAGTGAGACTCCGATCTCTATTCACAATCATAAATTGATCCTTTACACAGAGCTCGTGAATTGGGGACTTTATCTACATCTTGATCATACTCTAGTAGAATACTTCAACCTCATCGGACTTTGCCCCTCTCAGGCTGGAGTTAACATGTGGTACACACTCATGGCCTGCATCATGGCCTCCAAACTTTCTGAGACAACCTTTTTCATGGAGCAACTTATCTCCATTTCAGGTGTGGCTAAGAACTCTCATTACCCTTTTTACTCTCTTGGTTTTTCAAGGCAGTTCAAGGTGATCAAAGACTTCTTAGAAGCTGATAAAAAATTGAAACAACAATTCATCTTTATCTTTGGGTTATGGGAAACTGGCTTTCAGAACTCCGACGACCTTCCTCATTGGTTAACTTTGAAGTGGTCTGGGAAAGGTATGCGTCCTCATATAGTCTTCTGTTTTATTAATTAAAGTTGGATGATCTTAAGATGTTTCTTTTAAACAGATATGAAGGGGATTTTTAAAACTTTTAAAAGTTATGCAAAGGTTGCAAAGAAAATCTTTGAGAAGCTAAACGTTTGGGCAGGTGAACATTGGGACCATAAATTTCATCAAAGTTTCCTGTCAATGAACTTTGTGAGAAGAAATATTTGGAGGTATGACCGTGGAGAGAAAAAAAATCCATATCCGACCTAATGGTGCATCCCCCGAATGATGTTATTCTCAAATGCTTAGAGGGTTTGGACAACGTGTTTTACCTTCCCACTCGAGCTCGGGATCCGAGTCACCATAGATGAAGAAAAACCCGATGAGGGGGGTGAGCGTACTGAGGAGGATGCAGAGTGGGAGAGTGATGCTCCCGAGGAACAGGGAGTTGGAGCCCAAGGAGATCATTAGAATGAGACCAAAGAATAAAGGCCAACAGACATTTAACAAGAAATCCAAGTGGATACACAGGTAAGTTGTCCGACTAACGCCCAGGAAGAACAACAGAGGGATGCTGATAATGAAGCTTCTGTTGAAGTGAGACCAGATGGGAGAGTCGGGGTTGTAAGGCCAAGAAGGCTTACTACTGAAGAAAAACAGAAAAGTGGTTGTGAGTGAAGAAGATATCGACAATACAACTTGTCTGGGGTTACCCCCAATAAATAAAGTTATCATAGTCGACTCGGATTCTTAGGAGAAATTTATTCTTCAGAAAAAACATCCCACGGGTCAAGAAGAAAACTTTGATGAAGGTGAATATCTCTCCCCTGCCTCAGCTTACTTTGATTCTACGAAAACGATTTTTCAACGAGCTAAACAAATTTCTCTGTGTAGTTGCTCTCCTTGAACGGAAAGTTAACCGCAAAAATTTCTATAAGAATGAAGTCCTTCAAAAAAAGGCTGAAGTAAGGAGACTGACCACCGAGGCGATCGACTTGGAGAAAAAGGTGAAAGATTTGGCAGATGAACTTGCCAAGAGAGAAACAGTTTCTTCCCAATTGGAGAAGGTTGAGGACGAACTTTCCAAAGAGAAAAATACGTCTTCCGATCGTTTATCTAGCATTACCTCCGTAGAGACTGGACTTTCTGAGGAGAGAAGAAATTTTGACGACGAACAGGAACGCTTCATTACTAAAGACACCAAACGGGATACTCTTATTGATGGTCTTGTTGAAACTTGCGCCAAGACTAAGACATAATTTGAGAATATTGTTGAAGATATTGAAAAGATGTCGAAGGAGAATGAGTCTCCGAAGAAGGACTTTAAAACTGAGTAGAAGAAACGTTTAGATGCTTATGCAGCCACTATTGTATCTCACCTTGAAGAAAGAGATGCCAACATGAGATCCTCTATGGTATTAGAGATGCATGATAAGTTTCCGGACCTAAAGCTAAGTAGCCTTTGGCTGCGCGTTATTGAAAAACATCGCCCTATAGGTATTTCTATGGAAGATTTGGAGACTAGCGATGACTCCGAAAGTTCCTCCTCGGATTCTGAATCTTCAAAAAAACCGTAAGGAAAAGTCCACATTTGATTAGCACAGTTTAAATGTTGTCGTCCTTGTTTTGTTAATTGTAAACGTGAATATGTGGAACTTTGTTTTGTAAGATTATCCTCATGCTGTGAGGATTTTTGATGTTGTAACTCTGCTTTTTAAATTTATTTCTTACTAAAAATGCCTTATATTGAAAAGTTTGACCTAAAACAGTTTTGACTGGACATATAATTTTCAACATGAAAACTTTTCAAAGTTCTAATTTAAATCAACTTGTTTCTTTGTTAAAATATTTTTTATTTGAAAGCCTTTGACCCATAACTTTAACCACCTTTCTTTGCTTAAAATCATGAATTTTCACTGTCTTATGATTCAAAAAGATGAATTTTTGTCCAAACTTCTTTGGAATGTCTTTTGAATTCAAAAAGATGAACTTTCTAGTCCAAACTTGTTTGGAATGCCTTTTGAGTTCAAAAGATGAACTTTATATTCCAGACTTCTTTGGAATGCCTTTTGAGTTAAAAAAGATGAACATTCTGCAAATCATTTTAAGAAGGCAATGGGATTTCATATATAAGTTAAAACCTTCCTACGCCAGCTGTAGGAAAGAGTATGCCACTGATACTTACATAAAGTGATAAAGAAAATATTTACATATTTACACATTCACTCTAAATAAATTTTGAGGTGCTCAATGTTCCAAGAATGGGGAAGATCTTTTCCTTCTTTATCTTTGAGTATGTACGTCCCCGGATTTATCTTCTTCGTTATCGTGTATGGACCTTCCCAATTGAGAGCTAACTTCCACAACCTCTTTCCTTTTGTATGAAGGAAGAATTTCCTCAAAAATTTGTCCCCAACTTTGAAATCTATTCTTCTAACTTTTGACGTGTACCGACTTTTCATCAAAGTCTGGTAGTGTAAAGAATTTAACTGCGCCCTTCTTATTTTCTCTTCTATCAGATTCAAATTTGTGCACTTTCCTCTATCATTCGTTTCCTCTGAGTATTCACTTAACCTGTACGATGGGAACATTGTTTCTGATGGTACCACCGCGTCCATCCCATAAACGAGTGCAAATGAAGACTCTTGCGTTGCAGTCCGAGGAGTTTTCCTATAAGCCCATAAAACTTCTTATAGATAATCCGGCCATTTTCCGGCCATCTAAGATTGTTCGATTAGTCACCTCGACCTGAACATTTTCTTGAGGGTGGAAAGGTGCTGAGAAGAATTGTTGTATTACTTTAGATGCACAAAGTATTTCATCTCATTGTTATCAAATTGTGGTCCGTTATCCATTGTAATGTTTTTTAGTACACCAAAACGACAACATATGTTAGAATAATAAATCTGATCACATTATTTGCTCTTTTCCTGCTAACGACTCAGCTTCAACCCACTTGGAGAAGTAATCTACTGCAACAATGATTGTATGACGACTTCCTGATGCCATCGGAAAGGGTCCAACTAGATTAATACCCCATCAGTCAAATGGTAAAGACTCTGCTATTGATTCGAGGGGTATTCTAGGTGCATGAATCGAGTTAGCAAATCTTTGGCATGTGTCGCACTTCTGCACTAGCTCTTTGGCATCCGAGGAGAGGGTCGACCAATAATACCCAGCCAAAAAAAATCTTCGTATCAGTGTTTTGTAACCACAATATGCCGACCCTTCCCCATCATGCAACTCTGAAAGTATCAATTGCGATTTATCCTTCTCTAAGCAACACAGTAAAGAACGACTAAACGATTTATTGTACAATACGTCTCTGAGTACAACATACCCATATGCCTTGAATCGTATTCTTTTAGTCATTACTTTATCAACTAGTAATATGTCGTTGAACAAGAACTCTGGTATCTCACTTCTCCAGTCTTTGACTATAGCTGTGGAATCCGTGGTCCATGAACCCAGGGGCCTCCCTCGGATCATCAATAGGAACGGAATCCGTGGGGGGCCCCACTGATTGCTATTATTATTTTCAATTCGACCCCCTTTAACTGCTTGGGGGCCAACACGGTTGGGTAGCATTCTCTCGCTATCTTCTGGCTGCTTCTACTGTTCCCACGTTGCTACCTATCAGGTACTTTAAACACTGATGAATAGTAGATGGCACAGCATGCATCTTAGACAACCAAGACCTTCCAAAGATAACATTGTATGATATGGAACGTCTACCACTATAAACAATACTGTGACTATCTTCTTCAATGGCCCTTAGCCTAACTCCATTATCCCTTCAAACTCTCCGACTACTTCAGCAGTAGCTCTAGTAAATCCCTTTATCGTTAGGTCAGATCGCAGGATTGTTGGTGGGTTTTTTATCTGGCTATAAGTAGACATAAAAATTATGTTAGCTGAACTTCCAGTATCAATAAAAAATATCCTTATCTCATTTCCCAGTATCTATGCTCTGATTACTACTGCATCCTCATGCGGACTAGCTACGTCCCTCGTGTTATCATCTTCAAAGCAAAGTATCAGGGCTGGATTTCTGTACAGGTGTGTTGAAGCACCTGCTTCTAACTATGTTGCCAGACTAACAATGTGTCTCTTCCAAGAATAGTTTGATATTCATGCCACTGTATCCCCACCAAAAATGGTTAGTGACTCAAAGAAAGCACATAGTTCACTAACCTTTCCTCTAGCAATTGGTTCTTCAACCATGTTTATACTGTTTTTTCCCAACTTTGGATCTAGATACTCTGCAGTGACATCAAACGCATCAATATTGTCTTCATCGACCACTTCGGATATCATCATGGTGTCTTCTTTCTTGGGAACAACTTCTTGCTTGGGACCAGTCGCAGAATTCTTCTTCACAAAATTGATTAATTTTCCATTTTCTATCAAATACTGCACCTTTTTTTTAATGTCACACAGTCTTTTGTATCATGCCTGATATCCTCATGAAATTGACAATATTTATTCTTCCTATGCTCCATTAGGGTCTGTTACGGGATAGGCTTACGAAAGTGTACATTTAGGCGCGCTTTCTTGAAAATAGTTGATACACACTCAGTTAAGTCAGCATAATGAGCGGGTCGAACCCACTTGTTAGATATGGGTCGAACGTACTGTAGATGTATACTGTCGATTGTTCACTGCTCGTTGAAGAGTTTGACCTGATGCTTGAACTGGTGCTCGGGGTCGGACAGTTGTTGTTACCTGCGATACTTGTGGTCGGACATTTACCGTTGGTGCACTAACGTTTATCAAGGCCGGATCTTGATAGAATTGAGACATCGATTATATCTCTGAGGCTCTAGTTTCTTCTACTAGAATCTGTTCTCTATCTGATCCAACAACGCTCCAAAAGTCATGGCTTGTGTCTCTGTGGCATTATCTTTCATTACATCCGGAAGCAGACCTATTCGGAAATCATCCAGTGCCACTTTGTCCTCACAAAACTCCATATTCGTCTTGACCTAAATAAAATGTTTCGTGTACTCTTTTAAGATTTCCCTAACTTTTTGTCTGTAATAAATGATGGTCTCCCCATTCGCACAGAATTTCTTGCTACCAACGAAATGCTGTCAGAACATACTCCAAAACATATCAAAATTATTTATACACCTCTGAGGTAAACGATTCTACCACTTGGATGTTGTGTTCTTGAAGGTTTGGGAGAATGCCCTGCACAATATTTTGTCATCATCATAATTGATTATGAAGTTCTTGAACTGCTCAGTGTGATTATATGGATTTTGGGTCCCATCTAACTTTTCCAGCTTGGAAATATCGAACCACGTGCGTAGATGTCCAGATAAGATCTCCGAAGAGAGTGAAGATGGCCTCCAATTATGTCTGAATTTGTAAGCACCCCAGACCTTCATTAGTTGTCATATAGAGCCCTTCTTTGGTCGGAAAATTAAATAGATTACTGACTCGGTAATCTTGATTGATACTGTCGGATTGAGCTGCCTCCGTGGAGTTACATGTTCTTGTCGGATATTCCCTGCTTTTTTGGGCTCCTCGGAGTACAACTTTCTTTTCTCATGATCATGCTTCTTCCTCGAATCCTTCATTCTCCGACCGGTCTGATGAGAGCTTTTACGCATCTTTAAATCTCTTTGCTTCTGATCCTCTTTATACTTGGCATCAATATCCGAGGATGAAAATTCATCTGAGCTAAGAGAATTATACTCACTAGATTCTGATGGTTCGTATTGTTGTTCAGATCTAGCTCGTCTCTTGGAAAATCGATGACTTTTCCTCCGACGCCTTTCTTCAGGTTGAATAGCATTTTGAGTCTGATCAGCTACGACTCTCTCTCATCGGACTTCAGATCTGACTCTTCTAGAGGTTATTATCGTTTCTTTCTTTGTGTTTAGTATTTCAATATATTCCAACAATTCTTTACGCCTAGCAACAAATACATATTCTTCTAGAAACTCCTCAACATATCGGTTAGGGTTGTTTTCTTTGTTTGTGACTTGCTCTTCCATCAAATGGTCGCCATATACAGCTCCAACCAGATCCTTTGTCGGATTTATCTCAGCCTCACCATGATTTTTTTTCCATTTTCTTTTTAGATTATTTTTAAGGTTTTGGAACGTTAATTCCGAGTACCACTCAGGTTCCCACAGACGGCGCCACTAATGAACTCAGAAAATTCTTAAGTAAGTTCAGAAGCGGAAATGTTCGTAGGAGAGGGTCTGTCTAAGAAATGTTTGTATAATGTGGTTGTAATAATGAAATCAGTGTTTTGTAGAGAGATAAAAAGACAAAAAGAATAATTGTAGCAATAATTGACTAATCATTGGCCTTTTTCCCAATAAGGGAATGTGCTTTATATAGTACATGTGGTGGATAGTAAAATTACATAATTAGCACCATTAAGGTGAATTTCTCACCCCACTCTTCTACTATTTACAAACAAGTTCTTGGGGTATATCACTTAACCCCTTTATCTATTATGTTTTCTTTATGTTGGTCTTTAATCACTAAATACACAAATTTAATCCTTATATTTTATATAATAAACCTTGTTATTATTTATATTTTTCTTCCCTTATCAAAGAGAATGTTAGAAGGTGCAGTTTATAAATGGCCCAAATTTATGCAGTAAGTCTTATGGTCATACATTTTACTTTTACAACAGATAAGACACTATTTTCCCTGGTCTATGAATGGAAGCGATAATGCCAACAGATGTACTTATGTTTATAATATCAACATATGATGAAGGAAAAAATTCTGAATCTATAATAACTAAACTTTATGTAATTGAATGAAAGATAATAAAATATCACTTAAGTGCACGGGGAACATAAATAACCCCAATGTTAGTTTCCAATTATTCAAAGTTACAGACAAAGTGCATACGAGTGTTTTTCCATACAAAAGACAGATATCTTGGAAAACTTGGTTTAAACTGGAAATGGTCATACATATTGGAATCCAAAGTCAAGCCTGGAATATACAAACTAATAAATAAAAAAGGATAACCTCTTCGACATCCGTGGGGTATAGATCACCTAAACCTCTTCGACACATTATTTTTTACTCTGATGCCGCATTGAGGTTTAATAGGGTATATATCGTTAATAAATTCTGTTGTCGTTTTTTTCAAACTGGTGGGGTGATTCTAAATATAGTTCTAAACAATTCAAAAAGTTATCAAAGCTTTTAATAGAAAAAAGTGTTGGAAGATTTTAAATGTAGTATTGAATACTTCAAGTTATCTATGAACCCCTTAATAATTATAATTAAGGGTTTGATGATTCTAAATTTAGCCATAGTCACTTAATGGGGTCCTCGAACTCCTTAATAAAAACTATGTATTGGATGATATTAAATATATTCTTAAACACTAAGAATTCCACGTACTCCTGAAAATAAATTTCTTTGATGATTATAAATGTAATTTTACACATTAAGAAGCCCACAAGTTCCAACAAAAAAAAGTTGCCTTCGAAATAAAATTTTAGTGGTAATACATTGCTTTCCTCCAAGCTAAGGATTTCCTGAGTATTCAATGCACTAAGAAATTTAGCAACTCACTAAGACATCAATAAAAGCTATCGACATTATATGTCCTTCCTCTTAGTTGAGGATTGCCTAAGTTTTTGATGCATTAAAGACTCGCGCGACTCAATAAGACTTCAATAGAAAATACCAATAGTGTATTGTATTCCTCCAAACTGAGGATTTCCCGAGTATTTAATGCATTATGGACTCTCGTGGCTCAAAACTTCATTATAGTCCACCGACAGTATATCTCCATCCGACATCCTAAATCACCAAGATTCAAATATTCCAACAAGTCTACATTCTTAATCTGAAACTTTTTAATAAATCCAAGTATCATGGCCTCAATTTCAAAATAAGGTGGTAACATAATGAAATCAACTTACATTTACGTATTTTCAACAAAAATAAATTTAAATGGATTTTTTTAGGAATACGAGCAAAAAAATAGCAAAATATTGTAACACTCATACCTCAGAATGCCCCAAGCTTATGGGAACTTTGGTTCAAAAATAATTTATATATTCCAAATAAAGTACAAAAAA
Organism: Limnanthes douglasii subsp. nivea; assembly: GCA_036936605.1. Taxonomy (NCBI): domain Eukaryota; kingdom Viridiplantae; phylum Streptophyta; class Magnoliopsida; order Brassicales; family Limnanthaceae; genus Limnanthes; species Limnanthes douglasii. The sequence continues at coordinate 272,261,412 of JAUPFV010000001.1, read as the reverse complement.
TATAAAGAGGGAGAAATAAAAATTTACTTTGAAGCATCAGTTTGTTTAGCAAGAACAATAATTTCGGGGGATCGGTATCGATTAAATAAGGAAGGTCAACAATAAATTTGACCTCAATCGCAGATAAATGATCATTTTCAGTTTCAACTGCAATGGAATGGTCATTTTCAGTTTTGACTGCAAGGGAATGGTCATTTTTATGTCTCAACCCTTAAAACATAAGTGTTTATACCTTCGATATCAGTTGCATGCAGAAGATTAGAAATATTCTTAGTCTCGGTTAAATAAAGGGCATTGTCAATTGCCTCAACTTAAACCTTAGCAAAACAACTTCTCTAAGTCATATGTTCTGAAATACGCTCAGTCGGGACATATTTCAATAAAAAATCTAGATCAAACTATGGATGCTCGTTATGGACTTCAAGAACTATAATTGTTTCACAAATATCTACTTTGGTGACTCCATTTCCGACCTCTTACCCTGGTAGAAATGGTAAAGGTCATGTCATCAATCGGTAACAAGGCCGACATTTACTCGACTACTAAAGCGCTCTCCTCATGAACCAGTTAGCCCTCCACTCAAACTGGTGTTTCCGTTGTATCCCCAACCATGATCAATAATATTTGCATTTTGATATTAGAGAATATTCAAAATATTTGCATTATGAATTATGTCCTTGTTTTCCCGCGCGAAGCTATCAGCGGACACAAATCAAACTGGGCCACGTGGTTGTCCAAATACCTTCTCAGCACGAAGCCAACCATTTATCATGCCTAGGTTACCGCGGTTAGAATATGGGGCATGCATTTCCTTTAGAAATGTAAGGTCACCCCACCATAAGACGTATTTTTTTTGCTTCTCCACAACGGATAATACAACTGATATCCTAGAATCAGCGCTTTGGTTCTTCAAAAACCATCTATATTTCTCAATAGATGGGAGTTGATGACCTTTACCAACAAGAAACCTCCTAAATACATTCCATTTTGGGTCAAGTTTCATGGGTTCCTGCACGAAATATGGTCTAAAAAGGGGTTAAGCATCATAAGATCCTATATTTGTACCCTTATTTACGTCGACATACAGAAGACAAACAAGATTCGCCTCAGTTTTGCCCATATATGTATTGTGGATGCTCTGATAAATTCTATGAAACCATCAAAATTATCAACATGAACAAGACCACCGCGATATGGATTAAATACCAAAGAATGTCTAAGATTTGTAACAATTGTAGTTTATTTGTCCACCAGGTAGACAATTTTCTGGCAGAGCCCAACCATCCAGTGGAACCAAATCCCAACCAACTCAATTATGCTTGTCCTATTCGCCAAGACAACAAATCTGACTCTATGATGAGTCACCATCATGCAAAAAATCCTAATGACCATGTCCCCGTATTTTCCACTGGCAATGAGGGACCACAGTCGACAGACTATAACGCTCTAATAATGGGGCTCGATGGGGATACTGCATATGAATATTAAGAAGGTTGGGATATAAGTGCCACTATTCAAAACATTCCGGTGACTTTGAATATTTTTTGGAGATCGTCTTACCAACCTCTCATTCAATGAACCCCATTGTGGGCCATAACGATGGCGCCAACTAGGTTGATCTCATGGTCCTCGACCAGTAACCTTATATTATCAACTTGTCTTTTAATGATAATTTTTGTCTAGAATGTTAGGGGTCTTAATGACTCAATTAGACAAAATTACACGACGGAGTATATTTTTTCGAATAATATTACACTTATATACCTTTTGGAAACTAAATTTAAGGTATGAAATGTAGATGATACAATGAAAACCATGCTCCATTTGTGGCATCATAAGACCCACCATAACATGCATCCTTTAGGACATATCTAGCTAGCCCAGAACCCCAGCATCTATGTAATTTATTTTGATTCCATCTCTGACCAAATAGTGGATTGCACATTCAATTATTATACCTCTAATACTATCTTCTTTATTTATGTTATTTATAGTATCTATGAGATCTCTGGCCGTATGTCCATGACATGACATAACCACTCTCTCATTCAGTCACCAATACATCTTTTGGATTGCTCTTAGTAACTTCAACGATATCCAAAAACCAGATGACCGAACGAGTAATTCGTACTCTTGACCTCTTTCATTAATGATTTCAACCTATGTTGTTACAACAATGATCTCATGAACCTCTATGTTATTGGCTTCTAATTTTCTTGGTCATATAATAAACTATCCAAACCATCTCTTCAAAGGTTAATAGAGTGCTTGTTAACTCCCACTGTGATGATCGATTTTCTAAATATTCCGCTGACTACGATTACCCATGCACATCAGAAACATTCCAATAATATTATTCCTTAACAACCCTCCTTCATTTCTCTAAAAAAACTGTATATTATTTAACTATGTGAAAAATACACCCCGATTATCACTCCATAGTTAATAATAGCTGGAATCTCCCCTTGCATGGGTATGTTATGTCCATCATCTATTCTAAACTCCATGACATCCAAACTACCCTCTCCTACCCTAATAAGAAAAAATTCAACCACATAAGCAAAATGACCGATAAAGCCTGTTCTACCTTTTGCTTGCACAAGAGCCCTAGGTCATGACCCAATCAATCCTACTCTTATCGATGCAAAAATTAACGCCTCCAACAAATATATATTTATTAGTTACGCAGAAGAGTTCTTCTTCAAGAAAAAATCTCGCAAACCTGGCTTAAATTGGGGGACAACCACTTTAAAAAATTTCATAATACTATATAGACTAGAATCTCTTGAAATACAATTATTTCCATATTTGACCATAACGACAACTTTGTCAACAAGTAAAATGTTGTTGTTGACATATTTTTTAACAATTTCACAAACCTTGTGGGGGGTTAAAAACTCATCCACCTACCATGGCTTTGATAGATTCAGTACTCTAATCACGAACTGACTCACAAACTTGATAAACTGATTATGATACGCCCCATCACTGACGATGAGATAAAAAAAACTTTACTTTGGTATACACACGAACAAGGTATCTGGCCCTGATGGATTCAACACCAACTTTTTTGATACCTCAAGGCCGACTATCAGCCAGGATCTATGCAAGACTGTACATCATTTCTTTCGTCACTCCAGCATACATCCTCACTAGAACAAGACCCTAATTACCCTTATCCCCAATTCGGACAACTCTTCTTTCTCTTATGACTTCAGACTCAATACTTGTTGAATATCATTTACAATATCGTTTCCAAAATCATCACCACTAGAATCAATAAATCTCTCCCTCACTCATTAACCTCACGCAATCGGCCTTCATCTCGGGATGAAGTATTTTTGATAGCATCCTCCTCTCCCAAGAGTTCCTTCATGGTTACCACACTAAAAATAGTCAAGAGAATTCCTAAATATCAAACTCGTGAAATATTTTGATAATGTACGTTAGTGTTTGCTCCTTGACGTTTTTTTACGTCATGAACTTCCTCACCAAGAAGATCGGTTGGATCATCCAATGAAATTTAACCCTTTCTTACTCGATTAGCATTAATGGGAGCTCATTTGGCTCATTCCTTAGTAAGATAAGCCTTCATCAAGGGGATCCCCTCTCCATTTTCATCCTGATATTGATTATGCAATTTTTTACTGACATCCTCAAAAAATTAGCCTTTAGTCTACCTTTGGTTTCCACTGAAAATGCCAAAAATATAAGATCATTAATTTGAATTTTGTAGATTTTCTTATGATCTTATGTCGTGTTAATATCAACTTCATTCACCTCATCAAGACAAATATTAAGTAATTTGTGAATATCTTGGGCCTCCGTTTTAACCTAAACAAGTGTCAAATCTTTATTTCTCGAGTTATTGACACCACTCACCACTCTATCACTTTCTTATTAGTGTTTGAGAAGAGTGCTCTCTCGGAGTTCCCCTCATAATTTCTTACTTGACTTAGAGGAACTGTAGGTCTTTCTTTAATATAAACTACTAGTGGGATTAATTCATGGACCGACCTTCAAACACCTCTTCTACGCAGGTGTGATCCAACTTATTAAAGTTTTTCTTTTCGTTGGGCAAGTTTAATGGTCTTCATTTTTCATGTTCGTACTTTATATGAACTTTCTCAATTATTCTGTGAAATCCTTTGGTCGGGTCCTTATCTTAAAATGACTGGTTTCAAAAGCGTATGGTCTAAGGTTACCTTGCCCTCATGTGATGGTGGCCTTGGGATTTTTGACATAAGGATCTCATATCGAGAAACTTCCCTAAAACATTTTTGGTCCGTTTTGAGTGGCAACTCCTCATCAATCTAGCATAGTTAGATTCTAACTAAAAAGGTTATGGACAAAAGCATTTGGACCCCTCATTCTAGCTAATCTAGTAGTTAGGGGTGCAAAAGAATTCTTAATCTTAGACCCATCGCCTCCTAACTCTATAAAGCTTTGGTTGGTAACGATTTTTCTACCTCTTTCAATTACAACCTTTGGTTATTCCCAAATTCAAGCATCGACTGTTACAATCCTAGTATCATTCGATATGTTAGAAATGCACAACAATATCATCCATGACATTATTAAAAATGGTTTGTGGACCTGGCCTACCCATATTAGTTCAGGTATGCGGTATCACCAAACTCACTTTCTCGAAATCAGTAACGTTATTAATCTGATCCCTCCATCGGGTTGTGAGGATGTCAAAATTTGGATTTCTAATCATGACCAAAACTTTTTACGATAAGCAACATTTGTCATCATATTAGGCCCTCACGGCCTAAGATCCGCTAAGCCAACCTTGTTCGGAACAAATAAAATATTCTCAAACATGCTTTTATCGCCTGGCTTGTCAGCCATGGATAACTTACCACACGTGACAAGCTCATCACCCAGGGTTACACCGCGTTTATCTTTTGTAATATTTCCCTTAACCATTAATCGTCTGCTTGTGGATTACATTTTCTCCCAACTTGTTTGGGAAGGATGCGCAACGAAGCTCAACTTTCTGTATCCAGCTTCTAACTTGCCAAGCTGGCTTCACACTGCTAGCTCTTGGACCCCGTCCCACCAGACATATGGCACATCTGGTTTGCCCCTTCCAATGCAATGCTTTATCACTTGTGGTTAGAAAAAACACAAAGATTTTTACTAACTCAACATCGCTCGAGTGGACCATCTTTCACTACATCTTCTCCGACCTCAGCTACAAATTTTACACTTGAATTATCATTATTATGTTTACTCTACAAAGAAGAATGTTGTTATCTTTTTGTGTTACTAGGATTCTATCATATTATAACTCTTTTATTAAATCCTTTTTTGTGTCATTAGAATTCTACCCTACTCTAACTTTTTTGTGAATGTTGATTCTGATGCATTTCGCGAAAAATATTTCCCTTAACATTATTAGGACAGGAAGAATGTTATGTGCACAATTTCTTTTAATAGATTTATTTTACACAAAAATATATTATTAGGATCCAAAACAATGGTAGGCGGTTCAGTATTATTTATTTATTTTGTCAATTTATGTACTTAGGGGAGTTGTTGTTGTTCCCTACCCTGACCGAAAAGTATTTCGTGTCAAATAAAATGATCTATATTTCAATAGGAAAAAACGTATAAATATTTATTTTTATTTTAAAAATCAGCATTGGTCTGTAGATATATCATAAAATATTTAATATATAAAGAATAAAAATGATAACTAGTGCCATTGGTACCTCAAGGAGCTCGAGGAGGTCAATCTCATTCTCCTGAGAGGAGGTCAATGTGCATGACTCGATGTCGCTAGAGGGACCGAATGTCGTTGATTGGAAGTTCCAGTTCCCTAGTCTAGTTGGTGATGGATGATGGTTTGGATGACGGCGCTGGTATAAAATACGAAATAACATGGTTTCTTTTTGCTTCGCGCAATAAGGGATACCCACACTTTAAGGTAGAGCTGTCAATTTCGGGTTTCGGGTCGTGTTCGTGTCGGGTTTGACCAACTCGAAATTTTAGAACCTGTGACATGAACCCGACCCGAACCCGAAATTCGTGTCAGGTTCAAAGACACGAACCCGACCAGTTAAAAAATTGTTAGACCCGAACCCGATTTGTTTGACACGAAATTGTATCCAACACGAAAAACCTGTTGGACCCGAACCCGACCTGTTTGACACAAAAAACCTGTTGGACCCGAACCCGACCTGTTTGACACGAAAAAACTGTTGGACCCGAACCCGACCTGTTTGACACGAAATTGTATCCAACACGAAACACCTGTTTGACACGAACCCGACCTGTTTGACACGAATTTTGGCTAAAATCTGAAACACGAACACGACCTGTTAGACACGAAAATATGAAAATTGAAAAACGAACATAAATACATGATTTGTAACATGAAATCTAGAGAGTATTAACTTCACATCTTACAAAATATTAAAAATATTACATTACACAAATTTTGTCTTAAACAACAAATGTTTAAATAAAAAAAACACGAACTTTCTTGATTTCACCAATTTGAAGATCCTACAAAAATAAAGTAAAATAAAAGTTAGATCTCAAATATATATTATAATCGATAACATATTTATACAATTATATCATTAATTACCTTAAACGAAATCAACTAATTGAACCATCCTCCATGTTAAGATCCAAATCCAAACTCAAACAATCTTCCGTGAGTTTTTTCATCTTCTCTTCTTGCAAAGCTAGAAGATATTATCAAACAATAGATATTGGAATCATATAAAATAGATATATGAAGTCTTAAAATAAAAATACATGAGATAAAAAATAAAAAATACCAAGTCTGTATTTAAGTTTTCGTAAGAAAAAAAAATGTTAGCTAATCATTCTATTAATGATAAAACTCAGGTCAGGGCTGCTCGAGTTTCCGCCCATGTAAACAAGTGGATATTGTTTTGTCAATGATAAAACTCTCCGTCCTTTATAAAATGAAAATCCATTTAAACGTCTTCCATTTCCGAGCTTAACATTTGCAGGAAAGTCCCTATCCATTGTACTAGCGCCGACAGTAGTATTCCACGGTGAAACATTCGTCAAGCTAACCGGATCAGGTCCTCCATTCCCAGCTGAGCACGAAACTAAAACACCCATCTTCATTGCTCTGAAAGTTGCTATTGACAAACTATCGTGATAGAACGATGACACACAACCACCCAACGATACCGACAATACAACAAATCCATCAGCCACAGCTCTATCAACTGCTAACAGAATATCCGAGCTGAAACACCCACCTTTCCAACAAACCTTGTAAGGTGCAATTCTTGCCCCAGGAGCCATTCCTCTTGCTGTTCCATATGCAAAACCAAGAAGATTCGCGCCTCGAACAAGAGAACCTCCTACAGTGGCCGATGTATGAGTCCCATGACCATCTTGAAATGATCCGAATTGAAGAGGAACCTTCAAATGGAAATCAGTTTTGGCTTGGGTGAGGCGGTGGATTTAGTATACAAGATGTCGTTTGAAGCTAACGCATCGGTTTGGGGAGCACTTCTTGGTCATGCAAGGATCCATAAGAACGTTGTTAGTCCTTTTCTCACGCAAGTATACGCGGTCAAAAGTAGCAAGTAATAAATAAGAAAGATCGTTCCCACAAAGACTAGGTGTATAAGACAAAAATTTACTTATGCAACAATGTATGATTATTAGACTACTGCTGGAACAAATAATAAAGTATGGGTGAATGAATATAACTAAGAAAATTAACTAACGCGATTAAATTATGCGAGAGAAAACATAGAACCCTAACTTCATTGTTTATTTTACTCAGAGTATTAATATACTTAATCAATATGTAAGATAACTACGATTACTAATCAGATAACACAAAATCAGAATACGCTACCTTTCAGTACACGTAATCCAAACCACTTAACCAACCACAAAAGAGATAGCAGTTAAGCAGACACCACATGCATGACAATCCTATATCTCTATACGAATTGAGGTATAATTGGTTCTAAGCACAAGTTACCTATTTCGATTACATAGGGTAATATGATATGGTTAATGACATATTACGAATCATGAACAATCACAATATGAATCATTCAAGAACCTATGCTAGCATGGCAAGTTCTAAACCCTTAAATCCACTTTCGCATTCATTAAAGATTAACAAACTAGATGTTCGCGACGCATCTAAAATTAAGCACAATCATACTAGGTAACCGATAAACGTATCTCAAAAATTAATTAAGCAATAAACCCTAAATATTATTCAAACAAATCCGCTAAGGTTCCATGACAACGATTAGTTCATAATCGAACAAATCATCATCATGGATGCAAAAGTTAACATAATTGTTTAGGAAGAATGTAAAAAAATGAATAAAAAATTTAGAGAAAGTTAAACCAAACAAAAGTTTAGAGAAAGTTAAACCGAAAAACTGCCTGCCTCCTGCCGACTAAAAATCCAAAACAGTTGTCACCTGCTCCTCTGCCGATCGAAAAAATCGCCAATTACTTTTTCTTCTGTGGTTTGTCGCTGCCGTAAATCAAAGGTAATTACTGAGAGCCAATCTCCTTTTCGTTTCTCTACTCTCCCGAAAGGAAACCCAAAAGCGGCCCTAAATCGAGTCAGTCGGCCACTTGTGTTTTTCTTTCTCGCCAATAGTCTTTTCTTTTCGTCTCCGTTTTGTATTTTGCCGCAAACTCAATCAGTGCCTCCTCTCCCTTCTGTCCGTCTCTGTTATTTATAACTTTTCTCGTGAAAACCTAAGAAGCCCATTGCCTTTCTTTCTTTCTCCTGGGCTTTTAATTAAATGCTTCCGCTGGACCCACACTCATATAATTATATAGTATAATTATTTAATTCCTTCCTTTGTCTATGTTCAGCAGAATAGACCAATAATATTTGTTTTCCTTTTCTCGCTTGTTTTGCACCAAAAAAATCCAAAGCGGTTTTGTGTTCCTAAAAAAAATCAAATTACAAATCGTAAAATATTTATGTTAAATAAAATAATATTTCAAACAATATAGCTAAATAAAATATTCGCATTAATATAATGTTTTTTTTTCTTAATTCAGCATTAATTTCCTTTTATGCTTTGCTTTAATATTTTTTTTCTTAATTTAATATTTTAAACAATATCTTAGAAAATATATTTTCCTTTTTTTCAACATTAATATATTTTTCAAGCATTAATATATATTTTTTTTCGAAAATCACTCGTCATAATATATTTTCGTAGCATTAATATTTTTTTTCAACAAAAATATATTTTTTTCAAGCATTAATATTTTTTTTTTCAACGGTTCCAAAATTTCCCTAAGTACATTAATTTTCCAGTTTCTCTAATTTCAACCCCAAATTTATTAATATTATCACAATTTACCCGCGGCACAAGCGTCTTTAAGAATACTGAAAAAATACGTTAAAAATCAACGAATATTTGAGAACCGATGACGATTTTAAGAATAATGGAAGCGTAATAAGTGATATGAAATGCACTTATCAAACCCCCAAACTTAAACCGTTGCTTGTCCTCAAGCAATGTAATACAGGTTTAACAATTGATGCATGAATGCAACTGAATTTAAATGAATGCAAGAACGCAATGATCCCGAACGAGTAACCGTAACTAATTCAGCATAAATGCCTTAACGAATGTAATGACCTCGGAATGTGAAATAATTAGGTACTCAAATGTTAGAAATACAAGTGAAGAAGCGTGCGTGTCTGCTCAAACTCAATCGACATGTTTTTAGTACAAATTAATGGACCTTACTTGTTCTCATAATTATAATCACAATATTAGAAACGAAATACAACCTAGATTCTTCATAGTCAAGTTGCACATCCATATTTCTCCGGGGTTGTCAAAGATTTATTATGCTTTACTCTATATACAGACACACAAAGGCTTATTTGACCGTGCAATGGACGAGGTCCCTTAAAGACTTATACAATGGTGCCCATGTAACGAGCTTTAGGTTAGCGGATCCCAGACCGGAAAAGTCTTAGGTCACTAGGCACAAAGTCCCCTAGAACTTAATAACTCGAGCACCAAAGAGCTCATCCTAGCCAATTTTTACCTTCTTTTTTTTGAATCAGCGATTGGGAATGAGTGCGTTTCGCTCCATCTCATTCCACCCCTAGACTACTCGTAATATGCAGCCCCCAGCGAGAGGACGTATGTCAACGAGCGGCTACTAGCCTTTGACGCCTAACTGAATAATACGCATATTTATCTTTTAACTCCCCCAAACTTATCTTTTTGCAATCCATGAGCTAATAAAGGATTAAGGTGTAATTCTGAACCTAAGCAAGGATTATGTATAACAATACTCAAGTGTGTCCATAACTAGCATAAAAAAAATCGATGAGTCTACATGTATTAATTGTTCTTCTACATCAAGCAAGCTAACTGACAAGCAACCTAATTAGATTTTATTCCTACTGTCATTCCAAACAATTTTCATCATTGGCTATTTAAGTGGAAACAACAACTCAAGGGATCAAAGACGCAAAATACATGAACAAAATGTTATGCTAATAGACTAACTCGATCTTAAACACAGTCTATATGATCATGGCATGAATATGCAAATAAACATGACTAACATGAATAACTACTATGATGAATGCAACTACAAGAAATTAAAAGAAACAAGAAACACTCCCCTATTTGTCCAGCATTGTTGATCATTGTTTCCCAGTGGGTTGTCTCCCACGAAGCGCTTGTTTAACGTCGATAGCTCGACGATACCACTCGCAATCATATAGTGTCGAGGTAGATGCTGAATGCCTCCCGGTTCTCCATATTTCCATAGTAATGCTTGAGTCGTTGACCATTGACTTTGAATGCTTTATCTGGCGATTCCTCATAGATTTCAACTGCTCCATGTGGATATACTGTCTTGACTTTAAAAGGTCCAGACCACCTTGACTTGAGCTTCCCTGGGAAAAGCTTTAGACGAGAGTTGAAAAGAATAACAAGTTGGTCTGGATCAAAAGCTTTATGTACAAGCTTCATATCATGCCGTTTCTTGACTTTTTTCCTTATACATCTTCTGATATCTGCTATGGTCCAACCAATGGCTGATTTGAACTTCCCCAGAACTCTTAATAGCTTTTCTTCCTCACTACCTGAAAGGTTAGATGCAATAATAACAGGTAATGTAGATGACTCTCCTAAGAAAGCATACCTGAGATGATCTGGTAGTGGTTTGAGTTCAAGTTTAGGAGCTTCTTGTAGAGAAGGTTTAAGTCTTTCCTGAGAATCCTTAAGATCACCCAATACGAGCAACTCATGTGGAATATTGAGCCTCTTTTGATACGGGGCTTCCTGTAGTAGTTGAACACATTCGGATATTTCTTCGTCTTCGAAGTCAGATTCACCATGTAGAACTCTGCCTAGAGCATTTGAACTTGAGAACTGATCCAACTCATTACTGTGCGAAGAATCGACCGTATCCGACCTGAAACATTCCTCATCCTCTATTTGGGATTGCATAACCTTGAAAACGTTGAAAGTGACAGTCTGATCTTGCACTCTCATAGTGAGCTTCCCTTTTTGGACATCAATCAAAGTTTTTCCCGTAGCCAAGAATGGCCTTCCCATGATTATGAAGATGTTTTTGTCCTCTTCGAAATCCAAGATAACGAAGTCAGCAAGAAAGACGAGCTTGTCTACCTTTACTAAGACATCTTCTACGATACCACGAGGATATGTGATAGAACGATCAGCCAGTTGCAAAGAAACATTAGTCGGTTTTGGCTCAGGTAGCCCAAGTTTCTCAAACACAGATAGGGGCATCAGATTGATGCTCGCTCCCAAATCACATAAACATTTGCTGAAAGTTAAATTGCCGATTGAACAAGGAATTGTGAAGCTTCCTGGATCTTTAAGTTTGGGAGGCAATTTTTGTTGTAAGATCGCACTGCATTCCTCAGTGAGCGCCACTGTCTCAAAATCACCAAGCTTTAGATTTTTCGAAAGAATTCCCTTCATGAACTTGGCATAACTAGGCATTTGCTCTAATGCTTCAGCAAAAGGTATGTTGATGTGTAGCTTCTTGAACACTTCCAAAAATCTCCCAAACTGAGCATCTAGCTTCTGTTTCTGCAACCTTTACGGAAAAGGTGGAGGAGGGTAGATCGTAGGCTCAACAACTGACTGAGATAGCTTTTTAGGTGGCTGATCTTGACCAGAATTAACCTCAGATGAGGGCTGATTTTGAGCAGAATTTTTCATAATGGACTGATTTTGAGAAGAATCCGCCTCTTGTTCAACTGTGGGGTTCTCAACAACCTTTCTTGATCGCAATGTGATAGCTTGGCATTGCTCTTTGTCGTCCCGTTTACCTGGATTATGTTCCGTGTCGCTAGGAAGAACTCCCTGAGGTCTAACAATCATGTTACCGACCATCTGCCCAATCTGATTTTGCAAGGTCTTGTGAGATACCATCAGACTTTTAATCATTAACTTCATCTCTTTGAATTCAGAGTCTCTCACAGAATGTTGAGATGGGTCAGGATGTTTATTCTGAGGTTGTCTTGGGGCATACTGTTGAGATTGATGTTGCTGTCCTTGTTGCTGAAATCTAGGAGGAGCGTATGGCTTAACACCATAATGCTGATTACCTTGTTGATTAATGCTCCAACTAAAGTTCGGATGATTTCTGTTGTTTGGGTGATAGGTGTTTGAGATTGGTTGTTGATTCTGCCTCTGAAAGTTACTCACAAATTGCACTGACTCAGTAGATATTGGGCATTGTTGAGTGTCATGCCCTCCAGCACAAATCTCGCACACACTAGCTACCTGCTGTACCCCTAGTTTAGTCAAAGAATCTACCTTCATGTTTAGACCTTCAAGCTGAGCTGCTAAAGCAGTGGCAGTGTCTACGTTAAGAATACCAGCTACTTTATGTTGTGACTGTCTCTGAGAAGGGTTCTGGAATTCATTAGCTGCCATCATCTCAAGGAGCTCATGAGCATCCTCATAGCTTTTCGTTAATAAGGCTCCCCCAGATGCAGCATCGACCATGGGCCTTGTTTGCGCACCCAACCCATTGTAGAAGCAATTTATTACTAACCAATCAGGCATCCCATGATGAGGACATTTTCTGAGCATCTCCTTATAACGCTCCCAAGCTTCACTTAAAGATTCACCATATGGCTGAGAAACCTGAGTAATAGCATTCCTCAAGGCGGCTGTTCTTGCCATAGGAAATAATTTTGAGAGAAAATTATGTGCTAGTATATCCCAAGTAGTGATCGAGCCTGCTGGTAAAGAGTGTAACCAACTCTTAGCTTTGTCCCTCAGAGAAAATGAGAAGAGTCTCAGTCTTATGGCATCATCTGAAACACCGTTGAACTTGAAAGTATCACAGATTTCAAGGAATGTCATAATGTGCATATTAGGATCCTCAGATGAAGCTTCCCCAAACTGACAAGAATTCTGCATCATCTGAATAGTGTTGGGTTTAATCTCAAAATTATTCGCAGCGATATTGGGTCTGACAATGCTAGACTGAATATCCATGATCTTTGGTTGAGATTACTCCATGAGTGCTTTTGGAGCTGGATCTCCCATTGTATACACGCTCAAGTACCTGAAGCACAAGAAACACTCGAAAAGCAAGTAACCGAATCAAGTCAGTAGTTTTATAATGACCCCTGCTGATAAGCAATAAAACTGTCAAATAACATCGAGTCCCTGGCAACGGCGCCAAAAACTTGTTAGTCCTTTTCTCACGCAAGTATACGCGGTCAAAAGTAGCAAGTAATAAATAAGAAAGATCGTTCCCACGAAGACTAGGTGTATACGACAAAATTTTGCTTATGCAACAATGTATGATTATTAGACTACTGCTGGAACAAATAATAAAGTATGGGTGAATGAATATAACTAAGCAAATTAACTAACGTGATTAACTTATGCGAGAGAAAACATGGAACCCTAACTTCATTGTTTATTTTACTCAGAGTATTAATATACTTAATCAATATGTAAGATAACTACGATTACTAATCAGATAACACAAAATCAGAATATGCTACCTTTCAGTACACGTAATCCAAACCACTTAAACAACCACAAAAGAGATAGTAGTTAAGCAGACACCGCATGCATGACAATCCTATATGTCTATATGAATTAAGGTACAATTGGTTTTAAGCACAAGTTACCTATTTCGATTACATAGGGTAATATGATATGGTTAATGACATATTACGAATCATGAACAATCACAATATGAATCATTCAAGAACCTATGCTAGCATGGCAAGTTCTAAACCCTTAATTCCATTTTCGCATTCATTAAATATTAACAAACTAGATGTTCGCGACGCATCTAAAATTAAGCACAATCATACTAGGTAACCGATAAACGTATCTCAAAAATTAATTAAGCAATAAACCCTAAATATTATTCAAACAAATCCGCTAAGGTTCCATGACAACGATTAGTTCATAATCGAACAAATCATCATGGATGCAAAAGTTAACATAATTGTTTAGGAAGAATGTAAAAAAACAAATAAAAAATTTAGAGAAAGTTAAACCGAACAAAAGTTTAGAGAAAGTTAAACCAAAAAACTGCCTGCCTCCTGCCGACTGAAAATCCAAAACAGTTGTCACCTGCTCCTCTGCCGATCGAAAAAATCGCCAATTACTTTTTCTTCTGTGGTTTGTCGCTGCCGTAAATCAAAGGTAATTAGTGACAGTCAATCTCCTTTTCGTTTCTCTACTCTCCCGAAAGGAAACCCAAAAGCGGCCCTAAATCGAGTTAGTCGGCCACTTGTGTTTTTCTTTCTCGCCAATAGTCTTTTCTTTTCGTCTCTGTTTTGTATTTTGCCGTAAACTCAATCAGTGACTCCTCTCCCTTCTGTCCGTCTCTGTTATTTATAACTTTTCTCGTGAAAACCTAAGAAGCCCATTGCCTTTCTTTCTTTCTCCTGGGCTTTTAATTAAATGCTTCCGCTGGACCACACTCATATAATTATATAGTATAATTATTTAATTCCTTCCTTTGTCTATGCTCAGCAGAATAGACCAATAATATTTGTTTTCCTTTTCTCGCTTGTTTTGCACCAAAAAAATCCAAAGCGGTTTTGTATTCCTAAAAAAATCAAATTACAAATCCTAAAATATTTATGTTAAATAAAATAATATTTTAAACAATATAGCTAAATAAAATATTTGCATTAATCTAATGTTTTTTTTCTTAATTCAGCATTAATTTCCTTTTATGCTTTGCTTTAATATTTTTTTCTTAATTTAATATTTTAAACAATATCTTAGAAAATATATTTTCTTTTTTTTTCAACATTAATATATTTTTCAAGCATTAATATATATTTTTTTGAAAATCACTCGTTATAATATATTTGAAGCATTAATATATTTTTTTTAAATCACTCGTCATAATATATTTCAAGCATTAATATATATTTTTTTTTGAAAATCACTCGTCATAATATATTTTCGTAGCATTAATATTTATTTTTTCAACATAAAACAGTTCCAAAATTTCCCTAAGTACATTAATTTTCCAGTTTCTCTAATTTCAACCTCAAATTTATTAATATTATCACAATTTAACCGCAGTACAAGCGTCTTTAAGAGTACTTGAAAAATACGTTAAAACTCAACGAATATTTGAGAACGTATGAAATGCACTTATCAAACGTCATATAGCTTGCAAACAAAATCTTCACAAAAGAGTGCATGCTGTTTACACTTTTATCAGAAAGGGTTGAGTTGTTGAACTGCAAATTGGTGTGCGCGTTCCAGGATATATCTGTCTCAAATTTTGCTTCGCATTTACCGTCTGAAGCTGGTACTAACAGTACCTTCTTCTCCAAATCAGATTTTATTTCAAAATCCTCCTCGGGAAGAGGAGGTGGCGGAGTATATGAGAACTCGTCGCACGCGGACGAGGCGTAGAAAAAAGAGGAATCTTTATAGAAACTATTAGCGCCTACGTGAATGCTAAACAACGACTCATTTGAGCATACACTCCATTCCATTGTAGCTGATTTGTTTCTTTCAAAGACAGACGCATGTATCCTATTAGGGTCATGTCCTTCTGACCGCTCCATAATTTGGATCGAATGTGACACTATATTTGGATATACCGATTCTATTTCACCAACTGCAGGAGCTTGAGAAATTGGCTTGGAACCTGAAGATTCGTTCTCTAGTATTTCTCTATGATCATCAGATGTTTGGTTCTTCAATGCCTCTGCAATCATTTCTACCACATATCCTGATGACGAGGAAGATGAGGATGAAGACGAAAACGATAACCTTGACATAGTAGCTGGCACAACATCCGAATCAAAAGGATTACCGTCACCGGCTCCTCCTAATCGATTATCATCTGAATCATTAATGCTGCTATTCAGATCAATCGATATTGAGCGGGTTCTTGAATGTTTATTGCTGCAGCTACCACCATCATCATCTGCTCGAAGCGATCTCGAATGCTTACAACTTCCATTCCCATTTTCCGAGTCCATAACTGAAAAACACATGAAAACCAATAATAATTATTATTTGCATCGAAGAGGTATTTATATTTTATAAAAAAAAGAATCGAATTGAACCTAAAAATACCTGAAACCAACAATGTCTAATGCTATGATCAACAAATGAAACATACCTTGTCAAATTCAACCGTGGAACCAGGCAAGCCACTTCTGATTCTTGTTCGATCTACATAAACCAGAATACGAAGAACAAAAAACATTATAAAATTCAGAGTTTTTTTAAGAGAAAATCTGTTGAATTTCGAATAATACCTTAACCGATTTGACTCGATTGTGGATAGATAGATCGCAGCTAAATTAATGTGTGTTTGATTTTTTTATAATACGGTATTCAAATCTTGCAAACAAAATCTTCACAGATGCTGTCTAGGTTGCCTGTTGAAGAAACAGCGAGTATAGCTTCCAACGAGTATACCAAGTGTGCACCTTTCTTATGTTTTTCTCTTATGTGTACTTCACAAATTCTCACAACCCAGAGAGACGAAGCTCGAACCATAGGCATTCTCGATACACAAACCCTCAAACGCAGCAATATCAGAACCAGGTAACAAATCATACCAATGGCGGATCCCCAACCCAAAGATAGAGAAGAGAAAGAAGAACAAAACCACTAAAAATTAATGAGATAAATATGAGAAAACTATAAATAACGATTGAGTACGTCTGAGATCTGGACGATTGAGTCTTGCTGGAGATAAAAATTTGAACAATTCTTCCATAAAAACGGCAAAGAAGAAGGTGAGTCCCTAGATGAAAAAGTGGCTGGGAGCCTGGGAGTGGAGGGATGGGGTTAGAACTTGGAAGTTAGGGTTAGGGTTAGATTTATTATTTTAGTTATTTAAGTATATTATTTATTTTATATTTTTAGAAAATAAAATTATTTTATTAATAAAATTTTATAACTATTTTTGGTGTTTTAATTTATAAGCCAAATTTTTAAAATATTATTATTTTATTAATAAAATTTTATTAAGTGTTTTCATATTTTATTTTATATGTTTACACGCGTTTTGGGTTTACAGGTCTGTTTCGGGTTTACATATCTTTTCGGGTTTTACAGGTCTTTTCGGTTTTACAGGTCTTTTCGGGTTTACAGGTCAGTTTCGGGTTTTACAGGTCAGTTTCGGGTTTACAAGTCTTTTCGGGTGACACGAACCGAACCCGACCCGTTTTTTTTCGAGTCGGGTTCGTATCGTGTCTTAATTTCATCGGGTCTGAAATATCGGGTCTCTAACCCTAAAATTTCGGGTCGGTTTCGTGTTGGGTTTACAGGTCGTGTTCAAAATTGACAGCTCTACTTTAAGGTCATTGAGTTGCAGCATGTCTCTTGCGTCGTCATCAGCGGAATTGGCATTTAAAGCTGACAACTCAGAAGCAATAGGAACTTAGACTTAAGCTCTCCGTGGTTTTCTCAGGGCTGGCAATGCTGGTCATATGTAATCGTGGCTGGCAATGCTGGTCATATGTGATCATTGGATGTCTTTTTTTTAAAGACTTAGCATCAAACCAGGGATTTGCTATAAAGAAACCGAAATCATTACATGTGAAGTCGTATGTTTTCATTTTTTAATATTTATAAAATTACTACTGGACAGACTGTGATTGGAGATTTTTCACTAGCAATCCACATCAAACCACACGTAAACTCTGAAACAATCTCTTGCTTGTTAGCCATGGACCTTTTAGACCTGTGAAAATATATGTTGATTTGAATGTTAAAAGATGAATCAAGGCCAGCTAAAGCCACCCGAAAATATATGGACACATAAACCCTCATTAAAAAAAAATGAAAAAATAAAAATAAACAGCTGAACTCAACCGCAGTTGAAACATCAAGCCCTGATCTAGACGACTCCCTTTTCTACTTTAAACAAATATAACATCTGAACTCAACCAAATAGCCAGTAACATTAACTATGACCAAGAAAAGGAAATAAAACATTCAAGTAATGCATAACTAAAGAAGCAAGTAACATCTTAACTCAACCACACTGAAAATCTTAATAAGTATTTATGAATACATGAAAAATCTATCTTCGACTACAACATTCGCAATATCCACCTACCCACCATTAACGAATAAGTTTGTAACAAAAGAATTCGTCAATATGCAAGCTTATGACATAACATCCTAGGACTTGCAACTTGGCTTAGCAAAATATTGCACACCATCATTTCCCTTCTCACATGATGAAACTCTGCTGCCTTCTTCCAGCAACCATAACTCTACTGTAGCTCATAACTAGTAAGGCCTGTATCGCATTGGTGGCCTGAACCTTGGCACCCTCCTACATTTCATACTTAACATTAGTACTTCAACTAACACAAATAGTATATTTATTATGATCAGCTTTCATAAACAGAGAGCAAAGCATCAAATGTCAAAGCTATGACATTCTCATTATAATCGCTATTATATATGCATGGGAAAACTTCAGCAATAGCAATTCATCATTCAAGAATTTAGAAAATCTAGCAGAGCCAAATGTTAATTAAGGAGGGATCGATGGATACATATAGTGACCAGATTTTGGACTAGTTTTAGTCCAATCTAGTGTTTGATCTAATGTCTAAAACTAATCAGCTATAATCTTTAACAGTGATTGGTGTCAGTGACCAGATTTTGGACTAGTTTTAGTCCATTCTAGTGTTTGATATAATGTCTAAAACTAACCAGCTATGACCTTAAACAGTGATTGGTGTCTGTGACCAGATTTTGGACTAGTTTTAATCCAACCTAGTGTTTGGTCTAATGTCTAGAACCATACGGGTATCACCTTTAATAGTGATTGGTACATATGGCTTGTGACCAGATTTTAACTAGTTTTAGTCTCAATCTAGTGTTTGATCTAATGTCTAGAGCTAATCAGCTATTATAACCTTTTAATAGTGATTGGTAAATATGGCTGGGGACCAGATTTAGGACTAGTTTTAGTCCAATCTAGTGTTTGGTGTAATGTCTAGAACTAATCAGCTATGACCTATAATAGGTCGACTAATGATTCATGGACAAGTTGTGACAAGTCATCAACTGACATCTACAAATGACTAATTAGGAAGCTTGGCATCAACCAACCTCATCCTAATCTTATCCGATCTTATTGTTTGAATCTTATTATTTTATCCGCTTCCTATCCAGTTCCCAAACATGCCCTAATACAACACATACAGTAGACTTCTCTATATTTAGAGCTTGACAGTATAAAAGTTTAAAAACCGGACAAAAATCTCATGTAAGATTGAAGTTACTAATGCATGACCGAGTGCTAATGTTATGAAGCACCTTCTCCGACATTGAAGTCAGAAGCTTAGCATGCACAATATTGTTAAAGTAAATGATAAAAAATTCATCATCCTTTACGAATTGGTCGCAAACAAGATATGGAGATTTTTTTCACACATACCCATAACCATATGCGGGATAATAAGGTGATGGCATAAAAGGCCTCCGGGATCTAAAAAATGGGCTGGCTCGCCTTCCTCGAAATTGCTTCAATCCAGGGACGTTTGTTCTCTTTGCAGACACCTGAAGATGAAGCATCCAAACATTAAAATCACGATAGTAAATCACCAGGATACCATATAAATGTAAAGGGTAAAAACCTTTAGCTGACGGCCATGGAGCTCTGACTCATTCAACAAAATAGCATTCTGAACAGCCTCAGTTTCCACAAACTCAACATAGGCAAATCCCTTTGGTTGACCAAATTTGTCTGTCAGAATTGTCACTCTGTTCACTGTTCCACAAGACTGAAAATGCTGCTGGACCTCCTCGGGAGTGCATGCATAGTCAACCTGAAGTAAAAATGAAAAAGAAATCGTTTAGCTTTTAGTGCATCTGGGACTTTAAGAAGCCCCCCAACAGAGCTAATATCTACATCCAAACAATTAATTAGACCTAGTACTAACTGAACTAATAGCTGAACTTTTTTACTCCATCATCATGGTCAAGAACACTAGTTGTTCAAAAAGTGCTATCTACACAGCTCGACTTTTTAACATACTGGCAGGTAACAACTCAGACAAATTAGACCTAGTACTAATTGAGCTAACAGCTGAACTTTTTACTCAATCATCATCGTCAACAACATGTACACTAGTGGTTCAAAAAGTGTCATCTACACAGTTCTACTTTTCAACATACAAACATGTAACAAACTCGACAGAAACATCATGTAACACTTGACTAGACTATAGTAAACAACTACTAGATTCACTAAAATTCTTCGTATCATAAAAAAACAGCCATGGCACTTTCAAAAAAGTACACCAGCGGTTCAAAAGAGTGTCATCTACACATCTAATATGGTAGTTGTACTTTTTAATATACAAACAGGTTCAATCTAGCCAGAGCCATCATGTAAACACTCGACTAAAACTAGAATCAAGAATTCTCAGTATCATAAAAAAACAACACTTCTGAACCAAACACAAAAAAGGTACAAAATTTAGTTAACTATGTACCATATTCTTATATTAACTTTTTTGTTTTAAGTGAGTGCATATCTTGTATCCTATTGTACTATACATCTAACATTCTAAACATACCTACATAAATGAAAATCGTTAAAACTGAAAGAACAATCCATATCATCATAAATAAAGTGGTGCTAATAGATCTAATCTTGTAACCAAATTGAGAGTCTAATCTTTGTTAAATTTTACATTTGTTTTACTAAAGACCTAAACTGTAACTATAGATACACTTTGGGTATAGTAGTATACACAAACTCTTAGAGACACCCACCAAGAGAATCATCTAAAGCCATTAATAAAAACTTCCTACAAAGATGAAATAGAAATTCAAATATATAACGCATCATAGAAAGGATTGATGAACCTCACATTACCAACATATATCGAACGGGAATCCACTTCCTCCTTCTCAGCTGCTGTTGCTGAAGCACTCGCAGCATCTTCATTCATATGCATAAAACATATATAAATATATAATCAATCGCATCAAAACATTAAAGCAGTAGAAATATTCGAACTAATTTGAACTAAAAAATATCAAACTTTTTTTTGTATAAATTAACAAAAGCGATACCTTGTCCAGCACCCATCTCTTTCTCAACTTTAGCCTGCATTTCACGAAGAGCACCTGCTTCATCTTCGATCTCTTTGAGCCGCTTCTTCATATCCTCCAGCTCCTGAAAAATAACACAGTAAAAAAAACCGCAAACCCTAAAACCGCAAATTTATAACAACAGGCTTGAAAAGAAGGGGGAAAAAACCTTTGAATTAGCTTCATTCCCGTTCCCGTTCTCGTTTTCTTGTTCATGTTCTTCGTACTCCTCGGCCATGTCTGCGTCCATCTCTACCTCCTCGTCTGGGATCTCTCCTCCATACACCTCGTGCTCTGGATCTTCGTGCTGCTCCATTCTCTTGTTCTTAGTCTGTTTGTCTCTCTAGGATTGGTTTATGTGAAGAGAGCGAGAGACGAAGAAGGGTTTGGGGAAAATCGGTGTGAGACGAAGAAGCTGAGATTAAGTAGATTTGAAGAAGGATGGATTTGTAAATATAGTGACGATAGTCGGATAATTTAGGAATACAGTTTTTTTTCTTGTATTTGTTATTGGGCTTTATTTGGTCGTGTAATAAAAAAGGAAATTTTGGGCCCTTTTTCACATGTAGAGTCCAATGATTCACACACGTTTTTACGAAATTTTGTTCCCACAGTTTTGCACTTTTTATAACCTTTTTTATTATTTAATATTTATAAGTTTTATGTATATATAATTATCTGAAATCGTGCGATTAAAAAATATTTATATTTAACTTTAATATAGATGATTATATAAATTCTTTTATTACAACTAACGAGAGCATGTTCAACTTTTAAATAAAGGAAATTGCACCTAAAGTACCCACTCAACTATTCAATTGTCACTTACTACCCAAGGTTTGATCAATTGTTACTTAATACCCAACTCAAATATCTTATTGTCACTTACAACCTGATATTATTTTAATACCCTAACTATCCTTAATCCACTATATAAGCATATTTTCTGTTTTCTTTCTATTTTTTCTAGTTTTTTGAAGATTTGAATTTGTTAGCCGCTCTAACCACCTAACCCTACGAACCACCACGAAGACCGGTTGAAATCACATTTCCGGTGATCGGAAGCTGCTGAAGGTTTGTTTATTTATGTAGGTTTTGGTGTTAGTCCTGTTTAACCACTGTTTTTTACGTACAGGAGTTGATCGTGGTTTTTTGGAATCTGTTGGCTTTGAAGTAATCGATTTGCTTGCTCTTCAGGTAATTACCTAACGATTTTGAAGTTATTTATTGGTTTTCTATGTTGGAATAGGTTCTATTCTACTGTTTTTAGACGTCGTTGCCTGATTTCGAGCTTTTCTCTGTTTTTTGGGTTATAGTGATCTGTTATTGTTTGTTTAATATTGTTCGTTATATACTTATGTCCTTGTTCTCTGATGTTATATACTATTTTTGTAGTGCTCTAATTTTTAATTTCATGTGTAGATTACGAGTTTTAGTTGTCCAGGCCTTACACTAAAGATGCGAATTGTTTGGTGTATTCGATGAGAAAGATGCTAATTGTATGATTAATTCGCATGGTGACATGCGAATCACATAAACGAAGTTCAAAGTTTACATACGTTTCGCATATTAGGATGCGAATTGTGTGAAACTATAGAGTAGTGTGTATTCAAACAAATACCAGGACTTTAGAGAATTTTTTACACAGTTCGCATGTTATGATGCGAACTATTTATAACTTTTTAGAGTATTGTACATCGAAACAAATATCAGGACTTTTTTACACACAAATATCAGGACAGGATGCGAATTACTCGATGTATGTATACACAATTCGTAAGTTAGGATGCGAATTGTTTGATGCAGTAGTAAATAATTTGCACATATTTTTTGTGACTAATAACTAATAACTTATTCTGTCCAGGGTAAGAGATGTCCAAATCACGAGTTTGTATTTTTAAATATGGTCACCAAACCGCAATTGTGCCTTTCACGGAGTTTGAAAGCTTTCAAAGTATCCAAGCTTATGTAGAGAACACATGGGAGGAGCTTGCCACAAGTGACTACCTAATTACCTACTCCTGTGGGGATCACAATAATTGTTTGTTTAATAACCAGAATGATTTTGTTGGGTTGGTGTTATATCTTGATTTGGAGCATTTAAAACGGGGTAGTTTTCTCATAGAACAGCACGTCTTCGATAAGGGTTCTGGTAATAAAAGTTCTGTTGATAAGAGTTCTGGTGGTAAGGATTGTGGTGTAAAACGTAAAGAGCGTAGCTTGATTTTGGGAGAACCATCTCCCAATCAACTAGTTAGCGGGGAGAGTAGTAACGGTTTAGTTAATTCTGATCAGAGAAAAAAACAACTTGCTACTGCTGGTTGGGCTGATGCTATTACAGGAGTGGGTCAAGCTTTTGAAGAAGGTGCTGCCGGTCTGAGGTTATCTTTGTGCAAGTTTGCGTTAGAGCATGGTTTTTCTTTTAAATACCTGCACAACACAACAAATAAGATCACTGCTTATTGTGAAAATAAGTTCACAAGTGGGTGAAAATGGAGGCTTTATGCATCTATTGACTCAAGCACCAGCTTGATGAAGATCAAGAAGTATGTCCCGCACCATACTTGCAGTCCTGTTTTCTCCCAGAAGCATAAGCATAAGCGGCACAGGCATTTGACATCAGATTTGATTACAGAGGAAATTCAGGATTCTCTACGGACCTGCCATTCGTTGACAGCCAAAACCATACAATCGTCTGTCAAACGAGATTACGGTCTTGACATCTCTTATCGTTTGTCATGGAATGCTTTAGAGAAGGCTAGGAGGGGAGTTTTTGGAGATAGTTCAAGTTCTTTTAGTTTACTCAGCGGATACTTCAAACGCTTGAAGAGTCGGGATATTACTTCAGACTGCCAGTTGGAGTTGTCAGCTGGAAACCGATTCAAGCGCTGTTTTGTAGCATTCGGTTCGTCCCTTCGGGGTTTTCATTCATGTCGTCCAATGTTGTTTGTCGATGGAACCCACGTATATGGCAAGTACAAGGTTATCTTGCTCACTACTGTAGCAAAGGATGGAAACAACGGTTAGTTACATTTATCTAGTTAATCTGTATGATGTTTTGTGTGAAAATGCTGATACAATTTGCATCAGAGGATGCGAATTAAGAAGTGTTATGATCTTAACATTTCGCATCCTTTGCTGCGAACTAGGTATTATCTGAAACTGTACTTACATCGCAGCTTGAATTAGGTATTATTTGAAGTTGTCACAAACAATTCGCATGCCAAGCTGCGAATTGCATGTATGAACAATTAAAATGTCCAACATAATTCGCATGACAAGCTGCGAATTGTTTGTTCCAGGACAACATGCGAATTGTTTACAATTTTTAACACTTTAGGTACTATTGTAGTATTCATTTGATCTGCCTTTTTCCAGGACTATTCCCTGTTGATGTTGGTGTAGTTAACATTGAAGATTGTGACAATTGGATGTGGTTTTTGGGGTGTTTGAAACCACATTTGCTGGATCGCCAGATCACATTTATTTCAGACCGTCATTCTGGTATCGTTAATGCTGTTTCTGTCTTGTATCCAAACTGCTATCATGCGTACTGTTATTTCCATCTCATGCAGAATTTGAAAGCCAAACTGGAACATACTTACAGAGACTATAAAAAAGGATGTTGAGTTTCTTCCATCGTCTTGCTTATGCTCCCAGTCGAGAGCTTTTTAAAGATATACTAACGGGTTTTCTATGTGAAGGTGGTGACAGAATGAGTGATTTTCTTGCAAATTTACCCCCTGAAAAGTATGCACAGGCTTACGTAAAAAGGAAGTGATACGGCTCTATGGCTTCTACTGCAGCTGAATCGTTTAACAATCAAATTAAAAAATATTGCGGCCTACCTATTGTTGAGTTTATTGATTGGATTAGAGTCTTGCTTATGACTCAAGTTTCACAGAGATATGAAGATGGTCTCAGCTGGAGTACTAATTTGGTTCCCGAGTACGAGAAGAAGCTAAAGTAGAATGTTGACATGTGCCGAAGTTGGGTAGTACGTAAGTCCTCTACCGCCATGTTCGAAGTCTTTTCGAATCCTATAGCTGTTGTTAATCTGTTGGATTTCAAGTGTTCATGCTAATCATGGCAACAAGAGTGTTTTCCATGTCCTCATGCTTTAGCAGCATTACAATACACCGACCAAGATCCATTGACTGTAATAGAACCCTTCTTTACGGTTAAGAATTACAGGGAAAGTTACTCTTTCAGCATACCAGCTATAACTGTTTTCGGCGAAGGGCCCAGCGCTAACGATCCTTCTTTTGTTGAAGTTCTGCCTTCGAACGTTAAGAGACGCTCAGGAAGGCCTAAGAAAAAGTGAATCCCTTCTAGAGGAGAAATCGCAACCAAGAAGTTGAGGTGTGGCCGATGTTCAAAATCAGGCCATAACCGGAGGACTTATGATGTTCCAGTTTAAGGACAATCCGTGTTGTGGACAGTTCTGGTTGGCCAGATCACATTTATTTGTAGTACTGATATTGTTCTGTACAGCAAACTAAATATTTTTACATTCCTGTGTTTTGTAATGCTATTATTAGAGTTACGAAATGTTAAGTGCTTTAGGTTGTAAGAATTTCGCATCCTGTGCTGCGAATTGGGTACAATATGTTGGTATATTGTTGCAAACATCTATCGAGATTACATCTGATTTTGTGTGAAATTTCACCAGGATGCGAATCGTTAGTAAAATCATATCAAACATTTATCAACACATGAGGCTGCGAACTGTGACCAGAACATAAGATAATAATCATACGCATACGTTTCGCATGATAGGCTGCGAATTATGGCAAGAATTATGATGCGAATGGCGAACAATTAGTAGTCCTGATATTTGTCATATGATAAGCTGCGAAGTGTGCTTTAATAAAAATACCAGGATATTTAGTAAGGTTGAAAATAAGTAATATATCAGGTTAACATGCGAATGATGTGCAAAATGTAATTGGATGCGAATCGTTTATATGATTGAAAGTCTGTAAACAAATTGGATTACAAAAAAGAGGATTACAATATTTCCATGCACTAACAATTGTTTACACATATCACTACAAGCTACTGCTCCTAGTTAGTTGCATTCCAAAAAAACAAAAAACAAAAACCAACTCTAGCAGTTGGTAGAGGATTCATCACCATCTTTTTCCTCTTTCTCCTCTTTGTGTTGGTCATCTTTGTCTTTCTCCTCTTTCTCTTCCACTTTCTTTTCATCTTTAATATCTACGTCAATCATGCTTAAAATTTTTGTCCTTGATTGACCAGCTTCGTCTTCCCTATTCCTTTTGTTGTTTCGAACCGCTGTCGTTTGAGGTTGCACCTTTTCTGGCTGAGGTGCAGCAACAAGCATTGGAACCTCTTCTGGCTGAGGTTCAGCAGCAACCAGTGGAACAACTTCCACTGGTTGAGAGTCAGCAGAGTAGTAGTCATCATACATGTCTAACCCCAAAACAGATACTGGGCTGTTTGGTGGTGTTGCTGGCATGATCAACTCATCACTCCAGTTAACGATTAAGGATGACCAGGAGTCACCCAGAGAACCGAGTGAACCAGAGTTTGAGTATGAGGTGGTGGTTGTGGTGGTGGAAAAATACATGACTGTTTGAATTCGAAGAGAAGAAGAGGTGTTTTTAAAAAAATATAGAGTTTGGTGTAAAATTAGCCTCTGGTTACTAGAGGTATTTATAGGTAAATGAGGTAATCATTACATAGCCTCCATGTCCAATCAACATTTAATGAATTATGTACTTGATTAGATTGTTTTTTGTGTGCTCAATGGAGAAAACGTTTACCAAGGCATAAGCCACAGCCTGTTCGTATCCTTGAACTTTATATTTTGAATTTTTTATTTCTGCACCAGGCTGCGAACTGATTTTAAGGTGGTATACCAGGCTGCGAACTGTTTGTGTAGTGATAAGCATCTGTCAGGTTAGGCTGCGAACTATTTGCTGATAAGTTAGGCTGTGAATTATTTACTGATAAATAAGCATCTATCAGGTTAGGTTGCGAATTGTTCATACATTCCAGGGATTTGCTGCGAATTATTTTGTTGGAATTAATCGAATATTAATCAACCCTTATAGATCAGGTTATGATGCGAACTATAAGCTAAGGAATATTCACATTTCTGAAAATGTAATTTGTTTATGTATGCACAACAAACTAAAAATTACAACCGATGTATTTACAAGCAACAACATAGTGTTTTAAATCGATTCAGCCATATGTGATGCGGTCTTTGTCATTTAAAAAGTAATAAAACATTTATGCTCTGAAGGCAGTTACCATATCTGCATCGTATTTTTTCTGCACTGCTCGATAATATCTCTTGCATATTTGCAGACAAAGATACCACAGTCCAGGGTGCCTCGCTTTTGTTGTGGGATACCTCTTTCAACTTTCACCTTCCACCCTGTAGTATATTTAGGTAGGAATCCTCTATCCAACAAATACTTGATCTGTGTATAATAATTAGTGTTAGGAATAAGCACAAAAACAACAACAGTTGGTGCCATACAATTCGCACCTTAGGCTGCGAATTGTATGACAACAAATTCAACATATTTCGCACTTTAGGCTGCAAATTGTATGACAACAAATCCAACATGGACATGTCACACGATTCGCATCTTAAGCTGCGAATTATTTGATATGCAACAAATTTTTTGTTGAAATGCCTCGTTCAACATAATTTGCATCATATGTTGCGAATTGATTTATGGATAGGCTGCGAAAAGCAATTGATTTACTCACAATTCGCAGCATATCCCGATCACAGTTCACATCATGCATACTTAAAATGTGTTTAAATTTAAGTGTATAGTTTGGAATATTTACCAGTAGTGCAGGTGTCCTTGTGGTGTGGTCTATGGCTTTCAGCTTAGGCAGAAGCGGATTGTAGTTTGAAATTGTCCTGACGTCGATGTCAATGACGAGCAACGTCCAGTGGTTTACGGTGTCCTTCATCTTGGTGCATATTGGAACCATGATGATGTTGGCATATTTGCGCCCCATTCTAAAAGCCATGTCCACCAAATTTTCTACTTGCCAGCCTGCTTTCATTTGATGCTGCATCCAAGCAAGAGTATATTAAAATGAGAACATTTTCTGAAAACTTTGTTCAATTTACCTGCGCTAAGCTTACCGCAGTCATGCCCGAAATCAGTACGGCGTCATGATGCTCTCTTTTAACTTTAGTGCATGGAACTTTGAAGTCTGCTTCTTCAAGCATCTTTCGAATCCAAGCATCGATAACCTAACAAATGATTTGTAGAATTATGTTAAATATACAATACATATTTGAAACATTGAAAATAGAATTGGTTGACAATTGGATACCTTTACGTCCAACTCTAGTTCTAAAGGTAGTGCCATGACATCACTCGCTTGCACTCTGATTCCGTATGTAAACTTGGACTCTGGTAACTGCCATACCACTGGATCATGGGTGTCGCTCTCGTAGGCTTTAACTAACTGTATTTTGTGGTATTCCGCCAGATCGATACAGTCAGTTATGATAAGGAAAGATATTCCTTAGGGACTAAAGTGATAAGTTCTGTAATTATAGGATTAAATTAGGCTTTAGGAGAAACCGAAGGGTTAAATTGTAAATATGTTAATATGTAACCGTTTCTCTAACTAACTCACCTTGCCTATTTAAAGAGGCTGAAGGAGTTATTTTGACCTATGATATATTCAGAGGTACTTTTCACTACTTGAAACTCTCACTGTAAACTTTCTGTTCTTGATTCACTCACTACAACTTTAATTCACACCAAATTGGCGCTAGAAAGAGGGGATTGAGGATACCTTGATCAACAGATCAAAAATCAACGTTCGAGTTCTCGTTTTTTAAGTTTTTCGTTCGAATTTTCATATTTCGTTTGATTTTTCGCTGTTTGAAGATGAATCCAGAGGAAGGTGACAATCCATCCGTTCGCAAGGCGATAGAAACGCTGAAATCCGATCTGCAAGAGGCAGGTAAATCTGTTCCAATTCAATCAGTCCAATTTGACTTTGAAGGAAAAATGAATGAGATGATTAGGAAGGTGGCTGAGCTTGACGAATTGGTAAAAAAGAAAGGAGATAATAACGGTGCTAGACTTAGGTCTAAAATAGCAGGAGGCGATCGTAATGATCAGTCTGATCAGTCGATGGATGAGGGCGATGATCACTATGAGCAGCGTAGGGCACGTTCTGAGCAAAAAAAAGAGTATAGCGGGATAAAGAAGAGGAAGGAAAAGTTACAAAGGCGACTGTATGAAAACTCTAGTGATGAGGAGGATTTTGAAGATTCTGAATCTGATGAAACACCGAGGTACGAATGTTCTCGAGGCCGTTCAAGAGGAACAGAGCGTGAGTTCCGGCCAGCTAAGGCTTATAAGGAGGGAAGGAAGAAGAAAGAGAGGCGAGTATACTCACCTCGGAAATACTCGCCTCGGAGGTGTTCGCCTCGGAAATATGAAGGTGAGTCCAGCTTATATGCCACTGTGGGGATGAGAAATGAGGACCAGTATGTCCAGGGGGTTGATTGGAGGGACTCACCACTGGTCAGGGAGATCAGATCTGTGCCGCTACCGAGGCGGTTTGATATTTCCAAAGTTGATAAGTTTGATGGGACTCAAGATCCCGATGACCACATAGAACAATTTAAAAACTACATGACTAATTTTGAAGATGATGATAGATTGGTGTGTAGAGCTTTTTCTCAAACGTTTAAGGGAACTGCGCTAAAATGGTTCAATAAGATTCCCAAGGAATCGATTGCAAATTTTAGAAGTTTTTACACTGCTTTTCGGAGACAGTTTGTGGGAAGCAAGGAAATGAGAGCCAATGGAGACACGATAATACAGTGCAAGCAGGCTGTGGGAGAGAAGTTGAAAGATTATACTAAGAGGTTTGTGTCAACAAAGGCTGAATTGGATGACTGTGAAGAAAGTGTGGCTATGGCAGCGTTCAGGCAAGGGCTGTTGCCTGGGGATTTAGCCGATGAGACTACGAGGCGCAGGGCGTTAACGTTTGGAGCTCTTATGGCCCAGGTTGAGGACCAGATTAAGGTCGAAGAATCGACGAGGGTTCGAGGAGGTGCTAGTATTGTTCAGAAGGGGAGTGGACAATCTAACGTCTCAAACAGCAATCCCTCGCGTCCGAAGAACAATCAAAATGTTTCTAACCGAGGAACCTCGAACTCGTATCAAGGGGGATATAATCAACATAATTCTAACAATCAGCAGCAATTTAGGTCCAGGTCGAATGTGTGGGTAAGGCCAGATTACTATGCAGATTTAACTGAGAGTGTGGCTTCAATATATGAAAAAACAAGGGGAACAATCAATTTTAGAAAGCCACCAGCTATCAACAGACCAAGAGAGGAGCGCAATAATAAATTCTGTAGGTATCATGAAGACATCGGCCATGATACAAATGATTGCATTGCCCTGAAAAAGGAGATGCAAATTCTGATCGAAAATTGAAAGTTGTTAGAATATGTCAGGAAGAATGCCAAGGCAACAGCTCCTAAAGGAGGTAATCCTAATTCTAAGCAGGAAACTGCATTAATGATTTTAGATGTTGCAGGTGAGGCAGATGGTTTCGATGTAGCCTCGGAATATGTCGAACCAGACCCCAGTCGACTTTTGTTAATGTCGATAGATGAGCCGATGCGTCAGGGACGTGTTCGAGATCTGTGTGCCTTTTTCGAATCACTAACCATATTTGGAGGGGATTCGATGACCAACAACACCAATAATTCGAGGAAGAGGCATATAGTAAACTTAACGCGACAAATTGAGGGAGGCGCATCGGCACATCTAAGCAGCAGAAAGGATGTGCCCTTTATAATTTTCGACGGGGATGATTTGAGGGGGATTACTGGGCCACATGAGGATGCGGTGGTCATTGGAGCAGAAGTATGCGGGGTGGAGATTCGACGAGTGCTGATTGACACAGGAAGCTCTGCTAATGTGCTTTTCAAGTCAACGTATGAGAGATTGACTGCTCCGCCTCGAATAGAAAGATCAGAAAGGACTATCATAGGGTTTACTGGCGCAACTGCAAATGTGATAGGAGAGTTCGAGGGTGAAGTTTCTTTGGGAAAGGGGCCTTTCAAGAAGAAAGTACAAGTACTTTTTGTGGTGGTAGATTGTCCATCAAGTTACAATGCTATTTTTGGGAGGTCGTGGTTGGCGAAGATGTATGCTGTAGTTTCCACAGTTCATCAGTGTTTGAAATATGTAATTGAGGACCGGGTCGGTGTAGTTCGAAGTGATCAAAAGGTAGCAAGAGAATGTTATGCTGCTGCATTTAGACTACGGGGCAAACGTTCTGATGATCTGATGGAGAATTAGCAGTTTGGGGGGTTGTCTTCTGATGGAACAGATGAAGGAATTGATGATCCGAGGTCAACCCCGAGTTCTGTAGTGGTCAATGAAGAAATAGAGGAATATATTTTCAATAATGGCAGGGTACTTCGAATTGGCACTCTGTTATCTTTGTCGATGCGAGAAAAGTTGTTAAATTTTTTGTTTGAAAACTTGGATGTGTTTGCCTGGAGATCCGAAGATGTAGTAGGGGTCCCAAGCAACATCATATGTCATAGCCTAGCGGTTGATCCGAAGGTCAAACCAATTATCCAAAAAAGAAGGGCTTTTTCGTTGGAGAAATCTGAGGCCATAGTTGCCGAAGTGGATCGATTATACAAGATGGGGCACATTAGGGAGGCCAATTATCCGAGGTGGACGGCTAATCCGGTGGTAGTAAAAAAGAAGAATGGAAAATGGCGAATGTGTGTGGACTTCACAGATTTGAATAGAGCCTGTCCAAAAGATCCTTTTCCGGTGCCTCGAATAGATCAGTTAGTGGATTCCACT
Organism: Limnanthes douglasii subsp. nivea; assembly: GCA_036936605.1. Lineage (NCBI taxonomy): Eukaryota > Viridiplantae > Streptophyta > Magnoliopsida > Brassicales > Limnanthaceae > Limnanthes > Limnanthes douglasii. The sequence continues at coordinate 272,228,957 of JAUPFV010000001.1, read as the reverse complement.
TCGGGAAATAAAATTTTGACTTTCATGGATGCATTTTCGGGGTATAATCAAATTCGAATGAATCCAGATGATGAAGAAAGCACGACTTTTATTACTGATAGAGGTTTGCATTGCTATAAAGTAATGCCATTTGGATTGAAAAATGCTGGGTCAACATATCAGAAGCTGATGAATAAGGCGTTTGCTTCACAGATTGGGAGAAATATTGAAGTGTACATCGATGACATGCTTGTTAAAAGCAAAAGTGATGATGAACATATTGATGATTTAGAAGAAACGTTTTTGAATCTTAGAGCCATTCAATTTAAGTTGAACCCAGAAAAATGCACATTTGGAGTCCGATCTGGCAAATTTTTGGGGTATATGATTAGTGAAAGAGGAATCGAGGTGGATCCAGAACAGTTGAAGGCTCTGATATCGATGTCTTCACCTCGGAATATCAAAGAAGTGCAAATGTTAACAGGCAGGTTAGCAGCTCTGAACAGATTCATTTCTCGTTTTTCAGATAAGTGCTTGCCTTTTTTCCAGGTGCTGCGTAAACCCAATAATTTCGAGTGGACTTCGGATTGTGAAGAAGCCTTTTTGAAGATAAAAAATCTTTTGTCCTCTCCTGAAATATTATCAAAGCCTCGGAAAGGTGAGCAGTTATTTTTGTATATAGCAGTGTCAGATTATGCAGTAAGCGCAGTTTTGATCAGTGAAGACACAAAAATTTCGAAGCCTGTTTACTATGTCAGCAAAAGTTTGGTTGATGCTGAGAAACGTTACTTGAAGCTCGAAAAATTGGCACTGTGTATAGTAGTGGCAGCAAGAAAAATGCGCCCTTACTTCCAGGCACATACGATTGTAGTTCGAACATCATATCCATTAAAAAATGTTTTACAAAAACCAGACATTTCAGGAAGAATGACCAAGTGGTCTGTGGAATTGGGAGATTTCGATGTGCTATTTTCTCCTCGAACAGCTATCAAAGCTCAAGCTTTAGTAGATTTTTTGGTGGAGTTTCACTCAAGCAGATCCGAAGAGAAAGATGCTGAAAAGGTGAATGAGAATCCGACGTGGACAATACGAACTGATGGGGGATCCAGTAGTAAAGGGTCAAGTGCAGGAGTTGAATTGGTGGCACCAACGGGGGAATTTATGTTTCAAGCTATAAAATTTGGCTTTCATGCTTCAAATAACGAAGCTGAATATGAGGCTGTGCTAGCAGGGTTGCGGTTGGCGAAGATTTGTGGAGCAATGTTTGTACGCTTGGAAACAGATTCACAGTTGGTAGTTAACCACGTTAAAGGGGTATCAGAAGCTAAAAAGGAGCGTTTGGTTTTGTATCTACAAGAGCTTCGGGGGATGATGGCGCAGTTTGAAAATGTCGAAGTGGAGCATATTCGAAGAGGAAACAACACTATGGCTGATTCTTTGGCAACGATGGCTTACTCAGAAGAATACCCATGGATTGTAACACAACCATCGCCTTCGATCATATCGAATTCTGAGCAATGTGAAGTTGTTGATGAGGTGGTAAATAATCCGACGTGCGCTCGAGGAGATTGGAGGTTTGACTTGTTAAACTTTATTTCAAATGGAATATTGCCTATGGATAAACACTTGCTCAAGAAAATAAAGTACAAATCCCTTGGCTATGTGGTATTGGATGGAGTATTGTACAAAAGGTCTGCTTCGAAACCTTTACTACGATGTTTAAGTAAGGATGAGTCTCAGAATGTTCTGTCTGAACTGCATGATGGAGATGGGTCAGCTCATTGTGGGTTTAGAGCTTTAACGCGTAGGGTATTTTTGGCAGGATATTATTGGCCTACCATTTTGCAAGATGCCAAGTCTTTAGTTCGAAGTTGTGACACTTGCCAAAGGTATGCAAATTTAATACACAAACCAGCGGTACCCCTAATGACAATTTCAGAGGCGGTTCCTTTCGATAGGTGGGGAATTGATTTAGTGGGACCATTACCTATGGCTTCTGGTGGGAGACAAATGATTATTGTTGCGGTTGATTATTTTTCGAAGTGGGCAGAAGCAGAACCCTTAGCTGGGACAAAAGCTAAGGATGTAATCAAGTTTATTCAAAGTAACATTTGCTACCGTTTTGGAATACCTCGGAAAATAACAACCGATAATGGTCCTCAATTTAATAACAAGGAAATGGACTCTTTTTGCTCTTCGAAAGGGATACAGCAATGTTTTTCCACTCCTTTTCACCCCCAGGCAAATGGACAGGTAGAAGTTACAAATAGATCTATTTTGGATGGCTTGAAGAAAAATTTGGCAGGAGCAGCAGGGAAATGGCCAAATTTTCTTCAAGAAGTATTATGGGCATATAGGACAACTCCTAGAGAGGCTACAAAAGAAACCCCTTTTTCTTTAGTATATGGGATGGACGCTGTGTGCCCTGCTGAATCTACATTGCCCTCTTATAGACTACTACAATATTCCGAGGCTGATAACGATGAGGCTAGAAGGGTGGAACTTGATTTGTTGGAAGAAAAAAGGGTCAAGGCACATTTGAATGTGATCCATTATCAAACGTTAATGAGAAGCAGGTACGATGCTAAAGTTAAGAGAAGGGAATTCAAAATTGGCGATCTAGTGTTGCGAAAAGTGTTTCTTCACACTAAGGATAAACACCTCGGAAAATTGGCCCCGAATTGGGAAGGTCCTTACGAAGTTAAAATGAGGGTCAAACCAGGTTCTTACAGGTTATCAGATCGAGAAGGGAGGATGCTCAAGCACCCTTGGAACATAGAGCACTTGAAATTGTACTGTGAGTAGAACTGAACTTCGAATTTTTGTAAAACAGACATACTCTTTCCTTATCTGTTGGCCCAGAAAGGTTTTAACGAGGTGTCTGATTAATATTGAATTTTTTAATAAAATTTCTTTTGGCCATTGGTTGTTTGTTATGATGTGTGATTTATTATTTTGGTAATTTGGCAAAGATTGATCATCTTTGAAAGTTGACCAAGAATAATTTTCCGAAGCGATAGCTTTGAAGAAACAACCAAATTTTTCGAGGTGCCACGTCTTATGAGTGCATCTATTTTTCGAGGTGCCACGTCTTATGAGTGCATCTATTTTTTGAGGTGTCACGTCTTATGAGTGCATCTATTTTTCGAGGTGCCACGTCTTATGAGTGCATCTATTTTTCGAGGTGCCACGTCTTATGAGTGCATCTATTTTTCGAGGTGCCACGTCTTATGAGTGCATCTATTTTTCGAGGTGCCATGACTTATGCATTTATGTTTAAGAATAACCAGTTCAAACAAGTATACCAGAAATTTAAGATATAAAAAAAAGATAAGTGATTTCCTCGTGGAATAAAATACGAAGTTTACAAAAAGAAAAGGGGGGAGTACTTAATCACATACACAAAAAACAAAAACAAGTTGCCTAGCCTATTAGGCATCATCTTCTTCTCCTTCTGATGATTCCTCTTCGGAACTATTTCCTTCTTCTGAGGAGGAGCTTGGTGGCGCTTCGAAAGCTTCCTTGGGACGTTGCTCTTCCGGAATTCGTTTCCAAAGGTCTGATAAGTCTAGTCTTGGACAAGCAGCATGAACTTCTCGAAGAAGCTGAATAGATGTATCAATTTGAGTTTTCTTCATGCCTTCGAGCATCACTGAACTAACTTTGGTCTCAGCCTTTTTGACTGCAGCTTTCTTTTCTTCTTCGAATCCTGTTCGAAGTGTAGTAATCGCACTTTGGCTTTTTTCCAGTTTATCTTTCGTTTCCTTAATAAGTGCCGTAGCATCGGAGATAGCAGTAGAGTGTTCAGCCTTTAAATCTTCAAGAGCCTGCAGATGAGAAGTTTTAAGAGCTTCGACTTCTTCCTTGTGTTTTTTAAGAAGCTGTTCTTTCTCAGCTTCGAATTTCTGGAGTGCTTCGTTTTTCGAAGTCTTTTCAGAGGCTGTTTCTTTTCTACTCTTAGCTAACTCTTGGGCGAGGCGCTCCAATTGGCTTTGAGATTTTCTCACCTCTTCGTATAACTTTGAGACTGCAGCAATTAAATTTGGAAAAGGTTGGAGAATTGAAGTTACCTCATCGGATTTTTCTGAGTGAGGAAAGACTAATGGCTGATGAACAGGAGCGATAGTGTTAGATGTCGAAGCTGTTCCAGCCCTGGTAAAAATTGGTGGAACAACATTGGTAGTCTGAGAACCAGAAAACACAAAGTCTCCACTTGAGTTGAAGTCTTCGAAGTTCAAGTAATCATCTATCTGTTTATCTCCAAGTGTTATTTCTCCTTCAGGGTTTTCCTCAACAAAAGTTTTACCCTGCGCCTCGGAAGCTAACACAGCCTCTAGTATATCAGCTTCGTTCTTTTCTCTTGGCTTGCTAGACTTATTCTTTTTCTTTTTTGGAGAAACGTCTTTTTTCTTTTTCAAGGCAGGTTGATCTTCTTCGGATATAGTGGGAAGTGAAGGTGCTGATGTTTTTCTTTTCCCTGCACTCTTTGAAGTCTTGGAAGGCTTAGCCCTGCTTGTGCTGGCTTTCTTCTGGGTCAGTTTTCTTTTCTTCTTCAAAGGAAGATGGCTGTCACTTCGATTCCGAAGCGGAAGATAGCATTTCCCATCTGGTGCAAGTATCCTCTCAACTGCTAGAAGGGGATCTGGTGGCGTCATCGGATCCTGAGGGAAGTCGGCCCCTAAAGATATACGCCAGAGATGGCTATTAACGAAGTTAATGGGCTCGAATGCTGAATGAAAGCCATTTCCCCAAGATTTTTCAGCCCACTCAGCCATCTTTTGGAAGATAAGCTTGGCTTCTTTTCGACGACCCTTAAACCGCCTCAGAATTTCTAAAGAGAGAAAAATAGTTAGTTAAGTAGATTGATTCAAAAACAACTAAATAAATAAGGGAAGGTATCACTTACTACTGTCTCTCCAAGAAAGGGTGAGTCTGGAAGGATTGGCATCGGAAATTTCTTTGCCATTTTCCCAGGCGCCTGACAGAAAGACGAACCTTTGTTTCCAGAACTTATCGGCTTCGAGGAGGTCGTCGATAATTTTCAAATCATCTTCAAGGGTTAAGTAATAAAATGGCAGAACAGGGCCATTTGAGACTTTGGTTACTGAGATGAAGTCCTCGATTTCGAGGGGAATACCTCCAAGCCTTGATACCATAATTGCTGAGAACAAAGTGAAGAGCAAGTTGGGAGTAACTTGTGTTGGGCACAGTCTGTGGATTTCGAAGAACTTTACTATCATCGGATCAAGGGGAAACCGAAGTCCCCAGTTGAAGAGCTCAGGGTACACTACCAGCTCATCTTTTTGACAGTTCAAAGGTGTCTCTCCTTCAACTGGTAGTCGAAGCGTCATATTGTCAGTTAACCCCCATAGCTTTCTGAGGTGCTCTTTCTCTGATTCGAGGTAGTAGCTGTAAGATACATTCTTCAAGGCAAGAATGTACCAAGCAGAAAGAGGCTTGAGATTTTCCTGAACTAAGGAGGCAACGTTCTCAGGCAGTGTAATGAGACCTTTTTTCCCTCGAGTTTTCTTTGGAGGAGCTACACCATCAGCCTCGGATTCCTCCTCGGCATCAGACTCAGTAGCTTCTGAATCGTCTTTTTTGTGACCTTCATCGGAGTGACTTCGAATTTGAGTCTCTTGTTGAGTCACAGGAATTGGCTGACTACACTCTGGTGTAGTATCATCCACTTCTTGTGGGGGAGGAGGAGAGTGTTGAGGAGGAGAAGAGTTTTTTGCTTCTTCACCCATTACTAAGAAAGGTGATTTTTTGGCACGTTTAGCTCTGATAGCCTCGAATTGAGGAGGAAGTGTTTTGGATTGAAGGTTTTTTGTCTCTTCGACTTGAAGGACAGGTGATTTGAGTTGTGATTTGTTATCAGTGGGTGGCTTGTCTAAAGTAACTACTTTAGATTTTCGATGAGGTCTTAACAATGAAGATTTGGCTGGATTTTGGAGAGGAGAGGCTGTTGAGCTATTTTCTGGGTTAGAAGCTAGAGGTGAAGACGAAGTGCCAAGGTTAGGATTGAAGTTGCCGTATTTAAAAGTGGTGCAGGAAGAGTGAGGACCGTTATAGATCAACCCAGCAGCTTTATATTCTTTGGCTCTTCGAGAAATACAAAGATAATCGTAGGCCCCGAATACTTGGTTACTGGAACCAGGAAAAAGATTTTTCTTTGATCTTACTGGTCTTCTGGGTTTAAATCTATTGTATCTAGGGTATCTTCTCATACAATGGGTTTTGGTATGAGAGATTGCTTGGGTAGACAAGAAAAGATGAAGAGGTTGAAGATGAAGAACAGGTTGAAGATGAACAGGTTGAAGATGAAGAGGTTGAAGATGAACAGGTTGAAGATGAAGAGGTTGAAGATGAAGAACAGGTTGGAGATGGTTCAAAAGGCGGATTCTCTAAAAAGTTCTTACTGAATGAATAGCTGAGTATTTATAGGGTAAAAGAATAACGTCGAGAATGTGAAAGTGTGGAACAAGTAATCTGTTTTCATTGGGTGGAATATGAAACGAAAAGGGAACTAGTGATGTCACAGGTCTACTACTAGAAGTCTAATCAATCCATCAGGTAGGGTTCAGAGATTTCGAAGTGTGATTAAATTATGTTTGAGGTAATAATGTTCGAAGAAAAGGCAAAGCCATACCACAAGAAGCCAAATTCGACGAGGAGTTAAATTCGAGGCAGTTGAGAAATTCGTTTGCACTTACCCATAACTTCGAAGAGCTAATAGTTCTTATACATTAATATATAAGAACTAGGGAATAAAGATGTAAAATGATGCTGATCCGAGGAAGAAATCGAAGAGCTAATAGTTCTTATACATTAATATATAAGAACTAGGGGGGCTACTGATAAGGAAAGATATTCCTTAGGGACTAAAGTGATAAGTTCTGTAATTATAGGATTAAATTAGGCTTTAGGAGAAACCGAAGGGTTAAATTGTAAATATGTTAATATGTAACCGTTTCTCTAACTAACTCACCTTGCCTATTTAAAGAGGCTGAAGGAGTTATTTTGACCTATGATATATTCAGAGGTACTTTTCACTACTTGAAACTCTCACTGTAAACTTTCTGTTCTTGATTCACTCACTACAACTTTAATTCACACCAAGTTACTTTTGTTTTCTTTGGCAAAATGTGTATGGGACAATATGCTGCGAACTGTGTGTAAACCATATGATGCGAACTATGTGTAAACCACATCATGCGAACTAAGTATTTATGTCAGGCTGCAAAAATGATTGATGCATGCAGAGCTGCGAAATGTGTGTAAAACTATATGATGCGAACTGTGTGGAAAAAGAAGCTGCGAAGTAAAATTCATATCAGGCTGCGAAATGATTGATACATTTTTCTAAGCAAAAAGCATGATATGCTGCAAACTGTTTGCACCCCCAGTTCAATACATATATAAAGTTTATACCTGGTCATTATCCAGCGAGGGTGTTCTAAGAAGATATGTCATGGTTGATGCTTGGCACTCTAATCCCAACCATTTGAAAAACCTTGGTATCGAGGTTGGCTTCGCTACCTCATGGCCGATTGTTGTGTGCTCCATGATGAAGGGCTGCATGGGGACAAGTTTTATCAACAAGATGCTCTGTACATTGGTGAGGATAATTATCGCCTGAGGGTAGGCTTATAATTTTTTTGGTGTTTAATAGTAGTATGTGGGTGTTATATATTTAGTGTAGAGAGTAAAGAGATAATTAAGCTGGCTGGTTGCAGTTAATGTTCATTACCCACCCTTAATGCAGGTGGTTGGGTATTTATACCCTAATGTTTTGGCCCTTATGGGCTTTCGGGTCATGTTTAATGGACCCGGTTCATGTTCAAAGACCCATGAGCTCTAAGTAGGAGAGCAAGTAACTTAGTCAAGTAGTGTTTAGGTTGTTTAGTACTTTTGTCATAGTTCGAACAGTCCTTTGGGCTAAGTGTTCGAAGTGATCTGTCCGGTCCGGAGGCCTTGGACCGATCTGTCCTTGTCCGGGGAGCATGCAGAATTCAGACTCATCATACATAACTAATTTTTATACTGAATAGATCAATCTTACAATTACAAGGGCGATGCAACCGACGACTTTATCAGCTCTTTCTATTGCTAAGAAACTCCTGATAGACTGTCGAAGCTTGTACAATATTGATCCAGGCCAGTCATAATTGTTTATTCTGCTGAGGTCTTCAACGTAATAAACCGTGCTCCATCCCAGGATATCTCCAGATACGGAGTAGAATAGTGTGGAGCACAAAAACAGTATCAACAGCCTCGCAACGTCTTCCAACTCATGCTCCCCTCCTTCGTTTATGGCCTTCTTTATACCCTCCTGTAAAACCAATGACAACATGCTATGTTAGAAATGTACAGAATCTTGCTTTATAAAGATGAAGTCCATTTTAGACGTACCTTTATAATGACATTTGTCATTGTTTTGGTATTATTAGCTGCTACTTTCCTGCCAGTTTTACCCATGAAGTATTTCTTCATCATCCTTGATTCGTCCTCCTCGCCGGGTGCATATTTGTTGTGAAAAGCTCCAGTTTTTGTTAACCGCATTTTCTCGGTGCCATGCCTCAACCCGAATATGATCTTCACATCGTTTTCAGTTAGCTTTACATACTTGTTGCCAATCCTAAAGGCGTCTCTATCCACAGAGAATTGCTCGATGATATACTGAATGATTTGGTAGAATTTTTTCTCTGGCAGCTCTGCCTCATTACGGATTTGGAAAGCCGTTTTCATAAGTGTGTAGAAGGGTGTGTTTCTTGCAGCTTCAATGTGGGCCCTTGTAATACGCATGTCTTTGAGTAGCTTCAGAAGGCTCACCAACCCTGATCTGTAGTAGCTAGGTTTTGTTGTCATACTTTCTGCACAAACACAAATCAGTTGGAGTGTCACAAATAATTCGCATCACAAGCTGCTTAACATGTCACACACAATTCGCATGACAAGCTACGAATTGCATATATATGAATATTGTTTTAACAGACAATTCGCAGCCTTGGCTGCGAATTGTTTGTAAATAAACGACATAAACATATAATCGAGCTGCGAATTGCTTGCATAATGGGTGATCAGGATGCGAACTGTTCCACTTTTTACATGCACGTTGCAGGGATCTGAGAATTATTGAACAAACACCAAAATCAACAATGAACTACCTAATGCACATCTAACAAACATAATATTTCTCAGGAAAGTATTAGTATTACATGCAATTAAACTTCTACCCTGCCTTCGACGATAAACCCAGAAACTGAGCAACTATCGTCAGTATAAAAAGCAACGTCTATCGTGAATTAACAGAAAAAAGTGGTTCAAATTCGTCAAAAACGCAAAAAAAAGTACATTTTCCACGATAATGCATACCTGTTAAATCTCACCGGTCGGAGAACGAGATTGAAGCTTTCAGAGATAACTTCACGACAACTTTGTCGAACAGAAGGTGTATAGTTGGAGTGAGTAAAAGACGTTGACCGGTGCGATAGTGTCGAAGGTGCGAACGGTGAGAAGTTGTAGGGTTTTTGGGTTTGAGAGAGAGAGTATCACGAAGTCGAACGGTTTTCTGGTGGTTTCTAAAATTAGACTTTTGTGTTTATTTAGGGTGATAGGAAGGTGGAAAAAGTGGATTGGAACTGAAAAATGGGTATATATAGTGGAAGGGTATTTTTGTCCAATTTATTAGTCTAGGTATTAAGTAACACTATGCCAAATTTGGGTAGTGCCGGTAATAAGATAGCTGAGTGGGTATTTTCAGGTACTTTTCTCTTAAATCAACGGGTTGAGAACATAGTTATCTAATAAACAAAAGTGGTATTTTCTTTTAAAATAAAGCATCGAATTAGTATTAAAAAAAAATTCTAGAATATGATTTGTTAAAAATCCAAACACCAAGAAAAAAATAAAAGTCGGATATGAGATCCAAATAGTGAAATGTATTTATAATACCCACTCAACTATTCAATTGTCATCTAGTACTTGATCAATTGTCACTTAATACCTAACTCAACTATCTAATTGTCACTTAATACCTAATATTATTTTAATACCCTAACTACCCTTAACCCATTATATTGTGTTTTCTTTCTATTTTTCTAGCTTTTTAAGATTTGAATTTGTTAGCCGCTCTAACCACCTAACCCTACGAACCACCATGAAGCACGATTTAAAGCACAATTCTGGTGATCAGAGCGTTCAAAGGTTTGTTTATTTCTGTAAGTTCTGGTGTAAAACCTATCTAACCACTGTTTTCTACATAAATGAATTGATTGTTATTGTTGGAATTTGTTGTTTTTGAGTAAACGTGTTGCTGCTTTCAGGTAATCGTAATTAACTACCAATTTCGAAGTTATTTGTTGGAATTGTGAGTTAGAATAGGTGTTATTCTACTGTTTTAGACGTCATAGCCCAATTTCGAGCTTTTCTCTGTTTTTTTTTGTTTTTGTTCCAGTTATTTGTGCTTATTTTGTTAATATTTGTCGTTATATACTCATAGCCTTGTTTATGAAGTTATATACTAATTTTTAGTGTATTAGATTTTGATTTCGAACGTGAAACAATTCTAGACTATGAGTATTAGTTGTCCATGCATTCGACACAAGATGCGAATTGTTTTATGATTTTCCAATGTAAGATATGCGAATTGTGTGATGTATCCAATGAGGAAGATGTTAATTGTGTTACCAATTCGCATGGTTTCATGCGAATTGCATGAAACAAATCCAAAAGTTTCTCAAACAACTATCAGTATATGCTGCAAATTGTATGGAACTCCAACGTAATGCATGTTCAAACATATATGATAACTTTTAGTTGCTTACAAAACTCAGGATGGGTTGCGAACTGTGTGGAACTCCAAAGTATTTCATTTTCAAACAAATATCAGGACTTTTAGTTACTTTACGAATCACATGATATAGTGCAAATCGTGTGGAACTCTTAAGTATTGCATTTCCAAACAAATATTAAGACTTTTTTAGTTTCTTTACGAATAATATGATATGCTGCAAATTGTGTGATATATCATACCTTGTCATCTTTTAGACAAATCTCAGAGAATTAAATACTTGAGAGCAAATCTCAGATACAATTGCGAATTGTTTTACATTTTTTGTTAGTGTGAATGTACCATTTGATTTACAAACAACTCTCAGGACAGGATACGAATTGGTCAATTATAGACTAAAATTATACACAATTCGCAGGTTATAGTTATACACAAATCGCACGATAATATGCGAGTTGTTTGGTGCAGTAATTAATAACTTGCACTTTATTTTTGGGATTAATAACTAATAGCTTGTTCGGTGCAGGAGAAGGTATGTCTAAATCACGAGTTTGTATTTTTAAACATGGTCACCAAACTGAAATTGTGCCTTTCACGGAGTTTGAAAGCTTTCAAAGTATCTAAGATTATATGGAGAACACATGAGAGGAGCTTGTGACATGTGACTACCTAATTACCTACTCTTGCGGGGATCACAATAATTGTTTATTTAATAACCAGAAGGATTTTGTTGGGTTGGTGTTATATCTTGATTTGGAGCGTTTAAAACGGGTTATTTTTCTCATAGAACAACACGTATTCGATAAGGGTTCTGGTGATAAGTGTTCTGGTGAAAAAAGTTCTGGTGATAAGAGCTCTAGTGGTAAGGATTGTGGTGTAAAGCGTAAAGAGCGTAGCATAATTTTGGGAGAACCATTTCTTAATCAACTAGTTAGCGGGGAGAGTAGTAACGGTTTAGTTAATTCTGATCAGAGAAAAAAGTAACTTGCTACTGCTGGTTGGGCTGATGCTATTACAAGAGTGAGTCAAGATTTTGAAGAAGGTGTTGCAGGTCTTAGGTTATCTTTGTGAAATTTTGCTTTAGAGCATGGTTTCGCTTTCAAATACCTGCACAGCACAACAACGAAGATCACTGCTTATTGTGAAAATAAGTTCACAAGCGGATGCAAATGGAGGCTTTATGCATCTATTGATTCCAGCACCGGCTTGATGACGATAAAAAAGTATGTTTTGCACCATACTTGCAGTCTCGTTTTCTCCCAAAAGCATAAGCGGTATATGCATTTGACATCAGATTTGATTGCGGAGAAAATTCAGGATTCTCTCCGGACATGCCATTCGTTGACAGCCAAAATCATACAATCGACTATCAAACAAAATTACGGTATTCACATCTCTTACCGTTTGTTATGGAATACTTTAGAGAAGGCAAGGAAGGGAGTTTTCGAAGATAGTTCAAGTTCTTTTAGTTTACTAAGCGGGTACTTCAAGCGATTGAAGAGCCGCGATATTACTTCAGACTGCCAGTTGGAGTTATCAGTTGGAAACCGCTTCAAGCGTTGTTTTGTAGCATTCAGTTTGTCCCTTCAGGGTTTTCATTCATGTCGTCCAATGTTGTTTGTCAATGGAACCCACTTATATAGCAAGTATAAGGGTACCTTTCTTACTATCGTAGCAAAGAACGACAATAAGAGTTGGTTTCATTTAACTATTTAATCTGAATGATTATGATGTTTTGTTTCAAATTTTGGCAACAATTCGCATCCTATAGTAGCACACAACTTGCATGAAACCCTGATATTTGAAGATAAATCATATTAGAGGTTGTGAATTGAGCAGTAACTTTATTTGATGACACTTCGCAAGAGAGGATGCGAATTAGTCGGTGTAACCATAAAACTGTGAACAATTCGCAACCTTGATTGTACACAATTCGCAGTATATATTTGAGAAAAACTCTCAGGAAAGCATGCGAGTTGTTTATATTTTTCACATGCTTGAGTGTTATTGTATTATTCATTTGAGCTGTCGCTTTCCAGGATTATTCCATGTTGCTCTTGGTATAGTTAGCATTGAAAATTGTGACAATTGGATGTGGTTTTTGGGGTGTTTGAAACCACATTTGTTGGAGCGCCAAATCACATTTATTTCAGACCGTCATTTTGGTATCGTTAATGCTGATCTATCTTGTATCTAAAATGCTATCATGCGTACTGTTATTTCTATCTCATGCAGAATTTGAAGAAAAAATTGGAACATACTAACAAAGACTATAAAAAATGATGTTGAATTTCTTCCATCACCTTGCTTATGCTCCCAGTCGAGAGCTTTTTAAAGATATACTAACAGATTTTCTATGTGAAGGTGGTGAGAGAATGAGTGATTTTCTTGCTAATTTACCCCCAGAAAAGTATGCACAGACTTACGTTAAAGGGAAACAATACGACTCTATGGCTTCTACTACGGCAAAATTGTTTAACAATCAAATCAAAAAATATTATGGCCTACCAATTGTTGAGTTTATTGACTGGATTAGAGTCTTCCTTATGTCTCAAGTTTCACAGAGATACGAAGAAGGGCTAAGCTGGAGTACTAATTTGGTCCCCGAGTATGAGAAGAAGCTAAAGCATAATGTTGACATGTGACGAACTTGGGTAGTAAGTAAGTCGTCTTCTGCCATGTTCGAAGTCTTTTCAAATCTCGTGGCTGTTGTTATTCTGTTGGATTTCAAATGTTCTTGCGGATCATGGCAACAAGATTTTTTTCCATGTCCTCGCGCTTTAGCGGCAATATAGTATACCGGCCAAGATCCTTTACTGTAATAGAGCTCTTCTTTACGGTTAAGAATTACAAGGAAAGTTACTCTTTCAGCATACCAGCTATTACGGATTTCGTGGAAGGGTCAAATGCTAACGATCCTTCGTTTATTGAATTTTTTCATCCGAACATTAAAAAACGCTCCGGAAGGCTTAAGAAAAAACGAATCCCGTCTAGAGGAAAAAGCTCAACCAAGCCGTTGAGGTGTGGCCGTTGTTCGAAATCAGGCCATAACAGGGGGACTTGTGATGTTCCATTTTGAGCATAATTTGTGTTGTGGACAAGTCTCGTTGGCCACATTTATTTGTAATACTGTTATTGTTCTGAACAACAAACTAACATTTTTACAATTGTTTGTTTATTTATATATTTTTTATTACATTAAAGAAATGCTAAGTGTTTTGAGTTGCATGCAATTCGCATTCACTATTGCGAATTGCGTACAATATCTTGATATCATGTTGCAAACATCTCTCATGTTTTCATGCGAGTTGTGTGAAATTCCACAATAATGCAAATTGTTTGTAAAAGCATATCAAACAACTATGAGTATATGCTGTGAATTATATTAAACTCTAACGTAATGCATTTTCAAACAAATATAAGGACTTTTAGTTGCTTACGAATCACATGATATGATGCGAATTGCGTTCAACTCTAAATTATTGTATTTTCAAAAAAATATATTACAAATCGCATGATATACTGTGAATTGTGTTTTCAAACAAATATCTAGACTTTTAGTTGCTTACGAATCGTATGATATGCTGCGAATTATTTCTCAAACAAATATCAGGACTTCTGGTTGCTTACATATCTCATGATATGCTGTGAATTGTAAGCAACCAGAAGTCCTGATATTTGCTTACATATCGCATTATATGTTGCGAATTGTAGTTTCCTACAAATAACAGGACTTTTAGTTGCTTGCAAATCGCATGATATGCTGTGAATTGAATGGAAATACGAAGCATTACAATACTCAGGTCCACATGCGAATTGTTTGTATATTAGTAATATTGATAAACAACATCTCAGGTCAAGATGTGAGTTGTTTGCAAGTGGTAATATGATGCGAATTGTGGGTATTCTTTCATGTTCACACATAGTATACCATATTCACATATGATTAAAAGTTTATACAAATAATGAATTCCCAAAAGAGGATTATAGGCTTCATGCACTAACAAATTTTCAAACAATCACTACAACCATTTAGTGTTTGTTAGTTGTGATGAGTCCGAATTCGAAGTGCTCCCCGGAAGGGTAGTCCAAAGTAAATCTCCCCGGAAATTCGGACAGGACTTGTTGACCGGACAGATGATTTCGAACACTGAAAACTTAAAGCAGTTCGAACTATGACTAAAGTACTAAAAAACCTAAACACTATCTGACTAAGCTACCTGCACATCTGCTTAAAACTTATGGGTCTTTAAACATGACCCGAAAGCCCATAAGGGCCCAAATTTCACACTATAAATGCCCAACCACCAGCATTAACTATGGAAAAGAAAAATTGACTGCTGCCAAGCTGCACAATTCTCTCTCCACCCTTAAAACATTGTGAAACACCCTTAAAACACTGTGAAACACCTTTAAACACTGTTAAACACCCTCACGCCGCCTTAAAACTCCACTTGAAATTACCAGCCTACCCCCAGGCTACTTTTATCCACACCAAATTGGCGACCACAGTGGGAGGCGACGGTGCCTGAATCAAGCATTCAAAACCAAGTAAGGAAATTCTGTCCGAATGAATCCGGATAATCCAGAGCTTCCACCAGCTTTGCTCGAAGTGGTGGAAGAGAACGATGAATATACTGTCCAAGAGCGTGACAGGTTGAGGGTTGAAATAGAAGCTCTGAGGGCTGAAAAGGCCAAGATGGGCATGAAGGAGAAATCCAAAGCGTCAGTTGCTCATCGCTCTGATAACCCTCGAGAGCATGAGGCTTCAAAAACTCATGTGAGCACTAAAAAGACACATGCCAGTTCTAAAAAGTCTCACCGGTCCAAGCCTGTGGAGAGTTCTGACTCAAGCTCAGAATCTTCGGACAACTCTTCGGACAGTGAGGGAAATGAAAAATCCTTGTCCTCCAGTAGTGATGAGGGGCGAACCAGGAAAAAACAGAAGCAAGTTAAAAAGTATTCCAGAAAAAGAGATCACCATGGAAGAATGAAAAGGCACATTGGGAAAGGATCATCTCACAACCGGAGGCATGTAGACCGGATGCTGGTGGATCCTTTTGCCTTTCATGATGAGCCAGGTATCTTTGCAACACCTAATGAGGATACTGCGTTCAGTCGTGGGAGGAATTGGAGGCAATCGCCATTGTCTTCCAAAATACTGTCCGGAAACCTCCCCAAGAGGTTTGATAGCACCAAGATGGAGAAGTACGATGGCAGTACTGATCCAGACAATCATCTGGAGCAATTCAAGAACTTCATGATGAACTTTGATGATGATGATAAACTACTCTGCAGGGCATTCTCCCAATCCTTCACGGGGAGTGCTCTGAAGTGGTACAACAGCCTTCCTCAGGGTTGTATCAGAGACTTTGATACTTTTTGGGTGGCCTTTCGAAGGCAATTTGTGGGGAGTAAGGAGCTAAAGGGTAATGGAGATACCATAATCCATTGTGCCCAGGAACCAAACGAATCATTAAAGGAGTACATAAGTCGTTTTGTGAACACAAAAAACGGGCTGGCTGATTGCTTTGAACAAGTGGCAATAGCGTCCCTGAGACAAGGTTTGAACCCGGGCAACCTGGCCGATTCAGTAACCAGGAAGAAGGCCATGACCTGGGGGGGATTGCTAAATCAAGTTGGCAAACAAATAAATGTTGATGAAACAAAGAAGACCAGGGTGCACAGACAGGTGAGATCCACCCCGGTGGCGCCAACTCCAAATCAAAACCAGTCCGGAACAAAGCTAGAGAAACCGGACAGGGGCATGGAAGGGGAAAAGCTCAGTCTCAACCAGCTGCTCCTGCACAAAGCCAACAGTCTAGAAACAAAAGGGGACCATGGGTCCAACCGGAATGGTTTGCAGAACTCAAAGAAAGTGTGGCAACCATTTTCGATAAAACAAAAGATGAAGTACACTACCGGAGACCAGCGACCTTGCAGTCTCCCAGAGAACATCGAAACAGTTCTTTTTGTCAATATCACAATGATATTGGCCATACTACTGATGATTGCATAGCACTGAAACAAGAGGTTCAAAACCTGATCGAAAGAGGGAAATTGGGTGCATACGTTAAAAGAAGAGTAGGCAACAGGCCTGATAACACTCACCGGGCTGGTCCGGTTAATGCTGCCCCAGAGGGGGCTATGGTAATCATTGAAAGGTTTGATGTGGAATTCGAATACTTGGATCCTGACCCAACGAGAAACAGAGTGGGTGCGATAGAGGAGCGTTCCAGGTCGGTCTCCGGGCTCATTGAGTTCTTTGAATCCTTGACAATTTTCGGAGGGGACACTGTAACGGCTCCTACCACTTCATCAAGAAAAAGGCATGTTCATAATTTGGCTACCCAGCTAGAAGGGGGCATGACCTCATATCAATCGTCAAGTTTGTTCCCATTCATTGTCTTTGATGGGGATGATTTGAGAGACATTGTTGGCCCTCATGAAGATGCTGTTGTTATAGGAGCATCGATAGGGGGCAATGAGATAAGGCGAATCTTGGTAGATACTGGGAGCTCTGCCAATATCCTTTTCTTAGATACTTACAAGAAAATGAAAAATCCAGCTGTGATTCAAAAGTCAGACAGATCGATCGTAGGCTTCACGGGCAGCTCAGCTGATGTAATCGGTGAGTTCGAAGAAGAAGTATTGTTGGGCAGAGGCCCTTTCAAGAAAACAGTCAGAATACTTTTCATTGTGGTGGATTGTCCCACTTGCTACAATGCTATTCTAGGGAGATCTTGGCTCTCTAGGATACATGCAGTGGCTTCGACAGTCCATCAGTGTCTAAAATATGCTGTTCAGGGGCAAGTTGGGGTTGTCCGGAGTAGTCAAAAAGTTGCAAGAGAATGCTATGCCACTGCCTTGGCTCCACGAACGCTGGGGGCAGTCCGAATAAATGACCAATAGCAGTTTGAGGGCCTTTCTAGGGGTGAGGGTGAAATTGATGACCCCAGAGAGACCCCCGGAGTGTTGATCCCGGTTGAGGAGGTTGAAACACATTGCTTGGAAGAAGGAAAAATTGTCAAGATAGGGTCCAAAATGCCACCAATGTTGAAAGAAGGTATGTTGAAATTCTTAAAAGACCATCAGCATGTTTTTGCTTGGTGCAACGCTGATGTTACTGGAGTTCCATCAGAGGTGATTTCCCATCACTTATCTGTCCGAAGAGACGTGGTACCAGTAGTACAAAAAAGGAGAGCTTTCTCAAAAGAAAAGGCTGATGTCATTGTACAAGAGGTTGACAGACTCACAAAGATGGGGCACATTAAATAATCTCAGTACCCTTTGTGGACTGCCAATCCAGTCTTGGTAAAAAAGAAAAACGGTAAATGGCGAATGTGCATTGACTTCACAGATCTCAATCGAGCTTGCCCAAAAGACTTGTATCCGGTTCCCCGGATAGATCAGTTAGTAGACTCTACTTCTGGGAACAAGCTACTCTCCTTCATGGATGCTTTCTCCGGGTACAATCAGATCCAGGTGGATCCAAAAGATCAAGAGCATACCACTTTTGTTACTGATAGAGGTCTGCACTGCTATAAGGTGATGCCCTTTGGCTTGAAAAATGCTGGGGCTACTTATCAAAGGTTAGTCAATAAGGCATTTGCTGATCAGATTGGAAGAAATATGGAGGTCTACATTGACGATATGATGGTGAAAAGTATGGATGAGCAGCTGCACTTGTCCGACCTCCAGGAGACTTTTGCCAACCTGGCTAAGGTGAATTTAAAGTTAAATCCTGAAAAATGTGTGTTCGGAGTACAGTCCGGGAAGTTCTTGGGGTATATTATAAGTGAGCATGGAATACAGCCCGACCCGGACCAACTCAATGCCTTGTTCCAAATGGAGCCTCCACGAAATATTAAAGAAGTACAGCGATTAACGGGGAGGTTAACAGCCTTGAACAGATTCATCTCCAGGTCTTCGGACAGATGTGCTCCATTTTTTCAAACCTTGAAGGGTGCAAAAGGGTTTGAGTGGACACCACAGTGTGATGAGGCATTCAATGAAATTAAGAAGCATCTGTCCTCTCCCAAGACTTTGTTCAAACCAATTGATGGGGAGACTCTTTTCGTATATCTGGCTGTTTCAAGTTGTGCCATTAGTGCTGTGTTAGTAAGGGAGGTTGATGGGTATCCTCACCCAGTGTACTATATCAGCAAAAGCTTGATTGATGCTGAGAAGCGTTACTTGAAACTTGAAAAACTAGCATTGGCTCTGGTGATAGCTGCAAGAAAGATGAGGCCTTATTTTCAGGCTCATCCTATCATTGTCCGGACGTCTTTCCCTTTAAAGAATGTCTTTCAAAAAGCGGACATTTCAAGCAGAATGACAAAGTGGTCAGTAGAGTTGGGGGACTTCGATATAGATTTCGCTCCCCGGACAGCAGTAAAAGCTCAAGCTGTGGCTGATTTTCTGGTTGAGTTCCATTCTGATAGGGACTCAGAACAACCAGCTGATTCAAAAGACAAAAAAGTGTGGATTGTCCGAACAGACGGGGGATCCAGTGCCATAGGGTCTGGGGCAGGAATATGTCTCACTTCCCCCTATGGGGACAACATGTTCCAAGCTATTTGTTTTGCTTTCAGGGCATCCAATAATGAGTCCGAATATGAAGCAGCTATAGCTGGGTTGAAATTGGCATACATCTGTGGAGCAAAAAGGGTCAAGCTGCTAAGCGACTCCCAATTGCTTGTTCACCATGCCTTGGGCCTATCAGAAGCTAGAAAAGAACAATTGATCAAGTATTTACTACTCTTGAAAAGTGAGGCCATGAAGTTTAAAGCCGTTGTCTATGAGCATATTCCCCGGGCAGAGAATGAGCTAGCAGACTCATTGGCAACAATAGCATATACGGAGTCCTATCCATGGATCCATGTGCTTGAAAGCCCTTCTATTCAACTTGATGAAGGTGAAAAAGAGGAAGTCTTTGAAATACAAGTAAACCGGCCTCAAGATTGGAGGTCTCCTCTTATGCAATATCTGTCTGATGGCATCGTACCTTTAGATAAACCACAAGCCATAACGTTAAAACACAGGGCTCGTGGTTTCATCATGATTAGAGAAGTCTTGTACAAGAAATCTTATAGTAAACCTCTCCTACGCTGTTTAGGGGATCATGAGTCACAAATGGTTCTCTCCGAATTGCACGATGGTGAGGGGTCAGCCCATTGTGGGTTTAGAGCATTAACGAGAAGAGTGCTTCTCTCCGGATACTATTGGCCATCAATAATGAAAGATGCTAAGGAGCTGGTAAGAAGATGTGACCCATGCCAGAGGTACATCAATGAAATTCATGTACCAGCTATTCCTTTGGAATCAATTTCTGAACCCATCCCTTTTGCTCGATGGGGATTGGACTTGGTTGGGCCTCTACATGTGGCGTCCGGAGGGCGTAAAACCATAATCGTAGCCATTGACTACTTTTCGAAGTGGATAGAAGCAGCCCCCTTGGCAGGGACAACATCAAAGGCTGTTATAAAATTCATTCTATCCAACATATGTTGCAGATTTGGTGTCCCCCAGAGAATAACAACAGACAATGGGCCACAGTTTGACAACAGAGAAATGGAACGCTTCTGTGCCTCGAGGGGTATTCAGCACTGCTTTTCTTCACCTTTCCACCCACAAGCCAATGGGCAAGTTGAAGTAGCTAACAAGAGAATACTGTCCGGTTTAAAGAAAAATTTGGAAGGGGCTGCTGGGAAGTGGCCTAGTTATTTACAAGAAGTCTTGTGGGCCTACCGGACAACGCCTGGGGCTGCAACACAAGAATCACCTTTTGCCTTGGTCTATGGGATGGATGCAGTAGCCCCCATAGAGAAGACACTCCCCTCCTTTCGAGTCCACAACTTCTCCGGACAGGCTAATGAAATGGCAGTTAGAAATCAACTTGATTTAATTGAAGAAAGGCGAGTAGAAGCTCATCTTAGTGTGGCACACTATCAGGGCTTGATGAGAAGCAGGTTTGCTTCTAAAGTTAAAAGAATGGACTTTCAACCAGGAGATAAGGTGTTGAGGAAAGTTTTCTTACATACCAAGGAAAAGCTCTTCGGAAAGCTGGCCCCAACTTGGGAGGGTCCCTATACTGTGATTGAAAGAATCAAGCCTGGTACATACTGGTTAGAAGACAAAGATGGCAGGGTTTTAACTCACCCTTGGAATATTGAACACCTTCGAATGTACTTAGAATAAAACTTATATAAATATTTACTTGTTTAAAACATCCATGTAAATATTTGGGGGCATACTACTACCTCTCTCCGGCGCCACGGAGAGCTTTAAATGAAACTTGGAGCCTTCTTGAATAATTTTCTAAGTTTTTGCAAAATTCTGTTGATTGTCATACTATCCGGACTGAAAGGTCTAAGGGCTACTTAAATTCTAGCCAGAGAAACTAAACACTCTCACAACACAATAACTCAAGACTACTTAAACTCCAACTATTTAAACAGATTATGAAAGAAGAGAATGGTTGAGCAAAACAAAACATTCATTCAACAACTTAAAATTGCCTTGGCCTTCCAAGGACTTTTTAAACAAGTTTGGGTGCAGAACAAAAATCTATCCGAATAATTCGGATAACATCACAAAAAAGGTGCCTTGGCCTTCCAAGGACTTTGGTTCAAGTAAAAGATAAACAAAACAGATTATAAATTAAGGAGGAGCCTTTGAAGATGGCTCACCCTCATCTGTTTTCTTTCCCTTGATGTCGCTTTTTTCCTCAATGACCTTCTTGCCTTTGGGGTCAACCTCTTCCTCACCCGGACTCTCTCCGGTTTCCTCTTCATCACCAGACGAGGATATATCAGTGTACCCTTCATCAACCATGGTCCAGTAGGGGAGATCATCGTCATCCACATAACGCCATAAGTCCCCTAGTCTCCTCTTCGGGAACTTCTCGTGAAACAAGAGGACCATGTCGGACTTCACTTTCTCAACCATTAATTCTTCACTCCGTATCATCTCCCTGGCATAAGCGTTGATTTTGGCCTTGATCATGGCCTCTTGATCCTTCACCAAAGCAGCTTTCTCCTTAACAGCCTGAGTCACTGCATTCTCTAAAGCAAGTTTGTCAGTGGTCAGGTTGGTGACAATCTTCTCCTTTGCTGCAGTTTCTCCCCTTGAGGCTGTCAAGTCCTTCTCCAATCCGGACAGCTTAGCCCGGAGATCTTTTACGGTCTCTTCTAAAGAAGCAACTTTTGTGTTGCTTTCATTTTGACTCTTCTTTAGCTGTTCGTTCGACTCCTTAAGCAGGTCAACCTTAGTAGTAGCAGTCCTGAGGTCATCGGACAGCTTCTCCTTCTCAGACTTGAGATCTCTAATGGTTTCTGCCTGACTCCGGATTTGCCTTTCCAGGGTGAGTACTGGTTGCACGTTGCTAAGGAGGGAATGGGCTATAACATCCCTCTCACTAGAAACCAAGAAAGTCTTACCATTGAAGTTTACTGTGTTAGAGCTACTGGGGGGAACATATGGCCCTGCGAACTCATCTCTAGACAGGCCAAGGAAGTAGTCACCTAAAGGACCCAGACCGGTGACATCCACTTCATCCATGTTAATCTCTCCCCTATCAACTTCATCAGTGTGGAATTCCATTGGAATCCCTTCATTAAGATTCCCTGGGATCTCTTCGGCTAATGTTGGGTCAGTTGGGAAAGTGGGCTCCGGATCCCGGAGAGCAAGCTCCTCTCCTTGAGAAATCTTTTTCTTTTTGACCTCCCTATCAGCGCTATCACTCGCTTGCTTGCGAGTCCGTTTAGAAGCCCTTGTGGGTTTTGGGGACTTCACTCTTTGTTTCTCGCTCTCCTGTTCTACCACTTGTAGAAGGTTTGCATCAACTTGAGCCTGGGTTGGCACCTCTGAGCCAGTTGGGACCTCTTTCTCAGCATCCTCTGATGCTTTCCTGCTCTTCTTCTTCTTGCCCTTCATTTTACTTGGGGCTTTGGCCCGGGCAGGAAGGAAGAGGGTCCCATCCAATTCATGAGACCTTCTCAGCACTACATCTTCATCAGGTGGGGTGGAGAACTCCTCCCAGGTAAGATCCCTTCGACCTGTGGTGTTCCACAGATGGGATCTCGCTAAATTCCCAGGGGTAAAAGCTTTGTGGAACCGGTTCTCCCAGTTCTCTGCGGCCCATGCATTTATCTTGCCACAGGTGACCTGTCCGGCTTTTAGATAGTCTCCGAACTCCTTTGGCAGCTCTAATAAAACAAGAAAGCGATTGGTTAGCATGAACTAAATGAAAAGAGAAATTCGAACAGAAACTTAAAGTAAAACTTACGATCGCTCCTCCATCTACTTCGAAGAAGGCTAGGATTCTCCCCGGTCTTGATTTTCTTACCATTCTCCCATGAGCCACTTACAAACAAGAACTGGCTCCTCCACTTGCTCTCCGACTCCAGGAGATCATCCACAGCTTTAAGATCGTTCCCCATGTTAAAGTGATAGAAAGGGAACTGATGGTGTTTGCACAAACTAGCTACAGCAGCGAACTCTTCCATTGGAAGAGGAATTCCGGACAACCTAGATGCCATAATGCATGACATCAAGGTGTACCATCCGTTAGGGCTTAGCTGTGATGGACATAGCTTGACTAGGTGGAAATAGCGCACTATCTCTGGATCCAGTGGGAACCTAAGTCCCCAGTTGAATAGCTCCGTAAAGAAGACTATTTCGTTCCTTTTACAATCCATCGGGGTCTCCGGATCGATGGAAATTCGGATTTTTACGTTTTCAGGGATCCCCCACTTAGTGCGAAACCGTCCCAAATCTCTAGTATGGATAAACGCATACTTGGTCTTTAACAGAGATAAAAGGTACTTGAACTCTACCTTGTGAAAGCAGGGCCCTACTCTCCCTTCGAGGCTCTCCGGCAGATCCGGACGCCTCAGATACAAGTCCTCTTTGCCCTTCTTGGCAACAACTACAGCAGTTTCAGCTTGTCCGGAAGACTCGGACTCAAACCTAACCTCCTCAGTGGAGTCTTCCATCCTCTCCTCCGTTATTGTTGGGGGAGCTTCTGCAGAAACAGCCCGGGGAGGGATGAAGCTTGGCATAGCTAATCCTCCGGACTGTTGGCTCTTTGTATGTTTTTGAGTTCTCACCTCAGTTTGAGTTTATGAGGTCGAAGTTTCCTTAGGAGGTAGTGGACTGCTAGCCTCCGGACCAACCGGCCTTTCCCGGAGAGTCCTAACAGTTGCCCCGGACCCTGACTCACTGGTATTTTTTGAAGAGAGTCCCTTAACCAATCTGCTTGGTCTTTTCATGATTAGTTTGTCTGGAGAATTATCGGAGTCGGACCCCATAGCAATGAAAGTGGTTTTCTTCCTGACACTTGTAACAACGACCCCCGGTTCGACAGTGGGGATTGACTCTTGGACAGATGAGCCAGATACTATGGGGGAGAGTGTTGATTGAAAGAGTTTTCTAGATCTCGTACCTTTCGAAGAAGATGAACCTCTATCAGATTATTCGATTGAAGGGGCTGGTTTCTCGACAGGCGCCGCTGGAAGCCCTGCTGCAAGTCTTTTCTCTTTTTCAACCCTTTGAGCTTTCTCCAATTCTGAGAGATTAAGCCACCCACCCTTGATTAGAGCTGTTCTTGCTGTGAACATAAAACAACTAAGGAAATCTTGAAATTTTAGAGAGATGAAGCTTTGAGTAAAATGGCAGAGTGAAAGTAATAGTGAGACTGTGAAAGATGAATAGAATTTATAGTAAATGTAAAAAAGGGTTTGATTCCTAGGAGAATCCGAAAAGTTGGGCAATGATTAAAAAACGGCGCTGACGTCATCAAAAGCATTTAAAGAGGTAACTTGTTCGAGATAGTGGTACAACTTTCGAGGTGAGAAAACGGCTAAAAGAAACCAACCAAAGTGTGACACGTGTCCCACTAACTCTGACACAGAACCGTTTGGAATTCGAAACGATTGCCTTGTCCGGATCTGTCCTCAACTCTCTCCGAATTGGAAGACCACTTCCTTTATCGGACTGTTTTTCAGTTCTTTGACAAAGACACTTGTTCAAAAACCTAAAAAAGGGGCTCCTGATGAGTCCGAATTCGAAGTGCTCCCCGGAAGGGTAGTCCAAAGTAAATCTCCCCGGAAATTCGGACATGACTTGTTGACCGGACAGATGATTTCGAACACTGAAAACTTAAAGCAGTTCGAACTATGACTAAAGTACTAAAAAACCTAAACACTATCTGACTAAGCTACCTGCACATCTGCTTAAAACTTATGGGTCTTTAAACATGACCCGGGTCCATTAAACTTGACCCGAAAGCCCATAAGGGCCCAAATTTCACACTATAAATGCCCAACCACCAGCATTAACTATGGAAAAGAAAAATTGACTGCTGCCAAGCTGCACAATTCTCTCTCCACCCTTAAAACACTGTGAAACACCCTTAAAACACTGTGAAACACCTTTAAACACTGTTAAACACCCTCACGCCGCCTTAAAACTCCACTTGAAATTACCAGCCTACCCCCAAGCTACTTTTATCCACACCAAGTTGTATTCCAAAAAAACAAAAAAAAAACAGACTCTATTAGTCATCACTAGAGGATTCTTCACCATCTTTCTCCTCTTCATGCTGATCATCAGCCTTTTCATTGTCCTCTTCCTCCTCATTATCTACGTCCAGCATGCTTAAATTTTTTGTCCTTGATGGACCAGCGTCGTCGTCCCTCTTCTGTTTGTTGTTTGGAACCTCTGCACTCTGAGGTGGAACCTCTACTGGCTGAGGTTCAGAAGCAACCAGTTGTTTCCGAATATACGTTTTTGAATATTTATGTTAAATATACGAGACTTGTTTGAAACATTAAAAAAACGAATTGGTTGACAATTCGATACCTTTACGTCCAACTTCAGTTCTAAAAGTAATGTCATCACATCACTCGTTTGCACTCTAATTCTGTAGGAAAAATTGGACGATGGTAAATTCCATCATCATGCTCGTAGGCTTTAATTTGGACGATGGTAAATTTGGACGGTGGTAAATTCAATAGGGTCATGCTCGTAGGCTTTAATTAACTATATTTTGTGGTATTTTGCGACATCGATACGGTCAGTTGTCTGTGTTTTCTTTGGCCAATCGGTGTATTTTACTTTTGGCGGTTGACGTTTTATTATAATTATATGTTCCTCTTCCTCTACCTCTGCCACTAGATGTTGTGTTGATGTCAGTAAATTAAAATTAGGCTCTTCTGTCTCTTTACTTGACTTGATCTTATTAAATAACAAAAATTAAAAGAGTGTGTCAGTCATTATAATGTTAACTTCTCCTAATAATTTGCATGATAACATGCGGATTGTTTGGTTCTAGCTGAATACAGTACAAGGTAATTATCAGGATATCATGCGAATTGTTCGAGTATCCACTGAACAATTCGTATGCTACCCTGATATTCGTTTGTAAAACTTAAAGTATATCAACACAAGTCTCATGATATGCTGCAAAATCATTTAAAATAGCCATTACCACACGGTCAATGACAACCAATGCCGTTGATTGGTTCGACATAATGTCTGGATCGGTTTGACAAAAATCATTAATGTCATCCTCCGACATATTCTCTAAAGACCATTGTATTATGCCATCGTAATATACATTATCAATTTCATTTAAAAATGTCTGTGAAACTTGAGTGTAAATACCATCAATAGAAGCATCAGGTAAACTTACTGTGTTATTGTTAGACTCTAGAGCTTGCAGTTGATTCGGTATTGGTACTACAATTTCACCTTGGCTTAGCAATTCTGACTTTGCACACACCATTGTTGGTCTTTGAGGTACATCTCCATATTGGTTTTGGTCTTCTAACGATGGTCCTCCCTGGCTAAGTTGTTCCAGCTTCTCACAGGGATTGACACCTTCTGACTCTTTCGGAGCTACGTCTTGTGTTAGCCTGTCTCTCTTTTCCAAGGCTATTTGTTATTGTTGTTGTTGTTCTTCTTGTGGGTGTTGTTGTTTTCCTTGTTGTTCTTGTTGTTGTTGGTGTTCTTGTTGTTGTTGTTGTTGTTGTTGTTGATGTTGTCTGTAGGCCTCGTGTTTCATACAAATTCCAAAATAAAAAAGTGGATGGGTTAAGCATACTATAATCATAGTTGCGAACAAATCGCATGCTAACCTGAGATTTGTTTGAGTTCTAAATCTCAAACAAATCACATGGTAAGTTGCAATCTGTGAAATAACCAACTCAATAGAGTATAAAACAATTCGCAATATACGATGCGAATTGTTTGGACAAGACTACACAATAGTCCTGATATTTGTTTGAAAGTTATCATGTGATGCGAATTGTTTGAATATGTATACAACAATAAAACCCCCTGACTGTTTTAAATACATACACTGACTTTGTTTGAATATGTATACAGCAATAAATATTATTATAGTAACAATTTCATCACAACAACAATAAATAAGATATTTGAATCTTAGTGTACTTTTGATCCACTTACATCTTCAAGGTTATCTGAGTCTGTACGTCCAGATTTTTCTGCCGCCACTTCTTTCTCACGAGCTTATACCTCATCTGCTACGTGAAGTACGAGCTGTTGGTCATTCGGAAGAGACTCGTGTCTTTCTTTCTCCGTTTGAGGACTCAGAACTGTGGTTGCCTCCTGTGTAGGAGGAGACTTGTCTGTCTGTCTCTTCGTGGTGTCCGTCTCTATGGATACCAACAAATCTTCATGTATCTTACCATATGGTACCGATATGGGTGAATGGTTCCCATCATCATCCCTCCTTTCCGGCAGTAATCCACCATGCTTTTCAGCATCCTGCATTTGCTCGTCCTAATTGGTGTCCTTATCCTGATCACTAGTTGTGTCAGGATCTTTATGTTGTTTAAGTAAAGGTTTTCCTGACCACCAGTGCGTTGCCGACCATTTTCCAGCCCGATTACCAGCTGGAAAATTGCCTTATAATCCTATCTTATTTTCTAAATTCAATCCTAAATCTATCAAAATTCTACCATAATTCTAACAAAATCTTAACTAAATTCACAAAATTCAATCCTAAATATATAACCTAGAAATTAAAATAGGGAAACTTACTTTGTTGGTGGTGGATTTTTGTTCTTCACCATGACGGAGGAGGAGAAGGGGAGGAAGAGGTGGAGGTGTGGTGGTTCACCGGAAAATATGAGAGAGGTGAGAGAAGTGAGTTTTAAGGCTGTAGAGAGAAGTGAGAGGTGTGAGGGAAGTGAGAGAGTGTTGTAGGTAAAAAGTGATGGATAGAGGTTAGTAAAAACAGGGCTTATATACCATAAATACAGGATGTTGAAAAACATGATGGAGTACTGCCGGAAGAGAGAGATGATGATGGGAACCATTCACCCATACCGGTACCATATGGTAAGATGCAGGGAGATTTGTTGGTATCCACAGAGACGAACACCACGGAATATGATGCACATGTTTTTAGCTTGGATTGTAAGGAAATGGCTCCCCCTGAAAATGTGAACACATAACCTGAGGTAAACTTTTGGTTATCAAGATCACTAGTTGTGTCAGGATCTTTATGTTCTTCAAGTAAAGGTTTTCCACCTTCATAACATAAAATCAAAGAAAAATTATCTCATAATTATATGAAAATCTACTTCATTTCTTCAGAATGAATTTTACCCGAATTGGACAAATATTTACTCACTTAACCGAAAACATATGGGGTATATAGTCTTATACACACTATATCATACATTAAAACGTGTATGACACATTAAAGAATGTTTCATATACTTTCTTTCTCTATCTCTGTTGTAGGACACCTTACTTGCTTAACTTAAAACATATAGCGGAATAACATTATACATATTGATCATTTAAAGTATACGTCTAATATATCTTTACTATGATAGCCATGACTTTCCAGCTTTGTTACCACGAACAATCTCCATGCCTAAAATTTTATTTATTGGGCAAAAGTCTTTCATGTCAAATGATTATGATAAGTATTTTTTAAACTAAAAATCATCTCAGCATCTTGCTCGACTATCAACATATAATCTACATATTAAACAAGTATTATGAAATTACCTCAAGGAACTTTCTGAAATAGTGACATGGATCCACACGAGTTCACTTGTAACCATTATTTGTTATAAACGAGTCAAGTTTCTGATACCACTGCTTTGGCTCATTTTTAAGCCCATACAAACTTTTTTTTTTATTTATAAACAAAATTGTATTTCTCTTTGTATTCAAAACCTTAAGCTTTCTATATAGATTTTATCATACAAGTCACTATCAAAAAATGGTTTTTACATCAAGTTGTTACAATTCAAGATTAATAGTTGTAGTTACATCCAACACAATTCTAATAGAAGTCATTTTGATAACATGTGAGAATATCTCATTAAAGTCAATGTCATTTTTTTGATTACATCATTTTACTACCAATCTAGTTTCTCACTTGATAAAATTTTCATCATCTATATTATTCTTGAAAACCCATATATTTTTTAAGACTTTGCTTTTTATTAGGAGGGTCCATTAGCTTATAAGTTTTATCATTTTGAAGGATTTCATCTTTACATTCATAGCATCAAGCCAAATATTTTCTCCACATGAGATAAACACTTATTGATAATTCGTTGGCTCTCTAGTTTCATCGACTATAATAATTTATGAGTTTAGAAACTTTGTTGAATGTTTTATCTTTTTATATGATCTTCGAACTTGTGCATCCTCCATATAAAGGGTAGGTTTCCCCCCCTGCTCATGAACTATTTCATTATGAATTTCTTTCTAAACTACCATCACAGGTAAGATACGATCATAAAATGATCATTGGAACCTCATCTCGGTAAGTTTACTAGAAAGCTCAACCTTTCTTCGAGGAACGACCATAGTCAATGTAAAGCACCATTCTTGTTGGTATGAAATTTCTTCAACTTTATTTATTTTGTCCCGACCACATACCATAATAAATAATATATCACATTGATATGCTTGGTATATGCCTTATACATTAGATCTGGTCTCATTCCATTACACTATGATTACCATATAATATTACATACTCATCTTGCTTCAATCCTGACTATCGAAGAAACCTCTTTAAGTGAAAGTATTTATTTGTTATATTAAATGTGCATTCAACAACTAAATATATAGCTTTGACATGTATATTGTCATTGGTAACCTAATCTGCTAACGTTATAAATTTTACATCATTCGTCTCATTTCATTTCATGCATCACTGCAATTATATTTATATTTTGCATAACTATCTTCGTCCGAACTTGTGTGCCTCACTATTTATCCTTTTTTACAATGGAATCTATGATTAAATATATTTTTTGTAATGAGATTAATGCTTATTAAAGTTAAAATTTAAATATTTAGTTATTATTTAAATAATTACCTAGGCATTGAACAGTAAATCGTCCCTCGACTATCGCGTTTGGTGGCAGATAGTCCCTTGACTTTCAAATGTCCGTTGACAGTCCCTGGACTATCGCGTTTGGATAAAGTTAGTCCACCAGATCCTCTAATCCATGAGAGGCTGCCACCTGTCACCATAGTCCCCAGATTTTTGTATCACCACTAGTCCCTTGAGTTTAGGTCAAACCCAAAATGTAGAAAATTACAGAAAACTAAACTCAAGGGACTAGTGGTGATACAAACATCTGGGGACTATGGTGACATGTGGCAGCCTCTCATGGATCAGAGGATCTGGTGGACTAACTTTATCCAAACACGATAGTCCAGGGACTGTCAACGGACATTTGAAAGTCAAGGGACTATTTGCCACCAAACGTGATAGTCGAGGGGCGATGTACTGTTCAAAGCCTAATTACCTATTTACTATTGATTTTTCATTCTTTTATTTCAATGTCACCATATATCTCAATTGTTTCAGTTAAACTACAGGTGAACTCTAATTTTTAAAAAGTACAATCTCTTTTAGAATATTTGTTACTTGCAGTTTTTATTTTTGGTGATTATTCTATCATATGATATGTCATTTGTTGTTGGTATACAACCATCTATTGACATAAACTAATCAATTAAATTTGATATTTACATATAACTAAACCTTTCAGCTAAACATCTTTGTAATAGTTACATATTTTTTCATATTTGGTTTATCTCTGTTTCAGTCTAACTATTAGATTTTGTGTCTCATTTATTCGACGTGTTAGTTATATCCATATTTTCATAATTGTTATCATATTTAGAATTTATCTTAGTTGTTGGTGGTCCCACTTGGGTTTGCTTTTCAGTGTACACAATAATTCGTTTAAGGAAAAAATCAAGTTAAATATTTTGTAAAATCAATACAATCAAATTATTTTTGATAACTAACTATTTTTTTAGCTAAATTGTTATGAGCTAAATGATTCATTTAAATAGTTGATAATTATTTTAACAACTAAATATGATTTTATAAGTAAATGTTTTTATATAGTAGTGAAGTATTGTAAATATTATCATTACACGTTTATCTTGATTCTTTCAATATGTTTTCACATTTGTATTATTGTTTTTTTGTGCTAATTTAAAGACAATATCTTTATGTAATAATTTTTCAATAACATGTTTTTCAAAAGTTACATACAAATTTTTAAATTAGCAGCTAAGTTATTACCTTTTGGTTTTAATTTGTCTATTATTCTATATTTGTGACATCATTATTGTCATATGTTTTGTTGATGATTAAAACTATCATTGATGTTGTCTTCATAATCGAGATGACTTTCATGATCGATTTTTTTTTGTTCTTTGTTGTTGTATTTGTTCTTTGATTGTTCTCCTTTTCATTTTCACTGCTGTTTGGCATTTGTTCGGGAGAATCATTTTAAGAAATATGCTATGTTAAATGTTTAATAAATCTAATAAATGAAATTATTTTTATATTATAGGTAAATGTTTTTATAGCTTATGGTGTAATAATTAATTATATATACAATTAATTATATGTTTTTCGACATCTAAATATTTTGTTGACGTAAATGTTTTTAATATAGTAATGTAAGTGTTATATAGATAATATGTTTCTGAAATATTTTTTTCAATCAAATGTTTAAAAAATCAAATACCATATAACTAAATATTTAAAGTTGGTCGGTGAATAATTATCTTTTCATTAAAGTGTCTTCATTATTAAAAAATATTTCAGCAAAAATATTTTAAAAACAAGATACTTGAAAATTTAATATTCAAGTCATTTTGTTTTTCTTGTATTTTTTCTTCTTATACAAGTTCTCTAATATTTAAGAATGTCTTCTCAAAATCATTCAAATTTAATAAGATTTTAAAAGATTGTAACATATTTAAATATTTTTTATTTTACTGGATTCATGTAAAGATTTTATATTTCATCACTGGTAACTTTATTCGAATAAAAAAAATTTCACATAAAAAATCTCGGGAACCTAAATTATGAGTCAAGATTTCATATTTTTGTATGCTCGTAAAAGCAATAACATAAAAGTATATACAATTTTTTTAGTTTGTTTATTTTAAAGTTAATTTTATAATTTTAATATAAATATATAAGAACTTACTATTAGGAGCATCACACAACATGTTACGTCTAATGTGTCTTCTTTAAAAGAAAATGATTCTTTTAAAGTATATAGTATTTATCATATCTAATCACACTCTTTTATCATTGCTATTTTTCCACCAATGTAATCGTACATCCAAGGTAATATATGTTAACTTTTATAAACTAATAATTAGATATACATGTTTTTCCTTGTGTTTGATTCACTTTTCTTCATTACCCATGTACTAGAGATACTTATGGTATATTATGCAAATTGTTTTCATGTTTAATCTCGTGATTCACTTTCAGAAAATTTTCATTTTGACATAACCATATGTATTACTCTTACATATCTTTTTGTGATTGATACTATACTTTCTCCAACTTGGAATACATCATCTAGTTTGTTGTATAAGTATATTATTTCGACGGTTCGTGTCTCATTTTTTTAAATTTGGTGTCTCGTTCTTCAAGTTATTTATCTCATTAAATAAGTAAAAGAATATTTTTTTTCTCAAAGCTAGGATATGTCTTTGTTCAAAGTTTATTCTCCATATTGTTTGAGCTATATAATTCAAGCTAAATCCGATTTTTTTTCAAATGTAGTTTTTCTTATGTTTTCCTTTACTTTCCATATATGTATTAACATTTTTTATTATTATAAAAAAATATCAATATTACAACTTAAGTGTATAAAAAACAACTAAATATTTAACACAAATAAGAAGACACCTAATTTTTTAAGTTTCAGGTAAATATTATACATTTAGTTGTGAACGTGTCATGTAAATGTATACTAAATTATTAGATTAGTGTTTATCTTTACATCTAAATGAATATTCTTGATAACTAAATATTTAAAATTTGGAACTAAATATTTTTCAAAAAACAACTAAATGTTTGGCCAAAGGTGTTACGGGCTAGCTAAATGTATATGTTTAGTTGTTTTAGCTTGATTTTTACAGGAAAATTTTAAGATAAATCATTGTACACAAAACATTTAGCTGTCGACATATCTATAACCAAATATTTAATATGAAGGTACATAAGGTATGCGATTGACTCATGTTAGTTGTTTTAGTTCGCTTTTTACAGTTAATGCTAGGTTAAACATGTATCAAACATTTAGTCGTCAACTTATACACATCCAAATATTTGATATGAAGATACATGTGACAAGTAAATTATTCATGTTAGTTATTTTAGCTTGATTTTTACATCTAAAATCTACATTAACGACTTTTATATAACATTAGTTGACAACATATCCACATCTAAATATTTTATACAAAGGTACACGAGGGAAACTAATTGATTAACGCTAGCTGTGTTTAGCTTGATTTTTATAGTTATATGTTAGGTTTGATGATAATGAAACCTAATCGGAGGGTATTTCCAGTAAGTATTTGGACTGTGTATTAAATTTCGGGTAAATGGTAGACAGATAATTGAGGTGCTAGTATTTAATATGTAGAGAGAGAATCTACCCACCCATTAAATGCTGTTTTTGGCTCTATTTATATGATTACAAAGATCCATAGGCCAACTGGTTCGGTTTAATACATTCAGGTCAGATTGGTGGGCTTAGAGGCCCATGATTAAGTGAAGTAGGCACTCAAGTTACTATAATAGACACATAGCTTATTCGGTATTTCTTTTATTATAAGTCTAAATTTCCCTCTAAGTGAAATACAAACCATTTTACCCTTTGGTCCTCCAACAAAATCTAAACCTATTATCTAGCCCCCTCAGCTATTTCAGAAGCTTATAGGAAAGCTAATCATATGCGAGCTGAATCTGTACTACGTCCAATACACGTTCTTAAAAGTAGTTACCATTCAAAAGTTACAATTTTTAGAATAATTACCTTTAAATACATGTGTCATATTTTAATTGGATCCACAAACTTGTTTCATTCTAGGAAAAATCACCAAATCAAAGAAGAGAAATGTTTACATTTTTTGCTGCCCCTTAGCTTATACGTCGATTCTGATTCCTTAGTAAGGTATTCAAGTGTTTTTTTATTCTTTATAAGAAATTATTTTATTTTTCACTATTGCTAATTTGAGAATAAAAACACTAAACTTCTAGACAAATAAAGTATTTCAATTTAAATTTTCAGACGATATTCTTTTTTTTTCAACTTCGTTAGTTGCTAATTTGGTTTCTCGACAGTTTCTAGGGTTTATATGTTCGCAGCTAGGAACGCTCTTACTCAAGAGTGCTTATGAACCTAGCTCAACAACGCGATTATCTACATCTTCCACTCATTCTCCAAAATTAGTCAATTCATCTAAAAACAGAAAGGTAACTAGTCAGGGAACTCCGTCGACATTCATTGCGATGGGATTGGATGTTGGTGAAAATACCCAACTCCGAGTTATGAGGCTATCTAAGACAAAAAAAACAAACCTTCTATATCAGATAAATCAACTGAAAATCCAGTTGAATAATCCACCATTGTTAGTGATTCTCCCACGCACGTTCGGGTTATGGAGAGAGAAACCACCACAACTGAACTTCCAACGGGGGCAACTATAACAACAAATCCCTCAACTCTAACTACTGAGCTCCCTTCAATTCTTCAACTGAGGAATAAAATAATGGAATTCATGCTTGTAAGCCTTTGGAGCATAAATCACAAGTGATGGAAAAAAATATGGATGATAGTGGCGAAGATACCCATTTAAAGACATCTAGTCAGACTAGGGATACTAAAAAAAATAACACAAGAAAAAGGAAAAAAAGTTGCCTTACCCAAATTCAAACCACTTCCCGAGTCCTTTATCGGGTGATATGGGCCCAACTTTACTAAGGTGAGTATCTCTTGGCTTTACAGAAAATATCATATGTTTGTTTTCACGAATCCAGACAGGAAGAGATCGAAAAATAGGGGAATTTCTTGAATCAGTTGAAGTTTGGATGACCCAACCTGGAGATACTCTGATGGATATTAAGGCTGGAGAGTTGGTAGTTTATACCGATGTGCTCAACTAGGGCCTTCGGTTTCCCTTAGATCTAGAGATAGTGAGATATTTTCATTTAGTCAGGCTATGCATAAGTCAAGCTAGCCAAAACTCGTCGTTTTTATTGCCAGCAAGCATCACAACCTCAAGATTATCCAAAATCTCGATACCCATGGAATAATTTGTTGCTGTGGTCGGTTTATGTTGTAATGGTTATATCTATTTTTACTATATCAATACAAGGAACGATTATAAGGTGGTGGATGACTTTCTGGAGCCTGAAAAGATTTGGAAGACCCAATTTCTTTTTGTCAACAGTGTTTGGGAGAATGGAAAAAATATAATCTTCAAGGGGAATCTGAGCATGCTTATAAGATATTAGAAGAGTTCACATAAGTTTTTCAAGACCTTTTTTTTCTTTCCATATTTTGATGTTATTATTTCTTACCTTGAATTTGTTTTATTGTAGTGTTCTCGAATCCATTTGCACAATATTTGGAATATAGGAACGAAACTTTCAAAACGTTGAATCAGTGGGCTAATGAGAAATAGTCAAATGAGTTTCATAATTTATTCACCCCGAGAAATTTCGTGAGAGCTCATCTCTAGAGGACAAACCCGATTCATGAACTTTTATGGACACAATTTATCGTTCATCCTCAATTCACTGAAATACAAAAAAAAACTAAGGCAAATGATGGTAAACTATTTATAATAATTGAGAATAAAAATCCCAAGCATTAAGATAAAAACACGAAAAAAGGAAGAATAATGATGGTTCGTCTCAAGTTGTTTCCAAACTAGGGGTAAGGGGCCACCTGATAAATTCGCTGCAACTTTGTTGGAAACTATTGCAGTTTCTGATGGAGAGACTGAAATTCCATCAGACTCTCCGACTTCTAAGAATAAAAAAGGCCAAAAAAGTAAGAAGGGCAGTGACAAGATGGAAGTGAAGAAGAAGAAAACTTCAGTCGGTTTGGAAATATTTTTTTGATCGGAAGTCCTCCCTTCAAACAGCTGCATCCTCTGACCCTCATTCCCGCTACTTCTCACAGATGATATGCCAAATTTGGGAGGTGTTGACCAAATATATGACTTAGGGAACTTTAATTTCGAAAACTTCAAACAAGCTTTCCCTAAATCCACCAGTCATGCGAATGTTGTGATATACGATGAAGTCTCCTTTAAAGTGTATAAGGAGAATGGAGAATTGAGATATGCTATTTTGGGCTATGTAGGGCCAATTATTAATTTAGAGAGGAAAGTGAGGGAGCATATCAAGGACATCGGTTCTCTTCGATATTAAAATTAAAGGCTAAATAATTATTTTGAGGCAGAGAAACGTAAGGTTGAAAGTCTGAGTGAGGAAATAAAAATCATCAATCAGGAGTCGGTTCAAACAAAATCCGACCATGATGTACTGTAATTTGACTACAAAGATTTCAGTCATCCAACTTTAAGAAAATCACTTCCTTAAAAAATCAGCAAATTAATGACAAGTCTACCATTCAACACTTGTCCAATGAGAATGAAGACCTCCTTAAACAGAAAGAAAATAAAATCACTTCAAGAGGTAGCCAATGCTGAGGATGCATATGCTGAAAAGGTGTTTGAGTCTATGCAAGAGAGGGATGAATTGATTAAATCGGATATGGTGATGTTATTTTGTAAGAAGTTCCCCAAATTGTCTCTTAGGGATCTATGGAGACACATGTCGGCTATGATTCTTTATCAAAACCTGGCTTTAAGTGACAAGTTCAATATTTCTGATGGTTCTATGGAATATAACTCCGATGAAGAGGATTCTAAAAGTGAGAATCCAGAAGAGAAAAAACAAGGAAAGACCAATGAAAACAAGCCCTAAGGTTAATATATTTTGATATGCATGGGTTTTTTTAAGTAAGTCTTTAAAGTGGAGTCCTTGATACACACATGTATTTTTTTATGTTTAGATTGGATAAGTTTGTGTAAGCCCTTGGTTTGGCTAGAGGCATTTTGTAAATTACCTCCGAATTTTATTTGACCCTTGGATCACCCAAGGCACTTTACATTATCTTTATTCTTATCAACTCACTGTTTATATATATTTTCACTTCAATTCATATCCGACCCTAATTAAATATGCTTTATTCAAGGATGACCAAAACTTGGAATAAACGAGTCACTCGAAGCTAATCAATTTGAAGGTAATACAAATTTAGTCCAAACAATCCATTCGAATGTAATAAAATTTAACCCAACCAAGCCGTTCGAAATAATAAAATTTAACTTAACTAAACTATTCGAAGGTAATAAAATTTAACTAAACCAAGCCATTCGAAGACAATAAAATTTAAACCAACCAAATCATTCAAAGGTAATCCATTCGAAGGAAATAAAATTTAACTCAGCCATGCCATTCGAAGGTAATCCATTCGAATGAAATCAAATCTAACTCAACCAAGCCATTCGAAGGTAATAAAATTTAACCCAACCAAACCATTCGAAGGTAATCCATTCGAAGGAAATAAAATTTAACTTAACCAAGCCATTCGAATGTAATACATTCAAAAATAATAAACTTAACTCAACCAAGCCATTCGAAGGTAATCCATTCGAAATAAATAAAATTTAACCCAACCAAGTCATTCGAAAGTAATCCATTCGAAGGCAATAAAATTTAACTCAACCAAGCCATTTGAAGGCAATAAAATTTATAGCACAAACAATATTTAAAATAAAATGATGATAGATTAATTGTGGTTCAGACACCTCATTGAAATCTCCCCGCGCCACCAAGGTAGGAAAGAGTATGCCCCCCAATATTTACATTGAACTAAAAAAATACTGTACACGTTTACTCTATATATGACCTTAGGTGCTCAACATTCAATGAGTGCTTTAAAAGGTTGCATTATCGATCGAGTAACATGTATGTTCCTTGCTTAATCTTTTCATACACAGTGTATGGTCCTTCCTAGTTCAGAGCCAGTTTTCCAAACATCTTTTTTTAGTATGTAGAAACACATTTTTAAAACTTTGTCTCCTACTTGGAAGTCTCTTCTTCGAAATTTTAGATGCATACCTGTTTCTCATCAAGCCTTGGTAGCGAACGGTTCTCAAATGAGATTTTATTCTTCTTTTCTCAATTGCATCCAACATAGCTCTTACTACAACCTTATTATTTTATTCAGAATAATTTGAACTCTAAAGGAAGAAAGAGTAGCTTCCATTGGTGTCATTGCATCCATTCTATAAACTAAAGAAAATGAAGACTCTTGAGTAACTGTGTGAGGAGTAGTTTGGTAGGCCCAAAGTACTTCTTGTAGATACTTTGGCCATTTCCCGAATTATCCCTCCAAGTTCTTTTTTAAGCCCATTAAAATCGTTCGATTTGCTGCCTCAACTTATGCATTATCTTGAGGATGAAAAGAAGTAGATAAACATCTATGAATTCCTCTTGATGCACAAAATACTTCAATATTTTTTAACTCAAATTGAGGACCATTTCCTGTACTGATACATCTGGGAATGCCAAACCTACAATATATGTTAGAAATAATAAACTTTATCACTGGTTGAACGTTTTCCCAGATAGTGGTACAACTTCTACCCACTTGGAAAAGTAATCGATTGCCAAAATAATAGTGCGAGACCTCCCAGAAGCCATCAGAAGTGGTCCGACTAAATCAAGTCCCCATCTGTTAAAAAGTACCGCTTCAGACACAAACTCAATGGGAAATTCTGGTACGTGGATTGCATTTCCAAACCTTTGACAAGGATCACATCTTCTAACCAAGTCTTTAGAATCTGTCAAAATAGAAGGCCAATAGTACATTGCCAATAAAACTATTCTAGCCAAAGCCATGTAACCACAAGGCGCTGATCCTTCCCCATCATGTAGCTCTGATAGAAAAGTTTGGGATTCATCAAATCTAAGGCAACAAAAAAAATATATACTGAATGAATTCTTATAAAAAATCTCTCTTAAAACCAAAAATTCATGTGCTTTGAATTTTAGCTTTTTGGCAGAAGCTTTATCCTCAAGTAAAGCTCCGTTAGTGATAAATTCTTGGATGTCGCACCTCCAATCCTGAGAAGTTATGAAAGATACCTGAAATTTATCTTCCATGTTATCCTCTATTTCAGGACTTTTGACTAGGGAAGAACATTCTTGTATAAAGATCCAAGGGTATACTTCAGAGTAATCTATAGTTGTTAGAGAATCACCAATTGAATTTTACGATTTTGGCACATATTCATAATTAACATGTTTAAAACTGGTCGATATTTCTTTTAACACTTATAAGTATTTTACCAAATGATCTTTCTTGGTTTCAAATTGTCCCTGCACTTGATGAATGACTAACTGCGAATTATTTAATAATAAAATTCTTTTGGCACCACATATCTGAGCCAATCTTAACCCTGCTATTACTGCCTCATATTATGATTCATTTTTGGAAGCTCTAAAAATAAAGCGTGTTTCTTGGTACATTGAATCCCAAATGGGGAAATTAGGCAAATCCCAGTAGCACATCCCATTGTACTAGATTCACCATTAGTTGAACCACCCATTCCTTCTCAGACTTACTGGCTTGAACTTCCTCATGAGGTCTTTTGGAGTGAAACTCAACTGGAAAATTAGCCACAACTTCAATTTTGATTACAGTTCGAGGTGCAAAGTCAATATCATAATCCCCAAGATCAACTAACTACTTAGTCATTCAACCCGATATATCTGATTTTTATAACAC
Source organism: Limnanthes douglasii subsp. nivea (assembly GCA_036936605.1). Lineage (NCBI taxonomy): Eukaryota > Viridiplantae > Streptophyta > Magnoliopsida > Brassicales > Limnanthaceae > Limnanthes > Limnanthes douglasii. The sequence continues at coordinate 272,188,967 of JAUPFV010000001.1, read as the reverse complement.
ATTCTTCAGGGGAACAGAGGTTTGAACTATGATGGAGTGCGCTTGAAAATATGGCCTTATTTGTTTTCCGCTATTACCAATGCTAAAGTTAGTTTTCCAACTTCAAGTATCTCTCAGCTTTCAACAAGCTCTTACTAATATAGTAAACATGGTAGGATAGTTATCAACTTCTCGTACTAATACTGCACTTACACCGTAATCCAACACTGCTAGGTACATATAAAGTCTTTCTCCAATAATATGTTTGAATAAAAGATAATAACTTGTTCCCATATGTGTAATCTACTAGCTGATCAATCCGAGGTACTAGAAAATGATCGTTGGGAGAAACTCTGTTAAGATCTGTAAAATCAATAAACATACGCAATTTTCCATTTTTCTTTTTGACAAGGACCCAATTGGAAATCCAAAAATGATACTAGGATTCCTTAACGTGCCCACCTTGGTTAACCGATCCATTTCTTGGACTATAACTTCTGATTTTTATGGTTTATAATACTTACATATAAAGTCTCTCATTCCTTACATCAGCAGACTCACATCAGATCTTACAGATATTTTATGGTTTATAATACTTGTTGGTAATCTATTTACATCCTCATTGCACCAAGCAAACACACGTAAAGTTTTAGATAAAAAGAACAATAATTTTTCCTTCAATTATAATGGTAATTTGGATCCGACTCTCACGCTTTTACCTTTTGCCAAATAATGAACTTCAACCTCTTCTATTTGGATAATAGCACTAAGAGCCTCTCTTGGATCATCTATCTCATTATATTCCACAAAATACTCTACTAATTAACATTCTTTTACAGTTGGCACCGCTTCCAATAATTTTGGCGAGAGAAATGCCATAACATTCCCTTGCCACCTTTTGGCTACTTTGGACCACCCCTACTTGACTTTCAACAACATATTTCTAACATTGGTTAAAAATTGATGCTACTGCATGCATCCTATATAACCAAGATCTACTAAATATCGCATTATAAGACGTTGGACAATCAACTACTACAAATAAAAACCTTACCATTTTCTTGAATGGACCTTTTCCTAGCAGGGTCTCACCTTCAAATTCCCCAATTACCTCAGTAGAGTTGCTCGTAAAACCTACTATAGTTCTATTTAAACGTTGAATAACTGAAGGATTTTTCATCTATCTATGGGAAAATAAAAATAAAATATTTTCCAAAATCCATGTGTCACTCAAGATTCTTCATATTTCATTACATTCAATAGATGCTCCTATCACCACACCATCTTCATGAGGGCCATTAATTTCCCTTAGGCCATCCTCGTCAAACACAACAAAAGAAGCAGCGTTCTGTTAAAGGTATGCATACATTTTCCCTTCTGACTTAGTCGTCAAACTGTTCACATGTTTTTTCCAAGAGCAGCTTGATGACACAGTTGCAGTATCTCCCCAAAGAATATTTAAAGATTCGAAGGGACAACATAGATCAGATACTTTAGCTTTTTTTGTTATCACACCAACTTGATTTTAATCTTGATCCACATCGAATCGTTCCACAATTACCATCGTATTTTCTTGTTTAGATGTTTCCATACTTTATATTTGAACATTTAGTGATGTAGCCTGGGTTGTACTTGCGCTAGGATGAGCATGAGTGTTAGTTTGTACGTTACCTATTTTTTTATAACAAAAGAGAACAATTTCCCACTTTTAATCAATGTTTGCACCTTTTGCTTCAGAGCAATGCAATATTTGGTATCATGGTCCACATCACTGTGGTACCTACAAAAACGTGTGTTTCGATTTTATCCAGGGGATTAAATTGGTGTTGGCCTTCAAAAATGTACATAATTCTTGGTTCCATCATAAATGATGGCTATATTTTAAACTAGCTCTACAAACCATTGAGGTTGAACCCACTAATTTCTTATTGGTATAGTCTATTGGCCCTGATTCAACTAATTATGTCTAGGCGCTGCGAACCTTGTCCAGATTCCTTAGGACGACAGTTGATCGTAACTTAAGACTGAGTACTGGATTGTGGGATAGAAGCCGTGAGAACAGATTTATACTGAAGTGGTAATCTTGACCTCTTGGTTTCCTCTATTGTGATTTGTTTTCCGACCTGGTTCAGTAATCCTCCCCAAGTTATTTCTTTCTTCCGAGTAACTGAATCAACCAAATCGCCCGACATTAAGCCTTGTCTTCGAGAAACAATAGCTACTTGGCACTTGCTCAAAATAATCAGCCAGTCCATCCTTTGTATTCACAAAACAGATGATGTAATCGTTAAAAAACTCATTTGGTTCTTGTGCATAATGAATTACGGTGTCATCGTTTTCTTTAAGCTTGTTACTTCCTACAAAATTCCTTTCGAACGTCATCCAAAACATGTGAAAGTTTTTTATGGACCCTTTTGGAAATATGTTATACCATTTTAGAGTAATTCCTTCGAAAGTTTGCGGAAATACCCTACACAACAATTTATTATCGTCATTAAAACTCATCATAATTTTTTTAAATTGTTCGAGGTGATTATCAAGATCTTGATTTCCATCATATTTCTCCATTTTCGAGCTATCAAAACGCTTTGGTAGATATCCAGAAAGAAGTTTTGAAGACAAAGGTGACTACCTCCAATTATGCCATTGGCTAGAAAGAAGTTTATCAATGGATTAGTTTAATGATAATAAGTGGTGACAAGGACTATATAATGTACTTTAATCAAGAACTAAATAAGATATAAAAAGACTATACTTTATATTTTATTGAAACAAAGAACAATCTAGAGGATTATTATAAGGAGGTTTCATGTGCAACCTATTGATAGAGTATTATTCTTAAATATTTCGATCAAACGCATAATGAAAATGAATATAATGACTTTAGGTACACCCTTAACCTAAGTCATTCCCAAATAAAGGTGAATGAGACTATAAGTTTAAGAACACGTGGAACCATCATAATATGACCCTACTTTATGTCATGGTCTCCTATTAAACTTCGCTTATACTCTTACAATACGAACTTCCACCCGTGAAATTCTATTATCCTAAATAATAGTCCAGTCGACACATTCGCCCTCACCGGTGCCGATTTTAGATAACGATATTGACGATAAAGATAAAAACTAGTGATGTTTATAAACTACGAACCTTCAATGGTTTATTGATTAATATATGTATTTTGAGTTAATGAAAAAATTAAATTAACTGAATATGGTTTAAATAAGATTTGTACAATTGTCAACTTTATTATAATTGGATCAAATCTGCTTGGACTTACAAGAAAATTTGCGGGTTCAATGATGATAAATTTGCATGGAGAAAATAAGGTAAATATAAAGTTTAAAACATGTGGATTTGTCGAGAATATGATAAAATATTTGATATGAGTGTTGTTGATGTTAAATATATAGGTTAGAGAATGATAATATTGTCTTTGTGCTTTTTGTACTATTTTGATGGTTAATGAAACATTATCTAGTGGCTTTTTGTACTATTTTGGTGGTTAATGAAACATTATCTAGTGGGGGGAAAAGGAGTAGAAAAAATCTTATTATTTTATTTAATTTATTTTCTACTTAAAGTTATGATATGTTTAATGATATTTTAGAAAACAATTTTTAAAAGACATTAACTAATTTTAACTTTGTGATAAAATAACTAAATCATTGGAACAATATGTCATAAACCATATATATGAAGGTTATTTATATTTGTGGTGATAAATTAAAAAAAAAGTTGTGCAAAAAAATACAACATTGACAAGATATCTTCTAAACTGTAAAAAAATATAAGGAAAATTAAATTGACAAAAATCCAAGTGATAAAAATATGAGTATGAAATTTCTTATAAACAATTATTTACGATCTATGTATGGTAAAAATAAAATTGTTTAATGGGTATATAATTTAATATTTATTAAGATTACTTAATCAAAATATCACATTTAAAGATACATCAAATTATATACGTAATATCATTTTTTTGGTTCTTCTCCAATATGAGGACTACAATTTTTTAGAAGATCTATGTTTTTTTAAGATCAAACGTAGACATATTTTATAGTTAGTTACAAATAGTTAAGAACAACCATATTATATAACTAGTTTTGGATGAACAACTTAACCCTACAAATATGTTGACGACTTTCAGTTAGCTCACGAGTTTCATCAGAAAACTAAAGCAAACAACTTCAAATAGTTTTTACAAATTAGTTGCAAGAAGCTGATAAAAGTATTGACTTAAAAAACCATAATTTTTTTTTCTTGCATAAAAAATATCATGAATACGAATAAAGATATATGTTTCATATATGATGGAGTTTTTATCGTATTTGTTAAAGCCTATGAAATCTTGATCTTACAGTTTATTATGTATCGTTCAAACTTTGTAAAATAAAAATATATTTAATATATGGTTTGAATAAAGCTTGTAATATAAGAAATATTATAAAAATAAAAAGTACAATTAATCTAGAAGGAAGATTTGATCGTACGGGAGGATCAATTGTCTTTGTTTCTCACGCACAAATAAAAAAACAAAACTCTCATTCTGTTGTAGAAAAATCATTTTCTATTTTAAAACATTTCGAATTTACACGAAGCATTAATATACAAGAACATTCGGTTAGCAAGGAAAATTATTAAATCGATTTTAGATTTATTTGAGCTTAATCATTATGGTTTTCCAATTAATGAAAAATGAAAAAAAACAAAAAAAAAAATCCATAAATTTTTTTGTCAAAAAATAATATCAATAGCATTAGGTTATATAAAACAGAATATTAAAAAATTTATCAATGTGGTGCTTAAGAAAAAATATATTTTTAATATAAAAATGAAGTTACAGTTAAATTTGAAAACATGCACACAAACATTACATACATTATTATAAGGATATGTTTATAGTTAGTGTGAATCAATGATGTTAAAGCTTGGTAATTTAATATAATTACACCTAATTTCTATTATGGAAAATAGTCAAGATTGTTGTGTTAATAATGAAGTTTAATTGTATAATAGATATGTTTGGAGGTAATTTTGTGTTGAATTAAAAAGATGATTATCACATACCTTTTTAGTTTATTGAATTGATTATTACAATACATTTTATCTTAATGAATTGATTTTTTTTTTAATTTTGATCTTATATGATCTTATTTTGATGCGATTGTTAACTGTTACCAATATTTTTCCAATACAGTTTGATGGGGTCGGAAATATTTGGATATGGTTGGCAGTGATAGGGTCGGATTTATTTACGGGAGAAATTTCGACCTAAGATAAATTCTATAATTGCATTATTCCTCTACCTTTTCACCAAGTTGTGTGTTTATTACAACTTTATGTTTGTTATGTATTCAATTATTAAGAATAAAAATGGTTAACGGGCTTCTTTGGTCCATAAGTTTGATCCATGTCTACAACCAGACCCGATTGACCCATTAATCTAAAATTAGCATATAAAAACTATAACATATATTATTTAAGAGGGTTGAAATTTTACATCTCAGTAACCAAATTATCTCTCTACCTTCTACCTAAAATCTAATACCTTACCTAGACAGTTAGCTAAATAACCTCTGAACTGATTTACACCATATCAGATTGGCGACCATAATGAGATAATAGAGGAAGGTACCCGGATAACGATATCGAAAACTTAACATACAAGGTTTACATTCAGAGTTATTTAAAACATCGATCATGATATGCATATAAATATCCCTCTTGAAAATGATGAGGTTAGAGTCGATGAAGAGCATGCATACACATTTTATGTGAATAATGATACTGAAGAGAGGTTGTCCATGCAAGAGGAGCGTGATCAATTACGAGCATAAATTGAAGCATTGAGAGCCCAAAGATAGATTGAGAAGGATTTGGAGGAAAGAATCCGTTAGAGTATCCCAAATCCGACGAGACATATAATAATCCCCAATATAATCCAAACCCAGGTCAGAATGACCATTCTCCCAAAGCCCTCTAAGAATCTAAAAACGAGCATCGTGCTAAACACTACTCAAGCACTTTGGAATCTGCTGAGGGCCCAACAACAGAATCAGAATCAAAAGTTTTCTCTTTTTCTTCTTCTTCTTCAAGTAATGATCATTATCGTAATAAGAATAAAGGAAATCTAACTAAAAGGCATTAAAAAAAACATTAGAGATCAAGTAAAGCAGGATTATTTGCGGAAGAAAAACAACGGATATAGTAAAATAAAAAAGAAAGAATATCAACGAAAGATGAAGCGGTCAACTGACCATTGCATATATCATTTGTTGAGTGACCAATTTTCCGTGTAATCCAAACCTATGATATTTACCACTTCTAATGAGGAACATATGTTGAGTCAGGGACATAATTAGAGGCAGTTGCCTTTGTCTTCAAAAATCCTCTTCAGACATCTACCTAGGCGTTTTGATATTTCAAAAAAAGAAAATATGATGGAGCCAAGACCCTAATAACCATCTCGAGTAGTTTAACAATTTCATGATGAGTTTTGATGATGATGACAAGCTTTTATATATGGAATTTTCTCAAACTTTCAAGGATAGCGCCTTAAAATGGTATAATAGATTACCGCAAGCTTCGATCAAGAATTTCAATATGTTTTGGATGGCTTCTGAAGGCAATTTTGAGAAGTAAAGAACTTAGGGGGAATGTATATATAATAATCCATTTTTGACAACACTCTAATGAATATTTAAGAGTTTACACCCAATATTTTGTGAACACCAAAGATGGATTAGCGGACTGCTTCGAACAAGTGGCTATAGTTGTACTCAAACAAGGGTGTTAGCTGGCGAGTTAGCCGATTTAGTGACCTAGAAAAAAACAATGACTTAAGGTGGTTTGTCAAATCAATTTGAAAAGAAAATCATTATGGAAGAAACAAATATATTAAGACAGACTCACCAATGTATACCTGCCCTTTCAATCCCTCTACCACAAGCTAGTAGCCAGTCGTAGGCTACGATTAGTAATCTTCAAATGGATTCCGGACAGGGTTCTCATTGATCAAGACCGATCAAATCTAATCAAGGGCAGTAGTCTAGGAATATGATAAATCAGTGGGTCAAATCGAGTTATTTTATAGAGTTGATTGAAAATATTGTAACCATTTATAACAGGTCCAAGAATTTTGTATAATTCCGAAGGCTTGCACCTATCTAAACTATGAGGGAAAATTGAAGCATATGATTTTTCAAGTAACAACATGATACACGATACTAAGGATTATATTTATTTAAAATAAGAGATACAACCGTTAATTGAAAATGGGAAATTAACCAGGTTTATTAAATTACAAGTGGGAAATAGACAAGTGAGCAACCGATCATAGCCGAGTACATGTAGGGCACATACAACTTCATCTATAATCCGACAAAAAATCACGGAAGATCCCAAATAGGAAAGCACAATTATGATTATTGAAAAGTTTGATGTGGATTTGGAATATTTGGACCTTGATCCGGATCAGAATGAAATCAATGTGATAACTGAAAATAATGGTAAGGTTTCCAGGCTGAGTCAATTCTTCAAATCACTAACTATATTTGGAGGAAACACAATGACACACCTTCAAGTTGCTCCATGAAAAGGCATGTGGTTAGGTTAACCACTCAATTATAAGGGACGATGTATTCTCATATGTATCGAAACCCTGCCCCTTCATAGTTTTTGACGAAAATGATCTAAAACATATTGTTGGGCCACACAGAGATATTGTGGTAATCGGGGCATTAATCGAGGGGGAAAAAATTATGAAAAAGCTTAATCAACAATGGCAGCTCGACCAATATTTTATTTTTATCCACTTAAATAAAAAAAGAAGAACATATCTGTTATTCTCCGATCGAAGATAACCATAGTGAGGTTTACATGAAACTCTGTGGATGTTATTGGGGAGTTCGAAGGAGAGGTCGATCTTGGTAATGAACCATTTAAGAAAATGATCTTCGCTATCAAGGATGCACGCAGTTACGCCAACAATTTATTAGTTTTTAAACACGCAGTTGGAGGTCAAGTACGGGTGGTCCGGAGAAGCCATAGAGTGGTTAAAGAGTGCTATGCCAATGCTCTAACTCTACAATATATGGAAAATATGGAAACTAAAAAAGAATATCAGTTACTTGAGTCTTCTTCGGATCCAAACAAGATAGATTATCTAAGATATACTTCTAGTGCAATGATCCCTATCAAAGAGGTTGAACTATGTAGCTTAGCTGATGGGATGAATGTCAGAATTGGGGCCAAATTTCCACCCAAATGGAAAGAAGAATTATTGTCTTTCTTGTCTAAGAATTTACATGTGTTCACATAGTGTAATGAAGCTGTATCAGGCATGCCGACTAGCGTTATTAGTCACAAGCTATCTGTGTGATTCGATACGGGCCCACTAAACAAAGAAGTAGACATTTTTAGAGAGAAATCTGAAGCTATTTTCGAAGAGATAGATAGATTAAAAAAATAGGGAATATTAGAGAATCTTAGTATCCATTATGGACAACACTCAAATCTCGTAAAAAATAAAAATGGTAAATGGTGAATGTGTATTGACTTCACAGATCTTAACATGGCGTGTTTAAAAGATACTTTACTTGTTACTTGGATTGATCAGTTGGTGGAATCCACCTCGGGAAATAAATTGTTATCTTTTATGGATGCATTTGTCGGGTATAATCAGATACAGATAGATCAGAAGAACTAGAATCATATCACGTTTATCACTAAAAGTAGACTGACTATTCCAAGGTAATGTCATTCGATTTAAAGAATGCTGGGGCTACCTACCAACGTTTAGTCAACAAAGTATTTGCCAGTCAGATTAAGAGAAATGTCAAAGTTTATATTGATGATATAATGGTAAAAAGTCAAAGGGAAGATGATCATCTACTTGACCTCAAAGAAAATTTCTCTAATTTGGAAGCCATCGATTTAAAGCTAAATCCAGAGAAGTGCACCTTTGGAGTGCAGTCCAGGAAGTTGTTAGGGTACATTATTAATTAAAAAGGGATCAAGGCAGACGCAAATAGATGCATTGTTGCCAATGAACCCTCATCGGTCGACAAAAGAAGTTCAAGTGTTAACTGGAAGGTTGACAACTTTGAATAGGTTTATCTCGAGATCATCAGATAAATGTGCACAATTGATGAAGTGTTAAAAACTACCAAATAATTGAATTGGTCCTCAAACTGTGATAAAGCGTTCATAGAAATCAAAAGATATGTATTTTTGCCTCAAAATCTGGTCGAACCGGTCATCCGAGAATTAGTTTGGGAGATTGACAATTAATCTTACCTAGTTTATTACATTAGTAAAAGATTGTTGGGAAAATATACTTCAAGTTAAAAAAGTTGGTTTTTCCTTGGTAATAGCAGCAATAAAAATGAGACCTTATTTTCAAGTACACGCCATCACAGTTCAAACTTCTTTTCCACTTAAAAGCATGCTACAAAAACCTGATGTAGAGGGTCGAATAACTAAGTGGTCTATGAAGTTAGGGGATTATGACATCGACTTTGCTCCTCGAACAACAATCAAGGCACATACTATACCAGACTTCCATTTGGAAAGATCTTAAAAAGAATCTTCTACTAATAAACCTGAAAAAGAGTGGGTAATTCAAACAAATAAAGGATCTAGTATGATGGGTTGTGGGGCTGGAATTTATTTATTATCACATTTTGGAGACTCAATGTAAAAAACCATAAGTTTTGGTTTTAAAGCATAAAAAATGAAGCTGAGTAGTAAGCGACAATCGCTGGATTAAGGCTTGCTCAAATATATGGCGCCAAAAGAATCCGATTTTTAAGTGTTTCACAACTGCTCGAACATCAAACACATGGACAATCTGAAATAAGAAAATAACATTTGGTGAAAAATATGCAAGTGTTGAGAGAAGCTTCTTCTTGATTCAAATGTGCAGAGTATGAACACGTCCCAATAGATGAAAATTCAATGGCTGACTCTTTAGCCCCTATTGCATATTCCGAGGCATACCATTGGATTCCGGTACAATAATGCCCTTCTATAACAACAACCCTTGAAATGGAAGTCGAGAATAAGAAAAATGTCCAAATATCAGCCATAGTTAGTCAATACTAAATGTATGCTATTCAACAGTTCATTACTAAAGGAATTATCCCCTAAGACAAAAGCCTGGATAAGAAGTTGAAGTTTGAAGCACATGGATTTTTGGTTTTGGGAGATACCCTCTATACAATATCTTTTAGTAAGACTTTGTTGCGTTACCTCAGATCTAATGAGTCCCAAATAGTTCTGTGTGAATTGCATGATGGGAAATGGCTTGCCCATTATGGTTCCAATTCTTTGACTATAAGGGTCTTGTTAGCGGGGTATTATTGGCCCTCTATTATGACGAATGCTAAAGATCTACTTAAAACATGTATCAGTTCCTATGAAGTCAATATCTGAAGTGGTACCTTTTGATAGACGAAGACTTGATTTCGTTAAACCTCTACCAATGGCTTTTGGAGGATGTCAAACTATTATCCTGACAATTGATTATTTTTTGAAGTGGGTAGAGGGTACTTCTCTCTCCAGAACTACTTCTAAAGTAGAAATCAAGTTTATCATTTCCAACATATGTTGTAGATTCAGAATTCCTAAGAGGAGTACAAAATATAATGGAATGATAAAGGTTCTAAACAAAACTATTTTGATGGGTCTCAAAAAGAATTTAGAAGGGGCGACCAGCAAATGACCAAATTACATACAAGAAGTAATATGGGTTTATTGAAGTGCTCTACATACTATTACACAAGAATATATTTTTTACTTTGGTATATCAGATGAATGAAATAACACCGATATAAACTACTCTTCCTTCTTTTAGAGTTCAAAATTATTCCGAAGAGGATAATAAGACTACGGTAAGGGCTCAACTAGATTTGATTTAAAAGAGAGTCAAAGCCCATTTACAAACGGTGTATTATCAAGAAATTAATGAGAATCAGATTTACATCTAAAATACAAAGAAGATAGTTCGATATGGGGGATACAGTTTTAAGAAAAGTATTTTTTATACACCAAAGACTGGAAATTTAGAAAGCTAGTACCAAATTGAGAGGGACGATACATTGTGTGTGAGAAGATTAAACAAGGAACGAATTGATTAGTTGACCAACAAGGCAGTCATTTGATACACCTATGAAATATCAAACCCTTAAGTTTATATCTCGAACAATATGTATTGTAAATGTTTACTTTTCTTTTGTTCAATGTAAATATTTGGGGGCATACTCTTCCTACCCCGGTGGCTCGAGAAGGTTTTAATGAGGAGTCCAAATCATTATCAATCTATAACATCTGCCTTTAAAACTTGTTAATGAGTATGGATTATGTATTGGTTTTGTTCGCCTTTGAATGGATTAACTTTGAATGGCGTATATGTTGATTTTTGTTTATGTTGGAATAAATTACCTTCGAATGGCCTGTATAAGTTAATTTTTTTTACCTTGGGATGAATTACCTTCAAATGGCTTGTGTAAGTTAAGTTTTTTATGCCTTTGAATGGATTACCTTTGAATGTCCAATATAAGTTAAAATTTGTATGCCTTTGAATGGATTACCTTCAAATGGCCCGTGTAAGTTAATTCTTATATGCCTTCGAATAAATTACCTTCAAATGGCCTAAGTAAGTTAAATTTGTTATGCCTTCGAATGGGTTACCATCGAATGACATGTGTAAGTTTAGCTTTTTATGCCTTTGAATGGATGATGGTAAAAGATTAAGTACCTTCAAGTAAAGTGAGCTAAGAAATAGAGATAAAAATATATAAGTTAAGTTAATGAGATCATAAGTAACACAAAATGGTTTGGGTGACCAAAAGACTTAATTAAATTTGGAGAGAATATCACAAAAAATCCTTGGTCATGCCTAGGACTTATACAAAAAAAATCGATTAAGATCACAAAGTTCGTTGTATACAAAAAGGGTTTGCAAAAAATAAATAAATACTAGCCTTTCGCTCGTTCCTCTCGATATTTTCTTCACATTAGCATCAACTGGCTCTTGAGTGGATATTTATTTGAGAGAGGTTATTTCATCTTCCTTATTTTTCAAAAGAGATTTTTGGGTGTCTTTCTCGCCCAATAAATGCTCAATGGTGGCCCTACCCTTGGTTTACTGATTCTACAATGAAGTAACCTCCGCGGAATAGATGATTGTAGTGTTCTATAATCAGATTGCAGCTTTTCATGATCAGAATTTGCCTTGATTAGCTTTTTGGTAGATGCTTTCAGATTATTGTTCCTCTCTTGAAGAAAAGTGACGATTTCGATTTGAGACCTCACTTGTCTCTCCAGTTCAACAATTGGCTTCACATAACTCAACACTGAATACCCCAGTACATTGTTTCCTTTTGACAATTCAAAGAGAACCCCTTCAAACACCATAGTGGTGGCAGAACTTGTAGATACCGGGACGTGAGTTTCAAAAGTTTTAAATTTTAAAGCCCCCATACCTTCTATTCGATTAACATTTCCAAACGTTTGCCTTTAAGAGGGAGGGAGTAGTAGAGAATGAGGATCCAATACTATGGCTGGTGGAGGTTCAACAGTAGAAATTGTTGGAGGAGCAAAATCTGGAGGAAGAACTATCACTGCATCGCTTGCCCCTTTTATGTATCTTCTTATATTTGTACACAAGAGAGTTTCGGGGAACCTTACCTCCCTCAATAGTGTCAGCTGATGAGTCCGGATTCTGTCACCACCTCGGACAGGGTCAGTTTGGACAATGTCTACCTAACCGGACAGGGGCAGTTCGGACACCATCATCCATTGGACTGTTCGAACAGAACTAAAGTACTTAAAACCTAAATCACTTCTTGACTAAGCTGTCTGTTCTCCTACTTAAAACTAATGGGTCTTTAAACTCAACCCGAATCTATTTAATACAACCCGAAAGCCCATAAAGCCCAAATGTAAGGGTATAAATACCCAACCACCACATTAAATTAGGGTAATGAAAATTAAATACAACCAGACAGCTCGATTCTCCCTCTACACCCTATCCAAACATTAAATACCTTCAAAGTACCACAAAAATCTGGACAAAATTACCCTCACACGAAAATAAACCTCACCAAATTCAATTACCCTCACACGAAAATAAACCTCACCAAATTGGCGACCACAGTGGGAGCACGACGGTGCCTGAATATAACATTCAAAACCATCAGAAGAACCAGTCCGAATGAATCCGGACGCACCAGAAGTACCACCAGCTTTGCTTGAAGTGGTGGGTGAAAATGATGAATACACCATCGAGGAGCGTGATAAATTAAAAGGTGAGATAGAAGCTCCGAGGGCAGAGAAGGAAAAGATGGTATAAAAGAGAAGTCAAAGGCATCAGCTACTCATCATACTGACAAACCTAGAGAGCACGAGCCTTCGAAGACCCATGTGATTATGAAGAAGACTCATGCTAGCTCCAAAAAGTCTCACTGGTCCAAGCCAGTAGAGAGCTCTGATTCAGACTCGGAGTCTTCCAGTAGCTCCTCAGAGGAAGATGGAGTTGAAGAATCCTTGTCCTCCAGCAGCGATAAGGGTCGGTCTAAAAAGAAACAAAAGTTGATTAAAAAGTATTCAAGAAAAAGGGATAGACATGGGAAGTTAAAGAGAAATATAGGCAAAGGATCATCTCATAGCCGGAGACACGTAGACCGGATGCTGGTGCATCCTTTTGCCTTCCATGATGAACTAGGTATCTTTGCAACTCCCAATGAGGATACCGTTTTCAGTCGTGGCCGAAATAGGAGACAATTTCCATTGTCTTCCAAGATCCTGTCCGGAAACCTCCCTAAGAGGTTCGATAGTACAAAAATGGAGAAATATGATGGTAGTAAAGATCCGTACAACCACTTGGAACAATTCAAAAATTTCATGATGAATTTCGATGATGACGACAAGTTGTTTTGTAGGGCATTCTCCCAGTCTTTTACGGGGAGTGCTCTGAAGTGTTATAACAGCTTACCACAGGGGTGCATCAGAAATTTCGGCACCTTCTGGTTGGCCTTTTGCAGGCAGTTTGTTCGAAGTAAGGAATTGAAGGGCAATGGGGACACAATTAGCCATTGTGCCCAAGAGCCGAATGAATCACTGAAAGAATACATAAGTCATTTTGTAAACACTAAAAACGGGTTGGCTGATTGCTTTGAGCAAGTAGCAATAGCATCTTTGAGGCATGGCTTAAACCCTAGAAATTTGGCTGATTCAGTGAACCGGAAAAATCCATGACTTGGGAAGGTCTACTGAATCAGGTTGGAAAACAAATTAATGTTGATGAAACCAAGAAAACTAAGGTGCACAGGCAGGTGAGGTCTGCCCCGGCTGCACCAAACCCCAATCAAAATCAGTCCGGGAACAAGGTAAGGGAGGCTGGGCAGGGTCATAACAGAGCTAAAGCTCAGTCTCAGCCAGCTGTGTCTGCCCAGAGTCAGCAATCTAGGAATAAGAGAGGGCCTTGGGTTCAACCGGAGTGGTTTGCTAAGTTAAAAGAAAGTGTAGCCACCATTTATGATAAAACTAAGAAAGAAGTGCACTATAGAAGTCCGGCTGCACTACAATCCCCTAGGGAGCATCGTAACAATTTTTTTTGTCAGTACCATAATGACACTGGCCATACCACTGATGATTGTATCGCTTTAAAGCAAGAAGTCCAGAATTTTATTGAAAGAGGAAAGTTGGGAGCATATGTTAAAAGAAGAGGAGGAAATAGACCTGATAATGCTCATCGGCCTGGCTCGAATAATGCAAGCACATCCGCTCCAGAGGGAGCCATGGTGATAGTTAAGAGGTTCGATGTAGAGTCGGAGTATTTGGACCCTGATCCAACTCGAAACAGAGTGGGTTCGATTGAGGAACGTTGTAAAACAATGTCCGAGTTGATTAACTTTTTTGAATCACTCACAATTTTCGGAGGGGATACCATGACAACACCCACTGCTTCTTCAAGGAAGATGCACGTTCATACATTAGCTACCCAACTGGAGGGAGGCATGACTTCCTATCAATCACAGATTCCATTTCCCTTTATTGTGTTCGATGAGGATGACTTGAGAGATATAGCAGGTCCTCATGAAGATGCTGTTGTCATAGGATCATCTGTTGGGGGAAATGATATAAGATGAATTTTGGTGGATACTGGGAGTTCAGCCAATATCCTCTTTTTAACTTCCTACAAAAAGATGAAAAATCCTGTGGTAATCCAACGTTCGAACAGGTCAATTGTGGGTTTCACTGGAAGCTCAGCCGATGTGATCGGGGAGTTCGAAGAGGAAGTTTTGTTGGGCAAGGGACCTTTTAAAAAAATGGTTAGAATACTATTTATCGTGGTGGATTGTCCCACTTGTTACAATGCTATTCTAGGGAGGTCTTGGCTCTCTAGGATGCATGCAGTGGCCTCAACAGTCCACCAATGTTTGAAATATGCTGTACAAGGACAAGTGGGAGTTGTTCGGAGCAGCCAAAAGATTGCAAGAGAGTGTTATGCAACAGCACTGGCCCCTCGGACGTTGGGGGCAGTTCGTATCAATGAAGAATAACAGTTTGAGGGGCTTTCTGGGGGTGAGGGTGAAATTGATGACCCCAAGGAGACCCCTGTAGTTTTAATACCGATTGAAGAAGCTGAAACACATTCTTTGGGAGATGGAAAAAATGTTAAGATAGGGTCCAAAATGACGTCTGAACTGAAGGGTAAAATGTTGAAGTTTCTAAAAGACCATCAGCATGTTTTTGCTTGGTGCAATGCTGATGTTACCGGGGTACCAGCAGATATCATATCACACCACTTGTCCATCCGGAGAGACATAGCGCCTGTGGTACAGAAAATAAGAGCTTTTTCTAAGGAAAAGGCTGATGTCATTGTTCAAGAAGTCGACAGGCTTACTAAAATGGGGCATATAAATGAGTCTCAGTATCCTTTATGGACAACCAATCCGGTCTTGGTAAAAAAGAAAAATGGCAAGTGGCGTGTGTGTATTGATTTTACAGATCTCAACAGGGCTTGCCCAAAGGATTTGTATCCTGTCCCCCGGATTGATCAGCTGGTGGATTCTACATCTGGAAATAAGCTACTATATTTCATGGATGACTTCTCCGGGTATAACCAGATTCAAGTAGATCCGAACGATAAGGAGCATACTACGCTTATCACTGATAGGGGCCTTCATTGTTACAAGGTGATGCCATTTGGGTTAAAAAATGCTGGGGCTACCTATCAAAGGTTAGTAAACAAAGCCTTTGCTGATCAAATTGGAAGAAATATGGAAGTATACATCGATGACATGATGGTTAAAAGTGTGGACGAAGAGCTACACTTGGCAGACCTCCAAGAAACATTTACCAACTTAGTAAAAGTGAATTTGAAACTAAATCCAGAAAAGTGTGTATTCGGAGTCCAGTCTGGAAACTTCCTAGGGTACATAATAAGTGAGCAAGGGATACAGCCCGATCCAGACCAACTTAATGCTTTGTTCCAAATGGAGCCTCCTCGAAATATTAAATAAGTACAAAGGTTGACTGGGAGGTTGGCTGCTCATTTTAAGGTCTTCGGACAGGTGTGCCCCGTTTTTTCAAACATTAAAAAATGCAAAGGGATTTGACTGGACCTCACAATGTGATGAAACCTTCAATGAGGTTAAAAAACATCTGTCCTCCCCCAAGACTTTATTTAAACCTGTTGATGGAGAGACACTCTTCGTATACTTGGCAGTTTCCAGTTGTGCCATAAGTGCTGTGTTGGTAAGAGAGGTGGATAATTATCCCCGTCCAGTGTATTATATCAGCAAGATCTTGATAGATGCATAAAAACGTTATCTGAAGCTGGAAAAGTTAGCACTAGCCCTGGTGATTGCTGCTAGAAAGACGAGGCCTTATTTTCAGGCTCATCCTATAATTGTCCGGACATCTTATCCCCTGAAAAATGTGTTACAAAAGGCTGATATTTCGAGTAGAATGACTAAGTGGTCGGTGGAGCTGGGGGACTTCGATATTGATTTTGCTCCTCGAACAGCAATCAAAACCCAAGCTGTGGCTGATTTCTTAGTTGAATTCCACTAGGACAGGGATACAGAACAAACAACTGAGATGAAAGATAAAAAGGTCTGGGTTGTCCGAATGGATGGTGGATCCAGTACCATGGGATGTGGTGCAGGGGTATGCTTGACCTCTCTGTATGGTGATAAAATGTACCAAGCTATATGTTTTGCTTTTAGGGATTCTAACAATGAGTCCGAATATGAAGCTGCTATAGCTGGTTTAAAGTTAGCTCTTATTTGTGGAGCCAAAAGGGTCAAGTTGATGAGTGATTTCCAGCTTCTTATCCATCATGCACAAGTTCAATCTGAAGCCAAAAAAAGAACAGCTAATAAAATACTTACTTCTTCTCAAAGATGTGGCCCTTAAGTTCAAGAGTATTGTTTATGAGCACATACCCCGAGCAGAAAATGAACTAGCAGATTGCTTGGCAACCATAGCCTATACTGAATCATACCCTTGGATCCATGTGCTAGAATGCCCATCCATTCAACTCAATATGGGTAAGGAGGAAGAAAGCTTTCATATACAAATGAAACAGCCCCAAGATTGGAGGTTTCCTCTCCTTCAATATCTCTCTGATGGCATCTTGCCTCCGGACAAGTCAATAGCAAGAAAAGTAAAGTACAAGGCTCGTGGTTTTATCATACTAAGGGATGTTCTTTATAAGAAGTCTTACAGTAAAACCCTCTTATGTTGTTTGGGGGTTGATGAATCTCAAGTAGTGGTCTCCGAATTACATGATGGTGAGGGATCAGCTCACTGTGGAATTAGGGCTCTAACAAGGAGAGTTTTGTTAGCTGGTTATTATTGGCCCACTATAATGCTAGATGCTAAAGAGTTGGTGAGAAGGTGTGACCCATGCCAAAGATATAGCAGCGAAATTCATGTTCCAGTCACCCCGTTAGAGTCAATTTCTGAGCCTATACCTTTTGCTCGATGGGGGCTGGACTTAGTGGGGCCTCTACCTATGGCGTCCGGAGGGCGCAAAACAATAATTGTGGCTATTGTCTATTTTTCGAAGGATTGAAGCAGCTCCGGTGGCAGGTACAACATCCAAAGCTGTCATAAACTTTATTTTATCCAATATCTGTTGCAGATTTGGCATTCCATAGAAGATAACAACAGACAATGGGCCACAATTCGACAACAAAGAAATGGAGAGTTTCTATGCTTCTAGAGGTATATAGCATTGTTTCTCTTCACCTTTCCACCCACAAGCAAATGTTCAGGTTGAAGTGGCTAACCGAACTATACTGTCCAGATTGAAGAAAAATTTAGAAGGGGCTGCTGGAAAGTGGCCTAGTTATTTACAAGAGGTTTTATGGGCCTACCGAACTACACTTGGGGCTGCGACACAAGAGTCACCTTTTGCCTTGGTCTATGGGATGGATGCCATAGCTCCCATAGAAGCGACTCTCCCTTCATTCCGAGTTCATAACTTCTCCGAACACGCTAACGAGGGGGTTGTCCGAAGTCAACTCGATTTGATAGAGGAAAGAAGAGTTAAGGCTCACCTTAGAGCTGCACAGTATCAGGGATTAATGAGAAGCAGGTTTGCTTCCAGAGTTAAAAGAAGAGATTTTCAGCCAGTGGATAAGGTGTTAAGGAAAGTCTTCTTACATACTAAAGAGAAGCTGCTCGGCAAACTGGCCCCAACTTGGGAATGACCCTATATGGTCATTGAAAGGCTTAAACATGGAACATACTGGCTAGAAGACAAGGATGAAAAGGTTTTGAATCACCCTTGGAATATTGAGCACCTCCGGATGTACTTGGAGTAGAAACTATGTAAATATTTACTTGTTTAAAAATCCATGTAAATATTTGGGGTCATACTCTTTCCTACCCTGGTGGCGTGGGGAGGTTTTAATGAGGAGTCCGGGCTCTTTTATAAAATTTGATGCCTTCTTAAAAATTCGGAGTGTTTTTATTTTGTTTCTTATCAATTTTTTGTTTAAACATCATCCAGATTGAATTAAAGGAATGATGACTACTTAAACATTTATCATCGAAGAATTTAAACACTCTCACTTTAGAATATTTATGAAATGACTAAGGGTTGTTTAAACATTAGCCACCAAAATTAAAGAAATGCAAGAGTTGTGCAAAATAAAGACATTCATTAAAATAATCGAAGTGCCTTGGCCATCCAAGGACTTTAAGTTGTCACAATAAACAGATATGTCCGGTCAAACACCGGACACATTTACAGAAATGCCTTGGCCTTCCAAGGACTTTAGTTCAATCAAAACAAAAGATAAAAGATAATTGATATTATAAGACTGAGACTTTGAAGACGGCTCAACCTCATTTGTTTTTTTTTCTTAGGATCATCAGCCTCCTCACCGGGACTCTCCCCGGTATTCTCTTCTTCATCGGATGAGGATTCACTGGAGAAGTCAAACCTATCACCTTCAGCCATTGTATGAAAGGGAAGGTCTGGATACTCTACAAAAGTCCATAAGTCTCCCAGATTCCTCTTCTGGAACTTCTCGTGAAAAAGCAAGACCATATCCGACTTCACCTTGGCATACATCTCTTCTTGTTTATCTATCACACTGTTGGCATAAGCATCAATCTTGGCCTGGATTTTTGCCTCTTGCTTCCTTAGCAGATCAGCTTTTTCCTTTATAGCCTTGGACACCAAATCCTCGAGTGCAATCTTGTTATTAGTCAAAGTAAGAATGACTTGATCATTGGTTTTCGTTTCCTCTTTTGAAAAGGTGAGGTCTTTCTCTAACCCGGACAGCTCTTCCCGGAGGCCTTTGATGGTATCTTCTAAGGTAGCAACTTTTGTAGTCCAACCCTCCCGGCTCTTCCTTAACTCCTCGTTTTCTCTCCTCAAAACATTGGAATTTTGGGTGGCAGTGAGGAGGTCATTGGACAGTGTCTCCTTGTCGGAATTAAGGGAAGTGATGATGGCTGCCTGACCACGCACTTGCTTCTCCCGGACCAACACTGGCTGAATGGTACTCAATATAGAGTGAGTTATAGCCTCTCTTTCACTTGAAACGGTAAAGGACTTACCATTAAAAATAAAAGTGTTCGAAGTGCTCGGAGGGAGGTAGGGCCCAACAAAGTCATCCCGAGGGAGATTTTCGAAGTAGTCCCCAAGTCCCTCAAGCCCTGTAATGTTGACGCCATCAATGTTGAGGTCTCCTCCTCCAACTTCATCAGTTCGGAAGTCACCAGGAATCTCTTCTGCTCTTGTTGGAATTCTAGGGTCAACAGGAGGGAGAGGCTCCGGAAGCCGGAGAGAAAGCTCATCACCCCTGGAGGTCTTTTTCTTCTTGGCCTCCCTCTCATTGCTTTCTGCTCCCCGTTTCCGGTCTCTCATAGGAACCCTTGGGGGTTTTAGAGATCCTACTTATTCCCTAGCACTCTCATGCTCTACCACTTCTAGTAGAGCAGCATCGATCTGGCTTGGAACTGGCCCCTCTGGGTTTGTTGGAGCAATCTCCTCCACCTCGGTAGGGTTAGCCTCACCCACAGCCTTCTTGCCTTTCCCTTTTTTCCTTTCATCTTACTTGGGGCCTTGGCTCGACCTGGCAAATACAGTGACCCGTCCGGTTCGTGTGTTCTTTTAAGGACTACATCCGGAGGGGGTGGAGTGGTAAGTTCCTCCCAGTTCAAGTCTTTCTAGACAGTAGTGTTCCAGAGATGGGACCTTGCGAGATTGCCTCCGGTAAATGCGTCATGAAAACGGTTTCCCCACTTTTCAGCAGCCCAAGTGTTGATCTTGGTACAAGTGGTCTGCCGATCCTTAAATAATCATTGAAGTCTTTGGGCAGCTCTGTTAAGAAAAGAGACAAGACCAGTCAGTTAAAACAAATTTGATAAAAGTGAAAATGAGAATGTAAGGTAGGATTCTTACGATCACTTTGCCATCTGCTGGTGAGGAGACTCGGGTTGACTCCGACCTTGATCTTCCTCCCATTCTCCCAAGCGCCACTTACGAACAAGAATTGAGTCCTCCAATTTCTCTCCGACTCAAGCAGGTCATCCACTCCTTTATAATTATCACCCATGTTGAAGTGATAGAAGGGAATGTGGTGGTTTCTGCAGAGGCTGGCCACAACTGCGAATTCCTCCATTGGTAAAGGAATCCCGGAGAGCCTGGAGGCCATGATGTAGGCCATAAGAGTGTACCAGGCGTTGGAGCTCAGTTGACTAGGGCAAAGCTTGATGAGGTGGAAGTACCTGACTATCTCCGGATCTAAGGGGAACCTTAAACCCCAGTTAAAAAGCTTAGTGAAGATAACTATTTCACTAAGTTTGCAGTCCATTGGGGTTTCAGGGTCTATGGGGATTCTTATTTTCACGTTCTCCGGAATCCCCCACTTTGTACGCATCCGGCCCAATTCGGCTGTATGTATGAAAGCACAATTAAGTTTTTGTAAGGCAAGAAGATATTTACCATTTACCTTGTGGAAACAAGGTCCCACTTTTCCTTCAAGGATTGCTGGTAGTTTTGGGTGCCTAAGGCATAGTTTCTCTTTGCCTTTATCTTTCTTGGCAGCAACGGCATTACTAGTTTGTCCGGAGGGTTCGGACTTGAACGGAGCCTCTTCGATGGAATCCTCCATTACCGAGGAGGGGTTTTCAGTTGTTTTTGGGAGGGGGGAGTTAGAAGTTGGTTCAGTTTGACCTCCGGATTGTTGAACTTTAGTGCTTTCCTGGACTTTGGCCTCCGACTGGGGCTCAGATGTGGTGGTTTCTCTTCGGAGGCTTGAGCTAGTGGCCTCCGGTCCGGACAACCTGTCCTTAGGTATTTTCATGGGTGCCTCTGACCCTTTGTCACTGCTTTTGACCTCTGACTTGGAAGGTGTACCTTTTTGAGCTTGCCCTTTTACCAGGCGACTTTTTCTTCGATCAACTAATTTGTTGGGAGAGACATCTGCATCTGACCCCATGAAATTAAATGGGGAAGGCTTTTTGAAGCTAGTAACTCCTTGCCCTGGTTCAACAGTGGGCTCTGATTCTTGAACCGACGAGCCTGAAACAATAGGGGAAAGATTGGTTTGAAACAATCTCCTCGGTTTGACACTTCTGGTTGAGGAGGATCCCTGGTCAGGCTCTGTGTTTGAGATTACTGGTTTGTCGATAGGGGAAGTAGGTAGGCCTGCAGGAATGTGCCTCTCCCGTTCAACTTTTTGTGCCTTTTGTAGCTCTGATAGATTAAGCCACCCACGTTTGATTAAAGCGTTCCTAGTTGTGAACATAAACTCACAACCAAAGAGAAGATTTTGTGTTTGAGAGAGAAAGCTCTGAAAATTTGCAAAGTAAATATGAAGATGATGGTTCAACAGTAGAGAAGTGATTAATTTATAGTAAACACCCAAAAATGTGCTTTGATTCCTAGGAGAATTCGAAAAGATTTGCAATGCTTAAGGAACGACGTTGATGTCATCTTCATTTAATGAATAGGTTGCTTTTCAGAGAAGGTGGGAGCGAAATTCGAGGTGAAAAAATGGCTGAAATAACAGACCAGAGAGTGACACGTGTCCCTCGAACTCTCGCAAAAAACTGTTCAAATTCAAGGAGTCTTTTTCAGTCTGGATAAAGCTATAACAACTATTCGAAGGACCTGTCCGGATGTGACTATCACTAGCAACAGACTGTTTTTTAGGTCTTGCAAAAGTTTTTTGAACACCACCTAAAAAAAGGGGCTACTGATGAGTCCGGATTCTGTCACCACCTCGGACATGGTCAGTTTGGACAATGTCTACCTAACCGGACATGGGCAGTTCGGACACCATCATCCATTGGACTATTCGAACAGAACTAAAGTACTTAAAACCTAAATCACTTCTTGACTAAGCTGTCTGTTCTCCTACTTAAAACTAATGGGTCTTTAAACTCGACCCGAATCTATTTAATACAACCCGAAAGCCCATGAAGCCCAAATGTGAGGGTATAAATACCCAACCACCAACATTAAATGAGGGCAATGAAAATTAAATACAACCAGGCAGCTCAATTCTCCCTCTACACCCTATCCAAACATTAAATACCTTCAAAGTACCACAAAACTCTGGACAAAATTACCCTCACACGAAAATAAACCTCACCAAATTCAATTACCCTCACACGAAAATAAACCTCACCAGCAGCAACAACTGTGGTAACCCTTCTTTGTTCTTCTTATCCTTATTGTTCTGATGGCTAGAGGCTTTGTTCCTCGTTGGAAGATACAAATTGCTATCAACAACTTCGGTTCTCTCCAGAATGGAGGAAGGTCGAGGAGGAGTGTTAAACTGCTCCCATGTTAGCTCTTTTTCGGGATTAGTCCATCAGAGGTCTCTGCAAATGAAGTTGGCAGACGTGAAGCACTGATGGAAGCCATTGGACCACTTTTCCTACACCCACTAATTCTACATCTTAAAAGTGACCTTCGTATCAGCCAAATAATGCAGATAGGGCTTCTAAATATCTAATAAAAAAATAAATTTAAGGGTAAGCAATAAAATATTTAATGGAAAAAGTAGAAGGTAAAAGATAATTACAAGAATACCTACCTATAATCTTCCAATGTCTGGTAAGTTGGCTCAGGTTACCTTGACTGTACATTTTTCCAACAACCGTGGATGAATATGAATTATATCTTTAATATATTATCTACCTCTAGCAGACCATCCATCACTTTGTAATCATTCCGTATGTTAAAGTAATAGAAGAGGATTTAGGAGTTGGGGGATAGCCCCGCAACAGCAGCCAGTTGCTCCATTGGCATCAAAGTCTTAGATAGCCTTGACACTATGATGCTTTCTATAATTGTAAACCAAGCATTCATAATGGCTAGGCTTGGTAACAATTCTACCAAGCTAAAGTATCTTATGATCTCAGGATCCAAGAAACTGAAGGCCCTAGTTGAGTACATTGGTATAAACTATTAATTCTCTAAAACCACAACTCATCGGATTGTCTCGAGGTTTGGGAAACTTTACCTTAACTATTTCAGGGAACCCCCACTTAGCTTGGATAACCTCTAACTCAGATTCATGGAAATATACAAGAAATTTTATCAAGAGCTAAGAGGCATTTCACACTAACCCTTGTGAATTTGGGTTGACTCGTCCAACCAAAGATGGAGGAAGAATTTTTGTTTCTGTTTCTTGGGCTTTACCTTTGCCCTTGCTATCACCAGTATGTTTTCCCTTCAGGTGTTTTTTTCCTTGAAGTCTCCTTAGTCTGACTAGATGTCTCAAAGGATAAATCTTTGCTAATGTCTTCCATATTCTCTTTTATAAATTTGGGACTAGATCTCGAAGGCTCAATAGGCTTAGTGCCAATATTTTCTTGTTCAAGATGATAGGACTCAATTAGCAGCATTGAAATATTTTCCTCTCTATTCAGATGTAGTAGAAGCTCAACTTGAAGAGTGGTAGGGTTTTCTTTCATGTTCAGATTTTGTAGAGGGGGGTTACTAGAAGTTTTTTGTGGCACTAATGGATCTTTTATTACTAGAAGGTGTAAATTCAGTTTTTTATTGTCTGGTTACTCTGTGTGGTTTATTCTCCTTGGAGTCTGAACCCATTTATTTGAAAGTGTATGAAATTCGACGACTAGTGGACCCTTGAGATTTAGATGATTTAAGTGGTTTAGGTGGACGACTAGGTCAGGTGAACGACTGAGTAGTCAATGAAGGTTCAGAGGGAATGTTATGTCTATTATAAGGATAAACTCCTTTGTAATCAATATAATGAGATACAACGACAGTACCTCAAGAGGTAGGAAATCCATTAACAACCGTTGCCTTTTTTTTCTTCTTCTAGTTTGGATAAGTTCAACCAACTACCTTTGGTTAAATTTTTTTTTGGCGATGACCATACAATCATTAAGATGGTACTGGAAAAAAAATCTACGATGGTGGATGCGGTGGAGAAAAATAAAAATTCATTGGTGGAGAATTGGGTATCAACTATGGAGAATTGTTTCTTTATCCAGATTGTAAATTCTATCTTTAAACTTCCTAAAATGAGTAATAAAATGAAGCTTGTATATAAATTGTAAGAAATACTCGAGGGACCGACTAAAGAATTGGAAATGATTAACATAGCTAGGAAGCTCTAAAAAGGTGGTAACATCTGTTGTTTGATTAGTTAGCTTTACTTTGGGTTAAACAAAGTTTTGGAACCAGTCACGAAGTGATACGTGTCATGAAAAAATAACCTGTTAAAAGTTTTGACTTTTGGGTAGTAACCATATTTGAACAACACCAGCATAAGCGGTTTAGAGAGATTTTACTACCCGAGTTATGAAATGCTAGCGAGTTAGGTTTAAAAGGATAATCCAGAATGATTCGAATCAATATCAGTTAGCCCTCCCAAAATAACTTTTGGAGGGCTAAGGGAGCTACTTGATGGGGGTCAGAAATTCTTGGATATGGTTGACAGTGATAGGGTCAAATTTCTTCCACGGGGAAATTTAAACCTAAAATAAATTCTATAATTGCAATGTCCCTCTACCTTTTACTAACTTGTGTCTTTGATACAACTGTGTGTTTGGTATGTCTTCAATTATTAAGAATAAAAATGTTCAATGGGATTTTTTGGTTCATAGGTTTGACCCACGTCTATAACCCGACCCGATTGGCACATTAATCCAAAACTAGCTTGTAAGAACTCTAACATGCAGCATTTAAGAGGAATTAGATTTTATCTCTCTAAGTATTAAATACAACAACTAAATATCTATCTACCTTCTACCTAAAATCTAATACATTATCTAGACAGTTACTTAAATTACCTCCAAACCGATTTACATCATATCACATCTAACATTTAAAACTGTGATGTTTTAGCTTTTATGAAGACTATGAATTTCTTTGAAACGTCTTATATATTACTTAGTTAAAATAGATATTTTCATATCTAATTATATATTTATTTATGATATTAATGATGAATCGATTAATAACAAATTTACAATGATTGTCTCTCAACTTATTATTTATTATTTAGCTTAAATTGATATTTATATTTTTCACTATATATTTATTTTATGATATTGTTGATAAAATAATCAAGAATAATAAATTTGTTATTCTACATATGTTGGAGGAAAATAGTATACATGAGTACATTAACAAAAGTCATTAGAAACATTTACATTCAAACACTATTTTTCTAAAAAAACTTCAACTATGTAAGGACTAAAATATTTAAATATATAATACATAAATCATCCCAACAATCTCTTTATAATTTTTAACTGTTATATTTATCAGAATTCTTGTATTTCTAATTAACTTAAATACACTCACTAGTTTAGAGTCATCCTATAACAATGCAAAAAATATGCTTACATGATGATGACATTTCTTAGTTTTCAGAATTATCTTTTAATCTTGATAATTTTTGTATGTTCTTCTTTAAGATGTGACCAAAATCTCACATCCCACATCCCACATCCCACATTTGTTAAACATGAGAAAGATCAACGGTATATAAGTAAGAACATGTCTCAACTAGTATGATGCATTTTGGAAGTGAACCAAAAGTAAAGTCGTGTAGACTTTCAGAGGGTCCAAAATAGACAATATCATCCTACTATTGAGATTGATTTGTTCATACTTATATACTAAAAACAAATATATGGTACCCATATTCCAAACAAATGATATTAGAGCTCCATGCCCATACTAGATATGATGTGGGTGAAATTTTCAAATTTCGAACATGATGAACCATGAGCCATTCTTAAGGTGAATGATATGATCTATAGATCACCAATAGGAACTCATTTAGTATGTTTGTGGTTCGTCAAGCGGCGTGACTTGATTTGAGTGTATCAAGACGAAGTGAGTTGATTATAGTGTTGCTAGAAAAAACAAGGTGATACAGTCTCATAAGAGTGAGTAACTACATCTGTAATGCCTCTATGGTTTAGGTAGTCTCCGGCCTGATTAAAGTTGAAGGTTAAAAGTTAATTTAGAGAATGCTAAAGTGGTACTTGTTTTGAGAGGAATATTTTTTAGGTGTGACCAAAATCTCACATCTTATATCAGTTAAAAATCTGAAAAATCAGTGGTATATAAGTAAGAGCATATCTCAACTAGTATGAGACCTTTTGGAAGTTGACTAAAAGAAAATTTGTGCGAGTCTCAGGTCCAAAGTAGAAAATATCATACTAGTGTTGAGATCGTGTTGTTTGTACTTATATACATAAGCGAAATATGCGGTACTCATATTTTCAACATCATCCTTAATTCTTTGTCACTTAATCATGGTAGATGAATTCTTATAAAAGATGACAATCAATCTTTCTTATACTTAATTATGAATGTTGAATCAAATTAGTTTTCTTAAAAATCCATGGTTTTCTTTAACTGTTTCCAACTTAAAAGCCTTAATTGTTTTCAATTTAAAAGCGTTTTTACCTTTGGAAGGTCAATCTTAAGTGTTTTCAACTCAAAAGTGTTTTCCACTTTTAAGATGTGTTGACGAAGAATCCCTTTGCCGTGATACTTCATGGAAGATAACTTGATAAGTACCAGCTTAATTTATACCTTATTATTTTTGGCAAAACATTTATTCACCTAATTGAGAAACATTTTTTTGCATTGGTGATCTCGGTCGGAACTGCACCACGGTATATTAATGGAGTTGTTTGCTTCATGATTGTTAGACTTAACATATTGGAATTTTCCCAAGCCTTTAATTATTTCTTCACCATTGTAGAAATATCTTTATTCCGAAATTTTAGGCTCACTTATTATTAATTACAAGTCATAACCATGATACATCAGATGAAACAACATTTGTGCATTCCGTAACTCAAAGTTAGTTCCATCAAGAATGGGTGATTTACTGTCTTATAGGTTGTAAAGACTCGAATTTGCTAAGATAAAAATATACAAACATCACATAATGAAAATATCATTATAATATATGATCCAAGTAGCATTTCACAATCAAGCATATCATGATAAGACATACTCCTACAATATGAATAATATATATTTGGCCAAACATATTAACTTTTATATTCATGAGTTTGAATATTATTAATGTTGATCATCACAATTGACTTAATTAATAAAATCTTCTTTTGGGCCAAATTTCCTAGTTTAATGCGTAGTGACCAATTCATATTTAATAATACCGTGTTCAAGATTAACCATGCCAAATACTAAAACTTCCTTTGGACCTATTATAGTTCATATGCTTGTTATTAAAACTTGTCAAAATGATTAAATAATTATATTTGCTAATATGGATCCCTTTAGCGATATATTGGATCTTTAATTATTTATCCAATTTTGGACAACTTAAAACATGCTAATTATATTGAAAAATATCGTACAAATACGTATACACTTTAGGTTCAAATAATCAAAGAGTCAATTGTAAGCTTAAGACATATGATGGCGTGTCAGAACATTAGCAGAAGAAAACAGTAGATATAACCATAACATTAGGTTAGAGAATAAAGGAGACTAAGAGAAATAATCTCAAAATTATATTAATCAAAGTCTAATGGCAAAATAGGGTATAGGATGCTTTATATAACACTACCCAAAACTCTAATTCCAAATAAGGGAAATTACATAAATGTTTTAAAATAAAATAAATAAATAAAATTAACGCTAAATTATTAAAACTGGTTTTTGAAGGCTTTACATGTCGAATCTGAGTATCCAACTTTGTGACAAAGTCATATTTTTGAAATCTGACGGGCTCGTCGAAATCTTTGATTTAAGTACATGTTTGACCCAATTCTAATACCTGGGCGAGAAACCAGTCTGCTTGCAGTCTTCCCTACATCATCCTTCCCCGGTTGGGAAGAATTCGACCTCAAATTCGGAACGTTGAAACATTGACAGAACTGCAAAGATATTGGTGTGTTCACCGCCGATTTCAACTGGTACCAGCATAAGGGTGTAATAGGTGAGAATCCGAATGCTGTAGCTCTTGTCAAGAAGTGGTTTATCAGCTTTGTCCCTCTTTACGATGTCATCAGTAACAAGATATACTCCACCCACTTGTTCTACGTCTGTTTTTTCAATCCATTTACTAAGCACAACATCACCCTTGCGCGTGTAAAAAGTTGTTGTCTTTCCAGTTCCAGACTGCATCAAAACCATTGCAGAAATGAACAATTCATTTTTGTTGAATAGTAGATGGCTTCTCAAGTTCTTTAGAGTATGTTTCTGCCAGTAGATTCAAAACACTGCAATCTTCTACTTTTAACTTGTTACTCTTTCTTCTATTTCCCCAACCATCACCCAAAACTCCTCCACATTCTATTACAAAACCTAATCTTTTATCCATTAAAACACTATTCTTTTCTTTTATCAATTTATTCAGAATCTCAAACACAAAAATATCATCTTCCATTTTTCTAATACGACAACATGTATACATAGAAAACCGAAGCAAATGTTTGATTTTAGGATAACATAAAATACTTGGAAGATGCATCTCCACATTAAAAGCTGCTACTTTACAGTCTTTCTTCAATAAAACTTATGAAGCAATTCCGGTGTACCAAAGTCTGAGACAATATCTCGATCTACAAGTTTCTCCTTAATATTAATTAGATCTTCATCGTCCTAGTCATCATCATACTCATCGTAGACTGGTTTGTCAAATACCAGCCCAGATACATCTTCAAAAATATTTTTACCATAGATTGGCTTGTCAAACACGGAGTCAGACACAGTTTTAGTATCACAGCTAAGATCGGTAGCTGGTGCAATTTGAGCATGAAACTCCTTAATTGGTGGTGGTTTTGGAGACACTACTCTAGATGACACTAATATAAATTTGATACCATCTTTCATAAAACTGTATCGATTTGTTCTACTATCATAAATAGAATTTATCTTAAATCGCCATGGCATTCTAAAACTAGATAGCAAACGTCCATAGGAACTACGTCACACCATGCTGTATCTTTGTAATTACCAACAAACAATGCAATTTGACAACCTTTAGAAACTGTTACCTCGATGTTCTATCAATC
The DNA here is from genome assembly GCA_036936605.1 of Limnanthes douglasii subsp. nivea. Taxonomy (NCBI): domain Eukaryota; kingdom Viridiplantae; phylum Streptophyta; class Magnoliopsida; order Brassicales; family Limnanthaceae; genus Limnanthes; species Limnanthes douglasii. The sequence continues at coordinate 272,158,949 of JAUPFV010000001.1, read as the reverse complement.
CTAACAGTATGTACAGGTATGGAAGAGCTACAGTCTTCAACGCCAATTTTTGAACAACTTTCTCTGAAATCAGATTCTCATAAATATCTGAATCAATTATAAATTTGCAAATTCTTCCTCCAATTGTGCAGGTAGACTCGAAGATGTCATTCTCTATTCTAGCCTTCAAATCAAGAGGTACCCATAACATAATTCCTGTATCTACGTAGCAAGAATTACTGGTCTCTGATACCAACTGATGGTGTGGCAAAATATTAGAAGAAGAAAACAGTAGATATGACCCTAAACCTAGGTTAGAGAATAAAGGAGATTCAGAGAAATAATCTTAAAATTCTATTAATCAAAGTCTGATGGCAAAATAAGGTATATGATGCTTTATATAACACTACCCAAAACCCTAATTCCAAATAAGGAAAATTACATAAATGTTTTAAAATAAATAAATAAATAAAATTAACGCTAAAATATTAAAACTAGTTTTTGAAGGCTTTACAGGTCGAATCTGGGTATCCAACTTTGTGACAAAATCACACTTTTTGAAATCTAACGGTCTCGTCAAAATCTTTGATTTGAGTACCTGTTTGACCCAATTCTGATACCTGGCCGAGAAATCAGTATATTCGCAGTCTTCGCTACATCAACATATATATGGATGATTTCATTCACGATCCACTCTTTGTCGCGACGAGGCTCAGTTTTTTCGCAAAAAGATAATGATTTCTGAAACACGTTTCGGGTTTGTCTTAATCAGGAAATTCATTATTGCGTTGGGCTACGCTAGGTGACCTTATGTGGAAATCCCATTTCATTGCAACCAATATCTCAATGTCGCAACGATCTATGAAAACGTTTATCGAAAAAAACTTTTGCCACAAAAATCACTGATCATAAACCCAATTGTATCGAAAAATGTATTTTATTCTTCTTAAAGTGTGAAACTAAAGGTCTAAAAATATTTTTTTTCACAAAAACAAATCAATACATGCATTTTCAGCCTTAGATATACACTTGTAATAAACCAAAACAACAATTAATCTCAAAGTGTGTACCCTTCATAAAATTTAAATCAATTCATACATTACCATCAATTTTATAATCTATAAAACTAAGAAGTCGACTTTATGAGGTGACTCTAATAACCATTGTTAGAAATATCATATTTCTAGTTAACTTAAATGAACTTTTAAATTATGAATCACTCTATGACAATGCAAAAAAAATATATAATTCCATGATGATGTCATTTTTAAGTTTTGAGAATTTTCCATTGATTATGATAAGGCTTGATATTCTTATTTAATTCATTCTCATATTGATAATATTTTATGAAATTTTCTAAAATATGGTAATCAATTTTATTTAAAGATGAATTCAATTGATTTTCTTAACATTGAATGATTTTATTTTAGTGTTATTTTCCGGATCGTGTGTTTTTTAATTGTGAAAAACTATTTATAGTTAAAATTGTAACTATTTAGATTTAGAAAATTCTATTACTTCATTTTAAAATTATAAATTGAAAATTCAAATTATAGTTTGAGTGTGAATTCAAATTCAAATTCAAATATATAATCTAAGTAAAAAATCATACTGTAAAAAATATCACTTCTATGGATCATAATCATGGATTTATTTTGATCTAACAAAATAATCTTAAAATTTAATATTTTCTTGAACCTGTTTATGTCTGAATCCAATCCTACATAATATTTAGAATAAGCATGTTATATAAATAATTACATCCATAATATATATTTTATCTATTAGTCTATTACTTTACATACAACTATTATTTTTATGAGACTAACAACAACAATAGTTAGATGCATCGATTAAACATGCGATGATCCATCTTAATGGATAAATTCCAATAATATCATTTTACAATCAAATCATATATAAAGAATCATATATATATTATTAATTGAAAACCTTTTTTCAAAAAAACCTAATAAATGTATTTAAAATTTAGTCTCATATCCTCTAACGATCAAATCATGAAAATAAATTGTCTTTCATATATTTACTAATTAAGTTTGTTTTGGATCAAACCCTTTCCATGAATTCCCACATGAATCATGTGATCTTCCGATCAATAGCACTGTATCATTACAGTTAAATTTATTATTATCTCATCCGATCATTAATGAAAACCGTTAGATCAACCACTTTAGCGCTTACAGTTTGGCAACAATTAGCATGAATGGTAGCAACAACTCTAATATCATTACTCCTTTGACATAACCCACTGAAATAAAGTGTATTAAGAAACCTAACTTGAATACCAAGTTTTGTAAAAAACACCATCAGCTATCATTTTCTCCAAATATCTTGTTCATTCAGTTCTTTTGTATCATCTCGCTCTGCATACCATGAATCGAACAATGAGATAGTTTAGTTGTTTGATTTGATAAAGTAGAAACCTGTATTGATCTATTTTTTTTTGCAACAATTGGTCACTAGTAAAAAAATCAGTACTAATCTGGATATCAATACTTTTTTTTTTTTTCGGAGGGAACCCGCAGCCGCTACTCAGAGTGCAATGAGTGCGCACAGGGTAAACCCTCAGTCTGACGCGATAGCCTGCAAACCAACGCCAGAAGGTAAACCACACAAGGTGACAGGCTCAGCCGAGAAAGCGTATGTAGAGGGACTCGAACTCATGACCTTTTGGTTATAAGAATGCCATACTCAACCAACTCGGCTACCCCCTTGGGGGCGGATATCAATACTTTTGCAAGTGATTAGTGTAGAAAATAGTTTCCTTAACCACATTATATATGTATCCTTTATGGTTGCAGTAAAATCGAGCATTTACTAACAAAAAATTAAATGAATGATAATTAGTCTTACCTTTTGTATTCCAATTCATAAGTTAAAAAAATCACTTTAATGTCAACAAATAAAAAATTATATTAAAATCAATCGATTACTAACAAAAAAAAATTATGATATCATTACTCTAATAGAATGAATCGTGACAACAACTTTAATATTATTACCCCCTTAACCGAACCCACTGGAATAGAGTGTGTTGAAAAAACTAACTTGGATACAAGTTTTGTAAAAACACCATAGATTATCATTTTCTCCAAAACATCTTGCTCTTTCAGTCCTTTTGTATCATCTCGATTCACATACTATGAATTGAACAATGATATAGTTTTGTTGTTTGATTTGCTAAAGTAAAAACCTGTATTGATCAAATTTTTTCGACTACCACTGGTCACTATTAAAAAAATCAGTATTGATCTGGATATCAAAATTTTTGCTGATGTTTGGTATGAGAAATGGATTCCTTAACCACATTATATATGTATCATGCATTATTATAGTAAAATCGATTATTTACTAACAAAAAATTAAATGAATGATAATTAGTCTTACCTTTTGTATTCTAATTTATAAGTTAAAAATCACTTTAATATCAACAAAAAACATTATATTAAAATTAATAAAAAATAACAAACAAAACTCTAATATCATTACTCTGGTAGCATGAACAGTGGCAACAACTCTAATATCATTACTCTCTTAACAGAACCCACTGAAATAGAGTGTGTTGAGAAACCTAACTTGGATAACAAGTTTTGTAAAAACATTATCGGTTATCATTTTCTCCAAAACATCTTGTTCTTACCGTTCTTCTGTATGATCTCGCTTCACATACCATGAATGAATAATGAGATAGTTTTGTTATTTAATCTGATAAAGTAAAAACTTGTATTGATTAATTTTTTACCACCACTTGTCACTATTAAAAATATCTGTACTAATTTGGATACTAATACTTTTGGTGGTGTTTAGTCTGGAAAATAGATTACTTAATCACATTATATCTATTTCCTCTATTGTTACACTAAAATTGATTATTTACTAACAAAAAATCAAACATATGATAATTAGTCTTACCTTATGTATTCCAATTTATAAGTTAAAAATACTTTAATATCAACAAATAAAAAAATTATATTAAAATCGACCGATTACTAAGAAAAAAAACCAAATGAATGGTATAGTATTCCAATTTATAAGTTTAAAAGTCAGCTTAATATAGAAAAATAAAAATTTATATTTTATTATATAGATTCAATCTTCTAAAACTTACTTATATAAATCTTCTACATGATATTTAATAATTATGCTTTTTCTTCCTTATTAATTAGTAGACTATTAACAACATAAACTTATGATTAGTTTAGTTCATAATATTTATGCTTTTTCTTTTTAGAACGGGGCGCTTGTGTATATGAATCTTCCTTTTTTATTTTTTTTACCCTTATCCATCTAAGCATGCACCACTTGCACCTCCAGACTTTTATGTTTCAACTTTTTCTCCTCTTGCACTATCTCAGAAATAAGCTCATTAAGAGTTCATTTCTCGCTCTGATAGTTATAAGAAGTTTTAGAGTTCTTATACTGAAGGGGAAGGAAACACACAATTCACAACAACATCTTCTCGAAGGTTAACCTAAATCATTTTTAACTTAGAAGTAATTTTTGTCATTTCCAACATATGTTCATGAACAATCCATCTTACTCAAAATATATATTCCATAATTTTTAAGGTAATAATTATTTAAATAATATTAAAGTAAAAAGTTTAAGATAATGATTGTTTTAAGGAATGTTTTAAATTTAAAGTCTGAAATAATAGTAGAAAATTTTAATTTAAAAATATAAGATATTGACTATTTTTAAGAAACTTTTTAAATTAAAAGTCTCAATGGAAAATTTTAATTTTAATTTTTTGGATTATGGCTATTATTAATGAAATATTAAAGTTAAATATTTTGAATATTTTAAAAGGACATTTTAATTTGATATTTATAAATTGTTGGATGTAGTCTCTAGCATCTCAATATCTAGAAGATTAAAACCCACGATACTTAATGGAAGCTAACATGCAAAGTATCGGTTTAATTTATATCTTATCATTCTTAGCAAAGAATTTATCCACCTCAAAGAGAAACAATTTTGCAATGGTGATCTTGTTTGGAACTGAACCACATAATTCTAATAGAGTTGCTTGGTTCATGATTGCCAGACTTAACATATTGAACTTTTCTCAAACATCTGATTCTTTGTAAAGACTCAAATTTGCTAACATAACAATATACAAACAATACATAACCAAAACATTATTATAATATATGTTAAAAATAACATTTAACAATAAAATATAGTATAATAAAATTTGTATATGTATATGATACCTTTGGGTAATTATATTAAATTGTACATATACGAGTTTGAGAGTAATAATGTTGATCATTCCCATTGACTTAATTAAGAAAATCTTCATTTGAGCCAATTTTTCTAGTTCAATTCTTAATGACCAATTTATATTTAATAATATTATGGTCAAGATTAATCATGTCAAACAATAGAACTTCATTTGGACCGATTGAAGTTCACATTCTTGTTAATAAATTTGTTTTTGTCAAAACTCTAAAATAATTCAATTCACCAATATATCTCTTTGGCGATATATTAGATCTGTAATTATTTATCAAAGTTTTGATAACTTAAAACATGCTAATCATATTGAAAAATATCACACAACTACATATACTCTTTATGTTCAAATAATCATGTAATAAATTATAAGTATAAGACATAAATCTAAATTATTTCATTCATGAGTCATTCTTTGCCACAACCAAGCTCAGGTTTTACGTGAAAAAATGACGATTTCCCACACATTTTTAGGGTTTATCTTAATCATGAAATTCATTACCTCGTCAAACTAAGTCACGTGACCCCATTATAAATAACTTTGCCAAGTTCATTGCGATCAATACATCTAAATGTCGTGACGAACTATCAAAAGCAACCTACTAGAAAATTATTTCCAACTTCGTTGCGACCATAAGAATATCGTTCGCAGTAAAATGCCATTTCTTATAGTTTATCGCGACAATCATTCTTTTAGTCGCGACGAAATGACCCTTACGAGTTTTTGGTGATTTTTCACTTAATTTACCACGATCAAATATTATTTTGTCGCACAATCATTGAACATAAATCCCACATTGTACCGAAGTGTTTTGAAAAACGTATTTTCTTCCTCATAAAGTCTAAAATTAAAGACCTATATATGTTTTTTTTCCATAAAAACAAACTAATGCAAGCATTTTCAGCCCTATATATACACTTATAATCAATCAAAACAATAATCAACTGCAAACTGTGTACCATTTATGGAATTTAAATCACATCGTACATTATCATCAATTTCAGAATTTTTAAAGCTATTAACTCAACTTTATGGAGTGGTCTGATACCACTTGTTAGAAATCTCTCATTTTTAAGTAACTTAAATATACCTTTAAGCTTTGAGTCACTCTATAACAATGCGAAATAGTATATTTACACGATGATGTGATTTCTTAATTTTCAAAATTATCTTTTGATCTTAATAATGTGTTGATGTTCTTGCTTAATTCTTTGCCACATATCATGGTTTACGAAATATTCTAAAAAATGGCAACCAATATCCCTTAAGGATGAATCAAATTGATTTTCGTAAAGTCTATGATTTTCTTTTACTGTTATTTTTGAGACTGTGTTTTTCAATTGTGAAAAAATGTTTATATTTAAATTGTAACTACTTGGATTCAAATGAACTTATTACTTTGTTTTAAAATCATAAATTAAAAATTTAGATTATACTTTGTGTTTAACTTCAAATTCAAACCTATAATCTAAATAAAATCATACGTTCGTAAATTGTCATTTTTATGGACCATAACCAAAGATTAATTTTGATCTTACAAAATAATCCAAAAACGTTATTTTTTTTAAAGTTGTTTATTTTTGAATCAAACCCTTCATAAGATTCAAAATAAACATGTTATATATAAATTTACTTTCATTATACATATTTTATATATTAGTACATTATTTTATATACGACTACTTTTATTTAATGAACAACGAAAATACTTATATGAACGATAAAACATGTGATGGTCCATCTTAATCGAGAAATTCTAACGATATCCTCTTTAAAATATCCTCTTATGATCAAATCATACAAAAAATATAAAAAATCTTATAAACTCTTTTCTTAAACATAATAAATATATTAAAAATTTAGTCTTATATTCTCTTACAATCAAATCATTAAAAAAAATCATCTTTCATACCTCTACCAATTAAGGTCGTTTTGGATCAAACCCTTTCCACGAATTTCCACATGAATCATGTGATCTTCCGATCAACATCTTCGTATTATTACGGTTAAATTTATTATATCTCCTCCAATCATTAATAACAACCGTTAGATCAACCACTTTAGCGCTAACTGTCCGACAACAATTAGCATGAACGGTGGCAACAACTCCAATATCATTACTCCCTTGACAGAAGCCACTAAAATAGAGTGTGTTAAGATATCTAACTTGAATACCAAGTTTTGTAAAAACACCATCAGTTATCATTTTCTCCAAAACATCTTGTTCTTTTTGTCCTTCTGTATCATCTCGCTTCGCATACCACGAATCGAACAACGAAATAGTTTTGTTGTTCGATTTGATAGAATAAAAACCTGTATTGATCGGATTTTTCTGCGACCACTGATCACCATTAAAAAAATCAACACTGATTTGGATATCAATACTTTTGTTAGTGCTTAATCTAGGAAATGGATTTCTTAACCACATTATATCGGTATCCTGCATAGATTACAAAAAGATCGATTAGTTGCTAACAAAGAATAAGAATTGAATGAATTGTATTTAATATTACACTTTTATTCCGATTTGTAGGTGAAAAAATCAGCTTAATATAAACAAATAACAAAATTATATTTTATTATATAGATGCAATGTTCTAAAATATACTTAAAGAAATCTTCTACATGGCATTTAATGATTCTAAACAGCTAAAACTATTCTATTAGCTTACTAATCAATATATATAATTAACAATATATAAACTTCATGATTAGTTTAACTAATAATTTACAGCCAAGTGCAATATGTATATAGAGCATAGTTGCACGATGTATCCTCTATTCTCACGTTAGTGTCTGACTCGGTTTATATATATTATAGCAACTATAATTTATTACTTTAACAGATTTACCTACATTTACGAAGCTTTAATTTTGTTTAGATAAACCTTAATTAATATAAGGCGATAAATATCTTCACCCAAAACTTTATCCATCTAAAACCAGACTCCATATCAGTATCTCATAATTCTCGAAATTAACAAAAAGAAGAAGAAAAGATTCACCGTGAAAACGAAATTATATCCTCGTTTAAGCACTTCACCGAGAAACAGAGTCCTTCTCCACATCATCTTAATAAAATCGCTAGACATATACATCTTCTCTTTTCCGTCAAAGTCAACGCCGTGAGTTTTGAGTTTGTAACAATGCAGACGTAGAAACCTGCACCGATCGTACGATTTCTGATCAACGGCGACTATCAAAAGATGATCGATCAAGGCTCGGGTGTTTTCACCGAACCAAAAGCTGTCTAAAAACAAATCAAGCATTGGTTTGGTTTCACTCTCTACATAAGCTTCGTTCACCATAGCGATGATAACGGTTTTGTCTTCCATTGAAGCCTTAGCTAATACCGAACCAAGCTCATCGTCACGATCCTGAATCAAATCTTAATAATTAAGTATAAATTATAGAAGCAAAAACATATCTTTTAAGAAATTAGTGTATAGAAATTTAAATATGTTTACCGATTGTTGGGTGGAACAGGATTGTTGAGGTCCGAAAAGAGAGAACGATTTGTTTCCGAAGAGGTTGTAGGAGAGGAGGACGTAGAGTAGACCGAGGGAGAGAAAGACATAGAGAGCAACAGTGGTTTTGTTTTTAAGGTTATCCATATTCGTCTATAGTTTTGTCGATGCCTTCTGGTTTACTTTATATCATAGATTGGTTTATAGGAATGGGTTATGGTTTGCTATCATGAGCGGAGACTGGTTCATAACTTTAAATCATATCCAACTTCTAACCTGTTGTTGGGATTTAAGTAATTAATTTTTGTTTAAAATTAAGATTTTTTACCAAAGTAAAATAAAATTTTATTTACCAGAAGGTAGGTATCTTAAGGTTTTGTTATATTTTGATTTTCATATTTATTTTTATAATATTTTAACATATTATGTTTTCAAATTGTCAAGTTTTGGTTTTGTGTATTTATTTTTGTAACATTTAATTTGTCATGTAATGAAATAAAAATAAACAAAACATATTATTATCCCGTACACACATACTAAACTTTTAAGAAAAAACAATAAACGCAAATATTATTTTTAAAACATAAAAATTTAAAATATTTTAAAAATAAATATAGAAAACTAAAACATAAAATATAACACTAAAACTTAACAAATATATATAATATTTTTTATTTTAAAATATTTAATAACTATGAAAATATCAAATCAAATCTCTTTTTACTCGGTTCTTCTTTCCACGGGACACAAAATTAGTTAGTTTATTTATTTGTTTAACAATGGTTAGAGATTATCTTTTAATACACGCATATTGAATTTTGTTACAAAAATAATCTATAATATCAAAATATATTATTATAATACATAAAATATTAAAATGAAATGTTTATAAAAACCTAAACATCAAATTATTATCCATCTAAAAGTATTGTGTATTTAAAAAAATATTTAACTATCTTTTATAATATCTAAAATTACTTTTAATCAATATAATGTTGTGATTTTTTTTCTATCATTATAATATTGTGAATCTATTTCTTTTTCTCTATCTACATTTTTGGTGGATCAACAATAACTGTAACTACTATGACGATTCAACTTATCATTTGATTTTCAGTTTTTTTGTTGTTTTCATATTATTTTCTTCGTATATTTTGATTTGATTGTTGTTTTTTATTTGATTTCGTCGTTTAATTATGAATTATTTTCATACTAAATTTTGATTTTACAGGTTTTATGGTTTTGAGTTTTGAATTTTGTTTATTCTGATTTTACAGGTTCTGTGGTTTTGAGTTTTGAATTATGTTTTGACTCGATTATAGATGAAATGTTGAATTGAGTTAGGTTTTACTTGTTTTTATTTTTTGCAGTTTTTTTTGTAAAATGTAATTGGCAAGTAATTCAGATAAATTTTCTCTAAAAACAAAGAAGATAAAGTTTTGAATATCTATTATGAGGCTTGTGTCTCTCGTTTCGCATATGATAGATGGATGCAGGATCATGTTTATCATTATATGTGATTTTTTTATTTATATAGATGCGGGATGGTAGACAATGTTTAAAAGTCGACTATAAACTTTTGGACTAACTCGTGAACTTGCAATTTGTGATCTTGATCTGTTTGGTGATTTTATAAATATGATTAAATTTATTTTAAGTAAATATGATGCGTTATTTCAGGGTAAAGTCATATAAAGATATTGTTGTGGTGACCTAAAAACGTTATCTTAGATTGTGATGGTAATTTAGTTGCTTTGGTATTAATTGTTGATACTTTGGGGGTTTCAACTATACCTATTGATATTGAAAGTGATGTTGTTGTTGGCAATAATGTCAGAAAAACTGCTCAAAGTTTATTTGAAGCTTCAAATCAAAATTTTATTTATGGAGAAATTGCTCAAGTTTTTGTATAAATTTTATTGGTAATAAGAACAAACAACTTGCTACTATTGGTTGGATTAATTAAATTACAGGTGTTGGATGGATTTTTGAAAACTTTGCAATAGGTTTAAGATTACCTATTAGTAAATTATCTTTACAAGAAGGTCTTACTTTCAAATATCTGCAAAATAATAAAGAAAGAGTAAGCGTTTATTACACGAGGATGTCCTTGGAGACTTTATGCTACAAAACATTAGTTTACTGGTCTTTTTGTTATTAAGAAGTATGTCAAACCTCATACTTTTGAGAGTGGTTTTTGTAAAGAAAGCACAAAGAATTTATCCTCATATTTTATTGCGAATGAGATACATGATTGTGTTAGAAAAAATGTTGATGTTACAGCCACAAATGTAAAATCAGTTTTTAAAATCAACTACCGTTTAGATATCATTTATCATCTTTCATGGATTATTTAGAGAAAACTAATATAGTTGTATATGGAGATAACTCTACTTTGTATAAACAGTTTAAGAGTATTCTTGATAGTAGTAGTGACTACGTACTGGAGTATATTTTGCAAACCCATATCTTCAAGCGCTATTTCGCAGCATGTGGTTCTTGTTTTCATGGTTTTGATTATTGTCGTCCATTTTATTTATTGATGAAACTTTTTTAACACAGAAATATAAAGGGATATTGCTATATGTCATAACAAAAAATGGTTAAAATGGTGAATGTTTCTTATGTACTATTTTTGTATTGCAAAACATGTTATTTTGTTATATTAGATCTAAAACCGCACAACTAGGTATGACCAAATATGATAGATGTGAAACCATAAATAATTGATGCAAAACCATGTATCATGATAAATACTCAACTATAGATAATCAGTATGATATATGTGAAACCTGACATAACCAATATGATAGATGCGAAACCTGATATATCAATATACAAGATTCATAACCAAATATAATCGGTATGATAGATGCAAAACCTGGTATAATTAATATGATAGCTGTGAAACCTGATATAACCAATTAAAGACGCGTCACACGAATATGATAAATGCAAAACTAGGTATAATCAATATATATAACAAGGATTATAATTTATTTTCATAATTTTTCAAGGTATCTTTCCTGTTGTATTTGGTATTGTTGGGGCTGAAAATACTGAAACTCGGTTATGGTTTCTGGATATGTTGAAAGCCCATTTCTTGGATCGTTAAAACATATTTATTAGGTATTCATTATTTAGGTATTTGGTTCTATCTTTATAATCTTCTTCTCAAGAACATGATCAAAATCACTTACTGTAAGAGCTTCAATTTTTTGAATTTTAGTGGCAGGATTCTTTACAAAAATTTGTATATTGGTAATTCAAAACTAAATAATGACGAGTTTTCAAAACCAAGGCAAACAACAAGGAAAAATATAATGCGGGACACTACATGAATTATGTGGGACCAAATCATGCGGGACACTATAATAAGAAACCATACATTACAAATTTATTCCAGACTATACCATGAGAGACCAATTAAAGAGAGACTTCAACATGAGATATCAAACATTAAATTCTTATAATATATCAATAATTAAAAAATAACTAGATAATACATAAATAAGTACATGTATAAATATATAGGTTCTTTAAAAGAGTTTTTGTCAATACTGAATAATCTAGATCACCTCTTTATCCACAACTGCAGTAGCATCAACAATATCCTGGCTCACTTCTGTTGTAGAAGAAACCTTTTTATTTTCTACAATAACATTAGCATCTATAGTAGGAACGACGTCAACCAAATCTACAGTAGGACAAACCTCTTTGTTTTTTCACAACAATGTTAGGTGGAGTATCCTAGTTTTAGACAACAATATTATGATCATATTATTCCACAATAATAATAACATTATGATCATGTCATTCCACAACAACATTAGGTGGATTTCTTTGGTATTCCACACCAACATTAGGGTTCTCACGTGTGACAGATGGGCCTTGTTTTTGCAAATCAACACTATGATGGACATCATGTTCTTCAATAATAATAACATTAGGATTCTGTCCTTTCACAATAATATTAGGTGGTGTGTCTTGGTTTTATACACCAACATTATGGTTCTCTTGGGTTGGAGGTGGGTTTGGTTTTCGCACATCAATATTAGGATGAACATCAAGTTCTTCCACAACAATATTATTAAGGTTTTTGTGGGTGAGATCCTCAGTTATATTAGAAGAAGGTTGTTACACAATGGTTTGGTGATCTTTCTCGGTATATAATCATCTTTTTACTTGTATTAGCATCTGTAATAATGTTCACAATATATGTTTTTTTATTTGGTGATTGTTGCATTTTATCATATGTTTCCTTTTTCTTTTCATATGTTTTTGAGATATTTTGAAATGTTCTTTTAAATTCGTCCTCTATGTATATTTTCAACATAGCTCCATCTATGTATTTGCTATGTTTATTTCTTCAACTTCACTTATATTGTTTTTGCATTTCCAATATGGCATGGGTTTTTTTTAGTGAGTTTTTTTAGTTCTGCAATGTGAAGTTCAAAATTATTATATTTGATTACATTTTTCTCTACTTTTTCCACTCTTGATAAGTCTATGCTTTGGCTCGACATAGACTTATTTGATGTTATACATTTTTTGTTAATCCTCTACATAATGAATGTGAAACCATGTTAATGATGTGAAACCATCAAATGGTGATAGACGCGAAACCTTGTAACAATGCGAAACCATATAAACTATAATAGATGCGAAACTAATATAAATGATGATAGTTGTACAACTATGTAAATGATGTGAAATAATATAAACTATAACAGATGAGAAACCATGATAGATGAAAGACCATTAGAAGATATGAAACCACGTTAATGATGCGAAACCATCAAAATAATGATAGACACGAAACATGTAACGACGTGAATTCATGTAAAATATGATGGATGTGAAAGCAACGTAAATGATGCGAAACCATGTAGACTATGACAGGTGATAAATTATTATAAATGAGAGACCATTTGAATTTGAGAGAACATTAGAAGATGATAAATGAGATATTTTTTTCTTTTGTTAGTACAATAATCTGTTAAGTTTTATGTTTTCTACTATCAAATGGCAATTTCCGTCAGCTTGTTTGTTTAAAGACTTGTTATTTAATAATTTTTAGGTCTTTTTATATTCTTAAAAATATGAGATATTAAATTTTTATTTTTTGAAGTAGCAGCACGTTATGTCGGTACAAGCTTCTATTTTTATACAATACCAACTTTTGTTGCACATTGTGAAGTTTTAATTTGCGCCACAACTTTACTTACTGATTTTCTCATTCGCTTTGTAGTCTTTTTAGTTTGTGTAGTTTTTTGAAGTTCTTGAACAATGAATTGATCTATTTTTTTTTCATTCTGATTAAGATTAACTTACGTACCATGAACCTCCTTAGGAACATCATAATTTTTTCCTTCATATGAACATTATCCCTTTGTTTTTTTATCCACATGAACATTCTCTTCATTTTTCTACGCGTTAACATGTTCTTCTTTAAAATCTTCATTCTTGTTAACTTTTTCAACTTTTTGGAGCTCCCCATCAAATTTATCTTCTTCTTCATTCATTAGGTTTAATTCTCCTTCTATAACCTAAAACATTTAGATTTATTTAAGTAAATAATATATCTCCATGTATCATGCAAAATTAGACTAAAAACTAATGCTATAAACTTTTACATGTGTAAATATACATATTCATCTGTGATATTCTTTAGAGCGTCAATCAAAATTCCATTTTGTTTTGCTCTCAAGACCCAACCATTTGTAACATCTTCATATCTTGCCTTCAATTTCATCATTTTGATAGATATTTGTGTGTTCTATGATGACTGGTTACATTTTAACGATACATTAGATACAATATTTTTACTGATTTTAATGATATTTTCAAAATATAGTAAAATTTCTAATCAGTAATAGAGCAACACAACAAACTACTTTATCAGGTTTATTTTCTTGACAAAGGTTTACCCAGAGTCCCCTTGATTGCTTGAGCCAAATCATAGTTGTTTATTTTGTCCATGTATTCTATGTAATAGACCACTGTAGAAGCTAATACATCTCCGGATGTAGAGAAAAACAATGTTAAACAAGCTAACAATATAAAAATTTACATCATCTTTTATTACTTAACTCTTCAAGTGTTTTTTCTACTTTATTTATAGTAATATAAATACATGATATATGCAAGACAAATGAATATATGATAGATGAAGGACGAGTGCATGCATGATAGATGTGGGACATGTGAAACCAGTAACATATATATCATGAGAAACCATGCTAACTATGAATGATAAGAAACTATTTCATGTGAAACTTGAGCAACTATGAATGATGAGAGACCATATCATGCAAAACCAGAGCAACTATTTCCGACTAATAACATATATATCATGGGAAACCATACCAACTATAAATGATGAGAGACCATATCATGTAAAACCAGGCTAATAATGAATGGTGATAGACCATATCATACAAAAACCAATGCGACTATACAAAACCAGCAACAAATATATCACAAAAAACCATTAAAACTATGAATGATGAGAGACCGTATCATGCGAAACCAAAAAAACTCTAGATATGAAACCATCAACATATATTATCATGAGAAACTAAAAAAACTATGAATGTGAAACCAGGTGAAAAGAATAATTGATACGGGGCAGGTGAATGCATAATAGGTGATAGACAAGTGAAGGCATGATAGATGTGAGACAGGTGAAGGCATGATAAGCGCAAAACCTCATTTATGATAATGTAAAAATAAGTGATAGAACTTGTAATCGCATACCTTTATCATTTTATGTGTGATTGGTTTTGCTCTGTTTTGCTTTACTTTTCTTGAGGTTTCATAAAAAAAAGTATGTCTTGATATTCCTTGGTGATTCTTTTTATTCTTCTTATATTTCTGAATATCTTGGTTCGAAACTTTTGCTGTTGAATGGAATGTGTTCCTCCATGCTTTAAACCACAAATATTCTTAACGTCGTTGGTTGTAAGTTGTACAAACTCTGTTCCTAATTTGAAGGATTATTTATCATCATTATGAGTTTTTATTACTTTTGTAATAAAATTATAATTATTTTTTATAATAGTTTTTACTTTTATTTTATTGAGCTCGTACCTTCCATTTAGAAAGGAATAAAAAGGTGTTTTCTTCGTTGTTTCCAAGTGATTCGATATAATTTTTTTATTATTTGGGAAAACAGGAGAAACAAGCTTATGGAGGCATTTTTCCTGTAAAAATGACAAGATTATACTTAAAAAGTAGATGATAGACCATATATATTTTGATTAATGAGGGATAAGACAATGCATGCGAGGCCATATAAATTATAAGAAACCGATCAATGATGATAAATGCGTAACATTGTAAATGATGCGAAACGATGTAAAATGATAGATGTGCAACCATATATGACGATGCAAAAACATTCAATTGATGATAGATGCAGAACTATTTGTAAAATGATATGAAACTATGTATCATGATAGATACGCAACCGAATATGTAATGCGAAATCATTACAACGATGATAAATGCGTAACAAAAAAATTATGTGAAATCTAAATGACAACATATAAAATAGATGAAGGACATATTTTTTTATAGATGCGAGACTGTACAAATTTAATTCAAAATGTATAATTGATTCAAAGCCATGAAGTATAGATTAATGTGGATTATCTTGAAAAAATCACATGAAATATACATTTGGCAGGAGATGATCTTCTCCAAGAAAGCTAGCCCTAGTATCCTTTGATTTCTTGATTTATTTTGTGATTTCTCTTATCTACCATGGATAACAGAAGCAAATCATTGTTTTAAGATGAAGAGTTCCATGCTCTCCTCTCTGAAACCAATATAAAAAATGGTGCAAACTCTCTGTTCAAAAAGTCGTTTGTGGACTCTATTAGGCCAAACATGGAAAAAACAAGAGATGATCTTCAGCCAGAAAGTTTTCTCGAGAAGCAAGACCATAATTCTATTTAATACTCAAAGGAAAAAAAAAGATCTGCTGATGAAGGAATAAAAACGACTCTATCGGCAAATTCAAGGAAGGTTTGCCAAAAAAACACTGATCTTGATAATTTCTTGATCTCTTTCAAATTCAGGGGAGTTTACAGATAGAGGATTTGGGATTCTCATCATGCCTTCATAGAATTTGATCTGAAAGAGGATGTTATCAATGGAAAAAAGGAAAGCTCTATATCTCTAATATGGGTGAAGATCCAGAAACTGCCAGAATTCATGTATAATGAATCTATTCTATACAATATAGCTGCTTCATTAGGCATTCCATACAAAATTGAATGCCCAGAGATAAACATAACACACATGAATGATGCATTTGTTCTTGTGGAACTGGACATCTTCAAAAATATTCATAACAAAATTTGGATAGGTTTTGGAATAAATGATGGATGTTGGCTTAATTTAAGTTACAAGAACCTGCCTTTATATTGTTTTCAATACTATCATATTGGTCATAGTCTATCAGATTGTAAAAAGAATCAAAAGAAGACAGTTGCTGGAGATATTGAAAGAGCAGACAACATGGTTATTGAAAAAAGATCTTGATATGACTATTCCAGATATTCATATACCAAATCCAAATGTTGCTAGTCAACAAGTTATTGAACCCAATAAAAAAATTGTTTTTGCCCCTGATGCTAGAGAAATTGTTGAAGCCATTCAACAATTAAGTCAAAATTACAATCAAAACAATTAAGACAATGACATTTTTTATCTGGGGTCTCCTGCTCAAGAAAAAATTGGAAGCAATCCGATTACTCCACTGAAAAATGCTCCAATCCCTGACAATATCTTCAAAGCTATTTTGAACAAGAAACGTAAATCTTCCAGGAAATTCAAAAAGCAAAACAAACTGATCATAAAGTCTTTGAAGCTCTCTGGAAAAAACAACAGGTAAACGTTAGAGATATCAATAACAAGCTTACAGTTAGTAGATTGAAAACTATAATCAACAAGG
This sequence comes from Limnanthes douglasii subsp. nivea, assembly GCA_036936605.1. NCBI lineage: Eukaryota > Viridiplantae > Streptophyta > Magnoliopsida > Brassicales > Limnanthaceae > Limnanthes > Limnanthes douglasii. Next base: position 272,141,281 of record JAUPFV010000001.1, on the reverse strand, counting down.
AGCATATAGAGATTCTGGATATTCGGGATCCTCTGACCTCTTCTAACAAGATAAGTAATTTTGCTCTAAAACTTGGGTTTGAAAAACTTTTCTTTTAACAGTTCTAATAAAATTTGGTTGTTTTGGACCAAAGATTCATGCATTACTATCCTATCTAATCATGATCAGTGTTTACACATGAAAGTTGTCCACACTAATTTGGAAAATCCTTTTTTGTGTATGCGAAATGCCAGAGAAATCAAAGACTAAGCTTATGAAAGTTTTTGAGAAATAAATCTTTAACTGATGCGTGTTGGTTGACCATGGGAGATTATAAAGTTATTGCTAATACTGAAGAACAGTTGGGCTATTCTAGCTTTTGTCACAGAAACATGGATGATTTTGTTGAAATGATGAGGGACTGCAGCCTGAAGGATGCTGGCTACGCTGGTAAAAACTACACTTGGAACAGGGGTACCAAATGGAAAAGGCTGGATTGGGTTATGATCAACACTTCTTGGGCTGAAACTTTCAGCAAAACTCAAGTTCATCAAGTTCTGACCATGCCCCCTTTTAATATCAGCATTAAAAAAACTTAAATGATTTTCAAAACAAAAAGAAAAGTTTCAAGTTCATGAACATTTTGATCAACCATGAATCTTTTCTCAAAACTGTCAGTAAAAAATGGAATCTTAAAATCAATGGAGGTCCAAATGAGATTTTCTGGTTTAAATGAAAGAGACTCAACAAATGTTTAAGGGATTGGAACATCAATAAGTTTAGTAACAGCTTTAGTAAGCTTAAAGAAAATCAAAAGAATGTAGATATCATGGAAATACTGCATATTCTGAATAATAATAATTTCTCTAAATGCAAATTTAACAAAGCTACCAGTCTTCATCTTAAAGCTTTAAGGAATGAAGATGATTGTTAGAGGTAGAAATGCTATAACTCATGGCTTAAGGTTGGTGATTGGAACACAAAGGCTTATCATGCTTTTGTTGCTAAGAAGAGAAGGAGAAATATCATTCATAGCATCAAGGTTGACAACAATTGGATTCATGACACTGAAGATATAAGTATTTCTGCTGAAGCTTACTTTGATCAGGTCCTTGCTTCTAAGCCTTATAAAGATAGAAGTGAGGAGCAAATCAGAATGAAGGACAACATTTTCAATGTGATTCATAAGTTGGTGACTGGTGAAGATAATACTAACATCTTGAAGCATGCTAGTGATGATGAGGTTTGGAGTACCATCAATACCATGAGCAAGGAGAGTGCTGGTGGTATTGATGGTTATAACATCACCTTTTATACTAGCTGTTGGACTATCATTAAAAACGATCTATGTACTGCTATTAACTCTTACCTTAAATGCAATAACATTCCTGCTGACATCTTTGGTACGGGCATCTGCCTTATTCCTAAAGTTTCCAATCCCATTTCTTGGAGCAACTACATGCCAATAAGATTGTGTTCAATGCTCAATAGAATCCTTTCTAGACTTCTGAATAATAGGTTTGCTGACATTTTACCTAAAATCATCTCAAATAATCAATCAGCTTATGTTAAAGACAAATCTATTCATGAAAATGTTTTAATTGATAGAGAAATGAGCCATGATATTAACAGAAAGCCTATGAATTGCAACACTCTCATCCAATTGGATATGTCGAAATCTTACGACATAATGTCTTTTCCTTTTATTTATAAAGTTCTAACTTCTTTTGGTTTCTATAATGATGTTGTCAATCTTTTATGCAATCTGATAAAGAATATTCATATGTCTATGCTTGTGAATGGAAATGTGGTTGGTTACTTTAACAATGAGAGATGCTTGATGCAAGGGGACCCCTTGTCCCCAAGCCTCTTCATCATTGGTGAAGAGGTTTTACTTCGTGGTTTAAGAAATTTGCTTATTTTAAATAAGAAAATGTTATATGCTTCTAGAACTGATATAATAGTCCTTTCTATAGCTTTTGCAGATGACATTCTCATATTCACAAATGGATTAAAGTCTACTATTAACAAGTTGAGTGGTTTTTTAGATAATTATCAGGTTGTTTCTGGTCAGGCCATAAACAAGCAGAAGACCATGATAATCTTGTCTAATAGAGTTCATAAAACTAAAGCTAACAACTTGGCTTTCCATTCTGGTTTTAATGTTGAGAATCTCCCTTCAACTTATCTAGGGATTGTTCTCAACAACAATAATAAGTCAAGCAATTTCAATGCTATGATGGACAAAGTTAATGCTAGGATAAATGATTGGGATAGCAAGCTTCTTTATTTTGGGGGAAGACTTTGCCTTATATCATCTGTTCTTATGTCTATTCCCTACTATTGGATGCAAACTCTCTCTTTCCTAATTATGTTATTAACGGGTTGGAAAAGATTTTCAAAAAATTCTCGTGGAGGTCTAAAATCAAGGAGCCTAGTATTCACTGGTCTTCTTGGAAAAATCTGTGTAAGCCTTTTACTGAGGGAGGTTTGAATATCAGAAGGCTCTCTGATATTTAAGAGACCTTCTCTCAAATACCGTGGTTCAACTATAGGAAGGACAACAATCTTTAGTATAATATTATGAATGATATATACAACAAGAATTTTCATCCTCTTTACACTAACATAAAGGGTTCTGGTTCTGTAGTTTGGAAGCGAATTACAGGTGTCAAGGTCCATGATGAATGCAATATGAGATGGATCTTAGGCAAATGAGATATTGACTTTTGGAGAGAAGATTGGCACAATTAGCAGCCCATTATTAACAGTAATAATACTACTGAGTGTAATTGGTTTCTTAATGCAAATGTTAACACCTCTTGGAAGAATGATAGTTGGGTTATTGGCAATACTAATGGCCTAATCATTGAAGCCATAATGGATCAAATCAAGCTTTTCAAAGTTGACAAGAAGAAATATGACAAGCTTATATGGAAATTCTCCCCTGATCACAACTTTAACAAAAAGCTAATCTAGGAAATTATTAGGCATCACTCTTCTAAGTCTGGTGTGTTCAGCGAAATTTGGAACTCCATCACGCCTAGGAAGTTCTCTTTTACTCTTCGAAAAATTATTAAAGGGTCAATCCCTACTGATTATGTGCTTAGGAAAAGATCCCTTACTATTGTTTCTAAATGTTAGCTATGTGATAGTAGTGAGGACATAAACCATGTGTTTGTCAACTGTGACTTCGCTTGGTCTATTTGGCATCACTTCAGTCTTATTTTTAAAATAAAAATCGATAGATACATGGTATTCATTCATGTACTTAAAAGCTGGTTTTGGTTTTCAAAAAACAACGTGAACATTACTCATGTGATTCCAGCTATAATTTACTGGGTTATTTGGAAGAACAGAAATAGTTCTAAATTCAATAACACTAAGCAAACATATTCTACTGCTATTAGGACTATTAACAAGGTTATAATTGGTCTTGATTCTTCTAACCTATTTACAACTAAGCACTGGCATAAGGTTACAAATGTAGGTGCTACTATGGGTTGTCTCTCTCTGATGAATAGGAAAAGGAAAGTAAGTTACCTCAAGTGGCTAACCCCTGCTCGTGGAAGATTAAAACTTAACCTGGATGCATCTTGTCTAACAAATGGAGAAGCGAGTGACAGTTTAATTATCAGGAACAACAATGGTGAACTGGTGATATGGCTAGGAAAAACCTCTGGGAAGCTCATTACTCTTGCTGCTGAAGCTCATGCATTACTGGAAGGCTTGCTTTACTATAAAGAAAGGAACCGGAGTCATGTTGATATCAATTCCGATTATCTGTCCTTGATTAATATGCTTATTGAAGGAAAGTACCCATGTTTTCTCTCTTCTACTCTATCCATTTGTAGAAAGCTTATTGCTCCGAGCATGACGTTAAAGTTTATTTCCCGTGTCCAAAATCAGGTTGCTGATTGGACAGCGAAATGGACTTGAACTTGCAAAGAGAACATTGGGCTGGGTTAGATTGGCTTTGCTGAAAATTAGGCTCTTCCAATTGCTATGGTTTCCTTGTTTGATATTGTAGGGTTCAAGATTTGGACTGATTGTTTAGTTTAAAGGAGGTTGTTGCTGAATAATGTTGTAGATTTTACAAGTTGGAGTTTCAGCTAGGAGCTTGGATTTGTATCAGTTTTGGAAGGTGATAGAAGTCGTATGCTGAAGTTCATTGATTGTTCATGGCTAGGTATGTTCGTGTTTGGTGAACCAGCTTGTTTTGGCTGTGTGTTGGTGCTTGCATTGGCCTGGTGTGTCTTGGTGAGAAAGCTCTAGGTGGAAGTGTAGCTTTCTCCGATTTTTTTTTTAATTTTATTAAGGCGGATAGTTATGACGCCAATCCAAATTTTTTTTTATTCACCTTGAGGCTCCATGTCTTTATTTTGACTCTAATTTGAGTCCAAAATACTTGTAAAACTTTAATTTAGTAATAAATTTATTTTGTTTAAAAAAAAACCATGAAATATATTTGGACTTTGTTCCACACTAATTATTTTGTGAAAATTGAATAATGCGCGGAGAAACATGAATAAACAATATATATTAATAGATAAAAGATATAATTTTTTTTACAAAACGAATAAATAACAATATCACTGAAAACATATTCGAACGAAAAAGATATGCGCCAATATTACAAACTAATAATCCAAGTATTGAAATATTTACTTTGAAGTGCAGAGAAGTTTTGCCGAAATTTATTGCTATAAAAGTGATGAGTTTATATGTTTTAAAATCTTTATTTATATCATAAATAACTTGAGTAAAATTACCTATAGTTATCTGATCTTAAAGTTAGGTAGTACAAATTTCCATATGACAAAAAGAGACCTTTTTGTAAAATCCGACTAAGGAAGTTTATAAATGACTTCAAGATATAACACAAGGAGAACTATTTGCTCTCACGACCCAACCATTGTTAGTATTTTGATATCTTGCCTTCAAATGCATCTTCTTGATAAATATTCATGTATTACATGATGAATTACTATATTTTAACGATACATTAAATATAATATTTTTACTATTTTAATAATATTTTCAAAATAGTGAAAAAATAATAACTTGTATTAGAGCAACACAACTAACTACTTTATGAGGTTTATGTTCAAGACAAAGGTTTATTGAATTCATAAAATTCTTCCTGATTGTTTCAGTCCAATCATAGATTTTTATTTTGTCGATGTTTTCTATGTCATAGACCAATGTAGAAGCTAGTACATCTCCCGATGTAGAGAAAAACAATGTTGATCATGCTAACATTATGAATAGTAGTACAACATCTTTTACTACCTACTCTTTAAGTGTTTTTGCTATTTTATTTATAACATCCTATAAATTTGTGAAACCATTAGTTAGTATAAATATATTATAGATGCGAGACATGTGAAGGTCTGATAGATGCGGGACACGTGAATGCATGATAGATGCATAACATATGAAATCAACATCAAATATATCATAAGAAACCATCATAACTATGGATGATAAGAGACCATATCATGTGAAACCCGAACGACTATGAATAATAAGAGACCATATCATGCGAAACCAGGACAACTATTTCAAACCAACAACATATATATATATATATATATATATATATATATATATATCATGAGAAACCATACCAACTATGAATGATGAAAGACCATATCATGCAAAACCAGACTAAGTATAAATGATAAGAGACCATATCATGTGAAACCAATGCAACTATGTGAAATCAGCAATAAATATATTATGAAAAACTATGCTAACTATGAACGATGAAAGACCATATTATGCAAAACCAGGCTAACTATGCAAAACCAACAACATATATTATCATGAGAAACCAAATCAACAATGAATGATAAAAGACCATATCATGTAAAACCATGAAAACTATACATGCGAAACCATGTTAAGAGAATAATAGATGCGAGACTAGTGAAAGTATGATAGATGAGGGACATGTAGGTGCATGATAGATGTGGGAAATGTGAAGACATAATAAACGCAGAACCTCATTTATAAAAATGTAAAATATGTAACAGAATTTAGAATTGCATACCTTTACAATTTTATTTGTGTTTGGTTTTTCTCGGGTTTGTTTTACTTTTCTTGAGGTTTCATGAGAAAAGTATGTCTTGATAGTCCTTAAATCATCTTCTTCTTCTATTTCTGAATATCGTGGTTTTAAATTTTTGTTGTGCAATGGCATGTGTTCCATTCCATGCTTTAAACCACAAATAGTTTGTACATCATTGGTTGTAAGTTGTACCAACTTTGTGCCTAATTTGAAGGCTTATTTTCCATCATTATAAGTTTTTAATCATTTCTATAATAAAATCCTAATTATTTTTTTAGAGGAGTTCTTCTATTTTATTGAGCTCATACCTTCCATATATAAAGGAATAAAATGGTGTTTTCTTCGTTATTTTCAAGTGATTCAGTTTATTTTTTGATTTTTTTGAATCAACTTTATTAAGGCAAACAGGCTTGACCTGAAGAAACAAGGTTTTGGAGGCATTTTTCCTGTAACATTATCGAGATTATACTTAAAAAGTAGATGAGATACCATAGATGTTATGTTTAAAGAGGGACAATGCAATGCACGTGAGGTCAAACAAATAATGCGAAACAGATCAACGATGATAGATGTGTAACATTGTAAATGATACCATGATAGATGCACAACCATATATAATGATGAAAAGCCATTCAATTGATGATAGATGCAAAACCGTTTGAAAAATACGAAACTATATATCATGATAAATGCACAACTATATATATATGATGTGAAACTATTATAATGATAATATATGCGCAACCATATAAATGATGCAAACCTAAATGACAACATACAAAATAGATGAGGGACGCATTTTTTTTTGTAGATGCAGAACCGTACAAAATTTAATTAAAAGCTATAGTTGATGCAAAACCATGAAGTATTTATGAACTCTGCTTTGTCGTAATCATTTCATAGCTATTAAAAACTAAGTAAGCAATATATGTTGATAGAGAGACAAAATAAATATTCTTCTACAAAACCACTAAAATATATGGAAGAAGAAGATGAATATATTACAAACTAGTAACCGAAAAATCGAATCAAATTTATTTTGAAACTCTAATTTTATAAAAAAAAACAAAAAAAGAATCTGGATTAAAAAAAATCGTAAATATAATTGTTTTACTTCTTTTTAACATAGGTGTAAATTAAAATTAATCAGAACTCCTTATGAAAATGGTAAATAGAGGTTGATTTTTTTTGGTGTCTATGATAAGTTTTTCTTTGTTTCAAAATCTTTACTTATATCAAGGCTAATTTTTGTAGGCCGTTATTTAAAATTATCAGATCTAACGTATTGAATGTTTTTATGTAACAATCCAAAATTTAAAATATTTTAAACATAAATATAAAAAACTAAAACATAACTAATTCAAAATATAACACAAACTTAAGACAAACATCAAGATATAACAAAAGAACGTCTCCAATCTCAAAGCCATCAAACATCAAACAAAGGACAAACATCAAACAAAAGACTAACCTTGAAACGGATACGTGGTTCTGAAGAAGACACTATCATTGTTGTGAACTGAATTCATGACAATCAGCACCAACGTCAGTTAATGCGGCGGATAGCTTTGGTATGATCTTTGTTAACATCAGCTTAAAGCCAACCGAAGTAGAATTATCGCTGTGCTCGTCACTTAAAGCGACATCTTTAGTGAGAGACCCTATTAAGAAGCCCTTCATGTAGGCATCACAAGCCTTCAAGATAAAGTAACCACGTCTTTTGAAATGCTCGTTGACAAGCTCTTCGAAGTCCTTCGGAAGCTTCCTCATGAGATACATCATGGTTTTGCAGTTAAGCAGGAAAGTGTTCTCATTGTACCCAAGTGAGTATTTCTCTCCTTCGGCTGTTCCAATCTGTCTATCGTACCCAGCTTCATTAAAATATGGCTTTGAGTTCAGGACAAGCCCTTGGAGTGATACTAGAACTTGAAGGATGCTAGATGATGCTGGATCCCATACTTCATTTCCTCTTCCACTCCATGTGTTTAGTAGGCTAAGACACACCTTACCTTCCTCGTACAGATTTGGATTAATCCTCCAACCACCAGAGTGATAATATACAGACGGGGGTACATCAGGATACTCTGGAGGAAGATGAAAATCAAAGAAGAAGAGACCATCTTGATAAGGTGTACCGTATGCGCCAACTATTACTGCTCGCAAAAGATCGATTCGTTCCTCGTATACTCGTACATAGATCCCATCGGGTAGATTCTTCTGAAGGATGTTCCAATCTTGCTGAACTTTCTTGAACCACTCTCTTCTGTTGTTCTGTCCATTTGCCCCAAGGAAATGATGATCGAGTGGATCTTTTGATATGTCAAACGGTTTAAAACTATAACTGTTATGAACATTTAGGTTACGTGAACTGGACTCCTCCACTGCATCTCTTCCTTCAGATGAGTTCAACAATTCTCCTCTAAAATCTGTTGATGCCGAATCTACACTTCTTCGTCCACGTAAAGATAATCCACTTGCCGCATTGTTTCCAGATTCATTCTCTGGATTGTCTTCCTTCTGAACTGGTATGTCGCTCGAATCCTGTAGACCGTGTTCCTTTTCAAAATTCTCAAGGGCAGCAACCTCGTTATCAACAACTGTTTCCCAACTAGCTGGAGCATCAATAACTTCACTCCCTCGTTTGACAACACATATTGCTTGAGGGCCAACCTTTGATATCATCCCATCATCCCATGTGACTTCGATATCACCATCTTTCAGGCCTGTAATATTTCCCACCCAAGAAAGATTCGAAAAATAGTTACAAGGATCATTACTTGATGCATCCCCAACTTTGTCAGATGTTGGACGCTTCTTCTCCTCCCTTTTGATATCATCTGCAGCACTTTGTGCGTTAGTCTCGCCGAATGAGTCTGCAGCAGCAGATGTCTCATGAGAAAGAGACACTGCTGACAGCCTAACTACAACATCTCTATAACGATAGTCATAATCCGGATGTCCTTCTAATCCATAAACACTCACAATCTCTTCTTTGTCAAACTCCCTAGGATCTTCTGCCTTGGCAACTTGTTTCAACCACCTCACACGAGCTATACGCTCTTTTGCATTAACACTTTTCACAACCCCAACACGCTTTGGTTCAATAGCATCGTCATCCCCATCGGATGCCTTCTCCACAACATACTGTTCTGAGACATAATTATGATCACCAGGGCTCTCAATCGGAATTAATGTGATAGAACTTCGACTACGCTCTGTTGTACCATCTTGCCAAGCAATATCGACACTAGTCTTGGTATTAGTAATCAAATGTGCTCTCTCGAAATTTTCCTCTTTCTTTCTTGCCTTCATTTTCTTCCTCGTTAAAACTTTACGGATCTTCTTGCGATGAACCGGCCAAGGTTCATGGGCAGGTTCTTTTGAAACTGCTGAACTACTACATGAGTTTGCCTCAAGAGCTGATTTGTTTATAGAAGTATTTTTATTAGCAATTAGCCCTGGATTACAATTCCAATAACTAACATTTCCATCCGACTCCTCTACTGTATCTTCTATATCACAATCAACTTCCAGCCGACTATGATCCACCTCATTATTATCGGATTCATGAATTTTTAGTTTAGACTTACGATTTTGTAAGGAAATGGAGGCCGGCTGAGATAATGAAGGAAGAAGGCACCAATGAGCTACATGCCAAGTAGCATGAGTAAAGCAAGATAACAATTTCAAATCTTTTGGACTTTGCCTTCTCAGTGGAGTAGTAGAAGAATCTGGCCCAAAGCCAGCAGATGCAATCCAATGAACATCTACAAATGCAGTTGTAACTTTAGTAACAGTACCTTTCACCCGATTTCGATTTCGTTTTCGTTTCCGCAACCTTAGAAGCTGGCCTGGCAAATATGGAAGATCACCATCATCTTTGAGAGTATTTTTGGAAACATCACGCATGACATTACACACGGAACTATGATCAAACAACACAGTCACGTCATCTAATACTTCATCGACCCTACCCAGCCAGGGACCATTGACCACATAATCTCCCGATTCAAAATCCCTCACACGTTTCAAGTCTTTGGATGAGATATCTTTGACAGATGAGCCATCAGTAGATAATAAATCAACAGTGATATTAACATCCACAACAACACCCACTTGTCCGGTCCGGTCTGAAGCGGAAGCAACATACTCCCCGTGCATAAATCCCCGGTCGACAAGAGAGATATCATTTATGTGTTGCACAGGGTCAGCCTCAGCCATCCAGAGCACCCTCACCTGGTCGGCCTCAAGAGCACCCTCGGAGGCTGAATCACCAGCCACTTCACTCACAAATCCAATTGCATTATATTTACGGCTTCTCACCAAATCTCGTCTGTATATATTTGGGTCTTCTTTTTTGTCAACATCTTTTTGCTTCTCCATTATATGGTTTTCACTTTCATTTTGTAAACTTGGCCAAACATCATTAACTTTGGCAACAAGATCACGTTGCTCAGTTCCCATCTCTGGCGATTGCAGGAAAGATGGATAGATTCAAGATTTGTTGTGTTAATAAATTTTGGGTGTGGAGTATTTTGCGGTTTGGTTTTGCGAAAAGTACTTGCTCGGTGCAAGCGAGAGGGAGGATACAAAGGAGCTGGGTTCTCTAAAGCGGCCCGAAACTAAAGTTATCTTCGTGATTACCCTTTCTGATAACGATCACGAAACAGCTGGATGCTCTAAAGCGGCGCGAGATCAAATAAAAATCACGAAGCAGCTGGATTCTCTAAAGCGGTGCGAGACTAAAGTTATCTTCGGAATTACCTTTTCAAAGAAAAATCACGAAGCAGCTGGATACTCTAAAGCGGCACCAGATCAAATAAAGATCACGAAGCGAAGCAGCTGGATAATCAACGGCGGTGCGAAACTAAAGTTAACTTCGGAATTACCTTTTCAAAGAAAAATCACGAAGCAGCTGGATTCTCTAAAGCGGCGCGAGCCTACTATCTTCTGATTACCATTTTCGATAGGCATCATTAAACAACTTTCTTTTCCGTGCTAAGCTCTAACGAGATAAGTTTCATTATAAGAGATGGACTATAACTTGTCATTTAACAAAGATCTATTTTTTTTCCTAATTTTAATTAAAAAAATAAAATTAAACAATTAAATTTTTTTAAATCGAACTACACAATATTGTTAAAGTGTGTATTAGTGAGCTAATTATGTAATAGTGCGCAATCGCGCACATAACGTGCGTGATTTTATCCAAAATGCGCAAACAATGCGTGCGAAAATTATCGTTCCCTTCTTATGTAAAACTTTCAATTCGTTATATTATTACGGTACAATGTGTACTGATAAGGGTAGAATTCACCGATATAAATAATGAGAGTTTGATTGTGGATAAAAGATATTGGATGTACTTATTAATGTACGTCTTTCGTTTAATACAGTGTTTTTGAATTGTTTGAGATAATTTTTGGTATAAACTAATATGCTTATTGTAATTTCAGCATGTCCTTTAAGACAAAACTGTTATCAGTTAGTATCGGACCATGAGACGAAGACCGATGATCTTAGTCAGTAGCGTGGACGTAGTTCAAGGTCTGCTAGGGTTGAGCAACACAACCATATGCATGTTGTTCAACACTGACGTGCTACTCTCGATCAGCTTTTCTGGAGGGTCAATCTGCATGTTCCAGACTTGTACTCGGGCATGAACGAGTACAAACATCAAGAGGCGTACAACGCCTTCAAGAATGATATATTTTGTTTTGGTGGTTTATCGTGTAGTAAGTTATATCGTATAATTTGGTTAATTTTTTTATAATTATTATATTGGCTAGAGCATGTTACGTTATGCGATATACTCTACTCATCGCAATTGAGATCTTACTTGACATAATAGGATGAGACAAGAGGTGATGGATACGTATTTTGGTATTCGACTATTTTATGCGTTGGACTACTAATGTTCATATTATAGAGTTTTTTTGGAGCGATGGCATTAGGAGACGAACACATTGAATTTTGTTTTCCGTGAGATAATAGTCACGCTAGACGATGTTCACACCATTACTAGTCTTCCGGTTACAGGGCAGGGTTTTGACCTAGTTACTTTTCTTAGTAGAGCTCAACAAATAGTTTGGTATGCTCGATTACTAGGTATACATAATGATGATCTTAAGGTGGAGCTTGATCGTATCCATGCTGGTAGTGGAAGACGTGTGCGTCTCTGTTATTTGCGTGATATTTACTCGACTACCGAGTTTCATGATGATACGACTTCTGATGAGATGGCTCTTTGAGCGACGATGGGGTGTTTGCTGCATATATTTGGTTTTTGTATTCTGACTAACAAGATGGGTAACAATATATCTCTGGATTATCTAAAGTTTACATGCGTCATTGTATTTTACTGGTTTCATTACATTGTTAGAGACATGGATAAACAATCACTTTCTTTCCATTTCGACTATGATGCATAGTTCATATGCTATCACTCAACCGAGTATGAGTCGATACACACCTCCTCCTTTCCGTTCAGACCAAAATACTTGAGATAATATTCGACATAATATATCTATGTTGAGGGACCATGATGTAAGTTTTATCGTGTATATTTATCTTCATTTAAATACTTGTTTGATTACATAAATTATTGTTTATATTGTATGTTTGGTTTATGGCATATGAGCATTTACATGATATTAGACATTTCTTCGATGTAGCTTGAATAGATGCTACACTGAGGTCTTGAGATATCGTTGAGGCTTACTATCCTCTCTGCATCGCTCGAAAGTTGGGGCATATTTAGGAGATACCCGATCCACTATGATCTGTTTTGGAGGCTGGCGGTAGAGGTCGGCCTGCTAACACATGCTATTTGTGAATGCTTGTATATGGGCAACATGAGAGCCACATACAGTTCATCCCATAATTTCGGGAGATACTTACTGGATATGTCTACCTAGTATGGTCTTTTTATACCCTATATGGGTCGAGTCGCACTTATAGTACATTCTGACCGATCCAGATTCTCGCCCATCTGATGCATATGTTGCAGTCAACCCATCCGCGAGCATTTATCAGGCTAGATTATTTGACTTGTCAGATCGTCTTGTCGAGGTATATTTGAGGTCCATGAGATGAGTTTAGAGGAGCTTCGTGAGCCTTTAGAGGATTGTTTCAGACTGGCGTAGCAGTACCGAGAGTGTGACTCATTTTTCATTTTGTCTTCTATGGTTATGTTGCTCTTTTTTGGGTATGTCGCACGACAATTTTCTACTGACTAATTTGGTATGTACAATTTTAGTTTTTATTAAATTCTATATTTTGTGAACTATATATAATTAAATTATGTTTTCTTTGGTTATGTTACTTAATTTTGTTTACTTTATGTTCATTCTGCTTAGTTTATGAATACATCGGATCCATAATGTTTATTTTTAGTATATTTTATTTAATTTATGGTTATGCTATATCTCGACCCATACTCGAACCTAGAATCAGACTTTAAAGCATCACGAGGGTTTATGCTCATATACAAAAGGATATGATATAGTCTTATCTAATAGGTGTCACAAACTGAGTGGTTTAGGGAATTATGTTATCTACAACTGACATGTGTCTAGTATTTATAAGTCTATTTTGATTCAGTTATCTTGTGATGAAATATAAATAAATAGAGGTTTTACTCTTGTAGGAACTCGACATAGAAAACTCAAACACACCAAAAAATTAACAAAAAAAATCTAATTAGACTGCTTTAGAAGATAAATATATGAAGAAAGCCTCCGTAGAAGTGGCGAAAACCTATAGTGAGGAATACGAAAAATAATATTGGGAGGAAATGCTATGCCAACTGTATTTCTTTTACGACATGGATCACGTTTAACCACCTAAGATTTCAAGACGTTTGGACGAGGTTAAAACTAGGTGGACATATCTAATAAAACAACGTGTACACCTACTTGTCAACCTCATCAACGAGGAGTGCCACACTGCTTTCAATTGTTCAACTATTTGGTCACTGATAGTTTAACGGAGGACCAACTGGATACCGTTCATTCCCAAATACTAACCAAGAGAGAGAAACTAGAGCATGAGGTTGTGGTGGACTACATGATTGCGAAAGAAGAAAGAAAGTTGATGAAACTGAACTGGCATAACAGATAAACTTCAACGACAATGAATTATCGTTAATTGTTTGTTGTTTAATTACTTGAAGTCCTTAATTATTATTGAGTCTCTTATTCCATGTACTAAGTTGTTGTTTGAGTTTTAGAATTCCCTAAGTTATTGTTTGACCTGTTTTTAATTAAACTTTAGTATTTTATTTTTCTCGTTCATTTTCGCATCATATTTTTGTAAGGACTAAATGGAAAGATTAATCTAAAATAATTTAAGTTTTACCTAGTAAAATATACTAGAAAAAAGGTTTCACCAAAAGTTCCAGTAATCATTCCACACTTTAGTTGTGCGTAACAGAGCAGATTCGCGCATTGGCGTACATAATTTTGGTCAAAATCACACGATCTGGTAACGTGATTTGTATAATATTTTGCACTCCGTACGTGCACAACCGTACTTTAATTACGTATACAAGGTGCGAAAAAACTATTGGAAAGTTTGGTATTTCACAATTTTTGAGTATGTTTTGAAGAGTTTAAAAAAGTAACATGTTTAGAGTAAATAAATTTAGAGTATCCATCGAATGCGATACTAAAAACAAGTAACATATGTTAGTAATCAAGGGTCTCCGGTCAAATCATAGAAGTATGTTGTTCTGTCATGCGTCGTAGATGCTTGAAGAGGATTGTTTTGGTGATATTTATTGAATCTCTTGTCATGAGGAATTTCCCACGCAGTTACGTCTTTGTTGGTACGAAACAAAAGCCAACTCTGATATATTTCAAACAACAATCCATCCAAGACAACCCGTGAAATTAAAAAATTGGATTAATTTGCGTAACATAAAAATGAAATACTATAAATGAATTATATATCGATTTACTTAATTTAACGTAGTGATTACCATGCAAGAAACCTAGACCAAATTCTTGTATAAGACAAGAGTGAGGAGGGATACCAAGTTATGGTATATACATATATGATAGTTGGAGGGATACACGGTAAACCACAGATTAATATCTAGTGGCTATCACTAAGCCAATATCGGGTATCTCGTCCAATACTTATTACCACCCAAGTACACTTGGAAAAAGTCTAATCATTTAAGTAGAGTGTCTACATGTTATGCACCATGAAACACTCATAAATCACACTGACCTTGCAATTCAGCCATCAAATCTCGTATCGTTGAAACTAGAGATAGTTTACTAGATTGCTTCAAATAAGTAGCCATAGCTGATTTTAGACAAGGTATTTTATCGGGGGAGTTAACTGACATTGTTACCCGAATAAAAAAGCTTTACGTTGGGAGGTTTACTGAACCAAAATAGGCAAACAAATCATCGTAGAATAAACAAAAGAGAATAAAGCTGTCTAATCATTCTAGAAGTAGTTCATCGTCTACTCAACAACTAACCACAACAAACTATTGTCTGAAGGATTATGGGAAAAACATTCATCGGTCTAGGGATAATTAGCATCCCCACAGGTAACAATCTAGACCTAAAGGGAATCAGTGGGTATAACCTGATTATTTTGCAGAGTTACTGGAATATTGAAACCATTTATGATAAATGAAGAAATTTATGCAATTTCGACGCCAACACCTATTCAGACTCTTAGAGATAATCAAAATGCTAGATTCTGCAAGTATCACAATGATGTGGGGCATGATACCAAGGACTGTATTTCCTTAAAATAAGAAATACAAACTATAACTGAGAACAGAAATTGATAACATTTTTTAGGTCCAAACTGGGAAACAAATCAATACCAAATGCGGGTGGAGCTCATGCACGAAAATCTAGCATTTAGAGAGAAGCTATAGAAGTGACACCCAATCAAGAAAATACGGTGGTGATTACCGAACATTAAAATAAGTTTGGTTAGAGGGAAAATGTTTACTCGCTTATATGAAAATCATGTCCTGTTTATTGTGTTCGATGAGGATGACTTGAGAAATATCGTTGGGCCCCGTGAGGATGTTGTGATGATTTGAGCTGCAACTGAGGGAATAGGAATCCGAAGGATTTTGATTGACACTGGAAGCTCATCTAATATTCTGGTTCTATCTACTTATAAGTTGATGAGAAAATCCACCCATTATTCTCTGATTAAATAGAACCATAATGGGATTTACAAGAAAGTCCACTGATGTTGTTATGGAGTTCAAAGGAGAAATTATCCTCGGTAAAGGACCATTTAAAAATATTATGAGGGTATTGTTGTAGTGGTTGATTGTCCAAATCCTTATAATGCCATCTTTAGTAGATCTTCGCTATCAAGGATGCATGATGTTGCTTCAATAGTCCACCAATGCTTAAAATACGTAGTCGGGGCCAGGTAGGAGTTGTTCGAAGCAGCCAAAATGTGACTAGATAATTCTATATTACTGTCATTTCTCCGAAGGCATTGGAAAGTGTGAAAACTAAAAAAAAAGTTACTAAGGTCCTTTTGGTTTTAAGCAAGATAGATGATCCAAGAGAGACTCTTAATTCAGTTATACTAATTGAGGATGTTGAAGCGCACACTTTTCCAGATGGGAAAAGTGATAGGATTTGAGAAAATTTATCATCAAAATTAAAGAAAAATTGTTGATGTTCTTTTCCAAAAACTTACATGTATGTGCTTGGTGTATTGAAGATGTAACTGATGTAAAATCTAGCATTATTTTCCATAAACTGGTTGTACGATCTGATGTAGAACCTGATAGACAAAGATGAAGAGCATTTTCTGCAGAAAAGTTTGAAGCTATTGTCAAAAAGGTAGACGGGCTAACAAAAGTATGGCATATTCGGGAGTCTTAGTACCTGTTCTGGAATGCTAATCCATTACTTGTGAAAGATAAAAATAGTAAATGATAGATGCGTATTGATTTTACATACCTAAAACAGACATTGTCTGAGGGATCCATTCCCTGTCCCTCAGATAGATCAATTGATATATTATATTCTAAATATATTATATTATCTTTCATTGATGCATTTGCTGGGTATGAAGGACAAGGATCATACTACATTCATCACTGACAGGCAACCATATTACTGTTGTTCAACACTGGCATACTACTTTGGATCGGCTTTTCTAGAGGGTCAATCTGCATGTTCCAGACTTGTACTCGGACATGAACAAGTACAAACATCATATCAACTTTTTTTATATATTTACTCGACTACTGAGTTTCATAATGACGCAATTTTTGATGAGATGGTTCATTGGGCGACGATGAGGTAGTTGCTGCATATGTTTGGTTTTTGTATTATAACTAACAAGATGGGTAAAAATATATCTATCGATTATCTAAAGTTCATTGAGAACTACAGGACTATGGATAGGTATAACTGGTGTCAACTTATACTGGTTCAGATAGTACCAGCTTGGTCGGGATTGTTTTCATGCGACATCATATTTTACAGGTCTCATTGCATTGTTTGAGACATGGATAAACGATCATTTTCCCGCCATTTCAACTATGCTGCGTAGTTCATATGCTATCACTCAACCGAGTACGTTGAGACCAAAAGATTCGAGACAATATTAGACACGTTATTTGTGGGATGTTTGTATATAGGAAACATGAGAGTCACATACAGTTGATCCCATAATTCCATATGATACTTACCGGATAAGCCTACATGGTATGGTATTTTTATGTCCTATATGGGTTAAGTCGTATTTATAGTACATTTTGATCGATCCATATTCTCGCCCAACCGATGCATATGTTGAGGTTAACCCATCTGCGAGCACTTATTAGACTAGGTTATTGAACTTTATGAGATCATCTTATCGATGTACATTTGAGGTCCCATGAGAAGAGGAGCTTCGCGAGCTTTTGGAGGAATGTTTCAGACTGGCATACCAGTACCGAGAGTATGACTAATTTTTTATTTTATTTTTATGGTTATGTTACTGCTTTTTGGGTATGTAGCACGACTATTTTCTACCAACTACTTTGTTACGTACATTTTTAGTTTTTATTAAATTCTATATTTTGTGAATTATATCTAATTCAATTATGTTTTCTTTCGTTATCTTACTTAATTTTGTTTACTTTATGTTCATTTTGCTTAATTTATGTATACATTATATCCACACTGTTTACTTTAAGTATTTTTTTCTTAATTTATGGTTATGATATATCTCGACTCATATTTGTTAGAACTCAAACCCCAAATAAAACTATTAAGCATCACGAGGGTTTATCATGACACGCAAAATGATATGATATCGTCTTATCTAATAAGTGTCACAAAATGATTAGTTTAGAGGATTACGATATCTAAAACTGGCACGCGTCTAGAATTCATAGGTCTATTTGAATTAAGTTATCTTATGATAAAATCACAATAAATAAAGGCTTCACTCTTGCAAGAAATTGACCTAGAAAACTAAAACACGCCAAAAGAATTGAAAATGTCTGCTTATGATAGGGTCAGATTATGTTGGAGGGCCCAAGAAATAAAGTGAATCGGATCAAATTTTGCTTCAAGGGGTAGTTCAGACCCAACAATTAAATTCAATGAGTAAGTTGTGTGCTTAATGAATCAGCTGGATGCCTAGTATATATTTTATGGTCTTGGGAGCTCATGAGATTAACCCAAACCTATGATCCCACCCGAAAAAGCCCATGGATCCGAAAAAAGTATAAATTGCCTAACAAACAACATTAAATGGGTCAGACTTTTTTCTCTCGATAATAAATATAAGCACCTTCATTCTCTCTATACTTTATATTATAAATTTAATACCATATAAACAAAACATCTTCCAGAGCTACCCATGGATCAAATTTTATCATCACCAGATTGGCGACCACAGTGGGAGCGTGGAATAGTTGTATTCAAAACCATACTTATGGATCGTACTTCGGACTTCTTTAAGACGTGGATTTTGACATGCAAGAAGTTCTACCTCTTGAAAATGAGGAGGGAAGAGGTGATAAGGAGCACACTACTATATCTCATGTCAATCATAATACGAAAGAAAGAAAGTTCATACAAGAAGAGCGTGACCAATTAAGGGATGAGATTGAAGCTTTAACGACCTAAAAGCAGCCTGAAAAAGAAATAAAATAAAAAATTTATGCAGGATGTATTATTACAGATGAACCTGGTAACAATCATAAACAAGAAGAAAGTGATCATTCCCCAAAAGCGCACACAGTTTTGAAAAAATAGCATCGGGTTAAGCAGTTGATGAACATATCGAATTCAGTTGGAAATTCAACCACAGAGTCTGATTCAGATAACTTTTCTTCCTCATCAAGTAGTGACCATGGCCGTCTATAGAATAAACAGAGGTTAACAAAATAACATTCAAATAAAAAGGATAGAAAAGTTAAAGGTTAAAATAAGAAATATTAAAGAAAGTAAATGGATCGGTTGACTGTCGATCATTTGTTAATAGATTAATTTGCTATCCAGTTTAAACTAGGTATATTTGCTACTCATGAAGAGGATCATATGTTTAACCGAAGTCATAACTGGAGGCAATCACGTTTATCCTCAAAGATTCTTTCTGGACATCTACCGAGGCGATTTGATAAATCTAAAATTGAGAGATATGATGGAGGCAAAGATCGTGATAATCACCTTGAACAATTAAAATTTTTTATGATGAATTTTGATGATGATGAACTATTATGTCGGGCCTTCTCGTAGACTTTAGTATAATAGTTTATCATCGGAACTATTAAAAAATTTGATATGTTCTGCATGACCTTTCAAAGACAGTTTTTGGGAAGTAAAGAGCTTAAAGGCAACGGTGATACTATTATTCATTGCGCACAAGAACCAAATGAGTTTTTAAATGACTAAATCACCCGCTTTATGAACACAAAGAATGGATTAACTGATTGTTTTGAAGAAATAGCTATTGCTTCTTTGAGGTAAGGTTTAATACCGGATGAGTTGGATAATTCAGTAACTCAGAATAAAGCGATGACTTAGGGAGAATTATTGAATCCGTTCGGAAATTAAATTACAATGGATGAAACCAAAAATTCTATAGTACCACGCCATAATAGATCTACTCCTACAATTTGCATCCCACAAGTCAATACTCAGTCTCAAGCTACAATCAATTACTGACCTAAAGATTCTGGACAAGGTTCACATCGGTCTAGACAAAACCAATCAAATCAAGGCCAACAGTCTAGACCAAGGAGGAGTCAATGGGTCCAACCTAAATAGTTTTCCAAATTAGGTGAAAATATAGCTATCATTTATGATAGAACCAAAAATATTATGCATTTCTGAAGTCCGACATCAATTCAATCTCCTAGAGAAAATCATAATGATATGGGTTATGATACCCAAGATTACATTACCGTAAAAGAAGAAGCGAAAACGTTGATCGAAAGAGGAAAGTTGTCAGTTTTTGTTAAAAAACAAGGGGCAACATGAAGGTTAATACACGTTCCAAACCTAGTGCAAGAACAACATAGGTTACATTACCAAATGTTCAAAGACAGTTTATGGAGACATCTAAACAAGAGGATGATATGGTAATTATCGAACAATTTGATGTAAATTTGGAATACTTGGAACCTAATCTAGATCAGAATTAAGTTGCGGTGATAGTTGAAAAACAGCAACAATGTCCGATTTGTGTAGCTACTTCGAATATTTGACCATTTTTAAGGGAGATACTGTAACTACGCCCCCAATATGCTCCAGAAAGAGACATGTAAACAGTCTAACCACTCAGTTAGAAGGGAAAATGTCCACACATCTCTATCAGGGTCCTGCTCCTTTCATTGTCGTTAAATGAAGATAACTTAAGAGAATTTGAAGGAAAGGTATTGTTAGGAAAATGACCGTTCACGGAGTTGGTGAGGGTATTGTTTGTAGTAGTTGATTATTAAACGTCTTACAATGCTATATTCAGCAGGTTTTGGCTATCTAGGATGCATACAGTAGCATCCATTATTTACCAATTTTTGAAATATATTATGGGAGGTCAAATAAGCATCGTCCGAAGTAGCCAAAGAATTGCAAGGGAATGTTGTGCCAATGCTCTAGCTCCGTAATTGTTGGAAGCGGTGAAAATTGGCAAACGATAACAATTAATGGAGTCTTCTATTAGGTCAAATGAGATAGATGATCCAAGGGAGGCTCCTAGTGTCGTGATCCCAGTTAAATAAGTTGAATATCACTACTTGGCAGAAGGCAAAAGTGTTAGGTCATATCTAAATTACCCTTTGAGTTGATATCATTCTTATATAAAAATCTACATGTGTTTTCTTGGTGTAATAAGGATGTGACTAGAGTACCAAAAAGTGTAATTAGCCATAAAATATATGTTAGATCCAATGTGGGACTAGTGGTGCAAAGAAGAAGATATTTTTCCAAGGAAAAATCAGAAGCCACTATCCAAATGTAAACCGGTTAACTAAGGTGGGGCATATAAAAGAATCCCAATACCCTCTTTGGACTGCAAGCCCGATCTCTTGTCAAGAAGAATAATGGAAAATTGCGTATGTGTATTGATTTTACAGATCTTAATAGAGGTTGCCACAAGGATCCATTTCCAATACCTTAGATAGATAAGCTAGTGGATTCCATTTTGAGAAATAAGTTTTGTTTTTCATGGATGTTTTTTTTCCTGGTTATAATTAGATACAGATGAATCTGATTGATCAAGATCGCACTACTTTTATCATTGACAGAGGTATTCATTGCTACAAGATAATTCCTTTTGGGTTGAAGAATGCTGGAGCCACATCGACTAGTAAATAAGGCATTTGCTGACCAGATGGAAAGAAATGTAGAAGTGTATATCGATGATATGATGGTTAAAATCCCTAAGGAGGAGAATCGCATCTTCGATCTCCAAGAAACTTTTTCTAACTTAGTTTTGCTGACCAGATCGAAAGAAATGTAGAAGTGTATATCGATGATATGATGGTTAAAATCCCTAAGGAGGAGAATCACATCTTCGATATCCAAGAAACTTTTTCTAACTTAGAAGCCATAAATTTGAAATTAAATCCTGCAAAATATACCTTTGACATCCAATTTGGAAAATTTTTAGGTTATATTATAAGGGAGAAATTGATTCAAGCTGACCCAGACCAGTTGAATGCTTTGTTAGCCATGGATCCACCTCAAAATACTAAAAAAGTTCATATATTGACTGGAAGATTGGCAACATTAAACATGTTTATTTCAAGATCATTAGATAAGTGTGCTTAGTTTTTCCAAGTCTTAAAAATTCCAAAGACTTTAATCGGTCCCCTAATTGTGATCAAGCTTTCGTTGAAATCAAGAGACATCTATCCTCTCCCAAAAATTTATTTAAACCTGTAAACGAGCAAAAGACTTTATATGTATCTAGCATTATCGGAGTATGCTGTCAATTGATAATTATCGCTGCACTGTTTATTATATAATCAAGAGTTTGTTGGAAGCTGAGAAAACATAGTTAAAGTTGAAAACATTAGCCTTAGAAATGGTGACAGCATCTAGAAAAATGAGGCCTTATTTTCAAGCACACTCTATCACAATTCGAACTTCTTTTCCATTGAAGAATGTGTTACAGAAATCCGATATATTTGGGAAAAATGACCAAGTGGTCAATTGAGCTTGGAGATTATGATATTCACTTTGCACCCCGAACTGCAATCAAAGCTCAAGCGGTGGCCGATTTTTTAGTTTAATTTCACTCCAAAAAGCCTTGTGAGGAAGCTTAAACCAGTAAGCTTAATCAGGAATGGGTAATCCAAACTGATGGTGGGTATAATATAATGGGATATGGAGTTGGTAGTTTCCTAATCTCCCCTTTGGGATTCTATGTACTAAGCTATACATTTTGGCTTCAGAGCATCCTACAATGAGTCAAAATATGAAGCATAAATAACCAGATTGAGATTAGCTCATATATGTGATGCCAAAAGAGTCTGCTTGATAAGTGATTCACATATACTTATTCGTCAATCAAGGGACAATCTGAAACTATAAAATATCACTTGATAAAGTATATAGAAGTATTGAAAGAGATTACAACCAAGTTTAAACACATTAAATATGAGAATGTCCCAAGATGGGAAAATTCAACGGCTGACTCCTTAACGATTATAGCTTATTCAAAAGCGTATCATTTGATCCTTGTGCAATAATGTCCTTCCATAGTCACAAATTCAGAAATAAAGGGTGAAGTTAGAGAAAGTCTATATGTATCCACCTTGGTTTCTAAATATTGGAGAAATGAGATCCAAGATTTTATCACTAGTGGAGTTTTGCCTCAAGACAAGGGTTCTGCCAAAAAAAATAAAGTACAAAGCTCGTGGATCTGGTTCTAATGAGGGTTATGTATAAAAAAATCCTTCAATAGGACTTTGCTGCATTGCCTCGGATCTGATGAATCTCAAAATTTCCTATCAGAACTACATGATAGGGAAGGATTGGCACATTGTGGATATAAAGCTTTAACTAGAAGAGTTTTGTTGGCATGATATTATTGGCCTTCTACTATTGAAGATGCTAGAGATTTAGTAAAGAGATGTGACCCTTGTCAAAGATATGAAAACACAATCCGTGTACAGCATTCCCATGAAGTCTGTATCCAAAGCAGTTCCATTTGATATATGGGGGCTTGATTTATTCGGACCTCTTCCAATGGCTTTTGAGGGTTCTCACACTATAATTCTAGCAATAGACTACTTTTCCAAGTGGGTAGAATTTGTACCTTTATCCAGGAAAACATCTAAATCCGTGATACAGTTTATTCTCTACAACATATGTTGCAGGTTTGGCATTCCCAGACATATCACTACAGATAATGGTCCTTAATTTGACAACAAAGACATGGAAGTATTTTGTGCATCAAGAGGGATTCATCATTATTTTTATCTTCATTTTCATCAGTAGACCAATGGACAAGTTGAGGTAGCAAACCAACAATTTTAATGGGTTTAAAATAGAATTTGGAGAGAGCAGGTGGAAAATGGTCGAGTTATTTATAAGAAGTACTATGGGCTTCCCGAACTACTCCCCACTCAGCCACACAAGAGTCTCAATTTTCTTTAGTCTGTGAGATGAATACTATTACACCTCTAAAAGCCATTATTCCTGTCTTTCGTAGTTCAAAATTTCGAAGATAATAATGCGATGTCATTAAGGGTTCAGTTGGACTTGATTGAAGAAAGGAGAGTAAAAGCCTATATTGGAAATATACATTATCTACATTTGATGAGAAGCATGTTTGCATCTAAATTAAGAAAGATAAATTTTCAAGTGGGAGATAAAGTTCTAAAAAAATGTTTTTACATACCAAAGAAAAGAAGTTCGGAATGTTGGCTCTGAATTAGGAAGGACCATAAATCATACATGAGAAGATCAGACAAGGAACATACAGGTTTTTAGACAAACAAGGAAACCGTTTGAAGCACCCTTCGAATGTTTAACATCTAAGGTTATACACATAATAAACTTATCTTTTAAATATTTACTTTGTTCTAGGTCAATGTAAATATTAAAAGGAATACTATTTCCTACCCTGGTGGTCCGATGAGGTTTTAATGAGGTGTCCAAATCGTAATTAATTTATTTACTTTATGCCTTACAAAGTCTATTTGTTATTCTTGATGAGATTAAATTTTTGTTGCCTTTGAATGAATTACCTTCGAATGAGCTAATGAGATTAAATTTTTATTGCCTTCGAATGGCATGATGGGATTAAAGTTTTATTACCTTCAAATAGATTACCTTCGAATGACCTGATGGGATTAAATTTTTGTAGCCTTCCAATGGATAACCTTCAAATAGCCTAATGGGATTAAAGTTTTGTTTCCTCTGAATAAATTACCTTCGAATGTCTCGATTGGATTATAGTTTTGTTGCGTTTAAATGGATTATCTTTGAATGGTTTGATGAGATTAAAGTTTTGTTTCCTTCGAATGGATTACCATTGAATAATATGGATGGATTAATGTTTTATTTCATTCAAATGGATTACCTTTTAATAGCTTGGATGGATTAAAATTATGTTTCATTCGAATTGAATACCTTCGAATGGCTTGATCAGATTTAATTTATTACCTTGGGAAAAGATTTTCAAATTTTAATGATCTTTGAATACTTAGTTAGGATCAGATATCAATGAAATACAAATAAGTAGTGAGACATAAATTGGATAAAAATAAAGATGGCATAAAATACCTTTAAATTATTATAAAAATCGGATCCACATGACAAAATGCCTTGTATACACCAAAGACTTATATAACCTACGAGATCTAAACTTCATCTCCACGTCAACTATTGGCCTTACATAACCTAAGACCGCATACCCTAATACATCATGTTCCCTAGAAAATTCGAAGGACTCTCTATCATGTGTTACTACGTTGGAAATAGTGGTAGATTGAGGGAATACCTTGTCAAAATCTTCAAAGTTAAACTATCTTATATCATCCAGCTGGTCAATACTTTTGAAAGAAGGTTGGTCAACGGTAGAAAATATTAGGGAAGGAGGATCAACAACTGCTTCTTCTTGAGGAGGAACCTCTGAAGGAATGATGGAAGGAAGAAATCCATATCATAGTATGATCTCCGAACCAATGGAAGTTTTCTTCTTTTTTCATGCTCTCTTGTCACTGCCCTCTTTATTCCTCTTTTGGACCTTCTTTTTCTTGACTCTTGGAGAGTTTGATGGCTCATTAACCTCACCAATAGTAACCATGACTGCCTCTAACAAAGCTGCATCAATTTCATCTGGAGGCCCTGTACTCTCTAGTTCGGGAAAAACTTGAGATGAATCATCTTTATTCTTCTTGTTTTTCTTAATCTTATCAAGATGACTTGGTGCCATATTCCTAGCTGCTAGATAATATATACCATTAGCTTCCTCAGTCCTTTTAAACATAATAAAGGATCGGGGATGAGTGGTAAATTAGTCCAATGAAAGCTCGTGAACTGGATCTGTTCTTCACAGTTGGGCCCTCACCATGTTGCATGAGGTGAAACAATTGTGAAAAGGAGTTGATAATTTTTCATTGGCCCACTGATTCAACTTATTAAAATTTATTTTCATCTCTTCTAGATGTTATGAAGATAACTTTGAGAACATTTTAAAATAAATCTAATGAAAAAACCAATATTAAAAGACATTTATAAGACATTTACCTTAGATTTTCAAGTATCTTGTGAGCAGGCTCAGATTTCCTTTAGATGTAATGTTCTTGCTGTTTTCCCAAGAACCACTAATAAAGAGGAACTAAGTCCTCCAAGGCTAGCCATCAAATCATCAACTAATTTATATTCATTTTCTATATTAAAGTAATAAAAAGGGATATGACCATGTTGGCATAAATCTACTACAACAACAAACTGTTTAATATGCATCGAAATTTTTGATAGCCTTGAGGCTATAATGCTGGCTAATAGTGTGAACCAAAGAATGGGGCTTAATTGGCTTGGGCATAACTTTACTAAGTGAAAATACCTCACTATTTCCGGGTTTAGAGGAAACCTAAAACCCAAATTAAGTACTTCGGTATACACCACCAGTTCTCCTGCCTTGCAATCCATTGGAGTTTTCCTCAGGAATAGGAATCCTTACTCTGATTGATTCTGTAAAACCCATTTTTCCGAATCCTATCCAGTTCTAGCTTGTTTTTTCTCTTCCTCCAATTCGAACAGATTATGCTAACCACCTCTGATTAACGCAGTCCTTGCCGTTAACATACAAACTTTGAATAAATTGAAGTTTGAGTTAAAATTTGAAAGATTTTGAAGATTGAAGAACTTTTTGTCTCTCTAAAAATAGAAACACTGAAAAAATAGTACTCTTATAAAGGGGAAGAAGAAACACTTTAGTATTCTATTTAGGAAGCGAAAACGACAATAATAATTAAAGAAGACTATTAAATGTAGCCGCTTTTACTTCTTGTACTTTGTACAATTACCTAGGGTAAAACTTTTTGGTAGGTCCAATAACCCTTTCACACGTGTCTCGTAAATTATATAATATTAAAGTTGTGGCCCTTCATTAGAAACGGTCTTCAGATGTATCATTCGGATGTGGATCAAAAATTGTTTACAAATATTAGCTCTCCCGAAATTCTTTGGAAATAACTAAGGGGGCTAGATGATAGGGCCTGGTTATGTTCAAGGGCTAAAGCAGTAAAGTGGGTTTGATCGGATTAAGGGAAGTTTGGACCCGACAATTAAATTTGATCAGTAAGTTGTGTGCTTAATGACTCAACTGGATGCCTAGTACATTTGTTTATGAGCTTGGGGGTCATGAGAATGACCCAAACCTATGACCCGACCTGAAAAACCCATGGATCTGAAAAAGTACAAATAGTATAACAAACAACATTAAATGGGTTGAACTTTTTTCTCTCGATAATAAATACAAGGACCTCCATTCTCTCTCTACTTTCTATTACAAATTTAATACCATATAAACTAAATATCTTCCAAAACTACCCATGGATCAAATTTTGTCATCGCCAACTTAGATTTCTTTAAAAGATGAATATATGAAGAAAGTCTCCGTAAAAGTGGCAAAAACCTATAGTGAGGAATTGGGAAATCCCTGTTGGGAGGAAATGTTATGCCAATTGTGTTTCCTCAACGACAGGGGTCACGTCCAACGTTTTAATATTTCAACATGTTTGGACGAGGTTAAAACTAGGTGGACATGTCTAATAAAAAAACATGTACACCTAGTTGTCAACCTCATCGGCTTGGAGCGTCATACTGCATTTCAGTTGTTCAACTGTTTAGCCACTGATAGTTTAACGGAGGACCAACTGGATACTGTTCATGCCCAAATGCTAATCAGGATGGAGGAGGCAGACCATGAGGTTTTGGTGGACTACAGGAGTACGAAAGAAGAAATAAAGTTGATGAAATGGAATTGATCTTGACAGGTCAGATTATATTGGAAATAGAATATAAAGGGCAGTTTGAATTTCTCTTAGAGGATAGTTTAGACTTCTAATAAAAGTAATGAGTAAGTTATATGCCTAGTAATGATCCGATCCGGGTAGCCCATGGATCTTCAAAATCTTATAAATAAGGTAAAAAAGAACATTTTATGGGTTGGTTGAACTCTTTTTTTTTAAATATTAAATACAACATCTTTTTTCTCTCTCTACTATCCACCTTAAATTTACAACCTAAATAAATTCCAGAATAACCCTTCAATCAGTTTTTACCTTTAACAAATTGGCGATCACAGTAAGAGCATGAGGTGCCTAAACAACATTATTCAAAACCACACTTGATGATCGTACATCATATTTATGTGAGACATGGATCCCAACATGAAAATTGATCCCTCACTTGGGAATGAAGGCATAATAGGTGAATATGAGCATGGTAACACTTCATATGTAAATCATAACAGAAAAGAAATACATATTATGCAGGAGGAGCGTGATTAGTTGAGGGCTGAGATTGAAGCTTTAAAATCCAAAAGACAAGCATAAAAAGACCTAAAGGGAAAGTATCCTGTTTAATGTTCTCATTTTGATGAGCCAGATAACACCCACAAACCAGATGAAAGTGATCAGTCCCCAAAATCTCATAAAGGTAAGGAAAGGAATATCGAGCTAAGTAGTTGTTGAACACATCTTATTCTCTTGGAAATTAGACCATAAAATCTGACTCAGATATTTCTTCTTCCTCATCAAGTAGTGACCATGGTCATCAAAAGAAGAAAGAAAGGTTAACTAAAAAGCATACTAAGGAACGGGATAGAAAGGGAAAAGGAAAAAAAAGAAATATCAAAGCAAAGTGAATGGATCTGAAAATTATAGTATCGATTATGTGTTAAGTGATCAATTTGCTGTCCAAGCCAAACCATGTATCTTTGCCAATCCTAATAAAGATCATATGTTTAGCTAATGATACAATTGGAGGCAGTCGCCTTTATCTTCCAAAATTCTTTTCATCTACATATACCACGTCAGAATAAATCTGCTCCTACAATTTCTATCCCACAAGCTACAACTCAGTCTCAAGGTGTAGTCAATTAACATCCTAAGGAATCCAGACAGGGTTTGCATCGGCCTAGACAAAGTCAGTCAAGTCAGGGCTAACTGTCTTGATCAAGGAGGAATCAATGGGTCCAGCCTGAATATTTTGCCAAGTTAGGTGAAAACGTAGCCCCCATTTATGATAGAACTAAGAATGTTGTGCATTTCCAAAGGTCATCACAAATTCAATCCCCTAGAGAGAATCATAACACTTGTTTTTGTAGATGCCACAATGATGTGGGCCATGATACCCATGATTGTATTGCAATGAAACAAGAAGTGAAAACTTCGATTGAAAGGGGTAAGTTTTATGATTTTGTTAAAAGGAAAGGGGAAACATGAAAATTAATACGCAGGCCCAGCCTAGTGCAAGTATATCTCATATTACATCACTAAATGTTCACAGACAAAGTATGGAAACATCTACACAAGAGAATACTATAGTGATTGTGGAACAATTTGATGTAGATTTGGAGTACTTAGACCATGATCCAGATTGGAATCAAGTTGGGGTGATAACAGTAAGAACAACAACGATTTAAATCAGCGCAAATACATTAAATCCTTAACCATTTTGGAGGAGATACTGTAACTGCACCATCAAACTGCTCTAAAAAAGACACGTGAATAGCTTAACAACTTAGTTTTAAGGGAAACTGTCCATACATATTTATCAAAACCCTACTATTTTCATTGTCTCTGATGAGGATGGCCTAAGATAAATTACGGGCCCTCATGAAGATGCTATGGTAATAGGAGCACCGATTGAAGGCAATGAAATACGAAGAATCCTGATTCACACAAGTAGTTCAGCAAATATTTTATTCTTATCATTCTATAAACAAATGAAAATCCTTCCATTATTCAACGTTTGAATAGAACCATGGTATGGTTTACTGGAAGCTCTACTGATTTAATTGAAGAGTTCAAAGGAGAAACCTTGCTAGGGAAATGACCATTCAAGAAAATAGAAAGGGTTTTATTGGTAGTGGTTGATTGTCCAACATCATAAAATGCAATATTTGGTAGGTCTTGGTTGTCCAGGATGCATGTAGTAGCATCCACTGTTCACCAATGTTTAAAATATGTTGTGGGATGTCAAGTAGGCGTCGTCCGAAGTAGTCAAAAGGTGTCAAGGGAATGTTATGTCACTAATCTCGCTCCAAAATCATTGGAAGCAGTGAAAATTGGAAAAGAAATTTAAATGAAATAGGTGATCCAAAGGAGGCTCTGAGTGTTATAATCCCAATTGAAAAGGTTGAAATTCATCAATTGGTAGAACGAAAAAACATCAGGGTCAGATCTGAATTACCTTTAACATTGAAGGAGAAATTAGTATTCTTTTTATCTAACAAGTTAAATTTGTTTGCTTTGTGCAATGAGGATGTAATGGGAGTGGCATCAAGTGTTATCAGCCACAAATGTTTTGTTAGATCCGATACAGATCGAGTGGTCCAAAGAAGAAGGTTTTTTTCTAAATAAAAATCAGAAGCTACAGTTCAGGAAGTGGACCGGTTGACTATAAGGTAGTGCATGTTAGAGAATCCCAGTACCCTCTTTGGACTGCTAATCAAGTCCTTATCAAGAAAAAATGGAAAATAACGCATGTGTATCGACTTTAAGGATCTTAACCGAGATTTTCCTAAATATCAATTTCTTGTGCCTTAAATCGATCAACTAGTGGACTCCACATTGGGAAATAAGTTGTTATTTTTCATGGATGTTTTTTCCGGGTATAATCAGATACAAATGGATCTGAACGATCAAGATAACACTACTTTCATAACTAATAAAGGGCTTCATTGTTACAAGGTAATGCATTTTGGGTTGAAGAATGATTGAGCCACTTATCAACGATTGGAAGGCATATGCCAACCAAATTGGAAGAAATGTAGAAGTTTATATTGACGATATGATGGTTAAAGTCCCTAAAGAGAAGTATCACATCTCCGACCTCCAAGAAACGTTTTCTAACTCGAAAACCATCAACTTGAAGTTAAATCATGATAAATGTACCTTTGGTATCAGATCCAGTAATTTTTTGGGTTATATCATAAGTGAAAAGGGGTTTCAAGCTGACCCATAGTCAGAAATTTTGAAATAAAGAATGATGTGGAAGAAAATTTGCATGTATCTACTATAGCTTCTCAAAATTGTAGAAGTGAAATCCAAGAGTTTATCACCAATGAAGTCTTACCTCAAGCCAAAGCTTCTCCCAAAAAGCTAAAATATAAAACTTATAGATATGTGGATCTAAGGGGGTTTCTTTATCAAAATTCCTTCATAAAGGCCTTATTGCATTTCCTCGGATACAACAAATCTCAAAGTGTCCTATCAGAACTGCATGATGAGGAAGGATCAACATATTACATCTACAAAGCTTTGACTAGAAGAGTCTTGCTAGCAGGGTACAATTGGCCTTCTATTATGGCAGATGCTAGAGATTTGGTGAGAAGATGCGACCATTGTCAAAGGTATGTAAATGCAATCCATGTACCAACAGTTCTCATGGAACCTATATCCAAAACTGTACCATTTGAAAGATGAGGACTTGATCTAGTCGGACCATTTCCAATGGCTCATTTTAGCAATAAAATACTTTTCAAAGTGAGTAGAAGTTGTACCATTATCCGAGACAACATCTAAATGAGTGATAAAGTTTATTTTCTCTAACATATGCTGCAAACTTGGAATTCCCATGCATATCACTACTGACAATGGTCCTCAATCCGACAATAAAGATATGAAAGTGTCTTGTACATCAACAAGAATTCATCTTTGTTTCTCTTCTCCTTTTCATCACTAAGATGATGGACAAGTAAAGGTAGTCAACGAGACTATTTTAATGGGTTTGAAAAAGAACTTGGAATGAGCAGCCGTAAAATGACCCAATTATCTACAAGAAGTTTTATGGGCCTACCGAACTACTCCCCATATATCTACTCAAGAGTCTCCATTCACTTTGGTTTATGGAATTGATGCAATTACACTTATAGAAGCTATTGTTCCATATTTCAAAATTTAAAATTATTTCAAAGAGAATAATGAGGTCGTAGTAAGGGCTTAGTTGGACTGAGGAAAATAGAGTAAATGATCACTTAAGAACCATTCACTACCAAGAACTTATGAGAATAAGCAACTTTCAAGTAGGAGATAAATTTCTATGGAAGATATTTTTACATACTAAAGAAAATAAGTTCATATAACTGACTCAGAACTAGGAAGGACCATACAATGTATACGAAAATATCAAGCAAGGAATATACAAGCTCTTAGACAAAGAAGGCAACCTTTTAAAGCACAATTATATTTAGATTAAACTTATCTTTTAAATATTTACTTTGTTCTAGCTCAATGTAATTATTAGGGTGCATACTATTTCCTACCCTGGTGGCGCATAGAGGTTTTAATGAGGTATCTGAATCACAATCAATCTATCATCTTTTTCCTTAAAAAGTGTCTCTTCCATACTTGGCCGCATTAAATTTTGATTCCTTTGAATGGATTACCTTCGAATGGTTGGCTAGTTTAAATTTTGATGCCTTCGAATGGATCACCTTCGAATGGATTGGCTAGATTAAATTCGGATACCTTCAGATGGCTGACCTTTGAATGGCTTGGTTAAATTAGATTTTGATGTCTTTGAATGGATTACCTTTTAAAATGGCTTAGTTGGATGAAAAGTTATTGCCTTCGAATGGATTAAATTGTCTTTAAATAAAAGTTATTCCAAGTTTAAATAGTCTTTAAATAAAGAATATTTGAGTAAGATAAGATTTTAATGGAAGTAAAAATATATTGAATCATGCAATTGATAGAATTAAAAACAACATTAAGTACTTCGAAAGATCCAAGGATCAAGTAAAACAAATCCAATATGGGGTTACAAAATGGCTTAGGACTAGCCATTGACTTGCATAAATATTGTGATCCGAATATAACAAAATTCCTTATATATATATAAAAGACTTTAATTAAAAAAATACATAACATATTAGAACAAGTTACCTTAGGGCTCATCCCCTTTGGTTTTCTTCTCGTCTTTAATTTCTTCTTTATTTTCTGGATGATCACCATCTGAATCATCTTCATTGTCTTCACCGAAGTCATACTCTTCAGAGTCGCTAGATATTAAAGTTATCACTTAAGGCTAGACTATGGTAAGGAATTTGTTGAGCTGGCACATACCTCCATAACTCTCCAAGAGACCGATTCAAGTATGTCTTGTGACACAACTTCACCATATCCGACTTAATTGAGTCATCCATCTCTTGCATATAACCCCATACTTTATCAACATATGCATACACAACATTGGCTATATCTTGATATGTTTTTTCCTTAAGAGAGGTGATTTTATCTTCTTTATTCTTAAAAAGATCTTTAAGTTTTTTTTTCTCTTTAGATAAATGGTGGATAGTACCTTTATCCTTAGTTTACTGATCTTTTAAGGAAGTGACCTCCTTCGAAGTGGATGAATGCAGATTAATGTAGTCGTACTGCAACTTCTTACAGTCAGATCTGGCTTCAACCAACTCTTTATTACGGTTCTTTATCTCCTTACCCAAATTTTCAGTTTCCTTTTTCTCTTCATGAATAAAGTTCTCTAAATTTTGAGTGTCACTTCGAAGGGCGAAACTATCCTTGGCTTGAGATCTTACATGCCTCTCTAAGTAAAAAATTGGCTTTATGTAGCCTAAGACTTTGTACGCAGTTCATCATGCTCCTTAGATAATTCGAAAGAGTCTCCGGCAGGTATCACAACACACACTTGAGCTTTGCCAATATCTTGTGAGCATACTCGAATTTCATTTAGATGTGATTGTTCTGCCATTTTCCAAAGCACCACTAATAAAAAGGAATCGAGTCTCGTAAGGCTTGTCAGCTTCTAGCAAATCATCAATTACTTTGTAGTCATTCTCCATATTGAAATAGTAAAAAGGAATATTTCCATTCGGGATACCACGTTATGGTATATACATATATGAAATTTGGAGGGATATATGGTAAACCACATATTAATATCTAGTGGTTATCACTAAGTCAATGTCGGGTAATGTCGTCCAATGCTTATTACCACCCAAGTACACTTGGAAACAATATAATTATCCAAGTAGAGTGTCTACATGTTCTGCACCATTAAACACTCACAAATCACACTGACGTTGCAATTCAACCATCAAATCCGTCTCACCAATTGCCATGAATAAGATTGACCGTATATAAATAAAGCTATGACCCAATATTTGTACTGACTTTCACGAGAAACGCTTACAATGCTAGTAATATATTCATGTAAGTAGTTTGGAAACCAACTATCGTAACCATTAAAGATTTGGTTATGCTAGATTTTTGTGCTCGAGTAACTTTCACTTTCTTCGGGGGAGCTTTAGTTTGGGTGTAATAATTATTGGTAGTAAAAATATGTATATAATCGGCCACCAAACATGGTGGTTGTTCCAAACCCTACGATATACATGAAATTAATTCAAAATATACATAAAATTGCACTAGTTATATCAAATTCTACGTATTTTATGCATAATCATGCATAACATTTGACAAAATCACACATACACCGGAACAAATCAAAGAAAAATCACGCACCCAATAATGCATAACATTTTCCAAAAATGCACATACAATAAAACAAATCAAAGCAAAATCGCGCACCCAATTGCGCGATCTCATACATATTTGCGAAAGAACAATAATTCAATATAGTCTAAAATTGCGCATCATACCTGCACAATTAATCCATATGCCCGAGATATGACAAAACGACGCGCGATACACGCGAAAAACACTTTGAACCTAAAAAAAGTAAAAAAATGTACATGATCCATTAATGGTTCCTCCTTTGATGAAAAATATTCAATGTTACAACTTGTAGAATATTTGTTAGGATTTAGGTTTGTTTTTTTGTTTAGATTTAGTGTTGGGTAGTTGAAAATGATATTGGACGAATTAATTTATGGGTATCCATATTAAATTTAGGAATTTTGTAATATAAGAATGTTTTGATCGTTTTAAATTATTAAAAAAATTGAGTTGGAAATCTCACTATAACAAAATGGAATCTCATTTTAAAGCATATCCTTTTTTTTTATTTGTGATACTTTCTGTTCATTAATTTTTTTTCTAGTTTTGTTAATTTGTATATTTTTTTTAATATAACTCACTATTTAAAACATTTGGGCTAGCATCTCATTAAATAAATAAATATTTTTTCGATTATTTATTCGTATAAACATGAATAAAGTTTTATAGAAAATATTTGTTTCGATTTTATTACATATATTGACATTGAAAAATAAAATTTTCATTTGGAACAAATACGTAAATTCGCATATTTTTTATATCTCATTATATATAGCCTATCACCTCATTAAATTCACATATTTTTTATATCTCATTATGTGTGTATAATATTATTTTTGATTTTATATTAGATACTATTTTTTTATATTCGATCTTAATGTTAATGGTTATTAGTTTTGGTTCTTTGAAACAAACACGTGACTTTTAACAAATACGGTAATCTTCAAAATATAAGCTATCGTATCCTCTCTCTCGTTGCTCCTAACACTAACAATGAAGATTTAGTAGGCCCATTGCCTATGAATTCGGGAGGATGACAAACAATTATAGTTGCAGTAGATTAATTTTCAAAATGGGTTGAAGCTGAAGCATTGTTAGGGACAAGAGCTAAGGATGTAATCAGATTAATTATGTCTAATATTTGTTGTAAATTTTGGGTTTCTCGGAGAATTACTACAGACAATGGGTCACAACTTAATTATGGAGATATGACATCTTTTTTTATAATTCGAGGGGAATAATAGAGTATTTTTCAACACCATTCTACCCACAATAAAATGGTTAGGTAGAGGTTACTAATAGAACTATTTTGGATAGTCTCAAAAAAAACTTGAAAGGTGCAGCTGAAAAATGTCATAATTATCTTGAAGGTGTGGTATGAGCCTATAAAACAAAACCTCAAACTGCGAATCAAGAAACTTCGTTTGCTTTGGTATACGAGATGGATGAAATAAGCATGACAGAGTCGACACTTCCATCTTACAGGGTACTTAACTATTTTGAGGACGATAATGAGGAGGTTAGACGAACGAGGCTTGATTCGATTGAGAAAAAACGGGTTAGACCACATTTGAATTTGATTAATTATCAAACTTTAATGAGAACTCATTACAATTTGAGGGTGAAAAGAAGGGACTTTAAAGTAGGCGACAAGGTTTTGAGGAAGGTCTTTTTACATACAAAAAACAAAAGATTGGGTAAGATGAACCCAAATTGGGAATGACCATATTCAATGGTTAAGAAAATTAAGTTAGAGACATATCGCCTCCACAATAAAGAGGGAATATTTTTGCAGCACCTTTGGAATATTGAGCATTTAAGATTGTATTGTGAGTAGTTTGTTACACACTTATGGCATGGTTATTTTCTTACTTATTTATTTCACCGATGGCGTACTATTTTCTCTCTTAATGGCTCATGAAGGTTCTAATGAGGTTTTCATATATCCGGAGGTATAAATAAAATCGTTTTTGTTGATCAAAAGTTTTCTATGAGTATAACAATTTTATGTTGAAAAGAATGTCATTCGTATATATGATAATTTATCTGAATTATGAACTTACAAGGTTATTGAAAGAGAATAAAGTTTCTATTTTGTAAATTAAATAAGGATTTATCACCCTTGAAATAATTTATAAAAATGTATAATTCGAAGTACTAATGTCTATCAAGGCATATTTTGAAGTGTCAATGTGACTCGCAGTATAATTCAAAGTGCTAACGTCTATCAAAGCTTATTCCGAAGCGCCAATATGAGTGGCACTATAATTCAAAGTTTTAACATCTACCAAAGAATATTTTCTAGTCCCAATATGAGTGGCAATATGATTCGAAGTGCTAACGTTTATATAAGCATATTTCAAAGTGCCAATTTGAATGGTGAGATAATTCCTTAATACAAGTAGAAAAATTGAAACAATACTTAACATTTAAAACAAACAGTGCTATGTGATGAACTTGGGAACACAAACAATGTTATGAGGTAAGCACTTACAAGTACAAAAAGCGCAATGAGATATGCACATATAGAAATTTCGAGAGCGACATGTGATAATCATTTACACCAAAACACAAGTTCTGAACACAAAAATACAGTTGATTCTTATTTATTGTGATTACCACTTGATGATTCATCTAAGTTTTCTTCTAATGAGCTAACGTTACTTTCCGAACCTTCACTATCCAAAAATTCAAAATTATTGTCTCCATTTTCTTTGGATTCAGACTCATTTGAATCACTTGTAACAGTCACAAATGCTTCCTTAAGGCGTCTATTTTCTGCCACTAAGTACGAATAGTCTATGATATTTTACTTCAGAAATATCTGGTGGAAGTCGAGGATCATGGAAATTTTTGTTTCCTCTTCGCGAGTCTTTAAAGATTTAAGATAATCCTTTGCACTGGCATTTAGAGCAGCCTTTATCGCAAATTGGATTTGGGTAGGAGACATCCAAAACTTCCTCAAGATCAGTTTCAATAGCTGTTTTCGAGAAGTTGTATTTATTTTTCTTTGAAGCGACTACCTTCTTTTTTGGGTGCTTCGACTTAACACTGCTCAGTATGAGGGATAATTCTGCAGTTTTCCTCTTCGATATTTTTTTTGGCTCACCTTCTTTTTCCATTTTGATGGACCTTCTTAATGTTGTTTCCTCGAATCCTTCTTGAGTTTATGACTCGAGGCCTTATTTCGAGCAGGAAGTATATCACATGTATCTGAAGTAGCCAATTTTTGCACACCGTCTCCTGATTCAGGAGGTTCCATTAAATTTTTTACGGCCATGAAAGAGTCCCATGAGATCTTTCATAGATGACTTTAGATAAATTTGAGAGGGTAAAATTCTTGTGAAACTCATTTGACAATTCTTGTGTTGTCCATTTTTTCAGGTCAACGAATGTCTCATCGGCAGCTGCACAGTGAATCGGATAACACTTCCAAATTTATGTACGATGAAACTTAACTTAGTAATGATTAAGAAAAAAAATTGAATACGAGAGTCATGCCACTTAGTTGTAATGATTAAGAAAAAAATTGAATAAGAGAGTCATGCCACTTAGTTCTACTTTCGATTTGAGTGACAATCTTGAGGGGTTCTTTTCAGAAATATTCTTGTCATTTTCTCAACAATCATAAATAAAAAGAATTTTTTCTTCCATGTTTTATCTGGTTCAAGGAGATCATCGATTATATATGAAGATTTTCCAAGGGTCAGTTGGTAGAATGGACGAACAAGGTTTTTTGAGAGACCAATTTTGGCAAACCTTGAAACCATAATATATTAGTTAAAGATTCTATGGGTAGAGAAATTTTGGCAAACCTTGAAACCTAGATATTGTGGTAATCGGGGCATTAATCGAGGGGGAAAAAATTATGAAAAAGCTTAATCAACAATGGCAGCTCGACCAATATTTTATTTTTATCCACTTAAATAAAAAAAGAAGAACATATCTGTTATTCTCCGATCGAAGATAACCATAGTGAGGTTTACATGAAACTCTGTGGATGTTATTGGGGAGTTCGAAGGAGAGGTCGATCTTGGTAATGAACCATTTAAGAAAATGATCTTCGCTATCAAGGATGCACGCAGTTACGCCAACAATTCATTAGTTTTTAAACACGCAGTTGGAGGTCAAGTACGGGTGGTCCGGAGAAGCCATAGAGTGGTTAAAGAGTGCTATGTCAATGCTCTAACTCTACAATATATGGAAAATATGGAAACTAAAAAAGAATATCAGTTACTTGAGTCTTCTTCGTATCCAAACAAGATAGATTATCTAAGATATACTTCTAGTGCAATGATCCCTATCAAAGAGGTTGAACTATGTAGCTTAGCTGATGGGATGAATGTCAGAATTGGGGCCAAATTTCCACCCAAATGGAAAGAAGAATTATTGTCTTTCTTGTCTAAGAATTTACATGTGTTCACATAGTGTAATGAAGCTGTATCAGGCATGCCGACTAGCGTTATTAGTCACAAGCTATCTGTGTGATTCGATACAGGCCCACTAAGCAAAGAAGAAGACATTTTTAGAGAGAAATCTGAAGCTATTTTCGAAGAGATAGATAGATTAAAAAAATAGGGAATATTAGAGAATCTTAGTATCCATTATGGACAACACTCAAATCTCGTAAAAAATAAAAATGGTAAATGGTGAATGTGTATTGACTTCACAGATCTTAACATGGCGTGTTTAAAAGATACTTTACTTGTTACTTGGATTGATCAGTTGGTGGAATCCACCTCGGGAAATAAATTGTTATCTTTTATGGATGCATTTGTCGGGTATAATCAGATACAGATAGATCCGAAGAACTAGAATCATATCACGTTTATCACTAAAAGTAGACTGACTATTCCAAGGTAATGTCATTCGATTTAAAGAATGCTGGGGCTACCTACCAACGTTTAGTCAACAAAGTATTTGCCAGTCAGATTAAGAGAAATGTCAAAGTTTATATTGATGATATAATGGTAAAAAGTCAAAGGGAAGATGATCATCTACTTGACCTCAAAGAAAATTTCTCTAATTTGGAAGCCATCGATTTAAAGCTAAATCCAGAGAAGTGCACCTTTGGAGTGCAGTCCAGGAAGTTGTTAGGGTACATTATTAATTAAAAAGGGATCCAGGCAGGCGCAAATAGATGCATTGTTGCCAATGAACCCTCATCGGTCGACAAAAGAAGTTCAGGTGTTAACTGGAAGGTTGACAACTTTGAATAGGTTTATCTCGAGATCATCAGGTAAATGTGCACAATTGATGAAGTGTTAAAAACTACCAAATAATTGAATTGGTCCTCAAACTGTGATAAAGCGTTCATAGAAATCAAAAGATATGTATTTTTGCCTCAAAATCTGGTCGAACTGGTCATCCGAGAATTAGTTTGGGAGATTGACAATTAATCTTACCTAGTTTATTACATTAGTAAAAGATTGTTGGGAAAATATACTTCAAGTTAAAAAAGTTAGTTTTTCCTTGGTAATAGCAGCAATAAAAATGAGACCTTATTTTCAAGTACACGCCATCACAGTTCAAACTTCTTTTCCACTTAAAAGCATGCTACAAAAACCTGATGTAGAGGGTCGAATAACTAAGTGGTCTATGAAGTTAGGGGATTATGACATCGAATTTGCTCCTCGAACAACAATCAAGGCACATACTGTACCAGACTTCCATTTGGAAAGATCCTAAAAAGAATCTTCTACTAATAAACCTAAAAAAGAGTGGGTAATTCAAACAAATAAAGGATCTAGTATGATGGGTTGTGGGGCTGGAATTTATTTATTATCACATTTTGGAGACTCAATGTAAAAAACCATAAGTTTTGGTTTTAAAGCATAAAAAATGAAGCTGAGTAGTAAGCGACAATCGTTGGATTAAGGCTTGCTCAAATATATGGCGCCAAAAGAATCCGATTTTTAAGTGTTTCACAACTGCTCGAACATCAAACACATGGACAATCTGAAATAAGAAAATAACATTTGGTGAAAAATATGCAAGTGTTGAGAGAAGCTTCTTCTTGATTTAAATGTGCAGAGTATGAACACGTCCCAATAGATGAAAATTCAATGGCTGACTCTTTAGCCCATATTGCATATTCCGAGGCATACCATTGGATTCCGGTACAATAATGCCCTTCTATAACAACAACCCTTGAAATAGAAGTCGAGAATAAGAAAAATGTCCAAATATCAGCCATAGTTAGTCAATACTAAATGTATGCTATTCAACAGTTCATTACTAAAGGAATTATCCCCTAAGACAAAAGCCTGGATAAGAAGTTGAAGTTTGAAGCACATGGATTTTTGGTTTTGGGAGATACCCTCTATACAATATCTTTTAGTAAGACTTTGTTGCGTTACCTCAGATCTAATGAGTCCCAAATAGTTCTGTGTGAATTGCATGATGGGAAATGGCTTGCCCATTAAGGTTCCAATGCTTTGACTATAAGGGTCTTGTTAGCGGGGTATTATTGGCCCTCTATTATGACGAATGCTAAAGATCTACTTAAAACATGTATCAGTTCCTATGAAGTCAATATCCGAAGTGGTACCTTTTGATAGACGAAGACTTGATTTCGTTAAACCTCTACCAATGGCTTTTGGAGGATGTCAAACTATTATCCTGACAATTGATTATTTTTTGAAGTGGGTAGAGGGTACTTCTCTCTCCATAACTACTTCTAAAGTAGAAATCAAGTTTATCATTTCCAACATATGTTGTAGATTCAGAATTCCTAAGAGGAGTACAAAATATAATGGAATGATAAAGGTTCTAAACAAAACTATTTTGATGGGTCTCAAAAAGAATTTAGAAGGGGCGACCAACAAATGACCAAATTACATACAAGAAGTAATATGGGTTTATTGAAGTGCTCTACATACTATTACACAAGAATATATTTTTTACTTTGGTATATCAGATGAATGAAATAACACCGATATAAACTACTCTTCCTTCTTTTAGAGTTCAAAATTATTCCGAAGAGGATAATAAGACTACGGTAAGGGCTCAACTAGATTTGATTTAAAAGAGAGTCAAAGCCCATTTACAAACGGTGTATTATCAAGAAATTAATGAGAATCAGATTTACATCTAAAATACAAAGAAGATAGTTCGATATGGGGGATACAGTTTTAAGAAAAGTATTTTTTATACACCAAAGACTGGAAATTTAGAAAGTTAGTACCAAATTGAGAGGGACGATACATTGTGTGTGAGAAGATTAAACAAAGAACGAATTGATTAGTTGACCAACAAGGCAGTCATTTGATACACCTATGAAATATCAAACCCTTAAGTTTATATCTCGAACAATATGTATTGTAAATGTTTACTTTTCTTTTGTTCAATGTAAATATTTGGGGGCATACTCTTCCTACCCCGGTGGCTCGAGAAGGTTTTAATGAGGAGTCCAAATCATTAT
Organism: Limnanthes douglasii subsp. nivea; assembly: GCA_036936605.1. NCBI lineage: Eukaryota > Viridiplantae > Streptophyta > Magnoliopsida > Brassicales > Limnanthaceae > Limnanthes > Limnanthes douglasii. Next base: position 272,099,137 of record JAUPFV010000001.1, on the reverse strand, counting down.
CAATCTATAACATCTGCCTTTAAAACTTGTTAATGAGTATGGATTATGTATTGGTTTTGTTCGCCTTTGAATGGATTAACTTTGAATGGCGTATATGTTGATTTTTGTTTATGTTGGAATAAATTACCTTCGAATGGCCTGTATAAGTTAATTTTTTTTACCTTGGGATGAATTACCTTCAAATGGCTTGTGTAAGTTAAGTTTTTTTATGCCTTTGAATGGATTACCTTTGAATGTCCAATATAAGTTAAAATTTGTATGCCTTTGAATGGATTACCTTCAAATGGCCCGTGTAAGTTAATTCTTATATGCCTTCGAATGAATTACCTTCAAATGGCCTAAGTAAGTTAAATTTGTTATGCCTTCGAATGGGTTACCATCGAATGACATGTGTAAGTTTAGCTTTTTATGCCTTTGAATGGATGATGGTAAAAGATTAAGTACCTTCAAGTAAAGTGAGCTAAGAAATAGAGATAAAAATATATAAGTTAAGTTAATGAGATCATAAGTAACACAAAATGGTTTGGGTGACCAAAAGACTTAATTAAATTTGGAGAGAATATCACAAAAAATCCTTGGTCATGCCAAGGACTTATACAAAAAAAAATCGATTAAGATCACAAAGTTCGTTGTATACAAAAAGGGTTTGCAAAAAATAAAATAAATACTAGCCTTTCGCTCGTTCCTCTCGATATTTTCTTCACATTAGCATCAACTGGCTCTTGAGTGGATATTTATTTGAGAGAGGTTATTTCATCTTCCTTATTTTTCAAAAGAGCTTTTTGGGTGTCTTTCTCGCCCAATAAATGCTCAATGGTGGCCCTACCCTTGGTTTACTGATTCTACAATGAAGTAACCTCCGCGGAATAGATGATTGTAGTGTTCTATAATCAGATTGCAGCTTTTCATGATCAGAATTTGCCTTGATTAGATTTTTGGTAGATGCTTTCAGATTATTGTTCCTCTCTTGAAGGAAAGTGACGATTTTGATTTGAGACCTCACTTGTCTCTCCAGTTCAACAATTGGCTTCACATAACTCAACACTGAATACCCCAGTACATTGTTTCCTTTTGACAATTCAAAGAGAACCCCTTCAAACACCACAGTGGTGGCAGAACTTGTAGATACCGGGACGTGAGTTTCAAAAGTTTTAAATTTTAAAGCCCCCATACCTTCTATTCGATTAACATTTCCAAACGTCTGCCTTTAAGAGGGAGGGAGTAGTAGAGAATGAGGATCCAATACTATGGCTGGTGGAGGTTCAACAGTAGAAATTGTTGGAGGAGCAAAATCTGGAGGAAGAACTATCACTGCATCGCTTGCCCCTTTTATGTATCTTCTTATATTTGTACACAAGAGAGTTTCGGGGAACCTTACCTCCCTCAATAGTGGCAGCTGATGAGTCCGGATTCTGTCACCACCTCGGACAGGGTCAGTTTGGACAATGTCTACCTAACCGGACAGGGGCAGTTCGGACACCATCATCCATTGGACTGTTCAAACAGAACTAAAGTACTTAAAACCTAAATCACTTCTTGACTAAGCTGTCTGTTCTCCTACTTAAAACTAATGGGTCTTTAAACTCAACCCGAATCTATTTAATACAACCCGAAAGCCCATAAAGCCCAAATGTAAGGGTATAAATACCCAACCACCACATTAAATTAGGGTAATGAAAATTAAATACAACCAGACAGCTCAATTCTCCCTCTACACCCTATCCAAACATTAAATACCTTCAAAGTACCACAAAACTCTGGACAAAATTACCCTCACACGAAAATAAACCTCACCAAATTCAATTACCCTCACACGAAAATAAACCTCACCAAATTGGCGACCATAGTGGGAGCACGACGGTGCCTGAATATAACATTCAAAACCATCAGAAGAACCAGTCCGAATGAATCCGGACGCACCAGAAGTACCACCAGCTTTGCTTGAAGTGGTGGGTGAAAATGATGAATACACCACCGAGGAGCGTGATAAATTAAAAGGTGAGATAGAAGCTCCGAGGGCAGAGAAGGAAAAGATGGGTATAAAAGAGAAGTCAAAGGCATCAGCTACTCATCATACTGACAAACCTAGAGAGCACGAGCCTTCGAAGACCCATGTGATTATGAAGAAGACTCATGCTAGCTCCAAAAAGTCTCACCGGTCCAAGCCAGTAGAGAGCTCTGATTCAGACTCGGAGTCTTCCAGTAGCTCCTCAGAGGAAGATGGAGTTGAAGAATCCTTGTCCTCCAGCAGCGATAAGGGTCGGTCTAAAAAGAAACAAAAGTTGATTAAAAAGTATTCAAGAAAAAGGGATAGACATGGGAAGTTAAAGAGAAATATAGGCAAAGGATCATCTCATAGCCGGAGACACGTAGACCGGATGCTGGTGCATCCTTTTGCCTTCCATGATGAACTAGGTATCTTTGCAACTCCCAATGAGGATACCGTTTTCAGTCGTGGCCGAAATAGGAGACAATTTCCATTGTCTTCCAAGATCCTGTCCGGAAACCTCCCTAAGAGGTTTGATAGTACAAAAATGGAGAAATATGATGGCAGTAAAGATCCGTACAACCACTTGGAACAATTCAAAAATTTCATGATAAATTTCGATGATGACGACAAGTTGTTTTGTAGGGCATTCTCCCGGTCTTTTACGGGGAGTGCTCTGAAGTGGTATAACAGCTTACCACAGGGGTGCATCAGAAATTTCGACACCTTCTGGTTGGCCTTTCGCAGGCAGTTTGTTCGAAGTAAGGAATTAAAGGGCAATGGGGACACAATTAGCCATTGTGCCCAAGAGCCGAATGAATCACTGAAAGAATACATAAGTCATTTTGTAAACACTAAAAACGGGTTGGCTGATTGCTTTGAGCAAGTAGCAATAGCATCTTTGAGGCATGGCTTAAACCCTAGAAATTTGGTTGATTCAGTGAACCGGAAAAATCCATGACTTGGGAAGGTCTACTGAATCAGGTTGGAAAACAAATTAATGTTGATGAAACCAAGAAAACTAAGGTGCACAGGCAGGTGAGGTCTGCCCCGGCTGCACCAAACCCCAATCAAAATCAGTCCAGGAACAAGGTAAGGGAGGCTGGACAGGGTCATAACAGAGCTAAAGCTCAGTCTCAGCCAGCTGTGTCTGCCCAGAGTCAGCAATCTAGGAATAAGAGAGGGCCTTGGGTTCAACCGGAGTGGTTTGCTGAGTTAAAAGAAAGTGTAGCCACCATTTATGATAAAACTAAGGAAGAAGTGCACTATAGAAGTCCGGCTGCACTACAATCCCCTAGGGAGCATCGTAACAATTTTTTTTGTCAGTACCATAATGACACTGGCCATACCACCGATGATTGTATCGCTTTAAAGCAAGAAGTCCAGAATTTTATTGAAAGAGGAAAGTTGGGAGCATATGTTAAAAGAAGAGGAGGAAATAGACCTGATAATGCTCATCGGCCTGGCTCGAATAATGCAAGCACATCCGCTCCAGAGGGAGCCATGGTGATAGTTGAGAGGTTCGATGTAGAGTCGGAGTATTTGGACCCTGATCCAACTCGAAACAGAGTGGGTTCCATTGAGGAACGTTGTAAAAAAATGTCCGAGTTGATTAACTTTTTTGAATCACTCACAATTTTCGGAGGGGGTACCATGACAACACCCACTGCTTCTTCAAGGAAGATGCACGTTCATACATTAGCTACCCAACTGGAGGGAGGCATGACTTCCTATCAATCACAGATTCTATTTCCCTTTATTGTGTTGGATGAGGATGACTTGAGAGATATAGAAGGTCCTCATGAAGATGCTGTTGTCATAGGATCATCTGTTGGGGGAAATGATATAAGATTAATTTTGGTGGATATTGGGAGTTCAGCCAATATCCTCTTTTTAACTTCCTACAAAAAGATGAAAAATCCTGTGGTAATCCAACGTTCGAACAGGTCAATTGTGGGTTTCACTGGAAGCTCAGCCGATGTGATCGGGGAGTTCGAAGAGGAAGTTTTGTTGGGCAAGGGCCCTTTTAAAAAAATGGTTAGAATACTATTTATCGTGGTGGATTGTCCCACTTGTTACAATGCTATTCTAGGGAGGTCTTGGCTCTCTAGGATGCATGCAGTGGCCTCAACAGTCCACCAATGTTTGAAATATGCTGTACAAGGACAAGTGGGAGTTGTTCGGAGCAGCCAAAAGATTGCAAGAGAGTGTTATGCAACAGCACTGGCCCCTCGGACGTTGGGGGCAGTTCGTATCAATGAAGAATAACAGTTTGAGGGGCTTTCTGGGGGTGAGGGTGAAATTGATGACCCCAAGGAGACCCCTGTAGTTTTAATACCGATTGAAGAAGCTGAAACACATTCTTTGGGAGATGGAAAAAATGTTAAGATAGGGTCCAAAATGACGTCTGAACTGAAGGGTAAAATGTTGAAGTTTCTAAAAGACCATCAGCATGTTTTTGCTTGGTGCAATGCTGATGTTACCGGGGTACCAGCAAATATCATATCACACCGCTTGTCCATCCGGAGAGACATAGCGCCTGTGGTACAGAAAATAAGAGCTTTTTCTAAGGAAAAGGCTGATGTCATTGTTCAAGAAGTCGACAGGCTTACTAAAATGGGTCATATAAATGAGTCTCAGTATCCTTTATGGACAACCAATCCGGTCTTGGTAAAAAAGAAAAATGGCAAGTGGCATGTGTGTATTGATTTTACAGATCTCAACAGGGCTTGCCCAAAGGATTTGTATCCTGTCCCCCGGATTGATCAGCTGGTGGATTCTACATCTGGAAATAAGCTACTATATTTCATGGATGACTTCTCCGGGTATAACCAGATTCAAGTAGATCCGAACGATAAGGAGCATACTACGTTTATCACTGATAGGGGCCTTCATTGTTACAAGGTGATGCCATTTGGGTTAAAAAATGCTGGGGCTACCTATCAAAGGTTAGTAAACAAAGCCTTTGCTGATCAAATTGGAAGAAATATGGAAGTATACATCGATGACATGATGGTTAAAAGTGTGGACGAAGAGCTACACTTGGCAGACCTCCAAGAAACATTTACCAACTTAGTAAAAGTGAATTTGAAACTAAATCCAGAAAAGTGTGTATTCGGAGTCCAGTCTGGAAAATTCCTAGGGTACATAATAAGTGAGCAAGGGATACAGCCCGATCCAGACCAACTTAATGCTTTGTTCCAAATGGAGCCTCCTCGAAATATTAAATAAGTACAAAGGTTGACTGGGAGGTTGGCTGCTCATTTTAAGGTCTTCGGAAAGGTGTGCCCCGTTTTTTCAAACATTAAAAAATGCAAAGGGATTTGACTGGACCTCACAATGTGATGAAACCTTCAATGAGGTTAAAAAACATCTGTCCTCCCCCAAGACTTTATTTAAACCTGTTGATGGAGAGACACTCTTCGTATACTTGGCAGTTTCCAGTTGTGCCATAAGTGCTGTGTTGGTAAGAGAGGTGGATAATTATCCCCGTCCAGTGTATTATATCAGCAAGAGCTTGATAGATGCAGAAAAACGTTATCTGAAGCTGGAAAAGTTAGCACTAGCCCTGGTGATTGCTGCTAGAAAGATGAGGCCTTATTTTCAGGCTCATCCTATAATTGTCCGGACATCTTATCCCCTGAAAAATGTGTTACAAAAGGCTGATATTTCGAGTAGAATGACTAAGTGGTCGGTGGAGCTGGGGGACTTCGATATTGATTTTGCTCCTCGAACAGCAATCAAAGCCCAAGCTGTGGCTGATTTCTTAGTTGAATTCCACTAGGACAGGGATACAGAACAAACAACTGAGATGAAAGATAAAAAGGTCTGGGTTGTCCGAATGGATGGTGGATCCAGTACCATGTGATGTGGTGCAGGGGTATGCTTGACCTCTCTGTATGGTGATAAAATGTACCAAGCTATATGTTTTGCTTTTAGGGATTCTAACAATGAGTCCGAATATGAAGCTGCTATAGCTGGTTTAAAGTTAGCTCTTATTTGTGGAGCCAAAAGGGTCAAGTTGATGAGTGATTTCCAGCTTCTTATCCATCATGCACAAGTTCAATCTGAAGCCAAAAAAAGAACAGCTAATAAAATACTTACTTCTTCTCAAAGATGTGGCACTTAAGTTCAAGAGTATTGTTTATGAGCACATACCCCGAGCATAAAATGAACTAGCAGATTGCTTGGCAACCATAGCCTATACTGAATCATACCCTTGGATCCATGTGCTAGAATGCCCATCCATTCAACTCAATATGGGTAAGGAGGAAGAAAGCTTTCATATACAAATGAAACAGCCCCAAGATTGGAGGTTTCCTCTCCTTCAATATCTCTCTGATGGCATCTTGCCTCCGGACAAGTCAATAGCAAGAAAAGTAAAGTACAAGGCTCGTGGTTTTATCATACTAAGGGATGTTCTTTATAAGAAGTCTTACAGTAAAACCCTCTTATGTTGTTTGGGGGTTGATGAATCTCAAGTAGTGGTCTCCGAATTACATGATGGTGAGGGATCAGCTCACTGTGGAATTAGGGCTCTAACAAGGAGAGTTTTGTTAGCTGGTTATTATTGGCCCACTATAATGCTAGATGCTAAAGAGTTGGTGAGAAGGTGTGACCCATGCCAAAGATATAGCAGCGAAATTCATGTTCCAGTCACCCCGTTAGAGTCAATTTCTGAGCCTATACCTTTTGCTCGATGGGGGCTGGACTTAGTGGGGCCTCTACCTATGGCGTCCGGAGGGCGCAAAACAATAATTGTGGCTATTGTCTATTTTTCGAAGGATTGAAGCAACTCCGGTGGCAGGTACAACATCCAAAGCTGTCATAAACTTTATTTTATCCAATATCTGTTGCAGATTTGGCATTCCATAGAAGATAACAACAGACAATGGGCCACAATTCGACAACAAGGAAATGGAGAGTTTCTGTGCTTCTAGAGGTATATAGAATTGTTTCTCTTCACCTTTCCACCCACAAGCAAATGGTCAGGTTGAAGTGGCTAACCAAACTATACTGTCCGGATTGAAGAAAAATTTAGAAGGGGCTGCTGGAAAGTGGCCTAGTTATTTACAAGAGGTTTTATGGGCCTACCGAACTACACTTGGGGCTGCGACACAAGAGTCACCTTTTGCCTTGGTCTATGGGATGGATGTCATAGCTCCCATAGAAGCGACTCTCCCTTCATTCCGAGTTCATAACTTCTCCGAACACGCTAACGAGGGGGTTGTCCGAAGTCAACTCGATTTGATAGAGGAAAGAAGAGTTAAGGCTCACCTTAGAGCTGCACAGTATCAGGGATTGATGAGAAGCAGGTTTGCTTCCAGAGTTAAAAGAAGAGATTTTCAGCCAGTGGATAAGGTGTTAAGGAAAGTCTTCTTACATACTAAAGAGAAGCTGCTCGGCAAACTGGCCCCAACTTGGGAATGACCCTATATGGTCATTGAAAGGCTTAAACATGGAACATACTGGCTAGAAGACAAGGATGAAAAGGTTTTGAATCACCCTTGGAATATTGAGCACCTCCGGATGTACTTGGAGTAGAAACTATGTAAATATTTACTTGTTTAAAAATCCATGTAAATATTTGGGGTCATACTCTTTCCTACCCTGGTGGCGTGGAGAGGTTTTAATGAGGAGTCCGGGCTCTTTTATAAAATTTGATGCCTTCTTAAAAATTCGGAGTGTTTTTATTTTGTTTCTTATCAATTTTTTGTTTAAACATCATCCAGATTGAATTAAAGGAATGCTGACTACTTAAACATTTATCATCGAAGAATTTAAACACTCTCACTTTAGAATATTTATGAAATGACTAAGGGTTGTTTAAACATTAGCCACCAAAATTAAAGAAATGCAAGAGTTGTGCAAAATAAAGACATTCATTAAAATAATCGAAGTGCCTTGGCCATCCAAGGACTTTAAGTTGTCACAATAAACAGATATGTCCGGTCAAACACCGGACACAGTTACAGAAATGCCTTGGCCTTCCAAGGACTTTAGTTCAATCAAAACAAAAGATAAAAGATAAATGATATTATAAGACTGAGACTTTGAAGACGGCTCAACCTCATTTGTTTTTTTTTCTTAGGATCATCAGCCTCCTCACCGGGACTCTCCCCGGTATTCTCTTCTTCATCGGATGAGGATTCACTGGAGAAGTCAAACCTATCACCTTCAGCCATTGTATGAAAGGGAAGGTCTGGATACTCTACAAAAGTCCATAAGTCTCCCAGATTCCTCTTCTGGAACTTCTCGTGAAAAAGCAAGACCATATCCGACTTCACCTTGGCATACATCTCTTCTTGTTTATCTATCACACTGTTGGCATAAACATCAATCTTGGCCTGGATTTTTTCCTCTTGCTCCCTTAGCAGATCAGCTTTTTCCTTTATAGCCTTGGACACCAAATCCTCGAGTGCAATCTTGTCATTAGTCAAAGTAAGAATGACTTGATCATTGGTTTTCGTTTCCTCTTTTGAAAAGGTGAGGTCTTTCTCTAACCCGGACAGCTCTTCCCGGAGGCCTTTGATGGTATCTTCTAAGGTAGCAACTTTTATAGTCCAACCCTCCTGGCTCTTCCTTAACTCCTCGTTTTCTCTCCTCAAAACATTGGAATTTTGGGTGGCAGTGAGGAGGTCATTGGACAGTGTCTCCTTGTCGGAATTAAGGGAAGTGATGATGGCACTTGCTTCTCCCGGACCAACACTGGCTGAATGGTACTCAATATAGAGTGAGTTATAGCCTCTCTTTCACTTGAAACGGTAAAGGACTTACCATTAAAAATAAAAGTTTTCGAAGTGCTCGGAGGGAGGTAGGGCCCAACAAAGTCATCCCGAGGGAGATTTTCGAAGTAGTCCCCAAGTCCCTCAAGCCCTGTAATGTTGACGCCATCAATGTTGAGGTCTCCTCCTCCAACTTCATCAGTTCGGAAGTCACCAGGAATATCTTCTGCTCTTGTTGGATTGCTAGGGTCAACAGGAGGGAGAGGCTCCGGAAGCCGGAGAGAAAGCTCATCACCCCTGGAGGTCTTTTTCTTCTTGGCCTCCCTCTCATTGCTTTCTGCTCCCCGTTTCCGGTCTCTCATAGGAACCCTTGGGGGTTTTAGAGATCCTACTTATTCCCTAGCACTCTCATGCTCTACCACTTCTAGTAGAGCAGCATCGATCTGGCTTGGAACTGGCCCCTCTGGGTTTGTTGGAGCAATCTCCTCCACCTCGGTGGGATTAGCCTCACCCACAGCCTTCTTGCCTTTCCCTTTTTTCCTTTCATCTTACTTGGGGCCTTGGCTCGACCTGGCAAATACAGTGACCCGTCCGGTTCGTGTGTTCTTTTAAGGACTACATCCGGAGGGGGTGGAGTGGTAAGTTCCTCCCAGTTCAAGTCTTTCGAGACAGTAGTGTTCCAGAGATGGGACCTTGCGAGATTGCCTCCGGTAAATGCGTCATGAAAACGGTTTCCCCACTTTTCAGCAGCCCAAGTGTTGATCTTGGTACAAGTGGTCTGCCGATCCTTAAATAATCATTGAAGTCTTTGGGCAGCTCTGTTAAGAAAAGAGACAAGACCAGTCAGTTAAAACAAATTTGATAAAAGTGAAAATGAGAATGTAAGGTAGGATTCTTACGATCACTTTGCCATCTGCTGGTGAGGAGACTCGGGTTGACTCCGACCTTGATCTTCCTCCCATTCTCCCAAGCGCCACTTACGAACAAGAATTGAGTCCTCCAATTTCTCTCCGACTCAAGCAGGTCATCCACTGCTTTATAATTATCACCCATGTTGAAGTGATAGAAGGGAATGTGGTGGTTTCTGCAGAGGCTGGCCACAACTGCGAATTCCTCCATTGGTAAAGGAATCCCGGAGAGCCTGGAGGCCATGATGTAGGCCATAAGAGTGTACCAGGCGTTGGAGCTCAGTTGACTAGGGCAAAGCTTGATGAGGTGGAAGTACCTGACTATCTCCGGATCTAAGGGGAACCTTAAACCCTAGTTAAAAAGCTTAGTGAAGATAACTATTTCACTAAGTTTGCAGTCCATTGGGGTTTCAGGGTCTATGGGGATTCTTATTTTCACTTTCTCCTGAATCCCCCACTTTGTACGCATCCGGCCCAATTTGGCTGTATGGATGAAAGCACAATTAAGTTTTTGTAAGGCAAGAAGATATTTACCATTTACCTTGTGGAAACAAGGTCCCACTTTTCCTTCAAGGATTGCTGGTAGTTCTGGGTGCCTAAGGCATAGTTTCTCTTTGCCTTTATCTTTCTTGGCAGCAACGGCATCACTAGTTTGTCCGGAGGGTTCGGACTTGAACGGAGCCTCTTCGATGGAATCCTCTATTACCGAGGAGGGGTTTTCAGTTGTTTTTGGGAGGGGGGAGTTAGAAGTTGGTTCAGTTTGACCTCCGGATTGTTGAACTTTAGTGCTTTCCTGGACTTTGGCCTCCGACTGGGGCTCAGATGTGGTGGTTTCTCTTCGGAGGCTTGAGCTAGTGGCCTCCGGTCCGGACAACCTGTCCTTAGGTATTTTCATGGGTGCCTTTGACCCTTTGTCACTGCTTTTGACCTCTGACTTGGAAGGTGTACCTTTTTGAGCTTGCCCTTTTACCAGGCGACTTTTTCTTCGATCAACTAATTTGTTGGGAGAGACATCTGCATCTGACCCCATGAAATTAAATGGGGAAGGCTTTTTGAAGCTAGTAACTCCTTGTCCTGGTTCAACAGTGGGCACTGATTCTTGAACCGACGAGCCTGAAACAATAGGGGAAAGATTGGTTTGAAACAATCTCCTCGGTTTGACACTTCTGGTTGAGGAGGATCCCTGGTCAGGCTCTGTGTTTGAGATTACTGGTTTGTCGATAGGGGAAGTAGGTAGGCCTGCAGGAATGTGCCTCTCCTGTTCAACTTTTTGTGCCTTTTGTAGCTCTGATAGATTAAGCCACCCGCGTTTGATTAAAGCGTTCCTAGTTGTGAACATAAACTCACAACCAAAGAGAAGATTTTGTGTTTGAGAGAGAAAGCTCTGAAAATTTGCAAAGTAAATATGAAGATGATGGTTCAACAGTAGAGAAGTGATTAATTTATAGTAAACACCCAAAAATGTGCTTTGATTCCTAGGAGAATTCGAAAAGATTTGCAATGCTTAAGGAACGACGCTGATGTCATCTTCATTTAATGAATAGGTTGATTTTCAGAGAAGGTGGGAGCGAAATTCGAGGTGAAAAAATGGCTGAAATAACAGACCAGAGAGTGACACGTGTCCCTCGAACTCTCGCAAAAAACCGTTCAAATTCAAGGAGTCTTTTTCAGTCCGGATAAAGCTATAACAACTATTCGAAGGACCTGTCCGGATGTGACTATCACTAGCAACAGACTGTTTTTTAGGTCTTGCAAAAGTTTTTTGAACACCACCTAAAAAAAGGGGCTACTGATGAGTCCGGATTCTGTCACCACCTCGGACATGGTCAGTTTGGACAATGTCTACCTAACCGGACATGGGCAGTTCGGACACCATCATCCATTGGACTATTCAAACAGAACTAAAGTACTTAAAACCTAAATCACTTCTTGACTAAGCTGTCTGTTCTCCTACTTAAAACTAATGGGTCTTTAAACTCGACCCGAATCTATTTAATACAACCCGAAAGCCCATGAAGCCCAAATGTGAGGGTATAAATACCCAACCACCAACATTAAATGAGGGCAATGAAAATTAAATACAACCAGGCAGCTCAATTCTCCCTCTACACCCTATCCAAACATTAAATACCTTCAAAGTACCACAAAACTCTGGACAAAATTACCCTCACACGAAAATAAACCTCACCAAATTCAATTACCCTCACACGAAAATAAACCTCACCAGCAGCAACAACTGTGGTAACCCTTCTTTGTTCTTCTTATTCTTATTGTTCTGATGGCTAGAGGCTTTGTTCCTCGTTGGAAGATACAAATTGCTATCAACAACTTCGGTTCTCTCCAGAATGGAGGAAGGTCGAGGAGGAGTGTTAAACTGCTCCCATGTTAGCTCTTTTTCGGGATTAGTCCATCAGAGGTCTCTGCAAATGAAGTTGGCAGAAGTGAAGCACTGATGGAAGCCATTGGACCACTTTTCCTACACCCACTAATTCTACATCTTAAAAGTGACCTTCGTATCAGCCAAATAATGCAGATAGGGCTTCTAAATATCTAATAAAAAAATAAATTTAAGGGTAAGCAATAAAATATTTAATGGAAAAAGTAGAAGGTAAAAGATAATTACAAGAATACCTACCTATAATCTTCCAATGTCTGGTAAGTTGGCTCAGGTTAGCTTGACTGTACATTTTTCCAACAACCGTGGATGAATATGAATTATATCTTTAATATATTATCTACCTCCAGCAGACCATCCATCACTTTGTAATCATTCCGTATGTTAAAGTAATAGAAGAGGATTTAGGAGTTGGGGGATAGCCCCGCAACAGCAGCCAGTTGCTCCATTGGCATCAAAGTCTTAGATAGCCTTGACACTATGATGCTTTCTATAATTGTAAACCAAGCATTCATAATGGCTAGGCTTGGTAACAATTCTACCAAGCTAAAGTATCTTATGATCTCAGGATCCAAGAAACTGAAGGCCCTAGTTGAGTACATTGGTATAAACTATTAATTCTCTAAAACCACAACTCATCGGATTGTCTCGAGGTTTGGGAAATTTTACCTTAACTATTTCAGGGAACCCCCACTTAGCTTGGATAACCTCTAACTCAGATTCATGGAAATATACAAGAAATTTTATCAAGAGCTAAGAGGCATTTCACACTAACCCTTGTGAATTTGGGTTGACTCGTCCAACCAAAGATGGAGGAAGAATTTTTGTTTCTGTTTCTTGGGCTTTACCTTTGCCCTTGCTATCACCAGTATGTTTTCCCTTCAGGTGTTTTTTTCCTTGAAGTCTCCTTAGTCTGACTAGATGTCTCAAAGGATAAATCTTTGCTAATGTCTTCCATATTCTCTTTTATAAATTTGGGACTAGATCTCGAAGGCTCAATAGGCTTAGTGCCAATATTTTCTTGTTCAAGATGATAGGACTCAATTAGCAGCATTGCAATATTTTCCTCTCTATTCAGATGTAGTAGAAGCTCAACTTGAAGAGTGGTAGGGTTTTCTTTCATGTTCAGATTTTGTAGAGGGGGGTTACTAGAAGTTTTTTGTGGCACTAATGGATCTTTTATTACTAGAAGGTGTAAATTCAGTTTTTTATTGTCGGGTTACTCTGTGTGGTTTATTTTCCTTGGAGTCTGAACCCATTTATTTGAAAGTGTATGAAATTCGACGACTAGTGGACCCTTGAGATTTAGATGATTTAAGTGGTTTAGGTGGACGACTAGGTCAGGTGAACGACTGAGTAGTCAATGAAGGTTCAGAGGGAATGTTACGTCTATTATAAGGATAAACTCCTTTGTAATCAATATAATGAGATACAACGACAGTACCTCAAGAGGTAGGAAATCCATTAACAACCGTTGCCTTTTTTTTCTTCTTCTAGTTTGGATAAGTTCAACCAACTACCTTTGGTTAAATTTTTTTTTTGCGATGACCATACAATCATTAAGATGGTACTGGAAAAAAAATCTACGATGGTGGATGCGGTGGAGAAAAAGAAAAATTCATTGGTGGAGAATTGGGTATCAACTATGGAGAATTGTTTCTTTATCCATATTGTAAATTCTATCTTTAAACTTCCTAAAATGAGTAATAAAATGAAGCTTGTATATAAATTGTAAGAAATACTCGAGGGACCGACTAAAGAATTGGAAATGATTAACATAGCTAGGAAGCTCTAAAAAGGTGGTAACATCTGTTGTTTGATTAGTTAGCTTTACTTTGGGTTAAACAAAGTTTTGGAACCAGTCACGAAGTGATACGTGTCATGAAAAAATAACCTGTTAAAAGTTTTAACTTTTGGGTAGTAACCATATTTGAACAACACCAGCAGAAGCGGTTTAGAGAGATTTTACTACTCGAGTTATGAAATGCTAGCGAGTTAGGTTTAAAAGGATAATCCAGAATGATTCGAATCAATATCAGTTAGCCCTCCCAAAATATCTTTTGGAGGGCTAAGGGAGCTACTTGATGGGGGTCAGAAATTCTTGGATATGGTTGACAGTGATAGGGTCAAATTTCTTCCACAGGGGAAATTTAAACCTAAAATAAATTCTATAATTGCAATGTCCCTCTACCTTTTACTAACTTGTGTCTTTGATACAACTGTGTGTTTGGTATGTCTTCAATTATTAAGAATAAAAATGTTCAATGAGATTTTTTGGTTCATAGGTTTGACCCACGTCTATAACCCGACCCGATTGGCACATTAATCCAAAACTAGCTTGTAAGAACTCTAACATGCAGCATTTAAGAGGAATTAGATTTTATCTCTCTAAGTATTAAATACAACAACTAAATATCTATCTACCTTCTACCTAAAATCTAATACATTATCTAGACAGTTACTTAAATTACCTCCAAACCGATTTACATCATATCACATCTAACATTTAAAACTGTGATGTTTTAGCTTTTATGAAGACTATGAATTTCTTTGAAACGTCTTATATATTACTTAGTTAAAATAGATATTTTCATATCTAGTTATATATTTATTTATGATATTAATGATGAATCGATCAATAACAAATTTACAACGATTGTCTCTCAACTTATTATTTATTATTTAGCTTAAATTGATATTTATATTTTTCACTATATATTTATTTTATGATATTGTTGATAAAATAATCAAGAATAATAAATTTGTTATTCTACATATGTTGGAGGAAAATAGTATACATGAGTACATTAACAAAAGTCATTAGAAACATTTACATTGAAACACTATTTTTCTAAAAAAAATTCAACTATGTAAGGACTAAAATATTTAAATATATAATACATAAATCATCCCAACAATCTCTTTATAATTTTTAACTGTTATATTTATCAAAATTCTTGTATTTCTAATTAACTTAAATACACTTACTAGTTTAGAGTCATCCTATAACAATGCAAAAAATATGCTTACATGATGATGACATTTCTTAGTTTTCAGAATTATCTTTTAATCTTGATAATTTTTGTATGTTCTTCTTTAAGATGTGACCAAAATCTCACATCCCACATCCCACATCCCACATTTGTTAAACATGTGAAAGATCAACGGTATATAAGTAAGAACATGTCTCAACTAGTATGATGCATTTTGGAAGTGAACCAAAAGTAAAGTCGTGTAGACTTTCAGAGGGTCCAAAATAGACAATATCATCCTACTATTGAGATTGATTTATTCATACTTATATACTAAAAACAAATATATGGTACCCATATTCCAAACAAATGATATTAGAGCTCCATGCCCATACTAGATATGATGTGGGTGAAATTTTCAAATTTCGAACATGATGAACCAGGAGCCATTCTTAAGGTGAATGATATGATCTATAGATCACCAATAGGAACTCATTTAGTATATTTGTGGTTCGTCAAGCGGCGTGACTTGATTTGAGTGTATCAAGACGAAGTGAGTTGATTATAGTGTTGCTAGAAAAAACAAGGTGATACAGTCTCATAAGAGTGAGTAACTAAATCTGTAATGCCTCTATGGTTTAGGTAGTCTCCGACCTGATTAAAGTTGAAGATTAAAAGTTAATTTAGAGAATGCTAAAGTGGTACTTGTTTTGAGAGGAATATTTTTTAGGTGTGACCAAAATCTCACATCCTATATCAGTTAAAAATCTGAAAAATCAGTGGTATATAAGTAAGAGCATATCTCAACTAGTATGAGACCTTTTGGAAGTTGACTAAAAGAAAATTTGTGCGAGTCTCAGGTCCAAAGTAGAAAATATCATACTAGTGTTGAGATCGTGTTGTTTGTACTTATATACATAAGTGAAATATGCGGTACTCATATTTTCAACATCATCCTTAATTCTTTGTCACTTAATCATGGTAGATGAATTCTTATAAAAGATGACAATCAATCTTTCTTATACTTAATTATGAATGTTGAATCAAATTAGTTTTCTTAAAAATCCATGGTTTTCTTTAACTGTTTCCAACTTAAAAGCCTTAATTGTTTTCAATTTAAAAGCGTTTTTACCTTTGGAAGGTCAATCTTAAGTGTTTTCAACTCAAAAGTGTTTTCCACTTTTAAGATGTGTTGACGAAGAATCCCTTTGCCGTGATACTTCATGGAAGATAACTTGATAAGTACCAGCTTAATTTATACCTTATTATTTTTGGCAAAACATTTATTCACCTAATTGAGAAACATTTTTTTGCATTGGTGATCTCGGTCGGAACTGCACCACGGTATATTAATGGAGTTGTTTGCTTCATGATTGTTAGACTTAACATATTGGAATTTTCCCAAGCCTTTAATTATTTCTTCACCATTGTAGAAATATCTTTATTCCGAAATTTTAGGCTCACTTATTATTAATTACAAGTCATAACCATGATACATCAGATGAAACAACATTTGTGCATTCCGTAACTCAAAGTTAGTTCCATCAAGAATGGGTGATTTACCGTCTTATAGGTTGTAAAGACTCGAATTTGCTAAGATAAAAATATACAAACATCACATAATGAAAATATCATTATAATATATGATCCAAGTAGCATTTCACAATCAAGCATATCATGATAAGACATACTCCTACAATATGAATAATATATATTTGGCCAAACATATTAACTTTTATATTCATGAGTTTGAATATTATTAATGTTGATCATCACAATTGACTTAATTAATAAAATCTTCTTTTGGGCCAAATTTCCTAGTTTAATGCGTAGTGACCAATTCATATTTAATAATACCGTGTTCAAGATTAACCATGCCAAATACTAAAACTTCCTTTGGACCTATTATAGTTCATGGGCTTGTTATTAAAACTTATCAAAATGATTAAATAATTATATTTGCTAATATGGATCCCTTTAGCGATATATTGGATCTTTAATTATTTATCCAATTTTGGACAACTTAAAACATGCTAATTATATTGAAACATATCGTACAAATACGTATACACTTTAGGTTCAAATAATCAAAGAGTCAATTGTAAGCTTAAGACATATGATGGCGTGTCAGAAGATTAGCAGAAGAAAACAGTAGATATAACCATAACATTATGTTAGAGAATAAAGGAGACTAAGAGAAATAATCTCAAAATTATATTAATCAAAGTCTGATGGCAAAATAGGGTATAGGATGCTTTATATAACACTACCCAAAACTCTAATTCCAAATAAGGGAAATTACATAAATGTTTTAAAATAAAATAAATAAATAAAATTAACGCTAAATTATTAAAACTGGTTTTGAAGGCTTTACATGTCGAATCTGAGTATCCAACTTTGTGACAAAGTCATATTTTTGAAATCTGACGGGCTCGTCGAAATCTTTGATTTAAGTACATGTTTGACCCAATTCTAATACCTGGGCGAGAAACCAGTCTGCTTGCAGTCTTCCCTACATCATCCTTCCCCGGTTGGGAAGAATTCGACCTCAAATTCGGAACGTTGAAACATTGACAGAACTGCAAAGATATTGGTGTGTTCACCGCCGATTTCAACTGGTACCAGCATAAGGGTGTAATAGGTGAGAATCCGAATGCTGTAGCTCTTGTCAAGAAGTGGTTTATCAGCTTTGTCCCTCTTTACGATGTCATCAGTAACAAGATATACTCCACCCACTTGTTCTACGTCTGTTTTTTCAACCCATTTACTAAGCACAACATCACCCTTGCGCGTGTAAAAAGTTGTTGTCTTTCCAGTTCCAGACTGCATCAAAACCATTGCAGAAATGAACAATTCATTTTTGTTGAATAGTAGATGGCTTCTCAAGTTCTTTAGAGTATATTTCTGCCAGTAGATTCAAAACACTGCAATCTTCTACTTTTAACTTGTTACTCTTTCTTCTATTTCCCCAACCATCACCCAAAACTCCTCCACATTCTATTACAAAACCTAATCTTTTATCCATTAAAACACTATTCTTTTCTTTTATCAATTTATTCAGAATCTCAAACAAAAAAATATCATCTTCCATTTTTCTAATACGACAATATGTATACATAGAAAACCGAAGCAAATGTTTGATTTTAGGATAACATAAAATACTTGGAAGATGCATCTCCACATTAAAAGCTGCTACTTTACAGTCTTTCTTCAATAAAACTTATGAAGCAATTCCGGTGTACCAAAGTCTGAGACAATATCTCGATCTACAAGTTTCTCCTTAATATTAATTAGATCTTCATCATCCTAGTCATCATCATACTCATCGTAGACTGGTTTGTCAAATACCAGCCCAGATACATCTTCAAAAATATTTTTACCATAGATTGGCTTGTCAAACACGGAGTCAGACACAATTTTAGTATCACAGCTAAGATCGGTAGCTGGTGCAATTTGAGCATGAAACTCCTTAATTGGTGGTGGTTTTGGAGACACTACTCTAGATGACACTAATATAAATTTGATACCATCTTTCATAAAAAGTGTATCGATTTGTTCTACTATCATAAATAGAATTTATCTTAAATCGCCATGGCATTCTAAAACTAGATAGCAAACGTCCATAGGAACTACGTCACACCATGCTGTATCTTTGTAATTACCAACAAACAATGCAATTTGACAACCTTTAGAAACTGTTACCTCGATGTTCTATCAATCCTAACAGTATGTACAGGTATGGAAGAGCTACAGTCTTCAACGCCAATTTTTGAACAACTTTCTCTGAAATCAGATTCGCATAAATATCTGAATCAATTATAAATTTGCAAATTCTTCCTCCAATTGTGCAGGTAGACTCGAAGATGTCATTCTCTATTCTAGCCTTCAAATCAAGAGGTACCCAAAACATAATTCATGTATCTACGTAGCAAGAATTACTGGTCTCTGATACCAACTGATGGTGTGACAAAATATTAGAAGAAGAAAACAGTAGATATGACCCTAAACCTAGGTTAGAGAATAAAGGAGATTCAGAGAAATAATCTTAAAATTCTATTAATCAAAGTCTGATGGCAAAATAAGGTATATGATGCTTTATATAACACTACCCAAAACCCTAATTCCAAATAAGGAAAATTACATAAATGTTTTAAAATAAATAAATAAATAAAATTAACGCTAAAATATTAAAACTAGTTTTTGAAGGCTTTACAGGTCGAATCTGGGTATCCAACTTTGTGACAAAATCACACTTTTTGAAATCTAACGGTCTCGTCAAAATCTTTGATTTGAGTACCTGTTTGACCCAATTCTGATACCTGGCCGAGAAATCAGTATATTCGCAGTCTTCGCCACATCAACATACATATGGATGATTTCATTCACGATCCACTCTTTGTCGCGACGAGGCTTAGTTTTTTCGCAAAAAGATAATGATTTCTGAAACACGTTTCGGGTTTGTCTTAATCAGGAAATTCATTATTGCGTTGGGCTACGCTAGGTGACCTTATGTGGAAATCCCATTTCATTGCAACCAATATCTCAATGTCGCAACGATCTATGAAAACGTTTATCGAAAAAAACTTTTGCCACAAAAATCACTGATCATAAACCCAATTGTATCGAAAAATGTATTTTATTCTTCTTAAAGTGTGAAATTAAAGGTCTAAAAATATTTTTTTTCATAAAAACAAATCAATACATGCATTTTCAGCCTTAGATATACACTTGTAATAAACCAAAACAACAATTAATCTCAAAGTGTGTACCCTTCATAAAATTTAAATCAATTCATACATTACCATCAATTTTATAATCTATCAAACTAAGAAGTCGACTTTATGAGGTGACTCTAATAACCATTGTTAGAAATATCATATTTCTAGTTAACTTAAATGAACTTTTAAATTATGAATCACTCTATGACAATGCAAAAAAAATATATAATTCCATGATGATGTCATTTTTAAGTTTTCAGAATTTTCCATTGATTATGATAAGGCTTGATATTCTTATTTAATTCATTCTCATATTGATAATATTTTATGAAATTTTCTAAAATATGGTAATCAATTTTATTTAAAGATGAATTCAATTGATTTTCTTAACATTGAATGATTTTATTTTAGTGTTATTTTCCGGATCGTGTGTTTTTTAATTGTGAAAAACTATTTATAGTTAAAATTGTAACTATTTAGATTTAGAAAATTCTATTACTTCATTTTAAAATTATAAATTGAAAATTCAAATTATAGTTTGAGTGTGAATTCAAATTCAAATATATAATCTAAGTAAAAAATCATACTGTAAAAAAATATCACTTCTATGGATCATAATCATGGATTTATTTTGATCTAACAAAATAATCTTAAAATTTAGTATTTTCTTGAACCTGTTTATGTCTGAATCCAATCCTACATAATATTTAGAATAAGCATGTTATATAAATAATTACATCCATAATATATATTTTATCTATTAGTCTATTACTTTACATACAACTATTTTTATGAGACTAACAACAACAATAGTTAGATGCATCGATTAAACATGCGATGATCCATCTTAATGGATAAATTCCAATAATATCATTTTACAATCAAATCATATATAAAGAATCATATATATATATTATTAATTGAAAACCTTTTTTCAAAAAAACCTAATAAATGTATTTAAAATTTAGTCTCATTTCCTCTAACGATCAAATCATGAAAATAAACTGTCTTTCATATATTTACTAATTAAGTTTGTTTTGGATCAAACCCTTTCCACGAATTCCCACAAGAATCATGTGATCTTCCGATCAATAGCACTGTATCATTACAGTTAAATTTATTATTATCTCATCCGATCATTAATGAAAACCGTTAGATCAACCACTTTAGCGCTTACAGTTTGGCAACAATTAGCATGAATGGTAGCAACAACTCTAATATCATTACTCCTTTGACATAACCCACTCAAATAAAGTGTGTTAAGAAACCTAACTTGGATACCAAGTTTTGTAAAAAACACCATCAGCTATCATTTTCTCCAAATATCTTGTTCATTCAGTTCTTTTGTATCATCTCGCTCTGCATACCATGAATCGAACAATGAGATAGTTTAGTTGTTTGATTTGATAAAGTAGAAACCTGTATTGATCTATTTTTTTTGCAACAATTGGTCACTAGTAAAAAAATCAGTACTAATCTGGATATCAATACTTTTGCAAGTGATTAGTGTAGAAAATAGTTTCCTTAACCACATTATATATGTATCCTTTATGGTTGCAGTAAAATCGAGCATTTACTAACAAAAAAAATAAATGAATGATAATTAGTCTTACCTTTTGTATTCCAATTCATAAGTTAAAAAAATCACTTTAATGTCAACAAATAAAAAATTATATTAAAATCAATCGATTACTAACAAAAAAAACTATGATATCATTACTCTAATAGAATGAATCGTGACAACAACTTTAATATTATTACTCCCTTAACCGAACCCACTGGAATAGAGTGTGTTGAAAAACCTAACTTGGATACCAAGTTTTGTAAAAACACCATAGATTATCATTTTCTCCAAAACATCTTGCTCTTTCAGTCCTTTTGTATTATCTCGATTCACATACTATGAATTGAACAATGATATAGTTTTGTTGTTTGATTTGCTAAAGTAAAAACCTGTATTGATCAAATTTTTTCGACTACCACTGGTCACTATTAAAAAAATCAGTATTGATCTGGATATCAAAATTTTTGCTGATGTTTGGTATGAGAAATGGATTCCTTAACCACATTATATATGTATCATGCATTATTATAGTTAAATCGATTATTTACTAACAAAAAATTAAATGAATGATAATTAGTCTTACCTTTTGTATTCTAATTTATAAGTTAAAAATCACTTTAATATCAACAAAAAAACATTATATTAAAATTAATCAAAAATAACAAACAAAACTCTAATATCATTACTCTGGTAGCATGAACAGTGGCAACAACTCTAATATCATTACTCCCTTAACAGAACCCACTGAAATAGAGTGTGTTGAGAAACCTAACTTGGATAACAAGTTTTGTAAAAACATTATCGGTTATCATTTTCTCCAAAACATCTTGTTCTTACCGTTCTTCTGTATGATCTCGCTTCACATACCATGAATGAATAATGAGATAGTTTTGTTGTTTAATCTGATAAAGTAAAAACTTGTATTGATTAATTTTTTACCACCACTTGTCACTATTAAAAATATCTGTACTAATTTGAATACTAATACTTTTGGTGGTGTTTAGTCTGGAAAATAGATTACTTAATCACATTATATCTATTTCCTCTATTGTTACACTAAAATTGATTATTTACTAACAAAAAATCAAACATATGATAATTAGTCTTACCTTATGTATTCCAATTTATAAGTTAAAAATACTTTAATATCAACAAATAAAAAAATTATATTAAAATCGACCGATTACTAAGAAAAAAAACAAATGAATGGTATAGTATTCCAATTTATAAGTTTAAAAGTCAGCTTAATATAGAAAAATAAAAATTTATATTTTATTATATAGATTCAATCTTCTAAAACTTACTTATATAAATCTTCTACATGATATTTAATAATTATGCTTTTTCTTCCTTATTAATTAGTAGACTATTAACAACATAAACTTATGATTAGTTTAGTTCATAATATTTATGCTTTTTCTTTTTAGAACCGGGCGCTTGTGTATATGAATCTTCATTTTTTATTTTTTTTACCCTTATCCATCTAAGCATGCACCACTTGCACCTCCAGACTTTTATGTTTCAACTTTTTCTCCTCTTGCACTATCTCAGAAATAAGCTCATTAAGAGTTCATTTCTCGCTCTGATAGTTATAAGAAGTTTTAGAGTTCTTATACTGAAGGGGAAGGAAACACACAATTCACAACAACATCTTCTCGAAGGTTAACCTAAATCATTTTTAACTTAGAAGTAATTTTTGTCATTTCCAACATATGTTCATGAACAATCCATCTTACTCAAAATATATATTCCATAATTTTTAAGGTAATAATTATTTAAATAATATTAAAGTAAAAAGTTTAAGATAATGATTGTTTTAAGGAATGTTTTAAATTTAAAGTCTGAAATAATAGTAGAAAATTTTAATTTAAAAATATAAGATATTGACTATTTTTAAGAAACTTTTTAAATTAAAAGTCTCAAATAATGATGGAAAATTTTAATTTTAATTTTTTGGATTATGGCTATTATTAATGAAATATTAAAGTTAAATATTTTGAATATTTTAAAAGGACATTTTAATTTGATATTTATAAATTGTTGGATGTAGTCTCTAGCATCTCAATATCTAGAAGATTAAAACCCACGATACTTAATGGAAGCTAACATGCAAAGTATCGGTTTAATTTATATCTTATCATTCTTAGCAAAGAATTTATCCACCTCAAAGAGAAACAATTTTGCAATGGTGATCTTGTTTGGAACTGAACCACATAATTCTAATAGAGTTGCTTGGTTCATGATTGCCAGACTTAACATATTGAACTTTTCCCAAACATCTGATTCTTTGTAAAGACTCAAATTTGCTAACATAACAATATACAAACAATACATAACCAAAACATTATTATAATATATGATAAAAATAACATTTAACAATAAAATATAGTATAATAAAATTTGTATATGTATATGATACATTTGGGTAATTATATTAAATTGTACATATACGAGTTTGAGAGTAATAATGTTGATCATTCCCATTGACTTAATTAAGAAAATCTTCATTTGAGCCAATTTTTCTAGTTCAATTCTTAATGACCAATTTATATTTAATAATATTATGGTCAAGATTAATCATGTCAAACAATAGAACTTCATTTGGACCGATTGAAGTTCACATTCTTGTTAATAAATTTGTTTTTGTCAAAACTCTAAAATAATTCAATTCACCAATATATCTCTTTGGCGATATATTAGATCTGTAATTATTTATCAAAGTTTTGATAACTTAAAACATGCTAATCATATTGAAAAATATCACACAACTACATATACTCTTTATGTTCAAATAATCATGTAATAAATTATAAGTATAAGACATAAATCTAAATTATTTCATTCATGAGTCATTCTTTGCCACAACCAAGCTGAGGTTTTACGTGAAAAAATGACGATTTCCCACACATTTTTAGGGTTTATCTTAATCATGAAATTCATTACCTCGTCAAACTAAGTCACGTGACCCCATTATAAATAACTTTGCCAAGTTCATTGCGATCAATACATCTAAATGTCGTGACGAACTATCAAAAGCAACCTACTAGAAAATTATTTCCAACTTCGTTGCGACCATAAGAATATCGTTCGCAGTAAAATGCCATTTCTTATAGTTTATCGCGACAATCATTCTTTTAGTCGCGACGAAATGACCCTTACGAGTTTTTGGTGATTTTTCACTTAATTTACCACGATCAAATATTATTTTGTCGCACAATCATTGAACATAAATCCCACATTGTACCAAAGTGTTTTGAAAAACGTATTTTCTTCCTCATAAAGTCTAAAATTAAAGACCTATATATGTTTTTTTTCCATAAAAACAAACTAATGCAAGCATTTTCAGCCCTATATATACACTTATAATCAACCAAAACAATAATCAACTGCAAACTGTGTACCATTTATGGAATTTAAATCACATCGTACATTATCATCAATTTTAGAATTTTTAAAACTATTAACTCAACTTTATGGAGTGGTCTGATACCACTTGTTAGAAATCTCTCATTTTTAAGTAACTTAAATATACCTTTAAGCTTTGAGTCACTCTATAACAATGCGAAATAGTATATTTACACGATGATGTGATTTCTTAATTTTCAAAATTATCTTTTGATCTTAATAATGTGTTGATGTTCTTGCTTAATTCTTTGCCACATATCATGGTTTACGAAATATTCTAAAAAATGGCAACCAATATCCCTTAAGGATGAATCAAATTGATTTTCGTAAAGTCCATGATTTTCTTTTACTGTTATTTTTGAGACTGTGTTTTTCAATTGTGAAAAATTGTTTATATTTAAATTGTAACTACTTGGATTCAAATGAACTTATTACTTTGTTTTAAAATCATAAATTAAAAATTTAGATTATACTTTGTGTTTAACTTCAAATTCAAACCTATAATCTAAATAAAATCATACGTTCGTAAATTGTCATTTTTATGGACCATAACCAAAGATTAATTTTGATCTTACAAAATAATCCAAAAACGTTTTTTTTTTTAAAGTTGTTTATTTTTGAATCAAACCCTTCATAAGATTCAAAATAAACATGTTATATATAAATTTACTTTCATTATACATATTTTATATATTAGTACATTATTTTATATACGACTACTTTTATTTAACGAACAACGAAAATACTTATATGAACAATAAAACATGTGATGGTCTATCTTAATCGAGAAATTCTAACGATATCCTCTTTAAAATATCCTCTTATGATCAAATCATACAAAAAATATAAAAAATCTTATAAACTCTTTTCTTAAACATAATAAATATATTAAAAATTTAGTCTTATATTCTCTTACAATCAAATCATTAAAAAAAATCATCTTTCATACCTCTATCAATTAAGGTCGTTTTGGATCAAACCCTTTCCACGAATTTCCACATGAATCATGTGATCTTCCGATCAACATCTTCGTATCATTACGGTTAAATTTATTATATCTCCTCCAATCATTAATAACAACCGTTAGATCAACCACTTTAGCGCTAAGTGTCCGACAACAATTAGCATGAACGGTGGCAACAACTCCAATATCATTACTCCCTTGACAGAAGCCACTAAAATAGAGTGTGTTAAGATATCTAACTTGAATACCAAGTTTTGTAAAAACACCATCAGTTATCATTTTCTCCAAAACATCTTGCCTTTTGTATCATCTCGCTTCGCATACCACGAATCGAACAACGAAATAGTTTTGTTGTTCGATTTGATAGAATAAAAACCTGTATTGATCGGATTTTTCTGCGACCACTGATCACCATTAAAAAAATCAACACTGATTTGGATATCAATACTTTTGTTAGTGCTTAATCTAGGAAATGGATTTCTTAACCACATTATATCGGTATCCTGCATAGATTACAAAAAGATCGATTAGTTGCTATCAAAGAATAAGAATTGAATGAATTGTATTTAATATTACACTTTTATTCCGATTTGTAGGTGAAAAAATCAGCTTAATATAAACAAATAACAAAATTATATTTTATTATATAGATGCAATGTTCTAAAATATACTTAAAGAAATCTTCTACATGGCATTTAATGATTCTAAACAGCTAAAACTATTCTATTAGCTTACTAATCAATATATATATAATTAACAATATATAAACTTCATGATTAGTTTAACTAATAATTTACAGCCAAGTGCAATATGTATATAGAGCATAGTTGCACGATGTATATCATCTATTCTCACGTTAGTGTCTGACTGGGTTTATATATATTATAGCAACTATAATTATTTCTTTAACAGATTTACCTACATTTACGAAGCTTTAATTTTGTTTAGATAAACCTTAATTAATTTAAGGCGATAAATATCTTTACCCAAAACTTTATCCATCTAAAACCAGACTCCTTATCAGTATCTCATAATTCTCGAAATTAACAAAAAGAAGAAGAAAGGATATACCGTGAAAACGAAATTATAGCCTCCTTTAAGCACTTCACCGAGAAACAGAGTCCTTCTCCACATCATCTTAATAAAATCGCTAGACATATACATCTTCTCTTTTCCGTCAAAGTCAACGCCGTGAGTTTTGAGTTTGTAACAATGCAGACGTAGAAACCTGCACCGATCGTACGATTTCTGATCAACGGCGACTATCAAAAGATGATCGATCAAGGCTCGGGTGTTTTCACCGAACCAAAAGCTGTCTAAAAACAAATCAAGCATTGGTTTGGTTTCACTCTCTACATAAGCTTCGTTCACCATAGCGATGATAACGGTTTTGTCTTCCATTGAAGCCTTAGCTAATACCGAACCAAGCTCATCGTCACGATCCTGAATCAAATCTTAATAATTAAGTATAAATTATAGAAGCAAAAACATATCTTTTAAGAAATTAGTGTATAGAAATTTAAATATGTTTACCGATTGTTGGGTGGAACAGGATTGTTGAGGTCCGAAAAGAGAGAACGATTTGTTTCCGAAGAGGTTGTAGGAGAGGAGGACGTAGAGTAGACCGAGGGAGAGAAAGACATAGAGAGCAACAGTGGTTTTGTTTTTAAGGTTATCCATATTCGTCTATAGTTTTGTCGATGCCTTCTGGTTTACTTTATATCATAGATTGGTTTATAGGAATGGGTTATGGTTTGCTATCATGAGCGGAGACTGGTTCATAACTTTAAATCATATCCAACTTCTAACCTGTTGTTGGGATTTAAGTAATTAATTTTTGTTTAAAATTAAGATTTTTTACCAAAGTAAAATAAAATTTTATTTACCAGAAGGTAGGTATCTTAAGGTTTTGTTATATTTTGATTGTCATATTTATTTTTATAATATTTTAGCATATTATGTTTTCAAATTGTCAAGTTTTGGTTTTGTGTATTTATTTTTGTAACATTTAATTTGTCATGTAATGGAATAAAAATAAACAAAACATATTATTCTCCCGTACACACATACTAAACTTTTACAAAAAAACAATAAACGCAAATATTATTTTTAAAACATAAAATTTTTAAATATTTTAAAAATAAATATAGAAAACTAAAACGTAAAATATAACACTAAAACTTAACAAATATATATATATATATATATATAATATTTTTTATTTTAAAATATTTAATAACTATGTAAATATTAAATCAAATCTCTTTTTACTCGATTCTTCTTTCCACGGGACACAAAATTAGTTAGTTTATATTTAGGGTCAAGCTATATATATCCAAATGTGGTTTAAGTATACCCAATTTTGAGTTTACCCAAAAGTGGTATAAGTATACCCAATTTTTGACAAAAATACCCTTTTGAAGGTATATAAGTTCTTTTCTTTTTTACTAAATCCTTCCACTTCATTTTTTCTCTAACATTCCATATTCACTCTTACTTCTCTCTAACATATATCTTACTTCTCTCTAATTTTTCGTCGAAGTAAGTATTTTTTTGTTTGATTAAGGATTTTTTATTGTTTAGACTTAATTGCTATGAATTTTTTAAGTTTTTTTTAAATCATAGCAAGACCTGCACCCTTGGTGCAGGCAATTTTTTTAAATAATTCTTAACATTTTTTTATATAATTGAGTCCTTAATTTTTTTTAAACTAACGTCCTTAAATTTATTAATTTTTTTCAAAAAAAGTTGTTTTAGTTTTTATATATTTAATGGTTATAATAATTTATTTTAATTGTTTTTATAATTTTTTGACTAACTTTAATTTTTTTTGTTTATTTTAGGTATTTAATCAAATAGTCTACTCCGCATTTCAAGACCGTTTTCAGTTTTTTTCTAAATATTTATTTATGTATATAATTTATAATTTTAATTCAATTTTAATTAATTTATAATTAATATTAACAATTTCTGTATTTAAAAATTAATTAATGTGATATTTTTAAATTGAGTTTTAACTTAATTCTATGTGTATCCTCATACATTAAAAATGAATAAATACACTTAAAAAAATTAAACACTAATGAAAAAAATATGATAACTTTTTATAATAAATATATATAGTAACGTACCAAGTTTAATATATATATATATATATATATATATATATTAAAAGTATCTAAAATATAAATATATTTAAATTTTAATAAATAAAATCTCATATAAATTTAATAAAAATATATAGTAAGATACAAATTTTTTGTATATATATAATATCTAAAATATAATTATATTTAAATTTTGATTAATAAAATATCATATAAATTGAATAAATAAATAGTAACTTAAGAGTTTTATGTATATATAATATCTAAAATATAATTATATTTAAACTTTAATTAATAAAATTTGATTAAAATTCAATCAATATATATAGTAACGTTACTTATAAATAATATTAAAAATATAATTATAATTAAACTTTATATATTGGTATATGTATCACTTTTTGTATATTTTTCTAAAAAAAATTAGATTTAATTTTTAAAATCGAATAAAAAATCCATGAATACAAACAATAAATATTAAGATCAATTAATAAAGTTTTATTATATTTCCATTTTCGAGCGTAAAATCTTGAGTATATTCATCGGTATCATTCAGGCAATACCAATTTCTTTTTAAAAAATGAAACTAAATAAAAAGATTTTTTTTTACTTAAACACATTGAAATAGGAGTTTGGAAGAAAAAAAAAAGAAAAAAAATCATGGCCATGACCACCGGTTCT
This sequence comes from Limnanthes douglasii subsp. nivea, assembly GCA_036936605.1. Taxonomy (NCBI): domain Eukaryota; kingdom Viridiplantae; phylum Streptophyta; class Magnoliopsida; order Brassicales; family Limnanthaceae; genus Limnanthes; species Limnanthes douglasii. Next base: position 272,069,711 of record JAUPFV010000001.1, on the reverse strand, counting down.
GAGGCTCTGAACCGGTGGTACATGACCACTAGTACCACCGCACAGGCCCAGAACCGGTGGTGCTGGGCCTTAGTACCGATGGTACTGAGGCCCAACACCATCGGTTCTGGGCTTGTGAACCGATGGTACAGCACCTTCGCACCGGAACAAAAAAAATTAAAAAAAAACATTTTTTTTATCTTAGTTCGGATTGATTCAGGTTTGATTTCGTGTTTTTATTAGAAAAAAATTAATTTTTTTTGAAGTGAGTTTGAATGTTCTTGAGGCAACTTTGAATGTTCAAGAACACTTTGAAGAACTTCACCAAATTGTAGTAACATGGGTTTGATCTACTAAATCAAAGTGTTTTTTGGGTAAAGATAGTAAAATATGTTATTTTGTGATTTGGGTATATTTAGGATATACTTAGTGTTTTTTTTACTTAATGTCAATTCTGTAATTAAATGGATGTCTGAGGGTATTTTTGTCATAAAAAAAGTCAAACTAAAGTCAACTGCATTTTTTTTGGTAAACTTAATCCAGTTTTGGGTATATATAGCCATACCCTTATATTTATTTTAGTTTACATTGTTTAACAATGGTTAGAGATTATCTTTTAATACACGCATATTGAATCTTGTTACAAAAATAATCTATAATATCAAAATATATTATTATAATACATAAAATATTAAAATGAAATGTTTATAAAAACCTAAACATCAAATTATTATCCATGTGTATTTAAAAAAATATTTAACTATCTTTTATAATATCCAAAATTACTTTTAATCAATATAATGTTGTGATTTCTTTTTCTATCATTATAATATTGTGAATCTATTTTTTTTCTCTATCTACATTTTTGGTGGATCAACAATAACTGTAACTACTATGATGATTCAACTTCTCATTTGATTTTCAGTTTTTTTGTTGTTTTCATATTATTTTCTTCGTATATTTTGATTTGATTGTTGTTTTTTATTTGATTTCGTCGTTTAATTATGAATTATTTTCATACTAAATTTTGATTTTATAGGTTTTATGGTTTTGAGTTTTGAATTTTGTTTATTCTGATTTTACAGGTTCTGTGGTTTCGAGTTTTGAATTATGTTTTTACTCGATTATAGATGAAATGTTGAATTGAGTTAGGTTTTACTTGTTTTTATTTTTTGCAGTTTGTTTTGTAAAATGTAATTGGCAAGTAATTCAGATAAATTTTCTGTAAAAACAAAGAAGATAAAGTTTTGAATATCTATTATGAGGCTTGTGTCTCTCGTTTCGCATATGATAGATGGATGCAGGATCATGTTTATCATTATATGTGATTTTTTTTATTTATATAGATGTGGGATGGTACACAATGTTTAAAAGTTGACTATAAACTTTTGGACTAACTCGTGAACTTGCAATTTGTGATCTTGATCTGTTTGGTGATTTTATAAATATGATTAAATTTATTTTAAGTAAATATGATGCGTTATTTCAGGGTAAAGTCATATAAAGATATTGTTGTGGTGACCTAAAAACGTTATCTTAGATTGTGATGGTAATTTAGTTGCTTTGGTATTAATTGTTGATACTTTGGGGGTTTCAACTATACCTATTTATATTGAAAGTGATGTTGTTGTTGGCAATAATGTCAGAAAAACTGCTCAAAGTTTATTTGAAGCTTCAAATCAAAATTTTATTTATGGAGAAATTGCTCAAGTTTTTGTATAAATTTTATTGGTAATAAGAACAAACAACTTGTTACTATTGGTTGGATTAATTAAATTAGAGGTGTTGGATGGATTTTTGAAGACTTTGCAATAGGTTTAAGATTACCTATTAGTAAATTATCTTTACAAGAAGGTCTTACTTTCAAATATCTGCAAAATAATAAAGAAAGAGTAAGCGTTTATTACACGAGGATGTCCTTGGAGACTTTATGCTACAAAAGATTAGTTTACTGGTCTTTTTGTTATTAAGAAGTATGTCAAACCTCATACTTTTGAGAGTGATTTTTGTAAAGAAAGTTAAAAGAATTTATCCTCATATTTTATTGCGAATGAGATACATGATTGTGTTAGAAAAAATGTTGATGTTACAGCCACAAATGTAAAATCAGTTTTTAAAATCAACTACCGTTTAGATATCTTTTATCATCTTTCATGGATTATTTAGAGAAAACTAATATAGTTGTATATGGAGATAACTCTACTTTGTATAAACAGTTTAAGAGTATTCTTGATAGTAGTAGTGACTACATACTGGAGTATATTTTGCAAACCCATATCTTCAAGCGCTATTTCGCAGCATGTGGTTCTTGTTTTCATGGTTTGATTATTGTCGTCCATTTTATTTATTGATGAAACTTTTTTAACACAGAAATATAAAGGGATATTGCTATATGTCATAACAAAAAATGGTTAAAATGGTGAATGTTTCTTATGTACTATTTTTGTATTGCAAAACATGTTATTTTGTTATATTAGATCTAAAACCGCACAACTAGGTATGACCAAATATGATAGATGTGAAACCATAAATAATTGATGCAAAACCATGTATCATGATAAATACTCAACTATAGATAATCAGTATGATATATGCGAAACCTGACATAACCAATATGATAGATGCGAAACCTGATATATCAATATACAAGATTCATAACCAAATATAATCGGTATGATAGATGCAGAACCTGGTATAATTAATATGATAGCTGTGAAACCTGATATAACCAATTAAAGACGCGTCACACGAATATGATAAATACAAAACTAGGTATAATCAATATATATAACAAGGATTATAATTTATTTTCATAATTTTTCAAGGTATCTTTCATGTTGTATTTGGTATTGTTGGGGCTGAAAATACTGAAAATCGGTTATGGTTTCTGGATATGTTGAAAGCCCATTTCTTGGATCGTTAAAACATATTTATTAGGTATTCATTATTTAGGTATTTGGTTCTATCTTTATAATCTTCTTCTCAAGAACATGATCAAAATCACTTACTGTAAGAGCTTCAATTTCTTGAAGTTTAGTGGCAGGATCCTTTACAAAAATTTGTATATTGGTAATTCAAAACTAAATAATGACGAGTTTTCAAAACCAAGGCAAACAACAAGGAAAAATATAATGCGGGACACTGCATGAATTATGTGGGACCAAATCATGTGAGACCAATTAAAGAGAGACTTCAACTTGAGATATCAAACATTAAATTCTTATAATATATCAATAATTAAAAAATAACTAGATAATACATAAATAAGTACATGTACAAATATATAGGTTCTTTAAAAGAGTTTTTGTCAATATTGAATAATCTAGATCACCTCTTTATCCACAACTGCAGTAGCATCAACAATATCCTGGCTCACTTCTGTTGTAGAAGAAACCTTTTTATTTTCTACAATAACATTAGCATCTATAGTAGGAACGACGTCAACCAAATCTACAGTAGGACAAACCTCTTTTTTTTCACAACAATGTTAGGTGGAGTATCCTAGTTTTAGACAACAATATTATGATCATATTCTTCCACAATAATAATAACATTATGATCATGTCATTCCACAACAACATTAGGTGGATTTCTTTGGTATTCCACACCAACATTAGGGTTCTCACGTGTGACAGATGGGCCTTGTTTTTGCAAATCAACACTATGATGGACATCATGTTCTTCAATAATAATAACATTAGGATTATGTCCTTTCACAATAATATTAGGTGGTGTGTCTTGGTTTTATACACCAACATTATGGTTCTCTTGGGTTGGAGGTGGGTTTGGTTTTCGCACATCAATATTAGGATGAACATCAAGTTCTTCCACAACAATATTATTAAGGTTTTTGTGGGTGAGATCCTCAGTTATATTAGAAGAAGGTTGTTACACAGTGGTTTGGTGATATTTCTCTGTATATAATCATATTTTTACTTGTATTAGCATCTGTAATAATGTTCACAATATATGTTTTTTTTATTTGGTGATTGTTGCATTTTATCATATGTTTCCTTTTTCTTTTCATATGTTTTTGAGATATTTTGAAATGTTCTTTTAAATTCGTCCTCTATGTATATTTTCAACATAGCTCCATCTATGTATTTGCTGTGTTTATTTCTTCAACTTCACTTATATTTTTTTTGCATTTCCAATATGGCATGGGTTTTTTTAGTGATTTTTTTTAGTTCTGCAATGTGAAGTTCAAAATTATTATATTTAATTACATTTTTCTCTACTGTTTCCACTCTTGATAAGTCTATGCTTTGGCTCAACATAGACTTATTTGATGTTATACATTTTTTGTTAAACCTCTAAAAAATGAATGTGAAACCATGTTAATGACGTGAAACCATCAAATGGTGATAGACGCGAAACCTTGTAACAATGCGAAACCATATAAACTATAATAGATGCGAAACTAATATAAATGATGATAGTTGTACAACTATGTAAATGATGTGAAATAATATAAACTATAACAGATGAGAAACCATGATAGATAAGAGACCATTAGAAGATATGAAACCACGTTAATGATGCGAAACCATCAAAATGATGATAGACACGAAACATGTAACGACGTGAATTCATGTAAAATATGATGGATGTGAAAGCAACGTAAATGATGCGAAACCATGTAGACTATGACATGTGATAAATTATTATAAATGAGAGACCATTTGAATTTGAGAGAACATTAGAAGATGATATATGAGATATTTGTTTCTTTTGTTAGTACAATAATCTGTTAAGTTTTATGTTTTCTACTATCAAATGGCAGTTTCCGTTAGCTTGTTTGTTTAAAGACTTGTTATTTAATAATTTTTTAGGTCTTTTTATATTCTTAAAAATATGAGATATTAAATTTTTATTTTTTGAAGTAGCAGCACGTTATGTCGGTATAAGCTTCTATTTTTATACAAGACCAACTTTTGTTGCACATTGTGAAGTTTTAATTTGCGCCACAACTTTACTTACTGATTTTCTCATTCGCTTTGTAGTCTTTTTAGTTTGTGTAGTTTTTTGAAGTTCTTGAACAATGAATTGATCTATTGTTTTTTCATTCTGATTAAGATTAACTTACGTACCATGAACCTCCTTAGGAACATCATAATTTTTTTTCCTTCATATGAACATTATCCCTTTGTTTTTTTATCCACATGAACATTCTCTTCATTTTTCTACGCGTTAACATGTTCTTCTTTAAAATCTTCATTCTTGTTAACTTTTTCAACTTTTTGGAGCTCCCCATCAAATTTATCTTCTTTTTCATTTATTAGGTTTAATTCTCCTTCTATAACCTAAAACATTTAGATTTATTTAAGTAAATAATATATCTCCATGTATCATGCAAAATTAGACTAAAAACTAATGATATAAACTTTTACATGTGTAAATATATATATTCATCTGTGATATTCTTTAGAGCGTCAATCAAAATTCCATTTTGTTTTGCTCTCAAGACCCAACCATTTGTAACATCTTCGTATCTTGCCTTCAATTGCATCATTTTGATAGATATTTGTGTGTTCCATGATGACTGATTACATTTTAACGATACATTAGATACAATATTTTTACTGATTTTAATGATATTTTCAAAATATAGTAAAATTTCTAATCAGTAATAGAGCAACACAACCAACTACTTTATGAGGTTTATTTTCTTGACAAAGGTTTACCCAGAGTCCCTTTGATTGCTTGAGCCAAATCATAGTTGTTTATTTTGTCCATGTATTCTATGTAATAGACCACTGTAGAAGCTAATACATCTCCGGATGTAGAGAAAAACAATGTTAAACAAGCTAACAATATGAAAATTTACATCATCTTTTATTACTTAACTCTTCAGGTGTTTTTTCTACTTTATTTATAGTAATATAAATACATGATATATGCAAGACAAATGAATATATGATAGATGAAGGACGAGTGCATGCATGATAGATGTGGGACATGTGAAACCAGTAACATATATATCATGAGAAACCATGCTAACTATGAATGATAAGAAACTATATCATGTGAAACTTGAGCAACTATGAATGATGAGAGACCATATTATGCAAAACCAGAGAAACTATTTCCGACCAATAACATATATATCATGGGAAACCAACCAACTATAAATGATGAGAGACCATATCATGTAAAACCAGGCTAATAATGAATGGTGATAGACCATATCATACAAAAACCAATGCGACTATACAAAACCAGCAACAAATATATCACAAAAAACCATTAAAACTATGAATGATGAGAGACCGTATCATGCGAAACCAAACAAACTCTAGATATGAAACCATCAACATATATTATCATGAGAAACTAAAAAAACTATGAATGTGAAACCAGGTGAAAGGAATAATTGATACGGGGCAGGTGAATGCATAATAGGTGAGAGACAGGTGAAGGCATGATAGATGTGAGACAGGTGAAGGCATGATAAGCGCAGAACCTCATTTATGATAATGTAAAAATAAGTGATAGAACTTGTAATCGCATACCTTTATCATTTTATGTGTGATTGGTTTTGCTCTGTTTTGCTTTACTTTTCTTGAGGTTTCATAAAAAAAAGTATGTCTTGATATTCCTTGGTGATTCTTTTTATTCTTCTTATATTTCTGAATATCTTGGTTCGAAACTTTTGCTGTTGAATGGAATGTGTTCCTCCATGCTTTAAACCACAAATATTCTTAACGTCGTTGGTTGTAAGTTGTACAAACTCTGTTCTAAATTTGAAGGATTATTTATCATCATTATGAGTTTTTATTACTTTTGTAATAAAATTATAATTATTTTTTATAATAGTTTTTACTTTTATTTTATTGAGCTCGTACCTTCCATTTAGAAAGGAATAAAAAGGTGTTTTCTTCGTTGTTTCCAAGTGATTCGATATAATTTTTTTATTATTTGGGAAAACAGGAGAAACAAGCTTATGGAGGCATTTTTCCTGTAAAAATGACAAGATTATACTTAAAAAGTAGATGATAGAACATATATATTTTGATTAATGAGGGATAAAACAATGCATGCGAGGCCATGTAAATTATAAGAAACCGATCAATGATGATAAATGCGTAACATTGTAAATGATGCGAAACGATGTAAAATGGTAGATGCGCAACCATATATGACGATGCAAAAACATTCAATTGATGATAGATGCAGAACCATTTATAAAATGATATGAAACTATGTATCATGATAGATACGCAACCGAATATATAATGCGAAATCATTATAACGATGATAATGCGTAACCAAAAAATTATGTGAAATCTAAATGACAACATATAAAATAGATGAAGGACACATTTTATTTATAGATGCGAGACTGTACAAATTTAATTCAAAATGTATAATTGATTCAAAGCCATGAAGTATAGATTAATGTGGATTATCTTGAAAAAATCACATGAAATATACATTTGGCAGGAGATGATCTTCTCCAAGAAAGCTAGCCCTAGTATCCTCTGATTTCTTGATTTCTTTTGTGATTTCTCTTATCTACCATGGATAACAGAAGCAAATCATTGTTTTAAGATGAAGAGTTCCATGCTCTCCTCTCTGAAACCAATATAAAAAATGGTGCAAACTCTCTGTTCAAAAAGTCGTTTGTGGACTCTATTAGGCCAAACATGGAAAAAACAAGAGATGATCTTCAGCCAGAAAGTTTTCTCGAGAAGCAAGACCATAATTCTATTTAATACTCAAAGGAAAAAAAAAGATCTGCTGATGAAGGAATAAAAACGACTATATCGGCAAATTCAAGGAAGGTTTGACAAAAAAACACTGATCTTGATCATTTCTTGATCTCTTTCAAATTCAGGGGAGTTTACAGATAGAGGATTTGGGATTCTCATCATGCCTTCATAGAATTGATCTGAAAGAGGATGTTATCAATGGAAAAAAGGAAAGCTCTATATCTCTAATATGGGTGAAGATCCAGAAACTGCCAGAATTCATGTATAATGAATCTATTCTATACAATATAGCTGCTTCATTAGGCATTCCATACAAAATTGAATGCCCAGAGATAAACATAACACACATGAATGCTGCATTTGTTCTTGTGGAACTGGACATCTTCAAAAATATTCATAACAAAATTTGGATAGGTTTTGGAATAAATGATGGATGTTGGCTTAATTTAAGTTACAAGAACCTGCCTTCATATTGTTTTCAATACCATCATATTGGTCATAGTCTATCAGATTGTAAAAAGAATCAAAAGAAGACAGTTGCTGGAGATATTGAAAGAGCAGACAACATGGTTACTGAAAAAAGATCTTGATATGACTATTCCACATATTCATATACCAAATCCAAATGTTGATAGTCAACAAGTTATTGAACCCAATAAAAAAATTGTTTTTACCCCTGATGCTAGAGAAATTGTTGAAGCCATTCAACAATTAAGTCAAAATTACAATCAAAACAATTAAGACAATGACATTTTTTATCCGGGGTCTCCTGCTCAAGAAAAAATTGGAAGCAATCCGATTACTCCACTGAAAAATGCTCCACTCCCTGACAATATCTTCAAAGCTATTTTGAACAAGAAACGTAAATCTGCCAGGAAATTCAAAAAGCAAAACAAACTGATCATAAAGTCTTTGAAGCTCTCTGGAAAAAACAACAGGTATAAATCATTATTTGATAATGATAAGGATGCTTAACTAGAACGTTAGAGATATCAATAACAAGCTTACAGTTGGTAGACTGAAAACTATAATCAACAAGGAGCATATAGAGATTCTGGATATTCGGGATCCTCTGACCTCTTCTAACAAGATAAGTAATTTTGCTCTAAAATACTCCACCTTGGAAACCAATTCTTCCAATGAAACCAAAGCCTTGAAGGAGCAACAAACCACCAGCACCAACGCGATTGATGTTTTAACCGAAGATAAAAAAAAAAGCAAAAAAATTTCCTCTCTGCGAAAAAAGAAAAGAATAAGTCTCTAAAGGACAACAAGGCTCAAGAAGAAGATATTTGAGCTGCCTGGTTGTATTAAATGTTCATTACCCTCATTAATGAAAGTGTTTAGGGTATCTAAACCCTTAATTATGGATCCATGCGCTTTCGGGTCAAGTTATGGAGCCGGGTCAAGTTTAATGACCCATTTACTTATTAAGCTGATTAGCACATAGCTTAGTCAGGAGGTGTTTAGTTATTTCTTTACTTTTGTCCTCTCCGGATAGTTCAGTGGATAGTTTATGTCCAAATTTCCCTTGTCCGGAAATCTCAGTAGGTTGTGATTAAGTTATTCGGACTCATCAGTAGCCCCTTTTTTAGGCCTTGTCAAAAATCTTTGGCAGGACTAAAAAATTTGCTTATCTAGTGACAATTTTCTCCGACCCACTCATGGATAGTTTAGGTCTTTCTTTGGATCGTGGGACACGTGTTACAATCTGATTCGACCTACCAGCCGTTTTTAACCTAGATTGGCGCTCCTACTAAACCTAAAAAGTAACTTATGCATTTAATTTTCCCCACGTTTACGTCGTCTCTAATCATTGCAAAACTTTCTAACTTCTCCTACGTATTAGTTACCTATTTCTACTAATATATAAGTCATTTTTTCACTGTTCCATTACCTTCATCACTCAAAAACCTTCTATACAACTTTCCTCCCTTTCTTTCAAACTTATTCTTGGATAGTTTTATGTTCACGACTAGAAACGCTCTTGTAAAAGACGGCTGGTTGAATCTATCTGAGTTAGAGAAAGCAAGGAAAGTCGAAAGAGAGAAGCGTACACTGCTGGTCTCCCGGTATCCTCAAGCGAAAATTTTGGTGAACCACCCTAGGAAACTGACCAAGGGTTGTCCTCCACTAGAAACCCAAAGCCTAAACAGTTGTTCAAACCAAACCTCTCACCAATTCCATCAGGTTCTTCTATTCAAGAGTCCCAACCCTCCACCGCTCAGGAAAAAGCAGTATCGTGTGTTAGAAAACCCTCTCATTTCATATCCATGGGCTCAGATATTGAAAAGTCTCCAGAAAAATCAACTATACGCCGGACAACTCGTTTGGCGAAGGCCCAGGCAACTACCTCACTAACAAAACCCTCCAAACCGGAGGCCTCTAAAACAACATCCAAGAATAAAACCTCTGGATTAGAGGTATCTATAAGAGCCTCACAAGATAAGCCCTCCGGATCAGAGGCATCTAAAGTAGCCTCTCAGGAGAAGTCCTCCAGAGCTCAGCCTCAACCGTATATTAGGCCTTTGGAAACAACTGGAGCTCATCCATCCGGAGAGCCTTTAGTGTCAGAAAATGCTCCCCTCCCATCTACAACTACTGAGAGACCTTCCACGGTGATGGAAGAAGTGATGGAGGACAACATCGAAGAGGCCCCCTTCGAAACTGAAGCCTCGGGACAAACTGGGGATTCTGCCTCTGATAGGAAAGGCAAAGGCAAAGAAAAGGTTGGTGTGGCTCATCCGGATCTCCCGGAATTCTTGGAGGGAAAGGTAGGGCCTTGCTTTAAGAAAGTCAACGTTAAATATTTGTTGGCCATGCAGGACATAAATTATGTCTATACTCATACTGTCGAGCTGGGCCTGATCAGGACAAAGTGGGGGATCCCAGAGTCAGTTAAGGTGAGGATACCTGTCACTCTGGAGACTCTGATAAATTGCATACTTAATGAAGTGGTCATCTACACCGAACTGTTCAACTGGGGGCTCAGGTTCCCCTTCGACCCAGAGATTGTCAGGTACTTCCACCCAAAGAGGTGATGCAGGAACATCCGAAGAGAATAAGCCCTAAGGTTTTTAACTATCTTTTGTGTTTTCTTAATTTTGTGAACTACTAAAGTCCTTGGATGACTAAGGCATTTTTGTAATTGTATCTGGTCTGAGTCCGGATAATTATTTCACAACACTTAAAGTCCTTAGATGGCCAATGCATTTTTTGCATTTTAAAAACGTTATCCGGATCGTACCCGGACAGGCTTATCTATCAAATTTTGCTTTGTTCCATGCTTGCTTTCAGTTTTAATGGCTAATGTTTAAAGAGACCTGATTTAATTCAAAAATATTTAAGGTGAGAGTGTTTAATATCTCCGATGACATGTATTTAATGGTCATCATTCAACCAGATTAATTCGATATGTCAAAGATCCTCAGTATTAAATTGAAGACTTGAAAAAAATTGTAATCAAACCACATCGAATGTTTTAAGAAGGCATCATATTTTATTAAAAAAAACACACACCTCATTAAAACCTCACCACGCCACCAGGGTAGGAAAGAGTATGCCCCCTAATATTTGCATTGACTTTTAACAAGTAAATATTTACACAACTTTTATTCCAGGCTTAAGCTTTTCGGAGACCTCATAAGGGTTTTCCCAGTTCGGAGCCAACTTACCAAACTGCCTTTCCTTAGTATGCAAGAAAACGTTTCTTAAAACTTTATCTTCTTGTTGAAAATTCCTTCTCTTGATCTTGGAAGCAAATATTCTCCTCATCAATCCTTGATAGTGGGTTACTCAAAGATGAGCTTTAACCCTTCTTTCTTCAATTAAGTCCAACTGACTCCTAATTGCCAACTCATTGGCTTGTTCCGAATAGTTGTGGACCCTGTATGATGGTAGGGTTGCGTCTATAAGAGTAATTGCATCCATCCCATACAGCAAGGAAAAATGAGATTCTTGAGTAGCAGCTCTAGGAGTAGTCCGGTATGCTCACAATACTTCTTGCAAATAGCTTGGCCAGTTCCCTGTAGTCCTTTCTATTTTTTTTAAACCGGACAGAATGGTCATGTTTGCCACTTCAACTTGCCCATTTGCTTGTGGGTGGAAAGAAGAAGAGAAGAAATAATTAATGCCCATGAAGGCACAAAAACTCTCCATATCCTTGTTATCAAATGGTTGCCCGTTATCTGCGGTTATCTTTTGTGGAACCCCAAATCTGCAACAAATGTTAAACAAGATAAATTTTATAACAGCTTTTGAAGTGGTTCCTGCCAGGGGAGCTGATTCTACCGATTTTGAGAAATAATCAATGGCTACAATAATAGTCATGCACCCTTCGGACGCCATTGGTAGAGGCTCAACTAAATCGAGTACCCAACGAGCAAAAGGCACTGGCTCAAAAATAGTTTCCATATGAACTGTTGGGATATGAATTTTGTTACCATACGTTTGGCATGGGTCACACTTTTTCACCAATTCCTTAGCATATGCCATTATGGATGGCCAATAGTAGCTGGACAATAAAACCCTCAGGGTTATCAGATTTCTGTAGCCACATTGTGTTGATCCCTCTCCATCATGTAGTTCGGATAAAATAATTTGGGACTATTCAGCCCCCAAACAACGCATGCGAGGTCTGCTGAATGATTTTTATAAAGAACCTCTCTTATGATCAAGAAACCACGAGCTTTGTGTTTCATTTTCCTTGCCATAGCTTTCTCTGAAGGCAAAATTTCATAAGAGATGTATTGAAGAAAAGGAAATCTCCAATCTTTGGATTGAACTACTTGTACACTCAAGCTCTCCTCATCTTCCTTGTTCTGATTTGATTGTATGGATGTGCATTCTTGTACATGAATCTATGGGTAGGACTAAGAGTATGTTATGGTTGCTAAGGAGTCTGCCAGCGTGTTTTCCGATCTAGGAATATGCTCATAGCAAACATTTTTGAAGTTAGCTGCTACTTCTTTAAGAACAAATAAGTATTTGATCAACTGCTCCTTCTTAGCTTCAGACCGACCTTGAGCATGGTGGATAAGAAGCTGAGAATCACTCATCAATCTAACTCTCTTAGCCCTACATAGACAACCTAACTTAAGACCAACTATAGTTGCTTCATATTCAGACTCATTGTTAGAGGCCCTGAAAGCAAAACATATAGCATGGTATAGTTTATCACCATATTGAGAGGTTAAACAAATTCCAACCCCACAACATATTGTGCTTGATTCACCATCTGTCCGGATAACCCACTCTTTTTTAGTCTTCTCCTCTGACGTTTGCTTAGAACTTCTGTTTGAATGAAACTATACCAAGAAATCAGCAACAGATTGAGCTTTGTTAGCAGTTCGTGGGGCAAAATCAATGTCATAATCACCCAACTTCACTGACCACTTGGTCATTCTGCTTGATATGTCTGCTTTCTAAAGAACATTCTTTAGTGGAAAAGATGTTCGGATAATGATGGAATGAGACTGAAAATACGGCCGCATATTTCGGGCAGCAATCACTAATGCTAGTGCCAGCTTTTCAAGCTTTAGGTACCTCTTCTCAGCATCTATCAGACTCTTACTCATGCAGTACACCGGACGAGGATAATTGTCCACCTCTCTTACCAACACTGCACTTATAGCACATTCTGACAGAGCTAAGTATACATAAAAATTTTCTTCCAATGAAATCAAAGCCTTGAAGAAGCAACAAACCACCAGAGATTGGTTGTTTTGGACCAAAGATTCATGCATTACTATCCTATCTAATCATGATCAGTGTTTACACATGAAAGTTGTCCACACTAATTTGGAAAATCCTTTTTTGTGTATGCGAAATGCCAGAGAAATCAAAGACTAAGCTTATGAAAGTTTTTGAGAAATAAATCTTTAACTGATGAGTGTTGGTTGACCATGGGAGATTATAAATTTATTGCTAATACTGAAGAGCAGTTGGGCTATTCTAGCTTTTGTCACAGAAACATGGATGATTTTGTTGAAATGATGAGGGACTGCAACCTGAAGGATGCTGGCTACGCTGGTAAAAACTACACTTGGAACAGGGGTACCAAATGGAAAAGGCTGGATTGGGTTATGATCAACACTTCTTGGGCTGAAACTTTCAGCAAAACTCAAGTTCATCAAGTTCTGACCATGCCCCCTTTTAATATCAGCATTAAAAAAACTTAAATGATTTTCAAAACAAAAAGAAAAGTTTCAAGTTCATGAACATGTTGATCAACCATGAATCTTTTCTCAAAACTGTCAGTAAAAAATGGAATCTTAAAATCAATGGAGGTCCAAATGAGATTTTCTGGTTTAAATTAAAGAGACTCAACAAATGTTTAAGGGATTGGAACATCAATAAGTTTAGTAACAGCTTTAGTAAGCTTAAAGAAAATCAAAAGAATGTAGATATCATGGAAAGACTGCATATTCTGAATAATAATTTCTCTAAATGCAAATTTAACAAAGCTATCAGTCTTCATCTTAAAGCTTTAAGGAATGAAGATGATTGTTAGAGGTAGAAATGCTATAACTCATGGCTTAAGGATGGTGATTTGAACACAAAGGCTTATCATACTTTTGTTGCTAAGAAGAGAAGGAGAAATATCATTCATAACATCAAGGTTGACAACAATTGGATTCATGACACTGAAGATATAAGTATTTCTGCTGAAGCTTACTTTAATCAGGTCCTTGCTTCTAAGCCTTATAAAGATAGAAGTGAGGAGCAAATCAGAATGAAGGACAACATTTTCAAAGTGATTCATAAGTTGGTGACTGGTGAAGATAATGCTAACATCTTGAAGCATGCTAGTGATGATGAGGTTTGGAGTACCATCAATACCATGAGCAAGGAGAGTGCTGGTGGTATTGATGGTTATAACATCACCTTTTATACTAGCTGTTGGACTATCATTAAAAACGATCTATGTACTGCTATTAACTCTTACCTTAAATGCAATAACATTCCTGCTGACATCTTTGGTACGGGCATCTGCCTTATTCCTAAAGTTTCCAATCCCATTTCTTGGAGCAACTACATGCCAATAAGATTGTGTTCAATGCTCAATAGAATCCTTTCTAGACTTCTGAATAATAGGTTTGCTGACATTTTACCTAAAATCATCTCAAATAATCAATCAGCTTATGTTAAAGACAAATCTATTCATGAAAATGTTTTAATTGCTAGAGAAATGAGCCATGATATTAACAGAAAGCCTATGAATTGCAACACTCTCATCCAATTGGATATGTCGAAATCTTACGACATAATGTCTTTTCCTTTTATTTATAAAGTTCTAACTTCTTTTGGGTTCTATAATGATGTTGTCAATCTTTTATGCAATCTAATAAAGAATGTTCATATGTCTATGCTTGTGAATGGAAATGTGGTTGGTTACTTTAACAATGAGAGATGCTTGATGCAAGGGGACCCCTTGTCCCCAAGCCTCTTCATCATTGGTGAAGAGGTTTTACTTCGTTGTTTAAGAAATTTGCTTATTTTAAATAAGAAAATGTTATATGCTTCTAGAACTGATATAATAGTCCCTTCTATAGCTTTTGCAGATGACATTCTCATATTCACAAATGGATTAAAGTCTACTATTAACAAGTTGAGTGGTTTTTTAGATAATTATCAGGTTTCTGGTCAGGCCATAAACAAGCAGAAGACCATGATAATCTTGTCTAATAGAGTTCATAAAACTAAAGCTAACAACTTGGCTTTCCATTCTGGTTTTAATGTTGAGAATCTCCCTTCAACTTATCTAGGGATTGTTCTCAACAACAATAATAAGTCAAGCAATTTCAATGCTATGATGGACAAAGTTAATGCTAGGATAAATGATTGGGATAACAAGCTTCTTTATTTTGGGGGAAGAATTTGCCTTATATCATCTGTTTTTATGTCTATTCCCTACTATTGGATGCAAACTCTCTCTTTCCTAATTATGTTATTAACGGGTTGGAAAAGATTTTCAAAAAATTATCGTGGAGGTCTAAAATCAAGGAGCCTAGTATTCACTGGTCTTCTTGGAAAAATCTGTGTAAGCCTTTTACTGAGGGAGGTTTGAATATCAGAAGGCTCTCTGATATTTAAGAGACCTTCTCTCAAATACCGTGGTTCAACTATAGGAAGGACAACAATCTTTAGTATAATATTATGAATGATATATACAACAAGAATTTTTATCCTCTTTACACTAACATAAAGGGTTCTGGTTCTGTAGTTTGGAAGCGAATTACAGGTGTCAAGGTCCATGATGAATGCAATATGAGATGGATCTTAGGCAAATGAGATATTGACTTTTGGAGAGAAGATTGGCACAATTAGCAGCCCATTATTAACAGTAATAATACTACTGAGTGTAATTGGTTTCTTAATGCAAATGTTAACACCTCTTGGAAGAATGATAGTTGGGTTATTGGCAATACTAATGGCCTAATCATTGAAGCCATAATGGATCAAATCAAGCTTTTCAAAGTTGACAAGAAGAAAGATGACAAGCTTATATGGAAATTCTCCCCTGATCACAACTTTAACAAAAAGCTAATCTGGGAAATTATTAGGCATCACTCTTCTAAGTCTAGTGTGTTCAGCGAAATTTGGAACTCCGTCACGCCTAGGAAGTTCTCTTTTACTCTTCGGAAAATTATTAAAGGGTCAATCCCTACTGATTATGTGCTTAGGAAAAGATCCCTTACTATTGTTTCTAAATGTCAGCTATGTGATAGTAGTGAGGACATAAACCATGTGTTTGTCAACTGTGACTTCGCTTGGTCTATTTGGCATCACTTCAGTCTTATTTTTAAAATAAAAATCAATAGATACATGGTATTCATTCATGTACTTAAAATCTGGTTTTGGTTTTAAAAAAACAACGTGTATATTACTCATGTGATTCCAGCTATAATTTACTGGGTTATTTGGAAGAACAGAAATAGTTCTAAATTCAATAACACTAAGCAAACATATTCTACTGCTATTAGGACTGTTAACAAGGTTATAATTGGTCTTGATTCTTCTAACCTATTTACAATTAAGCACTGGCATAAGGTTACAAATGTAGGTGCTACTATGGGTTGTCTCTCTCTGATGAATAGGAAAAGGAAAGTAAGTTACCTCAAGTGGCTAACCCCTGCTCGTAAAAGATTAAAACTTAACCTGGATGCAGCTTGTCTAACCAATGGAGAAGCGAGTGACAGTTTAATTATCAGGAACAACAATGGTGAACTGGTGATATGGCTAGGAAAAACCTCTGGGAAGCTCATTCCTCTTGCTGCTGAAGCTCATGCATTGCTGGAAGGCTTGCTTTACTATAAAGAAAGGAACCGGAGTCATGTTGATATCAATTCTGATTATCTGTCCTTGATTAATATGCTTAGTGAAGGAAAGTACCCATGTTTTCTCTCTTCTACTCTATCGAATTGTAGAAAGCTTATTGCTTCGAGCATGACGTTAAAGTTCATTTCTCGTGTCCAAAATCAGGTTGCTGATTGGACAGCGAAATGGACTTTAACTTGCAAAGAGAACATTGGGCTGGGTTAGATTGACTTTGCTGAAAATTAGGCTCTTCCAATTGCTATGGTTTCCTTGTTTGATATTGTAGGGTGCAAGATTTGGACTGATTGTTTAGCTTAAAGGAGGTTGTTGCTGAATAATGTTGTAGATTTTTCAAGTTGGAGTTTCAGCTAGGAGCTTGGATTTGTATCAGTTTTGGAAGGTGATAGAAGTCGTATGCTGAAGTTCATTGATTGTTCGTGGCTAGGTCTGTTCGTGTTTGGTGAACCAGCTTGTTTTGGCTGTGTGTTGGTGCTTGCATTGGCCTGGTGTGTCTTGGTGAGAAAGCTCTAGGTGGAAGTGTAGCTTTCTCCGATTTTTTTTTTAATTTTATTAAGGCGGATAGTTATGACGCCAATCCAATTTTTTTTTTGTATTCACCTTGAGGCTCCTTGTCTTTATTTTGACTCTAATTTGAGTCCAAAATACTTGTAAAACTTTAATTTAGTAATAAATTTATTTTGTTTTAAAAAAAACAATGAAATATATTTGGACTTTGTTCCACACTAATTATTTTGTGAAAATTGAATAATGCGCGGAGAAACATGAATAAACAATATATATTAATAGATAAAAGATATAATTTTTTTTACAAAACGAATAAATAACAATATCACTGAAAACATATTCGAACGAAAAATATATGCGGCAATATTACAAACTAATAATCCAAGTATTGAAATATTTACTTTGAAGTGCAGAGAAGTTTTGCCGAAATTTATTGCTATAAAAGTGATGAGTTTATATGTTTTAAAATCTTTATTTATATCATAAATAACTTGAGTAAAATTACCTATAGTTATCTGATCTTAAAGTTAGGTAGTACAAATTTCCATATGACAAAAAGAGACCTTTTTGTAAAATCCGACTAAGGAAGTTTATAAATGACTTCAAGATATAACACAAGGAGAACTATTTGCTCTCACGACCCAACCATTGTTAGTATTTTGATATCTTGCCTTCAAATGCATCTTCTTGATAAATATTCATGTGTTACATGATGAATTACTATATTTTAACGATACATTAGATATAATATTTTTACTATTTTAATGATATTTTCAAAATAGTGCAAAAATAATAACTTGTATTAGAGCAACACAACTAACTACTTTATGAGGTTTATGTTCAAGACAAAGGTTTATTGAATTCATCAAATTCTTCCTGATTGTTTCAGTCCAATCATAGATTTTTATTTTGTCGATGTTTTCTATGTCATAGACCAATGTAGAAGCTAGTACATCTCCCGATGTAGAGAAAAACAATGTTGATCATGTTAACATTATGAACAGTAGTACAACATCTTTTACTACCTACTCTTTAAGTGTTTTTGCTATTTTATTTATAACATCCTATAAATTTGTGAAACCATTAGTTAGTATAAATATATTATAGATGCGAGACATGTGAAGGCCTGATAGATGCGGGACACGTGAATGCATGATAGATGCATAACATATGAAATCAACATCAAATATATCATAAGAAACCATCATAACTATGGATGATAA
The DNA here is from genome assembly GCA_036936605.1 of Limnanthes douglasii subsp. nivea. Taxonomy (NCBI): domain Eukaryota; kingdom Viridiplantae; phylum Streptophyta; class Magnoliopsida; order Brassicales; family Limnanthaceae; genus Limnanthes; species Limnanthes douglasii. The sequence continues at coordinate 272,050,954 of JAUPFV010000001.1, read as the reverse complement.
GAGACCATATCATGTGAAACCCGAACGACTATGAATAATAAGAGACCATATCATGCGAAACCAGGACAACTATTTCAAACTAACAACATATATATATATATATATCATGAGAAACCATACCAACTATGAATGATGAAAGACCATATCATGCAAAACCAGACTAAGTATAAATGATAAGAGACCATATCATGTGAAACTAATGCAACTATGTGAAATCAGCAATAAATATATTATGTAAAACTATGCTAACTATGAACGATGAAAGACCATATTATGCAAAACCAGGCTAACTATGCAAAACCAACAACATATATTATCATGAGAAACCAAATCAACAATGAATGATAAAAGACCATATCATGTAAAACCATGAAAACTATACATGCGAAACCATGTTAAGAGAATAATAGATGCGAGACTAGTGAAAGTATGATAGATGAGGGACATGTAGGTGCATGATAGATGTGGGAAATGTGAAGACATAATAAACGCAGAACCTCATTTATAAAAATGTAAAATATGTAACAGAACTTAGAATTGCATACCTTTACAATTTTATTTGTGTTTGGTTTTTCTCGGGTTTGTTTTACTTTTCTTGAGGTTTCATGAGAAAAGTATGTCTTGATAGTCCTTAAATCATCTTCTTCTTCTATTTCTGAATATCTTGGTTTTAAATTTTTGTTGTGCAATGGCATGTGTTCCATTCCATGCTTTAAACCACAAATAGTTTGGACATCATTGGTTGTAAGTTGTACCAACTTTGTGCCTAATTTGAAGGCTTATTTTCCATCATTATAAGTTTTTAATCATTTCTATAATAAAATCCTAATTATTTTTTTAGAGGAGTTCTTCTATTTTATTGAGCTCATACCTTCCATATATAAAGGAATAAAATGGTGTTTTCTTCGTTACTTTCAAGTGATTCAGTTTATTTTTTGATTTTTTGAATCAACTTTATTAAGGCAAACAGGCTTGACCTGAAGAAACAAGGTTTTAGAGGCATTTTTCCTGTAACATTATCGAGATTATACTTAAAAAGTAGATGAGATACCATAGATGTTATGTTTAAAGAGGGACAATGCAATGCACGCGAGGTCAAACAAATAATGCGAAACAGATCAACGATGATAGATGTGTAACATTGTAAATGATACCATCATAGATGCACAACCATATATAATGATGAAAAGCCATTCAATTGATGATAAATGCAAAACCGTTTGAAAAATGATACGAAACTATATATCATGATAAATGCACAACTATATATATATGATGTGAAACTATTATAATGATAATATATGCGCAACCATATAAATGATGCAAACCTAAATGACAACATACAAAATAGATGAGGGACGCATTTTTTTTGGTAGATGCAGAACCGTACAAAATTTAATTAAAAGCTATAGTTGATGCAAAACCATGAAGTATTTATGAACTCTGCTTTGCCGTAATCATTTCATAACTATTAAAAACTAAGTAAGCAATATATGTTGATAGAGAGAGACAAAATAAATATTCTTCTACAAAACGGATAAGTAACATAAACCACTAAAATATATGCATAAGAAGAAGAAGAATATATTACAAACTAGTAACCGAAAAATCGAATCAAATTTATTTTGAAACTCTAATTTTATAAAAAAAAAAACAAAAAAAGAATCTGGATTAAAAAAAAAATCGTAAATATAATTGTTTTACTTCTGTTTAACATAGGTGTAAATTAAAATTAATCAGAACTCCTTAAAATGGTAAATAGAGGTTGATTTTTTTGGTGTCTATGATAAGTTTTTTTTTGTTTCAAAATCTTTACTTATATCAAGGCTAATTTTTGTAGGCCGTTATTTAAAATTATCAGATCTAACGTATCGAATGTTTTTATCTAACAATCCAAAATTTAAAATATTTTAAAAATAAATATAAAAAACTAAAACATAACTAATTCAAAATATAACACAAACTTAAGACAAACATCAAGATATAACAAAAGAACGTCTCCAATCTCAAAGCCATCAAACATCAAAGGACAAACATCAAACAAAAGACTAACCTTGAAACGGATACGTGGTTCTGAAGAAGACACTATCATTGTTGTAAACTGAATTCATGACAATCAGCACCAACGTCAGTTAATGCGGCGGATAGCTTTGGTATGATCTTTGTTAACATCAGCTTAAAGCCAACCGAAGTAGAATTATCGCTGTGCTCGTCACTTAAAGCGACATCTTTAGTGAGAGACCCTATTAAGAAGCCCTTCATGTAGGCATCACAAGCCTTCAAGATAAAGTAACCACGTCTTTTGAAATGCTCGTTGACAAGCTCTTCGAAGTCCTTCGGAAGCTTCCTCATGAGATACATCATGGTTTTGCAGTTAAGCAGGAAAGTGTTCTCATTGTACCCAAGTGAGTATTTCTCTCCTTCGGCTGTTCCAATCTGTCTATCGTACCCAGCTTCATTAAAATATGGCTTTGAGTTCAGGACAAGCCCTTGGAGTGATACTAGAACTTGAAGGATGCTAGATGATGCTGGATTCCATACTTCATTTCCTCTTCCACTCCATGTGTTTAGTAGGCTAAGACACACCTTACCTTCCTCGTACAGATTTGGATTAATCCTCCAACCACCAGAGTGATAATATACAGACGGGGGTACATCAGGATACTCTGGAGGAAGATGAAAATCAAAGAAGAAGAGACCATCTTGATAAGGTGTACCGTATGCGCCAACTATTACTGCTCGCAAAAGATCGATTCGTTCCTCGTATACTCGTACATAGATCCCATCGGGTAGATTCTTCTGAAGGATGTTCCAATCTTGCTGAACTTTCTTGAACCACTCTCTTCTGTTGTTCTGTCCATTTGCCCCAAGGAAATGATGATCCAGTGGATCTTTTGATATGTCAAACGGTTTAAAACTATAACTGTTATGAACATTTAGGTTACGTGAACTGGACTCCTCCACTGCATCTCTTCCTTCAGATGAGTTCAACAATTCTCCTCTAAAATCTGTTGATGCCGAATCTACACTTCTTCGTCCACGTAAAGATAATCCACTTGCCGCATTGTTTCCAGATTCATTCTCTGGATTGTCTTCCTTCTGAACTGGTATGTCGCTCGAATCCTGTAGACCGTGTTCCTTTTCAAAATTCTCAAGGGCAGCAGCCTCGTTATCATCAACTGTTTCCCAACTAGCTGGAGAATCAATAACTTCACTCCCTCGTTTAACAACATAAATTTCTTGAGGACCAACCTTTGATATCATCCCATCAGGCCATGAGACTTTGATATCACCATCTTTCAGGCCTGTAATATTTCCCACCCAAGAAAGATTCGAAAAATAGTTACAAGGATCATTACTTGATGCATCCCCAACTTTGTCAGATGTTGGACGCTTCTTCTCCTCCCTTTTGATATCATCTGCAGCACTTTGTGCGTTAGTCTCGCCGAATGAGTCTGCAGCAGCAGATGTCTCATGAGAAAGAGACACTGCTGACAGCCTAACTACAACATCTCTATAACGATAGTCATAATCCGGATGTCCTTCTAATCCATAAACACTCACAATCTCTTCTTTGTCAAACTCCCTAGGATCTTCTGCCTTGGCAACTGGTTTCAACCACCTCACACGAGCTATACGCTCTTTTGCATTAACACTTTTCACAACCCCAACACGCTTTGGTTCAATAGCATCGTCATCCCCATCGGATGCCTTCTCCACAACATACTGTTCTGAGACATAATTATGATCACCAGGGCTCTCAATCGGAATTAATGTGATAGAACTTCGACTACGCTCTGTTGTACCATCTTGCCAAGCAATATCGACACTAGTCTTGGTATTAGTAATCAAATGCGCTCTCTCGAAATTTTCCTCTTTCTTTCTTGACTTCATTTTCTTCCTCGTTAAAACTTTACGGATCTTCTTGCGATGAACCGGCCAAGGTTCATGGGCAGGTTCTTTTGAAACTGCTGAACTACTACATGAGTTTGCCTCAAGAGCTGATTTGTTTATAGAAGTATTTTTATTAGCAATTAGCCCTGGATTACAATTCCAATAACTAACATTTCCATCGGATTCATGATTTTTTAGTTTAGACTTACGATTTTGTAAGGAAATGGAGGCCGGCTGAGATAATGAAGGAAGAAGGCACCAATGAGCTACATGCCAAGTAGCATGAGTAAAGCAAGATAACAATTTCAAATCTTTTGGACTTTGCCTTCTCAGTGGAGTAGTAGAAGAATCTGGCCCAAAGCCAGCAGATGCAATCCAATGAACATCTACAAATGCAGTTGTAACTTTAGTAACAGTACCTTTCACCCGATTTCGATTTCGTTTTCGTTTCCGCGACCTTAGAAGCTGGCCTGGCAAATATGGAAGTTCACCATCGTCTTTGAGAGTATTTTTGGAAACATCACGCATGACTTTACACACGGAACTATGATCAAACAACACAGTCACGTCATCTAATACTTCATCGACTCTACCCAGCCAAGGACCATTGACCACATAATCTCCCGATTCAAAATCCCTCACACGTTTCAAGTCTTTGGATGAGATATCTTTGACAGATGAGCCATCAGTAGATAATAAATCAACAGTGATATTAACATCCACAACAACACCCACTTGTCCGGTCCGGTCTGAAGCGGAAGCAACATACTCCCCGTGCATAAATCCCCGGTCGACAAGAGAGATATCATTTATGTGATGCACAGGGTCAGCCTCAGCCATCCAGAGCACCCTCACCTGGTCGGCTTCAAGAGCACCCTCGGAGGCTGAATCACCAGCCACTTCACTCACAAATCCAATTGCATTATATTTACGGCTTCTCACCAAATCTCGTCTGTATATATTTGGGTCTTCTTTTTTGTCAACATCTTTTTGCTTCTCCATTATATGCTTTTCACTTTCATTTTGTAAACTTGGCCAAACATCATTAACTTTGGCAACAAGATCACGTTGCTCAGTTCCCATCTCTGGCGATTGCAGGAAAGATGGATAGATTAAAGATTTGTTGTGTTAATAAATTTTGGGTGTGGAGTATTTTGCGGTTTGGTTTTGCGAAAAGTACTTGCTCGGTGCAAGAGAGAGGGAGGATACAAAGGAGCTGGGTTCTCTAAAGCGGGTGCAAGCGAGAGGGAGGATACAAAGGACCTGGGTTCTCTAAAGCGGCCCGAAACTAAAGTTATCTTCGTGATTACCCTTTCTATAACGATGACGAAGCAGCTGGATGCTCTAAAGCGGCGCGAGATCAAATAAAAATCACGAAGCAGCTGGATTCTCCAAAGCGGTTCGGAATTACCTTTTCAAAGAAAAATCCCGAAGCAGCTGGATTCTCTAAAGCGGCACCAGATCAAATAAAGATCACGAAGCAAAGCAGCTGGATTCAAAGGCGGTGCGAAACTAAAGTTATCTTCGGAATTACCTTTTCAAAGAAAAATCACGAAGCAGCTGGATTCTCTAAAGCGGCACCAGAACAAATAAAGATCACGAAGCGAAGCAGCTGGATGGCGGTGCGAAACTAAAGTTAACTTCGGAATTACCTTTTCAAAGAAAAATCACGAAGCAGCTGGATTCTCTAAAGCTGCGCGAGCCTACTATCTTCTGATTACCATTTTCGATAGGCATCATTAAACAACTTTCTTTTCCGTGCTAAGCTCTGATGAGATAAGTTTCATTATAAGAGATGGACTATAACTTTTCATTTAACAAAGATCTATTTTTTTTCCTAATTTTAATTAAAAAAATAAAATTAAACAATTATTTTTTTTTAAAAATCGAACTACACAATATTGTTAAAGTGTGTATTAGTGAGCTATTGATGTAATAGTGCGCAATCGCGCACATCACGTGCGCGATTTTATCCAAAATGCGCAAACAATGCGTGCGAAAATTATCGTTCCCTTTTTATGTAATACTTTCCATTCGTTATATTATTACGGTACAATGTGTACTGATAAGGGTAGAATTCACCGATATAAATAATGAGGGTTTGATTGTGGATAAAAGATACTGGGTGTACTTATTAATGTACGTCTTTCGTTTAATACATATTACAGTGTTTTTGAATTGTTTGAGATAATTTTTGGTATAAACTAATATGCTTATTGTAATTTCAGCATGTCCTTTAAGACAAAACTGTTATCAGTTAGTATCGGACCATGAGACGAAGACCGATGATCTTAGTCAGTAGCGTGGACGTAGTTCAAGGTCTGCTAGGGTTGAGCAACACAACCATATGCATGTTGTTCAACACTAACGTGCTACTCTCGATCAGCTTTTCTGGAGGGTCAATCTGCATGTTCCAGACTTGTACTCGGGCATGAACGAGTACAAACATCAAGAGGCGTACAACGCCTTCAAGAATGATATATTTTGTTTTGATGGTTTATCGTGTAGTGAGTTATATCGTATAATTTGGTTAATTTTTTTATAATTATTATGTTGGCTAGAGCATGTTACGTTATGCGATATACTCTACTCATCGCAATTGAGATCTTACTCGACATAATAGGATGAGACAAGAGGTGATGGATACGTATTTTGGTATTCGACTATTTTATGCGTTGGACTACTAATGTTCATATTATAGAGTTTTTTTTGGAGCGATGGCATTAGGAGACGAACACATTCAATTTTGTTTTCCGTGAGATAATAGTCACGCTAGACGATGTTCACACCATTACTAGTCTTCCGGTTACAGGGCAGGGTTTTGACCTAGTTACTTTTCCTAGTAGAGCTCAACAAATAGTTTGGTATGCTCGATTACAAGGTATACATAATGATGATCTTAAGGTGGAGCTTGATCGTATCCATGCTGGTAGTGGAAGACGTGTGCGTCTCTGTTATTTGCGTGATATTTACTCGACTACCGAGTTTCATGATGATATGACTTCTGATGAGATGGCTCTTTGAGCGACGATGGGGTGTTTGCTGCGTATATTTGGTTTTTGTATTCTGACTAACAAGATGGGTAACAATATATCTCTGGATTATCTAAAGTTTACATGCGACATTGTATTTTACTGGTTTCATTACATTGTTAGAGACATGGATAAACAATCACTTTTTTTCCATTTCGACTATGATGCATAGTTCATATGCTATCACTCAACCGAGTATGAGTCGATACACACCTCCTCCTTTCCGTTCAGACCAAAATACTTGAGATAATATTCGACATAATATATCTATGTTGAGGGACCATGATGTAAGTTTTATCGTGTATATTTATCTTCATTTAAATACTTGTTTGATTACATAAATTATTGTTTATATTGTATGTTTGGTTTATGGCATATGAGCATTTACATGATATTAGACATTTCTTCGATGTAGCTTGAATAGATGCTACACTGAGGTCTTGAGATATCGTTGAGGCTTACTATCCTCTCTGCATCGCTCGAAAGTTGGGGCATATTTAGGAGATACCCGATCCACTATGATCTGTTTTGGAGGCTGGCGGTAGAGGTCGGCCTGCTAACACATGCTATTTGTGAATGCTTGTATATGGGCAACATGAGAGTCACATACAGTTCATCCCATAATTTCGGGAGATACTTACTGGATATGTCTACCTAGTATGGTCTTTTTATACCCTATATGGGTCGAGTCGCACTTATAGTACATTCTGACCGATCCAGATTCTCGCCCATCTGATGCATATGTTGCGGTCAACCCATTCGCGAGCATTTATCAGGCTAGATTATTTGACTTGTCAGATCTGATGAGTCCGAATTCAGCATGCTCCCCGTAAGGGCAAATCAGCCTAAGTCTCTCGGAATACCGGACAGGCTACAAGTACGTAAATCGGACAGATCATTCGGACCGGACAGATCACTTCGAACACTGTAAACTTAAGGTTGTTCGAACTATGACTAAAGTACTAAAAAACCTAAACACTTCTTGACTAAGCTACCTGCCCTCCTGCTTAGAACTAATGGGTCTTTGAACATGACCCGGGTCCATTAAACATGACCCGAAAGCCCATAAGGGCCCAAACATCACACTATAAATACCCAACCACCAGCATTAACTATGGGTAATGAAAATTAACTGCTACCAAGCTGCTTAATTATCTCTCCACCTTTAAACACCCACACACCACCGTTAAACACCCATACACCACCTTGAAACTCCACTTAAAATTACTAGCCTACCCTCAGGCGATTATAATCCACATCAAATTGGCGACCACAGTGGGAGGAGAGAGGTGCCTGAATCAAGCATTCAAAACCTGCCAAGAAATTCTGTCCGAATGAATCCGGATAATCCAGAGCTTCCACCAGCTTTGCTCGAAGTGGTGGAAGAAAACGATGAGTATACTGTCCAAGAGCGTGACAGGTTAAAGCTTGAAATAGAAGCTCTGAGGGCCGAAAAGGCCAAAATGGGCGTGAAAGAAAAATCCAAGGCATCGGTTGTTCATCACACCGACAACCCAAGAGAGCCTGAGGCTTCGAAAACTCATGTGAGCACTAAAAAGACTCATGCTAGTTCTAAAAAGTCTCACCGGTCCAAACCTGTGGAGAGTTCTGACTCGAGTTTAGAATCTTCGGGCAGCTCTTCGGACAGTGAGGGAAATGAAAAATCCTTGTCCTCTAGCAGTGATGAGGGTCGAACCAAGAAAAAGCAAAAGCAGGTTAAGAAATATTCAAGAAAGAGAGATCACCATGGAAGAATGAAAAGGCATATTGGAAAGGGGTCATCTCACCACCGAAGGTATACGGACAAGATGCTGATGGATCCTTTTGCTTTCCACGATGAGCCAGGTATCTTTGCAACTCCCAATGAGGATACCGTGTTCAGTCGTGGAAGGAATTGGAGGCAGTCTCCACTGTCTTCTAAAATCCTGTCCGGAAACCTCCCCAAGAGGTTTGACATTACTAAGATGGAGAAGTACGATGGCAGTACTGATCCGGACAATCATCTGGAGCAATTCAAGAAATTCATGATGAATTTTGATGATGATGATAAACTACTGTGTAGGGCATTCTCCCAATCTTTTACGGGGAGTGCTCTGAAATGGTACAACAGCCTGCCTCAAGGTTGTATTAAAGATTTTGATACGTTTTGGGTGGCCTTTCGAAGGCAGTTTGTGGGGAGTAAGGAGCTGAAGGGCAATGGAGACACAATAATCCATTGTGCCCAGGAGCTAAATGAGTCATTAAAGGAGTACATAAGTCGTTTCGTGAACACAAAGAACGGGTTGGCTGATTGCTTCGAACAGGTGGCAATAGCATCCCTAAGGCAAGGTTTGAACCCAGGCAATCTGGCTGATTCGGTCACCAGAAAGAAGGCCATGACCTGGGGAGGGTTGCTAAATCAAGTTGGCAAGCAAATAAACGTTGATGAAACAAAGAAGACCAGGGTACACAGACAGGTGAGATCCACCCTGGTGGCACCAACTCTGAATCAAAACCAGTCCGGGAACAAAGCAAGAGAAACCAGACAGGGGCATGGTAGGGCAAAAGCTCAGTCTCAGCCAGCTGCTCCTGCTCAAATTCAACAATCTAGAAACAAAAGAGGGCCATGGGTCCAACCGGAGTGGTTCGCAGAACTCAAAGAAAGCGTGGCCACCATTTTCGATAAAACAAAAGATGAGGTACACTACCGGAGACCAGCAACCTTGCAGTCTCCCAGAGAACATCGTAACAACTCCTTTTGCCAATACCACAATGATATTGGCCATACCACTGATGATTGCATAGCATTGAAACAAGAGGTTCAAAACTTGATTGAAAGGGGAAAGTTGGGTACATATGTTAAAAGAAGAGGAGGAAACAGGCCTGACAACACTCACCGGGTTGGTCCAAGTAATGCTGCCCCGGAGGGGGCCATGGTAATAGTGGAAAGGTTTGATGTGGAATCTGAGTACTTGGATCCTGATCCAACACGAAATAGGGTGGGTATTATAGAGGAGTGTCCTAGATCTGTCTCCGGGCTCATTAAATTCTTCGAGTCGCTTACAATCTTCGGAGGGGACACTATGACAGCTCCTACTACTTCTTCAAGGAAGAGGCATGTTCATAATTTAACCTCCCAGCTAGAAGGAGGCATGACATCTTATCAATCACCAAACTCATTCCCATTCATTGTCTTTGATGAGGATGATTTAAGAGACATTGCTGGCCCTCATGAGGATGCTGTTTTCATAGGAGCATCTATAGGGGGCAATGAGATAAGGCGAATTCTGGTGGATACTGGAAGCTCTGCCAATATCCTTTTTCTAAACACTTACAAGAAAATGAAAAATCCAGCTGTGATTCAAAAGTCGGACAGGTCAATCGTGGGCTTTACGGGCAGCTCAGCCGATGTGATCGGGGAGTTTGAAGAAGAAGTGTTATTGGGCAGGGGCCCTTTCAAGAAAATGGTTAGAATACTCTTCATCGTGGTGGATTGTCCCACTTGCTATAATGCTATTCTAGGGAGATCTTGGCTCTCTAGGATGCATGCAGTGGCTTCGACAGTCCATCAGTGTTTAAAGTATGCTGTTCAGGGACAGGTTGGGGTTGTCCGGAGCAGCCAAAAGGTTGCAAGAGAATGCTATGCCACTGCCTTGGCTCCTCGAATGCTCGGGGCAGTCCGTGTAAATGATCAATAGCAATTTGAGGGTCTTTCTGGGGGTGAGGGTGAGATTGATGACCCCAGGGAGACCCCCGGGGTGTTAATCCCAATTGAAGAGGTTGAAACGCACTGTTTGGAAGAAGGCAAAAGTGTCAAGATAGGGTCCAAGATGCCACCAATGTTGAAAGAAAAGATGTTGAAATTCTTAAAAGACCATCAGCACGTTTTTGCTTGGTGCAATGCTGATGTTACTGGAGTTCCATCAGAAGTGATATCCCATCACCTAACTGTCCGGAGGGATGTGGCACCAGTGGTTCAAAGAAGAAGAGCTTTTTCAAAAGAAAAGGCCGATGTCATAGTACAAGAGGTTGACAGACTCACAAAGATGGGGCACATTAAAGAATCTCAATATCCTTTGTGGACTGCCAATCCTGTCCTGGTGAAAAAGAAAAACGGAAAGTGGCGCATGTGCATTGATTTCACAGACCTCAATAGGGCTTGCCCAAAAGATTTGTACCCGGTCCCCCGGATAGATCAGTTGGTAGACTGTACTTCTGGGAACAAACTGCTCTCCTTCATGGATACCTTCTCCGGGTACAATCAGATCCAAGTAGATCCAAAAGATCAAGAACATACCACGTTTGTCACTGATAGGGGTCTACATTGCTACAAGGTGATGCCTTTTGGCTTGAAAAATGCTGGGGCTACTTATCAGAGGTTAGTCAACAAGGCATTTGCTGATCAGATTGGAAGAAATATGGAAGTCTACATTGACGATATGATGGTAAAAAGCGTAGATGAGCAGTTGCACTTGTCCAATCTCCAAGAAACTTTTGCCAACTTGGCAAAAGTGAATTTAAAACTAAACCCTGAAAAGTGTGTATTCGGAGTGCAGTCCGGGAAGTGTTTAGGGTATATCATAAGTGAGCATGGAATACAGCCCGACCCGGACCAACTCCATGCCTTATTCCAGATGGAGCCCCCTCGAAACATTAAAGAAGTACAACAATTGACGAGGAGATTAGCTGCCTTGAACAGATTCATCTCCAGGTCTTCGGACAGGTGTGCTCCATTCTTTCAAACTTTGAAGGGTGCAAAAGGGTTCGAATGGACCCCGCAGTGTGATGAGGCATTCAATGAGATCAAGAAACATCTCTCCTCTCCTAAAACTTTATTCAAACCAGTTGATGGGGAGACTCTTATTGTGTATATGGCCGTTTCAAGTTGTGCCATCAGTGCTGTGTTGGTAAGAGAGCTTGATGGTTGTCCATACCCAGTGTACTACATCAGTAAAAGCTTGATTGATGCTGAGAGGCGTTACTTGAAACTTGAAAAGTTGGCATTGGCTCTGGTGATAGCTGCAAGAAAAATGAGGCCTTACTTTCAGGCTCATCCTATCGTCGTCCGGACATCTTTCCCTTTAAAGAATGTCCTTCAAAAAGCAGACATTTCGAGCAGAATGACAAAGTGGTCAGTGGAGTTGGGGGACTTCGACATAGACTTTGCTCCCCGAACAGCAGTAAAATCCCAAGCTGTGGCTGATTTTCTAGTTGAATTCCACTCCGATAGGGATTCAGAGCAACCTACTGATTCAAAAGACAAGAAAGTGTGGATTGTCCGAACAGACGGAGGGTCTAGCACCATGGGATGTGGGGCAGGAATATGTCTCACTTCCCCATATGGGGACATCATGTACCAAGCTATTTGTTTTGCTTTCAGGGCGTCAAATAACGAGTCCGAGTACGAAGCAGCTATAGCTGGGTTGAAATTGGCCCACATCTGTGGGGCTAAAAGGGTCAAGCTTCTGAGTGACTCCCAGTTACTTGTCCACCATGCCTTAGGCCAATCTGAGGCTAGAAAGGAGCAGTTGGTAAAATATTTACTCCTCCTCAAAAATGAAGCGCTAAAGTTTAAAGCTGTTGTCTATGAGCACATTCCCCGGGCAGAAAATGAACTAGCAGACTCATTGGCAACAATAGCATATACGGAGTCCTACCCATGGATCCATGTGCTTGAAAGTCCTTCTATTCAACTTAGTAAGGGTGGAAAAGAGGAAGTTTTTGAAATACAAGTGAATCGGCCTCAAGACAGGAGGTCTCCTCTCATACAATATCTGTCCGATGGTATTATACCTTCAGATAAGTCACAAGCCAGAACGTTGAAACACAAGGCTCGTGGTTTCATTATGTTGAGAGAAGTGTTGTACAAAAAATCCTATAGTAAACCCCTCTTACGTTGTTTAGGGGATCATGAGTCACAAATGGTACTCTCCGAATTGCATGATGGTGAAGGATCAGCCCATTGTGGATTCAGAGCTTTAACAAGAAGAGTGTTACTCTCCGGATACTATTGGCCATCAATCATGAAAGATGCTAAGGAGCTGGTAAGAAGATGTGACCCATGCCAGAGGTACAACAATGAAATTCATGTACCAGCCATTCCTTTGGAGTCAATTTCTGAGCCCATCCCTTTTGCTCGATGGGGATTGGACTTGGTTGGGCCTCTCCCTGTGGCGTCCGGAGGGCGTAAAACTATAATTGTGGCCATTGACTACTTCTGGAAGTGGATAGAAGCGGCTCCCCTGGCAGGGACAACATCAAAAGCTGTCAGAAAATTCATTCTGTCCAATATATGTTGCAGATTCGGTGTCCCACAGAATATAACAACAGACAATGGGCTACAGTTTGACAATAGAGAAATGGAAAGCTTCTGTGCCTCAAGGGGTATACAGCACTGCTTTTCTTCACCTTTCCACCCACAAGCCAATGGGCAGGTTGAAGTGGCTAATAGAACTATACTGTCCGGTTTAAGGAAGAATCTAGAAGGGGCTGCTGGGAAGTGGCCTAGTTATCTACAAGAGGTCTTGTGGGCCTACCGGACAACACCTGGGGCTGCAACACAAGAGTCTCCCTTTGCCTTAGTCTATGGAATGGATGCAGTAGCTCCCATAGAGAAAACACTCCCTTCCTTTCGTATTCACAACTTCTCCGGACACGCTAATGAAATGGCAATTAGAAATCAACTTGATTTGATAGAAGAAAAAGGGGTTAAAGCTCATCTTAGAGTGGCACACTATCAGGGCTTGATGAGAAGCAGGTTTGCTTCTAAGGTTAAAAGAAGAGATTTCCAACCAGGGGATAAAGTATTAAGGAAGGTCTTCTTGCATACTAAGGAAAAGCTCTTCGGAAAGTTGGCCCCAACCTGGGAGGGTCCCTATACTGTGGTTGAGAGAATCAAGCCTGGAACTTATTGGTTGGAAGACAAAGATGGCAGGGTTTTAACTCACCCTTGGAATATTGAACACCTTCGAATGTACTTGGAATAACACTTGTGTAAATATTTACTTGTTTAAACATCCATGTAAATATTTGGGGGCATACCTTCCCCTCTTCGGTGGCACGGAGAGTTTTCAATGAAATTTGATGCCTTCTTCAATAGTTTTCTAAGTATTTTCAAAATTCTGTCTCTTGTCATACTACCCGGACTGAAAGGTCTAAGGGCTATTTAAACTCTAGCCGGAGAATCTTAACACTCTCTCAATGCAATAACTCAAAGCTACTTAAATTCCAGCTATCTAAACTAAAACGAATAATGAAAGAAGAGGATGGTTGAGCAAAATAGAAACATTCATTCAACAAATTGAAACTGCCTTGGCCTTCCAAGGACTTTTGAACAAGTTAGGATACAACACAAAAAATCTGTCCGAATAAAACGGACACCATCACAAAAAGAGTGCCTTGACCTTCCAAGGACTTTAGTTTGAATGAAAGATAAACAGAATAAATTATAAATTAAGGTTGAGCCTTTGAAGATGGCTCACCCTCATCTGCTTTCTTGCCCTTGATGTCGCTCCTCTCTTCGACTATCTTCTTGCCCTTGGGATCAATCTCTTCTTCACCTGGGCTCTCTCCGGTTTCCTCTTCATTGTCAGATGAGGACTCACCGGAATATCCCTCGTCAACCATAGTATAATATGAAAGGTCATCATCATCCACATAGCGCCATAAGTCCCCCAGTCTCCTCTTCGGGAATTTTTCGTGAAACAGGAGAACCATATCAGACTTCACCCTTTGAATCATTAGCTCCTCGCTTTGTATCATCTCCCTGGCATAGGCGTTGATCTTGGCCTTGATTGTGGCCTCTTGGTCCCTTACCAAAGAAGCCTTCTCTTAAACAGCCTGAGTCACTGCATTTTCTAAAGCGATCTTGTCGGTGGTCAGGTTGGTGATGAGCTTCTCCTTTGCTGCAGTTTCTCCCCTTGAGGTTGTCAGGTCCTTCTCCATACCGGACAGCTTATCCTGAAGATCTTTTATGGTCTGCTCTAGGGTGACAACTTTTGTGTTGCTTTCACCATGACTCCTCTTCAGCTCCTCGTGTGCTTCCTTAAGTAAATCAGCATTGGTAGTGGCAGTACGGAGGTCTTCGGACAGCTTTTCCTTATCAGACTTGAGGTCTTTGATAGTGTCTGCTTGACTCCGGACTTGCCTCTCCAATGTGAGCACTGGCTGCACATTGCTAAGTAGAGAGTGGGCTATAGTGTCCTTCTCACTAGAAACCATGAAACTCTTACCGTTAAAATTGACCGTATTGGAGCTGCTCGGAGGGACGTAGGGCCCTGCAAACTCGTCTCTAGGCAGGCCAAGGAAATATTCACCAAGTCCACCCAGACCGGTGATGTCCACTTCATCCAAATTAAGCTCTCCCCCCTCAACCTCATCAGTATGGAATTCCCTTGGAATCTCTTCAGCCAATGTCGGGTCAGTAGGGAAAGAGGGCTCCGGATCCCGGAGAGCAAGCTCATCTCCTTAGGAAGTCTTTTTCTTCTTGGCTTCCCTATCAGCACCTTCACTTGCTTGCTTGCGAGTCCTCTTGGATGCCCTTGGAGGTTTTGGAAGGTTCACTTCCTGCTTTTCGCTCTCCTGCTCCACCACTTGTAAAAGGGCTGCATCAATTTGAACTTGTGTTGGCCCCTCTGGATCTGTTGGGGCCTCCTTCTCAGTATCACCTGCCACCTTCTTGCCTTTTCTTCTGCCCTTCATTTTGCTTGGGGCTTTGGCCCGGGCAGGCAGGTAGAGTGTCACATCCAGCTCGTGGGACCTTCTCAGCACAATGTCTTCATCAGACTGGGTGGTGAGCTCCTCCCAAGTTAGGTCTCTCCGACCTGTTGTGTTCCACAGGTGGGACCTTGCTAGGTTTCCAGCAGTGAAGGCCTTGTGGAATCGGTTCTCCCAGTTCTCTGCAGCCCATGCATTGATTTTGCCACAGGAAGTCTGTCCGGCCTTCAGGTAGTCCCCGAACTCCTTTGGCAGCTCTGTTAAAACAAAAGAGAAATTGGTAAGTACAAACTTAACTAAAAGAAAAAAAAAGAAAAGAGAGATTCGAACAGAAACTTTAAAAAAAACTTACGGTCACTCCTCCATCTACTCCTGAGAAGGCTTGGATTCTCTCCGGCCTTAATTTTCTTGCCATTTTCCCACGAGCCACTGACAAACAAGAATTGGCTCCTCCACTTACTCTCCGATTCCAGGAGATCATCAACAACCTTGAGATCGTTCCCCATGTTGAAATGGTAGAAGGGGAACTGATGATGCTTGCACAGGTTAGCCACTGCTGCAAACTCTTCCATAGGAAGAGGGATCCCAGATAACCTAGACGCCATGATGCATGACATTAAGGTGAACCAACCGTTGGGGCTTAACTGTGTTGGGCAGAGCTTGACCAGGTGGAAGTAGCGCACAATATCCGGGTCTAGTGGGAACCTGAGCCCCCAGTTAAATAGCTCCGTGAAGAAGACTATCTCGTTTCGTTTACAATCCATTGGGGTCTCCGGATCAATGGGGATCCTTATCTTCACGTTTTCAGGGATCCCCCATTTGGTGCGCATTCTACCCAGATCAGAGGTGTGAATGAATGCATACTTGGTCTTATGCAAGACCAAGAGGTACTTAAACTCGACCTTGTGGAAGCACGAACCTACTCTCCCCTCAAGGCACTCCGGCAGGTCCGGGCGCCTTAGGTACAAATTCTCTTTCCCCTTTTTGGTAGCAGCAACAGTGGTATCAGCCTGTCCGGAGGACTCGGACTCAAAGGGAACCTCTTCTGTAGAGTCCTCCATTCTCTCCTCCATAATTGTTGGAGGGACTTCTGTGGAAGTGGTTCGGGGAGGATTGATGCTTGGCATAGCCTGCCCTCCAGACTGTTGCCTGCCCGTATTTATCTGACTTCCCACCTCGAGTTGAGTTTCTGAGGCAGAAGATTCTTTGGGGGGTGCCGGGCTGCTGGCCTCCGGACCGGACAGCCTCTCCCGGGGAGCTCTAAAGGGCACTCCAGAAACAGAGTCACTATTCTTTGTCCCCGATTTTGAGGGAGTATTTTTAGAGGTTAGCCCCTTGACTAACCGGCTTGGCCTTTTGATGACTAATTTCTCCGGAGAATGGTCAGAGTCATACCCCATGGCAATAAAAGATGATTTTTTCCTAACACTTGTAGCGGTAACTCCTGGTTCAACAGCAGGTATTGACTCCTGGACTGAGGAACCCGATACTATGGGAGAAAGGGTGGATTGAAAGAGCTTTCTGGGCTTGGTACCTTTTGAAGAGGATGAGCCTCTATCAGATTCTGCAACAGAGGAGGTTGGTTTCTCAACAGGCGACAATCGTAGCCCTGCTGCCAGTCGTTTTTCCTTCTCGACCCTTTGTGCTTTCTCCAACTCCGAAAGGTTGAGCCAACCACCTTTGATCAATGCTGTTCTTGCTGTAAACATAAAACAGCCAAGGAAATTTTTGTTCTAGAGAGATAAAGCTCTGGGTGAAATTGCAGAGTAAAATTTGAGAGAGATAGTAAAATAGTGAAAAATGAATGTGAATTTATAGTAGATTTGAAGAAAAAGGAGTTGATTCCTAGGAGAATCCGAAAAGTTGGGTAATGATTAAAAGACGGCGCTGATGTCATTATTAGCAATTAAAGAGGTTACTTGTTCAAAGAGGTGGTGCAAAATTCAAGGTAAAAAAACGGCTGGAGTGGCCAATCAGAAAGCGACACGTGTCCCACTATCATTGGCAAAAACCGTTTGAAATTCGTAACGTTTAAACTGTCCGAGTATACCCACAACTCTGTCCGGATTAAGAACCACTTCATGTAATCGGACTGTTTTTCAGTTCTTTGACAAGGACACCTGTTCAAACATCTAAAAAAGGGGCTCCTGATGAGTCCGAATTCAGCATGCTCCCCGGAAGGGCAAATCAGCCTAAGTCTCCCCGAATACCGGACATGCTACAAGTACATAAATCGGACAGATCATTCGGACCTGACAGATCACTTCGAACACTGTAAACTTAAGGCTGTTCGAACTATGACTAAAGTACTAAAAAACCTAAACACTTCTTGACTAAGCTACCTGCCCTCCTGCTTAGAACTAATGGGTCTTTGAACATGACCCGGGTCCATTAAACATGACCCGAAAGCCCATAAGGGCCCAAACATCACACTATAAATACCCAACCACCAGCATTAACTATGGGTAATGAAAATTAACTACTACCAAGCTGCTTAATTATCTCTCCACCTTTAAACACCCACACACCACCGTTAAACACCCATACACCACCTTGAAACTCCACTTAGAATTACTAGCCTACCCTCAGGCGATTATAATCCACATCAAGATCGTCTTGTCGATGTATATTCGAGGTCCATGAGATGAGTTTAAAGGAGCTTCGTGAGCCTTTAGAGGATTGTTTCAGACTGGCGTAGCAGTACCGAGAGTGTGACTCATTTTTCATTTTGTCTTCTATGGTTATGTTGCTCTTTTTTGGGTATGTAGCACGACAATTTTCTACTGACTAATTTGGTATGTACAGTTTTAGTTTTTATTAAATTCTATATTTTGTGAACTATATATAATTAAATTATGTTTTCTTTGGTTATGTTACTTAATTTTGTTTACTTTATGTTCATTCTGCTTAGTTTATGAATACGTCGGATCCATAATGTTTATTTTTAGTATATTTTATTTAATTTATGGTTATGCTATATCTCGACCCATACTCGAACCTAGAATCAGACTTTAAAGCATCACGAGGGTTTATGCTCATATACAAAAGGATATGATATAGTCTTATCTAATAGGTGTCACAAACTGAGTGGTTTAGGGAATTATGTTATCTACAACTGACATGTGTCTAGTATTTATAAGTCTATTTGGATTCAGTTATCTTGTGATGAAATATAAATAAATAGAGGTTTTACTCTTGTAGGAACTTGACATAGAAAACTCAAACACACCAAAAAATTAACAAAAAAATCTAATTAGACTTCTTTAGAAGATAAATATATGAAGAAAGCCTCCGTAGAAGTGGCGAAAACCTATAGTGAGGAATACGAAAAATAATATTGGGAGGAAATGCTATGCCAACTGTATTTCTTTTACGACATGGATCACGTTTAACCACCTAAGATTTCAAGACGTTTGGACGAGGTTAAAACTAGGTGGACATATTTAATAAAACAACGTGTACACCTACTTCTCAACCTCATCAACGAGGAGCGTCACAGTGCTTTCAATTGTTCAACTATTTGGTCACTGATAGTTTAACGGAGGACCAACTGGATACCGTTCATTCCCAAATACTAACCAAGAGAGAGAAACTAGAGCATGAGGTTGTGGTGGACTACATGATTGCGAAAGAAGAAAGAAAGTTGATGAAACTGAACTGGCATAACAGATAAACTTCAACGACAATGAATTATCGTTAATTGTTTGTTGTTTAATTACTTGAGGTCCTTAATTATTATTGAGTCTCTTATTCCAT
This sequence comes from Limnanthes douglasii subsp. nivea, assembly GCA_036936605.1. Classification (NCBI taxonomy): domain Eukaryota; kingdom Viridiplantae; phylum Streptophyta; class Magnoliopsida; order Brassicales; family Limnanthaceae; genus Limnanthes; species Limnanthes douglasii. The sequence goes on along the minus strand of JAUPFV010000001.1, from coordinate 272,031,578 downwards.
GTACTAAGTTGTTGTTTGAGTTTTAGAATTTCCTAAGTTATTGTTTGACCTGTTTTTAATCAAACTTTAGTATTTTATTTTTCTCGTTCATTTTCGCATCATATTTTTGTAAGGACTAAATGGAAAGATTAATCTAAAATAATTTAAGTTTTACCTAGTAAAATATACTAGAAAAAAGGTTTCACCAAAAGTTCCAGTAGTCATTCCACACTTTAGTTGTGCGTAACAGAGCAGATTCGCGCATTGACGTACATAATTTTGGTCAAAATCACACGATTTGGTAACGTGATTTGTAGAGTGTCTAATCATTTAAGTAGAGTTTCTACATGTTTTGCACCATGAAACACTCATAAATCACACTGACCTTGCAATTCAGCCATCAAATCTCGTATCGTTGAAACTAGAGATAGTTTACAAGATTGCTTCAAATAAGTAGCCATAGCTGATTTTAGACAAGGTATTTTATCGGGGGAGTTAACTGACATTGTTACCAGAATAAAAAAGCTTTACGTTGGGAGGTTTACTGAACCAAGATGGCAAACAAATCATCGTAGAATAAACAAAAGAGAATAAAGCTGTCTAATCATTCTAGAAGTAGTTCATCGTCTACTCAACAACTAACCACAACAAACTATTGTCTGAAGGATTATGGGAAAAACACTCATCGGTCTAGGGATAATTAGCATCCCCACAGGTAACAATCTAGACCTAAAGGGAATCAGTGGGTACAACCTGATTATTTTGCAGAGTTACTGGGAATATTGAAACAATTTATGATAAATGAAGAAATTTATGCAATTTCGACGCCAACACCTATTCAGACTCTTAGAGATAATCAAAATGCTAGATTCTGCAAGTATCACAATAATGTGGGGCATGATACCAAGGACTGTATTTCCTTAAAATAAGAAATACAAACTATAACTGAGAACAGAAATTGATAACATTTTTTAGGTCCAAACTGGGAAACAAATCAATACCAACTGCGGGTGGAGCTCATGCACGAAAATCTAGCATTCAGAGAGAAGCTATAGAAGTGACACCCAATCAAGAAAATACGGTGGTGATTACCGAACATTATAATAAGTTTGTTTAGAGGGAAAATGTTTACTCGCTTATATGAAAATCATGTCCTGTTTATTGTGTTCGATGAGGATGACTTGAGAAATATCGTTGGGCCCCGTGAGGATGCTGTGATGATTTGAGCTGCAACTGAGGGAATAGGAATCCGAAGGATTTTGATTGACACTGGAAGCTCATCTAATATTCTGGTTCTATCTACTTATAAGTTGATGAGAAAATCCACCCATTATTCTCTGATTAAATAGAACCATAATGGGATTTACAAGAAAGTCCACTGATGTTGTTATGGAGTTCAAAGGAGAAATGATCCTCGGTAAAGGACCATTTAAAAATATTATGAGGGTATTGTTTGTAGTGGTTGATTGTCCAAATCCTTATAATGCAATCTTTAGTAGATCTTCGCTATCAAGGATGCATGATGTTGCTTTAATAGTCCACCAATGCTTAAAATACGTAGTCGGGGCCAGGTAGGAGTTGTTCGAAGCAGCCAAAATGTGGCTAGAGAATTCTATATTACTGTCATTTCTCCGAAGGCATTAGAAAGTGTGAAAACTAAAAAAAAGTTACTAAGGTCCTTTTGGTTTTAAGCAAGATAGATGATCCAAGAGAGACTCTTAATTCAGTTATACTAATTGAGGATGTTGAAGCGCACACTTTTCCAGATGGGAAAAGTGATAGGATTTGAGAAAATTTATCATCAAAATTAAAGAAAAATTGTTGACGTTCTTTTCCAAAAACTTACATGTATGTGCTTGGTGTATTGAAGATGTAACTGATGTAAAATCTAGCATTATTTTCCATAAACTGGTTGTACGATCTGATGTAGAACATGATAGACAAAGATGAAGAGCATTTTCTGCAGAAAAGTTTGAATCTATTGTCAAAGAGGTAGACAGGCTAACAAAAGTAGGGCATATTCAGGAGTCTTAGTACCTGTTCTGGAATGCTAATCCATTACTTGTGAAAGATAAAAACAGTAAATGATAGATGCGTATTGATTTTACATACCTAAAACATGCATTGTCTGAGGGATCCATTCCCTGTCCCTCAAATAGATCAATTGATATATTATATTCTAAATATATTATATTATCTTTCATTGATGCATTTGCCGGGTATGAAGGACAAGGATCATACTACATTCATCACTGACAGGCAACCATATTACTATTTTTCAACACTGACATACTACTTTGGATCGGCTTTTCTAAAGGGTCAATCTGCATGTTCCAGACTTGTACTCGGGCATGAACAAGTACAAACATCATATCAACTTTTTTTATATATTTACTCGACTACTTATTTTCATAATGGCGCAATTTTTGATGAGATGGTTCATTGGGCGACGATGAGGTAGTTGCTGCATATGTTTGGTTTTTGTATTATAACTAACAAGATGGGTAAAAATATATCTATCGATTATCTAAAGTTCATTGAGAACTACAGGACTATGGATAGGTATAACTGGTGTCAACTTATACTGGTTTAGATAGTACCAGCTTGGTCGGGATTGTTTACATGCGACATCATATTTTACAGGTCTCATTGCATTGTTAGAGACATGGATAAACGATCATTTTCCCGCCATTTCAACTATGCTGCGTAGTTCATATGCTATCACTCAACCGAGTACGTTGAGACAAAAAGATTCGAGACAATATTAGACACGTTATTTGTGGGATGTTTGTATATAGGAAACATGGGAGTCACATACAGTTGATCCCATAATTCCATGTGATACTTACCGGATAAGCCTACATGGTATGGTATTTTTATGTCCTATATGGGTTAAGTCGTATTTATAGTACATTTTGATCGATCCATATTCTCGCCCAGCCGATGCATATGTTGAGGTTAACCCATCTGCGAGCACTTATCAGACTAGGTTATTGAACTTTATGAGATCATCTTATCGATGTACATTTGAGGTCCCATGAGAAGAGGAGCTTCGCGAGCTTTTGGAGGAATGTTTCAGACTGGCATACCAGTACCGAGAGTGTGACTAATTTTTTATTTTATTTTTATGGTTATGTTACTGCTTTTTGGGTATGTAGCACGACTATTTTCTACCAACTACTTTGTTACGTACATTTTTAGTTTTTATTAAATTCTATATTTTGTGAATTATATCTAATTCAATTATGTTTTCTTTCGTTATCTTACTTAATTTTGTTTACTTTATGTTCATTTTGCTTAATTTATGTATACATCATATCCATACTGTTTACTTTAAGTATTTTTTTCTTAATTTATGGTTATGATATATCTCGACTCATATTTGTTAGAACTCGAACCCCAAATAAAACTATTAAGCATCACGAGGGTTTATCATGACACGGAAAAGGATATGATATCGTCTTATCTAATAAGTGTCACAAAATGATTAGTTTAGAGGATTACGATACCTAAAACTGGCACGTGTCTAGAATTCATAGGTCTATTTGAATTAAGTTATCTTATTATAAAATCACAATAAATAAAGGCTTCACTCTTGCAAGAAATTGACCTAGAAAACTAAAACACACCAAAAGAATTGAAAATGTCTGCTTATGATAGGGTCAAATTATGTTGGAGGGCCCAAGCAATAAAGTGAATCGGATCAGATTTTGCTTCAAGGGGTAGTTCAGACCCAACAATTAAATTCAATGAGTAAGTTGTGTGCTTAATGAATCAGCTGGATGCCTAGTATATGTTTTATGGTCTTGGGAGCTCATGAGATTAACCCAAACCTATGATCCCACCCGAAAAAGCCCATGGATCCGAAAAAAGTATAAATAGCCTAACAAACAACATTAAATGGGTCAGACTTTTTTCTCTCGATAATAAATATAAGCACCTTCATTCTCTCTATACTTTATATTATAAATTTAATACCATATAAACAAAACATCTTCCAGAGCTACCCATGGATCAAATTTTATCATCACCAGATTGGCGACCACAGTGGGAGCGTGAGGTGCCTGAATAGTTGTATTCAAAACCATACTTATGGATCGTACTTCGGACTTCTTTAAGACGTGGATTTTGACATGCAAGAAGTTCTACCTCTTGAAAATGAGGAGGGAAGAGGTGATAAGGAGCACACCACTATATCTCATGTCAATCATAATACAAAAGAAAGAAAGTTCATACAAGAAGAGCGTGACCAGTTAAGGGATAAGATTGAAGCTTTAACGGCCTAAAAGCAGCCTGAAAAAGAAATAAAATAAAAAATTTATGCAGGATGTATTATTACAGATGAACCTGGTAACAATCATAAACAAGAAGAAAGTGATCGTTCCCCAAAAGCGCACACAGTTTTGAAAAAATAGAATCGGGTTAAGCAGTTGATGAACATATCGAATTCAGTTGGAAATTCAACCACATAGTCTGATTCAGATAACTTTTCTTCCTCATCAAGTAGTGACCATGGCCGTCTATAGAATAAACAGAGGTTAACAAAATAACATTCAAATAAAAAGGATAGAAAAGTTAAAGGTTAAAATAAGAAATATTAAAGAAAGTAAATGGATCGGTTGACTGTCGATCATTTGTTAATAGATTAATTTGCTATCCAGTTTAAACCAGGTATATTTGCTACTCATGAAGAAGATCATATGTTTAGCCGAAGTCATAACTGGAGGCAATCACGTTTATCCTCAAAGATTCTTTCTGGACATCTATCGAGGCGATTTGATAAATCTAAAATTGAGAGATATGATGGAGGCAAAGATCGTGATAATCACCTTGAACAATTAAAATTTTTTATGATGAATTTTGATGATGATGAACTATTATGTCGGGCCTTCTCGTAGACTTTAGTATAATAGTTTATCATCGGAACTATTAAAAAATTTGATATGTTCTGCATGACCTTTCAAAGACAGTTTTTGGGAAGTAAAGAGCTTAAAGGAAACGGTGATACTATTATTCATTGCGCACAAGAACCAAATGAGTTTTTAAATGACTAAATCACCCGCTTTATGAACACAAAGAATGGATTAACTGATTGTTTTGAGGAAATAGCTATTGCTTCTTTGAGGTAAGGTTTAATACCGGATGAGTTGGATAATTCAGTAACTCAGAATAAAGCGATGACTTAGGGAGAATTATTGAATCCGTTCGGAAATTAAATTACAATGGATGAAACCAAAAATTCTATAGTACCACGCCATAATAGATCTACTCCTACAATTTGCATCCCACAAGTCAATACTCAGTCTCAAGCTACAATCAATTACTGACCTAAGGATTCTGGACAAGGTTCACATCGGTCTAGACAAAACCAATCAAATCAAGGCCAACAGTCTAGACCAAGGAGGAGTCAATGGGTCCAGCCTAAATAGTTTTCCAAATTAGGTGAAAATATAGCTACCATTTATGATAGAACCAAAAATGTTATGCATCCCTGAAGCCCGACATCAATTCAATCTCCTAGAGAAAATCATAATGATATGGGTTATAATACCCAAGATTACATTACCGTAAAAGAAGAAGCGAAAACGTTGATCGAAAGGGGAAAGTTGTCAGTTTTTGTTAAAAAACAAGGGGCAACATGAAGGTTAATACACGTTCCAAACCTAGTGCAAGTACAACATAGGTTACATTACCAAATGTTCAAAGACAGTGTATGGAGACATCTAAACAAGAGGATGATATAGTAATTATCGAACAATTTGATGTAAATTTGGAATACTTGGAACCTGATCTAGATCAGAATTAAGTTGCGGTGATAGTTGAAAAACAGCAACAATGTCCGATTTGTGTAGCTACTTCGAATATTTGACCATTTTTAAGGGAGATACTGTAACTGCGCCCTCAATATGCTCCAGAAAGAGACATGTGAACAGTCTAACCACGCAGTTAGAAGGGAAAATTTCCACACATCTCTATCAGGGTCCTGCTCCTTTCATTGTCGTTAAATGAAGATAACTTAAGAGAATTTGAAGGAGAGGTATTGTTAGGAAAATGACCGTTCAAGAAGTTGGTGAGGGTATTGTTTGTAGTAGTTGATTATTAAACGTCTTACAATGCTATATTCAGCAGGTTTTGGCTATCTATGATGCATACAGTAGCATCCATTGTTTACCAATTTTTGAAATATATTATGGGAGGTCAAATAGGCATCGTCCGAAGTAGCCAAAGAATTGCAAGGGAATGTTGTGCCAATGCTCTAGCTCCGTAATTGTTGGAAGCGGTGAAAATTGGCAAACGATAACAATTAATGGAGTCTTCTATTAGGTCAAATGAGATAGATGATCCAAGGGAGGCTCCTAGTATCGTGATCCCAGTTAAATAAGTTGAATATCACTACTTGGCAGAAGGCAAAAGTGTTAGGTCAGATCTAAATTACCCTTTGAGTTGATATCATTCTTATATAAAAATCTACATGTGTTTTCTTGGTGTAATAAGGATGTGACTAGAGTACCAAAAAGTGTAATTAGCCATAAAATATCTGTTAGATCCAATGTGGGACTAGTGGTGCAAAGAAGAAGATATTTTTCCAAGGAAAAATCAGAAGCCACTATCCAAATGTAAACCGGTTAACTAAGGTGGGGCATATAAAAGAATCCCAATACCCTCTTTGGACTGCAAGCCCGATCTCTTGTCAAGAAGAATAATGGAAAATTGCGTATGTGCATTGATTTTACAGCTCTTAATAGAGGTTGCCACAAGGATCCATTTCCAATACCTTAGATAGATAAGCTAGTGGATTCCATTTTGAGAAATAAGTTTTGTTTTTCATGGATGTTTTTTTCTTGGTTATAATTAGATACAGATGAATCTGATTGATCAAGATCGCACTACTTTTATCATTGACAGAGGTATTCATTGCTACAAGATAATTCCTTTCGGGTTGAAGAATGCTGGAGCCACATCGACTAGTAAATAAGGCATTTGTTGACCAGATGGAAAGAAATGTAGAAGTGTATATCGATGATATGATGGTTAAAATCCCTAAGGAGGAGAATCAAATCTTCGATCTCCAAGAAACTTTTTCTAACTTAGTTTTGCTGACCAGATCGAAAGAAATGTAGAAGTGTATATCGATGATATGATGGTTAAAATCCCTAAGGAGGAGAATCACATCTTCGATATCCAAGAAACTTTTTCTAACTTAGAAGCCATAAATTTGAAATTAAATCCTGCACAATATACCATTGACATCCGATCTGGAAAATTTTTGAGTTATATTATAAGGGAGAAATTGATTCAAGCTGACCCAGACCAGTTGAATGCTTTGTTAGCCATGGATCCACCTCAAAATACTAAAAAAGTTCATATATTGACTGGAAGATTGGCAACATTAAACATGTTTATTTCAAGATCATTAGATAAGTGTGCTTAGTTTTTCCAAGTCTTAAAAATGCCAAAGACTTTAATCGGTCCCCTAATTGTGATCAAGCTTTCGTTGAAATCAAGAGACATCTATCCTCTCCCAAAAATTTATTTAAACCTGTAAACGAGCAAAATACTTTATATGTATCTAGCAGTATCGGAGTATGCTGTAAATTGATAATTATCGCTGCACTGTTTATTATATAATCAAGAGTTTGTTGGAATTTGAGAAAAGATAGTTAAAGTTGAAAACATTAGCCTTAGAAATGGTGACATCAACTAGAAAAATGAGGCCTTATTTTCAAGCACACTCTATCACAATTCGAACTTCTTTTCCATTGAAGAATGTGTTACAGAAATCCGATATATTGGGAAAAATGACCAAGTGGTCAATTGAGCTTGGAGATTATGATATTCACTTTGCACCCCGAACTGCAATCAAAGCTCAAGCGGTGGCCGATTTTTTAGTTGAATTTCACTCCAAAAAGCCTTGTGAGGAAGCTTAAACTAGTAAGCTTAATCAGGAATGGGTAATCCAAACTGATGGTGGGTCTAATATAATGGGATATGGAGTTGGTAGTTTCCTAATCTCAAGCTATACGTTTTGGCTTCAGAGCATCCTACAACGAGTCAAAATATGAAGCATAAATAACCAGATTGAGATTAGCTCATTTATGTGATGCCAAAAGAGTCTGCTTGATAAGTGATTCACAGATACTTATTCGTCAATCAAGGGACAATCTGAAACTATAAAATATCACTTGATAAAGTATATAGAAGTATTGAAAGAGATTACAACCAAGTTTAAACACGTTAAATATGAGAATGTCCCAAGATGGGAAAATTCAACGGCTGACTCCTTAACGATTATAGCTTATTCAAAAGCGTATCATTCGATCCTTGTGCAAGAATGTCCTTCCATAGTCACAAATTCAGAAATAAAGGGTGAAGTTAGAGAAAGTCTATATGTATCCACCTTGGTTTCTAAATATTGGAGAAATGAGATCCAAGATTTTATCACTAGTGGAGTTTTGCCTCAAGACAAGACTTCTGCCAAAACAAATAAAGTACAAAGCTCGTGGAATCTGGTTCTAATGAGGGTTATGTATAAAAAAATCCTTCAATAAGACTTTGCTGCATTGCCTCGGATCTGATGAATCTCAAAATTTCCTATCAAAACTACATGATAGGGAAGGATTGGCACATTGTGGATATAAAGCTTTAACTAGAAGAGTTTTGTTGGCATGGTATTATTGGCCTTCTACTATGGAAGATGCTAGAGATTTAGTAAAGAGATGTGACCCTTGTCAAAGATATGAAAACACAATCCGTGTACAGCATTCCCATGAAGTCTGTATCCAAAGCAGTTCTATTTAATATATGGGGGCTTGATTTATTCGGACCTCTTCCAATGGCTTCTGAGGGTTCTCACACTATAATTCTAGCAATAGACTACTTTTCCAAGTGGGTAGAATTTGTACCTTTATCCAGGAAAACATCTAAATCCGTGATACAGTTTATTCTCTACAACATATGTTGCAGGTTTGGCATTCCCAGACATATCACTACAGATAATGGTCCTTAATTTGACAACAAAGACATGGAAGTATTTTGTGCATCAAGAGGGATTCATCATTATTTTTATCTTCATTTTCATCAGTAGACCAATGGACAAGTTGAGGTAGCAAACCAACAATTTTAATGGGTTTAAAATAGAATTTGGAGAGAGCAGGTGGAAAATGGTCGAGTTATTTATAAGAAGTACTATGGGCTTCCCGAACTACTCCCCACTCAGCCACACAAGAGTCTCAATTTATTTTAGTCTGTGAGATGAATACTATTACACCTCTAAAAGCCATTATTCTTGTCTTTCGTAGTTCAAAATTTCGAAGATAATAATGCGATGTCATTAAGGGTTCAGTTGGACTTGATTGAAGAAAGGAGAGTAAAAGCCTATATTGGAAATATACATTATCTACATTTGATGAGAAGCATGTTTGCATCTAAATTAAGAAAGATAAATTTTCAAGTGGGAGATAAAGTTCTAAAAAAGTGTTTTTACATACCAAAGAAAAGAAGTTCGGAATGTTGGCTCTGAATTAGGAAGGACCATAAATCATACATGAGAAGATCAGACAAGGAACATATAGGTTTTTAGACAAACAAGGAAACCGTTTGAAGCACCCTTGGAATGTTTAACATCTAAGGTTATACACAGAATAAACTTATCTTTTAAATATTTACTTTGTTCTAGGTCAATGTAAATATTAAAAGGAATACTATTTCATACCCTGGTCGTCCGATGAGGTTTTAATGAGGTGTCCAAATCATAATTAATTTATTTACTTTATGCCTTACAAAGTCTATTTGTTATTCTTGATGAGATTAAAGTTTTGTTGCCTTTGAATGAGTTACCTTCGAATGGGCTAATGAGCTTAAATTTTTATTGCCTTCGAATGGCATGATGGGATTAAAGTTTTATTACCTTCAAATAGATTACCTTCGAATGACCTGATGGGATTAAATTTTTGTAGCCTTCCAATGGATTACCTTCAAATAGCCTAATGGGATTAAAGTTTTATTTCCTTTGAATAAATTACCTTCGAATGTCTCGATTGGATTATAGTTTTGTTGCGTTTGAATGAATTATCTTTGAATGGTTTGATGAGATTAAAGTTTTGTTTCCTTCGAATGGATTACCATTGAATGATATGGATGGATTAATGTTTTATTTCATTCAAATGGATTACCTTTTAATAGCTTGGATGGATTAAAATTATGTTTCATTCGAATTGAATACCTTCGAATGGCTTGATCAGATTTAATTTATTACCTTGGGAAAAGATTTTCAAATTTTAATAATCTTTGAATACTTAGTTAGGATCAGATATCAATGAAATACAAATAAGTTGTGAGACATAAATTGGATAAAAATAAAGATGGCATAAAATACCTTTAAATTATTATAAAAATCGGATCCACATGACAAAATGCCTTGTATACACCAAAGACTTATATAACCTACAAGATCTAAACTTCATCTCCACGTCAACTATTGGCCTTACATAACCTAAGACCGCATACCCTAATACATCATGTTCCCTAGAAAATTCAAAGGAATCTCTATCATGTGTTACTACGTTGGAAATAGTGGTAGATTGAGGGAATACCTTGTCAAAATCTTCAAAGTTAAACTATCTTATATCATCCAGCTGGTCAATACTTTTGAAAGAAGGTTGGTCAACGGTAGAAAATATTAGGGAATAAGGATCAACAACTGCTTCTTCTTGAGGAGGAACCTCTGAAGGAATGATGGAAGGAAGAAATCCATATCATAGTATGATCTCCGAACCAATGGAAGTTTTCTTCTTTTTTCATGCTCTCTTGTCACTGCCCTCTTTATTCCTCTTTTGGACCTTCTTTTTCTTGACTCTTGGAGAGTTTGGTGGCTCATTAACCTCACCAATAGTAACCATGACTGCCTCTAACAAAGCTGCATCAATTTCATCTGGAGGCCCTGTACTCTCTAGTTCGGGAAAAACTTGAGATGAATCATCTTTATTCTTCTTGTTTTTCTTAATCTTATCAAGATGACTTGGTGCCATATTCATAGCTGCTAGATAATGTATACCATTAGCTTCCTCAGTCCTTTTAAAGATAATAAAGGATCAGGGATGAGTGGTAAATTACTCCAATGAAAGCTCATGAACTGGATATGTTCTTCACAGTTGGGCCCTCACCATGTTGCATGAGGTGAAACAATTGTGAAAAGGAGTTGATAATTTTTCATTGGCCCACTGATTCAACTTATTAAAATTTATTTTCATCTCTTCCAGATGTTATGAAGATAACTTTGAGAACATATTAAAATAAATCTAATGAAAAAACCAATATTAAAAGACATTTATAAGACATTTACCTTATATTTTCAAGTATCTTGTGAGCAGGCTCGGATTTCCTTTAGATGTAATGTTCTTGCTGTTTTCCCAAGAACCACTAATAAAGAGGAACTGAGTCCTCCAAGGCTAGCCATCAAATCATCAACTACTTTATATTCATTTTCTATATTAAAGTAATAAAAAGGGATATGACCATGTTGGCATAAATCTACTACAACAACAAACTGTTTAATATGCATCGAAATTTTTGATAGCCTTGAGGCTATAATGCTGGCTAATAGTGTGAACCAAAGAATAGGGCTTAATTGGCTTGGGCATAACTTTACTATGTGAAAATACCTCACTATTTCCGGGTTCAGAGGAAACCTAAAACCCAAATTAAGTACTTCGGTATACACCACCAGTTCTCCTGCCTTGCAATCCATTGGAGTTTTCCTCAGGAATAGGAATCCTTACTCTGATTGATTCTGTAAAACCCATTTTTTCGAATCCTATCCAGTTCGGCCGTATGATAATATATATATAAGATATATTTTGAAGGTCACGCAAATATTTGACACTGACCTTAAAAAAATTGGTCTCAACTGGCCCAACAAGGCACTCCGGAAGTGGTTCGGATTCTGGAAGTTTATTTTTTTCTATTTTTTCCCGAACTACACTTTGAGTATCACTAGTGTGGCCAGATGTTTCCAAATGGGTATCTTCCTCACTTTCATCTATTTTCTCCTCGATCACTTGTGCCTATTGATCCAAATAATCACTTGGTTTTACATAAGGGGTCTTCTTCCTCAACTCGAAAGGGCTCAATAGATGAACCTGATGGATTTGGGCTCGTAATATATTGTGAAGGAAGCTCTGCTGCTGTAAAATCTTCCAAAGATGGATTTATCCCTAAAGGATTGCTAGTATCAATGAGAACTTCAGTAGGATTTTCTGTTTCCTTGACCAATGAAGTATTAGATTTTTCTTTAGAGAGCCTAATGATTCTGCGAGGAGTACTTTCACCATTATCAGATCCCATCGCTATGAAAGTTGAAAGGGGTTTGCGACTACTAACTTATTTTGTTCAAGGTCTTTTAGGTGACCAAATGGATTTGTTAGGGGATGTAGATGATTGAGAAAAATATGTAGCTGATTGAGCGAGTGGGGTAGGTTTAGAGGAAATTGGGTATTTTTTAGATAAAAAAAATGTTACTTTGATCTGGGATTTGGGGTACGATTGCTCCGCCTGGTAAGTCGGCAGTCTGGCAACAATTCTAGCTTGTTTTTTCTCTTCCTCCAATTCGAACAGATTATGCTAACCACCTCTGATTAACGCAGTCCTTGCCGTTAACATACAAACTTTGAATAAATTGAAGTTTGAGTTAAAATTTGAAAGATTTTGAAGATTGAAGAACTTTTTGTCTCTCTAAAAATAGAAACACTGAAAAAATAGTACTCTTATAAAGGGGGGAAGAAGAAACACTTTAGTATTCTATTTAGGAAGTGAAAACGACAATAATAATTAAAGAAGACTATTAAATGTAGCCGCTTTTACTTCTTGTACTTTGTACAATTACCTAGGGTAAAAATTTTTGGTAAGTCCAATAACCCTTTCACACGTGTCTCGTAAATTATATAATATTAAAGTTGTGGACCTTCATTAGAAACGGTCTTCAGATGTATCATTCGGATGTGGATCAAAAATTGTTTACAAATATTAGCTCTCCCAAAATTCTTTGGAAATAACTAAGGGGGCTAGATGATAGGGCCTGGTTATGTTCAAGGGCTAAAGCAGTAAAGTGGGTTTGATCGGATTAAGGGAAGTTTGGACCCGACAATTAAATTTGATCAGTAAGTTGTGTGCTTAATGACTCAACTGGATGCCTAGTACATTTGTTTATGAGCTTGGGGGTCATGAGAATGGCCCAAACCTATGACCCGACCTGAAAAACCCATGGATCTGAAAAAGTACAAATAGTATAACAAACAACATTAAATGGGTTGAACTTTTTTCTCTCGATAATAAATACAAGGACCTCCATTCTCTCTCTACTTTCTATTACAAATTTAATACCATATAAACTAAATATCTTCCAAAACTACCCATGGATCATATTTTGTCATCGCCAACTTAGATTTCTTTAAAAGATGAATATATGAAGAAAGTCTCCGTAAAAGTGGCAAAAACCTATAGTGAGGAATTGGGAAATCCCTGTTGGGAGGAAATGTTATGCCAATTGTGTTTCCTCAACGACAGGGATCACGTCCAACGTTTTAATATTTCAAGATGTTTGGACGAGGTTAAAACTAGGTGGACATGTCTAATAAAAAAACGTGTACACCTAGTTGTCAACCTCATCGGTTTGGAGCATCATACTGCATTTCAGTTGTTCAACTGTTTGGCCACTGATAGTTTAACAGAGGACCAACTGGATACTGTTCATGCCCAAATGCTAATCAGGATGGAGGAGGCAGACCATGAGGTTTTGGTGGACTACAGGAGTACGAAAGAAGAAAGAAAGTTGATGAAATGGAATTGATCTTGACAGGTCAGATTATATTGGAAATAGAATGTAAAGGGCAGTTTGAATTTCTCTTAGAGGATAGTTTAGACTTCTAATAAAAGTAATGAGTAAGTTATATGCCTAGTAATGATCCGATCCGGGTAGCCCATGGATCTTCAAAATCTTATAAATAAGGTAAAAAAGAACATTTAATGGGTTGGTTGAACTCTCTTTTTTAAAATATTAAATACAACATCTTTTTTCTCTCTCTACTATCCACCTTAAATTTACAACCTAAATAAATTCCAGAATAACCCTTCAATCAGTTTTTACCTTTAACAAATTGGCGACCACAGTAAGAGCATGAGGTGCCTAAATAACATTATTCAAAACCACACTTGATGATCGTACATCATATTTATGTAGACATGGATCCCAATATGAAAATTGATCCCTCACTTGGGAATGAAGGCATAATAGGTGAATATGAGCATGGTAACACTTCACATGTAAATCATAACAGAAAAGAAATACATATTATGCACGAGGAGTGTGATTAGTTGAGGGCTGAGATTGAAGCTTTAAAATCCAAAAGACAAGCATAAAAAAACCTAAAGGGAAAGTATCCTGTTTAATGTCCTCATTTTGATGAGCCAAATAACACCCACAAACCAGATGAAAGTGATCAGTCCCCAAAATCTCATAAAGGTAAGGAAAGGAATATCGAGCTAAGTAGTTGTTGAACACATCTTATTCTCTTGGAAATTCAACCATAAAATCTGACTCAGATATTTCTTCTTCCTCATCAAGTAGTGACCATGGTCATCAAAAGAAGAAAGAAAGGTCAACTAAAAAGCATACTAAGGAACGGGATAGAAAGGGAAAAGGAAAAAAAAAGAAATATCAAAGCAAAGTGAATGGATCTAAAAATTATAGTATCGATTATGTGTTTAAGTGATCAATTTGTTGTCCAATCCAAACCATGTATCTTTGCCAATCCTAATAAAGATCATATGTTTAGCTAATGATACAATTGGAGGCAGCCGCCTTTATCTTCCAAAATTCTTTTGAGCATCTACATATACCACGTCAGAATAAATCTGCTCCTACAATTTCTATCCCACAAGCTACAACTCAGTCTCAAGGTGCAGTCAATTAACATCCTAAGGAATCCAGACAGGGTTTGCATCGGCCTAGACAAAGTCAATCAAGTCAGGGCTAACTGTCTTGATCAAGGAGGAATCAATGGGTCCAGCCTGAATATTTTGCCGAGTTAGGTGAAAACGTAGCCACCATTTATGATAGAACTAAGAATGTTGTGCATTTCCAAAGGCCATCACAAATTCAATCCCCTAGAGAGAATCATAACACTTGTTTTTGTAGATGCCACAATGATGTGGGCCATGATACCCATGATTCTATTGCAATGAAACAAGAAGTGAAAACTTCGATTGAAAGGGGTAAGTTTTATGATTTTTTTAAAAGGAAAGGGGAAACATGAAAATTAATACGCAAGCCCAGCCTAGTGCAAGTATATCTCATATTACATCACTAAATGTTCACAGACAAAGTATGGAAACATCTGCACAAGAGAATACTATAGTGATTGTGGAACAATTTGATGTAGATTTGGAGTACTTAGACCATGATCCAGATTGGAATCAAGTTGGGGTGATAACAGAAAGAACAACAACGATTTCAATCAGCGCAAATACATTAAATCCTTAACCATTTTGGAGGAGATACTGTAACTGCACCATCAAGTTGCTCTAAAAAAAGACACGTGAATAGCTTAACAACTTAGTTTTAAGGGAAACTGTCCATACATATTTATCAAAACCCTACTATTTTCATTGTCTTTGATGAGGATGGCCTAAGATAAATTACGGGCCCTCATGAAGATGCTATGGTAATAGGAGCACCGATTGAAGGCAATGAAATACGAAGAATCCTGATTGACACAAGTAGTTCAACAAATATTTTATTCTTATCATTCTATAAACAAATGAAAATCCTTCCATTATTCAACGTTTGAATAAAACCATGGTATGGTTTACTGGAAGCTCTACTGATTTAATTGAAGAGTTCAAAGGAGAAACCTTGCTAGGGAAATGACCATTCAAGAAAATAGAAAGGGTTTTATTGGTAGTGGTTGATTGTCCAACATCATACAATGCAATATTTGGTAGGTCTTGGTTGTCCAGGATGCATGTAGTAGCATCCACTGTTCACCAATGTTTAAAATATGTTGTGGGATGTCAAGTAGGCGTCGTCCGAAGTAGTCAAAAGGTGTCAAGGGAATGTTATGTCACTAATCTCGCTCCAAAATCATTGGAAGCAGTGAAAATTAGAAAAGAAATTCAAATGAAATAGGTGATCCAAAGGAGGCTCTGAGTGTTATAATCCCAATTAAAAAGGTTGAAATTCATCAATTGGTAGAACGAAAAAACATCAGGGTCAGATCTAAATTACCTTTAACATTGAAGGATAAATTAGTATTCTTTTTATCTAACAAGTTAAATTTGTTTGCTTTGTGCAATGAGGATGTAATGGGAGTGGCATCAAGTGTTATCAGCCACAAATGTTTTGTTAGATCCGATATAGATCGAATGGTCCAAAGAAGAAGGTTTTTTTCTAAATAAAAATCAGAAGCTACAGTTCAAGAAGTGGACCGGTTGACTATAAGGTAGTGCATGTTAGAGAATCCCAGTACCCTCTTTGGACTGCTAATCAAGTCCTTATCAAGAAAAAAATGGAAAATAACGCATGTGTATCGACTTTAAGGATCTTAACCGAGATTTTCCTAAATATCAATTTCTTGTGCCTCAGATCGATCAACTAGTGGACTCCACATTAGGAAATAAGTTGTTATCTTTCACGGATGTTTTTTCCGGGTATAATCAGATACAAATGGATCTGAACGATCAAGATAACACTACTTTCATAACTAATAAAGGGCTTCATTGTTACAAGGTAATGCATTTTGGGTTGAAGAATGATTGAGCCACTTATCAACGATTGGAAGGCATATTCCAACCAAATTGGAAGAAATGTAGAAGTTTATATTGACGATATGATGGTTAAAGTCCCTAAAGAGGAGTATCACATCTCCGACCTCCAAGAAACGTTTTCTAACTCGAAAACCATCAACTTGAAGTTAAATCATGATAAATGTACCTTTGGTATCCGATCCAGTAATTTTTTGGGTTATATCATAAGTGAAAAGGGGTTTCAAGCTGACCCATAGTCAGAAATGTTGAAATAAAGAATGATGTGGAAGAAAATTTGCATGTATCTACTATAGCTTCTCAAAATTGTAGAAGTGAAATCCAAGAGTTTATCACCAATGAAGTCTTACCTCAAGCCAAAGCTTCTGCCAAAAAAGCTAAAATATAAAGCTTATGGATATGTGGATCTAAGGGGGTTTCTTTATCAAAATTCCTTCATAAAGGCCTTATTGCATTTCCTCGGATACAACAAATCTCAAAGTGTCCTATCAGAACTGCATGATGAGGAAGGATCAACATATTACATCTACAAAGCTTTGACTAGAAGAGTCTTGCTAGCAGGGTACAATTGGCCTTCTATTATGGCAGATGCTAGAGATTTGGTGAGAAGATGCGACCCTTGTCAAAGGTATGTAAATGCAATCCATGTGCCAACAGTTCTCATAAAACCTATATCCAAAGCTGTACCATTTGAAAGATGAGGACTTGATCTAGTCGGACCATTTCCAATGACTCATTTTAGCAATAAAATACTTTTCAAAGTGAGTAGAAGTTGCACCATTATCCGAGACAACATCTAAATGAGTGATAAAGTTTATTTTCTCTAACATATGCTGCAAACTTGGAATTCCCATGCATATCACTACTGACAATGGTCCTCAATCCGACAATAAAGATATGAAAGTGTCTTATACATCAACAAGAATTCATCATTGTTTCTTTTCTCCTTTTCATCACTAAGATGATGGACAAGTAAAGGTAGTCAACCAGACTATTTTAATGGATTTGAAAAAGAACTTGGAATGAGCAGCCGTAAAATGACCCAATTATCTACAAGAAGTTTTATGGGCCTACCGAACTACTCCCCATATATCTACTCAAGAGTCTCCATTCACTTTGGTTTATGGAATTGATGCAATTACACTTATAGAAGCTATTGTTCCATATTTCAAAATTTAAAATTATTTCAAAGAGAATAACGAGGTCGTAGTAAGGGCTTAGTTGGACTGAGGAAAATAGAGTAAATGATCACTTAAGAACCATTCACTACCAAGAACTTATGAGAAGAAGCAACTTTCGAGTAGGAGATAAATTTCTATGGAAGATATTTTTACATACTAAAGAAAATAAGTTCATATAACTGACTCAGAACTAGGAAGGACCATACAATGTATACGAAAATATCAAGCAAGGAATATACAAGCTCTTAGACAAAGAAGGCAACCTTTTAAAGCACAATTATATTTAGAGTAAACTTATCTTTTAAATATTTACTTTGTTCTAGCTCAATGTAATTATTAGGGTGCATACTATTTCCTACCCTGGTGGCGCATAGAGGTTTTAATGAGGTATCTGAATCACAATCAATCTATCATCTTTTTCCTTTAAAAGTGTCTCTTCCATACTTGGCCGCATTAAATTTTGATTCCTTTGAATGGATTACCTTCGAATGGTTGGCTAGTTTAAATTTTGATGCCTTCGAATGGATCACCTTCGAATGAATTGGCTAGATTAAATTCGGATACCTTCGGATGGCTGACCTTTGAATGGCTTGGCTAAATTAGATTTTGATGTCTTTGAATGGATTACCTTTTAAAATGGCTTAGTTGGATGAAAAGTTATTGCCTTCGAATGGATTAAATTGTCTTTAAATAAAAGTTATTCCAAGTTTAAATAGTCTTTAAATAAAGAATATTTGAGTAAGATAAGATTTTAATGGAAGTAAAAATATATTGAAACATGCAATTGATAGAATTAAAAACAACATTAAGTACTTCGAAAGATCCAAGGATCAAGTAAAAAAAATCCAATATGGGGTTACAAAATGGCTTAGGACTAGCCATTGACTTGCATAAATATTGCGATCCGAATATAACAAAATTCCTTATATATATATAAAAGACTTTAATTAAAAAAATACATAACATATTAGAACAAGTTACCTTAGGGCTCGTCCCCTTTGGTTTTCTTCTCGTCTTTAATTTCTTCTTTATTTCCTGGAAGATCACCATCTGAATCATCTTCATTGTCTTCATCGAAGTCATACTCTTCGGAGTCGCTAAATATTAAAGTTATCACTTAAGGCTAGACTATGGTAAGGAATTTGTTGAGCTGGCACATACCTCCATAACTCCCCAAGAGACCGATTCAAGTATGTCTTGTGACACAACTTCACCATATCCGACTTAATTGAGTCATCCATCTCTTGCATATAATCCCATACTTTATCAACATATGCATACACAACATTGGCTATATCTTGATATGTTTTTTCCTTAAGAGAGGTGATTTTATCTTCTTTATTCTTAAAAAGATCTTCAAGTTTGTTTTCTCTTTAGATAAATGGTGGATAGTACCTTTATCCTTAGTTTACTGATCTTTTAAGGAAGTGGCCTCCTTCGAAGTGGATGAATGCAGATTAATGTAGTCGTACTGCAACTTCTTACAGTCAGATCTGGCTTCAACCAACTCTTTATTACGGTTCTTCATCTCCTTACCCAAATTTTCAGTTTCCTTTTTCTCTTCATGAATAAAGTTTTCTAAATTTTGAGTGTCACTTCGAAGGGCGAAAATATCCTTGGCTTGAGATCTTACATGCCTCTCTAAGTAAAAAATTGGCTTTATGTAGCCTAAGACTTTGTACGCAGTTCATCATGCTCCTTAGATAATTCGAAAGAGTCTCCGGCAGGTATCACAACGCACACTTGAGCTTTGCCAATATCTTGTGAGCATACTCGAATTTCATTTAGATGTGATTGTTCTGCCATTTCCAAAGCACCACTAATAAAAAGGAATCGAGTCTCGTAAGGCTTGTCAGCTTCTAGAAAATCATCAATTACTTTGTAGTCATTCTCCATATTGAAATAGTAAAAGGGAATATTTCCATTCGGGATACCACGTTATGGTATATACATATATGAAATTTGGAGGGATATATGGTAAACCACATATTAATATCTAGTGGCTATCACTAAGTCAATGTCGGGTAATGTCGTCCAATGCTTATTACCACCCAAGTACACTTGGAAACAATATAATTATCCAAGTAGAGTGTCTACATGTTCTGCACCATTAAACACTCACAAATCACACTGACGTTGCAATTCAACCATCAAATCCGTCTCACCAATTGCCATGAATAAGATTGACCGTATATAAATAAAGCTATGACCCAATATTTGTACTGACTTTCACGAGAAACACTTACAATGCTAGTAATATATTCATGTAAGTAGTTTGGAAACCAACTATCGTAACCATTAAAGATTTGGTTATGCTAGATGTTTGTGCTCGAGTAACTTTCACTTTCTTCGGGGGAGCTTTGGTTTGGGTGTAATAATTATTGGCAGTAAAAATATGTATATAATCGGCCACCAAACATGGTGGTTGTTCCAAACCCTACGATATACATGAAATTATTTCAAAATATACATAAAATTGCATTAGTTATATCAAATTCTACGTATTTTTATGCATAATCATGCATAACATTTGACAAAATCACACATACACCGGAACACATCAAAGAAAAATCACGCACCCAATAATGCATAACATTTTCCAAAAATGCACATACAATAAAACAAATCAAAGCAAAATCGCGCACCCAATTGCGCGATCTCATACATATTTGCGAAAGAACAATAATTCAATATAGTCTAAAATTGCGCATCATACCTGCACAATTAATCCATATGCCTGAGATATGGCAAAATGACGCGCGATACATGCGAAAAACACTTTGAACCTAAAAAAAGTAAAAAAATGTGCTTCGACTTGTGTTTCCAAATGATCCATTAATGGTTCCTCCTTTGATGAAAAATATTCAATGTTACAACTTGTAGAATATTTGTTAGGATTTAGGTTTGTTTTTTTGTTTAGATTTAGTGTTGGGAAGTTGAAAATGATATTGGGCGAATTAATTTCTGGGTATCCATATTAAATTTAGGAATTTTGTAATATAAGAATGTTTTGATCGTTTTAAATTATTAAAAAAAATGACTTGGAAATCTCACTATAACAAAATGGAATCTCATTTTAAAGCATATCCTTTTTTTTATTTGTGATACTTTCTGTTCATTTAATTTTTTTCTAGTTTTGTTAATTTGTATATTTTTTTAATATAACTCACTATTTAAAACATTTGGGCTAGCATCTCATTAAATAAATAAATAATTTTTCGATTATTTATTCGTATAAACATGAATAAAGTTTTATAGAAAATATTTGTTTCGATTTTATTACATATATTGACATTGAAAAATAAAATTTTCATTTGGAACAAATATGTAAATTCGCATATTTTTATATCTCATTATATATAGCCTATCACCTCATTAAATTCACATATTTTTTATATCTCATTATGTGTATAATATTATTTTTGATTTTATATTAGATACTATTTTTTGATATTCGATCTTAATGTTAATGGTTATTAGTTTTGGTTCTTTGAAACAAACACGTGACTTTTAACAAATACGGTAATCTTCAAAATATAAGCTATCGCATCCTCTCTCTCGTTGCTCCTAACACTAACAATGAAGATTTAGTAGGTCCATTGCCTATGAATTCGGGAGGATGACAAATAATTATAGTTGCAGTAGATTAATTTTCAAAATGGGTTGAAGCTGAAGCATTGTTAGGGACAAGAGCTAAGGATGTAATCAGATTAATTATGTCTAATATTTGTTGTAAATTTGGGGTTTCTCGGAGAATTACTACAGACAATGGGTCACAACTTAATTATGGAGATATGACATCTTTTTTATAATTCGAGGGGAATAATACAGTATTTTTCAACACCATTCTACCCACAATAAAATGGTTAGGTAGAGGTTACTAATAGAACTATTTTGGATAGTCTCAAAAAAACTTGAAAGGTGCAGCTGAAAAATGTCATAATTATCTTGAAGGTGTGGTATGAGCCTATAAAACAACACCTCAAGCTGCGAATCAAGAAACCTTGTTTGCTTTGGTATACGAGATGGATGAAATAAGCATGACGGAGTCGACACTTCCATCTTACAGGGTACTTAACTATTTTGAGGACGATAATGAGGAGGTTAGATGAACGAGGCTTGATTCGATTGAGAAAAAACGGGTTAGACCACATTTGAATTTGATTAATTATCAAACTTTAATGAGAACTCATTACAATTTGAGGGTGAAAAGAAGGGACTTTAAAGTAGGCGACAAGGTTTTGAGGAAGGTCTTTTTACATACAAAAAACAAAAGATTGGGTAAGATGAACCCAAATTGGGAATGACCATATTCAATGGTTAAGAAAATTAAGTTAGAGACATATCGCCTCCACAAAAAAGAGGGATTATTTTTGCAGCACCTTTGGAATATTGAGCATTTAAGATTGTATTGTGAGTAGTTTGTTACACACTTATGGCATGGTTATTTTCTTACTTATTTATTTGACCGATGGCATTCTATTTTCTCTCTTAATGGCTCAGGAAGGTTCTAATGAGGTTTTCATATATCCGGAGGTATAAATACAATCGTTTTTGTTGATCAAAAGTTTTCTATGAGTATAACAATTTTATGTTGAAAAGAATGCCATTCGTATATATGAGAATTTATCTGAATTATGAACTTACAAGGTTATTGAAAGAGAATAAAGTTTCTATTTTGTAAATTAAATAAGGATTTATCACCCTTGAAATAATTTATAAAAATGTATAATTCGAAGTACTAACGTCTATCAAGGCATATTTTGAAGTGTCAATGTGACTCGCAGTATAATTCAAAGTGTTAACGTCTATCAAAGCTTATTCCAAAGCGCCAATATGAGTGGCACTATAATTCAAAGTTTTAACATCTACCAAAGAATATTTTCTAGTCCCAATATGAGTGGCAATATGATTCGAAGTGCTAACGTTTATATAAGCATATTTCAAAGTGCCAATTTGAATGGTGAGATAATTCCTTAAGACAAGTAGAAAAATTGAAACAATACTTAACATTTAAAACAAACAGTGCTATGTGATGAACTTAGGAACACAAACAATGTTATGAGGTAAGCACTTACAAGTACAAAAAGCGCAATGAGATATGCACATATAGAAATTTCGAGAGCGACATGTGATAATCATTTACACCAAAACACAAGTTCTGAACACAAAAATACAGTTGATTCTTATTTATTGTGATTACCACTTGATGATTCATCTAAGTTTTCTTCTAATGAGCTAACGTTACTTTCCGAACATTCACTATCCAAAAATGCAAAATTATTGTCTCCATTTTCTTTGGATTCAGACTCATCTGAATCACTTGTAACAGTCACGAATGCTTCCTTAGGGCGTCTATTTTCTGCCACTAAGTACGAATAGTCTATGATATTTTACTTCAGAAATATCTGGTGGAAGTCAAGGATCATGGAAATTTTTGTTTCCTCTTCGCGAGTCTTTAAAGATTTAAGATAATCCTTTGCACTGGCATTTAGATCAGCCTTTATCGCAAATTGGATTTGGGTAGGAGACATCCAAAACTTCCTCAAGATCAGTTTCAATAGGTGTTTTCGAGAAGTTGTTTTTCTTTTTCTTTGAAGCGACTACCTTTTTTTTGGGTGCTTCGACTTAACACTGCTCAGTATGAGGGATAATTCTGCAGTTTTCCTCTTCGATATTTTTTTGGGCTCACCTTCTTTTTCCATTTTGATGGACCTTCTTAATGTTGTTTCCTCGAATCCTTCTTGAGTTTATGGCTCGAGGCCTTATTCTGAGCAGGAAGTATATCACATGTATCTGAAGTAGCCAATTTTTTCACACCGTCTCCTGATTCAGGAGGTTCCATTAATTTTTTTACGGCCATGAAAGAGTCCCATGAGATCTTTCATAGATGACTTTAGATAAATTTGAGAGGGTAAAATTCTTGTGAAACTCATTTGACAATTCTTGTGTTGTCCATTTTTTCAGGTCAACGAATGTCTCATCGACAGCTGCACAGTAAATCTGATAACACTTCCAAATTTATGTACGATGAAACTTAAGTTAGTAATGATTAAGAAAAAAATTGAATAAGAGAGTCATGCCACTTAGTTGTAATGATTAAGAAAAAAATTGAATAAGAGAGTCATGCCACTTAGTTCTACTCTTCGATTTGAGTGACAATCTTGAGGGGTTCTTTTCAGAAATATTCTTGTCATTTTCTCAACAATCATAAATAAAAAGAATTTTTTATTCCATGTTTTATCTGGTTCAAGGAGATCATCAATTATATATGAAGATTTTCCAAGGGTCAATTGGTAGAATGGACGAACAAGGTTTTTTGAGAGACCAATTTTGGCAAACCTTGAAACCATAATATATTAGTTAAAGATTCTATGGGTAGAGAAATTTTGGCAAACCTTGACACCATAATACTAGATAGAAACATAAACCAAAGGTTGGGGCTTGCTTAGCTAGGGTATATGTTGAAATTTTACAATAGTCTACTACTGGGTTCATTGGGAACCCAAGGCCCCAGTTTAGAATACTAGGTAGACCATAGTTTTAAAAGGCGACGCCGCAACGACACCACGGCTTGAAGCGCTGCAATACAAGTCTGCAACTTCTCATATTGAGGCGAGGCCCATGATAGATAAGGTGTTTGCCGCGGCGGTGCCTCAGCGTTGTGGCAAGGCGTCATAAGACGTGTTAAGGCGGTGTCTTATCGATCAGTTCTAAACAAACTAAAATATTCCTCAAATCATTCATCTCTTACAAATATTATTATCTTCCGTAACTTATCTTTTCAACTCCTAAGTTTTTCTCTTTCTACTATAAATTTAAATTTAAAAAATAATAACTGTCACACCTTTCTTAGTAGTAACTCTCGAATTCACCATATTATTTTTATCTCCTAATAAAATTTTAAAATCCTAACAGTAACTATTGAATGTATGTAATTCTATTTTCAAAAGTCTATAAATATTCTTTTTATGTACTTTAACTAATATATTACTACCTCCATTGTTCTATAACTTAATATTCACTCATTTATACCTTTATATACTAAAATTATATACATAAGTAATATTTTTCATGAACGGTAAGGCTAGCGCCGCGATATTTGGATCGCTTATCATCATGAAGCGCGACACACCATTAAAAACTATGTGATAGACTACCAGTTCATTTTCACCACATGAAAGGGGGTCTCTCCAACCGATGACAACTGCAGAGTAACGTTCTCTGGAATTTCTCATTGCCTACAAAGCACATCAGACTTTGATTGGTTGAATTATCTGTATTACGTGTTATTGAGTGGTTCTCTTGATTATGAATATTGAATTTTAAGTAGTTGGGATGTTTGGTGAATCACTGGATGTGTTCAAAGTTGGTTTATTAGGTGTTTCCTGAAGGGATCGCGTGTGATTTTTCACTTGTCCCAGTCGTTCCATTTAAAAGAGGAGGTCTTGTAGTAATTGTTTCTTTAGAGTTTAAGGGAAGTTGATCTGTTAAGGTGTTGATTTCCTCAGATTCTCCCATAGCGATGAATTAACTTTTACGACGTGGTATTTATTTTCTTGTTCGAGGCAATTTATTTTATTTTGTTCGAGGACAACAGGAGGTCATGATTTTATGGTAGGAGGCCAATGATCGTATGTAAAGGCTTGAGTGATTTTTTAGGGTTTATTTTCGATGGTGAAAAGGGCATAAATTTTCTAGATATAAACGGTTTGGTAGATCACAATGATGTTTTGATGTTCTAATAATAGTTTGTATTAAGAATAAGAGATTAATAAAAATGGAGGACTTATCTTATAAATAACAATTGTATGGGTAGAATTATAATAAAGAAGCGTATGGATAGGATAAAGTGGGCCACCCATGTGGATCAAGGCCCACTTCCACTACTATATAAAGGGAGATTCTCTTTATGAGGAACGGTGAAATATTTATTATTTAATAACTACTTTTTAACATTTTATCTCTCTAGAATCTTGTGTTTCTCTCTATATCATATTAAGATTTTGTTTAAAAGTAGTTTCAAGGACCGAATATTTCTGGAACTATCATTGGCGCCGTTTGTGGGACACGAGTGATACCCCGTGACAGGTTCTCGCAAATCAGGAAATTAAAGAGAGATGAACACAAGTCCTATAGAGGGAAGAATTATGGGATTGGAATGAGACAAAATTGTCTCTTATTCCGAGGACCGCCGATTTGAAGGACAACAAGTTGAAGACAACATCACGATAACTATCAATATGGACATGGACGAGGTATGCGGTCGACCCCTATTATGACTATGAAGCAGTAGTTAGATGATATAACTAAGTTTAATGCTAAGAAAGGAGCGACACCGGATAGTGACAGAGAAGAGAATCAAAGTTAGGGTCGAGAAGAAGAAGACTATGAACAAGGTCGAACCAGGGTACGACGATAAGATCTTGGGTTGCTAAAGAATATTAGGAAGGTCGAGCACTGGTATACACGAGAGCTAAGTGATTCTTCTGTTTATGACTAGAATGAGTCCTCGTCCCGGACCGTTAATATCGGCACCATAAAAAGAAGAATAGATTTTTAAGAAAACAAAAGATTGGATGTGGTATGCCTCGTTGGTCAAGAATATTGAAACAAAACGGGAAATACATTGACAAGAGAACTCCCGCCTCCGTGGATAAAGACATGACAATCATGGTCAACATAAGAGAGAAAAATACTGCAGCCCACGTCCAGTTCATGTCGGGCAGCCAGACCCATAGGTATAGGGTGAGAAGTCAATTCGCTAAGCCTCACGACGAAGGACTGAATGCGACTCATGTAGAAGGTTTTGGGAGTTGAGCTGGTGGGGTTGGGCATAACTGAAGGACATCGACTAATTGTGGTTTCACGGCATTTATTATAAGATTTTTGTTGTTGGGTTTTTAATGGCCCATAATAGCCATCAACGCTAGAGATTTGGTTAAGAGGTGTGATATTTTCCAGCGATTTTCGAACACCATTCAGATACCCTCCATGCAACTTGAATATATTTCCAAGGGGTTACCATTTGATATGTGGATGATTGATTTAGTAGAGCCACTGCTGATGACAACAAGGGGAAGGCAGACGATAGTGGTCATACTGGACTATTTCTCTAAAGGGGTTGAAGCTGAACCTCTGTCTGGGACGAGGGCTAAATATGTAATTAAATTCATGTGGTCGAACATTTGCTGTCTCTTCGGTGTCTCGATGAGGCTAATTATGGATAACAACCCACAATTTGATATCTGTGAAATAAGATATTTTTGTTCTTCCCAAAGAATCCAACAATGTTTTTCAGCACCATTTCATCCGCAAACAAACGGTCTGGTCAAAGTAATGAATAAAACTATCATCGATGGTCTCAAGAAAAATATGGAGGGGAACACAAGAAAATGACAAGATTACTTACAGGCGGTCTTGTGGGTATACCAGACTACTCCTCATACCTCTACATGAGAATCGCCTTACACTTTGGTACATGGCATAGATGCGGTGACCAAAGTCGGTTTATCTACATTATTTTTTATTTTTTGTTGTACATCCAAAAGGTTTTTCAACGTCGGTTGATCCATATTATTTTTATTTTTTGTAACTAAAGAGTCTTTCAACGTCGGTTCATCTACACTATTCTCATAATTTGGACTTGTAAGATTGTTTAACCATTTTTATCTCCGGGTCGAAAAGTGACCATTTTCGACTAAGAGAATTAAAATACAAGAATTAACGCAAGATAAATTAATTAAATATGGAAGTTAGATGACGACAAGGGTCAGGGTACAAAAAGTATGGTAACAACTATCGACAATTTACGGTGCAATAAAAAAAATTGAGTTGAACTTAATCTTTTTCCTCGAATATCCGTCATCGAATGACTCTTCCGATGAGTCCTCATCATCTTCTCCTTCTTTGTTGTCATCCATGAATATAATCCCTTTTTGGCAGTCTTTTTCATAAACATCCACCCACATCGATCTGTGAGATAGGTTTGGAGATTGTTGGTAGAGATCCATGACTAAAGCGATTTTAGTGTCGGCAACTTGCCCTTCATGGTCTTTACACATTTTTTGGGAAACTCATTGTTTACTGCCTTACTTTTTTTTATTGTCTCAATTCAGAGTTCGTGAAGATCCCTAGCAGTCTGAGTGCGGCAGAAACCAGTTTGAATTTTCTGAGCCGCCAATCTCCGAACAGCTTGATCCCACTCTTGTTCGACAACTAGTTTCATAGAATGAAAAGTGTTAATAACTTTATGGTAAATTTTTGCTACTTTGCCTCATTTTTTTGGAGTTCAGCCTCGGTTGGTTTGGCTCAAGCAGTAGCGCGACCGGTTCTCTCAATGTAGAGCTTTCTCTTTGAGTTGTCATTCCAGTTCAAATATCTGATCTAAAGCCTCTAATAGTTTGTAACCTAGTCTTGGCTCTTGTTTCCTTCAAGGCAAGAGAAGTCGGTGTACGGTTCAACGAGATAGTAATTGTGTTAGACCGTCAAAGTTGAAAGGACCCATAGGGCGGAGAATAATCAGACAATCTAGGTTTGCAAAGACCATCGATTTTGGGAAGAGAAAGCACGATCAGCGGGTCTTCAAGCGTTATGCATCCACCCGTGGGAGTTGTATCGTTTAAGGTATGGGATAAAGTTTTCTCAGGGGATTGTGCGGTGTTTGATGGTGCCGACCTGGTTAAGGACGGTTTAGGATCTATATCATGTTTTTCAGATTGATTTTCCAAGCCCGTCGCACCCGGACCACTTTCCAGTAGCACAACTTCTCTATCATGTTTTGAAGAACTCCCTTTCTCTATAATTTCTCTGTTTTTCTGATCTCATGTTAAGAAATACTATTTTGGCCCCTCCCTTTTATTGTTTGAATATTGTCGGTATAGTATTCTGCTATAATGGGTAGGTCAAATGATGGAACAATGGAAACCTGGGTTTTTATTCTTCTTGGCAGCTTGATATGTTTTTTTCACCCTCGATATCTACGGTTTTCTTTCGTTTTTCTCCACGAGTTATATTTCTATTATTACCATCATTCGGGAGTGTTTCTTCACTAATAGCATAGTCACTAAAGAAAACCATGTTTTCGAGATCTACATTCTCCACCGGGTGATCCGGACCCACTATTTGCACCAACGGAGCCCGAGAGTCAGTCGTCACCATCATCATGGTCTCATTACCAACCGTCTCCATAACTAAGTTTTTAGACTCAACTTTTTCCAATTCAAGATCGAACAACTCGTCAGACTTGGCCCGTTTTTTGGGCATCCGAGGCTAGGTATCTTTCGACCAAGTCAATGAGATCACGCGCCACCATCAATTGCTCAGCAGTTAAATCACAATCCAAGTAGCGCCAAATATATCTATTGATCAAGTTTATGGGTAGGAAGAAATGATGGAAAACCCGACCCTAGCTTATTTTAGCCCAGTTGCACAGCTCCCTAAAAGTCTTTGTGGTCGATTCCAGATGCTCTTTTTTAGAGCCTGAAATTTCGCGTTAGGAGCTGCCCAAGAAACAACTAACTTTTTACAAAAAAAAGAAGTTTATAAAAGTGCTTACCTTCTTAGACCCATTTGTAGGTCAGACGTCTCGGATTTTCTCGAAGTGAGGCTGTCAGTTTTCTTAAGCCCCACGAATGAAAGCGAACCAATGCTTCCACGCCTTATCGAACTTTATTAGGTCGTTTTCTATTTTTAAGTTGTTGGTTAAGGAAATATAGAACAAAGGAAGTTTTGGCGACTTCGATATACAAGTCATTGCTACAAATTCCTCCACTAGCATCTGTATCCCAGATATGTGTAAGGCTATTATACACACCATCAATGTAAATCAAGCATTATGTGTAAGTTGGGACGGGTGTAGCTCGATAAGCTCGAAGTATTTAAGGACATGAAGATCAAGTGGAAATCTAATGACCTAGTTCAGCACATCGGAAAACACGGCTAATTCTCTCATCTTCGTGAATAAGGGCGTCTCCCCATGTGCCGGGAAGCGGATATTTACACATTCCGGAATGCCCCATGTAACTCTTAGGTTTAGGCGCCATAGTACCGATATTTGTGGTTATAAAGATTAATAGTGTACGCCCTAGCCAGACGGTTGTGATAACAAGTTAATACTTTGGATACTTCAGGAGGCAAAGGCTTCTCCTTCCCTACGAGGGTAACAGCATCGAGACTTTACCTAATGGGTTTCTTCCCATTTTTATGGACCACAACAGTCCGGTCGACATCAGATCGACCGACATCATCAGTAATATGAGCAATGCCGATTATTTCGACATGATCCTTACCACCATCATTCGACATTTCCTTTTGTTTTGACTTGGCTGACAAGTCTTTTTTGGTGACGGTGGATCCTATGGAGGCAGCAACCACGACTTTCAATATCATCATTAATATCTCAACGTGAAGTTTTGGAAGGTGAGACCACCTTTTCCCCTTTCATTTTCTTTGAAATAGCGTCGTCCTATTTTGGATTTTGAGTTGTGACAACTTAGATCATCCTTCTTGTTTCTTGCTTACTGGAAAACCCCCTTTGGTGACGGCCAGTTCCTTAAGGGCGGGGATAAAGATGGTCTGACTTGAGCTTGGTTCCAGACGGTCATTGTTAGGAATTGACCCATCTTCGTGGTGAGCAGCGGCAACATCCCTAAGTTTATTTTCTATGGTTAGGAATGGCATGCGCTGCGCTAGACCCCTGACGGTGGAAGCGGTGTTATGGCCAATTTGAATGCAAATAATGTTTGAACTTAGGTGAACCATCTTAATAGCTTTGGATGACGATGAAACGCTCAAATCTCCTATAGCTAAAAATTGGGAATTAAGACGTTTTATGTATGAAGTATTTGGATTGGAGCGAGAGGACTGACCACGACAAGAAGGTAAAACTAGATTAGGAGGAGAATTCGGGCCTAGCTGATGAGTCGAAGTAAGAATTGAATGGGACGGATGCAAAGAAGGATTTGGATTTCCAAAAGAACGATGTTTGTCGGGGTTGAAAGAGCCTTAGGTAGTTCAAGAGGCGTTTTCATGAAAATCATAAACAACACGCTTTTGGTAGATAGAAAATATGTGTTAGACCGTGACACGATCTTTTTTTTAACAAGGCCAATGGGCCCGATAATATCGAGCAAGATAAGAAGGCCCAGCTGGAACAGACCAAAGTAATATTCCAGTACTTCTAAAAAGACAAAATATTACGGAAAATAGGAAATTTAAGGTCGCGAAGATGGTTCGAACAAGTACTGATGGGCGGGCGTCGAATATACTCGAACTTCCCGATCGACTTGTTAACATAAAAAAACTCGTCCAAAGATGTTGGACAGCTCAAAACCACGATATATCGACCCTGGATACTTGGGCATCGGAGGAATGACGACCCGACCCTAGTGCTAACAGTGTAGTCCTCACTCGTTTTTTCTCCTAAGGACTGGGGGCCTACTAATAAGGCATAAATTATCCGGACCAAAATAGATCGGCATATAACAACAGTGTTTTGATGTTGTAATAATAGTTTTTAATAAGAATAATAGATTAAGAAAGAGGGAGGACTTATCTTGTAAATAATATTGTATGGGTATAATTAAAATAAAGAAGGGTAAGAATTGGATAAAGTAGGCCACCCATGTAGGTTAGAGCCCACTTCCACTACTATATAAATTAATATTACCTTTTATGAGGAATGTGAAACATTTATTATTGAATAACTACTTTTTACCACTTTCTCTCTTTATATCATGTTACGACTTTGTTTGGAAGTAGGTTCAAAGTCCAGATATTTGTGGAACTATCAGATGATACCGATAGCTTTTCTTTCAGCAACTCTTTGTGCAATGGTAAGCCAATCCCAACAGTTTTCTAGGCTAAACATAAACTAGATAAGGGTAGATCCCAAGCATATTGTATGCAATCTTCAGAGACTGCGTATGATGGTGACGATGGATGAGTAATTAGATCAATGAAATTTCTCTCTCTATCTCTAGAACTTGTGCTAGTAGGTGAAATGAGTAATGAAGGCTTATTTATAGGCAGAATAATGAAGATCGGTATGGTTTTTAGAGGGAGAAGTTGGAGAGTTTGACATCTGTCTATTGGGTAGAATTTGATTTGACAGATAACGGGTGCCTAGTAGATATAATTCGAAGTAGGCTAACATGTGTTATATTTCACAATGAAGTGGTACAATTATCTAGAGTTTTATGTTTCCTTCTATATCATTCTAGATATCTATTGTTACGCTCGATATGATCGGATATTTTTGGGATGTCCATTAAGGTAAAGTGGATGGGTAACTATTGAGAGGGTAATTCGGACCCTAGATCTAAAACTTGATGAATAAGAACTAAGCTAAGTAAGCTTGATGACTCAGGTGTATATCAAGTACATCAAATTATGGGCTTGGGGGCTTATAAGATTGACCCGAATAAAAGATTCGACCCGGATGACCAATAGATCTCAAAATGGTATAAAATAACTCAACCAACATCATTAATATGGGTTGGACTTTTCTTAAACATTAAATACAAGCAAACACCTCATTTCCCTCACTACTCTCTACTAAACACTTAATACCAAACAACTTAAAGATCTTCCACATTTACCGCTAAATTAGATTTCACCATCACTAGATTGGCGACCGTAGTGGGAGGCGTGAGGTGGCTGAATAATTCTATTCAAAACCATAGTTGTGGATTGTACCTCGGTAGGGGATTGGGGTATGGATCTTGATATGCAAGACATCCCCCTTATTGATAATGGGGGGATAAGAGGTGAAAATGAGCATGCTACTATTTCACATGTCAACCATAATATGGAGGGAAGACATTTCATGCAAGACGAACGTGATCAGCTGAAGGCTGAAATTGATGCTTTAAGGGCTCAAAGGCAATCTGAAATAGAATTAAAAGGGAAATTCGCTGCAGGATGTGTTCTGACAGACGAGCTAAGTAACAGCTCCAGACAGGATGAAAGTGATAAATCTCTGAAGGCTCAGAGTCTGATTCAGATAATTCCACTTGTTCATCTAGTATGACCACGACCGTCAAAACAAGAAAGAAAGGTCAACCAAGAAACATTCTAAGAAGAGGGAAAAGAAAGGAAAAAGGAAAAACAAAAAATACCAAAGGAAATTAAAAGGATTGGTAGACCACGAGATAGATCATATGTTAACTAATCAGTTTGCTATCTAATCCGAACCAAGTATCTTTGCAACTCTTGATGAAGATCATATGTTTAGTCGTACCCATAACTGGAGACAGTCAGATCTATCTTCCAAGATTCTCTCTCGTCATTTGCCCAAGTGTTTTGATAGTTCTAAAATAGAGAAATATGATGGTAGTAAAGACCCTAATAATCAATTTTGACAGTCACCTCTATGCAACTTCTTTAAACCTCTAACCATTTTCGGAGGACATACCATTACTGCATCCTCACGCAACTCAAGAAAAGGCATGTTAATAGCCTAACTACTCAGCTAGAAGGGAAAATGTATACACACCTTTCTCAGGGACCAACTCTATTCATTGTCTTTGATGAAGATGATTTAAGAAATATTGCAGGCCCACATGAAGATGTTGTGGTAATAGGAGCATTTTTATTGAGGGAAATGACATACGTCGAATCTTCATTGATACGGGTTGTTCAACAAATATTCTATTTCTATTAACCTACAACAAATGAAGAATGCTTCAATCATTCAACTGATCAAACAG
The DNA here is from genome assembly GCA_036936605.1 of Limnanthes douglasii subsp. nivea. Taxonomy (NCBI): domain Eukaryota; kingdom Viridiplantae; phylum Streptophyta; class Magnoliopsida; order Brassicales; family Limnanthaceae; genus Limnanthes; species Limnanthes douglasii. Next base: position 271,997,893 of record JAUPFV010000001.1, on the reverse strand, counting down.
TACCATTGTAGAATTTTACCTGGTAACTCAGCCGATGTGATTGGAGAATTTGAAGGACGGTCTTATTGGGAAAAGGCCCATTTAAAAAGTTAGTAAGAGTTTTGTTTGTAGTAGTTGAGTTTCTGACGTCTTATAATTCCATATTTGGTAGATCTTGGCTATCCAGGATACATGCACTAGCATCCAGAGTCCACCAATGTTTGAAATATGCAGTGGAAGGCCAAGTAGGCGTCGTCCGAAGTAGTCAAAATATAGCCATAGAATGTTATGCACTACTTTTGCTCCGAAATCGTTAGAAGTGGTGAAGGTTGACAAAGAATAGCAATCAGTGAAGCTTTCTACCAAACTAAATGAGATATACGATCCAAGGGAGACTCATAATATACTAATCCCAATTGAAGAAGTTGAACTTCATTGGCATAAGGTAAAAGTGCCAGGGTCGGATCTAGATTACCATTAGATTTGAAATAAAAATTATTGCCCTTTTTGTCTAATAATCTGTATGTATTTGCATGGTGTAATGAGGATGTAACTTGAGTGCCAGCCAGCATGATTAGTAATAAACTGTCTGTTTGATCCGATGTTGGACCAGTAGTACAAAAAAGAAGAGATTTTTCTAGAGAAAAATCTGAATCGATGGTCCAAGAAGTAGATCGGCTAACCAAGGTGGGACATATTAAAGAATCTCAATACCCTCTTTGGATAACTAACCCAGTTCTAGTAAAGAAGAAAAATTGAAAATGGCGTATGTGTATTAACTTCACAGATCTCAACAGAGCTTGCCCCAAAGACCTGTTTCCAGTACCTCAGATAGATCAACTAGTAGATTCTACTTCAGAGAACAAATTGTTGTCATTTATGGAAGCTTTTTCTGGATATAATAAGATACATATGGATCCAAATGATCAAGATCATACCAATTTTATTACTGGTAGAGGGCTTCATTGTTATAAGGTAATATCTTTTGGGTTGAAGAATGTTGGAGCCACATATCAACGACTAGTGAATTGAGCATTTTCCAATCAGATCGGAACAAATATAGATAAATATATGATATGATGGTTAAAATTCTTAAGGAGGAAGATCACTTATCCAACCTCCAGTTTGAAATTAAATCATGAGAAATGTACCTTCGGGGTCCGATCTGGTAATTTTTTTTGTATATAATAAGTGAGAAAGGAATTCAGGCTGACCCAAATCAGTTAAATGCTTTGTTAGCCATGGATCCACCTCAGAATATAAAAGAAGTTCAAATATTAACTGGAAGATTGGCAGAGTTGAGCCAATTTAATTCAAGATCATCAGATGAATGTGCTAATTTTTTCCAAGACTTAAAAAGTGCTAAATACTTTAACTGGTCTCATAATTGTGACCGAGCTTTCCTTGAAATCAAGAGACACTTATCCTCACCCAAAATGTTATTCAAACCTGTTGATGGGGAAAGTCTTTATATGTATCCAACTGTATCATAGTATGTTGTAAGTGCTGTATTGGTATGAGAAGTTGATAACTACCCTTGCCTTGATTATTATATAAGCAAGAGTTTGTTGGAAGTTGAAAAAAATACTTAAAATTGGATCACTTTGCCCTAGCATTAGTGATAGCAGCCCAAAAAATAAGACTATACTTTCAAGCACATTGGATCACAATTCGAACTTCGGTCTTATTAAAAATATACTATAAAAGGCTGATATGTCGAGAAGAATGACTAAATGGTCACTTGAGCTTGAAGATTATGATATTTACTTTACCCCCCGACTGCAATCAATTCTCAAGTTTTAGTTGAATGTTTAATGAAATTTCACTCCAAGAGGCCTCATGAAGAAACTCAAGTCAGTAAGTTTAAGAAGGAATGGGTAATCCGAACTGATGGTGAATCTAGTACAATGAGATGTGGAGCTGGAATTTGTCTAATCTCTCCTTATGGTGATTCCATGTATCAAGCTATACATTTTGGCTTCAGAGCATCTAACAATGAATCAGAATATAAAGCAACAATAGTTGGATTAAGCCTAGCTCAGATATGTGGTGCCAAGAGAGTCCAATGATAAGTGATTCCCAGTTACTTATCCATCAAGCTTTTTGCAATCCGAAACTAGGAAAGATCACTTAATAAGGTATCTAGAGGTGTTAAGAGAGATTTCAACTGGGTTTAAACGTGTGGAATATAAACATGTTTCAAGATCGAAAAATTCTATGGCTGATTCCTTAGCTACTAAAGCTTACTTTGAAGCATATCCTTGGATCTTTGTGCAAGAGTTTCATTCCATAACCACAACTACAAAAATGAAGGATGAGGTGGAAAAAAGTCTACATGTATCAAACACACTCTCTAAATACTGGATAAATGAGATTCAAAAGGTTGTCACTAATGGAATTTTACCTTCAGGAAAGGTTTTGGCAAAAAACAACCAAGTATAAAGCTCGTAAATTTATAATTTTAAGAGGGGTCCTTTATAAAAAAAATCTTTCAACAGGCCTTTGCTGCGTTTTCTCAAACCCAATGAATCTAAAAGTGTTCTGTCATAACTACATATTGGTGAAGGGTCAACAAATTGTGGCTACAAAGCTTTGACTAAATAGGTCTTGTTAGTAGGATATTATTGGCCTACCATCATGGCAGATGCTAAGGATCTGGTAAAGAGATGTGACCTTTGTCAAAGGTATGGAAATACAATCCATGTGTCAAGAGTCCCCATGGATTCTGTCTTTGAACCAGTACCTTTTGATAGATGGGGGCTTGACCAAGTCAGACCCCTTCTGATGACTTTCTGAGGGTTTTTGTACCATAATTGTTGCAATAGATTATTTCTCCAAGTGGATAGAAGCTACACCTTTGTTTGAAACAACGTCTAAAGCAGTGATAAATTGTATCCTCTCCAACATATGTTGCCAATTTGGCATCCCTAAGCGCATGAGCACTGAGAATGGCCCTCAATTTGACAATAGATATATGGACATATTTTTTACATCAAAAGGAATTCAACACTCTTTATCTTCTCATTTTCATCCTTAAGCCAATGGACAAGTTGAAATTTCAAATCGAACAATTTTAATAGGTTTGAAAAAAATATTTTTTAGGGATCAGTTGGGAAATGGTCAAGTTACATAAAAGAGGTACTATGGGTATACCGAACCACTCCTCACACAAACACTTAGGAGTGTCCATTCGTTTTGGTTTATGGAGGATGTTATTACACTTATAGAAGTTAGTCTTCATTTTTCAGAGTTTAAAATTATTCCAAAGAGGAGAATGAGATGGTTGTCAGGGCTCAGTTTAATTTAACTGAAGAAAGAAGAGTGAAAGCTCATCTAAAAACTGTATATTACCAAGGCTTGATGATGAGTAGGTTTGCATCTAAAGTAAAAAAGAAGATATTTTCAAGTTGGAGATAAAGTGTTAAGAAAAGTGTTCTTACACAATAAGGAGAAGCAGTTCGGAAAGCTGGCTCCAAACTAGGAAGGGCCATACATTGTATATGAAAGAGTTAAGCAAGGAACGTATGAACTTCTAGAAAAATAAGGCAACCTTTTGAAGCACCCTTGGAATGTTGAGCACCTAAAGTTATATTTAGAATAAATTCATCTTGTAAATATTTACTTTTTTTTACATCAATGTAAGTATTAGGTACATATGTGGCGTCAGGAGGTTTTAATGAGGTGTCCAAATTTCAATCAGTATACCATCCTTTTCCCTTTAAAAAAATTTGTTTGGGTTATGATCGGATGGATTAAAGACTTATTTACCTTAAATGAAATACTTTTGAATGGCTTCTTTAAAGTTGATTTATTGCTTTAATTTTGACATACTTAATTAAGATCGGTTATTAATAAAAGCAAAAAACATAGTAAAACATGAAGTGGATAAATTCAAAGTTACTATGAAATCTGATCTACATGAAAAAATACCTTGTCTACAACAAAGAATTACGTAAAAAAATAGTTGCTAGGAAATCCGATCTACATGACAAAATGCCTTGTATACAACAAGGACTTACGTAAAAAAGAGTTACTAAGAAATCTGAAATACAACAAAATGTCTTGCATACTGCAAGGACTTGGGTTCAAAACACAAACACAATAAATATGGTAAACCTCAAGGCTCGTTCCCTTTGGTTCTCTTATCAAACTTGCATTCTTCTTCTTTGTCTTCTTCTCTTTGTTTTTTTTATCCTTATATGAAGAAACGTCTAGTTTATCACCCTGAGCGATAGTGTGAAAATTGATTTTTTTCATATGGTACATACCTTCATAACTCCCCAAGATACCGTTTGGGAAAGGTTTCATGGAACAGTAATATCATATTTGATTTAATGGACTATTCTCTTTGCTTTATAGATTTCAATACACCATCTGCATATACATTTACGTAATAGACTATTTCCTTTGCACTGTTTTCTTTAAAGTTGGTGACTTCTTATTCTTTCTTCCTTTTAATACTTCCACCTTTTTATTTTCTTCCGATAAGTTTTGGAAGCTAACCTTATTTCTAGCTTGCGGTTCCTTCAAAGAGGAAAACTCTTTCTGCAAATCAGCAAACTAGAGATCCAATTGATCATAATCAGATTTGGAATGAACCATCTAATCTTTAAGGGTCTTTAATTCCTTACTCATATTTTTACCTTACTTTTCTCCTCTCTGATGGCATTCGGAAAATTTTGGTTTTCACTATGAGAGGTGGTGATATTCTTGGCTTGAGATCTAACCTGCCTCTCCAAGTCAACTATTGACCTTATATAGCTTAAAACTGCATATCTCAGTTCATCATTCTCCTTTGACACTTCGAATTTATCAAAATCTTTAAAATTGAAATTTCCAAATTTTTTTATGTCATCTAGTTGATCGACACCTTCGAAAGAAAGTCTATCAACAGCAGGGAGTACAGAGGAAGATGGATCAGTAGACTCTTCTGCTTGATGAGGACTTTCTATAAAAGTAATGGTAAAAGGGACTTCAGATTAGAGTATGATCTCTGAACCAATAACGGTTTTCTTCTTCTTTGCCTCCCTCTTATCATTACCTTATTTAGTTATTTTTTCCCTTTCGTTTTCTTAACCATCAGATATTTTGAGGGGTAGCGAATTGTTCATATGAGAGCTCACTAATCGGATTTTTCCTCCATAGGTGAGCTCTCACCATATTTCTGGATATCCATTAAGGTAAAGTGGTTCAGATTTTATTGAGAGGGGTAATTCGGACCCGATAGCTAAAATTTGATAAATAAGTAGTAAGCTAAGTACGCTTGATGACTCAAATGCATGCTTAGTACATCGAATTATGGGCTTGCGGGCTTATAAGCTTGACCCGAATAAAAGATCCAACTCGAATGTCCCATGGATCTGAAAAGGGTATAAGTAGCTCAACCAACATCATTAATAGGGTTGGACTTTTCCCGAACATTAAATACAAGCAAACACCTCATTTCTCTCACTACTCTCTACTAAATAATTAATACCAAACAACTTAAAGATTTTCTACATTTACCCCTAAATCAGATTTCACCATCACCAACACTCTCTATAAATTTTGAAGGTCTATTAAATTGAAGTAAAGAGAATTGCAAAGAATCTGTACAAGACCCATAAGTTTCTGAAGAGAAGCAGTATTTACTTTTAACAAAATGGCATAACTAACATTGGCTAGACAATATCTCAAAGTGATTCCGATGATTTTTTTAAAGTTTTTTTTACAACAAGAAGATAGAAAGTGGCCCATACACATCAATTTTTAGTATTTCCTTGAGATTTTTCGCAATGACTACGAGGGCTACTGATAAAGATATAAATAATTTACGAGCGAAAATAATTACTTAATGGTTATTTAATTGAGTATTTCATAAGTATGAGAGGGATTTGGTGTAAAGTGTAAATATAAAATACTAATTTGTAATTTTTAACTAATGTGTGTGTACTAAGTAGTAGAGTGGGGTTAAGTTTCCATATAATAAACTAATCTTGTTACATGTAACTACCTCACCTATAAATATGTGTGCATATCTTGGGAATGAGGATGATTTGATACTTTTTAACACTTCTATTACTTGATTACTTTGTCTCTCTAAAACTTGAGTAATTTTATCTTTCTAGAAACTCTCCTAACAATTCTTCTTAGATATTACTTTCTCCCATACTAATATACTTACTTAACAATACAACATCCACAACAACATCCATTTGTCTAGTTCAGTCTGAAGCAGAAGCAACATAGGAAGCAACATAATCCCCATGCATAAATCCCCGGTCGACAAGAGAGATATCATTTATGTTGTGCACATGATCAGTCTCATCTAACTAGAGCACCCTCACTTGGTCAGTCCAAAGAGCACCAAATTTATAGTTATTAGAATTATGTTTACCATTCTCTTTAGAATTACCATTACTTTGACTAGTACCATCATCGTACTCCTCGTCGTCATAATAATCTTAGTCTTCCTCATCATCTTCACTGTCTTCATCATTAGTTATATCACCTTTGGAATCTGAATCACCACCCATTTGACTCACAATTCTAACTGTATTTGATTTCAGTTGCTCATGACATCTTGTATATAGATCTATCATTAGTTTGATCAAACTCTACCTTCTCACGAAGTGTAACCTGAAGAAATAGTTCATTTAAGATCCGCGAGAAAATAAAGAGTACTATAGGTCTATAATTTATAGTATATATTCAAGAGCATGATGATTCATGTGTTAGAACTGTAGATGATCCATCATTTTACAAACAGGTCATGGCAAGCTCTGACTCTTGGTAGTGGATTGATACTATGAAGGAAGACTATAAATCAATGCACGACAATGCGGTATGAAAACTTGTTCCATTAACTAAAAGGAAAAAGGTAATTGGTTGTAAGTGGGTTTACAAAAACAAACACAATTCATTGGGTAATGTGAAAAGATATAACATATTTCTTGTAGAAAAATGTTATACTCAACGTGAATAGATTAATTTTAAAGAAACTTTCACTCGGTATCGACAAAGGATTTCCTTCGAAAAATCATGGAATTAGTTGCAGATTTTAAACTTGAACTCCATCAAATGGATGTTAAGACCGCTTTTCTCAATGATGATATTGAGGAAACAATCTATATATTACAGCCAGAACACTTTATAGAAAGAAATTCAAAGAATCTGGTTTGTAGGCTTATAAAATCTATCTATGGGCTCAAACACGCCTCTTGTAAATAATACCACAAATTTCTTAAGGTGATAGTCAGTTATGACTTTGAGATCAACTCGGTTGAGGATTGTGTGTATCACAACTTCGGTAGGAGAAACTTGATATTTATTATATTATATGTGGATGACAGAATTCTAGCCTTGAATAATAAAATGAATTTTTACACACTACAAAGAGATTTCTAATAGACAAGTTTGATATGAAGGATCTCAATGACGCTATTGTTGTATTAAGAATCCAGATACATCAGGATTGATCCTATGGTATTCTTGGATTATCGCAAATGACATACATTGAAAATGTATTACAACGTTACGAATTGACATGTTGCAAACCCCTAAGTACCCTTATAGCGAAGGGTAACCAACTTAGTCTCAGTCAATGTCCTAAGATAAAGCTTGAGATTAGGGAAATAAAAACGGTCCATTATACATCAGCAGTTGTGAGTTTAATGTATTCTCAAGTTTGTACTAGGATATACATTGCATTTGTTGTAAATATGTTGGGGAGGTATGTTTGTAACATAAGCACGGATCATTAGAAGGCAGTTAAAAGGTTACTATGATATCTAAAAGGAACAAAGGGCATATGTTGATATATGGAGACTCATATAAACTGGAGATCATTGAGTACTCTGACTTAGATTTTTATGGATAAAATGAGACACTTAAAATCATTACGGGCAACATATTTGCATTAGCTGGAGGTGCAATATCATGGAAAAGTGTAAAGTAAACACTTATTGCATCGTCCATCATAGTGGAAGAATTGTTTGTGTGCTTTGAAGCATCAAAACGATAATTATGGCTACGGATTCTGCAGTGAAATACTCTAACAGTAATAGAAACTTGTCTAGTTACAAACACATAGACATGAAGTTATTTTCAGTTAATGTGGGTTAGATAAATATCGAGCACATCAATACAAACTACATGATAGAAGATCCTCTAACAAAGGCAGTTTTGTCTAAAACGTTTTAGGGAAACACCATTAGTATGTGTGTATTTGATTTAGATGATTGTTAGTTTCAGTGGGAGAGTTTGTAATAAGATCTGATGTTATATTTTGTATTATAGTGCATATTAAAGTTTATTGCAATATATATATGTGTGTGTGTGTGTGTGTGTGTGTGTGTGTGTGTGTTTGGAAATATTTAATGATCTGTACTGTAATGGATCTCCAAATGTATGAACCATTTAAGAGTATATATGTACAATTACAAGCCATACGGCTCTTAGGCCACACTCCATAATTAGTCCAAGTAATTGATTCATAATGGTAATTTGATTATTGTTGCATCATATTGTTCACATTACAAGAAATAAGTCTTTAGTCCTTTATTGTTATTAGTCATATATGTGATTCTACTATATTGTTTGTCCATTAACAATAAATAAATGGATTCTATTAGAATTGAACATATATTCTTTAAGGATTTGACTAAATCCGGTCCCAATTTATGTTAATCAGCCTCATTTTTTTAAATCTTTTTAATTATAAGCAATTTACTATTTTGCCCTTTGACCAAGTATATTATTTTTTGTCATTTAGTGGTTTTGGGTATACTTAACCCAAACTTAAAAAAAAAAATTACCATCCCAATCTCTTTCTTATACTTAAAAAACTCTAAAACATCTAAAAAAAACCCAATTGATTTTCTAATGGATTTAGGCGAGAAGAAGCTTGGTCGGGACCATGAAACTCCAAAAAAGGTAGTCTCTCTAACGAATTTGTTAAAAAAAATCCATTTTTGAATTAATTCCCAATTTAGAAAGAACTGAACCCGTGTTCCCCCGCCAGTTGAGGCCTTGTTCCCCGACGGGGGAGAGTTAAAATCTCTTTAGATCTAGACTCTCACCCGTTGGATCTGTTCATGAATAGTTGTCGGTTCTAGAAATGCTTAATTGTTGATAATATTAAGTTTGTTACGTATTAGGTCCCCGATGGAGTAGAACTTTTCAACCGACAGTTGAAAACGTCCCCAGAGGTTGACAATTATTTACACGGCTGGTGTGAGTCCCCGTACTTATTCACCATTTTTATTAATTTTTAGGATGTTCCCCTGATGGGGGACCTATTCTCAACTGTCGGGGGAGACATGTAAATTTTTGTTTTCAATTGAAAACCAAGTTGTGACATCATTTATGCTTGATCAATGTAGGAGGATGAGGAATTAAATAATGAATTTGATGATTCGTGCATGGTAAAAGAGGAGATAAGGCCGGACCCTTGCTCCGTTGATTATAGTCACTTATTCGTCACAAAATCTCACTACACCCAATAAGAGTTGATTGATTGGGTTAAACAAACCGCGATAGAGAACTGGTTTGTGGTTATATTACACCGTCGCGGTAGACTCACTATGTCGAACCACCCTCCATCTTTTTTACGGATAGAGACTTAGTGCTTGTGAAGGCGGTGGAATAAGTGTTCCCCAATGTAACACACATGTTGTTTTGATGGCACATTAACATGAACGTATTAGGGAAAACGAAAAAAATTATCAAAGAGAAGAAAGTGTCCAAATCATTTTTGGAAGTTTGGAATCAAATGATGTTGGTGGAAACAGACGTAACCTTCAACGACTATCGGTCAGAATTATCCAAAAATATTTGAATATAACGAAAGTTGGTTAAGTTCGGAGCAATAGGAAGATATTTATCCTCTGTTTTAATTTTTGAATTTTGATTCCCATCTAGTAGCTAATATATTTTTATCGCATGCCTTTCTTAGTTCATGGTTCGATATTCTGGTGTCCTAGGCATAGAGGAAAAACACCAATCTGTCTTGCTTTTACTGTTATATCGGGAGTTTCTCCACGTATTGTTTGACGTAAAACAGATAGTGGATTTTTTTCTGTCTTTTGTTAAATCTTTTTCAAGCCTCGATAGATAATTTGATAAGCCAATGATTGGATTTCACTTGACTGTCTACGACTCCATTGCGTGTGCTCGGGGTAGAAGTTTTGTATAAATATATCGACATTGAATGTACAGAAATGGCTATAACAGAGTTTTTGTTATTCGTATTAGCAACTACTTTAGCAGGAATGTTTTTATGCGGTGCTAACAATTTAATAACTATCTTTGTAGCTCCAGAATGTTTCAGTTTATGCTCCTACCTATTATCTGGATATACCAAGAAAGATGTACAGAGCTAAAAGATCTACTATTTTAATTCTTGTTTCAAAAATAGATAATTTTCTATCTAATTCTACAAATGCAGGCGCAGATTTATGAATAGGAGATGTTGTGCGAATATCTATAGGACCTAAATTAGCAACTGGTTCTCCAAGTACGTTGAACGATTTGAAGACCTATTGATTCTAACAAGTCATTGCAGAGTTGATCGTTCAGACATGTGATAAGTTTGTCACGTGGAGAACTAACAAGTGGATGCATATTGGTAACCAAACCACAAACCGCATGGAGAGCGCATGTTTGAGCGTCAAACATTTCATACTTTGAGTATTTTTGGTTGATATTGCATACTTTGATCGAATTTATACACTGGGACATCAAATGATCATTTGAAAAGAGACACTTGTTAGCCGTACATAAATTTATGAGCATAGTGTACGGTAAGCTCAAGAACAACATCTCCCACTATGCTTTAGAACTTTTTTCTGAATAAGTAGATTATGCCCGCAACATGACAATCGTGGTTGTACGATACGAACTACACATGAAAATCTTTGTGTGCATGAAATCTACAAATTTGTTGCCAAAAGCTTAGAGGTTCCTCTAGACTTATTTCACGAATATTGGAAGAGGTTAGACATTCTTGTCCGTACCAATCTCATGACGATCGAGCAATTGAAAGCAAAAATAAAGAAATTAGTTTGAAATTTCATGGAATGTAATGACGAAGAACGTGTAGAGGACGTTTATAGTAAATGGTTTACCGTTTTCCATCCCAAAAAACTTTCCCTATTGGAGCCATTAGTGAAGCAAAAAATGCGCGGTCGTCCACTTTCCAAACGTAAGTTGTCTATTACTGCATCTGAATCATCCACTAAACGCAACAAATATTTCTACGAGCATGTGCTAGATTCCAAAAAATCTAGTTTACCATCGTTTGGAAACACGTTCAAACCTCCGAGTGCAAACGCACGTAAAGGAAAAGAAATTTCGGGTCCAAAACGTGGTTGGGAAAACGCCTTTGCTCCGAAGAAAGGTAATGTTATTCTAATGCAATCAAGTAGGACGATGCTTTCTAGTATAACGATCGGTTGTAGGTCAAGCTCTACGATGTCGGCTAAGGAAAATTTGGTTGATCCCAGAGGATACACAACTCAATTCCACATGTATGTTAGGCCTTTCATATCGTCTATCACCGATGTTAAATCCGATGGCCACTGCGGGTACCGCTCAATTGCGTTCGCCTTGAATGGGCAACTAGATTGGTGGAGGTTAATTTGGGATTCCATATACAACAAGCTTATAGATTACGCATCCGTGTACGTGAAGAAATTTACAAGCATTGATGATTTGATAGTTATCGTGGAGTGTGTGTGGCTACTATCGATCATTGGATGTCCGAGCCCGAGATGGGATTTGCGATCGCGTCTGCGTTTAACTGCATATTCCACTTCGTAATTAAATATCGAAATATGGATGTTGGCTTCATTTTTCTTCCGTTAAGAGGCGCACCCCCTCAGATGTCAAACCGGTTGGAGATCGAATTGTGTTGGGTCAACACCAACCACTTTCTAAACGTAAGTATTTTTTTACATTTTCGGTTAGGTTATACCTTTAAACATCTTTTTTCTCGTGTTTTCGTTTTGTATCTTGGGATTAGAGCGGAGGCCCCATATTCGAGGATACATCTGTGTTTCTTAAAGTTGCGTTCCCCAGAAGCAGAAGGTTGGGCATTACCGATTCTCTCTCGTTGCATGAGATACCAAGAGCTTAAAAATGATAGCCACGATGTACCTTTTTTTTAGCACTAGGTCATTGTAACATATGTAAGATATGTCATGCTTAAAAGTTGTATGTTTTGTAGTTTATGATGACATTTATCTTAAAAACATTAAGACTTTGACGAACTCAAATGCTTTTTAGGAGGTTTGCATCTTAGTGCACATTCCAATTTGAATCATCAATTCTTATTATTTTGATGTTTAATGCTATAGCATAGTTCTACTACTTATGGATGGATAGTATGCAGGAATTCCCAAAAACGTTAGCGGGAATCAAGTAAAGTTTGGGCGGGTAGTAGGCGGGAATTCCCAAAAATGTTAGCATGAATCAAGTAAATACATAAAAATAACATCAATCCGCCGGTTGTGTCATTCTTAACCGGCGGGTGATAATCTCCCCGCTAGTTACATATTTTCCAACCATCAGGGATGGAGACCATATCATAATAGCAAATGGTCTAAGTCAAGATTATTTACCCGGTGGTGTGAATATTTTCAACCGGCGGGTGAAAAGTCCCATGCCGGTTGAGAATTTTCACACCGTCAGGTATGTAGACCATTTCATATTAGAAAATGGTCTACAAAGGTTTAATATTCACCGGACAGTTGAATAATTTTCAACCGGCGGGTGATAAATTATTCGTCGGTTGAACAATTGTCAATTGCGATCCCGACGGATAAAAAATTATCAATCGGGGGAGGGGGTGGAATTCTCAACCGTTGGTTCAAAATTTTTAACCCGACAGGGTTGGTGAACAAAAACACTAAATGGTTAGATAGTGTTTTTTCTCGCTGTCACCCGACGATTGAACAATTTTCAACATGCGGGTGAAAAGTTCTCCCCCGGCCGATAATTGTTCAACCACCGGGGAGGGGAAGTTTTAAAATCCTTGTAGATCAAATAATTTTAACCTGCCGTAAGGAGTTCACAAAACATACAAGTCCAGCATATAACGTATATCAACACACAATAACTAAAACAAACATCTAATAAAACATAGGTACCATGATAAAAAATACAACATATGTAATTCAAACATAGAACAATAAAAGTAAAATCAATCACTATCCAAAACATAAATCGTAGCGTAGCGTCAATCAAATCACCGAAGACATTATTCCAAAAATAAAACAACATACAAACAATAAAAAAACCTAGCATGATAATAAGCCACATACTTGTGATTTGAAGCACCATCCTTGCGAAGGACATGAGCTCTAAAAGAGTATCGTCTAGCGGACAAACATGATTTATCGTGTTAACCACATCAACCCTGGATTCCTCGTTAAGGATACGAGACGTGATGTTAAACCAACCATATTTCTTCACATACGCTTCATACCAAGGGAAGTATGTCTGACTACTTGTTTCCAACCGTCGTGAATACGTATCGATCATGAACAAATACTCCCTCCAGTTTATTTAAGGCCTACCCTCAACCGCATAACGTATATTGTCCCATTTTGTGAGACCAATTCTAGAGGAAATGTGAGCCATCATCTTCTCTTGGACTCAACCGAACTCTCGCATCACTTGATCCGGATGGTATTCTTTGCTAACAAACATAACGCGAATAGAGTTGTGATACAAACCTATTTCATGCTCTAGGAACGTTGCACAAACATCCACGTACGGTCGGAAAAGCACCAGAAAATAAACAAACACACGAATAAATTTTTAGGAATAAATTGGGGGTCTGGTCCGCATATTCCGCCTCCGTGTATAAGTAAGAACAACACGATCTCAGCACTAGTATGATATTGTCCGCTTTGGCACCCGAAGGCCCTCACGGCTTTGCATTTGGTCCACTACCAAAAGGCCTCATACTAGTTGAGATATGTTCTTACTTATATACCACTGATCCTTCCCATGTTTAACCGATGTGGGATGTGGGACTTTGCTCGCCACCCTAACAAATCCTCCTCTCGAACAAAGTACCACTTAGCCTCCTCTCAATTGACTTTCATCTGCTCACTCTAATCGGAGATTTCTCCATCTGAGCAATAGAGCTTTTTACAGCGGATCTATCTACTCACTCGACCATCCTGCGCTTGTTCCTTAGCTCCACTATCCACTACATTCAAGTACCACCGCTTGATGAGTCATGGATGCTCTAGCCCCACTATCCACTTCAATCAAGTACCACCGCTTGATGAGTCATGAACGCTCTAGCTCCACTATCCACTCCAATCAAGTACCACCGTTTGATGAGTCATGGACGCTCTAGCTTCACTATCCACTCCAATCAAGTACCACCGCTTGATGAGTCATGGACGCTCTAGCTCCACTATCCACTCCAATCAAGTACCACCGCTTGATGAGTCATGAACGCTCTAGCTCCACTATCCACTCCAATCAAGTACCACCGATTGATGAGTCATGAACGCTCTAGCTCCACTATCCACTCCAATCAAGTACCACCGATTGATGAGTCATGGACGCTCTAGCTCCACTATCCACTCCAATCAAGTACTACCGCTTGATGAGTCATGGACGCTCCGAACTAGGATGTATAGAGTAGATCATTCACCTTGAGCATGACTAGTGGTTCATCATGTTCGACCTCCGATAATATTACCACCATCGCGTTCCGTCTGGGCCTGACCCTCTGATACCACGTGTCGGGAATATGCGTGTTGTGAATTGGGGGTCTGGTTCGCATATTCCACCTCTGTATATAAGTAAGAACAACACGATCTCAAGACTAGTATGATATTGTCCGCTTTGGCACCCGAAGGCCCTCGCGGCTTTGCATTTGGTCCACTACCAAAAGGCCTCATACTAGTTGAGATATGTTCTTACTTATATACCACTGATCCTTCCCATGTTTAACCGATGTGGGATGTGGGACTTTGGTCGCCACCCTAACATAAATAAACACACATATTAATCGACGATGTAAACAAATAAACTTACATCCGTTTTTTCTTGCACCGCGAGGAGATCACGGTAGTAGGGCTTCCCACGAACAAATGTTCCACTAAGATTTCTGGGCAACCACGTCAGGATCTTCAGATCAGTCAGGTTGTTACCGTTATTCACCGTCGTTTGGAAGGTAGAAAAGTGGTCATACACCCAACACTCCAACAACGCCAAAAACCCAACTAAGCTCCTCAAGGAATGGTTTGAAATGCCTCACAAGCTCTTTTACAGCCAGATCAATGCGGATGTACCTCATTCGAACTCATGAAGCTTCTCCAAAATGCTCGAGATGATGGAGAAAATTGCACTTGATATTTTTTTGGCTTGTGTTGGTGAATATGGTACATCTGAGAAAAATCATGATGTATACTCGAGCAGCTTGTTTCTTCATATCTGTAGAAAGCGCGATATTCGAATCCAGATGTGCGTCCCCCGAATACGTCTCCCTTAGCCATCTAAGGCCGAAACCACTCCCATTGTGCGCCTTCATCTCTTTTTGCACGTCTTCGGCCAAAACTCCCAACAACGAGGCATATCGTGCATATGCACGATCTATCAACTCGGTCCTAAAGGCGTCGATAATTCTCCACTCAATCGTGAGGTCGATAATCACATACACATCATCCAACGTGATAATCATCTCGTTGAATGAGAACTGGAAAGTGTTGGTCTGCTAGTGCCACCTTTTAATGAAGACCTCGTCCAACTGCGGGTGCGAATTGAATTTCGGTAGGTTGCGCATAAGTGGCCAAAACAGAGTACCT
Organism: Limnanthes douglasii subsp. nivea; assembly: GCA_036936605.1. NCBI lineage: Eukaryota > Viridiplantae > Streptophyta > Magnoliopsida > Brassicales > Limnanthaceae > Limnanthes > Limnanthes douglasii. The sequence goes on along the minus strand of JAUPFV010000001.1, from coordinate 271,982,105 downwards.
TCTAATATTTCTTTCATCTTTTGTTGTTTGCTAAGGTCCTATATTTGGATTGGACCATGATACCAGAACGGGAGTGAAACAAAGAAAAAAAACATCAATGTACCGTAAAAAAATTAGTTCAAGTAGAAAAATAATTAATTAAGTCGTAAATTAAAGAACTTACGTCGTCCACGAAAGTGAAGTAGACATAGTAATGCATATAGTAAGGGAATATAATAATATTGTTCTACGCCAAAAAGAAGTCTTTCCATCCTTCCGGATCGGTTGGACGCCCTTGGCTCTGTGCGGGTAGCTCGGGGACATCCGGTTTTTCCTCCTCCTTGAAGTCTATAAGCCCACAAACCTCTCATGGAGGTGCTGGTTGTAACTCACGCTCCCCCGTGGTATCATAGTTTTCATGCCTTACGGATCGTCTGGTATGCACGTACGTTCACCACAGTCGGTCTGATCCCTCTTCGGCCGACTACCATTACAACTACCTTTGCTCCACGGACGGACTTCTTCCCGTTCACGACTTCCTTCTTTTTTCCATTTTCTTTCTCTGGTTTACATACCCAAGCCTGCATAAAAAAACAAAATAGAATGTAAGGTTATAATCAATTAAGTCTCGTCGGGTGAGTTTGGATAGCCCGGCGGGGAACAAGTCAAACTTGTAAGGAAAATAACAAGTTTCCTGTCGGGGTTACCCAGGCTCACCCGACAGGATCAAGAAAATAATCGCGAAATATTCAAAATCGGTCTTAAATCCAACCCTATAAACCTAATTTAATCATAAATTCAGCCATCGACAATCAACATATCACCCCTAATACCTAAATAAGCATACTTTACCTATTCGAACACCCTAAATAGCTTAAATCTACAAAACCATAAAAAAAAACTAAATATAAAAAAGTAAGAAAAATTGATTATTACTTCTTTTTTTGTCTATTTGTTGTTGCTAATTAGATTAGAGTAGTCCCAAATTATTGAAGAGCTTTTTAGTTAGCCAAAATTTAGGTTTTGTTATTTTTGTATTTCGAAATTTTGGTGAGAGAGGAGAAAAAATAAATTAAAATTGTTTTGGATCGGATATAGTTAGAGAATAGGATATAGTTAGATCAAAATATGATTAGAATTTAATAAAAATATCGAAAATATCTTAAACACAACCTAGAAATATGACTAATTAAAAATTGAAGCTGCTTATGTAACCAAATTTAATTCAAACCATTCTTGGATTGCACTTGAGGTCCAAATAAAAGATGGTCGGAATATATTCCACCAATTCTTTCTTATCAACATCATTTTACTTTTCAACTCCATAACTTTTTACTTTCATTATATAAAGTTGGGGCAACCGTTATTAATCATAGAAACAAGATCACCCTCTTCAGTTTCCATTTATGGCGTTTTCATGACAGAGAAAGGAGAAATATTTTGGAGATTTGCTTAGGCGAATAATATCGTGTTCATATAAGAAGCACGGTATAAGAGAGATGAGAAGATGGACGAGCTGGATTCTCTTAAGCGGCATGAGACTAAAGTTACCTTCTTAATTACCCATTACTTAAGGATTATTAAACAACTTTTTCTATTATTTGTGAGATTCTTTTTTCATTTAAATTTTGTTTAATTTGTAAATATATTTTTAATATAACTCACTTGCTAACATACTTGGCTAATCTTTGTTTTCATTATTAATTTTTACAGCTGTGTAATGGATTTTTCTTTTACTTATTTTAATATAATCTACATTTCAAAATTTAGAAATAATATGCTTTAAAAACATTTCCACGTCATTTTTTCAAACATACAAATAAATGTTATTCAAAATATTTATTCAAAATTTATTATATATTTTTATATAAAAAATATAATTTTCAAATTCTTTATTTATTATTATAAAAATACGTGTAAAAATCTTACAGTTTTATATTTTTTCTATTCTTGATTATAATAATTAAGAATGCTAATTATTAGCTTTGAATTTTGAAAATTTTACATAAATGATTTTTTTTAATCAATAAATATTATGAATAAAATATATATATATATATATATATATATATATATATATATAAATAATAAATACACTATTAGGATTTGAAAACAATAATTAATATAGAATATAGTTTTTTTAAACGACTACTATTTAAAGAGGTATACTTTTTTTCCTCTCCCGTTTCTTCTCCATTAATTTTTCGCTATCAAAATTATTCTTAAAATCTAGAATTTATATTAACTTTTTGGATTTTGGTACTTAAATATTATGGTACGTTAGTCTATTGTATTATGAATTTATTCATCCACAATATAACCTTATTTTTGTCTTATTTGAATGGATAAGATTTGATATTGTGTATCTTAATATTCAAAATTGGAGGATAGTTACCAAACATTTATGGCTTCGTAAATAATACTAGTTTGATTAAATAAAATTAAAATGTAAATAAAAAAAATAGAGTTGGTAGATATGGATTATTTTAAGTGAAGTAATTTATTTAGTAAGATTTATTATTATTTTATTGTAAATTTTGAATTTTCAAAAAAATATTTAACACTTGTTTTTATCTTGGATTATATTTATTTTCTTAATTATAATTTGATGATACTATCTACCATCAAACCCTTATTTCCACAAGCATATCACTAAGACAAATTACATCAAACATATGTGATATAACTACTAAGATGTAATTTTAGAAACAAAAACAAAAATTAAATTTCTTAAATATTACTCATAGAAGAGGAAGACACCAAAACCAAAGATTCAACACTGGAGAACATGACCCAATACAAGATAATTTAATCTTGTATTTTAGTTTTACATTCATCCAACATCCAAATCCATTTTCAAAAAATCTCATTTTGAAAATCCTGATTTTGCAAATTAAATAATGAGACATCATCTCAGAACTAGTTGTTTGTGTTTAATTTTCGTTAGATTATTTCTTATTTTTATTGTAATTTTATTAACACATTACTTATTAATAATTTAGGAATTTGAAATACCTTCGGAATCTGAAATTACTTCCCTTTCTCATATTACTCCTGGTGATATTATATATTTAGACTTCACCGAAGCATTCACAACCCAAGCGCACTACACTATATCCGAACTTACATAATGAGTAGCGAGTGTTGGTCGAGAGTTATAATATTTTTTGATGGAAAATATTTACGATTCTGGGAAATACGAGAATACTCCTCCATTTTTATTTTTATTTTTGCGAAAAATTTAGAAAGTATAGGTTAAAACAAAAAGAACCTAACGTGAAGAGAACAAAGTCTAGCACAAAAATACATATTGTCCTTTTACACTAAGAGCTCATCATCTCGACAATGGTCTTTGATATTTGGTAGTTTTATGCGGTAGGCATAATCACCCGCCATTTAAATATTTAGAAGGTTGTCCTCAAGTAAGAAAACTTACTTCGGCCGAAGAAGATTTGGTGAAGAAATTATCTCCACATAGTGTCACTCCTCGTAACATTTTACCCTCCTTATAAGATATTAATCTTCATAATTTGTATAACATGTGTAACATTTATAATGCTAGACAAAAAACATCGTACATTAAAAAAGTACGGTCAATTACAACTTAAATATTTGTTGGGTTAGATGAAGGAAAAAAAATTACATTGAAGGGCATAGAACTGGAAGTGAAGGATCACAAATAATCATTATATTATTTTTTGCACACCCGACGTCTATCGATCTTCTTAGGATATTTCTGGAGGGCCTTATTACGGATAGTACGTACAAGACAACGAGATACAAGATGCCATTATTCGAAATTGTTAGATTTACGTCAACCAACATCACGTTTGCGATCGTTGTCATTTTCTTGAGTCACGAAAAGGTTTAAAATTATATATGGGCAGTGGAATGTTTGCGGTTGCTCATGGAGGACAACCAATTCCTTTTACATAATATTATGGTGACTGATAAGGAATTGGAATTAATGAAAAAAATTGATATCATATTTTTCAAAAGTGACACACATGCTATGTAGATGACACATAGAAAAAATATTGTAATGAAGACTAATAAATTTTTTACCAACGAAAATGTATTCCACGAATTTCAAGCGTTTTGGAATATAATTGTTTATTCGGATATCGTAAACAAGTTGAACTCAAACATCGGGTGTATGAAAGAAGAATACAAAGCATACCTTGATCCCTTTATTACACTCAAACATGAATCAAACCTCAATACAATGAAAAGTTTATTTATGCTTACACTAACAAGTTCAAACATTTCGAAAAAAAACACAACGAATCAGTATGCGAAAATAGTTATTTATGCATTTTAAATGAATATTTATTGTCACTAATATTAGGGCCGAGAGTTCACATTCCACCTTGAAATGTTACCCATGTGAGGGGTTTGCTTCTAACTGATGCATTTTTAGGGAAGATTCGATTTTTTACTAGAGATGCAAAACACGAATATAAAAGTATTGTTCAAAAAAAGTATATTTTTCTCTCAGTTCGAGTATGATGCTTAGATATTCAAGGTTATTAGACGTTCCACGTCAGAATTTGATCTCAAACTTATGAAAGAGTAATATGAAAGGGCTAAATAAATAAGGAATAATAATATGGAATGCAAATGTGTAATTAGAAGCACTCACAGTTTGTCATGCGTATGCGAGGTTGGTTTATTAGTAATGCGTCATCGTAACTTCGATGCAAGTATGGTCGAAAATAGGTGGATAACATTAAGGATTATGAAGCACGACACATATAAAGAAGATGATTTTATCGAGGAATAAATAACAGCGATTGCTTATGATCGCGAGCATCGATTACGTATAATAAGGAAAATTCGTGAAGTACTTGAACCTTGAAGAACCAAAGCCATCCCACCCATAAATTAAACTAAGACTAAAGGTAGAGATAGTAAACATGCTAACAAAAATTCAACAAAAAGGGAATCTTCGAGATTCAAATATGTAGAGCAAGATGATAGTACAAAAACACCATTGTACGTAAGTCATATTTCCCCAACTACAATCGAAAGCACAGTTAGACCATTATATAGCCAAATAAAAGCTACACCAAATGTACCAAATATTACTAAGACTCGTAATACCCCTAAGATTATTAAGCCTCCACATATAAAAATTCTAACTAAAATTGTCAATATTTTTACAACACCTCCCTAAATATTTACGTCCATTCATATTCGACTGAAAGAATGTGGGTCATGATGGTCATTATGGTTTCTGATATGTCGCCCACAAAATTTATTATGAAGAAAACGCATGGGTTCATGTTAGGACCACACTAAAAGAATAAATCTTATCGAACCTACCTTTGGATGACAAAATTTACATGGTCGTGAAAGGGTTGATGCTGAACTAGGTTACCTAGATTGATATGCTCTAATTTCCTCTTTAAGAAACTGAATAACAATTTCATATATTTGTATAATAATTGCTAATGCTTTTAAATGCATCGTATATACAATTTCTGACAGCATTACGTATACGTTTCTACCGCTAAAAACTGTTCTACCCTCTATGAACGAACGAAAAGAGATTGACAACACTTACGTACATGACAATCATTATATCAGTGTACAAGTACCTTTCTAGTATTATTCATATTAGTATAGTTATTGATTTTTTTGACAGGTTACTATATCTTTGGGTGGACCATTGTCGTTAGTTTACCCATCATATATCCAATACATTTCCGAAAAAGTTAGACGAATCCTTCCTTCCTTGCAAATAATTATTTATTCATTTGTTTATATCACACCTCCAAAACCTCCGACTACATGAGAGTCATGAGTGGTGGATTTAACGATTGATTAAAAGCAGGAACAAGATTTTTATGTTAATCTTCATATTAAACATTTTTAACGCCTAATTTATGTGACAATAACTTCGAAATGTTTGTTAGTGACATCTCTTATTTTTTCTTCCCTTTTCTTATCTTACTTTACTCTACAATACTATGCAATTTCCTAATAATTAAAGTAACTAGTTAACAAACAAAAAGTTTACATAGATAACACTGTAAAACTTATACAAGTACGACGATAATATAAAGAACTGAACCTGAAATATAGATAAGATAACAAAGCTAAAACTAAAACATCGATAAGATAACAAAGCTAAACTAAAATCAACTAGAAATTTTGATAAAAACATATATTCCAACCAACATTCTTTATTTGTCAAGCATATTCCATTTCCATACCCTCTTTTCTGCTTCTTCAAAATCCTTGCTAAAGGCTTTCTCGTACATAGCTACCCCTATCTTGGTTTTGATGTGGTATTCAGTTGGTTTTTTGTTATTTCATCTGTCATAAAACTATTGTACAACTCGACCACAACGTCTCCTTCTTTCGGTCGAAGGTCGAAAATCTTGTGTGTTCTTAAAGACCTTAAATATTTCCACCTTTCTTTGATCTCTGGCATACCCAATGAAGGTTTTACTCCCACGTAATGGTCCACCCCTATTAGTTATTAGAACTTACTGATTAAGTCATCCCAAAACTCGCCATATTCCGGCCCTCCAACTAGTTTTGCTGCTTTTCTAAGATATTCATCTTTAGTAGCATTCCACACGAAGTCTATTATTTATTGTTAGTGTTGTTCCTCATGTAGAATGAGCCTTTTATTTATACAATAGTTAAGGATAACTTAATCTGATGAGATGAATCAGATAACGACATGTGTCGGATAAGGATGGTGTAATCCATAATAGTGAATTAAATAGGAACACACATGTTATCTCAAGTACAATCGTTTTTCTTATCCAAACACGTGAAGAGTGACAAGTACATAACATCTAAAAAAATATTTGAATTCTGAGATGAGAAAAACACTTTATGGCGAGAAAACTAATTCCAAGATGCCATCTTGAAATTAAGTCCACATTGGTTAGTTTTTCCAACAGAAGAATCGCTTCTAGTTCTGAGACAATATCTTGCAATTAAGTGTTTTTGTTAAAAAAAACATCTAATTATGAGACAACATCTCGGAATTAGAAGAGATTCTTCTATTAGAAAAACTAGTGGTGCTTCAAAAAATTGTAGACATGATATTTTGAAGTGTTGTGTCGTTTTAGACAAGAATTTTAAAGTTCAATTGAATAATACTAACACAAAAAATTCATCATACGTAAACAAAAGTAATATTCCAAAAGTAATTTTTAAAACAAACATCATTAGTTAAAAACAAACATCATCCATAAAATAAAGTAACATACATTATTCTTAAAACAAACAAACATCATCCACAAAATAAAGTAACATAAAAAGTTATAACATAACACAACATATCATTATCGTAGATACATATTGCTTATATGAATATAATATCTTAAAGCGGCACGACACTCTTCACCCGTCATATTTTCCACATATTTATCATACATATCAATAGTTTTAACATAACCTCTAATAATATTATCCTGGTGAGTTAAATGTTGTGGTTTTTCCCCTATAGGAAAATCTTATTCTTGAGGCGTATTTGGAACAACTTACCAATTCTTATGATGAATCCAACCATCATAATGCAGTGTGGTTGTACTTATCTCGTTATCTTCTAGGATAAGAGTTCATCTATGTTCTAGCGATAATATGTGTTGGTACCGATTTTCCCACACATGGTCCTTAAAATCAATCATGGTATTTTCCAAGTGACCTTTCTTTGGCGCAAGTTTTACAAACATAAAGAAATCAGTTTGGATGTATCCAAACTGACGCACAACTCTAAGGAGTTGTTACGGCTCGGTTTTTTCCATGAATTTCAATCCACCCATAGACCATGCTAGCTCTTGAACTGATTTGGACATCTGTGGATACTCATATAACTGAAATAAAACCTGTAAAAATATATAATAAAAATGATAAATGAAATATATTCGAAAATATGATAGATAGAACAAGTAAGAATATAAATATACCGAATAAATATCTTAAATATGAAGCGCCAATCTAAACGATTGAAGTATCCCTACAAACTCTTTTATCGAGTTTTTATGTTTGCGCGTTTCCCACGTACGCATGTGTGGCATTTGAGGAACGAATCCCTCTATATGAGGTGGTTGAAATCCGCCTGAAGTGGTAAAAAATCCATCATTCTAGTAGTTGGACAAATCCTCTCATCGTCTTGGGTGAATTCTTGGAAGCCACACGCAACCTACTATAAAGCTTGGCAAGAATATGTGTACCCCACGTATACTCTCATAATGATTCAAGGTCATTGATCATGTGTAATCAATCCACTTTCACATAGAACAATTTTGTCTACAAATAGGTATGACCTAAATAGATAGAGTACATAGGCATTCACGCATCTTTGAAGATCGATCCTCCTTATTCGACTACCTACATATTAAAACGCTCGTCGGAACCGTATACCGGCCTTTGCACGCTTCAAGATCCGTTGAAGCTTCCGCATATGGAACCCCGATAATATCTTGTATCAATTTTACACGTTCCTCGTAATCATTTCTTCTACGCACCTCCAACAATCTTCCGCATATTAGTATCCCAGTAATAATGACTACTTCGTCAAAAGTGACTATCATCTCACCAAACAAAAAATGAAATGATAAATTATCATGATGCCACCATTCTATAAAAGCACCTACCAAAGGTATATTCGTACTCCAATGGTGGAGGGCATCCAACAATTCCCCCAAAGGTGGACTAAACGAATTGACGTACACGTTTTTTGGTTTGTCAGCTTCCAACGATTGACCGCAGTCCTAGCGGGGAGAAACCACAAACCATAAAGAATAAATCCACCAACTAGTGATTCTAAGATAAAAAGGGTAAAAATATACTTACTTGAATTTATATCTTCAAGCTTGGATCTTATCTCTTATGTAGAGGAAGACGATTCCATTTAAGTCCCTCGTTAAGATCTAAATATGAATTTTTCGGCTGAAGATTCAAGTTATGTAGAGTAAATTGTTATGATCATTGTATTTGAAGGATAAATACATCAAAACTGATCATAAAAATACTAATTTAGAATTGTATATTGGGACTTTGAAGAATGATAATAGAGAGACCTAAAGACCGATTTTTATTTTGTTATAAAGAAAAATGATATGATACTAAAATAAGAGCTTTTACAACATATATTTATATTTAGGGCTTATTAATACCCTAAATTAATTTGCATTTCATGTAGCTTAGAAACGATTTTATATACAAACCAATAACTTTATTCTCTTTAGTTTAAATCACTAAATTGCTATAATCCTAATGTTCTTGGCATTGCAAGAGACCATAACCTTTATTGGGCTTTTAAATCTCAATAACTAAAGCATTGGATTGATGGGCCTTCTCTCAAAATCAAACATCAACCTAACTAGTATCCACACTATAAACTTCCATAATACTTATTATTATATGTAGGTCTAATGTATTAAATTTTGACTACATTAATATAATTGGACATATAACAATAGACATTGATACTCTAAATCTACATGTGATAAGACATTCCAAATTCAGCATATTTTGTTAAATTTCATACTTGGATCATTCACATGTACTAAAGTGTATCCATCTGAATTGTATGTAACAGTATTGTTTACATATAACTCATACACGACTTATTAATACTTAACTGATCCAACGATATTTACATTGCCAACTACAATTTCAATGAAACTTGACTTCTCATGAAATGCAGCATGGTAGCGAAATGACTCCATAATCACTACGTAACGACTTCGAACTAGTCATATTAAGCTGAATTGTGATCGTTTAAATTTAAAGAATAAAGCAAAAAATAATAATTATATTATTCAAATTAGTGTATACATACTAGCTAAAATAATAATACAATCTGAAAACTAAACTAAAATCCAGAAAACTGTACTTAAATCAAACAGTACTCCCACTGAAACTGAATATCATCTAGACTAATAATGCATGCATGAATATTATGTTCATGAAAGACTCTAACCGCTGGAATATTAGTAGAGGGAGATGGAAAGTACAAAGACAATTTTTTTACTTTACTGTAATCTTAACTAAATGAAAGAATTTTGAACGTATATTTTTGTTTATATTCTCATTTTTTTATTATAAAGATATGAACGTATATTCTTTATTGGATGTTATTTAAGTATTCTACAAATTTTATTCTCATACATATATATGTAGGTATAAATCATATAATTTGATCTAATGTCCACTTAACCTAAAAAATCATGCACTTAAATTATTTTCTCAGTTTCTTGATTTTCTTTATGTAAACATATAATGTTAAATATTGAGTACTAGATAACCTATATATCATTATATAATGGTACATCACGTGAGTACTTCAGTATTTACTTAATACCTTTATATTGAAACGTATTTTTTATCATGAACTAAACTCAGTGTACATCAAGATTTTAATTAATAAAACATAGAAAATATTTAATATCTCGTGAATTTCAATGTTACGCTTGAGATGTTTGATGATGTCAGAAATATTCGAAGGACGAAATCAGAATTAGGCCAATAATATTTTTTTTGTATTTATTTTATTCTTTAAATACTTTTTTTTTGTTATTAGACCTAATGCGTATTATCTTATGGGCTTGACCTATAAGTGTAATTTGGCCCATCAGGCCCATTGGGGTGAAATGTTAGCCTATAAATAGTTTTTGAAAAAGCATTAATGAGGATGAGACTTCTTCTCTCTAAATAATAACTTAAACAACTAAATTATCTCTCGAGTCTCTACCTTGTATTAATTCAATCTCTTCACATTATAAAATTAACCTTCGTATAGAATTTATCCACACTGAATTGGCGACCATAGTGGGAGGTCCACTAAAAAGCACCCAGATAACAAAATCGTAAACCTAACAAACAAAAATTCATCCTCGGATCCCTTTGAAGCATAGATTCTAAGATGCATATAGATCATACCCTGGAAAAAGAGGGGATTAGGGTCGAAGATATATTCTGAATGCCTCATGTAAACAATGAAAATCAGGAATGACTTCTCATGCAAGAGGGTATGATCAACTTTTGGGAGAAATTGAGGCACTCCGGTCTCAGAGAAAAGATGAGTTAAATATTATAGACAAGGTTCAAAAAAAGAATTAAAAATCTGATGGGCAAGAGGATGATCCCCACTATAGCCCAAAGAAACATCAAATTTAAAAAAAGGAGCGTAAAAAACCAAGGATAATTCTAGCTCTTTGATAAAAAAGAAAAAGAGTCGCTGTAATAAATATTGGTAAAATAAGTGCTCGGACCAACATCATAAATCAAGTAAGTTAGACTTTTTGAGTGAAAAGAAGCACTAAAAGAATAAGAAGAAAAAGAAGAAGAAAGGGTGCTAGAAAAAAGGTGAAGGGCTGTGTAGATGATAATTTAGACCACTTGGTAAGTGATCAGTTCGTCACCAATCTGAACCATGTATATTTTCTACTTCCAAAAAAGATCACCAGTTTAGCCATGGGCATAATTGGAGGCAGTCCCCTTTGTCTCTCAAAATTTTGTCTGGCCATTTACGAAGACAGTTTGACATATCCAAGATGGAAATTAGATGGAAGCAAATATCCGAATAATCACCTTGAGCAGTTCAAGAATTTTATGATGAACTTTGATGATGATAAGCTATTGTGTAAGAATTTTTCTCAAACTTTTAAAGACAATGCTTTAAAGTGGTATAATTCTCTTCTGTATGGGTCAATAAAAAACATGTTTTGGTGACTTTCCAAAGACAGTTTGTGGAGAGTAAATAACTTAAAGGAAATGAAGACACTATATACCACTATCAGCAGCTTACTTATGAGACCTTAAATAAATATACCAAGCCTTTCGTTGAAACTAAAGATAGTTTGCTAGATTTCTTTAAACAAGTAGCCATAGCTGATATTAGACATGGTCTTTTATCGGGGGAGTTAGCTGACATTGTTACCAAAAAAAGTGCTTTACGTGGGGAGTTTTATGAACTAGGTTGGAAAACAAATCACCATAGAAGAAACAAAAAAAAGATGTCTAATGAGTCTAGAAGTAGTTCCTTGTCTACTCAACAACAAACCACAATAAACTATCGTCTGAAGCATTCTGGGAAAAACATTCATCGGTCTAGGGCTAATTAGCATCCTTACAAGCATCAATCTAGACCTAAAGGGAATCAGTGGGTACGAATTGATTATTTTGTCGAATTACTGAGAATATAGCAACATTTATGATAAAACGAAGAAGTCTGTGTAATTTCGAAGGCCAACACCTATTCAGACTCCTAAAAACAATCAGTATACCAGTTTCTGCAAGTATTACAATGATGTGAAGTATGATACTAAGGATTGTATTACTTAAAGTGAGAAATCCAAAATCTAACTAAGAATGGAAAATTGACCAGCTTTGTCAAGTCCAAAATGGGAAACAGATAAATACCGAATGCGGGTGGAGCTCAGGCCCGATAATCATGAAGCTATAGATGCGGCACACAAATAAGAAAATACGATAGTGATTACCGAACTAGTACAAAAGGTTAGATAAAGATTCAGAATATTTGGATCCCGATTCGGATCGTAGTCGGATAAATATAATATGTGAAAAAGAGAAAAGGTCTCTAAGTTGTGTTAGTTATTCGAGTCGTTGACATTTTTTGTGGTAATATTGTGACAAATTCCTTGAGTTTCTCTTGAAAAATACATGTGGTTAGCTTGACTACACAGTTAGAGGGAAAAATGTCTACTCATTTATATCAAAATTATTCCATGTTTATTATGTTCAACGAGGATGACTTGAGAAATATCGTTAGGCCACATGAGGATGTTGTCATGATTGGAGTTTTAATTGAGAGAATAGAAATCCAAAGGATTTTGAATAACATTGGCAGCTTATCTACTATTATTTTTCTATCTACTTACAATTTGATGAGGAATCCACTCGTTATTCTCTGATCAGATAGAACCATAATGGGATTTACAAGAAACTGTGTTAATGTTGTTATGGAGTTCGAAGGAGAAGTGGTCCTCAGTAAAAACTATTATGAGGGTGTTGTTTGTAGTGGTTGATTTTCCAACTCCTTATAATGTCATCTTTGGTAGATCTTAACTATCAAGCATGCATGATGTTGCTTCAACAGTCCACCAATGCTTAAAATACGCTGTTGGAGGCCAAGTAGGAGTTGTTCAAAGCAGAAAAAAGGTGGCTAGAGAATACGTTATATTATTTCCATTTCTCTGAAGGAAAAAGTGTGACAACTAAGAAAGAACAATAGTTACTAGGGTCCTTTTTGGTTTCAAGGAAGATAAATGATCCAAGAGAGACTCCTAATGCAATTATTCTAATTGAGGAGGTTGAAGTGCACGATTTTCTAGATGAGTAAAGTTTTAGGATTGGAGCAAAAGCTGCCATCAGAATGGAAGAAAAATTGTTGTTGTTTTCCCCCCAAAAACTTACATGTATTCGCCTAGTATAATAAAGATGTAATTGATGTAACAACTAGCATCATTTGCAATAAAATGATTATACGATCTGATGTGGTACCTGGTATACAGAGACAAAGATTATTTTCTCCATAAAAGGCTGAAGCTATTGTCAAAGAGGTAGACAAGCTAACAAAAGTAAGGCATATTCGGGAGTCTCAATACATGTTCTGGAATGCTAATCAAGTACTTGTGAAAAATAAAAACAATAAATTACGAATATGTATTGATTTTACACACCTAAACAAGCCTTGCCTGAATGATCCACTCCCTCTCCCTCAGATAGATCAAGTGATAGATTATACTTCTGTAAATATGATATTATCTTTCATTAATGCATTTGTCGGGTATAATCACATACAAATGGATATGAAGGACCAGGATCATACTACATTTATCACTGATAGGGGGCTGCATTGTTACAAGGTATGCCTTCCGGTTTAAAAAAATATTGGGAATACTTACCAATGTCTAGTGAATAAAACATTTGACAATAAAATTGGAAGAAATGTCGAGCTTTATATTGACGATATGATAGTAAAGAGTTTAATGGACGATGATTAGTCTCTTAATCTCAAATAAACTTTCTCTAACTTAGAAGCTATCAGTTTGAAGTTAAATACGGAGAAATGCACATTTAAGGTTTGATCCTTAAAAGATTGGGGGTATGTTATAAGTGAGAAAGGGATTCAAACTGACCATATATAAAATCCTCTACTGATAAGCCTATGAAATAATGGGTAGTCTAAACAAATGAAGGATCTAGTATAATGGGTTATGGGGAAGGAATTTACTTACCCTAGCCTTTCGGAAACCCAATGTACCAAATAATATATTTTGGTTTCAAGGCATCAAACAACGACATTGAGTATAAGACAACAATAGATGGGCTAAAACTTACCCAAATATATGGTGCCAAAAGATTATGACTGATAAGTGACTTGCAGTTACACATACATCAAGCTCAGTGCCAATTCCAAATAAGGAAAGAACAGTTGGTTAAATATTTTCAAGTATTGAAAGAGACATCTACTCAAGTGTGTGAAATATGAACATCTGTCAAGGACTGAAAATTCGATGGTTGATTCTTTAGCTACTATTGCATAATTTGAGGCGTAATCATGAATTTTGATACAAGAATAACCTTCTATAATAATAGGCCTTGAAGGAAACTTATAAAATATCCACAATAGCGGGCTAAGATTAGAGGCATGGAATCAATGGGTTTATTACTAAGGGAAGTCTTCATGTTGATAAAGTATTAACTAAGAAGTTGAATTTTATAGCACATGGTTTCTTAGTTCTAAGAGATGTCTTTTATAATAAATCCTTTGGTAGGCCTTTGTTATGATGAATTGGGGATAATGAGTCTCATATGATATTATCGGAAATACATAATGGGGAGGGCTCAGTCCATTGTGGATATGAATCTCTAACAATAAGGGTTTTATTAGCATGATATTATTGGCCATCCATCATGATAAATACAAAAGAATTAGTTAAATGATGTGATATGTGCCAATAGTTTGGAAATTCATTACATGTTCCTACATTCCCTATGGATTCAATATCAAAAGCGGTACCATTCGATAGATAGGAGTATAATTTAGTAGGACTTTTACTAATGACATTCGAGGATATCGAACTATTATACTAGGAGTGGATTATTTATTTAAATAGACCAAAGATGCACCTCTCTCCGGAACTACCTCTAAAGTAGTGATCAAGTTCATCATATCCAATATATGCTGCATATTTGGGATCTTTAGAAGTATTAAGGTAGACAATGGTCCCCAATTTGATAATAAAGACATGTAAATTTCTTGTACCGCTAGAGGAATTCGACATTGTTTTTCTTCACCCAATATAGAGGTTGTTTATAGAACTATTCTGACGGGTTTAAGAAAAAATTTAGAGGGAACGACAGGAAAATGACCAAATTACTTACAAGAAGTACCGGGGTCTTACCAAACTACCCCCAAACCTGCCACTCAATAATATCCTTTTGCTTCGGTTTATGGGGTAGATGCGGTAACACCAATAGAATCCACCCTCCCATCTTTCTGAATTCAAAACTCTTCCAAAGATAATAATGATACATCTATAAGAGCTCAATTAGACTTGGTTGAAGAAAAAAGAATCAAAGCTCACTTAAGAACTGTGCATTATTAAGGCTTGATGAGAAGCAAGTATGTATCTAAAATTCGAAGAGGAGAGTTCTAAGTGGGGGATAAGGTTTTAAGAAAAATATTTTTACAAACCAAAGACAAAAGAAATTGGAAATCTAACACAAAATTAGGAGGGCTATATACTGTGAGTGAAAATGTCAGGTCTGGAATGTATCGAATGATTGATCAAGAAGATAACTCTCTAAGGCATCCATGGAATGTTAAACATTTAAGGATTTATCTCGAGTAGTTGTATAGTATGTTTATTCTATTTATGTTGCTTTTATATGCATGTAAATATTTGAGGAACATAATCTTTCATACCCTGTCGGCGAGGGGATTTTTTAATGAGGTGTTCGAATGATTTTCAATTTATCACATGTACGCATAAACAAGTTCTTATGCTGCTTACTTACTTAGGTTGTATATATACATTCAAATAGATTACCTTACAATGGTCAAAATACTTGTTATATATAACTTCAAATGGATTACCTTTGAATGGTCAAATTATTTTTTTATATTCTTTCAAATGGATTACCTTTGAATGGTCAAAGTATTTATTTTATATTACTTCGTATGGATTACCTTTGAATGGTTAAAGTATTTGTTGTATATACCTTCAAATGGATGACCTTTGAATGGTTAAAATTATTTGTTATATATACCTTCGAATGGTTTAAGAATTTGTTTTACATACCTTTGAATCGACCACCTTCAAATGGATTACCTTCGAATGGTTAGAATATTGGTTTTATATACTTTCAAATGGATTACCTTTGAATGGTCAGACTATATGTTTTTTATAACTTTGAATGTATTACCTTCGAATGGTCAAAGTATTTGCTATATATACCTTCGAATAGATTACCTTTGAACGGTCAAAGTATTTGTTATGCCTTTGAATAGATCACATTCAAATGAATGAACAAGTAGGAAGTAAGGGAATTTAAAAGTAAATTTCACTAAATGTACAAATTCCTTAAGCTTTGCTAAGGACTTACAAGAAAAAATCCGAATCAACATTAAAAAAATGTCATGAACGAATCAAGGACTTGGTGGAATTTGAGCAAGAAAATAAAAAAATGCCTTGCATGAGCTAAGAGCTTAAAATATTAACACAAAATTTATTGGCCTTCTGGCTAGTCCCCATCAGTTTTTCTTCTTCTTCCCACCTAAAGAGTCCCTTGCGTCACTTTCATCAGAATTGCCACTAGGTGAATCAACATCTATACCTAATAATCAGCTTTAGTCATATAATTGGGCCACAATCTATTCTAGAACTAGATTCCACAAAGACCCAAGGCCTAAGGTAGGGAATGCATTGTAAAATTCCAAAACCATGTTTCAGATTGTATTGTGGCATCTGGTAAATTTAGGGACGCTAAGATCCCATCATCATATGCATATAATACCTCTTTCGTGTCTTGTGTAGCCTAACCTTTGAGATAAGCCACCTCATCCTCGTATTTCTGAACAAGGGCTTCTTGATCACTTTTTTCCTTTGATATGCGTTTGATGGTAACTTTATCAGAGGCATGTTGATTTTTTAGTTAGGTGATCTCTCCAGATGTGGATGATTTCATCCCTTTGTAAGTAACCTTTATCTATGCGAGCTTATCCTTGAATTACTTGACTTTACCACCAGACCATGTATTTTTTCCTCTTCAATGGTTGCTTTCTGATTTTTATTTTCCTCTGGAAAAGAAGTGATGGTCTCTCTGTGGGTATTTACCTACCTCTCCAGCTTGACGACGGGCTTCATAAAGCTTAACACCGAATACCCCAGTGTGTCATTTAAAAAAAATCAAAGGATACACCATCATACACCACGTTTGTGGTATTATTTGTAGATCCGGGAAAATATTTCTCAAAAATCCTCAAAGTCAAACCCTTCTATAGGCCCCATTAGATTTTCTTCTCCATAAGTCTAATCCTCGATTGCTAGAAGCAATAGAGAAGAGAGGTCAGACACAAAGAATATTAGAGGATCAACAACTGAGATTGTATGAGGAGTAATATCTAACATAAGGGTGATCTCTGAACCTTTAGTTCTTATTTTCCTCTTATTTTCTCTTTTATCACTACCATGTTGCCCTCTTGTGTGTCTATTTTCTTTTTTACATAGGAAGCTTTGCGGGTGCATCACCTTCTTCAACATTGGCAGTAATTGTAGCTAACATGCATTCGTCGATTGCCTCGGGTTGCCCCTCGCTTCCAACTTCAATGACACATTTTGTTGTGTCTTACTTATGTTTCTTGTCATTTTTATTTCGATGGATGGGGACTCTAATTCTGGTTGGAAAGAATACTTTGCCATTTTCACCTTCAACTTTTTTCAAGATAGTTGATGGACGGGGATGAGTAGTAAATTTCTTCCATGTTAATACTTGTTCGGAGTTAGTCCTCCAAAGATGACCCTGATCCAAATTATTAGAAGTGAAGCATTGGTAAAAGTCGTTTGAACACTTCTCCTCAGCCCATTAATTTATTTTCTTAAAAGTAACCTTTGAATCTTCCAGATGATGCAGATAAGGCTTCGATATAGCTGTAAAAATAAAAAATGATTAGACTAGTAACAAGATATATGAGAAATAGTAAGAATTCGAAAGGCTACCTATATTCTTCCAAACCCTAGTAAGCCGACTCAGATTACCTTGAGAGGTAATCTTCTTACCATTCTCCCACCATCCACTGATGAAGAAAAAATCCATCTTCCATATATTATCTGCCTCCAACAGATCATCAACCACTTTATAGTCATTCCCAATGTTGAAGAAGTAAAAAATGATATGAAAATTACGAGATGGCCCAACAATAACAAAAAATTGCTTCATCGGTATTGGGATTTTTTATAATCTAGATGCCATAATACATGCCATCAAGATGAACCAAGCATTTGGACTAGCTTGACTTGGGTACAATCATACCAAACTGAAGTAATCCATGATGTATGGGTCCAAGGGAAATCGAAGGCCCTAATTTAGCACGTCGGGATAAACAACCAGCTCTATCGGGCCAAGGTTCATTGGAGTCTATCCAGGGGTAAGCAATCTAACCTTTACTTATTTTTGGAATCCCTATTACTCACGAATAGCTTCTAACTTCTTTTCTTAGAAATAAACATAAGAAATTTTATCAAGTTCCAAAAGATATTTGACACTAACCTTTATAAAAATTTTCCCGACGCGGTCTTACTTTTTATTTTACCACTTTTGTTTCCTTTTCCCTTCGAAGTTCTCTTCCTAGCTAACTTTGGAGTTTCTACAATCTATCCGGTTTAACTAGATGTATCCAAGATAGAATCCTTCATGTTATACTCCATGACATTTGGACTAGATCCTGAAGGTTCAACTTGTTGAGAAGTTATGTTCCCATCTTTCTTCAATTTTTGGGGGAGAGCTTTATCGGATTCGAAGGGCTCTAATTATTGGGTGCAGTATCTTCCTCTATGCTCGAGCGTTGTAAGGATGGGTCATTAGAATTTTTTTCTGTTGAACTACTCCTATCTCCTTGGAAAGGTTTATGCGACCTTTAGATTCTCCAATCAGTCTAAGAGGTCTGAGTCGGAACCTTTTGCTATAAAATTTGAAGGACGCCTACGGCTAGTAGCTGCTTGAGATTGAGATAACCTTGATGAGTGTCTCTTAGAAGTAAATGATTGATTAGTAGAAGAAGAAGGTTCTTATGGGATCTTGTCTGTTATAAGAGAAAACTCCTCCATCATCAATTGACTGAGTAACACTTATTGTGCCCTCGGAGGCAGGTTATCCAGCACAACCCTAGCTCTCTTTTTCTCTTCGTTTAGTTTAGACGGATTTAATCATTTTTGTTTAAAGTACGGTGAACATACAAACACTGATATGTCACCTGAGTTGGAATTCACGATTGCAAAAATGGTAAATAAGAAGAAACTATGACCGACGATCGGCTTGATAAATATGGTAAAGTGCAACTTCTCTCTTTAGAAACTGAAGTTTCTCTCTTAAAAATTTACTAAACTGAAAAAATGAAAGGATGACTTATAAAAGGGAATATAAAAAACCATTGGGTTTCCTTCTAAATAAGTGGAAACGCTACCAATAACTATAATTCTTAGGGGAATGGAAATGTTTTCAATTATATGGCTGCCTCACTTATGGTAAAGAAAGATTGTGGGTCTAATCAAGTAATGACACTTGTCACGTAGTACTAATTGTTAACAACCATAAAGTTGGACGACAACCATATCCGAATGAAACCATCAAATTCAGTTGGAATATATCTCTTAACAAATTTGAGAGGAACATCGAAGATTTGTGTTTATGGCGATGGAACAATTTATTAGTTAGCCCTTCCAAATGTCTTTTAGAGGAGTAAGGGGCTATCTGATAAGGTCAGAAATATTCAAATGACGAATTCAGAATTATGCCAATATTTATTTGTATTTATTTTATTCTCTAAATACTTTTATATTTTATATTTTATTATGTTATTGGGCCTAATGGTATTAGCTTATGGGCTTGTCCCATAAGCGTGGTTCGGTCCATTACGCCCATTACGCTAAAAGCTAGCCTATAAATAGTTTCTGAGAAAGACTTAGTGAGAATAAGACTTTCTCTCTATATATATAATAACCAAAGTAGCACAATCATCTCTCTACCCTTTACCTTGAATTAATTCCATCTTTTCCAATTACAAACTATCCTTCGTGTAAAATTTAATTACACCAACATTGACTGAAAAAACTTATCTTAAATAACTCAAGACAATAAGAGATTTATCGTTTATGTATTAGCATACTATCAATGTATATCTTTTATGATAAACTTACAGATTTAACAAAAGTAATATTCAGCGAATCTTGGTTTCTAACGCATAAAACACATCACCTAAAAATTACAGTCTTAATTTTTTGAATGGAAATTTCTTGGCCATATGAAACATCTCGCTAAAGCTTAATTTTGATTGTTTTCTTTCACCAAAAATGATCTTAATGTTAGTGTAGATTTTTTTATGGCATTATAAGAGCTGAATTAAACTCTTATATTGCACCATAAATACTCTTTATAAAATTATGAACAAAGAATATTTATCTTTGATTTCATATTACTTTTATATGAATTTTGATTAATTATGAATAAAAATACTCTCATTTGGTTATTTTTTATTTATTAGTGAAGTGAGAGCAGAAATGAGCGAACAATAATAAAAGGAGTTAAAATTGAAAATATAAGATATATTTAAAGAATAAGATAAAAATTAAGGACTTGATGATAATAACATAAATAAATAAGAAAGACAAATATAATAAATTAAATTGAAGATTAAGATTTGAATATTTTAGTCTCATAGGAATAAATTATAATATTTTTATTATTTGATTTAAAAAATAATATAATTTTTTATATTTTATTTGATAAAGATTATAATTTTATTTTTTTAAAAAATAGAAAATATTTGGTCTTCTATATTAAAATATAATATCATATTATTTAATTAAAGAATAAAACAATTCTTTTATTTTATTTAATAATGATTATAATTATATTATCTTAAACATTAGTTTTATTTGTGGGAGATTATGGTTCAATAAAATCTCATAACTCTTCCTATAAATTAAACCCTAAGACATCATAAAAATAGTGGAGTCAGATGACATAAAATCAACACTGTCTTTTTGACTTTTTCAAACCTGTTTTTTTATTAAGATTATGCTCAGTATGAGCTAAACCTTATGGTTATAGGGTTATTCAACCTATGTAGATACAATTTTTAATGTAGTTTATTTTCTTTATTAATTTAGTTTTTCTTTTATCTTTACTATTCAGATTAATCTCAATGCTTTCAATTTTCTACGAGATTAATTGATTGATCTTAGATTTAGTTGGAGACCGAGAGGTAATATCTACTTCGGAACTATATAAAAACCATTGTGTTAAATGACTAGTTTACTACGTTCTTGACCTAGTGAAGTCTAAACTGGGGTCTTAGAATATATTATCTAATTGTTGGAGGTTGGGACTAGAGATATAACCAACCATACAAGAAGGTTAATTGTGTGAGATCGAGAGATGATCACAACACTCTAAAAGAAAACTAGGTTTTAAAGAATAATTGCAAAAGTTAGGTTAATTTGATTATATTAAAGGAAATTATTATTTTTTATACATGTTTAAGTATCCTTAAAATAGTTTTAATATTAATTCATTTCTATTTTATTTTATTTAAAAAATTAAACTTTACTTTTTTTGTTTGTAATTAGTACATTTTTATATTAGATAGTAGATTTGAAAACTAGATTTATTCTTTTGGTTTCAATACACGGGTCTTAAAATTACTTTAAAAGTACAAAAAACGTATACTTGCGATATGTATACTTTTAATGAACTGAACTAATTGTACATCGCGATTTTAATTGTCAAAACATAAGAAATATTTTGTATCTAATAAATTTCCAAATCAGGGTTGAGATGTTGCCTAAAGAAACTTATCTCAAATCACTCAAGCTAATAAGAGGTTTATCGTTTTTACATAATGTATTAGCATGTTATCAATGTATGTCTTTTGTGATAAACCTATGGGTTTATCAAAAGTGATCTTAAACTCTTGGTTTCTAATGCATAAAATACCTCACCTAAAACTTTCAGTCTTAATTTCTTAATGGAAATTTCTTGGCCACATGAAACATCTCACTCAAGCTTAATTTGTATTGCTTCATTTCACCACAAAGTATCTTACTATTATTGTAGAACTCTTTATGGAGTTATAAGAGCTGAAATTGGAATCTTCAATTGCACCATAAATAATCTTAATGTTCTTATAGAACTTTTTATGAAATTATAATAGTTGAAGTTGAATTATTTTGTCACGTCATAAAGAATCTTAATTTTTTTTAGAACTCCTTATGATGTTAAACAAATCCAAAATTGTCTTATTTTATAAGCTATTATACTAACTTTAATTTGCCTAAGTTTTGACGATGTTGAGTTTGTTCTTCATGAACAACTATAATTACTCATTCTTCAGCGAGAATTTTTACGTTGATTTATAGAGGAAAATAAAGAGATTATCCATAATGAATGATCAAATCTTTATAATTTAAATTAAAGAAATCATTTATGATTCTTCTCCCAAAATTAAAATATTTTCTCATTGAATACTTCATCGTAAACCCAATGTCCTAAAATATTATTGTAGTGTCTCGAATCTAAATTGGGTAGTTGGTTTCTAAACTAAAGTATTATATAATATAATATATTTTAAATGAAGATCATTAATGTATGTAACAGACTCTAGTTCCAAATTCTATGTATGTAGGGCCTCGTTTGTACTGGTCATCTCTATACGTACAGATTTAGCAGTATTTTTACTAATTTCCTTTATTTTATATGTTCCCCCTTGATATATCCAATACATGTATGAAGCGTCGATATATCCACGGTTTCTTGAGTATTATTAAATGGTTCTGAATTATCTTATCAATCAATTTGCACACCTACTTTTGAGAGATATGACATGAATATTTGTGATAAATATGTATTTATTTATCATAGTATTTCAATTTTAATGATTTGTATATGTTAGTGTATAGAATTATTAACTAATCTTTACCAGAGACGGTATATGTTAGTGTGCTTTACAATTTACACATTTTGCGACTCATATACATGAATCACAATTATCAATAATGATGTTTTATCATCGCTTAATTTTGACAATTCAATATATATTTTAAATAGATAAAAAATATAATGGTTGGAACTTTAAACTTAATTTAGTAATTTAGTGTATCTTATAAATTAAGAGAAATTATGATGGTTGAAGTTGTATCAGTCCATTAAAATGAAATGTGGACTATGTCTACTTAAGAGATGAAAATTTGTAAAACAAAATTATCCATCATACTTAATATATTTTCTTTAGATAATTCTAATTTTTAAGTCTCTTTAATGGTCAATACAAAGTTATCATTATTTTTTATTATTATTTAACCTTTAGCTTAGATTAGACAGTATAAAGTGTGTAATATTAACGATATTACTCAAAAGTCGACGCATATTAATATCTGAAGCTCGGCCGTATAAATAGACATATGAATTTCTTAATAATTTCTTCATTCCTTTATGTATAATAAATTATTAATCTTCACCAATTCCAAATTTGAGAAACTTGGAAAAAGCTAAAAATTAATGTATTGACATCCGATTAATAATGAAATTCAAAAGTGTTTTAATTATCTCTATAGAAAATTTGTCATGATATCTTTAAATAATGTGTCACAGAGTACCATCACTTTATATGGTTGGATTTTAACCTTTTAATTATAATCTCTACATATACCTCGCTTAAATTTTGGAGTAAAAGGAAGAATAGTGCATTACTAGAGTCTAATAAATATCATAGTATTCTTACTGAAAATACATATCGTATTTCCAGGTTATTAAAAGGTATAACTACAATCTAAACATAAAAAACTTAATCTTAACATAAATTGACTGAATTTATCAATTTTAAGTTCTAAAAGGATTTCACATGAACTAACTTGTCTTAATCCTTAGCATAAATGGTAGGTAAAGACAACATTTTAAGGAATATAGTATTGATTCAAGGTCATATATGAAAATAATTAAGCATTTTGTAGAGATTGTACTTAACTGTATCATGGTATACTAAACGAACCCTTCAATAATAAAAAACAGTTGTAAATGAGTGCGATGTGTGTGAAAGGAGAAACTACATCATGCAATGGTTGGTCATCGTTGGATCATATGTGAGGTAGTCTTCCATAGGGGACGACCTAAACCAACAACAACAACCGATCCATATCTATGAACCCCCAAAACCCTTTTCTTATATGACTTGCCTCGATAGAGGCCACACATATGGAATAAAAGGTCTACCAATATAGTTACAGTGAATGATTATATGAAGTATTCAATTTGCAAGGCATACAAACACGACTGGATTATATTTATAACTTGAAAAACCTTTATGCGTTGTATTTCATTACGCAGTGAACATTTAAAGTAATTATATGATGTAATTTTTTTATCAAGTGCTCAGATATCTAAAGAAAGTTAAATATCATTTAAACTCCAAACCTAAATAATCAATCTATAGGACTATAAGACATCACCCCCATACATCTCATAGTTCAAGTGAAAACGCAAATGGATAATTATATCTCATCCCGAATACCATACATTTTTTATCACTAGCATATACAAATAAATAGGGTTACACGATTGTAAACCCCTGAAAACTTAGCACTGCACCCAAAAATGAAAACACATCTAAACATGACATCTTATACGTGCTTGCTCTAAACATACTTAATATATTGAATTGTGAAGCATATAGTCAAAATTAAAATTTCTAAAGAATTGAATTAGTCGGTTGTATGCGTGAATGGGTTCTTTGAAGAAAACTCATATGCACATAATTGATTAAATAATATGTATGATTAAATATTCAGTTACAATTTTGAATTACCAAGTCATTCAGTCCATACTCTTGGTTTTACCAATCAAGTCATAACTATGCATACTATATTCTTAAACCTCTAACATGCTTCGGTATCTCAAAATTATAAAATCATGATTTTTCTCCCAAACTAACATAGTTCAAAATAACCTTTTGGGAGACTAAATCCATAGGTACATTAGACTTCAACTTGGAAGGATCAGTTGGATCTGATAAGGGTTGTTATACATGAATTATTATAATATCTAAAATCCTAAAAGTATTAAAGAGAAAATTCTTTTACTAGTGAGTCTAGAATAAAAGGGTGAAATATACTTACGTGACTAAATATCTTCAAGCTTCGTCTTCCTCTCATATGTAGTAGAAGATGATTTGATTTGAGTATCTATATGGAGATCTGGATACAAATTTTGCTACATTTTGGAAGTTATTATGATCGTTATCTTTGAAGGATGAATACAACAACACTAAACATTAGAAAGTGATCTAAAAATCTATATTAGGATTTTGGAGAAGAAGAAAATAGAGAGCTATAAAGTGGTTGTTATTTTATTCTAAACAAAAATAACACGATACTAAAATTAGGACTTTTAGACAACTATTTATATTTAGCACTTTTGAATATCCTAAATCAATTAGCAGTCCAATCACAAGCTTATGTGTGTATTTAAGTT
The DNA here is from genome assembly GCA_036936605.1 of Limnanthes douglasii subsp. nivea. Classification (NCBI taxonomy): domain Eukaryota; kingdom Viridiplantae; phylum Streptophyta; class Magnoliopsida; order Brassicales; family Limnanthaceae; genus Limnanthes; species Limnanthes douglasii. The sequence goes on along the minus strand of JAUPFV010000001.1, from coordinate 271,956,386 downwards.
AGTTAGAAGTGCGGAATTTCTAACAACTCGTATCACAACCCGCCTATAAAGTTAAGTTCTGAGTTTTACAATTTCTGAAATTAATGATAATGTATGATCTGATTTAAATTTTATAAAAGATACGCACTTTGAGATCACATGTTGTTTTGGTTGATTATAAGCGTGTATCAAGGGATAAAAATGCATGCATTAATTTGTTTCTTTAAGAAAAAATATGTTTAGGCCTCAACCATAAGAATCTTGGTCGCGCCCAACTGTCATTTCTTACAGTTTTTCGTGATCATCATTCTATTGGTCGCGACGAAATGGCACTTATGGGTTTTTGGTCATTTTTCACTTAATTTATTACGATAAAAAATTATTAAGTCGCAACAATCACATACCATAAATCCTAAACTCTAACGAAATGTTTCGAAAACGTATTTTCTTCATTTTAATGTTTGAAACTAAAGGCCAGAATTTTTTTTTTAAAGAAACAAATTAATACATGCATTTGTAACTCTTGATACACACTTATAATCAACCGAAACAAGATGTAATCTCTCATACATTATCATTAATTTTAGAAGATGTAAAACTTAGAACTTAACTTTATAGGTTGCTTCTTATGCAAGTTGTTAGAAATCTTGCACATTTAACTAACTTAAATGAGTCACCATATAACCATGCGAAAAAATATATTTACATACTGATGTCATTTTTTAGTTTTCAGAATTGTACTTTGATCTTGATAATATCTCGAAGCTCATGATTCATTGTTTGTCACAATAATCATGGTTTGTGAAATCTTGCAAAGGATTGCAACCCATCTTCCTTAAAGATGGATCAAATTTATTTTTAAAAAGTCTATGAATTTCTTTTACTTTTGTTTTCAAAACCATATTCTTCAATTGTGAAAAACTTTTGTTATTTTAAATTGCAACTATTTGGATTCAAACAAATTGTCACTTCATTTTAAAATCATAAACGGAAAATTCAATCATATTTGAGTTGGAATTCAAATTCAAATCTTTAATCAAAACAAAAATATATTTTTTAATAATTATCACTTCGTAGACCATAATCATGAATTTATTTTGATTTTATTTTGTTTAAATTGTTTGTTTATGAATCCGATCTTTTATAATATTTGAAATAAACATACTATATATAAAATTACCTTTATAATACATATATTTTGTATTATTTAATTATTTTATATACGACTACTTTTATTAAATTAACAATAAAACTAGTTATATGTAATGATTCATCTTAATCGATAAATTCTAACACTAACATTTTATGACCAAATAAAAAAAATTATATATTATTTATTAAAAACACTATTTTTAATATAATAAATATATTTGAGTTTAGTCTCATATCCTCTTACAATCAGATCAGACAAAAAAATCTATTTTATATATATACTAATTAAGTTCGCTTTGGATCAAAACTTTTCCACAGATTTCCAACTTAAATCATGTAATCTTCAGATCAATATGGGTTAAATTTATTATACATCTTCCAATCATTAAGGACCATCGCTAACACTAACGATCTAGCAATAATCAACATGAACAATGACAACAACTCTATGTGAAGACTCCTCCAACAATACCCACTAAGCTATAAAACTTTATCACTTCTGCCTCCGAGAGAACCCACTAAAATAGAACTTGTCAAGCTATAAAACTTACTTTTTGATCTGTGTCAATCCTTCCCCATACCACAAGATATAGTTTTGTTGTTTGATTTGATAGAATAAAACCTATATTGAGAGGTGTTTTTTGCAATTATTGGTGTCGTTTAGAAGAATAGTATTGTATATCAATACTTTTGTTGGTGCTTAGCATGGAAAATGGATTTTTTAATCACACCGTAATTGTATCATAATCAAATCGATTAATTACTAAAAAAAATTAAATGATTGATAATCAAATTTAACTTTTGTATTTCAAACTTTTAAATGTATTTAGAGAAATTTTCTATGATGTTTAATGGTTGTAAATAGTTAAAAAAAATTCAATTACCTTGCTTCTTAATATATAATTAAGAATTTAAAATTCATGATTAGTTTAACTAATAATTTAAAGCAAAGAGCTAGATAAAACATAGTTGCACTCAAAAAATGACTAGTTTTTCTAGAGAGAAACTCTCTCTCGAATACTGGTTTCCTTATAAATTCTCCGAACTCGCAAACCTGGTCCTTCAATCTTTCGTCAAAAACTCCTCATCACAACCTTTCATGCTTGTTGATGAGGAGGGATCCGTTAATGCATCACTTTCATTTTGTTCGGCTTGCCCCGGTTATGGTTTTCGGGCGTCAATGAACGTTGCTCCAGCTCCCCCAGGTACACCTTTCGTTCTTAAGACAATCCGGCCGGAGTTTTTTTATCATCTGAAATGCTCATTGACCATCGATCTAGAGATCATTTGACTTATGGACACTACTATTCCAAGAAAACAGCCTATGATGTACAGTGCCGACCAAGTCATCGGTACCAGAATCATTAAAAGTTGGTACCATCACCCAAACGAGGCTGATATCATCAACCTTAAAGACCATTCTCTGATAAGTCCAAAAACCTATAAAGGACGGCCACCAAAGGTCTCATCGAAGTCCCCTGATAACACCAGTTATATCTTACTCCCTGAAACCCAACTGCCCCTCATGTTCTTTGGTTTTGCCATGGTAATGGTGCGGTTAACGATTGTCGTTAACATCCACTCTCAACTGCTCAACCACCAATTTCTTACCCATTTCCTCATTTGAGGCATGCAGTCTTGGAATTCGAAAAGCACAAGTCTTTTTATGTCTAGGCACTGCAAATATTCTACTCGGCATGAGTTTAATTCTCTTTGTAGTAATCATTCTCTTTCCTCATCAAATAATAAAACATATTCTTCATTAATATCGCATGATACCTTCTCTCTCCTTCATTTAATGTCGTCTTCTATCTTGTACGCTACCTCCTCCTCTCTTTTCAACGAACCCAACGCTTCCTCGCCTTATATTCTGACTATTTCCTTTCTTTTATCGCAACCCCTCAACTTTCAGTCATTAATTGTAAGTGTAAACCCTACAAATCCTTACTTCCTCTATACCACCATGGTCGAAACGCGTAGAAGTTCATCCTTTTAACGATCTAACATAAAAATCACTCATCGTTTTAACGAGAAAAACTCCTCCTCTGACTCTCTGATAACCACCAGACCAACAAGCCCCAAGACCTCTCTCTCTTGAAAAACAATCCTCAACCCCTCCCTTTATTTCCCCTCCTCGTCCTTCTGGCATTACTGGCCTTCCGATCTCGATCAACTCATCTTCACCGCCATCCTCCAGAATGTTTGGCTACTCTCCACGAGTCTTCAGTCCCGCCTTGCTTTCTACCACAAATAAGTGCATCATCGAGGAAATCCGCTGGAAAATTAAGGTCTATTCTCTCTCGTTATCCCCCTCGGTAACCAGCATGCAACCCTCCTCTGATAAGGAAGACCCATCGGAGTATATCCCCACCCCTTCATCCTCAAAGGAAGAACAAATTCAAGTCGTTCTTGATGGAATGTAAGTTGACGTACAATCATTTTCATACCCAATATGAAGTTGCAAATTTTATAAAAATAAAAATGTTCCAAACAATAGCATACAAGGAAAGTTGAGATAAATGTTCTTCGGAACATGTTGATACCATTACTAAAACCTGCCTCGAAATTGACAAGGACTTATACAAAAAGGGTTGAAACAAAAAAAGAATTTCCTACTCAGAATGTTTTGAGGAGTCACTCTCCTCGGAATCCGATGAGTTACTTTCACTTACAACAATGTTAGGTGGGCAAAGTTTGGGGGAGACAAGTTTCCAGAAACTGCCTAAGTCATACTCAGTGTACTCCTATGAATTTGGGTGATCAATCCTGCTCAGGTAGTAGCATCCCGGGCATTGAGATTTTCTACACATATTGCTGCATAAGCATTCACAGCTGCTTCTTTCTCTGTCTCAAGGTTCCTCAACAAATATTGTTTGTCATCCACAACCCTCTCAAAGTCTGCCAGACAATCCTTAAAACATTTTGTTGAGAGTTGGTTAGCTTTTTTGTATTCTGTAAGGAGTCTTTCTTGAGCATCGGTCTTTTGTAAAGATCCTTTTCTTCTTGACAACACTTCTCTAGAAGAAGAACATAGTTTTCCGAGGCAACCATTTTTTCCTAAATTGCATCAGCTTGTCTTTCTAGATTGGAGTGTTGTTTCTTTATTTCTTCAAGCTGTGTGGAAGCAAAGGAAGTCTGATAACACGCTACTAAAATTAGGACTTTTGGACAACTATTTATATTTAGCAATTTTGAATACCCTAAATCAATTAGCAGTCCAATCACAAGATTATGTGTGTATTTAAGTTAGTTAGAAGTGCGGAATTTCTAACAACTCGTATCAGAAGCCGCCTATAAAGTTAAGTTCTAAGTTTTACAATTTCTGAAATTAATGATAATGTATGATCTGATTTAAATTTTATAAAAGATACGCACTTTGAGATCACATGTTGTTTTGGTTGATTAAGAGGAAGAAAATACGTCTTCGAAACATTTCGATAACATTTGGATAAAAAACACTCTGATAACATTTTATATATTATTTATTAAAAACACTATTTTTAATATAATAAATATATTTGAGTTTAGTCTCATATCCTCTTACAATCAGATCAGACAAAAAATCTATTTTAGATATATACTAATTAAGTTCGCTTTGGATCAAAACTTTTCCAATGACTTCCAACTTAAATCATGTAATCTTCAGATCAATGTGGGTTAAATTTATTATACATCTTCCAATCATTAAGGACCATCGCTAACACTAACGATCTAGCAATAATCAACATGAACAATGACAACAACTCTATGTGAATACTCCTCCAACAATACCCACTAAAATAGATTTGTCAAGCTATAAAACTTTATCACTTTCGCCTCCGAGAGAACCCACTAAAATAGAACTTGTCAAGCTATAAAACTTACTTTTTGATCTGTGTCAATCCTTCCCCATACCACAAGATATAGTTTTGTTGTTTGATTTGATAGAATAAAACCTATATTGAGAGGTGTTTTTTTGCAATTATTGGTGTCGTTTAGAAGAATAGTATTGTATATCAATACTTTTGTTGGTGCTTAGCATGGAAAATGGATTTTTTAATTACACCGTAATTGTATCATAATCAAATCGATTAATTACTAAAAAAATTAAATGAATGATAATCAAATTTAATTTTTGTATTTCAAACTTTTAAATGTAATTAGAGAAATTTTGTATGATGTTTAATGGTTGTAAATAGTTAAAAAAAATTCAATTACCTTTATTCTCAATATATAATTAAGAATTTGAAATTCATGTTTAACTAATAATTTAAAGCAAAGAGCTAGATAAAGCATAGTTGCACTAAAAAAAATGACTAGTTTTTCTAGAGAGAAACTCTCTCTCTCGAATATTGGTTTCCTCATAAATTCTCCGAACTCGCAAACCTGGTCCTTCAATCTTTCGTCGAAAACTCCTCATCACAAGCTTTCATGCTTGTTGAAGAGGAGGGATCCGTTAATGCATCATTTTCATTATGCTCGGCTTGCCCCGGTTATGGTCGTCGGGCGTCAATGGATGTTGTTCCACCTCCCCAGGTACACCTTTCGTTCTTAAGACAATCCGGCCGGAGTTTTTTTATCACCTGAAATGCTCCTTGACCATCGATCTAGACATCATTTGCCTTATGGACACTACTATTCCAAGAAAAAAGCCTATGATGTACGGTACCGACCAAGTCATCGGTAACATAATCATAAAAAGTCGGTACCATCACCCAGACGAGGCCGATATCATCAACTGTAACCACCTTTCTCTGATAAGTTCAAAAACCTATAAAGGACGGCCACCAAAGGTCTCATCGAAGTCCCCTGATAACACCAGTTATAACTTACTCCCTGAAACCCAATCGCCCCTCATGTTCTTTGGTTTTCCCTTGGTAAAGGTGCGGTTAACGATTGCTATTAACATCCACTCTCAACTGCTCAACCACCAATTTCTTACCCATTTCCTCATTGGAGGCATGAGTTTTGGAATTCGAAAATCACAGGTCTTTTTATGTCCAGGCACTGCAAATATTCTACTGGGCATGAGTTTAATTCTCTTTGTAGTAATCAATCTCTCTCCTCATTAAATAATAAAACCCATTCTCCATTAATGTCGCATGATACCTTCTCTATCCTTCATTTTATGTCGTCTTCTATCTTGTAAGCTACCTCCTCCTTTCTTTTCAACAAACCCAACGCCTCATCGCCTTATATTCTGACTATTTCCTTTCTTTTATCGCAACCCCTCAACTTTCAGTCATTAATTGTAAGTGTAAACCCTACAAATCCTTACTGCCTCTATACCACCATGGTCGAAACGCGTAGAATTTCATCCTCCTAACAACCTAACATAAAAATCACTCATCGTTTCAACGAGAAAAACTCCTCCCCTGACTCTCCGATAACCACCAGACCAACAAGCCCCAAGACCTCTCTCTCCCTTGAAAAAAAATCCTCAACTCCTCCCTTTATTTCCCCTCCACGTCCTTCTGGCATTACTGGCCTTCCGATCTCGATCCACTCATCTCCACCGCCATCCTCAGAATGCTTGGCTACTCTCCACGAGTCTTCAGTCCCGCCTTGCTTTCTACCACAAATAAGTGCATCATCGAGTAAATCCGCCGGAAAATTATGGTCTATTCTCTCTCGTTATCCCCCCCGGTAACGAGCATGGAACTCTCCTCTGATAAGGAAGACACATCAGAGTATATTTCCCACCCCTTCATCCTCAAAGGAAGAACAACTTCAAGTCGTTCTTGATGGAATGTAAGTTGACATACAATCATTTTCATACCCAATATGAAGTTGCAAATTTTATAAAAATAAAAATGTTCCAAACAATGGCATACAAGGAAAGTTGAGATAAATGTTCTTCGGAACATGTTGATACCATTACAAAAAAACTGCCTCAAAATTGACAAGGACTTATACAAAAAGGGTTGAAACAAAAAAAGAATTTCCTACTGAGAATGTTTCGAGGAGTCACTCTCCTTAGAATCCGATGAGTTACTTTCACTTACAAAAATGTTAGGTGGGCAAAGTTCGGGGGAGACAAGTTTCTAGAAACTGCCTAAGTCATACTCAGGGTACTCCTCGTGAATTTGGGTGATCAATCCTGCTCAGGTAGTAGCATCCCGAGCATTGAGCTTTTCTACACATATTGCTGCATAAGCATTCACATCTGCTTCTTTCTCTGTCTCAAGGTTCCTCAACAAATATCGTTGTTCATCCAAAACCCTCTCAAAGTCAGCCAGGCAATCCTTAAAACATTTTGTTGAGAGCTGGTTAGCTTTTTTGTATTCTATAAGGAGTCTTTCTTGAGCATCGGTCTTTTATAAAGATCCTTTTCTTCTTGACAACACTTCTCTAGAAGAAGAACATAGTTTTTTGAGGCAACCAATTTTTCCCAAATTACATCAGCTTGTCTTTCTAGATTGGAGTGGTGTTTCTTTATTTCTTCAAGCTGTGAGGAAGCAATGGAAGCTTTGAATTTGTAATGTTTTTTCATGTAATCTAGATGTTGCATCTTCTTTCCCATGTTGATAGAGGCATGAAGTAGTCTTCGAACGCTTAGAGAAAATTCATTGCCCTGAGGAATTTCGAAGGAACTGGTAGGAGAACCTATTTCAGTAGAATCAAAGTTCGAAGACTCACCAGTTAAAATGATAGGATCAACAGTTTGGGGAGGATCACATCGAGGAATTGGGAGAGGTGCTAATCTTGGAAGATCATTATTCGATGATGGAATTGAAGATAGGGTAAGTGGGGAGGTTGGCATTTGACTTAAATTTTCTTTATCTTTATCTTCATCGTTAGTTGCAGCATCTTGAGCTCCAGTTCTCTCGGAGATTTCCTAGATAGGCTCCAAAATAACTTGTTTTGTATTGGTTTCTTTCTTCTTGATGGGATGGACTGTTTTCTGAGGAGGGGAAACTGAGGTGGTTGTTAGAGTATTTTTCGAAGAGGTTGGCTCTTGGTTAGTAGCTAATCCCTGAGAGTCTGATTGAAGATATTTGGTTGATACTTTTTTTTTTGGAATCATCCAAATGACTTTTGGCTCGGGAGGTAAATAAAAATATCCATCTTTCCCACTCGATCAAGGACTTCTTATTGAGAGGGAGGAGTTATTAAATCTTTCATAGTTAGTATGTCGAGAGGGTTTAGCCTCCAGAGTCGACTCTTGGCCAAGTTTTTGTTCATAAAGCAAAGGCGGAATTTGTTTTCCCAGTTTTCTTTGGCCCATTCACTGAGTTTGGAGAAGACCTTGGTGGTACTTTCCACATAATCAGCATAGGTTTTTGAAATTTCGTTCATGGGAATAAAGTTAGTAAATTATAGTTTGAGGAAGATTAAAGTAAGAGTTGAGAGACTTACATCTGTTAGTCCACAAAAGAGACAGTTTGTGTGGATTTGAGGGGATAGACTCAGAGCCTGTTTTGTAATGACCGGAGAAGAAGAGAAATGTTACCTCCACTTCTTGTCACCTTCGAGTAAGTCCTTCACTAATTTTTGTCCTCGTCCAACGGTTAGTGAGTAAAAAGGGGGAAATAGATTTTTGGCCAATCCAGATAATCCTGATGAGCTCCTCTAAAGAAAATTCGTTGCCAAAAATCTGAGAAGCCATGATACACGCCATGAGCGTGAACCACATTTTTTGACCAGTTTGTGAAGGGCAGAGATCGATTTTGGCAAAGTATTCAATGAAGAACGGGTCTAAGGGGTACCTTAGCCCCCAATTCATAATTTCAGTATAGACGATCAATTCATTGTCTTTAACTGACAAGGGAGTCTCACCTTCCACAGGGAATCTGAGGGTAATATACGAGAGGATGCACCATCGAGTTCTTAGCATGGTTTCTTCTGATGGAAATAAATACTTGTAGGAGATATTGTGGAGTGAGACCAGATGCTTGTTCTCGATGCCTCGGATGTTGTTGCCCACAAGTGTGTCAAGTTCCAAAGGAAAAGTGATATCACCTTTGGACTTTGGGGAAATTCTCAAAGCTTGCTCTTCGGAAATTGTCGGGGGAGCTGTAGATACTTGACTCGAAGAGGCTAAGGAAGGACCATTGGATTTACTCTTCTCTAGGATGGGAATTTCTTTTGCCTCTGAGTCAGGGTTTTCTGAAGCGATTTCTTTCCCTTTATTTTTTACGGCTTCATTACTAAATGATTGTACCTCCTCGTCAGTAATGGTAATTCTTGAAGGAGAGAATCGTGGACTTCCTTGCCCTGTCATCGAAGGGGTGGCTGGAAGGTCTGATCCAGAGACATCATTTTTCTAAGGAAGGTTGTTGATTACTGGAGTTAAATTCGGATTTTGGGTTTCCGAAGAGGTTTCTTTAGCACATTTACGTTCTTGAGAGTTTTTCTTTTCTTTGTGATGTCTTTTCCTTTTCCAGAAGAGTGTTTCTGGTGTTTATCTTTACCCATATTTCGAGGGGATTGAGATCGAAATTTGGTATTTGACAAGAAATGTCGAAGGGTATGATTGCAGAAGAATTTTCCGATGGGAGCCAAGAACCGTACAAGGTGGTTACAGGAGATTTGGGTTAAGCTCAATGTAGGTGCCAGCAGCAACTTTCTCTTCGAATATTTTACTAATCAGTAGCCACTCTGGAATTCGACGAGGCTTAGGGGGCATAAGCTAGATTTCTCTCTCTAGAAAGTTTAGAAGAAAATAGTTTGGATTACAAATGTGAAATGAAAGTATTTATAGAAGCAGGTGTGCTTTGGAGGAGAGAGGCCCGGGGACATTTTTCCTTTGTTTGCCTAGGGGTATTATAGGTAACATAGGTGTAAATGTATTGAATCAAGAACTGCTTAGAATTTGAAGAGGCAAAAGGTATGATAGGAAAACTTTGGGAAGTGTAATAATATCTCTAAAAAGATTTGGTGACAACATTATTTCTGTAAGATGACATCATCAAGAAAAAGGCGGGAGATTGTTGATTGTTGATTGGGAAATGAAAGATGACATGTGGAAATTCGAAGGAATTTATTATTTCCGCAATTGGTTAGCCAAGACTGGGGGTCTAACTATACTCGTGTCATTGTTTTTGAAGATGGTATTTCGAGGACACGGGATATTTCGAGGGCACAAAAATTGTTCATATGATGGTTTTCGATGAGATTATTTCGAGAAGGAAAATTCAGTGGAAGATACGTTCTAGTTTTTGCTAACGAATTGCAAGGATTGGGGCTGCGTCAGTTTTGTCAAGGAGGTAAAGTTTTACAAAATGATTTGGTGAAAAAAATTGTTTGCGGACAAATTTGAGGAGTAATTTTACAAGATAGAATGATTATTTTGAAGAGGCCAGAAAGCTATTTTCGACGAGGTGTTTTTTTAGGAAAATTAGAAGGCAAGAAGAAATTTTGAAGGCTTCATCACAGTCCTTGTAAAAAAATTAACAAGGACTGAGGGGCTACTGATAAGGGAGAATAAAAGATAAGGGTGAAATGGCAAAGAAACAATAAAGTTAGGGGAGGAATGTAAAGTAAGTATTGAAAGAGGACCAATTGTAGCTAAACAATAAAAGTAAGGGTCAAGCTTGTAATTAAGAGGTAGTTAGGCCTGTGGATCCCATCACTTGTACTATAAAAGGACCCCCACCGGATTTGGGAAAGGTGGTTCATTAATATAATATATTTTCTCTCTCTAAAAGTGTTGACTTTCTCTCTCTACAACTTTAACAATCAAGAAGTTTATTCACGAATTAGTCCTTCTAAGTATTGTTCGACACATAAAACTCCTCTTAAAGTTCATATCTTATTAACCTCAACCTAGAAAATTGAAATGATTAAGACAATTTCTGATGAGGAGATTAGAGCCTCCCTCTTTGACATTGATAGTGACAAAACCCCCACACCAGACGGTTTCAATGCTGGATTCTTCAAATCTTGTTGGCCTACTGTGGGGCCGGATTCTGCACAGGTGTTAAACACTTCTTCATCAAAGGGACGATGAATTAGGATTGGAACAAAACCATCATTTCCCTAATCCCTAAAACGAATTCCCCATCCTCTACATCCGACTACAGACCTATATTCTGCTTCAATGTCATATACAAAATAATCTCTAACGTTATCGTGAATAAGATTAAACCATCCATACCCACCCTGATTGATCCCTCCCTGTCGGCTTTCGTCCCTGGATGAAGTATAGCTGCCAATATCCTCATCCTCCAAGATCTTATGCATGGCTACTAAACCAACCGCAAAGGCCCTCTCTGTGCCCTTAAAATGAACCTCATGAAAGCTTTCGATAACATTAGATGGGATATTGTCCTCAACATATTACTTGCCATGGACTTTCCCATGACCATCATTAGCTGGATTCTACAGACGTGCTGAGGAATCTTTCCTTAAGCAACTAGAAAACATGGACTAAGCTCGGTGATAAAAACTCAAAAAAATTCACAACAGTATCAGGGCCCACAAGGCTCAAAACAAAATCCTCTTTATCATAGCCCTGGATGGTACCTCTTATTACCGTCCCTAAACGCATCTCCAACACCTTTCTTAACCATTTTCGCAATATATTAGGCTCTCCAAGCCCAAATAATTAACCCAGCCCTAAAGAATCAGAACGCTTATTAATTCATTCGTCACCCCACCTCAGAAAATTGAAATGATCAAGCCAAATTTTGATGAGGAGATTAGAGCCGCCCTATTTGAAATTGATAGTAATAAAGCCACCGAACCAGATGATTTCAATGCAAGATTCTTCAAATCTTATTGGCCCATTGTCGGGTCGGATATTTACGCAAGTGTTAAGCACTTCTTTATCAAAGGGACGATGAATGAGGATTGGAACAAAACCATTATTTCCCTAATCCCTAAAATTGATTCCCCATCCTCTCCATCCGACTAAAAACCTATATGATCCTGGAATGCCATCTACAAAATAATCTCCAAGATTATCGCGAATAGGATTAAATCATCCCTACCCACTCTGATTGACCCCTCCCAATCGGCTTTCATCCCTAGACGAAGTATAGCTCACAATATCCTCCTCACCCAGGAGCTTATGCATAGCTACCAAACCAACTGCGAAGGCCCTCGGTGTGCCCTTAAAATCGGCTTCATGAAATCTTTCGATAACATTAGATAGGAGATTGTACTTGACATATTACTTGTCATGGACTTATCCATGACTATGATTAACTGGATTATACAATTTATACCATCCCTTCTTTTGTTGTTTGTATTAATGGAAAGCCCACGAGCTACTTCCATGGCAAAAAAAGGCCTCTACCAAGGAGACCTCCTCCCCCTATATTTTGCCCTCACCATGCAGGTTCTCTCAAGCATCCTGCAGGAAAAAATCCTTGACCCTTACTTCGGTTTCCACTGGAAATGCCACAAGCTCAAAATTATCAATTTATGCTTCGCGGACGACCTAATATTTTTTGCAGATGCAATGCCTCCTCCATTAGTCTGATCTGAAATGGCTTATCTAATCTTGCTGCTCTTTCAGGCCTCCAGCTAAATCCAAACAAAAATCAATTCTACTTCTCTGGAACCCCCCCCCCCCCCCCTCTCAACATACTAAGGACATTATATTGTGCCTCATTGGTTTCTCTGAGGGATCTCTCCCGGTCAGATATCTTGGTGTCCCTTTGATCACCTCCAGGCTTACTTATAATGATTGTCGACCTCTCTTCAACAAAATCACAACTCGTATCAGCTCATGGACATCGAAGCATATTTCCTATGCGGGCAGGCTCCAACTCCTCAAATCTGTTCTTTTTGCCAACCAAGTCTATTGGGCCTCCATGGTCATCCTTTCTGTCAGAGTCCTTAATGAGCTAACTCAGCTGCTTCGTCGCTTTCTTTGGTCTGGCTCCGAGATGAAAATCAGTGGGTCAAAAATCGTCTGGGATAACCTCACCATGTCCAACTTTTGTTGCACATTGTGAAGTTTTTATTTGCGCCGCAACTTTACTTACTGGTTTTCTCATTCGCTTTGTAATATTTTTAGTTTGTGTACTTTTTTTAAGTTCTTGAACAATGAATTGATCTATTGTTTTCTGTATCAGTAGAATCATTTTCATCATAGTGTTGGTGCATATCAAAATTTTCACCTCTATCATTGTTATTGAAACCAGTAACAAATATATCATGAGAAACAATGTCATCTATGAATGATGAGAAACTATATCATGTGAAACCTGAGTAACTATGAATGTTGAGAGACCATATCATGCAAAACCAGAGCAACTATTTCAGACCAACAACATATGTATCATGAGAAACCATACCAACTATAAATGATGAGAGACCATATCATGCAAAACCAGGCTAATAATGAATGACGATAGACCATATCATGCAAAACCAATGCAACTATGCAAAACCAGCAACAAATATATCACGAGAAACCATGAAAACTATGAATGATGAGAGACTGTATCATGCGAAACCAGACAAACTATAGATACAAAACCATCAACATATATTATCATGAGAAATCAAACCTACTATGAATGATGAGAGACCATATCATTAGAAACCAGGCAGATAATAGATGTGAAACCAAGTGAAAAGAATAATAGATGATGGGCAAGTGAAGGCATGATAAATGAGGGACAGGTGAAGGCATGATAGATGTGAGACAGGTGAAGGCATGATCGACGCGGAACCTCATTTATAATAATGAAACTTTAAGTGAAAGAACTTCAAATTGCATACCTTTATCATTTTATTTGTGATTAGTTTTGCTCGGTTTTGTTTTATTTTCTTGAGGTTTCATCAAAAAATTATGTTTTGATATTCTTTGGTGATTCTTCTTATTCTTCTTATATTTCTGAATATCTTGTTTCGAAACTTTTGCTGTGTAATGGAATGTGTCTCCATGCTTTACACCACAAATAGTCTTAACGTCGTTGGTTGTAAGTTGTACAAACTATGTTCCTAATTTGAAGGATTATTTATCATCATTATGGGTCTTTATTATATTTTTAATAAAATGCTAATTATTTTTTTATAATTGTTTTTATTTTATTTTATTGAGATCGTACCTTCCATTTAGAAGGGAATAAAAAGGTGTTTTCTTCCTTGCTTCGACCCGATCTGAAGAAACAAGTTTCTGAAGGCTTTTTTCCTATAAAAATGACAAGATTATACTTAAAAAGTATATGATAGACCATATATATTTTGATTGATGAGGGGACAAGACAATGCATGCGAGACAAGATAAATTATGCGAAACCGATCAATGATGATAAATGCGTAACATTGTAAATGATGCGAAACGATGTAACATCATAGATGCGCAACCGTATATAATGATGCAAAACCATTCAATTGATGATAGATGCAGAACCGTTTATAAAATGATATGAAACTATGTATCACGATACGCAACCAGATATATATAATGCGAAATCATTATAACGATGATAGATGCGCAACAAAAAAATGATGCGAAATCTAAATGACAACATACAAAATAGTTGAGGCACACATTTTTTATAAATGCGAGACTGTATAAATTTAATTCGATATATATAATTGATTCAAAGCGATGAAATATATTTGGACTTTGTTCCGCACTAATTATTTCATGAAAATTGAGTAATTCGCTGAGAAACATACATAAGTAATATATGTTAATAGATTGTCTTTTACAAAACGAATAAGTGGCAATATCACTGAAAAATATTCAAACGAAAAAAAAAATATGCAGACAATATTTACTTTGAAATACAGAGTGGTTTTTGGCAACAAGAGTTGACAAATAAATATCAATAAACAAAATTTTATTGATATAAAAATTATCAGTATGTCTATTTTAAAATCTTTTACTTTCAACCATATCCGTGATACATCCCAAATCGAAAATACTTTAAAAATAAATATAAAAAACTAAAACGTAACAAGTTTAAAGTATAACGGTAATACTAAACATAAAATATAAAAGACAGCAACCCGGCTAAAGAAGCTTATAAATGAAACATCAAACATCAAACATCATTGTAAACTGAATTCATGACAATCAGCACTAACATCAGTTTATGCGGCGGATAGCTTTGGTAATTCTCGAGGGATACAACAGTGTTTTTTTAGCTGTTTTCCACCCACAAGAAAATGGGCAAGTAGAAGTCACCAATCGGACAATTCTCGATGGTCTAAACAAAAGCTTGGAAGGAAATGCAGGAAAGGGGCCTGATTATCTACAAGAAGTTCTCTAGGCATACCGAACAACTCCTCGAACAACAACATCAGTATTCACATTCGTGTTAGTATACATGAAGGATGTTGTAGTACCTTCTGAGGTAGTTATTCAATGTTATCGTGTCATGACATATCTAAGGATCCCAATTATATAAACAAAACAGTAGATGTGGATTTGATTGAAGAATAAAAAAGATGGGGAGTCTGAATAAAATTGTTACATTATCAAACACTAATGAGAATCAGATATGCCTCCAAAGTCAATCAAAGGGAATTTAAAGTGGGCAATAAAGTGTTAAGGAATATTTTTCTTCACACCAAGGAAAAGCACCTCAAAAACTTTGGTCCTAATTGGAAAGGCCCATATGAGATAATAGAGAAAGTGAAGGTGGGAACATATTGGATTAAGGATAAAGAAGGAAGAAATCTTAAGCATCTTTGGAATATAGATCATTTTAAGTTGTACTTCAAATGAATGTAAAAATTACATATGTTTCTTTTTGTAAAGTATCGGTAGCACACTCTTTCCTACCCTGATAGGCATATGAAGATTTTAATGAGGTGTCTTATTAGCCAATTTATATATATATATATATATATATACAATTTTTTGCCTTTAAAACTCTACAATTTTGGACCCATAAACTCTTCTAACAAAAGTTGGTCTACAACTATTAAATTTTGGACCTACTGGGTTTTCCAATAAAAAGTTCGTCCTAAGCTATTATATTTTAGACCCACACGGTCTTCCAACAAAAAGTTGGTCTACAACTATCAAATTTTGGACCTACAAAGTTTTCCAACGAAAGTTGGTATTAATTATTTAAAAGCACTGAGGAAGTATGGTTAAAAATCAGTACTTCATAAATTATGAAAACTTTAAAAGAGTTCCCTCGAATTTTATGAGGACTTTTAAAAAAACTACCTCGAAGATTTTGAGGACTTTTACAACTTTCTTAATCTGAATATTCAGAAGAGTCACTGTCATCAGATTCAGATTCCTCACTATCGCTTAATGATATCCTAGGTGGACAAAATTCGACCGGGACGTGTTTCCAAAAGCTACCCAAGTTCATATTTGGGTAGCACTCATGAATTTTTTGAATCAACCCAGATCTAACAGTTTTTTCCCTCGCATTTAGCTTGTCTACACACTTAGCAGTGTAAGCTTCAACAACATCATCTTTGTCTTTTTTAGCCTGAGCTAAGATAAGTTGCTTCTCTTTTACGACTCTTTTGAAATCCACGAAGCACCTGTTGAAATCATTTGTGGCTTGATCATTTCCCTCCTTGAAAGCTTCAATAAGTTTGTCCTTAGTGGAATTCTACTATGCATAAAGGTCCATTTCTTCTTGACAACATTTTTCGAGGAGCATAACATAATTCTCAGATGCAACCAGTTTTTCAAAGAATGCATCGACTTGTTTTTCAAGGATTGAGTGTTCTTGTTGGAGCTCCTTGATTTTTGATTTTGATGATGAGGCTTCAGATTTGTAATAACTTTTACGATCTTTCAAATGCTGCATCTTTTATGGTAATAGATTGATGAAGCAACTTGCATAGCCGAAGATAAAATTTGTTTTCTCGAGGAATCTCAAACGAGCTATCCGAGGAACCATCCTCAAAGGGAACTGTAGTGGAAGAGGCAAAATTTTTAATGTTATCCTGAGGACTTTGAATGGTCACATCTATTGGTGGAGGTAGGGAAGAATTGGAATCAATAATTACCGTTTCCGGAGAAATTTTGGTATGCTCAACTACTCTATGTTCTGGGGAACCAATAGCCCCTGAAGCTTCTAGTACTCCTTCTAAAATTCCCTTCAGTTTTTGTTGGCACTTCTTCTTGGGAGGAGTATGAGTAGGAAGTTTCTTGTTAGCTTGGACAAAAGGTTTATTGGACCCATCGGGTTTCTCGGCCTTCAAATTTTTAACCTTCTTTTCTTCCCCATGAGTCAAGGAATCAGGAGGTCAGAGGCCTTCTCCTTTTCCAAATATTTATCTGAATCCTCATCCAAATGACTCTTGCCTCTATCTTTTGTTGGAAGAAAAACCACCACATCTTCTGCTTCCGACCGATCTAACAAATCTTGTTGTGAATGAGGAACCATTAACTCTTCAATGATAAAGTTTCTGATGGATTCAATCTCCACAGCCGAATTTTTGCAAGATTTGTTGGGGTGAAACCGAGTCGATATCTATTAGACCAGATAGTCTTGGCCAATAGCTTTAATCCGGTGAATACGTTCTTTGCATGAGGTATAAAATTTGCATAAGGTTTGGAGGTACCAGTCATTGTCATGTATAGTAAAGAAAAATGTATAAAAATTTGAGGAGTGTATAAAAATGAATATAAGATAATTCTGAAGGATAACAAAAGGAGACATACCTTTGTTTGTCCAGACAAGTGATAGCTTGTGGGGATTGTCAAAAGTGGCCTCGGATCGTGTTATCCAAAGCCCTGAGATAAAAAGGAAGCGTTGCTTCCATTTCTTGTCTCTCTCAAGAAAATCTTTAACTAACTTCTGGTCTCGTCTGAAGGTCAGAGAGTAAAATGAGAAGTAAGGTTTCTTGCTAAACCAGAAAGACAAATAATTTGTCTAAAGAAAAAATCACCCCAAAAATTCTGAAGGCTATAATGCAGGTCGAACATCTTCTTTTGACATCACAAGCGTTAAAAATTATTTTTCTCAAGAAGGCCAAAATTCTTTAACTGGTTATATCAGGTTTCACATCTATTGTATTAATTAGACAAGGTTTCGCATCTATCATACTGATTATATCTGGTTCCGAATCTTGTATACTGATATATAAGGTTTTGCATCTATCATATTCATTATTTTAGGCTTTGCATTTATCATAGTGATTATCTATGGTTGCGCATCGATTATGGAACATGGTTTCACATCTATCATATTTGGTCATATATGTTTTCACAGTTTTAGATCTAATATAAGAAAATAACAAGTTTTACAATAGAAAAATAGTACATAACAAAAAATCACCATTGTTACTATTTTTAGCTATAACAGATAGCAATATCCTTTTTGTATTTCCCCGTTAAAAAATTTTCATTAATAAATAAAACTGGACGAAAAGAATCGAAACCATGAAGACAAGAACCAAATGCTATGTAACAACGTTTGAAGATATGGGTTTGAAAAATATGCTCTAGTACCCAATCACTAATAGTTCCAGAAATCTTTGGAGGAGATGTTAGAGTAAAACAATGTTTAGAGGACTTAATTCGTAGTTCAAATCACTTAATAAATATTTTCAAGAGAGAGATAATCTATTTTTTAGAGAGAGAAAGTAGTGAGTAATAATTGTGTAATCATTAATCAATTACCTTTCCACAAAAGAGGTGTGTTGTTTTTATAGTATATTTTTAGGTCTCATATGCCGAAACAAGTTCTTAATTGTGGTCTCATCCTCAAGTTTGTTGTTTGCTATAATTTAGTCCTTTTACATTACATAATTATCAATTTCTCTTAAGAGACTTTCTTTATATCAAATTACACCTCTATCTAGAGCTGTCAATTTTGGACACGACCTGTAAACCCAACACGAACACGGCCCGAAATTTTAGGGTTAGAGACCTGATATTTCAGACCCGATGAAATTAAGACACGACACGAACCCGACTAAAAAAAACGGGTCGGGTTCGGGTCGGGTTCGGGTTGGGTTCGTGTCATCCAAAACTGACCTGTAAAACCCGAAAAGACCTGTAAACCCGAAACTGACCTGTAAAACCCGAAACTGACCTGTAAAACCCGAAAAGACCCGTAAACCCGAAAAGACATGTAAACCTAAAACAGACCTATAAAACCCAAAAAACCTATACACGTGTAAACACTTAATAAAATTTTATTAATAAAATAATATTATTTTAAAAATTTGACCTATAAATTAGAACACCAAAAATACTTATAAAACTTTATTAATGAAATAATTTTATTTTAAATTTAAAAGATATAAAATAAATAGTATACTTAAATAAGTATATGAGGAAGGACAAATTATGGTTCACATGTTTGCTATAAAGTTTTGAATTTTATTCTTCTTTCACGTATATTAATAAATTTTTGAATCTTTCATCTTCTGTGTATATAGATTATAATATTAAAAATAAAAAATGGAAATGATTTATTGTTTGACAGTTTCTTTTATCTGATTCGTGTGAGTTTGATAGATTTATTAATAGATATTGAATGCATTCAATCTTGTTTTGTGGGATGAATCGATTTACAATTCTAGTGGTTATTTGTTAAGAAGTGACAACTTAGTGGTTATTTGATATTTTCTGAAATTTATTTAATTTATCTCATGTATTTTTTTTCATGTTTAGGTGAGATGGCAAACCCATCATCACCATATATTTTACGGTAAGATAACTTCACCGGTGATAGTAAAGTCGGTGTAAATATATGAAGTAAGCGTATCTTGACTTTATATAAATATAGTGGACCATTACAATTTCAAACGGGGATGTAGCTCAAATTGTAGAGCGCCCGCTTTGCATGCGGGAGGTACAGGGTTCGATCCCCCGCATCTCCATTTATTAAGTTTTGCCTTTACCCAAAATTTGTGTCAAACAGGTCGGGTTCGTGTCAAACAGGTGTTTCGTGTTGGATACAATTTCGTGTCAAACGGGTCGGGTTCGGGTCTAACAGGTTTTTAACAGGTCGGGTTCGGGTCTTTGAACCTAACACGAATTTCGGGTTTGGGTTGGGTTCGTGTCACAGGTTCTAAAATTTCGGGTTGGTCAAACCTGACACGAACACGACCCGAAACCCGAAATTGACAGCCCTACCTCTATCTTTCTAAGGTCTTTATTCTTCCCTCATCGGTAGCCTCCTAGTCCTTGTGAAAGTGTTCGAATAAGGACTGTTGTATAATTTCTCTTATCTTCAACGAATTTCGCTTGTTGTTTCTTCTCAGATTTTGTTGATCGTCACAACCGGAGAACAAATGTTTTCCCTAAGAATCCTGTTTGTTCATAGTAAAAACCTTCTTCGTATTTTTGAATGATTGGATTTCCCTCACATTTTAGAATGATTGGCTCTCTCTCGAATTACAAAATGATTGGATCTCCCTCGAATTTAGTCTGTTCTTTTCGATATCCATACGAAATGTTTCTTAAAATTTTAACACTTGTGATGTCATGAATTTTTTGACACCACCAATGAAAACACTTTCCCCCTGCTATATGTCGATTAAGATACCCCACGCGTGCTCTTCGTTCTGACACGAGCTAGCGTAGGGGAAGCGTGACGCGTCCCTAGGCACTTATCACCCCTATTTTGGACAGTTTTCCCCTAGGCAAACAAACCATCACCATCCTGGGCTTCGACACCCTTCAAAGCCCACTATTCTCCTATAAATACCCTTAGTTCACCATATATCTTCTCAGCACTTTTTAGAGAGAGAGAGAGCTTTGAAGAAATTATTTTAGATAGAGAAAGTAGTTTATGCCAAGTAATTTTTGCATACCATAGTGGTTAACCATTAGCCAGAAATATGAAGATTGAAGAAATGCTGGTTTATACGTTGAACCAGAACCTCAACCCCTAGTTGTTTCATATTACGGTGTCTGGCCTCCCTCATAGAATTCAAGAGAAATTATCCCTTCGAATCTCTGTTCTCAGCCCTCTAGTCACTCTTGCACAACAATTTACAAGAGTGATTCTATAAACATGAGAAAAGACAAACATTCAAAAAGATCTTCCTCGAAAAGGAAAAGACATCACAGAGAGAATAAGCATAAGCACTCCAAATGTTCTAGAGGATCCCTTTCAGAAATTCCTGCTACATCGTCTTCTACTCCATAAGGAATTCCAAGGCCAACACCACAGATACCCGCTTGGAAATTGACAAGAGCTGATATTGCTCAGATAACAAAGCAGACACTTGAAACAATTCCAGAAGATGAATCAAACGCTTCCCCTACTCATCCTAATGCCTAGGAAAAAAAGTGACAACTTTCGATGGAAATATAATCCAATTTTTCGAGGAGAATCCAAATGCTACCACTTCTCAAGCTATCAAAGAGAAGACTACTGATGTAGGCCTTCTTGAGAAAAAAATCGACGCTGCTACCTCTTTGGTTGAGGAAAATAAATCTCTTTCATAGAGAAAAGCTAAGTCAAAAGAAAATTCATGACATAACAAGCATTAAAAAATTTGAGAAAAAAATTGGTATGGATATCGAAAAGAACAGACTAAATTCGAGGGAGATCCAATCATTTTGTAATTCGAGAGTGATCCAATGATTCGAAAATATGAGGGAAATTCAATCATTCAAAAATCCGAGGAAGGTTTTTACTATGAACAAACAAGATTTCTTAGGCAAAAAATGTTCTCTGGTTGTGACGATCAACAAAATCCGAGAAGAAACAACAAACAAAATCCGATAAAGATAAGAGCCATTATACAACAGCCCTTGTTCGAACATTTTCACAAGGACTGGGGGGCTACTGATGAGGGAAGAATAAAGACCTTAGAAAGATAGGGGTGTAATTTGATATAAAGAAAGTCTCTTAAGAGAAATTGATAGTGATGTCATATAAAAGGACTAAATTATAGCAAACAACAAACTTGAGGATGAGACCATAATTAAGAACTTGTTTCGGCATATGGGACCTAATAAATGTACTATAAAAGCACCACACCTCCTTTGGGGAAAGGTGATTGATTAATGCTTACACAATTATTACTCACTACTTTCTCTCTCTAAAAATAGATTATCTCTCTCTTTAAAATATTTACTAAGTAATTTGAACTACGAATTAGATCCTCTAAACATTGTTTTACTCTAACATCTCCTCTAAATATTTCTGGAACTATTTGTGACTACAGACTAGAGTATATTTTGCAAACCCATATCTTCAAAAGTTGTTTCATAGCATTTGGTTCTTGTCTTCATGGTTTCGATTCTTTTCTCCCAATTTTATTTATTAATGGAACTTTTTTAACGGAGAAATATAAAAGGGATATTGCTATCTGTTATAGCTAAAAATAGTAACAATGGTGATTTTTTGTTATGTATTGTTTTTCTATTGTAAAACATGTTATTTTCGTATGTTAGATTTAAAACAGTGAAACCATATATAACCAAATTTGATAGATGTGAAACAATATATGATAGATTTGAAACCCTGTTTCATAATTGATGGGCAACCATAGATAATTAGTATGATAAATGCAAAGCCTAACATAATCAATATGATAGATGCAAAACCCAATATATCAGTATACAAGATTTGCAACCAGATATAATCAGTATGACAGATGCAAAACCTGGTATAATTGTTATGATAGATGTGAAACCTGATATAACCAGTTAAAGATGCATCACACAAATATGATAAATGCAAAACTAAGTATAATCAATATATAACAATGAATTATAATATATTTTCCATAACGTGTTTTCGGTATCTTTCATGTTGCATTTGGTATTGTTTGGGTTGGATATACTGAAAATTGGTTATGGTTTCTGGAGATATTAAAACCTCATTTGTTGGATCGCCAAATCATATTTATTAGTGATCGTTATTTAGGTATCTGGTTCTATTTGTATAATTCCCTCCTCCACATCATCATCCAAATCATTTAATGTAGAATTTTTAATTTCTTGGTGTTCAATGGTTTGACCCTTTACAAAAAGTTGTATATTAGTAATTCAAGACTAGATAATGACAAGTTTGTGAAACCAAGGCAAAAAACAAGAGAAATTATAATGCGAGATACTATATGAATTATGTGAGGCCAAATCATATGGGACACTATAATGCAAAACCATACATTACAAATTTATTCCAGACTATATTATGAGAGACCATTTAAGGACAGACTATAACATAAGATATCAGATATTAAATTATTATAATATTACAATATTTAAACAAATACAAGATAATATACAAATAAATACATATACATATACATAAGTTTTTTTTAAAAGATTTTTTGTCAATATTAAATAATTTAGGTTATCTATTTGTCCACATAAACAATAACATCAAAAATATATTGGCTCACTTCTCCCCAATAACATTAACATCTATGATAGGAATTTCGTGGACTACATCTACAGTGGGAGAAACGTCTTTTTTTTCCACAACAATGTTAGGTTGAGTGTCATATTTTTCGACAAAAATATTAAGATCATGTCCATCCACAACAACAGTAGCATTAGGATCATGTCCTTTTACAACAACATTATGTGGAGTCCCTTGGTTTTCACACCAACATTATGGTTCTCATTGGTTGGAGGTGGGTCTTGTTTTTACACATCAACACTAATATGTACATCATGTTTTTTAACAACAGTAACCTTGAGATCATGTCGTTCACAAAAACATTTGGTGAAGTGTCTTGATTTTCTACACCAACATTAGGCTTCTCTTGGGATGGGGAGAGTCCAGTTTTTGCACATCAATATTAAGATGAACATCATGTTCTTCCACAACACAATTATTAGGTCTTTGTGGGTGGAGCCTCAGTTATTTTAGAAAAATGTTGTTGCACGGTGATTTGGTGATTATTCGAGTTTGTAATCATCTTTTTGCTTCTATTAACATCTATAATAGTGTTCATAATACATGTTTTTTTATTTAGTGATTGTAGCACTTTATCATGTGTTTTATTTTTCTTTTCATATGTTTTGGAGATTTTTTTAGATGTTTTTTGAAGTTCATCCTATGTGTATATCGTTAACATAGGCAGTTGAAGCGAATTTTATAGCTTCATCTTTGAAGTTCATCCTATGTGTATAATTCATTGACGTAGCGGCATGTTATGTCGGTGCAAGCTTCTGTTTTCTACAGAACTAACGTTTGTTGCACATTTTGAGGTTTTTATTTGCACCGCAATTTTACTTATTTACTTTCTCCTTCGCTTTGTACTCTTTTTAGTCTGTGTATTTTTTGTAAGTTCTTGAAAAATGAATTGATCTACTGTTTTCTCTACATCAATTGAATCATTTCTATCCTAGTCTTGGTGCATATCCCAATTTTCACTTCCGTCATTATTGTTGAGATTTACTTGCTTACCATGAACCTCATCATGAATTATCATCATCATATTTTTCCTCCACAAAAACATCATCTTTTTTTTTCTTCATAGGAACATTCTCTCCGTTGTTTTATGTGTTAACATCTTCTTCTTCCAAATATTCATTCTCGTTAACTTTTTTAAAACTTTTTGGAGCTCTTTACCAAATTAAGCTTCTTCTTCTTTTGTTAGGTTTAATTCTTCTTCTAAAACCTATAAATTTTTAAAATATTTAAGTAAATAACATATATCCATGTATTATGCGAAAGTAGACCAAAAAACAATGCTAGAAAGTTGTACATGCGTAAATATACCTCTTCATCCGTGATCTCCCTAAGAGCGTCAATCAAATTCAATTTTGCTTTGCTCTCAAGACCCAACGATTTGTAGTATCTTTGTATCTTGCCTTCAAGTGAAACTTCTTGATAAATATTTTTGTGATCCATGATGAATGGCTATATTTTAACGATACATTAGATATAATATTTATACTATTTTAATGATGTTTTCAAAATAGTGTAAAAATAGTAACCAGTATTAGAGTAATACAGCTAACTACTTTATGAGGTTTATTTTCATGACAAAGGTTTACTGAATTTATCAAATAATTCATGGTTGTGTCATCCAAATCATAGTTAATATAAAAAAAATTATAGCATCCTACTCTTTAAGTGTTTTTGTTGTTTTATTTATAACATCTTATAAACTTGCGAAACTATTAGTTAATAAAAAAAATTATATATGTGAGACATGTGAAGGCATGGTAGATGAGGGGCAAGTGAATGCATGATAGATGCATGATAGGTGAAACCATCAACGGATATATCATAAGAAACCATCATAACTATGAATGATAAGAGACCATATCATGTGAAACCGGACAACTATGAATGATGAGAGACCATATCATGCGAATCCAAGGAAACTTATTTCAAACCAACAACATATATACCATGAGAAATCATACCAACTATGAATAATGAGAGACAATATCATGCAAAACCAATGCAACTATGCGAAATCAGCAACAAATATATTATGAAAAACTATACTAACTATGAATGATGAGAGACCATATTATGCGAAACCAGGCTAACTACATATGAAAAACCAACAACAAATATTATCATGAGAAACAAAATCAACAATGAATGATAAACGACCATACTATGCAAAACTAGGAAAACTATATATGTGAAACCATGTGTAGAGAATAATAGATGCGGGACTGGTTATGATAGACGAGGGACATGTGGGTGCATGATAGATGTGGGTATATGAAGACATGATAGATGTGGAACCTCATTTATAATAATGTTAAATATGTAACAGAACTTAGGATTTGCATACCTTTACCATTATTGGTGTTTGGTTTTTCTCGGTTTTGTTTTAACTTTCTTGAGGTTTCATTAGAAAAGTATGTCTTGATACTCCTTTATTCATCTCCTTTATCTTTTATTTCTGAATATCTTGGTTTGAAATTTTTTCTATGTAATGGCATGTGTTCCATTCCATCCTTTAATCCACAAACAGTCTCGACATCGTTGGTTGTAAGTTGTACCAACTTTGTGCCTAATTTGAAGGCTTTTTTACCATCATTATAAGTTTTTAATCATTTTTATAATAAAATCCTAATTATTTTTTTAAAGGAGTTCTTCTATTTTATTGAGCTCGTATCTTCCAATTATAAGGGAATAAAATTGTGTTTTCTTCGTCGCTTTCAGGTGATTCGGTAAGAAAATTTATTTTTTTAATCAATTTTATTAGGGCAAATAGGTTTGACTTGAGGAAACAAGGTTTTGGAGGCATTTTTCTGTAACATTGACGATATTATACTTAAACATATTATACTTAAACAGTAGACGAGATACCATATATGTGTTGATTAAAGATGGACAAGACAATGCACACGAGGTCATATAATTAATGCGAAACCGATCAACGATGATAAATGTGTAACATTGTAAATTATTACAATGTTGCGAAACGATGTACCATGATAAATGCGCAACCATATATAATAATGAAAAGCCATTTAATTGATGACATATGCAAAATCGTTTGTAAAATTGTACGAAACTATGTATCATGATAAATGCAGAAGTAAATATATGATGCGAAATCATTATAATGATAATGATAAATGCACAAATAAATATATGATGCGCAATCATTATAATGATAATATATGATGGAGACCCAAATGACAACATACAAAATAGATGAGGGACACATTTTTTTTATTAATGCAGAACGGTACAAATTTAATTCGAAACTATAATTGATGCAAAACCATAAAGTTATATATGGACTCTATTTTGCCCTAATAATCTCGGAATTATTAAAAATTAAGTAAACAATATACGTTGAGAGAGAGATAAAATAAATTTTCTTCTTCAACGAATAAGTAACAAATATCACTGAAAACGTACACAAAAGAAGAAGGTGATGAATATATTACAAACTGTTAACCGAAAAAGTGGAAAAAATTATTTTAAGAACCTAATTCTATAAAAAAAAATGAAACAGAAAACCATAGTGAATTTAGAAAAAAAAATTATAAGTAACTCTTTGTAAAAAGAGTCTTAACGACCATAAAAGCTGATAAATAGATGGAGAAATATTTTTGGTGTCTATGATAAAAAAAATTGTTTTAATTTTTTTGCTTATATGAGGCTAATTTTGGTGGTTATTTATTTAAAATTATTAGATATGCAACGATTCAAAATCTAAAATATTTTAAAATAAATATAAAAAACTAAAACATAACTAACTCAAAATATAACACAAACTCAACGAATATAAAATATAAAAGACAATACAGTTAGGTAGTGAGATTTCCATATAACAAAAAAGGATCTCTCCATGAAACCAGCTAAGAAAGCTTATAAATGGCTCCAATCTCAAAGCCATCAAACAAAGGACTAACTTTGTGATGGATACGTGGGTTCTGAAGAATACACCATCAGTGTTGTAAACTGAGTTCATGACAATCAGCTCCAACATCAGTTAATGCGGCGGATAGCTTTGGTACGATCTTTGTTAACATCAGCTTAAAGTCAACCGAAGTAGAATTATCGTTGTGCTCGTCACTTAAAGCGACATCTTTAGTGAGAGACCCTATTAAGCAGCCCTTCATATAGGCATCACAAGCCTTCAAGATAAAGTAACCACGTCTTTTGAAATACTCATTGACAAGCTCTTCGAAGTCCTTCAGAAGCTTCCTCATGAGATACATCACGGTTTTGCAGTTAAGCAGGAAACTGTTCTCATTGTACCCAGGTGAGTATTTTTTTCCTTCGGCTGTTCGAATCTGTTTATCGTACCCAGCTTCATTAAAATATGGCTTCGAATTCAGGACAAGCCATACTAAAACTTGAAGGATGCTAGATGATGCTGGATCCCATACTTCATTTCCTCTTCCACTCCACGTGTTTAGTAGGCTAAGACACACCTTACCTTCCTCGTACAGATTTGGATTGATCCTCCAACCACCAGAGTGATAATATACGGACGGGGTACATCAGGATACTCTGGAGGAAGATGAAAATCAAAGAAGAAGAGACCATCTTGATACGGTGTACCGTATGCACCAACTATTACTGCTCACAAAAGATCCATTCTTTCCTCGTATACTCGTACATAGATCCCATCGGGTAGATTCTTCTAAAGGATGTTCAAATCTTGCTGAACTTTCTTGAACCACTTTCTTCTGCTGTTCTGTCCATTTACGCCAAGGAAATGATGATCGAGTGGATCTTTTGATGTGTCAAATGGTTTTAAATTATAACTGTTATGAACGTTTGAGTTATGTGAACTGGACTCATCAACTGCATCTCTTCCTTCAGATGAGTTCAAGGATTCTCCTCTAAAATCTGTTGATGCCGAATCTACACTTCTTCGTCCACGTAAAGATAATCCACTTGCCGCATTGTTTCCAGATTTATTCTCTGAATTGTCTTCCTTCTGAACTGGTATGTCGCTCGAATCCTGTAGACCGTGTTCCTTTTCAAAATTCTCAAGGGCAGCAACCTCGTTATCAACAACTGTTTCCCAACTAGCTGGAGCATCAATAACTTCACTCCCTTGTTTGACAACACATATTGCTTGAGGGCCAACCTTTAATATCATCCCATCATCCCATGTGACTTCGATATCACCATCTTTCAGGCCTGTAATATTTCCCACCCAAGAAAGATTCGAAAAATAGTTACAAGGATCATTACTTGACGCATCCCCAACTTTGTCAGATCCTAGACGCTTCTTCTCCTCCCTTTTGATATCATCTGCAGCACTTTGTGGGTTAGTCTCACCGAATGAGTCTGCAGCAGCAGATGTATCATGAGAAAGAGACACTGCTGAAAGCCGAACTATGACATCTCTATAACGATAGTCATAATCCGGATGTCCTTCTAATCCATAAACACTCACAATCTCTTCTTCGTCAAACCCCTAGGATCTTCTGCCTTGGCAACTGGCTTCAGCCACCTCACACGAGCTGTACGCTCTTTTCCATTAACACTTTTCACAACCCCAACACGCTTTGGTTCAGTAGCATCGTCATCCCCATCGGATGCCTTCTCCACAACATACTGTTCTGAGACATAATTATGATCGCCAGGGCTCTCAATCGGAATTAATGTGATAGAACTTCGAGTACGCTCTGTTGTACCATCTTGCCAAGCAATATCGACACTAGTCTTGGTATTAGTAATCAGATGCGCTCTCTCAAAATTTTCCTCTTTCTTTCTTGCCTTCATTTGCTTCCTAGTTAAAAATTTACGGATCTTCTTGCGATGAAGTGACCAAGGTTCATGGGCAGGTTCTTTTGAAACTGCTGACCGACTACATGAGTTTGCCTCAAGAACTGATTTGTTTATAGAAGTTTTTTTATTAGCAATTAGCCCTGGATTACAATTCCAATATCTAGCATTTCCATCCGACTCCTCTACTGTATCTTCTATATCACAATCAACTTCCAGCCGACTATGATCCACCTCATTATTATCGGATTCATGAATTTTCAGTTTAGACTTACGATTTTGTAAGGGAATGGAGGCCGGCTGAGATAATGAAGGAAGAAGGCACCAATCAGCTACTTGCCAAGTAGCATGAGTAAAGCAAGATAACAATTTCAAATCTTTTGGACTTTGCTCTTCCTGTGAAGTAGTAGAAGAATCCGGCCCAAAGCCAGCAGATGCAATCCAATGAACATATACAAATGCAGTTGTAGCTTTAGTAACAGTACCTTTCACCAGATTTCCTTTCCGCGACCCAGAGGGAGCCTTTACAAGGTGGCCTGGCAAATGTGGAAAATGATCATCATCTTCGACAGTATTTTTGGAAACCTGTGTAAGACCGCGGGGCACAGCACACACGACTTCACACACGGAACTTCCATCAAACAACACAGTCACGTCATCTAATACTTCATCAACTCTAGCCAGCCAGGGACCATTAACTGTTATACAGTAACTTTAGTAACAGTACCTTTCACCAGATTTCGTTTCCGCGACCTTAGACGCTGGCCTGGGTAATATGGAAGACCACCATCATATTGGAGAGTATATTTGGAACATCACGCATGACTTTACACACGGAACTACGATCAAACAACACAGTCACGTCATCTAATACTTTATCAACTCTACCCAGCCAGGGACCATTGACCACATAATCTCCCGATTCAAAATCCATCAGACGTTTCAAGTCTTTGGATGAAATATCTTTGATAATAGATAATAAATCAACAGTGATTTATTACTCAGCAAGGCTTCAATTGCCAGGCCTGGGTAAGTTTCAGCAAGGTAGTATAATGTATACCTATCTTGCCGCTGGGAGCCAAGTTGTTTCCGATCCCCATCCCAAATCCATCTTGGAACCTCGATTCATCGAGGTATTTAAGAGTCACTCGATTAACTCTTTAGTTCGACGGACAACATTCGGAGTCATTTCGATGATGCGAATATCGAGCCCTGAGGTATTTTTTACGTTGTTCATAATCCGTTAGTTTGGGAGGTCTTGGTCATCTCCCATCGGAAAATATCTCTCTTATCCAAAAGACTGATTTCAGTCTGGTTTTCCGTCACGCTGAGGGAAACCTCGCTGAGGCTAAGCTTTTGTTCCTGATCCATAATATTTTTTTATATTTATCGCAGAAAACGGCAACGGCAACGGTGTCCTTAAGAAAGTAAGGGATACAGTCCCGTGTATCCTCCCTCACCCTAAGGGATTCTCTAGTAATGGCTTATTTTGCAGCATCAATTTCGTGGGCCTATATCCTGGGCTTTCGGGTTTGTTTAATTTACTTGGATTTTTAGAAAATCCTTTAGTATTTGGGATGCAAAACAATGCTCGTGTATTTTTCCAACTTTTAGTTACAGGGAATGGCCCATAGTTTTTATGTAGACAATTATTTCATTAGTTTTATGTTTTGTTATACCAACAAAAATAAATCAACAGTGATATTAACATCCACAACAACACCCACTTGTCCGGTCCGGTCCGAAGCGGAAGCAACATACTCCCCGTGCATAAATCCCCGGTCGACAAGAGAGATATCATTTATGTGTTGCACAGGGTCAGCCTCAGCCATCCAGAGCACCCTCACCTGGTCGGCCTCAAGAGCACCCTCGGAGGCTGAATCACCAGCCACTTCACTCACAAATCCAATTGCATTATATTTACGGCTTCTCACCAAATTTCGTCTGTATATATTTGGGTCTTCTTTTTTGTCAACATCTTTTTGCTTCTCCATTATATGGTTTTCAATTTCATTTTGTACACTTGGGCAAACATCATTAACTTTGGCAACAAGATCACTTTGCTCAGTTCCCATTTCTGGCGATTGCAGAAAAGATGGATAGATTCAAGATTTGTTGTGTTAATAAATTTTGGGTGTGGAGTATTTTGCGGTTTGGTTTTGCGAAAAGTACTTGCTCGGTGCAAGAGAGAGGGAGGATACAAAGGAGCTGGTGGGTGCAAGGGAGAGGGAGGATACAAAGGAGCTGGGTTCTCTAAAACCGCGCAAAACTAAAGTTATCTTTAGTAATTACCCTTTCTGACAACGATGACGAAGCAGCTGGATTCTCTAAAGCGGCGCGAGATCAAATAAAAATCACGAAGCAGCTGGATTCTCCAAGGCGGTGCGAGACTAAAGTTATCTTCGGAATTACCTTTTCAAAGAAAAATCACGGACCAGCTGGATTCTCTAAAGCGGTGCGAGACTAAGGCTATCAGAACGGACCAGCTGGATTCTCTAAAGCGGTGCGAGACTAAGGCTATCAGAACGGACCAGCTGGATTCTCTAAAGCTGTGCGAGACTAAGGCTATCAGACTAATTACATTTTCAGATAAGGATCACGGACCAGCTGGATTCTCTAAAGCGGTGTGAGATTAAGCCTATCAGACTAATTACATTTTCAGATAAGGATCACGGACCAACTGGAAATAAAGCGGTGCGAGACTAATTACATTTTCAGATAAAGATCACGGACCAGCTGGATTCTCTAAAGCGGCGCGAGACTAAAACTATCTTCGTAATTACTCTTTCCGGTAAAGATTTCCAAAGAGTAGGATTCTTTAAAGCCACGTGGAGCAGTGCCAGTGCCAGTGCCACTATATTCCTAATTACCATTTTCGATAGGCTAGATTTCCAAAGAGTAGGATTCTTTAAAGCCACGTGGAGTAGTGCCACTATATTCCTAATTAAAGATTTCCAAAGAGTAGGATTCTTTAAAGCCACGTGTAGTAGTGCCACTATATTCCTAATTACCATTTTCGATAGGCATCATTAAACAACTTTTTTCCAGTGCCAATCCTATAAGGAGATAAGTTTCGTTACAACGAGATAAAATAATTACATCATGTTTTGATGGAACGAAACTTTCAATATCCACGAGTTTGTTATTTCTATCAAAATATAGTTTTTTAAAATGTATTTTTTAATTTTATAAATTTAAAAAAATTAAATTTTCAAATTGGAGTACCAACATAGTTAAAGTATGTATTATTAAGCTATCTAGGTAATTTGTTTCAAATTTTGTTACGTTTAGTGATACCTTAGGTTTTAAATTTTTGTTTTTTTAAAGTCATATTTTTTGGGAATTTGTACTTTTTATTTTGAATTCTAGTTAGTTTTATAAGTTAGGTTAGGTCTAGATCTTCAATTTGGTAATATATCTGCTTGATTTAGGGTAACATGCAAAAAAATCGATCTTTCAAACCTTCATGATTGTTCGTGTGAAATCGAAGATGTATCGCCCAACAAATTGCATGATTCGCGCAACTTGGGTGCGCAAATCCGGTTGTTCGTCACTCATTATCCACGGGATTTCCCGCGAACATAGAATTTTCAATAGTGCGCAATCGCGCACATCGCAGGCACCATTTTACCCAAAATTGCGCCGATAATGCATGCCTTCTTGTAGACAAAATAATATGCTTTTGAATACATATTACAATGTTTTTGAATTTTTTGAATTTTTTTTGGTATACAATAATATGCTTATTGTAATGTCAGCATGCCTCCTCTAAACAAAACTGTTCCCAGTTAGTATCGGACCATGAGACGACCGAAGATGATTTTAGCCAGCAGCATGAACGTAGTTCAAAGTCTGCTAGGGTTGAGCGACGCAACCGCATGCCTGTCGTTCAACATCAACGTGCTACTCTGGATCAACTTTTCTGGAGCGTTAATCTGCATGTTCCAGACTTATACTCGGGCATGAACGAGTACAAACATAATGAGGCGTACAACGTCTTCAACAACGATATAAGTTTGTTTTGGCGACTTATCGTGTAGTACATTATATCGTATAATTTGGTTAATGTTTTTTTAATTATTATGTTGGCGAGAGCATGTTACGTTATGCGATATACTCTACTCATCGCAATTGGGATCTTACTCGACATTATAGAATGAAATAAGATGTGATGGGTATGTATTTTGGTATTCAACTATTTTATGTGTTGGACTACCAACGTGCATATCATAGATGGATTTTTTGGAGTGATGGTATCAAGAGAAGAACACGTTCGATTTTATTTTTGGTGAGATGACGGTCACGCTAACCAACGTTAACACCATCATCGGTTTTCCGGTTATAGGGCAGAGTTTTGACCTAATTACTTTTTCTAGTAAAGCTCAACAAATAGTTTGGTATACTCGATTACTAAGTATACATAATGATGATGTTAAGGTGGAGCTTGATCGTATCTGTGCTGGTAGTAGAAGACATGTGTGTCTCTGTTATTTGTGTGATATTTACTCGACTACCGAGTTTAATGATTATGCAATTTCTAATGAGATGACTCTTTGGGTGACGTTGGGGTATGTGTTGCATATATTTAGTTTTTGCATTCTGACTAACAGGATGGGTACCAATATATCTCTTGATTATCTAAAGTTTACTGAGAACTATAGGACTGTGAGTAGGTATACTTGGAGTCAACTTATATTGGATCAGTTATAGTACCAGCTTGGTCAAGGTTGTTTACATGCTGAAGAGTTTTAAGAAGGCTTTGGGGTGATTTTGTGATACGAGAATCTCTTAGTGTCAAATAGACTTAAGTACTTTGTTTAGGAGTCTTTTTAGAGAGAGAAAGTGAGAATTAGATTAAGTAGAGAGAGAAAGTAATATTCTATTCGTCTCAGGATCTGTAAAGTGTGTGTGGTCCTTTTATAGTACAATTGCGGATCCCACACGCTTTAATTCCCGTTTATTATATTTTTGGTCCCTATATCTTTTCATCTTCTCATAATGGCTACTTCTTTAGTAGTCTACATAATTTTCTCCTAATATATTTTCTTCTTTACAATTCTCTCCTAACAAACTTCTTATTTTCAATTTTACCATGTCTTTTATTCTCCCTCATCAGTAGCCCCTCAGTCCTAGTAAAAATAGTTTTACCGGGACTGTAAAGAAGTCTCCATCGTTTACTTCATTCCTCCTCGAAAATTCGCTCTCTCGAACATCTTCTCCTCGGATAACCCCTCTTCAAATGCAAAACTTCTCCTCGAAAATTCTTTTGAATCAATATTTCAAATGCTACATGCCTCTTCGAACAAATATCTTCCTAACAAGTTTACGTCACACTAACCAGTAGCCCCCCAATTCTTGAAATGTCTTAACAAATCTTGATTCGGGCCTTGGTAATATCGTGCATCGGGATTCACTGTATCAACATATTACAGTCACCAATACTAGGCTAATACATTGCAAGGATTGGATCAAGAATATATGACGTCAGCAGTCGTACTTCCTTGCCAGCGCATCGGTTTAGAGATTGTTTCATATTCCTCAGATTGGATCATGCCTCTGCAGCTTCTCCCGCGTTTGTTTTTCTATCAACAATTGTGCACCCATGTTTCCCATAAAGCCCCTATGCAAATAAGAGAAAATGTCCCCGGGACTGACTTATCCTAAAATCCCATTGTCTTCTATAAATACTGATCTCCTGCAATAACAGCTCAAACTTTTCACCCAAACTTTCTAGAGAGAGAAAGCTGGCGTCTAGACCTCGTCGGATTCCAGAGTGGTTCCTTATTAATAAAAAGTTCGAAGAGAGAGTTGCTGTTGGTGAATACACTGAGCCTCAACCCCCACCTGCTGCCACTACATTTTACGGTTCGTCCCCCCCCCCTCCCTCCCGAAAATTCGACTGCCATCATTCCTCTCGAAATATCACAACAAAACCAAAGTTCCGATCACATCACCCTTGGTCTAATGGGGAAATAAAAACACCATAAACACTCATCTGGGAAAAGAAAAAGACACCATAAAGATAAAAAGCATCCGCAGGAGCACAAACGTGCCAAGGAGGCGCCACCAACTACCCCCGAACCTCCTCGAAATGTGGTGGTGGACAATTATCTTCCGAAGACCGGTAATCTTGTGTCAAGTATTCCAGCCACTCCGTCGATAACAGCAACGGGAAGCCCCCGATTTTCTCCAGGAAAGACTATCATTACCCAAGACGAGATTCGGGAGCTGCGTATAAAGCCTTAGCTGCCAAGGGGAAGGCCATCGCTTTGGACAATCCTGAGCCATCGACTCAAGCAATTCAGGTTGCTGATCAGAGCAAAGTCATCGAAATTCTTGCAGAGTCATCTAGCCAAAGGCCCATCGCTCCTCCAACAATATCCAAAGAGCAAGCGAGCCGAATTGCCCCTAAGTCCAAAGGAGACATAACGCTTCCCTTAGAGCTTGATGCCATTGTGGGCAACAATATTCGAAGGATCAAGAATAAAAATATGGTTGCTCTTCGCATCATATCATACAAGTACTTTTTGCCTTCAGAAGAAATGTTGCTAAGGACCTGGTGGTGCATTCCTTCATACATCGATATTAGGTTCCCCTCGGAAGGCGAGACCCCATTGTCAGTGAGGGATAACGAACTTGTTGTGTATACTGAAATCATGAATTGAGGACTAAGATTTCCTTTAGACCCATTTTTCATTGAGTATTTTGCTAAGATTGACCTTTGCCCCTCTCAAGCCGGTCCCAATATGTGGTTCATATTGATGGCATGCATCATGGCTTCGAGAATATCAGGCCAATAATTTTCATTGGAGCAGCTCATCGTACTATCTGCTCTAGCCAGAAACCCTTTCTTCCTATTTTATTCATTGACCTTTAACCGAAGACAGAAAGTGTTGAAGGACTTGCTAGAGGCTGAAAAAAAATAAAGACAACAATTCATCTACTTCTCGGGCCACTGGGAGACAGGCTCATAATCAACCTCTTCGAACCCTCACAAACTATCCCTCTTGTGGACCAACAAATGTAAGTCTTCGAACTATTTTACTTATTGTAATTGCACGAATAATCTTCTAGTTTGATATCTTTGCAGCTATGACTGGTGTCTCAAAATCATACGCAGACCACGTAGAGAGTGTCACTACCATCTTCACCAAACTGAGCGAATGGGCCAAAGAAAATTGGGAAAATAGATTTCGCCTATGCTTTAGGGACAACAATTTGGCCCTGAGCAGTCTCTAGAGGTTGAACCCCCTTGACCGGTTGTCCTTAAAAGAACTAATGACCCCCCCTCCCCCTTCTCAGGACGAGGTGCTAGAGCGAGTAACTAA
This sequence comes from Limnanthes douglasii subsp. nivea, assembly GCA_036936605.1. Classification (NCBI taxonomy): domain Eukaryota; kingdom Viridiplantae; phylum Streptophyta; class Magnoliopsida; order Brassicales; family Limnanthaceae; genus Limnanthes; species Limnanthes douglasii. Next base: position 271,919,968 of record JAUPFV010000001.1, on the reverse strand, counting down.
GAAAGACATAGTAATTTACCTTCTGAAGCGTTCTCGCGCTAAAAGTCATATAGGCGAACCCGATGAGGAAGTTGCCATCAAAGATCATCAGCCAAAAATTGGAGGAGTAGTCACCAACCAAAAGCCATCTTCCTCGGCCAACATTGTGACACCCAGCTCCAAGTATCCCCCAAAGAAGTCTGTCCATCCTCAGAAGAAGAAAGACTCTAAGGCAAAAGATAGAAAAAACAAAGCTGTCCTGGATCCCATCCATGAATTATCCGATGACGGCAAAATACAAGACGATTCCCTAGAACTTGCCCAAGAAATTGAGCTCCAAAAGGCATCAAGTGAGCCTGAAAAAGAAGTTGGAGATAATTCCCTCAAACAAGACTCAAATCAGACGCCCAGCTTTCCTCTTACCCAGGCCTCAAATCCAGCCCCCATCGAAAATCCCCATGTCTTGGCACCACTGCCCATTCCTCGAAGCAACCCTCCTCAACATGTAGAACTTAATATTCTAGGGGGAGAGTCATATGATTTTAATCCCGCAGCCTTGGACTCACCCACCAGCTCCTTCAAAGTTCCTCTTCATGATGAATTTTCACTAAGTATTCGAAGCCTGCTGTACACGTCTGTCAACATGGGAAAGAAAATGCAGCATTTAGAGGATCGAAAAAACCCCATAAGTTTAAGGCATCCATGATCGCTTCGCAGCTTGAAGAGGAAAAGAAACAATATGCTATTGTGGAGAGTCAAGCAGATGCACTCTTCAAAAAATTGTATGCCTCGGAAAATTATGTCATCATGCTCGAACGATGCTGCCAGGAAGAAAGAGACCTCTATCAAAAGAAGACGGGAGCTCAAGAAAAACTCCTGGTAGAACTGCAAAAAGCTCATGAAATAGCCTATCGAGGATTTAAGGATTGATGCGATGACTATGAAAAAATGATGAAGGACCAGGAAAACTTGGTGAAAAGAATTGAAGACCTTCCTAGGCAAGTTGAGGAGGAGAAGGAAAAAGCGGTGAATGCCTATGTGGCTAAGTGTACAGACAACCTTAATGCTCGGGATGCTACAATTCGGGCAGGACTGATCACCCAGATTCATACAGAACACCCTGAATATGACCTAGGGAGTTTTTGGAAGCTTGTCGCCCCCGACCTTCGTCCTCCAAACATTGTGGTGAGTGACAGTGAGGAATCAGACACAGAAGAGAGCACCTCTTCAAAAAATTCTGACTAGGTCAAGATGTTAGGCTATTGTGCCAATTTTTGTGTATAAGTCCTTGTAAGGCAGTTTTTGTAAGTCACCTGATGTTCTTCGAGAAGCGTTTTATAACTTGTAGCTCCTCGAATTTTTGTGTATGCCACTTTGTGTTGAATGATAAGTTTATAAGTTATGACTTTCCATATTTTTCTTATGAAAAAATGAGTATGCCAACTTGCGTTGAATGGTTGTTAATGTATCGATTTGCATCGTAATATTTAGTGTATGCTGCACGAAGGCTAGCTAAAAATAATTCGAGGCACCAAAAGGTCGCCATAAAGAATAGTTCGAAGCACAAACTATCGCTTCTCACAGAATAGTCTAAGGAAACACTGCTTATAGAGAATAGTTCAAGGAGTGATATATTGCCTCATAATGAATAGTTCGATGAGTGAAATATTGCCTCATAATGAATAGTTCGAGGAGTGAAATATGCTTTCGAAAAGAATAGTATAAGGAAAAAATGCAGTTGTATTGATTAGCTCATAGGGAAACCTCATTAAAACCATCCTGTGCTTAACAGGGTAGGAAAGAGTATGCCCTCACTGTTTTTCGTGAACCTGGAAAGATAAAAAGACACGTAATACACGCTAACTTGTTCCTCATTCAAGGTACAATTTTAAGTGTTCGATGTTCCATGGAAGCCTCAGATATCGCCCTTCCTTGTCTTTTAATCTGTATGTTCCTTGTTTTACCTTCTCCGTCACTTTATAGGGGCCCTCCCAATTCGTTCCCAATTTTCCAAGACTTTTCTCTTTAGTGTGTAGAAAGACTTTGCGTAATACTTTGATCCCCACCTTAAAATCTATGTGCTTTACTTTAGAAGCATATTGACTCCTCATTAGGGTTTGATAATGCAGAGACTTCAATTGTGCGCGTTGTCTTTTCTCTTCAACTTAATCCAATTCCAGGGCTCTGCTTTGATCGTTCAAATCTCCTGTATAAGTTGCCACACGGTATGATGGGAAGACAATCTCTGAAGGGACAATTGCATCCATACGGTATACTAATGCAAACGGAGATGCAGCAGTGGCAGTTCGAGGCGTTGTCTTACAAGCACACAATACTTCTTGTAAGTAATGAGGCCATCTTCCTGCCATTCCTTCCAAATTCTTTTTCAATCCATCCAGAATTGTTCGATTGGTCACTTCCACTTTTCTGTTAGCTTAAGGGTGAAATGCGGCAGAAAAACATTGTCGTATGCCTCTGGAAAGGCAAAAGCTTTCAAACTCCTTGTTGTCGAACTGAGGTCTATTATCCGTTGTGATCTGCAGTGGTACCCTAAAGCGACAGCAAATATTCGAAATGACGAATTTGATAACATCTTTGGCTTTCGTCCCTGCTAGGGGTTCCGCTTCCACCCACTCAGAGAAATAATCCACCGTTACGATTATAGTCTATCTGCCTCCATACGCCATTGGTAGGGGCCCAACTAAATCAATGCCCCACCTGTCAAATGGGACCGCCTCTGAAATACTCTCCAATAACGCCCCCGGCTTATGGATTACGTTTGCATAGCGCTGACACGTATCATATCGTTTTACCAAGTCTTTTGCATCCGAAGAAATAGTCGGCCAATAATAACCAGCCAGAAACACCCGTTGAATTAACGCCTTATATCCACAATGGGCTGAACCTTCCCCATCGTGCAATTCAGACAGGACAAATTGCGACTCATCCTTGTTCAGACACCTTAGTAATGGTCGGCTTAAAGATTTCTTATACAGAACGCCTCCCAACATGATATACCTGCGAGACTTGAACCTCATTTTTCTAGCCTCGTACTTTCCAGCGGGTAAAGTATCTTTTTCTAAGAAGTAAATAATTTTTTACCTCCAATCATTTATGATCACATTGCTTACCTCTTTAATGTTCATCGAATGCTCCGCATCGATTATGACCGAATGATACTCCTGAATCAAGACCCATGCGTATCCCTCTGTTTGTTGGGTTGTGGCCAAAGAATCTGGGATAACATTTGCCTCTCTTCGAACATGTTCATATTGGACCCCATCGAACTCAGAAACCAAATCATTTAATGCTTTCAGATATTGTATCAGCTTATCTTTTCTGGCCTCAGATTCCCCCAAATCTTGGTTTATCACCAACTGTGAGTCACTGATCAGTTAATCTTTTTCGCCCCACATATCCGAGCTAAACGCAAACCCGCCAATATTGCCTCATACTCCGCTTCATTATTAGTTTCCTTGAAACCAAATCGAATAGCTTGAAACATAGTTATCCCTTCTGGAGAAATTAATTGGACACTCGCACCACTTCTAGAGTTATTCGACCCTCTATCCGTTTGAACCAACCATTACGTGTCATCAAAATGGTCAATGATCTCCATGTTCTCTCTATCTGAGTGGAATTCAACCAAAAGTCAGCCAAGACCTGGGCTTTTATCGCCGTCCGAGGCTCAAATGCTATGTCAAAATCTCCCAATTCCACTGACCATTTAGTCATCTTCGTACAGATATCGGGCCTTTGTAACAAACCTTGTAGGGGGAATGCCGTTCGAACAACTATAGGATGTGCCTGGAAGTAAGGTCTCATTTTTCGGGCAGCTGTTACCAAAGCCAAAGCTACCTTCTCCAACTTGAGATATCGTTTCTCTGCATCCAATAAACTCTTACTGACATAGTAGATAGGCTTCAAAAGCGTGTCCTCTTATCGGAGTAAAACAACACTGACCACATAATCTGACACCGCTACATACACAATTAATCTTTCCCCCACCAATGGTTTAGACGGTACATCAGGGGATGTCAAGTATTCCTGAATTTGGCGAAAAGTTGCTGAACACTCATCAGTCCAGTTAAATTGTTTCGCGTTTCGTAATACCTTAAAGAAAGGTGTACATTTGTCCGAGGACCGGGAAATGAATCTATTCAATGCTGCCAATCTCCCTGTCAACTTCGTTGATGTTTCGAGGTGGAGTCATGATGATTAAATCTTTTATCTGTTCTGGGTCAGCCTCGATGCCTTTTTCACTTATCATGTAACCAAGGAACTTGCCCGATCGTACCCCAAAAACACACTTTTCCGGGTTCAGTTTCAAATTGACCTTACTCAGATTATTAAATGTCTCCTCCAGGTCAGCAAAATGATCTTTGTCCCGCAAACTCTTGACAAGCATATCATCAATATGCGCTTCGACATTCCGACCAATTTTCCTCTCAAAGGTTCTGTTGACCAAGCGTTGATAAGTCGCCCTTGCATTCTTTAGGCCAAATAGCATAACCTTGTAACAATATAATCCTCTTCCGGTAATAAATGACGTGCTCTCTTCATCTTGTGCATCCAACCAGATTTGATTATACCCTGAATACGCGTCCATGAAAGACGACAATCGATTGCACGAGGTCGAATCCACTAACTGATCAATGCGGGGCACCAGAAAAGGATCCTTAGGACAAGCTCTGTTTAGGTCCGTGAAGTCCACACACATTCTCCACTTTTCATTTTTTTTCCTAACCAAGACTGGATTCGAGGCCCATACGGGATAATGCGACTCGCGAATGTGGCCTATGCTTAATAGTCTTTCCACTTCCAAAAGAATAGCTGCAGCCTTCTCCTGAGAAACTGGTCTCCTTTTCTGGACAATGGGTCGAACATCAAGTCGTACCGCAAGTTTATGACATATTATCTCTGATGGTACTCCCGTAACATCCTGTGCACACTAAGCAAACATCTCAAGTTTGTTAGACAAAAACGCAATTAATCTTTATCGTGTAGTACATTATATCGTATAATTTGGTTAATGTTTTTTAATTATTATGTTGGCGAGAGCATGTTACGTTATACGATATACTCTACTCATCGCAATTGGGATCTTACTCGACATTATAGAATGAAATAAGATGTGATGGGTATGTATTTTGGTATTCAACTATTTTATGTGTTGGACTACAACGTGCATATCATAGATGGATTTTTTGGAGTGATGGTATCAAGAGAAGAACACGTTCGATTTTGTTTTTGGTGAGATGACGGTCACGTTAACCAACGTTAACACCATCATCGGTTTTCTGGTTATATGGCAGAGTTTTGACCTAATTACTTTTTCTAGTAAAGCTCAACAAATAGTTTTGTATACTCGATTACTAAGTATACATAATGATGATGTTAAGGTGGAGCTTGATCATATCCGTGCTGGTAGTGGAAGACATGTATGTCTCTGTTATTTGTGTGATATTTACTCGGCTACCGAGTTTAATGATGATGCGATTTCTGATGAGATGAATCTTTGGGTGACGTTGAGGTATGTGTTGCATATATTTAGTTTTTGCATTCTGACTAACAAGATGGGTAACAATATATCTCTTGATTATCTAAAGTTTACTGAGAACTACAGGACTGTGAGTAGGTATAACTGGAGTCAACTTATATTGGATCAGTTATAGTACCAGCTTGGTCAAGGTTGTTTACATGCGACATTGTATTTTACTGGTTTCATTACATTGTTAGAGACATGGATAAACGATCACTTTCTCGCCATTTCGACTATGATGCATAGTTCATATGCTATCACTCAACCGAGTATGAGTAGATACGCACTTCCTCCTTTCGGTTCAGACCAAAATACTCGAGACAATATTCGACATAATATATCTATGTTGAAGGAGCATGATGTAAGTTTTATCGTGTATATTTATCTTCATTTAAATACGTGCTTGATTACATGAATTATTGTTTATATTGTATGTTTGGGTTATGGCATATGAGCATTTACATGATATTAGACCTTTCTGCGATGTAGCTTGAATAGACGCTGCACTGAGATCTTCAGATATCGTTGAGGCTTACTTTCCTCTTTGCATCGCTCGATAATTAGGGCATATTCAGGAGACACATGGTCCACTACAATTTATTTTGGAGGCCGGCGGTAGAGGTTAGCGTGCTTACACAAGCTATTTGTGGGATGTTTGTATATGAGCAGCATGCGAGCCACATATAGTTGATCCCATAATTCCAGGTGATACTTACCGAATAGGTCTACCTAATATGGTATTTTTATACCATATATGGGTCGAGTCGCACTTATAGTACATTCTGATCGATCCGAATTCTCGCCCAGCCGATGTATATGTTGTGGTCAACCCATCCGCGAGCACTTATCAGGCTAGGTTATTTCACTTATCAGATTGTCTTGTCGAGGTACATTCGAGGTCCCATGAGATGAGTTTAGAGGAGCTTTGTGAACCTTTAGAGGAGTGTCTCAGACTGGCCTACCAGTACCGAGAGTGTGACTAATTATTCATTTTGTCTTCTATGGTTATGTTACTCTTTTTTAGGTATGTAGCATGACTAGTTTCTATCGACTACTTTGTTATGTACAGTTTTATTTTTTTATTGAATTCTATATTTTGTGAATTATATATAATTCAATTAAGTTTTCTTTGGTTATGTTACTTAATTTCGTTTACTTTATGTTCATTTTGCTTAATTTATGTATACGTTAGATCCATATTGTTTACTTTAAGTATATATTTTTTTTAATTTATGGTTATGCTATATCTCGACCCATACTCGAACCCAAAATCAAACTTTAAAGCATCACATGGGTTTATCCTGACACGCAAAAGGATATGATATAGTCTTATCTAATATGTGTCACAAACTGATTGGTTTAGGGGATTACGTTATCCACAACTAACACGTGTCTAGTATTCATAGGTATATTTGGATTAAGTTATCTTGTGATGAAATATCAATAAATAGAGGTTTTACTCTTGTAAGAACTCAACCTAGAAAACTCAAACACACCAAAAATTAAAAAATGTCTGATTCGACTGCTTTTGAAGATGAATATATGAAGAAAGCCTCCATAGAAGTGGTGAAAACCTATAGTGAGGAATGGGGCAAACCTTATTAAGAGGAAACGCTATGCCAACTGTATTTCCTCTACGGTATGGATAACGTCCAACCCTTAATATTTAAAGACATTTGGACGAGGTTAAAACTAGGTGGACATATCTAATAAAAGAACGTGTACACCTAGTTGTCAACCTCATCATAGAGGAGCGCCATACTGCTTTCAGTTGTTCAACTATTTGGTTACTAATAGTTTAACGGAGGACGAGCTGGATACTGTTCATGCCCAAATGCTAACAAAGAGGGATAAAGTAGAGCATGAGGTTGTAGTGCACTACGGGATTGTGAAAGAAGAAGAAAAGTTGATGAAAATGAACTGGCATAACAGATAAGCTTCGATGATAATGAGTGATCGTTAATATGTTGTTGTTTAATTACTCTAAGTCGTTAATTATTATTGAGTCTCATATTTCATCTACTAAGTTGTTGTTTGAGTTTTAGAATTCATAAGTTGTTGGTTGACCTATTTTACTCAAACTTTAGTATTTCAGTTTCTCGTTCATTTTCGCATCATGTTTTTGTAAGGACTAAATGGAAAGATTCATCCAAAAAAATTAAGTTTTACCTAGTAAAATATACTAGAAAAAGGTTTCACCAAAATTTCGATCAGTCATTCCGTACTTTAGTTGTGCACAACAGAGCAGATTCGCCCATTGGCGTACATGATTTTGTTGAAATTGCACGATCTAGTAACTTAATTTGTATAATATTTCACACTTATTATGTGCGAAACTGTATTCTAATCACGTATACAAGGTGCAAAAAAGTTACTGGAAAGTTTGGTATTTCATAATTTTTTCAAGTATGTTTTGAAGAGTTTAAAAAAACATAACAAAGAGTCATTAAAATAAAAAATTAATATTAAAATGAGTCTTACAATAAAATTTAACATCTGAACGATAAGTAAATTAGTTTAAAGTATACGTCGAATGTGATACTAAAAAATGGTAACACGTGTTAGTAATCAAGGGTCTCCGGTCATATCATAGAAGTATGTTGCTCCGCCATGCGCAGTAGATATATGAAGATGCTTGTTTTGTGATATTTATTGAATCTCTTGTCGGGAGGAATATCCCACGCAGTTACGTCCTCGTTGGTGCGAAACACAAGCCAACTCGGATATATTTCAGACAACAATCCATCGAAGACAACTTGTAGAATTAAAAATCTGAATTAATTTACGTAACATAAAAGTGAAATACTATAAATGAATTATATATCGATTTACTTAATTTAACGTAGTGATTACCATGCACAAAACCTATACCAATATCTTTTATAAGACAAGAACAAGGAGGGATACCACGTTATGGTATATACATATATGAAAGTTGGAGGGATATATGGTAAACCACATATTAATATCTAGTGGCTATCACTAAGCCAATATCGGGTAATCTCGTCCACTGCTTATTACCACCCAAGTACACTTGGAAACATTATAATCATTCAAGTAGAGTGTCTACATGTTTTGCACCATCAAACACTCATAAATCACACGACCTTGAAATTCAGCCATCAAATCCCGTATTGTTGAAACTAAAGATAGTTTGCTAGATTGTTTTGGAACAAGTAGCCATAGTTGATTTTAGACAAGGTCATTTACCGGGGGAGTTAGCTGACATTGTTACCTGGAAAAATGCTTTACATGGGGAGGTTTACGAAACCAGGTTGGAAAAAATTTTATCGTAGAAGAAACAAAAAAGAATAAAGCTGTTTAATCAGTCTATAAGTAGTTCATCGTCTACTCAATAATAAACCACAACAAACTATCTTCTGAAGGATTCTGGGAAAAACACTCATCTTTGTAGGGCTAATTAGCATCCCTACCGGTAGCAATCTAGACCTAAAGGGAATCAGTGGGTACGACCTGATTATTTCATTGAGATAGTGGGAATATTGCAACCATTTATAATAAAAATGAAGAATTTTGTCCGATTTCGAAGGCTAACACCTATTCAGACTCCTAGAGATAATCGAAATACCAGATTCTGCAAGTATCACAATGATGTGGGGCATGATACCAAGGACTGTATTTCCTTAAAGCAAGAAATACAAACTATAACTGAGAACGGGAAATGGACCACTTTTGTCAAGTCCAAAGTGGCAAACAAATCAATACCAAATGCGGGTGGAGCTTAGACACGACAATCTAGAGTGTGAAGAGAAGCTATGGAAGTGGCACCCAAACAAGAAAAATATGATGGTGATTATCGAACAGTACAATACGTTTGATAAAGATTTAGAGCTTTTGGATCCCGATCCGGATCATGGTCAAATAAATATAATATGGGAAAAAGAGAAAAGGTCTTCGAGTTTTGTTAGTTCTTCGATTCGTTGACCATTTTTTGTGAGAATTTGTGACAAATTCCTTGAATTTCTCTTTAAAAAGACATATGGTTTGCTTGGCTGCACAGTTAGAGGGAAAATGTCTACTCGTATATATGAAAAATCATATCCCATTTAATGTGTTCGATGAGGATGACTTGAGAAATATCATTGGGCCACATGAGGATATTGTGATGTTTTGAGTTGTAATTGAGGGAATATAAATCTGAAGGATTTTGATTGACACTGGAAGATTATTTAATATTATGTTTCCATCTACTTACAAGTTGATGAGAAATCCACCCGTTATTCTCTGATTAAATAGAACCATAGTTGGATTTACAAGAAAGTCTACTGTTGTTATGGAGTTCAAAGGAGAAATAATCCCCAGTAAATGACCATTTCAAAAAATTATGAGGGTATTGTATGTAGTGGTTGATTGTCCAACTCCTTATAATGTCATCTTTGGTAAATATTCACTATCAAAGATGTATGATGTTGCTTCAACAATCCACCAAGGCTTAAAATACGTAGTCGGGGGCCAGGTAGGAGTTGTTCAAAGCAGCCAAATGTGGTAGAGAATGCTATATTACTGCCATTTCTCCGAAGGCATTGGAAATTATGAAAACTAAGAAAAAAAACAGTTACTGTGGTCCTCTTTGGTTTCAAGCCAGATAGATGATCCAAGAGAGACTCCTAATACAGGTATTCCAATTGAGGAGGTTGAAGCGCACAATTTTCCAAATGGGAAAAGTGTTAGGATTTGAGCAAAGCTTCCATCAAAATTAAAGAAATTTTTTTTCGTTCTTTTTTAAAATCTTAAATGTATGTATTTGGTGTAATGAAGATGTAACGGATGTAACAGCTAGCATTATTTGTCATAAACTGGTTGTACGATCTGATGCGGAACCTGATAGAAAGAGACGAAAATCATTTTCTGCAAAAAAGTCTGAAGTTATTGTCAAAGAGGTAGACATGCTAACAAAAGTAGGGCATCTTCGGGAGTCTCAGTCTTGTTCTAGAATGCTAATCCATTACTTGTGAAAAAGAAAAACAGTAAATAACGTACGTGTATTGATTTTACATACCTAAACAGGGCTTGTCCAATGGATCCATTCTAAGTCCCTCAGATAGATCAATTGATATATTATACTTCTTGAAATATGATATTATCTTTCATTGATGCATTTGTTGGGTATGAAGGACCAGGATCATATTACATTCATCACTGACAGGGGGTGCATTGTTATAAGGTTAAGCCTTTCGGTTTAAAAAATGTTGGGCAAACTTACCAACGTCTAGTGAATAAATCGTTTGACAATAAAATTAGAATAAATATCAAGGTTTATATTGACGATATGATGGTAAAGAGTTTGAAGGACGGTGATCACTTGCTTGATCTCAAAGAAACTTTCTCTAACTTAGAAGCTATCAATTTGAAGTTAAATACAGAGAAGTGCACATTCAAGATACAATCCAGAAAGTTATGGGGGTATGTTATAAGTGAGAAAAGGATTCAAGTTGATCTAGTGCAGCTAAATGCATTGCTTGCTATGAACCTTCCCAGGTCTACAAAAGAAGTTCAGGTATTGGCTAGAAGGCTGACAGTTTTAAACAGGTTTATATCCAGATCATCAGGCAAGTCTGCACTATTTTTCCAAGTTTTAAGAAATTCCAAGGAATTTAATTAGTATCAAATTGTGATGAGGCGTTTCTTAAGATCAAGAAGCATATGTATTCACCCAAAAATTTATCTAAGCCGATGATGAGAGAAATTTTCTTTGTTTACTTGGCAGTATCCAATTATGTCGTAAGTGCGGTGCTAGTTTGGGAATTTGATAATCACCCTCGTCCCATTTATTATATTAGAAATAGTTTATTGGATGTTGAAAATAGGTATCTAAAGTTGGATAATGTAGCATTATCTTTAGTTATAAAAGCAATAAAAATGAGACCTTATTTACAAGTATATTCCATTACTGTTTGAACTTCATTTCCACTTAAACATATGCTGTAAAACCCATACTTATTAGGTCAAATGACCAAGCGGTCTGTAGAATTTGGGGATTACGATATCGATTATGTTCCTCGAACTACACTCAAAGCACAAACTATAGCATATTTCATGGTTAAGTTTCATTCAAAACAACCATATATGGAATCCTCTATTGATAAGCCTATGAAATAATGGGTCATTCGAATGGAAGAAAGATCTAGTACAATGGGTTGTGGGGCGGGAATTCACTTACCCCCACCCTTCGGAGACTCAATGTACCAAGCAATAAAGTTTGGTTTCAAGGCATCAAACAACGATGATGAGTATAAAACAACAATAGTTTGGCTAAGACTTGCCGAAATATATGGTGCCAAAAGAGTGGGTCTGATAAGTGACTCACAGTTACACATACATCAAGCTCAGCGCCAATTCTAAGAAATAAAAGAACAACTGGTTAAATATTTTGAAGTATTGAAAGAAACATCTACTTTCTTCAAGTGTGTGAAATATGAACATCTGTTAAGGACTAAAAACGCGATGGTTGATTCTTTAGCTACTATTTCAAAATCTGAGGCGTAACTATGGGTTTTGATACAAGAATACTCTTCTATAATAATAGGCCTTGAAGTGAGGATGAGTATGGAGGAAAGTTTATAAATATCCACAATAGCAGGCCAAGATTGGAGGTATGGAATCAATGAGTTTATTATTAAGGGAAGTTTTCATGTTGATAAAGTATTAGCTAAGAAGTTTAAGTTTATAACACATGGTTTCTTAGTTCTAAGGGATGTTTACTATAAGAAATCCTTTAATAGGACTTTGTGATGATGTCTTGGGGATAATGAGTCTCAGATGATATTATCAGAATTACACGATGGGGAGGGCTCAATCCATTGTGGATATAAATCTCTAACAAGAAGGATTTTATTAGCATGGTATTATTGGTCATCCATCACGACAAATGTTAAAGAATTAGTTAAACGATGTGATTCGTGCCAAAGGTTTGGAAATTCAATACATGTGCGTATATTCCCTATGGATTCAATATCAAAAGCGGTACCATTAGATAGATGGAGGGCTCAATTTAGTGGGAACTTTACTAATGGCATCACGAGGATGTTGAACTATTATACTAGCAGTGGATTATTTATCTAAATGGACCAAAACTGCCCCTCTCTCCGGAAATACCTCTAAAGTAGTGATCAAGTTCATCATCTCCAATATATGTTACGAATTTGGGATTTTTAGAAGTATTAAGGTAGAAAATGGCCCCCAATTTGATAATAAAGACATGTACATTTTCTGTACCTCTAGAGGAAATTGGTATTATTATTTTTCACCCTTTCACCCTCAATATAATAGATTAATAGAGGTTGGTGATATAACTATTCTGATGGGTCTAAGAAATAATTTAGAGGGAGCGATATGAAAATGACCAAATAATTTACAAGAAATATTGTGGGCTTACCGAACTACTCTACAAACTGTCACTCAAGAATTTTATTTTACGTTGGTTTATAGGATAGATGCAGTAACACCAATCGAATCTATGCTCCCATCTTTCTTAATTCAAAACTCTTTCAAAGATGATAATGATACATTTATAAGAGCTCAATTAGACACGATTGAAGAAAAAAGAATCAAAGCTCAATTAAGAACTATGCATTATCAAGGCTTGATGAGAAGCAAGTATGTGTCTAAAATTGGAAGAAGAGAGTTCGAAGTGGGGGATAAGGTTTTAAGGAAAGTATTTTTACAAACCAAAGATAAAAAACTTGGAGATCTAGAACCAAATTAGGAGGGCCATATACTGTGAGTGAAAGGGTCAGGACTAGAACATATTTAATGATTGATCAATAAATAACTCTCTAAGGCATCCATGGAATGTTGATCATTTAAGGCTTTATCTTGAATAGTTGTATAGTATGTTTATTATTTTTATGTTGCTTTTGTATGCATGTAAATATTTTAGGAACATATTATTTCCTACCCTGATATGCATTCTATGTAAACTTTATCAGCGGTATCTTGATTTTTTAGTGAGCTAATCTTTCCATATCTGGATTATTGCAGCCCTTCGTAAGAAGCATTTATCTATGCGAGCTCATCCTTAAGTGACTTGACTTTACCATTTTTTTCCTCTACAAGGGATGCTATCTGATTTTTATCTTCCTCTTTAGGAGAAGTGATTGTCTCTCTGTGGGCTTTTAACTCCCTCTCCAGCTCGATGACGGGTTTCACATGTTGATGGTCTCTCTGTTGATGCTATTTTCAGCTTCAACCTTTTTCAAGATAGTCGACGCACGGGATGAGTAATCAATTTCTCCCATGTTAATACTTGTTCGGAAGTTAGTCCTCGAAAGATTACTTCAAACCAAATTACTGGAAGTGAAGCATTGGTGAAATCCGTTGGACCACTTCTCATCGGCCCATTGATTTAATTTCTTGAAAGTAACCTTTGAATCTTCTAGATAATGCAGATAAGGCTTCGATATAACTATAAAAATTAAAAAATTAGACAAGTAGTATATATATATAAGAAACCGTGAGAATTCAAAGGGCTACCTATATTCTTCCAAAACGTGGTAAACCGCCTCAGATATCTTGAAATGTAATCTTCTTACCATTCTCCCGTCATCCAATGATGAATAGAAATTTCATTTTCCATATATTATCGGCCTTCAGCAGATCATCAACCACTTTATATTCATTTCCAATGTTGAAGAAGTAAAAAAGGAACTAGGAATTACGAGATAGTCCCGCAATAACAAAAAATTGCTCCATCGGTATTGGGATTGTTGATAATCTAGATGCCGTGATACATGCCATCAAGATGAACTAAGCGTTCAAACTAGCTTGACTTAGAAAAATCCTACCAAAGTGAAGTAATTCACAATGTAGGGGTCCAAGAGAAATCGAATGCCCCAATTTAGCATGTCAAGATAGACAACTAGCTCAATGAGGCCGCAGTTCATCAGAGTCTCTCATGGGGTAAGAAATCTAACCTATACTTATTTTGGGAATCTCCATTTCTCACGAATAGCTTTTAACTCCTTTTCTTTGAAATAAACATATGAAATTTTATCAAGTGCCAAAAGGTATTTGACACTAACCTTTAGAAAATTTGGACCTATGCGTCCGACCAAAAATGGAGGGAGCACTTCAGCTTCTGTTTTGGTGGCCTTACCTTTTCCTTTTCCATCTTTGTTGTCTTTTTCCTTCGAATTTCTCCTCCTAGCTGACTTCGGAGTTTCTAAAATCTCCCCGGTTTGACCAAATGTCTCCAAAGAAGAGTCCTCATTAACACTCTTCATGTTATCCTTCATGAACTTTGGACTAGATCCTGAAGGTTCAACTTGTTGAGAAGTTATGTTCCCATTTTTGTTCAAATATTATAAGAATGGATCATTGGAAGGATGTTTTTGTTGAACTGCTCATATCTTCCTGGAAGGGTTTGTGCAACCTTTAGATTGTCTGATCAGTCTGAGAGATGTATGTTATTATGAGTCGGAACCCTTTGCTATAAAAGTCGAATGAAGTCTGCGACTAGTAGCTCGTTGTGATTTTGATGACCTTGATGAGTGGCTCTTGAAAGTAAATGATTGAGCAGTACAAGAAGGTTCTTATGGGATCTTGGGTATGTTATAAGCAAAAACTACTTCATAATCAATTGACCGAGTAACAATTATTGTGTCATAGGAGGCAGATAATCCAGCAGCAGCCCTAACTCTCATTTTCTCTTCGTTTAGTTCAGACAGATTCAATCAACCATTTTTGGTTAAATCGCTTTAAGCGATGAACATACAAACACCGATATATCACCTGAGTTGGAATTCACAGTGGAAAAAGTGGTAAATGAGAAGAAAATATTACCGACGATTGGCTTGATGAATATGGCAAGGTGGAACTTCTCTCTTTAGATGCTGAACTTTCTCTCTCTAAAAATTACTAAACTAAAAAAATGAAAAGAGAACTTATAAAAGAGAATGTAAAAGACCACTGGGTTTCCATCTAGAGAAGTGGAAACGCTACCAAAAACTATAATTCTTAGGGGAATTGAAATGTTTTCAACTGTATAATTGACTCACCTATAGTAAAGAAAGATCATGGGTCTAATCAAGTAATGAGACGTGTGACGTAGTACTATTTGTTAACAACTATGAAGTTAGACGACAGCCGTATCCGAACGAGGCCATCAAATTCAGTCGGAATATATCTCTTAACAAATTTAAGAGGAACACTAAAGATTTGTTTGTATATAGATGGAACAAACCAGGTTCAAATAATTTATTAGTTAGCCCTCTCAAATGTATTTTAGAGGATTAAGGGGCTATCTGATGAGGTCAGAAATATTCAAAGGACGAATTCAGGATTAGGTCAATATTTATTTATTGTATTTATTTTATTCTTTAAATACTTTTTTTTATTATGTTATTAGGCCTAATACGTATTAACTTATGGACTTGTCCCATAAGCGTGATTCGGCCTATTACACCCATTGCGCTAAAAGTTATCCTATAAATAGTTTTTAAGAAATAATTAATGAGGATATGATTTTCTCTGTGTATAATAACCGAAGCAGCTCAATTATCTATCTACTCTCCACCTTGAATTAATTCCATCTTTTAACATTACAAACTACCCTTCATACAGAATTTAACCACACTAATGTTGATTGAGAAAACTTATCTCAAATTATTTAAGCCAATAAGAGATTTCTGGTTTTTACATAATATATTAGCATACTAGGAATGTATGTATTTTATGATAAACCCACAGATTTGACAAAAGCGATATTAACGAATCTTGGTTTCTAACGCATAAAACATATCACCTAAAAATTTCAGTCTTAATTTTCTGAATAGAAATTTATTGGCTACAAGCTTAATTTGAATTTTTTTGTTTCACCATAAATAATCTTAATATTCTTATAGAAGTCTTTATGAAATTATGATCAAAGAATATTTATTATTGATTTTATATTAATTTTATACTAATTTAATTGTTAATTATAATTAATTATAAATAAAAATGCTGTTATTTTTTATTTTATTTTTCTTTCTAAGCCTTCGACGAATTTGCCTTCGACGATGATGCTTCTCTTTCTTCCTTTCCCTGTGAGGAATAGCTTCTACTAGATGCGACCCAGTTTCAATTTCTAGGATAATTTCTATCGCGAAGAAATCTCCCTTTTCTTCTTGTTTTATTGATTCCGAATTTGTGCCACTAATTTTTAATTTTTTGGTTAAATTTTGTGGCTCACCATCCTCCTCGGAACTATTACCCAAAAAAGCAGAGTCATTCTTCCTTTTGACTTTTTTAATTTTCTTGGATTTATCATCCTGAGTTTCCATAATTTCCATAAGTAAGATATCTCCTATCTACTATGAAATCCTTTTTGGGGTGGAGATTTGGGAGCAACGGTGAAGATGAAGAGGAGCAATCGATTGAAGATGAAGAGGAGCAATAGTGAAGAGAAAAAATTTGATAGTGACCAAATTATTCCTGATAAAGTCTCTCCAATCTGATAAAGTAGTTTCTGGTGTTTGGTTGATCTCTGTGGCTGGTGGGATGGCTTTAGGTGATCGGAAGCAGTGAGGAAGGCGATCGGAAGCTTGAAAGGAGGATGAGAATGGAAGCTTCAGGGTTTCGAGGAATTGGGGATTTTCGCTCTAATAGGTGCAACTGAGCTGATAAAGTAGTTTCTGGTGTTTGGTTGATCTCTGTGGCTGGTGGGATGGCTTTAGGTGATCGGAATCAGTGAGGAAGGCGATCAGAAGCTTGAAAGGAGGATGAGAATGGAAGCTTCAGGGTTTCGAGGAATTGGGGATTTTCGCTCTAATAGGTGCAACTGAGCTGATAAAGTAGTTTCTGGTATTTGGTTGATCTCTGTGGCTGGTGGGATGGCTTTAGGTGATCGGAAGCAGTGAGGAAGGCGATAGGAAGCTTGAAAGGAGGATGAGAATGGAAGCTTCAGGGTTTCGAGGAATTGGGGATTTTCGCTCTAATAGGTGCAACTGAGCTGATAAAATAGTTTCTGGTGTTTGGTTGATCTCTGTGGCTGGTGGGATGGCTTTATGTGATCGGAAGCAGTGAGGAAGGCGATCAGAAGCTTGAAAGGAGGATGAGAATGGAAGCTTCAGGGTTTCGAGGAATTAGGGATTTTCGCTCTAATAGGTGCAACTGAGCTGATAAAGTAGTTTCTGGTGTTTGGTTGATCTCTGTGGCTGGTGGGATGGCTTTAGGTGATCGGAAGCAGTGAGGAAGGCGATCAGAAGCTTGACATGAGGATGAGAATGGAAGCTTCAGGGTTTCGAGGAATTGGGGATTTTTGCTCTAATAGGTGCAACTGAGCTGATAAAGTAGTTTCTGGCGTTTGGTTGATCTTTGTGGCTGGTGGGATGGCTTTAGGTGATCGGAAGCTTGAAAGGAGGATGAGAATGGAAGCTTCAGGGTTTCGAGGAATTGGGGATTTTTGCTCTAATAGGTGCAACTGAGCTGATAAAGTAGTTTCTGGCGTTTGGTTGATCTTTGTGGCTGGTGGGATGGCTTTAGGTGATCGGAAGCAGTGAGGAAGGCGATCGGAAGCTTGAAAGGAGGATGAGAATGGAAGCTTCAGGGTTTCGAGGAATTGGGGATTTTCGCTCTAATAGGTGCAACTGAGCTGATAAAGTAGGTTCTAATGTTTGGTTGATATCTGTGGCTGGTGGGATGGCTTTAGGTGATCGGAATCAGTGAGGAAGGCGATCGGAAGCTTGAAAGGAGGATGAGAATGGAAGCTTCAGGGTTTCGAGGAATTGGGGATTTTCGCTCTAATAGGTGCAACTGAGCTGATAAAGTAGTTTCTGGTGTTTGGTTGATCTCTGTGGCTGGTGGGATGGATTTAGGTGATCGGACGCAGTGAGGAAGGGGATCGGAAGCTTGAAAGGAGGATGAGAATGGAACCTTCAGGGTTTCGAGGAATTGGAGATTTTCGCTCTAATAGGTGCAACTGAGCTGATAAAGTAGTTTCCGGTGTTTTGTTGATCTCTGTGGCTGGTGGGATGGCTTTAGGTGATCGGAAGCGGTGAGGAAGGCGATCGGAAGCTTGAAAGGAGGATGAGAATGGAAGCTTCAGGGTTTCGAGGAATTAGGGATTTTCGCTCTAATAGGTGCAACTGAGCTGATAAAGTAGTTTCTAGTGTTTGGTTGATCTCTGTGGCTGGTGGGATGGCTTTAGGTGATCGGAAGCAGTGAGGAAGGCGATCGGAAACTTGATAGGAGGATGAGAATGGAAGCTTCAGGGTTTCGAGGAATTGGTGATTGTCGCTCTAATAGGTGCAACTGAGCTGATAAAGTAGTTTCTGGTGTTTGGTTGATCTCTGTGGCTGGTGGGATGGCTTTAGGTGATCGGAAGCAGTGAGGAAGACGATCGGAAGCTTGAAAGGAGGATGAGAATGGAAGCTTCGGGGTTTCGAGGAATTGGGGATTTTCGCTCTAATAGGTGCAACTGAGCTGATAAAGTAGTTTCCGGTGTTTGGTTGATCTCTGTGGCTGTTGGGATGGCTTTAGGTGATCGGAAGCAGTGAGGAAGGCGATCGGAAGCTTGAAAGGAGGATGAGAATGGAAGCTTCAGGGTTTCGAGGAATTGGGGATTTTCGCTCTAATAGGTGCAACTGAGCTGATAAAGTAGTTTCTGGTGTTTGGTTGATCTCTGTGGCTAGTGGGATGGCTTTAGGTGATCGGAAGCAGTGAGGAAGGCGATCGGAAGCTTGAAAGGAGGATGAGAATGGAAGCTTCAGGGTTTCGAGGAATTGGTGATTGTCGTTCTAATAGGTGCAACTGAGCTGATAAAGTAGTTTCTGGTGTTTGGTTGATCTCTGTGGCTGGTGGGATGGCTTTAGGTGATCGGAAGCAGTGAGGAAGGCGATCGGAAGCTTGAAAGGAGGATGAGAATGGAAGCTTCAGGGTTTCGAGGAATTGGGGATTTTCGCTCTAATAGGTGCAACTGAGCTGATAAAGTAGTTTCTGGTGTTTGGTTGATCTCTGTGGCTGGTGGGATGGCTTTAGGTGATCGGAAGCAGTGAGGAAGGGGATCGGAAGCTTAAAAGGAGGATGAGAATGGAACCTTCAGGGTTTCGAGGAATTGGAGATTTTCGCTCTAATAGGTGCAACTGAGCTGATAAAGTAGTTTCCGGTGTTTTGTTGATCTCTGTGGCTGGTGGGATGGCTTTAGGTGATCGGAAGCAGTGAGGAAGGCGATCGGAAGCTTGAAAGGAGGATGAGAATGGAAGCTTCAGGGTTTCGAGGAATTGGGGATTTTCGCTCTAATAGGTGCAACTGAGCTGATAAAGTAGTTTCTAGTGTTTGGTTGATCTCTGTGGCTGGTGGGATGGCTTTAGGTGATCGGAAGCAGTGAGGAAGGCGATCGGAAACTTGATAGGAGGATGAGAATGGAAGCTTCAGGGTTTCGAGGAATTGGTGATTGTCGCTCTAATAGGTGCAACTGAGCTGATAAAGTAGTTTCTGGTGTTTGGTTGATCTCTGTGGCTGGTGGGATGGCTTTAGGTGATCGGAAGCAGTGAGGAAGACGATCGGAAGCTTGAAAGGAGGATGAGAATGGAAGCTTCGGGGTTTCGAGGAATTGGGGATTTTCGCTCTAATAGGTGCAACTGAGCTGATAAAGTAGTTTCCGGTGTTTGGTTGATCTCTGTGGCTGTTGGGATGGCTTTAGGTGATCGGAAGCAGTGAGGAAGGCGATCGGAAGCTTGAAAGGAGGATGAGAATGGAAGCTTCAGGGTTTCGAGGAATTGGGGATTTTCGCTCTAATAGGTGCAACTGAGCTGATAAAGTAGTTTCTGGTGTTTGGTTGATCTCTGTGGCTGGTGGGATGGCTTTAGGTGATCGGAAGCAGTGAGGAAGGCGATCGGAAGCTTGAAAGGAGGATGAGAATGGAAGCTTCAGGGTTTCGAGGAATTGGTGATTGTCGTTCTAATAGGTGCAACTGAGCTGATAAAGTAGTTTCTGGTGTTTGGTTGATCTCTGTGGCTGGTGGGATGGCTTTAGGTGATCGGAAGCAGTGAGGAAGGCGATCGGAAGCTTGAAAGGAGGATGAGAATGGAAGCTTCAGGGTTTCGAGGAATTGGGGATTTTCGCTCTAATAGGTGCAACTGAGCTGATAAAGTAGTTTCTGGTGTTTGGTTGATCTCTGTGGCTGGTGGGATGGCTTTAGGTGATCGGAAGCAGTGAGGAAGGGGATCGGAAGCTTAAAAGGAGGATGAGAATGGAACCTTCAGGGTTTCGAGGAATTGGAGATTTTCGCTCTAATAGGTGCAACTGAGCTGATAAAGTAGTTTCCGGTGTTTTGTTGATCTCTGTGGCTGGTGGGATGGCTTTAGGTGATCGGAAGCAGTGAGGAAGGCGATCGGAAGCTTGAAAGGAGGATGAGAATGGAAGCTTCAGGGTTTCGAGGAATTGGGGATTTTCGCTCTAATAGGTGCAACTGAGCTGATAAAGTAGTTTCTAGTGTTTGGTTGATCTCTGTGGCTGGTGGGATGGCTTTAGGTGATCGGAAGCAGTGAGGAAGGCGATCGGAAACTTGATAGGAGGATGAGAATGGAAGCTTCAGGGTTTCGAGGAATTGGTGATTGTCGCTCTAATAGGTGCAACTGAGCTGATAAAGTAGTTTCTGGTGTTTGGTTGATCTCTGTGGCTGGTGGGATGGCTTTAGGTGATCGGAAGCAGTGAGGAAGACGATCGGAAGCTTGAAAGGAGGATGAGAATGGAAGCTTCGGGGTTTCGAGGAATTGGGGATTTTCGCTCTAATAGGTGCAACTGAGCTGATAAAGTAGTTTCCGGTGTTTGGTTGATCTCTGTGGCTGGTGGGATGGCTTTAGGTGATCGGAAGCAGTGAGGAAGGCGATCGGAAGCTTGAAAGGAGGATGAGAATGGAAGCTTCAGGGTTTCGAGGAATTGGGGATTTTCGCTCTAATAGGTGCAACTGAGCTGATAAAGTAGTTTCTGGTGTTTGGTTGATCTCTGTGGCTGGTGGGATGGCTTTAGGTGATCGGAAGCAGTGAGGAAGGCGATCGGAAACTTGATAGGAGGATGAGAATGGAAGCTTCAGGGTTTCGAGGAATTGGTGATTGTCGTTCTAATAGGTGCAACTGAGCTGATAAAGTAGTTTCTGGTGTTTGGTTGATCTCTGTGGCTGGTGGGATGGCTTTAGGTGATCGGAAGCAGTGAGGAAGGCGATCGGAAGCTTGAAAGGAGGATGAGAATGGAAGCTTCAGGGTTTCGAGGAATTGGGGATTTTCGCTCTAATAGGTGCAACTGAGCTGATAAAGTAGTTTCTGGTGTTTGGTTGATCTCTGTGGCTGGTGGGATGGCTTTAGGTGATCGGAAGCAGTGAGGAAGGCGATCGGAAGCTTGAAAGGAGGATGAGAAAGGAAGCTTCAGGGTTTCGAGGAATCGGGGATTTTCGCTCTAATAGGTGCAACTGAGCTGATAAAGTAGTTTCTGGTGTTTGGTTGATCTATGTGGCTGGTGGGATGGCTTTAGGTGATCGGAAGCAGTGAGGAAGACGATCGGAAGCTTGAAAGGAGGATGAGAATGGAAGCTTCAGGGTTTCGAGGAATTGGGGATTTTCGCTCTAATACGTGCAACTGAGCTGATAAAGTAGTTTCCGGTGTTTGGTTGATCTCTGTGGCTGTTGGGATGGCTTTAGGTGATCGGAAGCACTGAGGAAGGCGATCGGAAGCTTGAAAGGAGGATGAGAATGGAAGCTTCAGGGTTTCGAGGAGTTGGGGATTTTCGCTCTAATAAGTGCAACTGAGCTGATAAAGTAGTTTCTGGTCTTTGGTTGATCTGTGTGGCTGGTGGGATGGCTTTAGGTGATCGGAAGCAGTGAGGAAGACGATCGGAAGCTTGAAAGGAGGATGAGAATGGAAGCTTCAGGGTTTCGAGGAATTGGGGATTTTCGCTCTAATAGGTGCAACTGAGCTGATAAAATAGTTTCTGGTGTTTGGTTGATCTCTGTGGCTGGTGGGATGGCTTTAGGTGATCGGAAGCAGTGAGGAAGGCGATCGGAAGCTTGAAAGGAGGATGAGAATGGAAGCTTCAGGGTTTCGAGAAATTAGGGATTTTCGCTCTAATAGGTGCAACTAAGCTGATAAAGTAGTTTCTGGTGTTTGGTTGATCTCTGTGGCTGGTGGGATGGCTTTAGATGATCGGAAGCAGTGAGGAAGGCGATCAGAAGCTTGACAGGAGGATGAGAATGGAAGCTTCAGGGTTTCGAGGAATTGGGGATTTTTGCTCTAATAGGTGCAACTGAGCAGATAAATTAGTTTCTGGCGTTTGGTTGATCTTTGTGACTGGTGGGATGGCTTTAGGTGATCGGAAGCAGTGAGGAAGGCGATCGGAAGCTTGAAAGGAGGATGAGAATGGAAGCTTCAGGGTTTCGAGGAATTGGGGATTTTCGCTCTAATAGGTGCAACTGAGCTGATAAAGTAGGTTCTAATGTTTGGTTGATATCTGTGGCTGGTGGGATGGCTTTAGGTGATCGGAATCAGTGAGGAAGGCGATCGGAAGCTTGAAAGGAGGATGAGAATGGAAGCTTCAGGGTTTCGAGGAATTGGGGATTTTCGCTCTAATAGGTGCAACTGAGCTGATAAAGTAGTTTCTGGTGTTTGGTTGATCTCTGTGGCTGGTGGGATGGCTTTAGGTGATCGGAAGCAGTGAGGAAGGGGATCGGAAGCTTGAAAGGAGGATGAGAATGGAACCTTCAGGGTTTCGAGGAATTGGAGATTTTCGCTCTAATAGGTGCAACTGAGCTGATAAAGTAGTTTCCGGTGTTTTGTTGATCTCTGTGGCTGGTGGGATGGCTTTAGGTGATCGGAAGCAGTGAGGAAGGCGATCGGAAGCTTGAAAGGAGGATGAGAATGGAAGCTTCAGGGTTTCGAGGAATTGGGGATTTTCGCTCTAATAGGTGCAACTGAGCTGATAAAGTAGTTTCCGGTGTTTGGTTGATCTCTGTGGCTGGTGGGATGGTTTTAGGTGATCGGAAGCAGTGAGGAAGGCGATCGGAAGCTTGAAAGGAGGATGAGAATGGAAGCTTCAGGGTTTCGAGGAATCGGGGATTTTCGCTCTAATAGGTGCAACTGAGCTGATAAAATAGTTTCTGGTGTTTGGTTGATCTCTGTGGCTGGTGGGATGGCTTTAGGTGATCGGAAGCAGTGAGGAAGGCGATCGGAAGCTTGAAAGGAGGATGAGAATGGAAGCTTCAGGGTTTCGAGGAATTGGGGATTTTCGCTCTAATAGGTGCAACTGAGCTGATAAAGTAGGTTCTGGTGTTTGGTTGATCTCTGTGGCTGGTGGGATGGCTTTAGGTGATCGGAAGCAGTGAGGAAGGCGATCAGAAGCTTGAAAGGAGGATGAGAATGGAAGCTTCAAGGTTTCGAGGAATTGGGGATTTTCGCTCTAATAGGTGCAACTGAGCTGATAAAGTAGTTTCTGGTGTTTGGTTGATCTCTGTGGCTGGTGGGATGGCTTTAGGTGATCGGAAGCAGTGAGGAAGGCGATCAGAAGCTTGAAAGGAGGATGAGAATGGAAGCTTCAGGGTTTCGAGGAATTGCGGATTTTCGCTCTAATAGGTGCAACTGAGCTGATAAAGTATTTTCTGGTGTTTGGTTCATCTCTGTCGCTGGTGGGATGGCTTTAGGTGATCGGAAGCAGTGAGGAAGGCGATCGGAAGCTTGAAAGGAGGATGAGAATGGAAGATTCAGGGTTTCGAAGAATTGGGGATTTTCGCTCTAATATGTGCAACTGAGCTGATAAAGTAGTTTCTGGTGTTTGGTTGATCTCTGTGGCTGGTGGGATGGCTTTAGGTGATCGGAAGCAGTGAGGAAGGCGATCGGAAGCTTGAAATGAGGATGAGAATGGAAGCTTCAAGGTTTTGAGAAATTGGGGGTTTTCGCTCTAATAGGTGCAACTGAGCTGATAAAGTAGTTTCTGGAGTTTGGTTGATCTCTGTGGCTGGTGGGATGGCTTTAGGTGATCGGAAGCAGTGAGGAAGGCGATCGGAAGCTTGAAAGGAAGATGAGAATGGAAGCTTTAGGGTTTCGATGAATTGGGGATTTTCGCTCTAATAGGTGCAACTGAGCTGATAAAGTAGTTTCTGGTGTTTGGTTGATCTCTGTGGCTGGTGGGATGACTTTAGGTGATCGGAAGCAGTGAGGAAGGCGATCGGAAGCTTGAAAAGAGGATGAGAATGGAAGCTTCAGGGTTTCGAGGAATTGGGTATTTTCGCTCTAATAGGTGCAACTGAGCTGATAAAGTAGTTTCTGGTGTTTGGTTGATCTCTGTGGCTGGTGGGATGGCTTTAGGTGATCGGAAGCAGTGAGGAAGGCGATCGGAAGCTTGAAAGGAGGATGAGAATGGAAGCTTGAAAAAGTCCATAAGAATTTTGATAATGGTATTTTTATTATATTTTATTTTTGTCTAATCATACTAAAATAGAAACTTTTTCATTATCATTTATTTATGATAAATTATAAATATTTAAAAATCATTAAAAAGAATAATCGATCATACCAACCAGAGCCGGTATTACTAAATTCGTAGTCTATTTTATTTTTTATTTTTTAAATTCGCAGCGTATCCATTGGTTATTAATTTATTTATTTATAAAGTATTTTATGGTAATCAGGTGTGTGATAAAAAATTTAAAAAAATAGTATTAAAATAATAATAATTATAATAATATACCAAATATGAACTCTTGAATTTAAATAATAAATTTAAAAATTTAGTAACAAATTAATAAAACGTATTTATTATTTACAAATATTTATTTGAATTTTTAATAAAATATATTTTTTAAGTATATATATTTTTTTAAATTATTAAATTTAAGCTAATTTAATAATAATTTTAAATATAATAAAGTATAAATAATGATAAAACTATATATAAAGAAAAGTAAATATGTATAAATTAAAAATATTAAAAAAATTGAATTGGATTATATTATAATTTTAGAATTTATAAAATAATAATATATGATATTTTTTTTCAATACTAAAAAAATTAATGGATATGGTGTGGATCAGATTCAAATTTTCTTGTTGGAAATTTGTTAAACCCACAATCATCTCAAATTTGGCGTATAATATATTTTAAAACTCATGACCTATCCCACATAAAATAAAGTATTTGGATAACCTAACCTATCGGGTCGCTCATATTAAACACCCACGACTTCAGAAAAAATTACCACCTCTAAAAACGACCTTCGAATTCATAGATTACATTATGAATCTCATATATTTTCATCAAATAAGACAAAAACTAAATTTATATTTTGGATAAAAAAAATGAGATTATAATAATTAAATATATTATATTATTTAAACTATATCATAATTAGTTTGATATCAAAATCCAAATAACGCTGTGAATTTTAAAGTTTGGAATATATTTGGTTGGGGATTTAGTGGAGAAGAAATAAATTCACATGTTTCTGCTAAAGTGAATCTTCAGGACCGGTCTTCAATAGTTCGTCCTATTATTTGTGTTGAAATTAGAACTTCCTTTCTTAACATGATAACGATAAATTATTGAGGCCTCATAACATTTCTGGAACCTCGTCGACAAAGACATGTACGATGGGATCTTAATGTTCTTTAGTATGGGTCGTCTTAAGTCTTCATGAAATGCTGCCAATATTTTCCTAATCCCCAAGAAGAATGCCCTTCCATCACCGAGGACTTCCGACCAATTTCTTGTTGCAATGTGGTTTAGAAGATTATATCTCAGATCCTGGCCGACATGATCACAGAATCTTTCCCCTATCCGATTGACAAATATTAGTCGACTTTTGTGGTTGTACAAAATATTATGGACAATATTCTTCTATCTCCAAAATTGTTTAGGGGTTACTAGTATAATTGTTAGGGCCTTAGGGTCGCTATTAAAATCGACCTGATGAAATATTTTTACAACGTTCGTTTGTATGGTATCCTTGACATCTTGGCTATAAATTTCTCGGAACAAATGATCAACTAGATTATCAATGTATTGACACCTCTTCTTTTATTGTTAATATTAACGGTGATCCTCATAGACATTTCAAAGTTATAAAGGATCTCAGACGAGGTGATATCTTATCATACTTCTTATTTATCTCGGTCACCCAAGTTCTGTCCAGTATACATAAGGATTAAAATATTGATACGAATTTTAATTTCCTCTGGAAGTGTCACAGACTTAAGATACTCACGGTCTGCTTTGCAGACGACCTGAACGGTGACATTAATTCATTATTACCGTCGGAACATAGAGGAACCCTTATCCTAGAAGGTAACGGATGAAGAACAACCACACCGCATTATGTTGGTTGGATTTATCATGATATTTGGTATGGTGTTCCAAATGCGTCCCGAGAAGAAGATTTTCGTATACGGGATGAACCACAACATTTAACTCACCAGTATAATATTACTGGCGGTTATGCTAAAACTGTCGATACATACGATAAATGTGTGGAAAATGTGACAGGTGAAGAGTATCGTGATGCTTAAGACATTGTATTTATATATACAAGGTGTATCTTGGATGACGATATTTTGTGTCGTGTTATTGTTTTTTATGTTACTTTATGTTGTGGAAGATGTTTGTTTGTTTTGATGATGATGTCTGTTATCGAATGGGGTTTAACTAATGATGGTTGTTTTAAACATTCTTGTGTTACGTATGATGTATGTTTTCTGTTAGTATGTGTTCAATTGAACTTTAAAATTCTTCTTTAAAACAAAAACAACACTTATAAATATTATGTCTACAATTCTTTGAAGCACCACTAGTTTTTGCAATAAAAGAATCGCTTCTAATTCTGAGATGTTGTCTCGAAATTAGATGTTATTTTTAAACAAAAACACCTAATTCCAAGATGTTGTCTCAGAATTAGTTGATTTTTTAATGCGAAAAATTCATCTAATTTTTATATAGTATCTCAGAATTAGAAGCGATTCTTCTGTTTGAAAAATTAACCAATATGGACTTAATTCAGAGATAAGTGTTTTTTATCCCAGAATTCAAATATTTTTTAGATGCTTTATACTTCTCACTCTTCACGTATTTGGATAAGAAAAATGATTATACTTGAGATAAACTATCCTTATCTAACACATGTTGTTATCTAATTCATCCCATTAGATAAAATTATTCTTATATATTATATACATAAAAGTTTGAAAAGAGATTCATCCCACCAAAATACTCTTTCATTGTTTGGCTAGCATTAAACCAACGACTTGCCACGAGGGACACTCTACATTCTATGGACTTGCCCAACACCAGTTGCCCCTTTTGTAGGCATTCAGATGAAACCAGTGCCCATCTTTTCTTTTATTGTAGGTTCAATAGAGAAATCTGGAGGCGTATCCGATCATGGCTGGGGATTACTCGAGAAATGACCAAGCTTGATAGTGTACATAAATGGATCAGAAAAGAGCACCGGGGCACATCCTTCTGATCCCGTGCCATTAACCGTGTATTCCAAGATACTGTCTTCGAGATTTGACATGCTCACAACCGACTTATGTTTAGAGAGGAGACCGTGACTCAAAACACCATTGTCATTCGGATCCATCAAATACCTCGTCAAATACCTCGTCAAATGCCCCATCAAAATCTAGACTTCTTTGATATTTCTCGACGAGACCATGGTTCTCAGAGCATTCAATTGTATTGTATCTGCCTCTATCTCTCTCTCTCATTGGTCATATATCCCAAGAAATTCCCGGACCAAACCCCAAACGAACATGTTTTACTCTCTTATGTTGACCATGATCATCTTATCTTTATCTACAAAGGTGTGAGTTCTCTTGTCAACGTTGTTCCAATATTATTTTAAAATTATCGACTGATCAGATATACAGCGTTGAATCTTTTGTTTCCTCAAAACTCTATTCTCCTTTTTATGGAACCGATATTCCCGGTTCGGGGACAATGAATCATCTAAATCATAAACGGAGGAATCACTAAGCTCTCATGTATACCAGTGCTCGACCTTTCTATACTTTTTTAGCAACTCGGAATTTTTTTGTCCTAACCTGGTTCGACCTTGTTCATAATATTATTCTTCTTGACCCTGACTTTGATTCTCTTCTTTGTTACTATCTGGCGCAGCTTCTTTCTGAGCACTAAGTTTAGCTATATCGTCCAACAACTGTTGCCTAGTCATAATAAGGGTCGACCACATACCTCGCCCCTGTCCATATTGATAGTTATCGTGATGTTGTTCTTCAACTTGTTGTCCTTCAAATCGACGGTCCTTAGAAGAAAAGACAATTCTATCGTCTTCCAATATCATAATTCTTCCCTTTACAAGACATGTGTTTATCTCTCTTTAATTTTATGATTTGCGAGAAACTGTCACCGGGTATCACTTGTTTCCCACAGACTGCCAATGATAGATCTAGAAATATCCGGACCATGAACCTACTTCTAAACAAAGTCGTAATATAATATAGAGAGAAACAAGAGATTCTAGAGAGAGAAAGTGTTAAAAATTAGTTATTCAATAATAAATATTCAACCCTTCCCCATAAAGAGAATTTTCCTTTATATAGTATAGAAGTGGGCCCTGACCCACATGGGTGACCCACTTTATCCTATTCATACCTATCTTTATTCTAATTTTACCCATACAATTATTATTTACAAGATAAGTCCTCCCTCTTTCTTAATATCTTATTCTTGTTACAAACTATTATTACAACATCAAAACACCAGTATGCTCTGCCGACCCATTTTGTTCTGGACAATTTATGCCCTTATCATCATCGACGATAAACCCCAAAAAATCACTCAAGCCTTTACATACGGTCCTTGGCTTCCTACCAGAAAATCATCACCTTCTGTTTTCCTCGGAATCTCTTTAGATAACCCTTCTGATCTAACTGCCAAGGTTTATTTGCAAAAACCAGCTCGAACAAAATGAAATCAATTGCCTCAGACAAGAAAATAAATACCTCGTCCTAAAAGTCAGTTCATCTTTATAGGAGAATCTGAGGAGCTCAACACCTCAACAGATCAACTTCTCTTAAACTCTAAAGCAAAAACTATTGCAAGACCTCCTCTCTCGAATGGAATGACTGAGACAGATAAAAAATCATAAGCGATCCCTTCAGGAAACACCCAAAAACCAACTTTGAACGCATCCATCGATTCACCAAACATGCCAACTACTTCAAATTCAATCTTCATAATCAAGATAAGCATATGAACACAACTAGACCTCCCAAACTCCAAGATGAGATTTCCCAAGAGTCTGCTTACTCAAATTCAAGGACTGAGATTGATTCAGATATTCAAATTTATGATAATACTCCTCCTTCTGATTCTGAGGAGAATATTACAAAAAAAAGGAGAAAATCGAAGAGAAAAAAAAACTAAGAAGTTATCACACTACCTGAGGACATTGCTGCCAAATTAAGTATTAATCTCAAAGGTGTCCTCCATGAATATCTTCTTGTACTAAAAAACATGTAATACGAATATTTAAACAATCGAAGTTTGATGCTCTTCGTAGGAAACGGGGGATTCTAGAGAACGTTACTCTGCGGTTTTTATCGGTTGGAGAGACCTCATTTTCATATGGTGAAAATAAACTTGTAGTCTACCCAGAGATTTTTAACTAGGGCCTTCAGTTCCCAATGGACCCACTAGTAGTAGACTACTATGAAATTAAACCTATGCCCTAGCCAAGCAAGCCCCAACCTTTTGTTTACGCTACTATCTAGTATTATGGCGTCAAGGTTTGCCAAAATTTATCTACCTATAAAAAATATTAATAGCCAAAACTAATGTCTCAAATAACCTTGTTCGTCCATTCTACCATCTGACCCTTGGAAGCTTGTCAAATATAATCGATGATCTCCATGAAGCAGATAAAACATAGAAGCATAAAATCTTTTTATTTCTGGCTGCTGGGAAAATGGCAATGAAATTTCGAAAGGAATTCCTCAAGACTGTCTCTCAAATGGAAGAGTATAAGTAACTGGCATGACTCTCTTATTCAATTTTTTCTTAATCATTACTAACTTAAGTTTTATTATACATAAATTTTGAAACGGTGTCAAATTTATTGCGCAACTACCGAGGAGACATTCATTGAGCTGAGAAAATAGATATCACAAGAATTGTCAAATGAATTTCACAAGGCTTTTGGCCCTTTAAATTTGGTCCAAAGTCATCTATGGAAGATCTCCTCGGACTCTTTCGTGGCCACAGAAAGGAACCTCCTGAACTATGAGATTTTGTGAAAAGATCTCCTCAGACTCTAAACTTGCTTGAGATGCACGTGACATAATTCCTTCCCAGAATAGGGCCTCAAGCCATAAACTGAAGAAAGATTCAAAGAAAAAACCTCAGTAAACTCCGTTAACATTGAAAAATAAGGTGAGCCGAAAGAAGAAATCGAAGAGGAAAGCTGCAGAAGTCATTATCCTGGATACTGAGTAGTTCTAAGTCGAAGCATCCAAAAAGAGATAAAAGAGTGGGTTGTGGGGCGGGAATTCACTTACCCCCACCCTTCGGAGACTCAATGTACCAAGCAATAAATTTTGGTTTCAAGGCATCAAACAACGATGATGAGTATAAAACAACAATAGTTTGGCTAAGACTTGCCGAAATATATGGTGCCAAAAGAGTGGGTCTGATAAGTGACTCACAGTTACACATACATCAAGCTCAGTGCCAATTCCAAGAAATAAAAGAACAGCTGGTTAAATATTTTCAAGTATTGAAAGAAACATCTACTTTCTTCAAGTGTGTGAAATATGAACATCTGTTAAGGACTAAAAACGCGATGGTTGATTCTTTAGCTACTATTTCAAAATCTGAGGTGTAACCATGGGTTTTGATACAAGAATACTCTTCTATAATAATAGGCCTTGAAGTGAGGATGAGTATGGAGGAAAGTTTATAAATATCCACAATAGCAGGCCAAGATTGGAGGTATGGAATCAATGAGTTTATTATTAAAGGAAGTTTTCATGTTGATAAAGTATTAGCTAAGAAGTTTAAGTTTATAACACATTGTTTCTTAGTTCTAAGGGATGTTTACTATAAGAAATCCTTTAATAGGACTTTGTGATGATGTCTTGGGGATAATGAGTCTCAGATGATATTATCAGAATTACACGATGAGGAGGGCTCAATCCATTGTGGATATAAATCTCTAACAAGAAGGATTTTATTAGCATGGTATTATTGGTCATCCATCACGACAAATGCTAAAGAATTAGTTAAACGATGTGATTCGTGCCAAAGGTTTGGAAATTCAATACATGTGCGTATATTCCATATGGATTCAATATCAAAAGCGGTACCATTAGATAGATGGAGGGCTCAATTTAGTGGGAACTTTACTAATGGCATCACGAGGATGTCGAACTATTATACTAGCAGTGGATTATTTATCTAAATGGACTAAAACTTCCCCTCTCTCCGGAAATACCTCTAAAGTAGTGATCAAGTTCATCATCTCCAATATATGTTACGGATTTGGGATCTTTAGAAGTATTAAGGTAGAAAATGGCCCCCAATTTGATAATAAAGACATGTACATTTTCTGTACCTCTAGAGGAAATTGGTATTATTATTTTTCACCCTTTCACCCTCAATATAATAGATTAATAGAGGTTGGTGATATAACTATTCTGATGGGCCTAAGAAATAATTTAGAGGGATCGATATGAAAATGACCAAATGATTTACAAGAAATATTGTGGGCTTACCGAACTACTCTACAAACTGTCACTCAAGAATTTTATGTTACGTTGGTTTATAGGATACATGCAGTAACACCAATCGAATCTATGCTCCCATCTTTCTTAATTCAAAACTCTTTCAAAGATGATAATGATACATTTATAAGAGCTCAATTAGACACGATTGAAGAAAAAAGAATCAAAGCTCAATTAAGAACTATGCATTATCAAGGCTTGATGAGAAGCAAGTATGTGTTTAAAATTGGAAGAAGAGAGTTCAAAGTGGGGGATAAGGTTTTAAGGAAAGTATTTTTACAAACCAAAGATAAAAAACTTGGAGATCTAGAACCAAATTAGGAGGGCCATATACTGTGAGTGAAAGGGTCAGGACTAGAACATATTTAATGATTGATCAATAAATAACTCTCTAAGGCATCCATGGAATATTGATCATTTAAGGCTTTATCTTGAATAGTTGTATAGTATGTTTATTATTTTTATGTTGCTTTTTTATGCATGTAAATATTTTAGGAACATATTATTTCCTACCATGATATGCATTCTATGTAAACTTTATCAGCGGTATCTTGATTTTTTAGTGAGCTAATCTCTCCATATCTGGATTATTGCAACCCTTCGTAAGAAGCATTTATCTATGCGAGCTCATCCTTAAGTGACTTGACTTTACCATTTTTTTCCTCTACAAGGGATGTTATCTGATTTTTATCTTCCTCTTTAGGAGAAGTGATTGTCTCTCTGTGGGCTTTTAACTCCCTCTCCAGCTCGATGACGGGTTTCACATGTTGATGGTCTCTCTGTTGATGCTATTTTCAGCTTCAACCTTTTTCAAGATAGTCGACGCACGGGATGAGTAATCAATTGCTCCCATGTTAATACTTGTTCGGAAGTTAGTCCTCCAAAGATTACTTCAAACCAAATTACTGGAAGTGAAGCATTGGTGAAATCCGTTGGACCACTTCTCATCGGCCCATTGATTTAATTTCTTGAAAGTAACCTTTGAATCTTCTAGATAATGCAGATAAGGCTTCGATATAACTTTAAAAATTAAAAAATTAGACAAGTAGTATATATATATATAAGAAACAGTGAGAATTCAAAGGGCTACCTATATTCTTCCAAAACGTGGTAAACCGCCTCAGATATCTTGAAATGTAATCTTCTTACCATTCTCCCGTCATCCAATGATGAATAGAAATTTCATTTTCCATATATTATCGGCCTCCAGCAGATCATCAACCACTTTATATTCATTTCCAATGTTGAAGAAGTAAAAAAGGAACTAGGAATTACGAGATAGCCCCGCAATAACAAAAAATTGCTCCATCAGTATTGGGATTGTTGATAATCTAGATGCCGTGATACATGCCATCAAGATGAACTAAGCGTTCAGACTAGCTTGACTTGACAAAATCCTACCAAAGTGAAGTAATTCACAATGTAGGGGTCCAAGAGAAATCGAATGCCCCAATTTAGCATGTCTAGATAGACAACTAGCTCAATTGGGCCGCGGTTTATCAGAGTCTCTCATGGGGTAAGAAATCTAACCTTTACGTATTTTGGAAATCTCCATTTCTCACGAATAGCTTTTAACTCCTTTTCTTAGAAATAAACATATGAAATTTTATCAAGTGCCAAAAGGTATTTGACACTAACCTTTAGAAAATTTGGACCTATGCGTCCGACCAAAAATGGAGGGAGCACTTCAGCTTCTGTTTTGGTGGCCTTACCTTTTCCTTTTCCATCTTTGTTGTATTTTTCCTTCGAATTTCTCCTCT
Organism: Limnanthes douglasii subsp. nivea; assembly: GCA_036936605.1. NCBI lineage: Eukaryota > Viridiplantae > Streptophyta > Magnoliopsida > Brassicales > Limnanthaceae > Limnanthes > Limnanthes douglasii. The sequence goes on along the minus strand of JAUPFV010000001.1, from coordinate 271,885,970 downwards.
TAGCTGACTTCAAAGTTTTTAAAATCTCCCCGGTTTGACCAAATGTCTCCAAAGAAGAGTCCTCATTAACACTCTTCATGTTATCCTTCATGAACTTTGGACTAGATTCTGAAGGTTCAACTTGTTGAGAAGTTATGTTCCCATCTTTGTTCAAATATTATAAGAATGGATCATTGGAAGGATGTTTTTGTTGAACTGCTCCTATCTTCATGGAAGGGTTTGTGCAACCTTTAGATTGTCTGATCAGTCTGAGAGATGTATGTTATTATGAGTCGGAACCCTTTGCTATAAAAGTCGAATGAATTCTGCGACTAGTAGCTCGTTGAGATTTTGATAACCTTGATGAGTGGCTCTTGAAAGTAAATGATTGAGCAGTACAAGAAGGTTCTTATGGGATCTTGGGTATGTTATAAGCAAAAACTACTTCATAATCAATTGACCGAGTAACAATTATTGTGTCATAGGAGGCAGATAATCCAGCAGCAGCCCTAACTCTCATTTTCTCTTCGTTTAGTTCAGACAGATTCAATCAACCATTTTTGGTTAAAGCGCTTTAAGCGATGAACATACAAACACCGATATATCACCTGAGTTGGAATTCACGGTGGAAAAAATGGTAAATGAGAAGAAAATATTACCGACGATTGGCTTGATGAATATGGTAAGGTGGAACTTCTCTCTTTAGAAACTGAACTTTCTCTCTCTAAAAATTACTAAACTAAAAAAATGAAAAGAGAACTTATAAAAGAGAATGTAAAAGACCATTGGGTTTCCATCTAGAGAAGTGGAAACGCTACCAACAACTATAATTCTTATGGGAATTGAAATGTTTTCAACTGTATAATTGACTCACCTATAGTAAAGAAAGATCATGGGTCTAATCAAGTAATGACACGTGTGATATAGTACTATTTGTTAACAACCATGAAGTTAGACGACAGCTGTATCCGAACGAGGCCATCAAATTCAGTCGGAATATATCTCTTAACAAATTTAAGAGGAACACTAAAGATTTGTTTGTATATAGATGGAACAAACCAGGTTCAAATAATTTATTAGTTAGCCCTCTCAAATGTATTTTAGAGAATTAAGGGGCTATCTGATGAGGTCAGAAATATTCAAAGGACGAATTCAGGATTAGGTCAATATTTATTTATTGTATTTATTTTATTCTTTAAATACTTTTTTTATTATGTTATTAGGCCTAATACGTATTAACTTATGGGCTTGTCCCATAAGCGTGATTCGGCCCATTACACCCATTGCGCTAAAAGTTATCCTATAAATAGTTTTTGAGAAATAATTAATGAGAATATGATTTTCTCTGTGTATAATAACCGAAGCAGCTCAATTATCTCTCTACTCTCTACCTTGAATTAATTCCATCTTTTAACATTACAAACTATCCTTCATACAGAATTTAACCACACTAATGTTGATTGAGAAAACTTATCTCAAATCATTTAAGCCAATAAGAGATTTCTGGTTTTTACATAATGTATTAGCATACTATGAATGTATGTATTTTATGATAAACCCACAGATTTGACAAAAGCGATATTAACGAATCTTGGTTTCTAACGCATAAAACATATCACCTAAAGATTTCAGTCTTAATTTTCTGAATAGAAATTTATTGGCTACAAGCTTAATTTGAATTTTTTTGTTTCACCATAAATAATCTTAATATTCTTATAGAAGTCTTTATGAAATTATGATCAAAGAATATTTATTATTGATTTTATATTAATTTTATACTAATTTAATTGTTAATTATAATTAATTATAAATAAAAATGCTGTTATTTTTTATTTTATTTTTCTTTCTAAGCCTTCGACGAATTTGCCTTCGACGAATTTGCCTTAGACGATGATGCTTCTTTTTCTTCCTTTCCCTGTGAGGAATAGCTTCTACTAGATGCGACCCAGTTTTAATTTCTACGATAATTTCTATCGCGAAGAAATCTCCTTTTTCTTCTTGTTTTATTGATTCCGAATTTGTGCCACTAATTTTTGATTTTTTGGTTAAATTTTGTGGCTCACCATCCTCCTCGGAACTATTACCCAACAAAGCAGAGTCATTCTTCATTTTGACTCTTTTAATTTTCTTGGATTTATCATCCTGAGTTTCCATAATTTCCATGAGTAAGAAATCTCCTATCTGCTATGAAATCCTTTTTGGGGTGGAGATTCGGGAGCAACGGTGAAGATGAAGAGGAGCAATCGATTGAAGATGAAGAGGAGCAATAGTGAAGAGAAAAAATTTGACAGTGACCAAATTATTCCTGATAAAGTCTCTCCAATCTGATAAAGTAGTTTCTGGTGTTTGGTTGATCTCTGTGGCTGGAGGGATGACTTTAGGTGATCGGAAGCAGCGAGGAAGGCGATCGGAAGCTTGAAAGGATGATGAGAATGGAAGCTTCAGGGTTTCGAGGAATTGAGGATTTTCGCTCTAATAGGTGCAACTGAGCTGATAAAGTAGTTTCTGGTGTTTGGTTGATCTCTGTGGCTGGTGGGATGGCTTTAGGTGATCGGAAGCAGTGAGGAAGGCGATCGGAATCTTGAAATGAGGATGAGAATGGAAGCTTCAGGGTTTCGAGGAATTGAGGATTTTCGTTCTAATAGGTGCAACTGAGCTGAAAAATTATTTCATACTTCTGTTATTTTTTATTTATTAGTAAAATTTGAAAAAAAAAGCAAAACAAAATAAAAAACATTATGCATAATTGATTTTAAAATTTACGCTTTTTTTTGTTTGCGGTCCAACAAATAAATCTTCGCTCTAATTAGTAGGGGCAACCAGAAAGAAGATGAAACTATTTATCTCTTGAAATATAATTATCTCTTGAAAATTTCATAATTTCTAAAAGTTACTTATCAAATTTGGATAGACCGCAATATTACACTTATACGTACTAAGTATGTGAAGGTTTAACAAAAGAAAAAGTGATTCACCGTTTCTACCACAATTCTATCTAAAAAAACTACTGTCTATATAGACAGTGAAAAAGTCCATAATAAGAATTTTGATAGTGGTATTTTTATTATATTTTATTTTTGTCTAATCATATTGAAATAGAAACTTTTTCATTATGATTTATTTATGATAAATTATAAATATTTAAAAATCATTAAAAAGAATAATCGATCATACCAACCAGAGCCGGTATTACTAAATTCATAGTCTATTTTATTTTTTATTTTTTAAATTCGCAGCGTATCCATTGGTTATTAATTTATTTATTTATAAAGTATTTTATGGTAATCAAGTGTGTGATAAAAAATTAAAAAAAAATAGTATATTAAAATAATAATAATAATAATAATATACCAAATATGAACTCTTGAATTTAAATAATAAATTTAAAAATTTAGTAACAAATTAATAAAACGTATTTATTATTTACAAATATTTATTTGAATTTTTAATAAATTATATTTTTTTAAGTATATATATTTTTTTAAATTATTAAATTTAAGCTAATTTAATAATAATTTTAAATATAATAAAGTATAAATAATGATAAAACTATATATAAAAAAAAGTAAATATGTATAAATTAAAAAGATTAAAAAAATTGAATTGGATTATAATATAATTTTAGAATTTATAAAATAATAATATATGATATATTCTTTTCAATACTAAAAAAATTAATGGATATGGTGTGGATCAGATTCAAATTTTCTTGTTGGAAATTTGTTAAACCCACAATCATCTCAAATTTGGCGTATAATATATTTTAAAACTCATGACCTATCCCACACAAAATAAAATATTTGGATAACCTAACCTATTGAGTCGCTCATATTAAACACCCACGACTTCAGAAAAAATTACCACCTCTAAAAACGACATTCGAATTCATAGATTACATTTTGAATCTCATATATTTTCATCAAATAAGACAAAAACTAAATTTATATTTTGGATGAAAAAAATGAGATTATAATAATTAAATATATTATATTATTTAAACTATATCATAATTAGTTTGATATCAAAATCCAAATAACGCTGTGAATTTTAAAGTTTGGAATATATTTGGTTGGGGATTTGGTGGAGAAGAAATAAATTCACATGTTTCTGCTAAAGTGAATCTTCAGGACCGGTCTTCAATAGTTCGTCCTATTATTTGTGTTGAAATTAGAACTTCCTTTCTTAACATGATAACGATAAATTATTGAGGCCTCATAACATTTCTGGAACCTCGTCGACAAAGACATGTACGATGGGATCTTAATGTTCTTTAGTATGGGTCGTCTTAAGTCTTCATGAAATGCTGCCAATATTTTCCTAATCCCCAAGAAGAATGCCCTTCCATCACCGAGGACTTCCGACCAATTTCTTGTTGCAATGTGGTTTAGAAGATTATATCTCAGATCCTGGCCGACATGATCACAGAATCTTTCCCCTATCCGATTGACAAATATTAGTCGACTTTTGTGGTTGTACAAAATATTATGGACAATATTCTTCTATCTCCAAAATTGTTTAGGGGTTACCAGTATAATTGTTAGGGCCTTAGGGTCGCTATTAAAATCGACCTGATGAAATATTTTTACAACGTTCGTTTGTATGTTATCCTTGACATCTTGGCTATAAATTTCTCGGAACAAATGATCAACTAGATTATCAATGTATTGACACCTCTTCTTTTATTGTTAATATTAACGGTGATCCTCATAGACATTTCAAAGTTATAAAGGATCTCAGACGAGGTGATATCTTATCATACTTCTTATTTATCTCGGTCACCCAAGTTCTGTCCAGTATACTTAAGGATTAAAATATTGATACGAATTTTAATTTCCTCTGGAAGTGTCACAGACTTAAGATACTCACGGTCTGCTTTGCAGACGACCTGAACGGTGACATTAATTCATTATTACCGTCGGAACATAGAGGAACCCTTATCCTAGAAGGTAACGGATGAAGAACAACCACACCGCATTATGTTGGTTGGATTTATCATGATATTTGGTATGTTGTTCCAAATGCGTCCCGAGAAGAAGATTTTCGTATACGGGATGAACCACAACATTTAACTCACCAGTATAATATTACTGGCGGTTATGCTAAAACTGTCGATACATACGATAAATGTGTGGAAAATGTGACATGTGAAGAGTATCGTGCTGCTCAAGACATTGTATTTATATATACAAGGTGTATCTCGGATGACGATATTTTGTGTCGTGTTATTGTTTTTATGTTACTTTATGTTATGGAAGATGTTTGTTTGTTTTGATGATGATGTCTGTTATCGAATGAGGTTTAACTAATGATGGTTGTTTTAAACATTCTTGTGTTACGTATGATGTATGTTTTCTGTTAGTATGTGTTCAATTGAACTTTAAAATTCTTCTTTAAAACAAAAACAACACTTATAAATATTATGTCTACAATTCTTTGAAGCACCACTAGTTTTTGCAATAAAAGAATCGCTTCTAATTCTGAGATGTTGTCTCGAAATTAGATGTTATTTTTAAACAAAAACACCTAATTCCAAGATGTTGTCTCAGAATTAGTTGATTTTTTTATGCGAAAAATGCATCTAATTTTTATATAGTATCTCAGAATTAGAAGCGATTCTTCTGTTGGAAAAATTAACCAATATGGACTTAATTCAGAGATAAGTGTTTTTTATCCCAGAATTCAAATATTTTTTAGATGCTTTATACTTCTCACTCTTCACGTATTTGGATAAGAAAAATGATTATACTTGAGATAAACTATCCTTATCTAACACATGTTGTTATCTAATTCATCCCATTAGATTAAATTATTCTTATATATTATATACATAAAAGTTTGAAAAGAGATTCATCCCACCAAAATATTCTTTCATTGTTTGGCTAGCCTTAAACCAACGACTTGCCACGAGGGACACTCTACACTATATGGACTTGCCTAACACCAGTTTCCCCCTTTTTAGGCATTCAGATGAAACCAGTGCCCATTTTTTATTTTATTGTAGGTTCAATAGAGAAATCTGGAGGTGTATCCGATCATGGCTGGGGATTACTCGAAAAATGACCAAGCTTGATAGTGTACATAAATGGACCAGAAAAGAGCACCGGGGCACATCCTTCTGATCCCGTGCCATTAACCGTGTATTCCAAGATACTGTCTTCGAGATTTGACATGCTCGCAACCGACTTATGTTTGGAGAGGAGATCGTGACTCAAAACACCATTGTCATTCGGATCACTCTCACGACGTTGAAGATTTTATTCAGATTGTACCCGAGTTATCGACTCACATGTTAGAGTCTTTTTTCATTGATGTACTCAATTTTTATGATTTCTTATGTAACAGTCCATTAGTACCCTAAAGACTTGTATTCTTTTTCCTTAGACCGGGATTTCACCCACAAAGTTTTTACTGGTTAAGGTTTTTTTAAGGAGGCAAGTGCTTTAGACTTTTATCAAATCACTTTTCGGACATATCTTTTCTTTTAGGTACATTTTTACCTTTCATTGTACTCTCTTGAGAGATCATGTGACTCTCTAGGCGATTGTAACATTGTACATCATATATAAAAACCTACATATACCTTAAAAGAAAGGCTCATTCTATGTGAGGAACAACATTAAACACTAAATAATGGACTTCATGTGGAATGCTATTGAAGATGAATATCTTAAAAAAGCAACTAAGCTAGTTGGAGGCCCGGAATATGGTGAGTTTTGAGATGACTTTATCTGTAAGTTCTACTAACTAATGGGGGTCGACCGTTACGTGGAAGAAAAACCTTCATGCGGTATGCCAGAGATCAAACAAAAGTTTAAATATTTAAGGTCTCTAATAATGCACAATATTTTCGATCTTCGACCAGAAGAAGGAGAAGTTGCGATCGAGTTGTACAATTGTCTTATGAACGATAGAATAACCGAAGACCAACTGAATAACATTTGCGACCAAATCAAAACCAAGAAGAGGTAGCTATGTACGAGAAATACTTTAGCGGGGATTTTGAAGAAGTAGAAAAGAGGGTGTGGAAATGGAATAGACCTGACAAATAAAGAATGTTGGTCGGAATGTATCTTTTTATCAAAATTTCTTGTTGGTTTCAGTTTATGATTTGTTATCTTATCTATGTTTTAGGTTCATCTTTGTTATCTAATCTATATTTAAGGTTAAGTTTTTTATATTATCGTCGTACATGTTTAAGTTTTGCAATGTTATTTATGCAACCTTTTTGTTTGTTAACAAGTTACTTTAATTATTAGGACATTGCGTAGTATTGTAGAATAAAGTAAGATAAGAAAGAGGAAGAATAAGATAACCAATATCACTAACAAACAATTCAAAGTTATTGTCACATAAAATAAACGTTAAAACGCTTAATATGAAGTTAACATAAAAATATTGCTCCCACTTTTAATAAATCATTAAATCCACCACTAATGGATCTCGTGTAGTCAGAGGTTTTGGAGACCAACAGATGAATAAATAATTCTTTGCAAAGGAATAAACCACCCTCTAGTTTCTTCGGAAACGTATTTGATATACGATAGGTAAACTAATAATAATGATCCACCAGAAAATATGATAACTTATTAAAAAATCAATTAGTATACTAATATGGAATAATATAATAACTCTAGTGGTAGAAAATTATACGCTGATATAATGATTGCCATGTACGTGAGCGATGGCAATATTTTTTCATTCGTTCATATAGGGGAGAACACATTTAGCGGTAGAAACGTATATGTAATGTTATCAGAAATTGTATATACGATGCTTTTAAAAACATTAAAAATTATTGGACAAATATGTGAAATTTTTATCCAGTTGCTAAAAGGGGCAATCCGAGCATAGCAATCTAGGCAACATATCAACATCAACCCTTTCATGACCACCGTAAAGTTTTTTCATACAAAGGTATGTTTGATAAGATTTCTCCAATTTGTACGGTCCTAACATGAACCTATATGTTTTCATCATAATAAAAAATTTGGATGACAGCTCTGAAACCAAAATGACCATCTGAACCCATATTATTGCAATCAAATGTGAATGGACGCAAATATTTGGGGAGTTGTTGTAAAACTATTGACTTATCATTTAGAATGTTTACCTTTTAAGGACTCATAATCGTCGGAGTACTACGAGTCTTAGTAATCTTTGGTACATTTGGTGTAGCTTTTATCTGGCTACGTAATGATCTAACGGTGCTTCTAATAGTAGCCCGGTAAATATGGCTTTAAATATGACGGTATTTTCGCACTATCATCTAGCTCTACATATTTGAAACTCGATAATTCCTTTTTCGTTGAATTGTCGTTAGCATGTTTACTATCTCTACCTGTAGTCTTAGCTTTCTCTATGGGTGGAATGGCCTTGGTTCTTCTAAGTTCAATGGGTGGTGAATGCGTCGGTGAGATCCGGATATATAATATCACCAGGAGTAATATGGAAAGGGGAAGTAATTTCAGGCTCCGAAGATATTTCAAATTCCTAAATTATAAATAAGTAATGTGTTAATAAACTTACAATAAAAATAAGAAATAATCCAAAAAAAATTAAACACAAACAACTGGTTTTGAAATGGTGTCTCGGAATTTAATTAGCAAAATCAGGATTTTCGAAATGGGCTTTTTTGAAAATGGATTTTGATGTTATAAATAGATTTTCCAGTTATAAATACCTTTTCTCGACATCCAATAAAATTTTGCTTACATAGTAAACATGAATATGGGTCTGATCTGTCTTACTGAAAAGTGTTGCACTAATTGCATAATCAAACACCGCCATATACAGAAACACACTCTCCCACTAGAAAACGATTTATTATTAAAGCAAGGGAAGACATATTCTATTTTAAGTCGAAGAAGGCCTCGATAAATGACAGGGTCCAATTGAACTCATTAGCTTGTTTTAATACCTGAAAAAATTAAGCAAATTTATCAGAGGATCGAGATATAAAACTTTTCAAATCCGTCAAATACCTCGTCAAATGCCCCATCAAAATCTAGACTTCTTTGATATTTCTCGACGAGACCATGGTTCTCAGAGCATTCAATTTATTGGATCTGCCTCTATCTCTCTCTCTCTCATTGGTCATATATCCCAAGAAATTCCCGGACCAAACCCCAAACGAACATGTTTTACTCTCTTATGTTGACCATGATCATCTTATCTTTATCTACAAAGGTGTGAGTTCTCTTGTCAACGTTGTTCCAATATTATTTGAAAATTATCGACTGATGAGATATACAGCGTTGAATCTTTTGTTTCCTCAAAACTCTATTCTCCTTCTTATGGAACCGATATTCCCGGTTCGGGGACGATGAATCATCTAAATCATAAACGGAGGAATCACTAAGCTCTCGTGTATACCAGTGCTCGACCTTTCTATCCTTTTTTAGCAACTCGGAATTTTTTTGTCTTAACCTGGTTCGACCTTGTTCATAATATTATTCTTCTTGACCCTGACTTTGATTCTCTTCTTTGTCACTATCTGGCGCAGCTTCTTTCTGAGCACTAAGTTTAGCTATATCGTCCAACAACTGTTGCCTAGTCATAATAAGGGTCGACCACATACCTCTCCCCTATCCATATTGATAGTTATCGTGATGTTTTTCTTCAACTTGTTGTCCTTCAAATCGGCGGTCCTTAGAAGAAAAGACAATTCTATCGTCTTCCAATATCATAATTCTTCCCTTTACAAGACATGTGTTTATCTCTCTTTAATTTTATGATTTGCGAGAAACTGTCACCGGGTATCACTTTTTTCCCACAGACTGCCAATGATAGATCTAGAAATATCCGGACCATGAACCTACTTCTAAACAAAGTCGTAATATAATATAGAGAGAAACAAGAGATTCTAGAGAGAGAAAGTGTTAAAAATTAGTTATTCAATAATAAATATTCCACCCTTCCCCATAAAGAGAATTTTCCTTTATATAGTATAGAAGTGGGCCCTGACCCACAAGGGTGACCCACTTTATCCTATTCATACCTATATTTATTCTAATTTTACCCATACAATTATTATTTACAAGATAAGTCCTCCCTCTTTCTTAATATCTTATTCTTGTTACAAACTATTATTACAACATCAAAACACCAGTATGCTCTGCCGACCCATTTTGTTCTGGACAATTTATGCCCTTATCATCATCGACGATAAACCCCAAAAAATCACTCAAGCCTTTACATACGGTCCTTGGCCTCATACCAGAAAATCATCACCTTCTGTTTTCCTCGGAATCTCTTTAGATAACCCTTCTGATCTAACTGCCAAGGTTTATTTGCAAAAACCAGCTCGAACAAAATGAAATCAATTGCCTCAGACAAGAAAATAAATACCTCGTCCTAAAAGTCAGTTCATCTTTATAGGAGAATCTGAGGAGCTCAACACCTCAACAGATCAACTTCTCTTAAACTCTAAAGCAAAAACTATTGCAAGACCTCCTCTCTCGAATGGAATGACTGAGACAGATAAAAAATCATAAGCAATCCCTTCAGGAAACACCCAAAAACCAACTTTGAACGCATCCATCGATTCACCAAACATGCCAACTACTTCAAATTCAATCTTCATAATCAAGATAAGCATATGAACACAACTAGACCTCCCAAACTCCAAGATGAGATTTCCCAAGAGTCTGCTTACTCAAATTCAAGGACTGAGATTGATTCAGATATTCAAATTTATGATAATACTCCTTCTTCTGATTCTGAGGAGAATATTACAAAAAAAGGAGAAAATCGAAGAGAAAAAAAAACTAAGAAGTTATCACACTACCTGAGGACATTGCTGTCAAATTAAGTATTAATCTCAAAGGTGTCCTCCATGAATATCTTCTTGTACTAAAAAACATGTAATACGAATATTTAAACAATCGAAGTCTGATGCTCTTCGTAGGAAACGGGGGATTCTAGAAAACGTTACTCTGCGGTTTTTATCGGTTGGAGAGACCTCATTTTCATATGGTGAAAATAAACTTGTAGTCTACCCAGATATTTTTAACTATGGCCTTCAGTTCCCAATGGACCCACTAGTAGTAGACTACTATGAAATTAAACCTATGCCCTAGCCAAGCAAGCCCCAACCTTTGGTTTACGCTGCTATCTAGTATTATGGCGTCAAGGTTTGCCAAAATTTCTCTACCTATAAAAAATATTAATAGCCAAAACTAATGTCTCAAATAACTTTGTTCGTCCATTCTACCATCTGACCCTTGGAAGCTAGTCAAATATAATCGATGATCTCCATGAAGCAGATAAAACATAGAAGCATAAAATCTTTTTATTTCTGGCTGCTGGGAAAATGGCAATGAAATTTCGAAAGGAATTCCTCAAGACTGTCTCTCAAATGGAAGAGTATAAGTAACTGGCATGACTCTCTTATTCAATTTTTTTCTTAATCATTACTCACTTAAGTTTTATTATACATAAATTTTGAAACGGTGTCAAATTTATCGCGCAACTACCGAGGAGACATTCATTGAGCTGAGAAAATGGATATCACAAGAATTGTCAAATGAATTTCACAAGGCTTTTGACCCTTTAAATTTGGTCCAAAGTCATCTATGGAAGATCTCCTCGGACTCTTTCGTGGCCACAAAAAGGAACCTCCTGAACTATGATATTTTGTGAAAAGATCTCCTCAGACTCTAAACTTGCTTGAGATGCACGTGACATAATTCCTTCGCAGAATAGGGCCTCAAGCCATAAACTGAAGAAAGATTCAAAGAAAAAACCTCAGTAAACTCCGTTAACATTGAAAAATAAGGTGAGCCGAAACAAGAAATCGAAGAGGAAAGCTGTAGAAGTCATTATCCTGGATACTAAGTAGTTCTAAGTCGAAGCATCCAAAAAGAGATAAAAGGTAGTTGTTACAAATAAAAAGAAAATGAATTTCTAAAAAACACCTACTGAAACTACTCTTGAGGAAGTTTTGGATATCTCATCCCCAAATCTAATACCGGATGTTGAAGAAGAAGAAAAGGAAGATGAAGATGAAGATTTCTTCAACACAAAGCCCCAACTACAGGAAAATAAACACTTTGTTTCTGATATTGCAAATAAAGCTATCAAAACAACCTCAGAGAATATGGGAAATAATCTTTTAGAGGATAAATTAGCATTGGTTGACACACGACCTTCATTGCGTCATACACATGATTCACCTTGTCATCTGGGCACTTCTTCCGACGTTTCTGTTTTGGAATTTTTTTTCCATACCCCTCCAACGAACCATATGAAAAGGTTTTGAACTTACTCCTTTTTTTACAAACCTTGAAAGCACTGCAAAAAACTTAGTGAAGAAGTTGTAACCGCTCAGAATCAATTGCTAAAAGTTTCAAATAATGTTATATGGTGTATAAAATAAGCTTCCCATAACAAAAAATGGACTAAGATTTCTAACATAAACTTGATCAAACAATTTTAAGCCTTTTAAGAGGACATGTTGGAGTTTCACAACACGACTATCCAAATAAAGGATCATTTGACCTCTAAGCATGAAAAATGATTGAAGCAACTGGCTTTGAAGCATAAATTAAAATTAGATAAAGAGCATGAAAACCAACATAGCCCTCAACAAACTGTACGAAGAAAGGGAAGAAGGAAAAAAGAAGGTCTTTCAAAACTTAGAATCGTACAATCCTAAATCCGAAAAGGAGAAAGTTGATGCGATAAAAACTGGAATAAATGCCAATGTTTTAAAGACTCGTGAAGATGAAGCATAAATTTCCATGATCCTTGACTTCCACCAGATATTTTCGAAAGAAAACATGACAGACTATTGGTACTTAGTGCCAGAAAATAGACGCCCTAAGGATGCCTTCGTGACTGTTACAAGTAATTCAGATGAGTCTGAATCCAAATAAAATAGAGAGAACAAATATGGCTCGTCGGATAGTGAATATTCGGAAATTAATGGTAGCTCATCGGAAGGAAACTCAGATGAATCGTCAAGTGGTAATCAAAATAAATAAGCATCAACTGTATTTTTTGTGTTCATAACTTATGTTTTGGTGTAGATGATTGTCACATGTCGCTCTCAGAATTTCTATATGTGTTTATCTCATTGCATTTTTTGTACTTTTAAGTGATTACCACATAACATTGTTTGTGTTCATAAGTGCTCATCACATAGCATTGTTTGTTTTAAATGTTAAGTGTTGTTTCAACTTTTCAACTTGTCTTAAGGAAGTATCTCTCCATTCGAATTGGCATTTCGAAATATGCTTTTATAAACGTTAGAACTTCGAATCATATTGCCACTCATATTGGCACTATGAAATATTCTTTGGTAGATGTAACACTTTGAATTATACGGTCACTCACATTGGCGCTTCAAAATAAGCTTTGATAGACGTTATCACTTTAAATTATATTGTTACTCACATTGGTACTTCGAAATATGTTTTGATATACGTTAGCACTTCAAATTATACATTTCTGTAATTATCTCAAGGGTGATCAATCATTGTTTAATCTACAAAATAAAAAATTATTCTCTTTCAATAACCTTGCAAGTTCATAATTCAGATAAATTATTATACATACAAATGAATTTCTTTTCAACATAAAATTGCTATAGTCATAAAAAAAATCTGATCAACAAAAATGATTGTATTTATACCTCAGGATATATGAACACCTCATTAAAACCTTTTTGAGCCATTAGAAGACGAAAGAGTATGCCACCGGTCAAATAAACGAGTAAGAAAATAACCATATCATAAACATTAACGAATTACTCACAATACAATCGTAAATGCTCAATATTCCAAAAGTGCTGCAAAAATCTTCCCTATTTATCTTGGATGCGATATGTTCCTAACATAACTTTCTCAACCACTGAATATGTTGCTTCCCAATTTGGGTCCATCTTACCCAATATTTTGTTTGTTGTATGTAAAAAGATATTCTTCAAAACCTTATCGCCTACTTTGAAGCCCCTTCGTCTCACCCTCGAATTGTAATGACTTTTCCTTAAAGTTTGATAATGAATAAAATTCAAATGTGTATTAACCTGTTTTTCCTCAATCAAATCAAGCTCCGTTCATTTAGCCTCATCATTATTATCCTCAAATAGTTAAGTGCCCTGTAAGATGGTGATGTCGGCTCTACCGGACTTATTGCACCCATCCCATACACCAAAGGAAAATAAGTTTCTTGTTTCACAATTTGAGGTGTTGTCCTATATGCTCATACCACATCTTAGAGATAAGCATGCCATTTTCTAACTGCACCTGTCAAGTTTTCCTTGTGACCATCCAAAATAGTTCTATGAGTAACCTCTACCTGACCATTTGCTTGTGGGTGGAATGGTGTTGAAAAACACTGTATTATTCCACTCGAATTACAAAAAGATGTCATCTCTATTATTAAACTACGGCCCATTTTCCGTAGTCATTCTCCGAGGAACCCCAAATCTACAACAAATAGTAGACATAATAAATTTGATTGCATCCTTAACTCTTGTCCCTAACAATAGTTAAACTTCAACCCATTTTAAAAAGTAATCCACTGTAATTATAATTATTTGTCGTCCTCTTGAAGCCATGAGCAATGGACCTACTAAGTCTCCATTGTTAGTGCTAAGAGGAACGAGAAAGAAAATGCGGTACCTTATCTCTTGAAAATTTACGTATTTGTTAAAAATTATTTATTTATTTCGAATGGATCAAAACTAATAACCATTAACAATAAAATCAAATATGAAAAAATAGTATCTAATAAAAAACAAAAAACAATCTCATAAAAATAAATAATAAAATATTGATTTGCTATCTTTTGCCAAAATCATATATGTTTTAGTAGCAAAGCCTAACACGAAATTTTCTTCCACAAACATAATCCATATTAACTTTAGAAAAATTGTATTTATATTTTAATTTTATTTAATCAGACTAAATAAAAAAAATACGATTTATAATTCAAATATAAACCATAAATTTTTAGTAACTACCTTTCAATTTTAAATACTGAATTTTAGAATATGAAATCTTATCTTTTCAATAAGACAAAAATAAAATTATATTTTGAATGAATAAATCATAATATGATAAATTAATAACCGTACGACTAGTTTTAACTACCAACTAGAAAATATTATAAGTTGTAAACTTTTGGAATATATTTTGGCAGTGAAATTGGTGGGGAAGAGACGTGAGGAAAAAGAAAAACTCCTTCCGTTCTTTAACAATAGTCGTTTTAAAAACACAAATATGTATTTTGTATTAGTTACTCTTCTTCAAATTATAATGATATATTTATCGTTTATTATTTATTATATTGATTTAATATATAATTTAATATATAATTTTTTATTCATAGTATCTATTAAATTAAAAGAATTGTTTATGTAAAGTTTTGAGAATCCAAAACTAAATAAAGAGCCGAGGGAATATATAAAAATGTTAGTTTTATACGAATTTTATGATAAAAAAAGAGAATTTGAAATTTTATTTTTTAATATATAAATATATGTAATAAAATTAAAATGATTTTTTATGACTTTTATTCATGTTTATACTAATAAATAATCAAATGTTCAATACTTATATATTTTTTTTAAAATGACATAGGAATATTTTTATATTATTTTATAAAAAATAATGATGAACATTATTAGCGTAGCCTAGATATTTTAAAAAGTGAATTATATTAAATCTATTTACAAATTAATGAAACTAGAAAACAATTGAAATGTATAGAAATATCAAAAATGAAAAAAAAGTTAGGCTATATTGAGAATCCGTTTTGTTGGAGTGAAATTTTCAACCCAATAATTTTTTTTAATAACTTCAAATGATCAAAATACATTTATCTTACAAAATCTTTAAATTTAACCTCGATACCTAGAATTTAACTTGCCCACTATCATTACCAACTACCCACCACTAAACCTAAACAAAAAACATACCTAAATCCTAACAATATTCTACTAGTTGTAACATTGAAGATTTGGCATCGGAGGAGGAGGAACGGTTGATGGATCATTTGGAAACACAAGTCGAGTTACATTTCTTAATTTTTGTAGGTTCATAGTTTTTTTGCACGTATCGCGTGCCAGTTTCTCATATCTCGTGCACCCATGTTGTGCAGGATATGGCAAAATCGTGCTGGTAGGACGCGCAATTTTAGACTATTAAATTATTGTTCTTGCGCGAATATGTATGAGATCGCACAATTGGGTGTGCGATTTTGATTTAATTTGTTCTATTGTATGTGTGATTTTGACAAATGTTATACATAATTAGGTGCGTGGTTTTTTTTTATTTTGTTCTAGTGTATGTGTGATTTTGTCAAATGCTATGCATGATTATGCGCGAAATACGTAGAATTTGATATAACTAGTGCGATTTACGTAGATTTTGAAATTATATCATGTATATCGTAGGATTTAGAACAACCACCATGTTCGATGACCGATTACACACATATTTTTACTACCATAACTGTTAGACCAAATCCGATTTGAACGTATGGGTTGAATCCAAAAGCAACAAGTTAGGATTCATTACTACTATTGTTAAAGACGATGACAGTAGTAAAAATAGGAAAAATCCAATGATGTATTTTAAATGCACGAGACACGGTGTTCATAAACCTAACCTTAATCGGGTTATGTGAAGAAGCGATGAGAATGTTCCTACAAAAATACGGTTGTCCCTTCACGTTAAGGGGAATTCCAATCGTAGGAGTACCCGTTTATTGGAGACTAATAGTGGTAAATGGGAAACACAACCTCGAACCGTTCTTACATGATCATTCACACGCCACTAGACTAAAAGCGGACAAAGAGGTGTTAGTTCGTAAAATCATGACAAATGATTCTTGACCAAGAGAGATATACCAGGGGTTTAAAGCTTAAAAACATAAAAATGTATATTGTATCTGTACGATTTACAATATGTGTCAAAAAACCTGTTTGGTTGATAAAGTGAAAAAGATCAAAATACAATATTTATTCTGTATACTAAAAGAGCATGAGTACTTCGTTTGTGAGCGAATAATCGAACCTACTAACGAGATCCTCGATTTTTTTTGCACATCCTACAAGCATCGCGATTTTACACATATTTTCTCGAGTTCTTATAATGGATAGCACGTATAAGACTCCAAGGTACAAGATGTTATTGCTCGAAATTATTTGTCAAGCATCGACTAACAAGACATTTTGTATCGCATTCGTTTTTAAGATCCGAGAAGCAAGAAAACTACACGTAGGCATTGAGTATTTTAAGGACTGTGATGACGAATAATATTTGTGAATTTTATAATATTATCATCACTGATAAAGAGTTAGTGTTGATGTATGCTACTGATGACCTATTTCTGAATGTCACCTATATTCTATGTAAATGATATATAAACAAGAACATTATGTCATACGCTAATTGATTTTTATGAAGTGGTTTCCCAGTCGGAAACGGTTGAAGAGTATAACAAAAATCTTGTAAAGTTAAACCACGTGTTCTTCTTTTGCCCGAAGACTATCGATTATGTCATAAAACAATTGATAACCATATATGGAGAAAATTATTTTAATATCCATAGAAAGAGCATAAACAAGTAGACAACCAAACTACCAATCAATAAATTTTATTCCCATATGTAAACTTTAGTTTTGCGAGATTAGATGTTAAAATTTTAATTTATTTATTCATATGTTATAGGGTGGATAATACTCTCACTCTATCATAAAGCGCACAAATTATTACAAGTCTATGCCCATCTGAACAATTTTTAGGAAATGGTCATATTGTTCTTCGCGCTTAACACTCTGTATCGAACCTTTCGGATGAAGTATATATCGTCCAAAAAATATATGCAGACTTCCTATCGATAAGATATTAAAAGTTTACCTTAGAAATTATTCTCCAAAAATTATATGTGACCTTAGAAAATATTGATAAAATTCTAAAACATACTTGACGAATAGGCGTAGATCGGGTAGCTTGTGGTTGTGTTGTTAGAAAAACACATGGGTTATTGTGTGTATGCGAGGTAGTTATAGAAAAACGAGAAGGTAAGCGCATTCTTTTTGAAGAATGGGATGTTTATTGGAGGACTTTAAAGATCGTACGTAGGAATAAAAATATCCTTAATAGATAGTACCATCCATGCTTACGGCCCAAACATACAAGATCATATTATATATAGGATGATACAAATCCTCGATCCCGCAACAACTCATGTATTGGAGCCTAAGAAACCGATAATCACTAAAGGTAGGAAAAACGTTGGTCCGAACAAATCAACTGAATGAAATCCATCTTTGATGGAAGTCAAGGAAATAACACTAGCAATCCCTGTACGATAGATATCACCACTATCTCAGTATCTCCCCCGAAGAAAGAGAAAGTTACTCGAGCAAAAAGAATCTAGTAAAACCAAAGATTTAACGGTTACGAGATTTGGTTTTCAAACTACTTAAATGAATATATTACTTGCGTTGTAGACATCTCTCCTCAAGGTCAGTACAAATACTAGGTCATAGCTTTATCTATATATGGTCAATCAGATTCATTGCAATAAGTGATACGGGATTTGATGGCTGAATCGCAAGGTCAGTGTGATTTATGAGTGTTTGATGGTACAAAACATGTAGACACTCTACTTGAATGATTAGATTGTTTCCAAGTTTACTTGGGTGGTAATAAGCATTTGATGAGTTTTTCTGATATTGGCTTAGTGATAACAACTAGATATTAATCTCCGGTTTACCATATATCCCTCAAACTTTCATATATGTATATACCATAAAGTGGTACCACCCTCTCTCATGTCTTATACAAGAAGTAGTTCTATGTTTCGTGCATGGTAATCACTATGTTAAATTAAATAAATCGATATATATATATAGTATTTCATTTTAATGTTACCCAAATTAATCCAAATTTTTAATTCTACAGGCTGTCTTGGATAGACTGTTGTCTAAAATATATCCGAGTTGGCTTGTGTTTCACACCAACGAAGACGTAACTGTGTGGGAAATTCCTACCGACAAGAGATTTAATAAATATCACCAAAACGAGCCTCTTCTAACATCTACTGAGCATGACGGAGCAACATACTTCTATGATTTGACCGGAGACCCTTGGTTACTAACACGTGTTACTTATTTTTATTATCACATTCGACTGATACTTTAAAATTATTTACTCATCGTTTGGATGTTAAAGTTTATTGTAAGACTCATTTTAATATTAATTTTTTTATTTTAATAACTCTTTATTATGTTTTTTTAAACTCTTTAAAACATACTCAAAAATTGTGAAATACCAAAATTTCTAGTAGTTTTTTTACACCTTGTATACGTGATTAAACTACAGTTTCGCACGTATTGAGTGCGAAATATTATATAAATTACGTTCCTGGAGCGTGCGATTTTTGGCCAAAATCATGTACACCAATGCGCGAATCTGCTCTGTTGCACACAACTAAAGTGCAGAATGACTACTGGAAATCTTGGTGAAACATTTTTTCTAGTATTTTTTACTAGGTAAAACTTAATTTTTTTTTGGATGAATCATTCCATTTAGTCCTTACAAAAACATGATGCAAAAATAAACGAGAAAAATGAAATACTAAAGTTTGAGTAAAAACAGGTCGAACAATAACTTAGGAATTCTAAAACTCAAACAACAACTTAGTATATGAAATAAGACACTCAATGATAATTAAGAACTTCAAGTAATTAAACAACAACAAATTCACGATAACTCATTGTCGTCGAAGTTTATCTGTTATGCCAGTTCAGAGTCATCAACTTTCTTTCTTCTTTTGCAATCCTGTAGTCCACCACAACCTTACGCTCTAATTTCTCCCTTTTGGTTAGCATTTGGGCATGAATGGTGTCTAGTTGTTCCTCCATTAAACTATCAGTAACCAAATAGTTGAACAACTGAAAGCAGTATGGCGCTCCTCTATGATGAGGTTGACAACTAGGTGTACACGTTCTTTTATTAGATATGTCCACCTAGTTTTAACCTCGTCCAAATGTCTTGAAATATTAAGGGTTGGACGTTATCAATACCGTATAGAAAATACAGTTGGCATAGTGTTTCCTCTTAATAGGGTTTGCCTCATTCCTCACTATATGTTTTCACCACTTCTATAGAGGCATTCTTCATATATTCATCTTATAAAGTAGTCGAATCGGACATTTTTAAATTTTTTGGTGTGTTTGAGTTTTCTAGGTTGAGTTCTTACAAGAGTAAAACCTCTATTTATTGATATTTCATCACAAGATAACTTAATCCAAATAGACCTATGAATACTAGACACGTGTTAGTTGTGGATAACGTAATCCCCTAAACCAATCAATTTGTGACACATATTAGATAAGACTATAATATATCCTTTTGCGTGTCAGGATAAACCCATGTGATGCTTTAAAGTTTGATTTTGGGTTCGAGTATGGGTCGAGATATAGCATAACCATAAATTAAAAAAAAAACTTAAAGTAAACAATATGGATCTAACGTATACATAAATTAAGCAAAATGAACATAAAGTAAACGAAATTAAGTAACATAACCAAAGAAAACTTAATTGAATTATATATAATTCACAAAATATAGAATTCAATAAAAACTAAAACCGTACATAACAAAGTAGTCGGTAGAAACTGGTCATGCTACATACCTAAAAAAGAGTAACATAATCATAGAAGACAAAATGAAAAATTAGTTACACTCTCGGTACTGGTACACCAGTCTGAAACACTCCTCTAAAGGTTCACAAAACTCCTATAAACTCATCTTATGGGACCTCGAATGTACCTCGACAAGACGATCTGACAAGTGAAATAACCTAGCCTGATAAGTGCTCGCGGATGGGTTGACCCCAACATATGCATCGGCTGGGCGAGAATCCAGATCGGTCAGAATGTACTATAAGTGTGACTCGACCCATATATGGTATAAAAATACCATATTAGGTAGACCTATCCGATAAGTATCACCTGGAATTATGGGATCAACTATATGTGACTATCATGCTGCTCATATACAAACATCCCACAAATAGCTTGTGTTAGCACGCTGACCTCTACCGCCAGCCTCCAAAATAAATTGTAGTGGACCAGGTGTCTCCTGAATATGCCCCAACTATCGAGCAATGCAAAGAGGATAGTAAGCCTCAACGATATCTCAAGATCTCACTGCAGCGTCTATTCAAGCTACATCGTACAAAGGTCTAATATCATGTAAATGCTCATATGCTATAACCCAGACATACAATATAAACAATAATTCATGTAATCAAACAAGTATTTAAATGAAGTTAAATATACACGATAAAACTTACATCATGCTCCCTCAACATAGAAATATATAATATCGAATATTGTCTCGAGTATTTTGGTCTGAACCGAAAGGAAGAAGTGCGTATCTACTCATTCTCGGTTGAGTGATAGCATATGAACTATGCATCATAGTCAAAATGGCGAGAAAGTGATCGTTTATCCATGTCTCTTACAATGTAATTAAACCAATAAAATACAATGTCGCATGTAAACAACCTTGACCAAGCTGGTACTATAACTGATCCAATATAAGTTGACTCCAAGTATACCTACTCACAGTCCTGTAGTTCTCAGTAAACTTTAGATAATCAAGAGATATATTGGTACCCATCCTGTTAGTCAGAATGCAAAAACTAAATATATGCAACACATACCCCAACGTCACCCAAAGAGTCATCTCATCAGAAATTGCATAATCATTAAACTCGGTAGTCGAGTAAATATCACACAAATAACAGAGACACACATGTCTTCTACTACCAGCACCGGATACGATCAAGCTCCACCTTAACATCATCATTATGTATACTTAGTAATCGAGTATACCAAACTATTTGTTGAGCTTTACTAGAAAAAGTAATTAGGTCAAAACTCTGCCCTATAACCGGAAAACCGATGATGGTGTTAACGTTGGTTAGTGTGACCGTCATCTCACCAAAAATAAAATCGAACGTGTTCTTCTCTTGATACCATCACTCCAAAAAATCCATCTATGATATGCACGTTGGTAGTCCAACACATAAAATAGTTGAATACCAAAATACATACCCATCACATCTTATTTCATTCTATAATGTCGAGTAAGATCCCAATTGCGATGAGTAGAGTATATCGCATAACGTAACATGCTCTCGCCAACATAATAATTAAAAAAACATTAACCAAATTATACGATATAATGTACTACACGATAAGTCGCCAAAACAAACTTATATCGTTGTTGAAGACGTTGTACGCCTCATTATGTTTGTACTCGTTCATGCCCGAGTATAAGTCTGGAACATGCAGATTAACACTCCAGAAAAGTTGATCCAGAGTAGCACGTTGATGTTGAACGACAGGCATGCGGTTGCGTCGCTCAACCCTAGCAGACTTTGAACTACGTTCATGCTGCTGGCTAAAATCATCTTCGGTCGTCTCATGGTCCGATACTAACTGGGAACAGTTTTGTTTACAGGAGGCATGCTGACATTACAATAAGCATATTATTGTATACCAAAAAAAATTCAAAAAATTCAAAAACATTGTAATATGTATTCAAAAGCATATTATTTTGTCTACAAGAAGGCATGCATTATCGGCGCAATTTTGGGTAAAATGGTGCCTGCGATGTGCGCGATTGCGCACTATTGAAAATTCTATGTTCGCGGGAAATCCCGTGGATAATGAGTGACGAACAACCGGATTTGCGCACCCAAGTTGCGCGAATCATGCAATTTGTTGGGCGATACATCTTCGATTTCACACGAACAATCATGAAGGTTTGAAAGATCGAATTTTTTGCATGTTACCCTAAATCAAGCAGATATATTACCAAATTGAAGATCTAGACCTAACCTAACTTATAAAACTAACTAGAATTCAAAATAAAAAGTACAAATTCTCAAAAAATGTGACTTTAAAAAAACAAAAATTTAAAACCTAAGGTATCACTAAAAAAACGTAACAAAATTTGAAACAAATTACCTAGATAGCTTAATAATACATACTTTAACTATGTTGGTACTCCAATTTGAAAATTTAATTTTTTTAAATTTATAAAATTAAAAAATACATTTTAAAAAACTATATTTTGATAGAAATAACAAACTCGTGGATATTGAAAGTTTCGTTCCATCAAAACATGATGTAATTATTTTATCTCGTTGTAACGAAACTTATCTCCTTAAAGGATTGGCACTGGAAAAAAGTTGTTTAATGATGCCTATCGAAAATGGTAATTAGGAATATAGTGGCACTACTCCACGTGGCTTTAAAGAATCCTACTCTTTGGAAATCTTTAATTAGGAATATAGTGGCACTACTCCACGTGGCTTTAAAGAATCCTACTCTTTGGAAATCTTTAATTAGGAATATAGTGGCACTACTCCACGTGGCTTTAAAGAATCCTACTCTTTGGAAATCTTTAATTAGGAATATAGTGGCACTACTCCACGTGGCTTTAAAGAATCCTACTCTTTGGAAATCTAGGCTATCGAAAATGGTAATTAGGAATATAGTGGCACTGGCACTGGCACTGCTCCACGTGGCTTTAAAGAATCCTACTCTTTGGAAATCTTTACCGGAAAGAGTAATTACGAAGATAGTTTTAGTCTCGCGCCGCTTTAGAGAATCCAGCTGGTCCGTGATCTTTATCTGAAAATGTAATTAGTCTCGCACCGCTTTATTTCCAGTTGGTCCGTGATCCTTATCTGAAAATGTAATTAGTCTGATAGGCTTAATCTCACACCGCTTTAGAGAATCCAGCTGGTCCGTGATCCTTATCTGAAAATGTAATTAGTCTGATAGCCTTAGTCTCGCACAGCTTTAGAGAATCCAGCTGGTCCGTTCTGATAGCCTTAGTCTCGCACCGCTTTAGAGAATCCAGCTGGTCCGTGATTTTTCTTTGAAAAGGTAATTCCGAAGATAACTTTAGTCTCGCACCGCCTTGGAGAATCCAGCTGCTTCGTGATTTTTATTTGATCTCGCGCCGCTTTAGAGAATCCAGCTGCTTCGTCATCGTTGTCAGAAAGGGTAATTACTAAAGATAACTTTAGTTTTGCGCCGTTTTAGAGAACCCAGCTCCTTTGTATCCTCCCTCTCTCTTGCACCCACCAGCTCCTTTGTATCCTCCCTCTCTCTTGCACCGAGCAAGTACTTTTCGCAAAACCAAACCGCAAAATACTCCACACCCAAAATTTATTAACACAACAAATCTTGAATCTATCCATCTTTCCTGCACTCGCCAGAGATGGGAACTGATCAACGTGATCTTGTTGCCAAAGTTAATGATGTTTGGCCAAGTTTACAAAATGAAAGTGAAAAGCATATAATGGAGAAGCAAAAAGATGTTGACAAAAAAGAAGACCCAAATATATACAGACGAGATTTGGTGAGAAGCCGTAAATATAATGCAATTGGATTTGTGAGTGAAGTGGCTGGTGATTCAGCCTCCGAGGGTGCTCTTGAGGCCGACCAGGTGAGGGTGCTCTGGATGGCTGAGGCTGACCCTGTGCAACACATAAATGATATCTCTCTTGTCGACCGGGGATTTATGCACGGGGAGTATGTTGCTTCCGCTTCAGACCGGACCGGACAAGTGGGTGTTGTTGTGGATGTTAATATCACTGTTGATTTATTTTTGTTGGTATAACAAAACATAAAACTAATGAAATAATTGTCTACATAAAAACTATGGGCCATTCCCTGTTAACTAAAAGTTGGAAAAATACACGAGCATTGTTTTGCATCCCAAATACTAAAGGATTTTCTTAAAATCCAAGTAAATTAAACAAACCCGAAAGCCCAGGATATAGGCCCACGAAATTGATGCTGCAAAATAAGCCATTACTAGAGAATCCCTTAGGGTGAGGGAGGATACACGGGACTGTATCCCTTACTTTCTTAAGGACACCGTTGCCGTTGCCGTTTTCTGCGATAAATATAAAAAAATATTATGGATCAGGAACAAAAGCTTAGCCTCAGCGAGGTTTCCCTCAGCGTGACGGAAAACCAGACTGAAATCAGTCTTTTGGATAAGAGAGATATTTTCCGATGGGAGATGACCAAGACCTCCCAAACTAACGGATTATGAACAACGTAAAAAATACCTCAGGGCTCGATATTCGCATCATAGAAATGACTCCGAATGTTGTCCGTCGAACTAAAGAGTTAATCGAGTGACTCTTAAATACCTCGATGAATCGAGGTTCCAAGATGGATTTGGGATGGGGATCGGAAACAACTTGGCTCCCAGCGGCAAGATAGGTATACATTATACTACCTTGCTGAAACTTACCCAGGCCTGGCAATTGAAGCCTTGCTGAGTAATAAATCACCGTTGATTTATTATCTATTATCAAAGATATTTCATCCAAAGACTTGAAACGTCTGATGGATTTTGAATCGGGAGATTATGTGGTCAATGGTCCCTGGCTGGGTAGAGTTGATAAAGTATTAGATGACGTGACTGTGTTGTTTGATCGTAGTTCCGTGTGTAAAGTCATGCGTGATGTTCCAAATATACTCTCCAATATGATGGTGGTCTTCCATATTACCCAGGCCAGCGTCTAAGGTCGCGGAAACGAAATCTGGTGAAAGGTACTGTTACTAAAGTTACTGTATAACAGTTAATGGTCCCTGGCTGGCTAGAGTTGATGAAGTATTAGATGACGTGACTGTGTTGTCTGATGGAAGTTCCGTGTGTGAAGTCGTGTGTGCTGTGCCCCGCGGTCTTACACAGGTTTCCAAAAATACTGTCGAAGATGATGATCATTTTCCACATTTGCCAGGCCACCTTGTAAAGGCTCCCTCTGGGTCGCGGAAAGGAAATCTGGTGAAAGGTACTGTTACTAAAGCTACAACTGCATTTGTATATGTTCATTGGATTGCATCCGCTGGCTTTGGGCCGGATTCTTCTACTACTTCACTGGAAGAGCAAAGTCCAAAAGATTTGAAATTGTTATCTTGCTTTACTCATGCTACTTGGCAAGTAGCTGATTGGTGCCTTCTTCCTTCATTATCTCAGCCGGCCTCCATTCCCTTACAAAATCGTAAGTCTAAACTGAAAATTCATGAATCCGATAATAATGAGGTGGATCATAGTCGGCTGGAAGTTGATTGTGATATAGAAGATACAGTAGAGGAGTCGGATGGAAATGCTAGATATTGGAATTGTAATCCAGGGCTAATTGCTAATAAAAAAACTTCTATAAACAAATCAGTTCTTGAGGCAAACTCATGTAGTAGGTCAGCAGTTTCAAAAGAACCTGCCCATGAACCTTGGCCGGTTCATCGCAAGAAGATCCGTAAAGTTTTAACGAGGAAGAAAATGAAGGCAAGAAAGAAAGAGGAAAATTTCGAGAGAGCGCATTTGATTACTAATACCAAGACTAGTGTCGATATTGCTTGGCAAGATGGTACAACAGAGCGTACTCGAAGTTGTATCACATTAATTCCGATTGAGAGCCCTGGTGATCATAATTATGTCTCAGAACAGTATGTTGTGGAGAAGGCATCCGATGGGGATGACGATGCTACTGAACCAAAGCGTGTTGGGGTTGTGAAAAGTGTTAATGGAAAAGAGCGTACAGCTCATGTGAGGTGGCTGAAGCCAGTTGCCAAGGCAGAAGATCCTAGGGGTTTGACGAAGAAGAGATTGTGAGTGTTTATGGATTAGAAGGACATCCGGATTATGACTATCGTTATAGAGATGTCATAGTTCGGCTTTCAGCAGTGTCTCTTTCTCATGATACATCTGCTGCTGCAGACTCATTCGGTGAGACTAACCCACAAAGTGCTGCAGATGATATCAAAAGGGAGGAGAAGAAGCGTCTAGGATCTGACAAAGTTGGGGATGCGTCAAGTAATGATCCTTGTAACTATTTTTCGAATCTTTCTTGGGTGGGAAATATTACAGGCCTGAAAGATGGTGATATCGAAGTCACATGGGATGATGGGATGATATCAAAGGTTGGCCCTCAAGCAATATGTGTTGTCAAACGAGGGAGTGAAGTTATTGATGCTCCAGCTAGTTGGGAAACAGTTGTTGATAACAAGGTTGCTGCCCTTGAGAATTTTGAAAAGGAACACGGTCTACAGGATTCGAGCGACATACCAGTTCAGAAGGAAGACAATTCAGAGAATAAATCTGGAAACAATGCGGCAAGTGGATTATCTTTACGTGGACGAAGAAGTGTAGATTCGGCATCAACAGATTTTAGAGGAGAATCCTTGAACTCATCTGAAGGAAGAGATGCAGTTGATGAGTCCAGTTCACATAACTCAAACGTTCATAACAGTTATAATTTAAAACCATTTGACACATCAAAAGATCCACTCGATCATCATTTCCTTGGCGTAAATGGACAGAACAGCAGAAGAAAGTGGTTCAAGAAAGTTCAGCAAGATTTGAACATCCTTTAGAAGAATCTACCCGATGGGATCTATGTACGAGTATACGAGGAAAGAATGGATCTTTTGTGAGCAGTAATAGTTGGTGCATACGGTACACCGTATCAAGATGGTCTCTTCTTCTTTGATTTTCATCTTCCTCCAGAGTATCCTGATGTACCCCGTCCGTATATTATCACTCTGGTGGTTGGAGGATCAATCCAAATCTGTACGAGGAAGGTAAGGTGTGTCTTAGCCTACTAAACACGTGGAGTGGAAGAGGAAATGAAGTATGGGATCCAGCATCATCTAGCATCCTTCAAGTTTTAGTATGGCTTGTCCTGAATTCGAAGCCATATTTTAATGAAGCTGGGTACGATAAACAGATTCGAACAGCCGAAGGAAAAAAATACTCACCTGGGTACAATGAGAACAGTTTCCTGCTTAACTGCAAAACCGTGAATTATCTCATGAGGAAGCTTCTGAAGGACTTCGAAGAGCTTGTCAACGAGTATTTCAAAAGACGTGGTTACTTTATCTTGAAGGCTTGTGATGCCTATATGAAGGGCTGCTTAATAGGGTCTCTCACTAAAGATGTCGCTTTAAGTGACGAGCACAACGATAATTCTACTTCGGTTGACTTTAAGCTGATGTTAACAAAGATCGTACCAAAGCTATCCGCCGCATTAACTGATGTTGGAGCTGATTGTCATGAACTCAGTTTACAACACTGAATGTGTATTCTTCAGAACCCACGTATCCATCACAAAGTTAGTCCTTTGTTTGATGGCTTTGAGATTGGAGCCATTTATAAGCTTTCTTAGCTGGTTTCATGGAGAGATCCTTTTTTTGTTATATGGAAATCTCACTACCTAACTCTATTGTCTTTTATATTTTATATTAGTTGAGTTTGTGTTATATTTTGAGTTAGTTATGTTTTAGTTTTTTATATTTATTTTAAAATATTTTAGATTTTGGATCGTTGCATATCTAATAATTTTAAATAAATAACCACCAAAATTAGCCTCATATTTTTATCATAGACACCAAAAAGATTTCTCCATCTATTTATCAACTTTTATGGTCGTTAGGTTTTTTTTTACAAAGAGTTACTTACAATTTTTTTTTCTAAATTCACTATGGTTTTCTGTTTCATTTTTTTTATAGAATTAGGTTCTTAAAATAATTTTTTCCACTTTTTCGGTTAACAGTTTGTAATATATTCATCACCTTCTTCTTTTGTGTACGTTTTCAGTGATATTTGTTACTTATTCGTTTGAAGAAGAAAATTTATTTTATCTCTCTCTCAACGTATATTGTTTACTTAATTTTTAATAATTCCGAGATTATTACGGCAAAATAGAGTCCATATATAACTTTATGCTTTTGCATCAATTATAGTTTCGAATTAAATTTGTACCGTTCTGCATTAATAAAAAAAATGTGTCCCTCATCTATTTTGTATGTTGTCATTTAGGTCTCCATCATATATTATCATTATAATGATTGCGCATCATATATTTATTTGTGCATTTATCATTATCATTATAATGATTTCGCATCATATATTTACTTCTGCATTTATCATGATACATAGTTTCGTACAATTTTACAAACGATTTTGCATATGTCATCAATTAAATGGCTTTTCATTATTATATATGGTTGCGCATTTATCATGGTACATCGTTTCGCAACATTGTAATAATTTACAATGTTACACATTTATCATCGTTGATCGGTTTCGCATTAATTGTATGACCTCGTGTGCATTGTCTTGTCCATCTTTAATCAACACATATATGGTATCTCGTCTACTGTTTAAGTATAATATGTTTAAGTATAATATCGTCAATGTTACAGAAAAATGCCTCCAAAACCTTGTTTCCTCAAGTCAAGCCTATTTGCCCTAATAAAATTGATTAAAAAAATAAATTTTCTTACCGAATCACCTGAAAGCGACGAAGAAAACACAATTTTATTCCCTTATAATTGGAAGATACGAGCTCAATAAAATAGAAGAACTCCTTTAAAAAATAATTAGGATTTTATTATAAAAATGATTAAAAACTTATAATGAAAGTAAAGAAGCCTTCAAATTAGGCACAAAGTTGGTACAACTTACAACCAACGATGTCGAGACTGTTTGTGGATTAAAGGATGGAATGGAACACATGCCATTACATAGAAAAAATTTCAAACCAAGATATTCAGAAATAAAAGATAAAGAAGATGAATAAAGGAGTATCAAGACATACTTTTCTAATGAAACCTCAAGAAAGTTAAAACAAAACCGAGAAAAACCAAACACCAATAATGGTAAAGGTATGCAAATCCTAAGTTCTGTTACATATTTAACATTATTATAAATGAGGTTCCACATCTATCATGTCTTCATATACCCACATCTATCATGCACCCACATGTCCCTCGTCTATCATAACCAGTCTCGCATCTATTATTCTCTACACATGGTTTCGCATATATAGTTTTCCTAGTTTTGCATAGTATGGTCTTTTATCATTCATTGTTGATTTTGTTTCTCATGATAATATTTGTTGTTGGTTTTGCATATGTAGTTAGCCTGGTTTCGCATAATATGGTCTCTCATCATTCATAGTTAGCATAGTTTTTCATAATATATTTGTTGCTGATTTCGCATAGTTGCATTGGTTTTGCATGATATTGTCTCTCATTATTCATAGTTGGTATGATTTCTCATGGTATATATGTTGTTGGTTTGAAATAAGTTTCCCTGGATTCGCATGATATGGTCTCTCATCATTCATAGTTGTCCGGTTTCACATGATATGGTCTCTTATCATTCATAGTTATGATGGTTTCTTATGATATATCCGTTGATGGTTTCACCTATCATGCATCTATCATGCATTCACTTGCCCCTCATCTACCATGCCTTCACATGTCTCACATATATAATTTTTTTTATTAACTAATGGTTTCGCAAGTTTATAAGATGTTATAAATAAAACAACAAAAACACTTAAAGAGTAGGATGTTATAATTTTTTTTATATTAACTATGATTTGGATGACACAACCAGGAATTATTTGATAAATTCAGTAAACCTTTGTCATGAAAATAAACCTCATAAAGTAGTTAGTTGTATTACTCTAATACTGGTTACTATTTTTACACTATTTTGAAAACATCATTAAAATACTATAAATATTATATCTAATGTATCGTTAAAATATAGCCATTCATCACGGATCACAAAAATATTTATCAAGAAGTTTCACTTGAAGGAAAGATACGAAGATACTACAGATGGTTGGGTCTTGAGAGCAAAGAAAAATTGAATTTGATTGACGCTCTTAAGGAGATCACGGATGAAGAGTTATATTTACGCATGTAAAACTTTCTAGCATTGTTTTTTGGTCTACTTTTGCATGATACATGGATATATGTTATTTACTTAAATATTTTAAAAATTTATAGGTTTTAGAAGAAGAATTAAACCTAACAAAAGAAGAAGAAGCTTCATTTGGTAAAGAGCTCCAAAAAGTTATAAAAAAAATTTAACGAGAATGAATATTTGGAAGAAGAAGATGTTAACACATAAAACAACGGAGAGAATGTTCTTATGAAGAAAAAAAGGGATGATGTTTTTATGGAGGAAAAATATGATGATGATAATTCATGACGAGGTTCATGGTACGCAAGTAAATCTCAACAACAATGACGGAAGTGCAAATTGGGATATGCACCAAGACTAGGATAGAAATGATTCCACTGATGTAGAGAAAACAGTAGATCAATCCATTGTTCAAGAACTTACAAAAAATACACAGACTAAAAAGAGTACAAAGCGAAGGAGAAAATAAATAAGTAAAATTGTGGTGCAAATAAAAACTTCAGAATGTTCAACAAAAGTTAGTTCTGTAAAAAAACAGAAGCTTGCACCGACATAACATGCTGCTACGTCAATGAATTATACACATAGGATGAACTTCAAAGATGAAGCTATAAAATTCGCTTCAACTGCCTATGTTAACGATATACACATAGGATGAACTTCAAAAAACATCTAAAAAAATCTCCAAAACATATGAAAAGAAAAATAAAACACATGATAAAGTGCTACAATCACTAAATAAAAAAACATGTATTATGAACACTATTATAGATGTTAATAGAAGCAAAAAGATGATTACAAACTCAAATAATCACCAAATCACTGTGCAACAACTTTTTTCTAAAATAACTGAGGCTCCCACCCACAAAGACCTAATAATTGTGTTGTGGAAGAACATGATGTTCATCTTAATATTGATGTGCAAAAACTGGACTCTCCCCATCCCAAGAGAAGCCTAATGTTGGTGTAGAAAATCAAGACACTTCACCAAATGTTTTTGTGGAACGACATGATCTCAAGGTTACTGTTGTTAAAAAACATGATGTACATATTAGTGTCGATGTCTAAAAACAAGACCCACCTCCAACCAATGAGAACCATAATGTTGGTTTGAAAAACCAAGGGACTCCACATAATGTTGTTGTAAAAGGACATGATCCTAATGCTATTATTGTTATGGATGGACATGATCTTAATATTGTTGTCGGAAAATATGACACTCAACCTAACATTGTTGTGGAAAAAAAAGACGTTTCTCCTACTGTAGATGTAGTCCACGAAATTCCTATCATAGATGTTAATGTTATTGGGGAAAAGTGAGCCAATATATTTTTGATGTTATTGTTTATGTGGACAAATAGATAACCTAAATTATTTAATATTGACAAAAAATCTTTTAAAAAAAACTTATGTATATGTATATGTATTTATTTGTATATTATCTTGTATTTGCTTAAATATTGTAATATTATAATAATTTAATATCTGATATCTTATGTTATAGTCTGTCCTTAAATGGTCTCTCATAATATAGTCTGGAATAAATTTGTAATGTATGGTTTTGCATTATAGTGTCCCATATGATTTGCCCCCACATAATTCATATAGTATCTTGCATTATAATTTCTCTTGTTTTTTGCGTTGGTTTCGCAAACTTGTCATTATCTAGTCTTGAATTACTAATATACAACTTTTTGTAAAGGCCCCAACCACTGAACACCAAGAAATTAAAACTTCTACATTAAATGATTTGGATGATGATGTGGAGGAGGGGATTATACAAATAGAACCAGATACCTAAATAACGATCACTAATAAATATGATTTGGCGATCCAACAAATGAGGTTTTAATATCTCCAGAAACCATAACCAATTTTCAGTATATCCAACCCAAACAATACCAAATGCAACATGAAAGATACCTAAAAACGTTATGGAAAATATATTATAAATCATTGTTATATATTGATTATACTTAGTTTTGCATTTATCATATTTGTGTGATGCATCTTTAACTGGTTATATCAGGTTTCACATCTATCATATTAATTATACCAGGTTTTGCATCTATCATACTGATTATATCTGGTTGCAAATCTTGTATACTGATATATTGGGTTTTGCATCTATCATATTGATTATGTTAGGCTTTGCATTTATCATATTAATTATCTATGGTTGCCCATCGATTATGAAACATGGTTTCAAATCTATCATATATGGTTTCACATCTATCAAATTTGGTTATATATGGTTTCACAGTTTTAGATTCAACATAAGAAAATAACATGTTTTACAACAGAAAAACAATACATAACAAAAAATCACCATTTTACTATTTTTAGCTATAACAGATAACAATATCCCTTTTATATTTCTCCGTTAAAAAAGTTCCATTAATAAATAAAATTGGGCGAAAAGAATCGAAACCATGAAGAAAAGAACCAAATGCTATGAAACAACTTTTGAAGATATGGGTTTGCAAAATATACTCTAGTCCGTAGTCACAAATAGTTCCAGAAATCTTTGGAGGAGATGTTAGAGTAAAACAATGTTTAGAGAACCTAATTCATAGTTCAAATTACTTAGTAAATATTTTAAAGAGAGAGATAATTAATTTTTTAGAGAGAGAAAGTAGTGAGTAATAATTGTGTAATCATTAATCAATCACCTTTCCCCAAAGGAGGTGTGGTGCTTTTATAGTACATTTATTAGGTCCCATATGCCGAAACAAGTTCTTAATTGTGGTCTCATCCTCAAGTTTGTTGTTTGCTATAATTTAGTCCTTTTATATTACATCATTATCAATTTCTCTTAAGAGACTTTCTTTATATCAAATTACACCCCTATCTTTCTAAGGTCTTTATTCTTCCCTCATCAGTAGCCCCCCAGTTCTTGTGAAAATGTTCGAACAAGGGCTGTTGTATAATGGCTCTTATCTTTATCGGATTTCGTTTGTTGTTTCTTCTCGGATTTTGTTGATCGTCACAACCAGAGTCCAAATTTTTGGCCTAAGAAATCTTGTTTGTTCATAGTAAAAACCTTCCTCGGATTTTTGAATGATTGAATTTCCCTCACATTTTAGAATCATTGGATCACTCTCGAATTACAAAATGATTGGATCTCCCTCGAATTTAGTCTGTTCTTTTCGATATCCATACCAATTTTTTTCTCAAATTTTTTAATGCTTGTTATGTCATGAATTTTCTTTTGACTTAGCTTTTCTCTGTGAAGGAGATTTATTTTCCTCAACCAAAGAGGTAGCAGCGTCGATTTTTTTCTCAAGAAGGCCTACAGCAGTAGTCTTCTCTTTGATAGCTTGAGAAGTGGTAGCATTTGGATTCTCCTCGGAAAATTGGATTATATTTCCATCGAAAGTTGTCATTTTTTTCCTAGGCATTAGGATGAGTAGGGGAAGCGTTTGATTCATCTTCTCGAATTGTTTCAAGTATCTGCTTTGTTATCTGAGCAATATCAGCTTTTGTCAATTTCCAAGCGGGTATCTGTGGTGTTGGCCTTGGAATTCCTTATGGAGTAGAAGACGATGTAGCAGGAATTTCTGAAAGGGATCCTCTAGAACATTTGGAGTGCTTATGCTTATTCTCTCTGTGATGTCTTTTCTTTTTCGAGGAAGAACTTTTTGAATGTTTGTCTTTTCTCATGTTTATAGAATCACTTTTGTAAATTGTTGTGCAAGAGTGACTAGAGGGCTGAGAACAGATATTCGAAGGGATAATTGCTCTTGAATTCTCCAAGGGAGGTCAGACACCGTAATATGAAACAACTAGGGGTTGAGGTTCTGGTTCAACGTATACACCAACATTTCTTCAATCTTCGTATTTCTGGCTAATGCTTAACCACTATGGTATGCGGAAATTACTTGGCATAAACTACTTTATCTATCTAAAATAATTTCTTCAAAGCTCTCTCTCTCTAAAAAGTGCTGAGAATATATATGGTGAACTAGGGGTATTTATAGGAGAAGAGTGGGCTTTGAAGGGTGTCGAAGCCCAGGATGGTGATGGTTTGTTTGCGTAGGGGAAAACTGTCCAAAATAGGGGTGATAAGTGTCTAAGGACGCGTCACGCTTACCCTACGCTAGCTCGTGTCAAAACGAAGAGCACACGTGGGGTATCCCAATCGACATATGACAGGGGGAAAGTGTTTTCATTGGTGGTGTCAAAAAATTCATGACATCACAAGTGTTAAAATTTTGAGAAACATTTCGTATGGATATCGAAAAGAACAGACTAAATTCGAGGCAGATCCAATCATTTTGTAATTCGAGAGAGAGCCAATCACTCTAAAATGTGAGGGAAATCCAATCATTCAAAAATACGAAAAAGGTTTTTACTATGAATAAACAGGATTCTTAGGCCAAATATTTGTTCTCTCGTTGTGACGATCAACAAAATCTGAGAAGAAACAACAACCGAAATTCGATGAAGATAAGAGCAATTATACAACAGTCCTTATTCGAACACTTTCACAAGGACTAGGAGGCTACCGATGAGGGAAGAGTAAAGACCTTAGAAAGATAGAGGTGTAATTTGATATAAAGAAAGTCTCTTAAGAGAAATTGATAATTATGTAATGTAAAAGGACTAAATTATAGCAAACAACAAACTTGAGGATGCGACCATAATTAAGAACTTGTTTCGGCATATGAGACCTAAAAATATACTATAAAAACACCACACCTCTTTTGTGGAAAGGTAATTGATTAATGATTACACAATTATTACTTACTACTTTCTCTCTCTAAAAAATAGATTATCTCTCTCTTTAAAATATTTACTAAGTGATTTGAACTAGGAATTAAGTCCTCTAAACATTGTTTTACTCTAACATCTCCTCCAAAGATTTATGGAACTATTAATGACTGGGTATCAGAGCATATTTTGCAAACCCATATCTTCAAACGTTGTTACGTAGCATTTGGTTCTTGTCTTCATGGTTTCGATTCTTTTCGTCCAGTTTTATTTATTAATGAAACTTTTTTTAACGGGGAAATATAAAAAGGATATTGCTATCTGTTATAGCTAAAAATAGTAACAATGGTGATTTTTTGTTATGTACTATTTTTCTATTGTAAAACATGTTATTTTCTTATATTAGATCTAAAACTGTGAAACCATATATGACCTGATAGATGTGAAACATGTTCCATAATCGATGCGCAACCATAGATAATCACTATGATAAATGCAAAGCCTAACATAATGAATATTATAGATGCAAAACCTGATATATCAGTATACAAGATTCGCAACCAGATATAATCAGTATGATAGATGTGAAACCTGGTCTAATTAATACAATAGATGTGAAACCTGATATAACAAGTTAAAGAATTTCGGCCTTCTTGAGAAAAAGAATTTTTAACGCTTGTGATGTCAAAAGAAGATGTTCGACCTGCATTATAGCCTTCAGAATTTTTGGGGTGATTTTTTATTTAGACAAATTGTTTGTCTTTCCGGTTTAGCAAGAAACCTTACTTCCTATTTTACTCTCTGACCTTCAGACAAGACCAGAAATTAGTTAAAGATTTACTTGAGAGAGACAAGAAATGGAAGCAGCACTTCCTTTTTATCTCAGGGCTTTGGATAACACGATCCGAGGCCACTTTTGACAATCCCCACAAGCTATCACTTGTCTGGACAAACAAAGGTATGTCTCCTTTTGTTATCCTTCAGATTTATCTTATATTCATTTTTATACACTCCTCAAATTTTTATACATTTTTCTTAACTATACATAACAATGACTGGTACCTCCAAACCTTATGCAAATTTTATACCTCATGCAAAGAACGTCTTCACCAGATTAAAGCTATTGGCCAAGACTATCTGGTCTAACAGATATCGACTCGGTTTCACCCCAACAAATCTTGCAAAAATTCGGCCGTGGAGATTGAATCCATCAGAAACTTTATCATTAAAGAGTTAATGGTTCCTCATTCACAACAAGATTTGTTAGATCGGTCGGAAGCAGAAGATGTGGTGGTTTTTCTTCCAACAAGAGATAGAGGCAAGAGTCATTTGGATATGGATTCAGATAAATCTTTGGAAAAGGAGAAGGCCTCTGACCTCCTGATTCCTTGACTCATGGGGAAGAAAAGAAGGTTAAAAATTTGAAGGCCGAGAAACCCGATGGGTCCAATAAACCTTCTGTCCAAGCTAACAAGAAACTTCCTACTCATACTCGTCCCAAGAAGAAGTGCCAACGAAAACTGAAGGGAATTTTAGAAGTATTACTGGAAGCTTCAGGGGCTATTGGTTCCCCAGAACATAGAGTAGTTGAGCAGACCAAAATTTCTCCGGAAACGGTAATTATTGATTCCAATTCTTCCCTACCTCCACCAATAGATGTGACCATTCAAAGTCCTCAGGATAACATTAAAAAATTTGCCTCTTCCACTACAGTTCCCTTTGAGGATGGTTCCTCGGATAGCTCGTTTGAGATTCCTCGAGAAATCAAATTTTCTCTTCGACTATGCAAGTTGCTTCATCAATCTATTACCATAAAAGATGCAGCATTTGAAAGATCGTAAAAGTTATTACAAATCTGAAGCCTCATCATCGAAATCAAAAATAAAGGAGCTCTAACAAGAACACTCAATCCTTGAAAAACAAGTCGATGCATTCTTTGAAAAACTGGTTGCATCTGAGAATTATGTTATGCTCCTCGAAAAATGTTGTCAAGAAGAAATGAAGCTTTATGCATAGTAGAATTCCACTAAGGACAAGCTTATTGAAGCTTTAAAGGAGGGAAATGATCAAGCCACAAATGATTTCAACATGTGCTTCGTGGATTTCAAAAGAATCGTAAAAGAGAAGCAGCTTATCTTAGCTCAGGCTAAAAAAGACAAAGATGATGTTGTTGAAGCTTACACTGCTAAGTGTGTAGACAAGCTAAATGCGAGGGAAAAACTGTTAGATCTGGGTTGATTCAAAAAATTCATGAGTGCTACCCAAATCTGAACTTGGGTAGCTTTTGGAAACACGTCCCGGTCGAATTTCGTCCACCTGGGATATCATTAAGCGATAGTGAGGAATCTGAATCTGATGACAATGACTCTTCTGAATATTCAGATTAAGAAAGTTGTAAAAGTCCTCAAAATCTTCGAGGCAGTTTTTTTAAAAGTCCTCATAAAATTTGAGGCAACTCTTTTAAAGTTTTCATAATATATGAAGTACTGATTTTTAACCATACTTCCTCAGTGCTTTTAAATAATTAGTACCAACTTTCGTTGGAAAACTTTGTAGGTCCAAAATTTGATAGTTGTAGACCAACTTTTTGTTGGAAGACCGTGTGGGTCTAAAATATAATAGCTTAAGACGAACTTTTTATTGGAAAACCCAGTAGGTCCAAAATTTAATAGTTGTAGACCAACTTTCGTTAGAAGACTTTCTGGGTCCAAAATTGTAGAGTTTTAAAGGCAAAAAATTGTGTATATATATATATATTGGCTAATAAGACACCTCATTAAAATCTGCATATGCCTATCAGGGTAGGAAAGAGTGTGCTACCGATACTTTACAAAAAGAAACATATGTATTTTTTACATTCATTTGAAGTACAACTTAAGATGATCTATATTCCAAAGATGCCTAAGATTTTTTCCTTCTTTATCCTTAATCCAATATGTTCCCATCTCCACCTTCTCTATTATCTCATATGGGCCTTTCCAATTAGGACCAAAGTTTTTGAGGTGCTTTTCCTTGGTGTGAAGAAAAATATTCCTTAACACTTTATCGCTCACCTTAAATTCCCTTTGATTGACTTTGGAGGCATATCTGATTCTCATTAGTGTTTGATAATGTAACAATTTTATTCGGACTCCCCATATTTTTTATTCTTCAATCAAATCCGCATCCACTATTTTGTTTATATCATTGGGATCCTTGGAATATGTCATGACACGATAACATTAAATAACTACCTCAGAAGGTACTACAACATCCTTCCTGTATACTAACGCGAATGTGAATTCTGATGTTGTTGTTCGAGGAGTTGTTCGGTATGCCTAGAGAACTTCTTGTAGATAAGCAGGCCCCTTTCCTGCCTTTCCTTCCAAGGTTTTCTTTAGACCATCGATAATTGTCCGATTGGTGACTTCTACTTGCCCATTTGCTTGTGGGTGGAAAACAGCTAAAAAAACACTGTTGTATCCCTCGAGAATTACCAAAGCTATCCGCCGCATAAACTGATGTTGGTGCTGATTGTCATGAATTCAGTTTACAATAATGTTTGATGTTTGATGTTTCATTTATAAGATTCTTTAGCCGGGTTACTGTCTTTTCTATTTTATGTTTAGTATTACCGTTATACTTTAAACTTGTTACGTTTTAGTTTTTTATATTTATTTTTAAAGTATTTTAGATTTTGGATGTATCACAGATATGGTTGAAAGTAAAAGATTTTAAACTATACATACTGATGATTTTTATATCAATAAAATTTTGTTTATTGATATTTATTTGTCAACTCCTGTTGCCAAAAACCACTCTGTATTTCAAAGTAAATATTGTCTGCATATTTTTTTCGTTTGAATATTTTTTAGTGATATTTCCACTTATTCGTTTTGTAAAATACAATCTATTAACATATATTACTTATGTATGTTTCTCAGCGAATTACTCATTTTTCACGAAATAATTAGTGCGGAACAAAGTCCAAATATATTTCATCGCTTTGAATCAATAATATATTTCGAATTAAATTTATACAGTCTCGCATTTATAAAAAATGTGTGCCTCAACAATTTTGTATGTTGTCATTTAGATTTCGCATCATTTTTTTATTGCGCATCTATCATTGTTATAATGATTTCGCATTATATATATATATATATCTCGTTGCGTATCGTGATACATAGTTTCATATCATTTTATAAACGGTTCTGCATATATCATCAATTGAATGGTTTTGCATCATTATATACGGTTGCGCATCTATCATGTTACATCGTTTCGCATCATTTACAATGTTACGCATTTATCATCATTGATCGGTTTTGCATAATTTATCTTGTCTCGCATGCATTGTCTTGTCCCCTCATCAATCAAAATATATATGGTCTATCATATACGTTTGAGTATAATCTTGTTATTTTTATAGGAAAAAAGCCTTCAGAAACTTGTTTCTTCAGATCGGGTGGAAGCAATGAAGAAAACACCTTTTATTCCCTTCTAAATGGAAGGTACGATCTCAATAAAAAAATTATAAAAAAATAATTAGCATTTTATTAAAAATGTTCGAGGAGTTGTTCGGTTTGCCTAGAGAACTTCTTGTAGATAATCAGGCCACTTTCCTGCCTTTGCTTCCAAGGTTTTCTTTAGACCATCAAGAACTGTTCGATTGGTGACTTCTACTTACCCATTTTATTGTGGGTGGAAAGCAGCTAAAAAAACACTGTTGTATCCCTCGAGAATTACAAAAAATTCTTCAAAACTTTATTATTGAATTGAGGCCCATTATTAGTAGTGATTTTCATTGGAATCTCAAAACGGCAACAAATATTCGAAGTGATAAATTTGATTACGTATTTAGCTTTTGTTCTTACTGATGGTTTTGCCTCAACCCTTTTAGAGAAGTAATCTACCACCACGATTATCGCCTGTCGTCCCCGGAAGCCATTGGAAGAGGACCCAGAAGGATACATTATAGTAAAAATTATCATTCAACAACATTAATATCAATTTAAGAGAGAATCAAAATCTCGTTACTCACATAACAAAAATTAAATAATATATTATAGTAAAAATTATGTGAGTTATATTCATAAATATATTTTATATAAAAATAATTAAACATAAAATATTAGAGTATATGCAAGGATAAAGAGAACGTAAACGTTATAGTAAAAAATATTTAATATTAAAGATAAAAAGTTGATGATGTGGACGACAAGATCTATAATTAATGTTTCTTACAAAATAAACTTTATGTAAATTAATTAAGGAAAACAACCGTATTACACGAGAGGTGTATATGGACAATATAAAATGGAAAATAAGATAACGTTGAGTTAATGTTTACTAACAAGAAAATGATAACCTTTGTAAATATTATAATATATTTTATACAAATAAATTACTTCACTTTTATGATTTTTTTGCTAAATTCGATGTATGTTATGTGTATAAATTTGGAAAATTTATTATGTTTAAAGCATATATTTTTGTTGGAAATGTTGCTCTTGTGATAGAGTGGTTTACTATTTTTACTATTAATAAAATAAGTAATCATGTTTACTTATGCTTACAAAATGATTTTGTTATAATATAATAGACTTGTGCATATACATTACAATAATACTTAAAATCAAAGTTATATATTATTTTGTAGGTTTGTATAATAAATGTAAATTGTATGTAGAATCTAAAATGACTAAATTTCATCACAAGAGCATCAATCCATGCACAAAATAATTATGCTACATATATATTGATATATGTGAGTTGAAAATTGACTGGTTGGGGTAAAATATATTTTATAGAGTTCATAAATGATTACTCTAAGTGCATATATGTATATTTTCTTAAACTAGAAGATGAGATCTTTAATATGTTTAGAATTTTCAAATATGAAGTTTAAAATTAACTAGACACTAGGATTAAATTATTGCATAGTAATAAAGATAGAGAGGACATCTCATATGAATTTTCTAGGTCTTACAAAAATATGTGATGATTAACTAATGTTTAATATTTTTTATATCGCAGCAATATAAGTTGGTTTAGATTAAAATAATAATTTTAATTAAAAAATCCACTTTAATATTAGTTTATTATAAACTGCATATAAATTTGTAGGATGGAGTTATATTAAATGCATATCATATTATTAATCGAGTTTTTCTGTAAAAAAAATGACATATCTTCATTATGAAAGGGAATGAAGCTAATAATTAGTTACTTCAGAATATGATTGTGCATTATATCAAGTAAGAACACGAATCTAAGGAGATTAAAATTAGATACATAATTTATAAGATACGCTTTTGTTAGACACAATATGATGGAAAAAATGTTTATATAGTAGGGTTTATGGTGACGCAATAATCATAGTGTACTTATGTGTAAATGACCTAATTATCTTAATAATAATACGAGATTATATAATAGATATGTTTATATATTTTCTGTTTTAAATAAAGGATATTGAATGTATAAACATTGTTATCAAAATAAATATGATCCAAAATAGTGGAGATTATGCCCTTAGTCTATCACAATATTAAACATATGTTATATAATTATAATCATTTATAAATCAAGACAAAAATATAACATTCAATCATAATGTTAAACATAAAAATATCGCGTGAATAATAATGACTCGATTGAAATATGATAATGTTATTAAAAGCCTCATATATGTGCATCTATGTAGTAAAGTTATATTACATTTATGTTTAGTATATCAAGTCAATTTACTAGCAACCTAACTACATAGCATTGGAATGCTATTATGAGGATTATTAGAAACTCAAAAATCCACAATTCACGTGTCTTTAATACTCTAATTTTACATGGGTACGTAAAGGGTGCACAGCGGAAATTTGGATCACCAACCTAGCAAAAAAATAATTGACTACATAATAGGTATTCAAATTTTCAAAATGTAATTTTTTAAGGCTCAAATAAATAAATATATGTATCTTATTATACTATAGAGTATGAGTTCATAACATTGGTGAGAAAAAAAAAAGATGAATAGTTGAGAAACCTAATATAAAAAATATTGTTTAACTATAAAAGTACAAATTTATTATAATAAAGGATTTCTTATTAAATTTTGACATTAATATATACAGTTTAATTTTTGAATAGGTTTTAGAATTGAGTACTTAGGTAATTAATTTAATATTGAATGATATAGTCTTGTACGTGTATTCTAGTGAGAACTTGCAGGATCTGTTTACTAAATCATTAACTTAAGAATTTGTATACTCATAATCTAGATAGATGGGACAAAAACTCGCAAACTAATATTTATATGATGCTAGAAACCCAATTAGACTATTAAAAACATTTACACATCAAATTTTGCAATGGATAATAATAAATAATTATGTAAAAGGTTTAACATA
The DNA here is from genome assembly GCA_036936605.1 of Limnanthes douglasii subsp. nivea. Taxonomy (NCBI): domain Eukaryota; kingdom Viridiplantae; phylum Streptophyta; class Magnoliopsida; order Brassicales; family Limnanthaceae; genus Limnanthes; species Limnanthes douglasii. The sequence goes on along the minus strand of JAUPFV010000001.1, from coordinate 271,843,108 downwards.
TAAACAAAACTAAGTTATATCAAAGGCGAGGTATATAATGATCGCTATTGAGTGGATAAATAAGTTTTGAGAACTTTCAATATGATTCAACCTAAGTATGATATTTGTTAATGAGTGGGTGAGTCGTTTATATAATAATTTATAAGTGATGTCATTGCTCATAAGAGAATGATTCCTTCGTAAGAAAATTCTCAAACAGATAAACATGCGACTATAATAGTGTTAAGCAAAACTTATGATGAATTAAGTAATTATAATGTTTATGTGTATGAGGCATAATTATGACACCGAGTTGTGGCGACCACCTCAATGGTGTGGTGAGGCCTCATCGACTCAGGGTGGGGTGTAGGGAGGCCCTTAGCGCGGCGCTCGTCGTGGCGGGTGTGGCGACTGTGGTGGTCGTGGCGTAAAAATTTGATAGGACTTAGGACTTAAACAACTGTATTGAATAATTTAAATTTTTCATTATAAATTTTAAAGATGATGACAAGCTGTTGTGTCGGGCATTCTCTCAAACCTTCAAAGATGGTGTTTCAAAGTGGTACCGGTTACCACAAGGGTGTATCACGAATTTTGACACATTTTGGATCCTATTTAGATATCATTTCGTGGGAAGCCAAAAATTCCAAGCAAACAGAGACACGATATTGAAATGTCAATAAAGGATTTGGGAGAGTCTGAGGGAGTATATCATACGTTTTGTCCAAACAAAAACCAAGCTGGAAGGTTATGAGAAGTTGATCGATTGTGTTGCTTATAGGATGAGACTCTTCCTCTAAATCTTAAGAGATAATGTTGTTAAGCAATAGTTTATGTTGTCTAACGCATTGCTAGTGCATGTTAAAAAGCGGATACTCATAGAAGAAACCCAAACATCATATTTTTATTCTAAGCCCAACAAAGGCAGAGTTCACAATCACCAATGGTGATCCATCAACAGTCTTCTAGCATAATTTCTCAGCCACAACTGATCCAAATTTTCCATCATTCGACCACATTCTGACCCAAAATTATGAATCAAGTGTATTCAAGACCGATGACAAATGAACATGTTGTAAATATCCCACAAACGACCAGACCAAGGTCAAACAAGTGGGTCTGACTCACTCATTATACTGAATTGACTGAATGTATGGTAACGATATTTGACAAGGTTGAGGTCATATACAATTCTAAAAGCCTTTTCTGATCCAAAACCCGAGAGGTTAGAAGTAACAAATATTGGACATAAGACAAAGGACTGTATAACTTTAAAAATAGAAATCCAAGTACTGATCGCTACTAAGAAATTTATACTTGTGTTAAAAGAAATGCTAGAAATCAGGAGTTGGATCCGACGGGAAGGGAGGTAGTCGTGGCGGCTCCGAAGTAGGAAAACAGTCTAATGATCACAGAGCCAGTAGAATATTTTCATGTCTCTTCATATTATCTAGATCTGAAGCCTGACCAAAGAGTTACTTCGATGGTTGAAGAACCAAAGGCCACAGGAAAGGTTAGTGATTTGTGTAAATTCAGAGTCTTTAACTTTTTTTTGCAATTGAAATTCTTCATCAATAAATAATTTTTTTTGACTTCGTTCTCATTTTATAACATCAATAGCTAATGGTAATAGTCTTTGGAGATAAATAAATGGTAAAAACTATATACGTCTCCAGATTCATTAAACGCGTCCATTTTTTAGAATTTTAATTTTTCTTCAACTTGAGAGTTTCACTCTTACCAATTTAATCAAATGTATGCCATTTTAATCAAGTTACATATATGCATGTCAATTTTCATAAATTTAACAAATACTTTATCTAACATCTTCTAATACAAACTATCCTCATATATATATGATAAAACAAAGAAACTAAGAAATCCAAAAAATAACAATAATTATACTTTAATCAAGTCTAAAATAAAAAGAATCAACAATATAATTGAATCCAATGGAGAATATAATTGAATCCAATGGAGAACGAAAAATATTAAGTTGAGGCATATACTTCATCTCTTCTATAGTTCGGAATCAAAAAAATTGAACTAAAGTTTTTTATTCATCGCTAACTGGTTTTCTGTTTTTTGAGATTGTCGAGGGGATGCATCAACATTCAGATTGGATGTTGACGCAACCCGTCGACATATGTATCAGATGTTCACGTATCTCGTTTACATTCTTAAAATCCTAAGACAACTAATGTCGACGCATATAGTTGTCATTTGCTATTTTAGGAAAATACCTCTCATCAATTTTAAAAAGGCTTTCATTGTCGATATCAGTTTCCAGTTTAAAACAACTAATGTCGATGTATCTTGTCGATATTAGTGTAATTTTTGTAAAAAAATAAATAATGTAGATGTATGTTGTCAACATCAGTTGTTATGTTGAAAAATTTTAAAACTTTATAACAAATGTCTCTTGGTTGTTATTGTATGTATTATCAAGATAAACATAAAAAATAATTTTGAATACAAATTATTGAAATGAACCTTAAAACCATAAAACACAAACTAAAATACATTAAATATATAACATCTGCAAACTTAACAATATTTCAAAAAATATTATGATTGAAAACGAACTAAGAAAAGTCTTCTCTAGTAATTTCGTTAATAATACTTTAAAAAGTACCATAATTGAAAACGAACTAAGATAAGTCTTCTATAGTAGTTCATTAACAACACTTAAATGCATATACGTTAATAATAATCAAAAGCTTATTTTACATCTCTTTTAACCTTCACTGCAATGTATGTGAAACTTTGTTTTACAGTTTAAAAAAATCTCACATCTTCTTTATAACCGCACTTAAAATAAATAATTTGAAAATCCTAAAATTTCCAAGCACGAATCTCACTAAACCTCTCAAACATATTGTATCCTTCAAAATGTAATAGCTAGAATGGTGTATATACAAGCAAGTTAAGTGTGACTCCAAACAAGAGAGTGTTTCTTGTGTTTCAATCCATTCATTTGTGCTCATGACTATTTTACACTACAAAACATTCATGGTTAAGGAACAAAATCTATTTATTATATTATATTAAAAAACAAAGAGAGAAGTAGCCGCAGGAAGCGGCTACGGTTTTGTGTTTGTTAGAAAATATTCTCTTTTGTATTGAACTGTTTTTTATATTGCAAACCCAAGTAAGACTCTCACTACATAGAGAACTTAGAGGTCTATACAAGGAAACTTAATACACTGAATATTCTAACAAAAGGTTATACAAAGTCACTGGAGGAAGATAAATGCACTGAATATTCTAACACCCCCCTCAAGTTGTGTAGTGGGATCACCAATACCCAACTTGGATAAAACTGATTTGAATGTTCTTGTAGCAACCGTTTTTGTCAGGATGTCTGCCAGTTGGTCTTCGGATCTAACAAACGGAAGTTTGACTGTCCCATCTTCAATCTTTTCTTTTATGAAGTGCCTATCTATTTCAACGTGCTTTGTTCTATCGTGTTGTACCGGGTTTTCAGAAATTTTAATCGCAGCTTTATTATCGCACATTAACTGAGTTGGACACTTCAGAGGGGATCCGATTTCTTTCATTATCTTCTTTAACCAAAGTATCTCGGTAATCCCCTTAACGATTCCTCTAAATTTTGATTCAGCACTTGACAATGATACTACTTTCTGTTTCTTACTCCTCCAAGTCACCAAGTTACCTCCAAAAAGAGTAAAGTAGCCAGCAGTTGATCGCTTGTCGTTAGGATTCCCTCCCCAATCAACATCTGTGAATACTTCAACATCAAGGTGTCCATTTTTCTTAAAAATTATGCCTCTTCCTGGTGTGCCTTTGAGATATCGAATAATCCTAATTACTGCCTCCATATAGTGTTCCTGAGGATGATGCATGAACTGGCTAACTACTCCCACCGCGTATGCAATGTCGGGTCGAGTGTGAGCCAAGTAAATCAATTTTCCCACCAACCTTTGGTACCTTTCTTTATTCGCTAATCTGGCCCTTTCAATTATCTTTAGTTTGTGATTCACAACCACAGGAGTGTCATTTGGTTTGCAATCCACCATGCCAACTTCAGCTAATAAATCCAATATATATTTCCGTTGGGAGATATAAATCCCCCCTCTTGACCTAAGAACCTCGATTCCTAGGAAATACTTCAACCCCCAAGGTCTTTTATTTCGAACTCCTTGAAGAATTTTTTCCTAAAAAAGCTAATTTCTTCTTCGTCATTCCCCGTTATAATCATATCGTCGACGTATATTATAAGACAAGTGACTAATTCTCCTCTCTTTTTGTAAAACAAGGTATGATCCCCATTACTCTGTTTGTAGTTATACTGCTTCATTGCCATTTTAAATCTCCCAAACCAAGCACGAGGAGATTGTTTGAGCCCATATAATGCCTTTTTCAGTTTGCATACCTCATTTTCTTGAAAACCATCAGAGAACCCTGGTAGGGGTTCCATATATACCTCTTCTTCCAAGTCTGCATGTAAGAAAGCATTCTTTACATCAAATTGATGAAGAGACCAATCTTTATTCACGTCTATTGAAAGTAAAACTCTGATAGTGTCAATCTTTGCAACCGGAGAGAACGTTTCAGAGTAGTCTATACCATATGTTTGTGTATATCCTTTGGTAACCAATCTTGCCTTGTGTCGCTCAATGGTGCCATCGGATTTATATTTTATATTAAACACCCATCTACACTCAACTACTTTCTTCCCTTGTGGTAACACACAATTCTCCCATGTACCATTCCTTTTTAGAGCTTCCATTTCAGTATTCATTTCCTCATGCCATTCAGTCATCTTCTTAGCTTCTTGAGATGTTTTAGGGATTTGTTCAAAGAGAATAGTAGCTGAAAACGCCTTTGCAATCTTTGTTATTCCTTTCCTGTCCGTTTTTACCGGATATGTAGAAGCACGAGGAACGTGTTCCGGTGAATACCGGTCAGGAGGAACCCCTCTATTTTTTCTTAGGGGAAGAACCGGAGTTTGAGTTTCAACAATGAACTTCCTGAAATGTCATGGTCAATAGCATTTTGTGAATTATAACATTGTAAATTATTTACCTCTTGATGAACATTTTCTTCGGCTGATTCGCTGGTAGTATCCATGGTATTTATTCCTTGTTGGACATTATCTTCGGGAGAATCATTGGTGGTAAGAACTACCTCATCAGTCTCCTTTATGTTGGAAGAGGCGTGTTCGGTGACGCCATCTACTGACTCTGAAGGCACATCCTCAAGGTAATTTTCATATAGCAACCAGTCGAGTGATTCACTTACTTTCTCCCCCTGAGCACGAGATTGGTGGTCAAAAAAATAATCAGATTCTAAGAAGACATAGTCCATGGTGACATGGATTCAACGAGTAACCGGATTGTAACACCAATATCCCATTTGATGAACACCGTATCCAACGAATATACACTTTTCAGCACAAGGATTAAGTTTTTTTCGATTAGTTTTGAGGATATGAACAAACACCGAATAACCAAAGACACGAGGTGGTAAGGTCATAACAGATGAAATTATAACTTGGGTGGCAAGCACTTGTAATGGAGTTTTATTTCCTAGACATCGGGTTGGTAGACGATTTGCAAGATATAAGCTGTAGTAAGAGCTTCTAGCCAAAAAGAATGAGGAACTCTAGATTCAATCATAATAGCATGAGTTTTTCCAAGTAAAGTACGATTTTTTTATTCTGAAGTACCGTTTTGTTGAGGTGTGTTTGGACAAGTGGTTTGATGCATAAGACCATTTGTTTTGAAAAAATTATGCATTGTTTGGTTGACAAACTCTGTTCCATTATCAGAACGGAGAATCTATATTTTTTTTCAAATTGAGTCAAAATCATTTTGTAAAAACAAACAAATATTTCTGATACTTCTGATTTATGTTTCATGAAGTATATCCAAGTCATTCTTGAGAAATCATCCACAAATAAAACAAAGTATCTGATTTGATTGTTAGTGGAATTTGGTGCTGGACCCCGAACATCAAATGGATTAGCAAAAAAGCATAATCAACTCTAGTGTTACTTTGATTAAATGAGACCCTACGATTTTTTGCAAGAATGCAGGTTTCACATCTCTCATGAATGGAATTATTCAGAAAAAGACTAGGAAACAAACTCTTAAGATAACTAAAAGAAAGATGACCAAGTCACCGGTGCCATAACCAAAGTTTCCTTTTGGTTGTTCCATGAGCAAGCATGGCATGTCCCTTATGAACTACCTCATCAACATAATAGAGACCTCCTTGTTCAGTACCACGCCCAATGATCTCCTTCGTACGAATGTCCTGTAAAATGCAACAAAATGGATACATAAGAACCACACAGTTGAGTTGTTTTGTCACTTGACTAACAGATAATAACTTTAAGGATAGTGAAGGAATGTAGAGGCAGTTTTTAATTTCCATTTTTTCCGAAAAAATAATTGAACCTCCCCCTTTGACTTCACAAATTTCTCCACTAGCAGTCTCAATATGGGACTTCTTTGGAGATGACATGTCACCAAAGTCTTTAGGATCATAAGACATGGTGTCCGTAGCCCCGCAATCAAAGATCCAATTCATTGATTTCTCAAACCCTTTACCTCCAACTTTTTTCATAGGAGTTCGCCGCCATTCCTCCAAAACTAGTACCACTTCCTTGCTCATTTTTAGTCGGATCTTCACCGCCACTTGTAGACGAAGCCCGTTTGACATTAGATCTGAAACACTAGTTATTTTTCTCCTTATGACCGTCCTCCCACCATTCTGGATAGCCAACCAGCTGGAAACATGTCTCTTTAGTGTGTTTTTTCATCCCACAATGAGTGCAATACAACTTGGATTTATCTTCTTTCTCTTTGGATCGGAATTTAAACCTCTGTGCAGAATCTTTAGAAGTTAAACCCATTCTAATTTCAATCGAGTCACTATCAGAAGAACTTGATTTTAGTATATTAAACCCGGTCATTTCCCTTCGTATTGTAGCATATGCTGTTTCCACGGAAGGAAGACGATCCTTTTTCAGGATATCTCTCTTGACTGGTTCCAGCTTGTCATTAATCGCCATTAGCAATTGAGAGAGTCTTTGTTCTTGAGTCTTCTTATTGTAGATCTAAATGTCTTCTGGTCTTTCATAGGGTTTGGATCTCGCCTATCTATAGACATCCAGATGATCTGCAGTTTGTTCCACAAGTCTTCTAGTGTATCAGACCCTTGCCTTAATGAATTAGCCCTCTTATGAAGGTCAAACACCTATAACGAATCTGTACCAGAGCCGTATGTGGTGGCTAACCCATCCCAGAGGGCTTTTGCAATGGAATATTGCGAGACATTATTCACCAAGCTGGATTCAAGATTCTGGATAATCAATGTGAAAACACATTGATCATCTTGTTCCCATCTTGTATATGTTTTGTCAGTTTTGGATGGAGGTGTCGGCTCCCCTGTAATGTGAGAACCTCTCCCCTTTCCCCCAATTGCTTTCTTCATCAGGTTTCCCCATAGGGCATAGTTTTCACCACCGAGTATAATCCCTATGGATAAATTCTCGGGGTTAGTTGTTTGTTGTTGTGTTCCAAGACCATTTCTCAGAATGGCAGCAATCTGCATTGTTAATTCATCAGGGATTTGACTGACCATGACTTCATTGCCATCCATATTTGTTGAGGATGTTTAGAATTTTTACACGTGCTCTGATACCATGTTAAAAAACAAAGAGAGAAGTAGCCGCAGGAAGCGGCTAGAGTTTTGTGTTTGTTAGAAAATATTCCCTTTTGTATTGAACTGTTGTTTATACTGCAAACCCAAGTAAGACTCTCAATATATAGAGAACTTAGAGGTCTATACAAGGAAACTTAATACACTGAATATTCTAACAAAAGGTTATACAAAGTCACTGGAGGAAGATAAATGCACTGAATATTCTAACATATTATTATTGGCACAAACTTACAGTTACACGACATTTCTTTAATTGAGGTGACATTTGCAACAAGTTTAACAACCATGAACACATATGTCACAAATTTCTACTGTCAGGTCTATGCGGTGCTTTAAGAAAGAAGAAGACGCATATTTGGGTTTCTTTGTTAATAAAAGCTTAAAGAGATATATAATAATGTTAGGTAATAAAATAATTAAAAATATTCAAAATAGATATCTACTTCGATGTAGCTGTAACAAATTGTATTTATTTCGACATGAAAGATCTTTTATATGACCTTTTTTTACCGAATGTATATATGTAGGTTATTGTATTTGAATACTGGTTTTGGATAAATACGACACATCAATTTATTCAAACCTTTTGAACTTTATGACTATCGACAATGATTTGATATTAGATGCATAAATGTGCAAACACATTCCTTCTTTGGATTATAATCGTAGGCAAATATTGATGATTTTCTTAAATTATTGGAATCTAATCCAATATCAACCATCAAATGGAAATGATATAAACATAATTTCTCAAACATATGGCAACCATACAATAATATAGTAAATCTGTCACTGAAATGATAGATTACATTAATAAAACTTTAAAACACTACCAAAAGACATTCAAAGAAATTATAAAAAAAGTTTGTCAATGTTAACCTTTTCAAGTGATCTGAATGCATGCATAAATGTTACAAATTATACTATAAAAACTCTCAAATCTTAGACTTACCTCATCGACCACATGTTCTATTAGAAATTGAAGTCATTCGTTTATGTCAAATAAGGTACAATTAACTAGAATCATACTGAAAAAATGAAATAGTATGAGTTTTTTCATACTATAACGAACTAGGATACTATAGCTCATGCTCAAATTTTATTCATCAATATTTTCTAATATGAGGATCATGGCATACTTTTAATGAAATTTCTATTGTTATGACCATACGCTGGTTATAAAAAAAAATTATATGGTGGTGGATAACAGGTTGAGGATGTGTATGAGTATGGAATCCAACAAGTCTTTAATATCCGCATAGACTTCTATCTTATTAAGACCAGAAATGTAAACATAAATATTCAACAAATAAACAAATAACGACCCACATAACCTAACCAAAACAATAAATAAGCATGTCATATACTTTCAACGACTACTAATGTCGACACACCATATTGACATTAGTATCAAATAATGACTACTAATATTGACATGTTGTGTTGAAATTACTATATGAACCCAAAATTCATAAAGCCCAAACAACAATCCTAAATCACGAACCTTTAATGATAAAAGTTCGATTTCACACTAAATTTAACGAAATAAGTTTATAAACTCATGATGCATGCTTACTAACAATTCTTTATAGTCTATAACTAATTTGAACCCTTATACATTTAAAAGTCTATATTTTATAAGTTTTCTATATAAAAAAAACTAAATAACACTTATTCAAACCATTAAACAAGTATAATTTAAAACAATTTATTAAACAAAGCTAATTAGTTGTTTAATAAACATTTGTTTACCTTCAATTTAAGCAAAAACAACAAAGATGGGTGAAAAATGTTCTTCATCTAAAGAGTTTTTAATACATTCAAGTTTTTTGTTATATAAAAATAACATATTTACCAATTTTTCTATTTATATATATTGTTTCTTAAAATTAAAAAGAATTTACTATGGGACATATTTAACATATTAGAGAGGTGGGTAAAATATTACATTAATATAAACGAAACTTATATAGAAAACCAAAATAAAGTTAGGATATATAGTATTCTGTTGGGTTAAGAACATCAAAGATGACTACGTGGCCATGCAAGAAAATGTATGTGGTAGTCATAATATTAATCTATTGGCGTTAGCTGAGAATACATGATTTAAGTTGTATGATTCAACAGTAGGTCGTAGCTTTAGTCCAGTAGATGATTTACTCCTTACAAGTTTGTAAAAAGGAAGTAAAGTAATATATTTTTGAACATTCCAACACAAAGTATGTTTACATATAAAATATAAAACCAATCACATAAGACATAAATAGAAAAATTGGTAAATATGTTATTTTTATATAAATAGAAAAATAGAAAAAATGGTAAATATGTTATTTTTATACATTCAAGTATAAAAATAGAAAAATTGGTAAATATGTTATTTTTATATAAAGACTTTTGGTATAAAGTTGTCATCTAAAGAGTTTTTAATACATTCAAGTTTTTTGTTATATAAAAATAACATATTTACCAATTTTTCTATTTATATATATTGTTTCCGACTGTGAAGAAGTCCCACATCAACGAGCAACATACACAAATTTTATATATATAATAAGGTTACAAAAAGACTCTAACACACACATTGTTCTTCTGTTACAAAGCTCTCAACTAATACAAGGCACTATGGAACTTAGTGTTTCCCTTATTGCATATCTTCTACATTAACTATCTCTCTAAAATCAGACAAGCTTCAGACTTTCTCTCTTTTTAAAATACTCCCATTCACGCGATAACAACTTTATACCTATTCTCCACTATATAGATAATCAATGATGAGTGATATGAACTCCTAAGCTCAATTTAACAGCTTACAACTTGGTTTTCCAAGTAGTCGAATGGATCGGTGCAACAATACATCCCTATGTAAGGATGTACTCTACACCAAGTAGTGACACCATCCTTCCGACATCTGATCTTGCACCAGTGCGCCTATTTGCTTCATATTAAAAACACGCCTACATCAATGGTAACATGATCAATTTTTGTTATAAATTCATCAATTTCAGATTTTTAATCATATTGGTCAACCAACTTCATATAGTAATGATTAGATATATTCATAAACCTTCAGCTATGATATTCTTGCACCTCTCAGACAAGTATTAATATCAAAACTTGTATTCAACATATCTCTCCCTTAGGTTCCAACAAAAATCTATGCACCAAGGTCTTTGACTAAGCTTTATGCCTCATAGAGAATCAACAACAATAATCCTTAAGTTCTCAGCTTACTCAAGTATTCAGTTGAGTTGTACCAGTCACTTTTAACATGCACCTAACAATTTCCAACATAGGCTTGTAGTGATTCGAGTTTCCATTGACCTAATATTCCAACTACTATTTAAAGACATCTAGTCCACCTGCCTCTAAGACTTGCACAAGCCTCACGCAGTTTGTGAATTTTGAAACCTGTAAAACCTTGGTCAGAGCATCCAAAGGGTTTTGACACTTGTAATATTTGTCAACCTTACTTTCTATTTATCCACCACATTCTGGATGAACTGCAGTTTGATACTTATGTGCTTAGTTATCTCATGGAACTTTAGATTCCTCATTAAATGATAACTAGTATTATCACATAACATAGTCGCATCTTGTTTTATACCGATGATATCATTCAATAACTCTTTCAACCGCATAATTTCCTTCATTTCTTCAGTATCAGTCATATATTTGACTTATGTAGATGAAAAATAAACAAACTTCTGTAAATAATCATTTCAGGTAACCACTCATCCAAGCACAATAAATAGATAACACAAAGTTGGCTTCTTCGTATCAATGCTTCTTGTATAATCAGAGTCAACATTCTCTCTTATAATCATTGCATATACTATGCTTCCAATGATATTTACATAAGGTATATTTTGTATGAACTTATTATCTATTACATCGGTTGCTGCTCGGGTGGTACTAAGTTTAAATTTCTCACCAATGAGAGTTCCAACCCCTTAGGATTTGGACATACCAAAGTTTTTGAGAACCTTATCTGTGCATTCTTATTGAGATAGTAATAGATGCCTTATTAGTTTGTTCATATTAATTATAATTCCAAATATCCGCTTAACTTCTCTCATATCATTCATTTCAAACTCTCATTTTTCACTATGTCTTCACATTTTCTCCTTCTATATTTTCTGGCTATAAGTAGGCCATCCACATACATGCTACAACAGCAACATGATCCATCTCTCAATGTGTATTTACAAGTTAATATAGCCACAATTATCATAACAACTCCTCACATACTTGATGGATATAATAAAAGAATCAAATCCTATATTTTAATGCCTCAACGATTGTTTTAGCTCATATTGGGTCTATTTAATAAACATGTCTCAACGATTGTTTTAGCTCATTTTTCAAGCCTTTTAGATGATACATGTATATGATCTATTCCAATTCTTTATGTAGGAATGAAATAGTAACATCCATTTAATCTAACTCAATATGAAATCTAACAACAATTGATAACAAAACTCTCATTGAGGCTTATTTCACAACTATTGAAAATATTTATTGAAATCAACACCATTTTTTTATGTGAATCTCTTAACCACCAGCCTAGCTTTATATCTGGATAACTCAACTCGAGGAATTCCTTTCTTTGTATTGAATATAAGTTTACTCATAACAAGCTTCTAAACTTTCGACTGTTTCATAAGAATCTAAGTGTCCATCTTCTTGAGATATCTCAATTCCCCATCCATGGCCTTCACCCATTTCAACTTATCACTACTCTTAATAGCATCATGATAGCTCTCAGGTTCAAGAATATGTTCATGCATTTTAATAAACAAAACATAACCTATAATATCAGCAAAACCATATATTTGAAGGTTTACTAGGTCTTCGTGCTCTACTTCTCACATTGATAACTATCAAGATCATGTTGTTCTCTAGTCTTGTCATTCAAAGGCTTTGAAATATCAAACTGTTGATCATATCATCCTCATAAAATGGGTCAATTTCCTCCTCATGAGCTGTCTATGAGCCAAGTTGAAATCCACTCCGACAAAGGCATCCCCAACTTCACATTTTTTGCTCGGAATCATCATTAATTCACATATTTTGTCTGCAGTATTAGGATTGGTCTTTATCAACATACAAATAGATTTACCTTCTCGTTGAATATTACATCACAGCTAATTAAAGCTTTATGACTTCCAGGTTTGAAGCACCACAACCTATACCATTTGAATCTTTCAGGATAGCTGAGGAACAAAACATTTAATACTATTGACTGCAATTTATTTTGATTCATATGTTCGTAGACAACACATCTGAACACTCTCAAATATTCTAGAACAAGTTCTTTTTTCCAATCCATACTTATTTTAAATATTTAAACTTTAGTGCGTAAAAGGAATTATGTTGATGATATAAACATCTGTCATAATATCTTCTTCCAATAACAATGGGCCAATACCAACCGAAAAAACATACACCTAACCCTTTAATACAAGGTTTGATTCATTCTATCGGTAAGATTATTCTATTGGGGATTTTCTCTCACAGTTCGGTGTTTAACAATCCTAAGTTTATAGAAATAGCTAGTGAATTCCTCATTCCCTTATGATTCTATATAAGTCTCTTACAGTTTCTAAAAGCATCATATGCTTCACCTTTGTGTTAAAAAAATATAACTCATACTTTTCTAGAATAATCATCATTCAAAGATATGAAGTACCTTGTACCACCCATGATGGGTTACCGTGCCGGATTCCAAAAATATGAATGAACATATTCAAGCACGTCACGATTTATATGGTTGCTATGAAGGAACTTAACCATTTTGTTTTTAACTAATACACATATTTTTACCTAACACGCAGATTTCATAAAATTTCAAATTCTGAATTGTGCTGCATCCAACAATCTTTGTTTTTAAAGCTCACTAAGGCCTTTCTTACTCACATACCATAACCTCATATATTACAACTTGGTTGAATCATTTTCTACACTAGTGACGCCCTCGGAAGCTACATATCCTTCAAGAACTAACACACCATTAGTCTTACAGGCTTCCTAACAACTAGTGAACCTTGTAGAAGCCTAAGTCTATCGTATCCACTTTTATATGTAACTCTTCCTTATTTAACATGCTAATATAAATAAATATTTGTTTAACATTTGATACATACCTCACATTTGTTATGATTATCTAAAGTCCTGCAAAATAACTTAAGCCACATATTCCCCATATCTTTTACAACACAAGTTCCATCATTTCCAAGTATGACATTACCACCATAAAACAATATCATATTTTCAAACCAATATTTGTTGGAAGTCATGTGGAAAGAAGCTCCTGAATCCAACATCCACATGTCATTTTACCTAAAAGTAAAAGTCATTAAAACATCATTATAAACATATTCATTCGAGAACATTGCAATGTCTCTAACATCATGCTTTAGATGCCTATTATTATTGCTTATATTTAGGCATATGGTACTGATATGACCTTTCTTGCACAACCAACATCTCATTTTAGAACCAATAAAAAATCTCTTTGTTTGGACCGAGACTTCTATCTTTTTTTGTTCAAATCTCTTAATCCAGAACTCACACTCAGCCCAAGATCTTCAAAGCCACTATTTGGAACTATCTTTCTTTGGAGATTCTTTAAGTTCAAAACACTCTTCGCTTCCGACATTGTAAGGGAATTTTACTCGAAGAAAATGATATTAATAAAGTTCTCATACATTTTTATAGATAACTCAAGAGGATTATTGATTGATCATCGTCTTCTACATTGACGCTACTTACGTTAAATCACGAACAATTCTTTTAAAATCATCAAAATATCTTCAAAATTCCCTGTCATTATCTATTGTCAGCGCATATAGCTATTTCTTGAGATACAATATAATCTTTAGGTACTTCTTCACGTGAATGAATTCCAACCGATTCCACGTTCCCAACATTGTTGGCTCTCTATATAACTCTCGAAGCACCGCATCCTTCAAGCTCGATACTAGAAAACTATGAACCTTGGACAAAACTTAGACATCAGTAAACTCTTGGATTTTCTCATCAATAACAGTACATAACCTATTATGTACTAAAAACCTAAATCTTGATTCTCTAGAGGTTAAAATCATTATTTTCGTTGATTTGTTTTAGATCAAACTTCAAACTCATCTTGGTGACTTTCTTTGGTCTGCTGGTAAGACCCAAACCTCTAACCTCAAGATCTAAAACGATCTTTTTCTTTTCTTTGTATATATCACCTATAAAATAAAATTATTACAGATTATCGACACTCAGCATAACACTTGTTAGGTTAAGAATAACCAATATGATGATTCAACAAGACAATAAAATTTGTGTGGTAATCACAATAGTGGATCCATTGGCTTTAATAAATACCATAACACTTAAGTTGTATGATTCAATAATAGGCATTCGTTTAAGTTTATTAGATGATTTACTCTTTGCAAGTTTGACAAGAAAGAATTAGAGCAACGATTTTGTGAACCTTCTAACATAAAATATGTTTAAAGACACAATATAAAACCAACCATACAATATAGATTTAACGTGGTTCAGATTGTGAAAAAATCCTATATTCATGAGTAATGGACATATATATATATATATAATAATGTTACAAGTAGAATCTGTCAAACACAACTAACAAAACTAATCTTCTTATGTTACAAAGCTCTCGACTTATAAAAGACACTATGGGCTTTCAATATTTGTCTTGTACTTTGGCTCTATCTCTAAAATCAGACAAGTTTGAGACTTTCTCTCTAGCAAATGCTATCAATTGCGAACAAAAACTTCATATCACTTCTCCATAATGTATATAATCAATGATAAGTAAGATGACCTTCTAAGCTCACGTTAACACCATACAACTTTGTCCCTCAAGCAACTAAACAGAATGAGCACTGAAACACAACCATCCAAACGACCGTACTTTCAACATAGTGACACCACCCTTCTGATTTCTTACAATGTGCCAATTTACCGTTCTAATCCATCTCAAACATGATTAAATCAACGGCTACATCATTAATAGTAGAGATAAGCTCATCAATTATAAATTCATCAATCATATAAATGAATCAAGTTTATTTATAAACAATTAGATATATTCAGAAACTGTCGCCTATAATGTTCATGCACCTCTTGAATTCAGCGGTAACATTAACATTTGTATTCGCCAAAACTCTATTTTAGGCTATGCATTTAAGTTTTCATAGAGAATCAACAATAATAATCTTAAATTCTCGGCTTACTCAAATTTTTAACCCGAATTATTTGTCTGAGTTGTAACTGTCACTTTTAACATGCACCTAACATGTTTTATGCTTAAATTATATGTAGTCGAGTTCAAACTATCAAGCTGATACTAATTTCATAGGGTATGGCTAGAAAATATGACCCTTTTTGTTGAATCTCTCACTATACTCCCATTTTTAATTCAAATATAACCAAAAATACCCTCACCATCCTAAATAATTACTAAAATACCCTTAAGCACAAAAATAAAAACCTCTTCATCTCATAGCTACCAAGTTTCTAAAACCCTAATTATTCTAATCTAAAACCCTAACTTCTCTACCCCAAAACTACCAAATATCAAAAAACATGGAAGACGAGGAATTGAGCTGCTCCTTAGAAGATTTCATGGATGAAGACCATTTCTATCTGATAAAGGTAAATTTTATACATTTCTTAACTGTTACATGTTCAGTCGTGCGACTTACGCAAGTAACATACAATGGTTCGTGCAAGATGTGTAATTGGACTGATGAAATATACAAAACATATGCAATATTTAGTTCTGTAATTGCATATATTTATGCGACTCGTAGTGTATTCATTGCAAAACTTCATGCGATTTAGTTTAATTTTGAGGTATCTCGGGTGCGATTTATGCATTATTGTGTTTAGTTAACATATACTCAATTGTTGTAGTAAGAACCTGGCCAGCCACCATTTAAGATGGTTGATTACACAATTTTTTTACAATCGATAAACTTTTAATTAAGTTGAAAATTGATGCATGGGTTTTTGAAGAAGTGGATAAGATAAAATTCGTCAACATTATTATGTTATATGACGATGGAAAATGGGGAAGAACTCCTAGGTTAAATTACAAATGCTAGAGGTACGATATTTATAAATAAAAAACTAAAACGGAAACAAAAAAAAAACAAAAAAAGTGTACAACTAAATAATGCAATTTGTCCATTCGAATTAAGGGGACATATGGTAGACACACTAGCTCTACAATGGAAAATTTCCGTTAAAAATGAGAAACACAATCCAAACTTTTTGTTCGCTTAGACGGTCATTCACGCGCTTGTAGACTCAAGTCGGATGAAGAACAACTAGTGCATAATTTGTCTTATCTTGGGTCGCAATCTAGGGAAATATATGTTGGTTTGAAGATGAAAAACCCGGAGAATGTTTTCAACATGGGTACATCTACAATTATCGTAAAAAAAATTATGATTTTGACCATGATGGTCAAACTCAAATGCAATAAGCCTCGTTTAGGGCCTAATCAGGATATTATCCCAGGATATGGGGATTAGTGCGCTTGAACGGATCTTCAAGGACATGTTGTGACGAAACGGTGCAACACCGCTGCTAATGGCAGTCCATCCTGAATGATGACCAATATCATCATTTGCTCCGCGATGAATTTTTTGTCTCATATGTGAACCTGAATCAGAATGAACAATGTGTCGTGATTCCGGTGCTACGTGGGACAGTAGCGACCTCGTTTCTTCCTCGTCGTCGTCTTCGTCTTAACAATATCTACAAATAAAAAAAAACACATATTTTTGAATTCGTACACAAACCATACAATTTAAACTATATATGCGTCGTATAAGTGTCGTAAGATGTAAGAATCGAATCGACAAAACATTTACAGAAATAAAAGTAACACAACACGTAATTCGCACAAAGTGTATGAAAATATAATAATATTTCGCATACAAGGCGTGTTTATGGGCTCATTTATCGCACACACGTCTGTTACTGAACATTTCCGTTGTCGCAAAATCCACACGATTACCTACATCGTGGTAGTGCGTATCGTGCGACGAACAACTCGATCCAAAAGCCTAACAAAAAAAGGATAACCACGTGAATTCGAATCAATTTCAAACAAAATACATGCTAAACGTGAATCTATGATTTACAAACACTAATCAACTAACAAATCGAGAAAATGACAACTAAAACCTAAGAAAAACTTATTTTCAAAAATCAGAATTTCAGACCTAAATAACTACCAAATTTAAGAATGAAATCTAATAAAACATATACCATTAAGCTAGAATGATATACTTTAACATTAATGTGAAGTCTGATTTAAAAAATAAATACTTTGAAAGATGAGTTTATTAAGAAAAAAAAAATACGAGAGATCTAACCAAATTATTTTTTTTTAAAAAAATAAAATAATCTAAAATTTAACGAGAGATCCAACAAAATGATACGAGTTATGGCGAGACATAATCAATATATCAAGCAAAAAAAATCGATATATAGGCTAGCCCAATTATATATGCACGACTGTTGGTTGGTTGGCCTAGCCAAGCAGGGCAGGGGCCAGGGGGTGTACTTATAATTCGAGAAAAAAAAAATAGTACTATATCCTATGTACTACCAAGCGTAACGTAGCAGATATAGAGTTTCAGTCTCGATAGTCGATATATATGTATATTTAATCAAAATGATAATGCCTGTTGCCAACACAAGCTCAGTCTCCTTTCCTCTTTTCCCTCCTCCAAAGTTTTAAAAGCTCCGCTACCAAAACCATGGCGGCAGCAACAGCAGCTACGTCGCTTACCTGTTCTCTGCTTCCTACCCAAAGTTACTATCTCTTAATCCTCTCTCTCTATATATATATGTATATTTGTTTATTTATGAAGCTGAATTCTGGAGATTGTGTACAGGATTTCGTGGAGCAACTGGTAGTTTGCCATGGAAGAGGAACCAGGTTAGCTTCATTTTTTTTATATATAATATGTGTTCATATACTTAAGTTTCTGTTTGGTTGGTGAGAAATATATCATCGTTTGAAAGAAATGAAGCTCTAACTCTAAAATTGGATCTTACCAGTGTAGTGTAATTATAGTAGTAGCTTGTCCTCAAGATGTTCGATAAAATACTTGTTTCTAAGACTTAATTGCTGAAAGTAATAATATAATTACTTGTTGGAACTGGTATTATCAACAACGAATTAGAATTCTGTTTTGTTAATGATGACTTTTTTATGTTACTGTTTGTTGCAGTGTCGATTTACAAGAAAGGCTGGTTCTACTGCTATCACCGCTATGTTCGATCTGAAGTCACCTCCTTTTCCGCTTGTGAGACTTTTGATATGCATCGTTTCACAATAATCCTCTGCATTTGTAATGATTAATTAGAAGCTAATAGTGTTATAATCTATTTCACGCCATTTGACACCTACTTGTTTGTCAAATGTCAAAAGTGAATAAATTTTTATGCTTGCATGTATACCCAATTGTTTAGATGAGATTTCATGATGAAATGAGAGATGAGAAATGAGAAATGTGAAATGGTACTAATTGTAAGGTTGTGATGTTTTGAATTTTGAAGGATGCTTTGGAGCCAAATATGAGTAAAGAGACTCTAGAGTATCATTGGGGTAAGCATCATAGAGCATATGTGGATAACCTAAACAGTCAAATTGCTGGAAGTAATCTAGAGGAGAAGTCCTTGGAAGAAATTATCATTGCTTCTTACAATAAAGGCAATTTGCTTCCGCCTTTCAATAACGCTGCACAGGTATGCCTTTCAGAATCTCATTTTGCATCTAAATCTTTTGACCCCTGTGGGTGAGTAGGGTTAATTCAAGCCAACCCAAATATCTGGCTATAGTTAGCAAAAAAGATATTTGAGGTTGAGGTTGAGGTCGAATTTTATTTGTTAGCTTCGGCTCTTGGATTGACAACTTTTTTTTTTTCCATTCGCCCGAGCTGGATTTGAGCTCGACTAGAATCCTCATTCAAACTAATTTTGTAGCCCAACTCGAGCTGAGCGGTGTATTTGAAAAAATTACTGAGAGATTTAATCCTTTTATATGTTATATATTTTAATATTAATTGGGGCAAACTCGAGCCAAGACATGAACTTGGGTTTGAACAGATTCAAGCTGCTGAAGAATATCTCAGGAATCCAAGCCTGTGTAGGCAGTCGAGCTTGAAAAATACCATATCGACCCTTGCTTTTCCAAGTCAAGCCAAATTCGAACTGTTAGTTTTGTTAGACACTCTACTCGTGAACAATGCAATACCAGCAAATGGAACATTAAAACTTTGAACATCATAAATTAGTCCACACCACTTAGCTATGCACTCCATTATGTATAGTCATGTATAAATATATATACACATCAACAATTCAAGGTGTGCCAATCGGTAATCTCAGTTAGCAACTTTAGATGTTTAGCTCTCTCTCTCTTCCTACCATTGGTTTATTTGCCGTTATATTCAGTTTCAAACTAGTGGTTGAAGTAGTTTTTCTGATTCTTAATCAGGCGTGGAACCATCAGTTCTTTTGGGAGTCTATGAAACCAGGTGGTGGCGGAAAGCCAACCGGAGAACTTCTAAGGTTGATTGAAAGAGATTTTGGTTCTTTTGAAAAATTTGTAGAAGAATTTAAAGCTGCTGCAGCTACACAATTTGGTTCTGGTTGGGCTTGGCTTGTATGTGAGTATTGTTCTTCTTGCTTCTACATTGCTGTATAAAAAACCTCTTAAATTCGATAGTTTATTTATGTTTGCCTTAATCTATGCAGACAAGCCAAACAGACTAGATGCTGAAAATTCAGTGAATCCTTTAGCAACGGACGAGGATAAGAAGCTTGCAATTCTGAAGAGTCCCAATGCTGTTAATCCTCTTGTATGGGATATTTATGTAAGTATTGATAATCGGGGTTGCAAGTTTTTCGAAATTTAGATAATTAGTTTAGTAGGCCTCTACTGATTTTACACTGCTGTTGTCATTTTCTTGCAGCCACTCCTTACCATTGATGTCTGGGAGGTATATATTACCTTTCCTCTTAAACTCATGATATCGTCGTCGTCTTTCTTTTGCTAAAATTCGGCTAGATATAGTTCATTTTTTATTTCGGTCCTTGGGGTTCTAATCTGTTTAGAGTGGCCTTTAATTGTTGCCTTTATTGCCCCTTATATCTTTCCAGCCACAGAATCATGATAATTTTCGTTTGTTCCAACAACAGACAATTCATTTTAGACATTGACAACTGGTTATATTTGATAAAATTGTAAGTATCATAAGATGGGTTTTGAAGTCTTAATTTTATTGATTAATTATAGAAGAGCTAATGAATAAATTTACTCATAGATTTTGAACCTCAATGAACATATTAAGAAATGCCTCTTAACATTAAAACTGAACTTTAGCCTCTAATTTGAGCGCTTATGTTTTGAAAGCGTTTTGATTACTGATTTATTGAATTTGAATTTCTCAACAGCATGCTTACTACCTAGACTTCCAGGTACGACCCGTTTTTATGCTCAAATTTTCTTCAGTCTCTCTATTGTTACATCTACTTTGGTTTCTCATAGCCTAATAAGTATCTGCTGTGTGTTTGATTATTGGTTCGCTTTTGAATGTAGAATAAAAGGCCTGTTTACATATCAACCTTCTTGGACAAGCTTGTGTCATGGGAGGCTGTTAGTTCCAGACTTGAGATAGCAAAGACCCATGCCGCTGAAAGAGAGCAAGAAGAGGAAAGGAAAAAAAAGGAAGCGAATAATGAATTCGGACCTAAAGAAGATGCAGAGGTGTACGTAGAGAATGAAAATGACGATTTCGAAACTGAATAAAGAAAACCCTCTTGTGTATTAATCCTAGTATATTCAGAGTTTTACAGGACTATAGTATGTTGTTAGTCGTTATACAATAATCAAGCATGTACTTTTGAAAGTAAGTTGTTTGTGAATGGGTGAGATTAAAATCTATATGCTATTTCAACTAATCCGGATGTTCTCCGTTTACGTATTAAGCTAATGAAATCTTAAAACTTGTTCACCCAAAATTAAAGTGGCATGTAGCAATTTCAATAATTTATAACGTAATAGCTAATATACACCGACATGCTGCTTTTAATAAGGGCAAGGGCTAGAAATTACTATGCGGTGCTATTATCAAATCTCAACGCAAACTAAATAATTTTGAAGAGTTGTATCTTCTTTCTGCTTACGTTTTTTTCACATACCATTATAGGAACTTCATACTACCAAGAAATAAGTTAGATCAATCAACAAATCAAGTTCAGGTGTCAATGAGTTGAGGAATCCCTCATAGCTAGATTCATGAGTAGCTTAGAAACTAGAATTTAGAAACTAGAATTTAAAGGAAAATATGAATACGAGCCGTCCGAAGAGCAGTTCTCTCCGAAGCAACCAATCCAAAAATTGATGGATTTGGTAGAGTGCCAGTCCCAACATTAGAACCAAATTAAGCGAGTTTGGATCAGTCGGGAAGTGGTAAGATTCCAATCAGATCAAGGAATTGCGTAAATACTGCAGCTTGGGCGGCCATTCTTTCCCCGCTGTGCCCAAGACTCAAGAGGTCATTGGCGGTATGGTATCGTATATAATAACATATAAATATAATATAGATAAATGCTATCTTTAGTTTTTCTAAATATAGAAAAGGCTGCTTTCAGGAGCAAAGAAAAGGTTGAAGTTCATATGCGCTAAAAAGGGCCTTTCTGCTGTAACACGTACAAGTCAAACCTTATTTTCTCAATTATAAGTTACTTTCTCCAAAAGAAAAAACTAATTTAATATCTGAGAACACACACAGAAATTGCACAAATACATTGTGCATCCATATGAGCAGAGGAGCAACAAGATTCAAAGAACTACCCTTTTAGAGCCACTGTTTCTATATGACTCGTCTACAATGTCAGCAAAAGCATACAGATCTGAACCCGGGTTCTGATTTGGATCAGCAGTAGCAATACTGGGTTGATAATTAGGCAAACCGGGAAAACATACTTCCGAAGGTGATTGACCATATAAATTTATAAGTCCTACTGCGGATTGCTGTACAGCGTAGTTTTGTCTAGACGAGCTATCCATATAAGTTGGTGTTGGTGTAGGGGATCCAGCCCCAATCCAACCATAACTTCTAGCATCGTTACTCATTGTTTGATTGATTCTGGCTGAATTCTGATAACTGCGGCCTCCCATCATACTACTGTTATTATTATTATTATTATCAGTCACAGTCCTCACACCAGATCCGTGAAAAATAGAAGGTGAAAGATAACTATGCACGAGATTAGAGATATCATCGTGAGCTCGACTCGGATTACTAAACCTTTGATCATGAAACATATGCATTTGAGAGGACCCAACTATCGCTTCGTCCTGTGCAAATCTTGAACGCTTGAGTTCTTGATTATTGATTCTACCAATCTCCTCCATTTTTCTTTTTGATGCCGCTTTACCTACAATTTTTTTACTCAACTCACTGATATCTTTATTTAACTTGATAATCTGTTCTTTGATTTGCCAACCGGGAAGAAAAGTTTTGGGATCGATATTGTGAGTTTCCAAACACCGGATGACGGACGTAAGACCAGCTAATTGTTTTTCGTGTGCTTCCTTCTGCATGAGATCAAAATAAGAAAACTAGTTAGAATTGCATCAACTGATTCTAATAGTCAGGCAGAAACATATATATATATATATATATATATATACAAATATAAAAACCATTAATGATGTAAGTTTAATCAATGTGGTTGTTTTAAATCAATTCCATCAAAAGAAGGAAAGCATATCATAAATATAGTAGAATTAAAATATTAAATCATGTAACCGAGCTAAAGTCCTTTTACTTTTGGATGGCAGATGGCATGGTGTAAAACTATCAAATATAATAAAATATTTAAAAAATAAGAAAACCAAATAAAATATCAAAGAAAAGGAAAACAAAGAAATGCATATCGTGAGATACATGGACCTACAATAGCTTCTAAGAAATGCATGAAGGCATGCAAAGGGTATGTATCACAAGCTATATTGGGATAATAACCATAAGCTAGAGTGTTTTCATGCACGGGCATGATGAAGAATTAAGGAGAAAGACATAGGAAGCAACACTGAGGGTACACAGTAACAACTCTCTCTAATATCTAGAAAGAAAACAGAAAGCTAAGTTAGGTCCAAATAACTATAGAGTATATTACTCTCTTTAACTTCTCTTTCCAATTTTCCCATAAATTCCTCCTTTACATATATATATATATATATATATATATATATATATATATATATATAAATATGACATCAAAACTAAGCTTCAGTATAGGCCGTAAGGAAATCATACCAGCATTATTTCAGAATTATTTGCTTTTCGTCTTCTTTTCTCCGAGGCTTCCTTGTTCTCTCTAAGAAACGAAATTAAAAGTGTTTCAGGGGGATATTTTCCCACCATTTGAAACGTATAAACAAGATTAACCGCATCAACTTGCATTCCCCTCTTCATCATGTCCTCTATAATGCCTGAAACAGTCATCAACTTGTTATATTAGGCTCGAAGTCATTGCTTAGGTAAACTACTCATGAAATCATAAGCAATATAGCTAACATGAACTGAAGGACCATATCCGATCCTTTGACAGCTTTTTAACATGTAGTGATATTCTTCTTTCCCTACCTCTAAGATTGCAGGAAAAAAAAGAATAAGAAACAAAAAAATGAATAATCGAGAGAAAGTTCTATCTTTTCTGCAACAAAGTACGAAAAAAAGGCAAATCTTTATTGCCATCTTCAAACAATTCTTTCAACTTATCTTGAATTCCTCCAATATGAAGTTGAAAATCTTAGCCGTGATCTAATTTATAAGGGTTCTATTTGTCCAAAACCCCAAAAGGCCAAGCGAACAAAGACACTGAGACCTAAAAGTCCAGTCCAACTGCAGTAGAAATTTTCACTCACGCTGATTCCCTAAAACTGTTTTTTACTAAGCAATTGTGTAAGTATGCTTGGCCTCCTATATCTCACAGGAGGAATCAAAAGGGTTGTATCAACTTCAATCATCTCTAGACCTCCAATCCTGGATTACTTTCTTAAGTGTATGTATGTCTACATTAATAAAACCGCAATCCAGTTTGCGATCAAACTTCTAGAACCACAAGATTCCAAAATCAATTCACCTATTAGATAAAAAAATGTCCAATTCAACAACTATACTGATTAGCAACTAAGTGGAATAGTTTTTTGCAGTTCTATAATTCCGTTTCTCAATCAATTTGAACATTCCATTGGCAACCATACTCAGCAATGTAATAAACAAAACCAAATTATACCTGGAATCCTTGATGGGAGAAATCGTGAACCCCTAAGAGCTTCGGATATCTCATTAGGTTTACAAATCCTAAGCAAATCTCTTAATTCGTCTCTTTTGAATGAAGAAGGAATTCCGAAACCAGCTATCAAAAGAAGCAAACCCCTGGCATCTATATCAGTAGCTGAACCCATACCCCCTTCAGCCAGTAGCCTCTTCTTCCATGCGATGGCATTTTCTTCCGCCTCTATCCTCTCAGATTCCTCAATCTTAACCTCACTCTCACTACAATCTCCTATCATCAAAAGGAACAACTCCAAAACCAGAATAGAACCTAATCTGGAGGTGACCATATGAGAGCCCTTGCAATAAGCTTTGCTACCTTGGAGAAAAAACTTACCGACGCAGTCCAGCACGAGTTTCCCTGGTTTCCTCGCGAGTTTCAACGCCGGTGGAACTTCTTGGCGGAGTTTATCCTGCTCCGACAACCGCGACGTGACGTACTTACGCAGTTCACGGTAACTCATTGACTCGCAGAGGTGTTCGATCGCCGATCTCTTTATCGAATCCTTCATCAGGGCCGAGTCTATCTCGGTCGGCTTTTGCGGTTGCTCTACTATGGCTATTGCTAATTCATCAGTATTGTCCAGCGCAGCCGGCATCAACGAAGATGACCGGCCGTTAAGTTTGGTTATGGCGGTTTCGATGAACTCAAGATGTTTCTGTAATTCATCATATTTGTTCTTGAAATTGTTAATGGCCGTGGAGAGGCCGCCTAGTTTGCTAATCGAATCGGTGAGATCCCCATTGCCCAGTAACTCCACCGGCTCTGTTCTCATTGTCATGAAATTATTGACGGTGTTGCGACGGCGATGAGCGGTTAAGGGCGTGAGGCAGTGATTGTGATGCTATTCCTTATTTGTGAGTTGAATTTTATTGGCTGGGGTTGTATACGTATATATAGGCCCTCTTACGCAATCCTCAATTAAATGATCACAAATATTATTCCTCCCTTCCTGGTTTTTTTTTTTCAAACTTAAAGTTGAAATTCTAAAATTGCTTTTCTCCTTTTAAATTTCTACATTCATGCCATTTACATTTCAAATCAGCCGAAACTCTGAAATCTATCCGTTATTACCATAAATCTACAAGTTTTGTATTAAAATCTACTACTCTAAGCCCATTAAATTAAAAAAATTAGGTTTTTTCACCGAAACCCATCAAATCCACTTCGAAAAATCTTGAATCGGAGTATTTAATGGACAATGAAGAGATGGGCGTGTCTCTGGAAGACTTACTAGACGAGGAGGAAGCTTACCAGATGGAGGTAAGAAGCGAAACCCTGTATTTCGGTTTTCGGTCGTGTCGCACGCCGTTCGTGCGACGAACACCTTCGTCATCGCACGATCGTGCGACTTGTTAAACGTATCTGTCGCATGAGACGAATACAAAAGTGTGTCTCATGCGACCGCACTAGAGGCGTGTCTCGTGCGACGACACTGAAGACATGTCTCATGCGACAAGAGTGTTATATAAACTCATAGTTTTCAATTTTATATTTTGCAAGAGGAACCTGCCCAGCCTCCATTTATGGATGCCGATTATAGTAAAATATTCAACACGGATAGATTATTTACTAAAGACGAATTGGATGCTTTCGTGGACATTGAATCAAAGAAGATCAAGTTTGTCACAATTAGAAAGCTCTACGATAGCGGGAAATGGAGAAGGACTCCTAGGTTAGAGTACGTTTGCGAGCGATACGATGTATTCGTATCAAAGGCGAAACCAGAAACTTTGAAAAAGAGGAAGACATCGACGAAGAAATGTAATTGTCCGTTCGCGCTAAAAGGTCATCCGATCGACGTACTAGCCATGAAATGGCGTTTGGAGGTGATAAACGGCACTCACAATCATGAACCCTACGTTCGCCTAGACGGTCACTCCCACGCTTGTAGGCTAAATCTGGATGAAAATGAACTAGTTCGTAGTTTGTCTCACCTCGGTTCGCGCCCTGGGGAGATATATAGTGGTTTGAAGTACCAATATCCCGAGAACATTTCAAACATGCGTGCAATCTACAATTGCCGCCAAAAACAGCGGGATGCTGAGCACGGGGGACAAACGCAAATGCAATATATTTTGACGAAGTTGAAGGAGAATGGATACTCGACGTGGGAGCGTTTGAAAGATGAATCAAAGGTGATCACTGAATTTTTCTTCGCACATCCTACTAGTGTAGACTTATTATGTACATTCCCAAACGTGTTATTCATGGATTGTACGTACAAGACGACTAGGTATAAGATGCCGTTATTAGAGATTGTCGGTTTAACGTCGACTTCCATTACATTTACCGTTGTGTACGTATTTATGAGCGGAGAGAAGATTGGAACTACGTATGGGCTTTGGAAACTCTTCGTGGTTTGATGATGGATAGCGTGTGCGTATTTCCATCCATTATTGTTACCGATCGAGAGTTAGCTCTCATGCGAGCGATCGATAAAAAAATTTCGGAAACGCACCACTTGTTATGCACGTGGCACATTAGTAAGAACATTCTTGGGGCGGTCAAGAGGATATTGCACGATGATGCGGTAGCGAAACAATTTGTCGAATTTTACGGCTACGTTACAGAGGCGAACACGTTTGAGAGTTACCAAAAGAATCTAGATACACTGAAGGAGATGTTTGCATCTAAACCGGAGTGTTTTGCGTACGTTATGGACTCGTGGATAACGAAATATGGTGACAAGTTCCTTGCGTACCGAACGAACACGATTAAGCATTATGGCCAAACAACTACAAATAGCTTAGTCCGTTTATCCTAATTTTCGTTGAGTTATTTTATCTAGTTTCAAATAAGTTGATAATTTATTACTTGTACTATGTAGGGCGGAGGGTGCTCACTCGTCCCTAAAAAAATATCTTGGGACGAATCAATGTAACTTTGAGCTTTTTTGGGAAAAAGTTCATAACTTATTAACGAAGCAACATGCGGGTATCGTCGAATCATTCGAGCGAAGTAAGTTTAGAACAATTCCCGGCTTTGATGGTGTTTTGACCAAAAATCTTAAAGGTCATGTATCATATGCGGGGCTAAAGATACTGATGGTTGCTATTGTACGTGCTCGAAATATAGGAGTAGATCGGGTAGCATGTGGAGGTTGTTTCCTTAGGAAAACGCATGGTTTACTTTGTGCATGTGAAATTGCGTTTATAGCTAGAGATGGTAGGTGCATCCCTTTAGAAGACGTGGATATCTTTAGGAAAAAATTAGATATTGTGCATAGAGATCCTAGCTCTCGCGAAGAGGAATTGCAAAAAAAACTTTCCTTAATCGACAACTCCATTCATAGTTTCCGACCCGACCAACAAGACCACATTATCAATAGGGTAATGCAAATATTAAGGCCCGGGACAAGTCATATTCAAGATCCTAAAGAAGCGGTTAGAGCTAAGGGTAGACCAAAGGTAGGCGTTGATAAATCGATTAAACGGAACCCTAGTTCGTGGGAATATCCCATTAAACAAACAGCTAGTACTAGTACTCCGGCTAACTCGGTAGGTAGTACACCCGTAAACACATTAGGGAGCACGGCCGCATCCAAAGTGGTTCCCCTTGTACCACTAAAACCTCTATTAGCAAAAAAGAAAGTTGGAAGGCCTAAGAAAATTGTTAAGGATGGGAAGTTAACATTATATCCGGATTGCATCCCGACCTTTCTACACACTTACATTTTAAAATTAGTTGACGTTCTTCCGGACGGACAATGCAGATATCGTTCTGTAGCGCATTCAATATACAACGACGAAGATAGATGGGAGGATGTTAGACGCGAGTTGTTAAAGGAGTTACGGGACAACCGTGCATGCTGGTTGGATGTATATGGTTCGCAGAAGGTGTTTGACGATTTGGTACATAGGTTAGATTACTTCAAGCCTAACCCTAGTAGCCACTATTGGATGACATTTCCGGATATTGGACTAGTCATCGCGACAAGGTATCAATGCATGGTATACCATGTATCGCAAGCAGCCTCGTTAACGTATCTACCAATCCGTGGAAAGCCACCCGTCAACAATTCAACGATCATAGAAGTTGGGATAGCTTTCGTACATGGATGTCACTTTGTTAATGTAAGTACATTTCGTTTCCAATCCAAATTTCTTACGCTATCATTACTAATGCATTCATTTATTCTTTTTTCTTGTAGATTACTACTCCACCCGATGTACCGTTGCCTCCATTATACCCTTGTTGGGCCGCTTATGCAACCGAATAAGCGAATCAATGGGCGCATCCCTACTACCGGCGGTTGAACAAATTTACACAGATAATGCCCGCAAGGAAAATCAACTTGAACGAAAAATCACATGTAACAGATTTGACTAGAGACGACGTTTGAAATGCTTTTGTACAACGTTTTAAGTTATTTTGCCTAACGTTTCATGTAATATAGTTAATGTATTTTTGATGTGATGTAGTAGGAAAATGACTACTAAGGTGTTATGTATTATAGTTGACGTGATTAATTGAAATGTTAGATTTTAAGTCAAACAAAACACTGGTCGCACGCGACGCAATTTGGGTCCCGTCTCATGCGACTAATGACCAAAATTTTGGCCCTGAATTTCAGGCAGAGAGCATATATCGCACTCCAAAAATGCGAACGTCTTTGAAGGTAGTCGCATGCGACGTAAGGCCAAAACTTTGGCCCTGAATTTCGGGCAGAGAGCATATATCGCACACCAAAAATGCGAACGTCTTCGATGGTAGTCGCGTGCGACCTAAGGCCAAAATTTTGGCCTTATTTTTCAGATAGAGAGCATATATCGCCCTCCGAAAACGCGACTATCTTTTGTCCATGACGCATGCGATGTAAGGCCAAACTTTTGGCCCTGAATTTCAGGCAGAGAGCATATATCGCACTCCAAAAATGCGAACGTCTTTGATGGTAGTCGCATGCGACGTAAGGCTAAAATTTTGGCCTTATTTTTCAGACAGAGAGCATATATGTCCTAAAGAACGCGGTTAATACATTTGTTGGAGTAAAGTACCATTAAAAGGGGGAAAGGGGAAAACAACAAGTACACTTGAAGGAAATACATAAGGACGAAAACAATAAGTTAACACCTTAACTTAAACAAACATAAAAAAATAATTAAACAACTAGATGCCAACAACCAAAATGATCAATCATCGAAGTCATATCCCAAGTTGTCGTCAGAATCAACCCCCTCCTCCCTTTCCGTAATCCTATCTTGAAGATACGCTACCATATCCCTAGTGATGTAGTCTACCACAGTCATGTTCCAGACGGCGGCCGCTTCTTGCTTAATTTTATATGGCAAAAACAACAAACGCTAGAGCGGTTTACAAAAAAGGTACCTCTGCTTGATTTGTTCACGGTTGCGCACGAGGAGACCTCCAGTTTGTAAACGGCCGTAGCCGTAGTACATCTTACAAACCACTCGATCTAAAAAAGCATCGCTACTATCTTCCCCCATCTCTCGGCGGGAAATCTTCACCGCCTCAAGCAGATGGTAGTCTTCATGAGGAGTAAACTCCATTTGTTAAACTGTTTATGTTTGAGAAGTTTCTATGAATGTAAAAGGTTTTAGAGTCCCTTTATATAGGGAAGTAAAGTTTGGCGGGACTTTTTGATTTTTGATAACGAGCGGGAGTTTTTGATTTTAGAGAATGAGCGGGAGATTTTAGTTTTTGAGAATGAGCGGGAATTTTTTATTTTAGAGAATGAGCGGGAGATTTTAGTTTTCGAGAATGAGCGGGATATTTTAGTTTTAGAGAATGAGCGGGAGTTTTGCTTTTTAAGAATGAGCGGGAGTTTTTTATTTTAGAGTGGATAATAAAATGATATACTATGAAAAGAAATAATATAAAAAATAAGGGTAAAACTTACCGTATAATGTTTTTCAATGGTAGAAGCTCTAACTGTTACTACACAGCTTGAGCATTCAACTGTCGCTGGAATTACCTTATTATTAATTAACACAACATGAATGTTGTGGAGAGTAGGAACAATCGAGCGTTATAATAAAAATAGAGAGATAAAATAGTGAGAGCGAAACATATTCTTGAAGAAGACAAAACTGCCATTGTTATGTTTCTTATGTTCGAACAACAAAACCAGTGCTTTATTTTTCTGTCTTTTTAGATGTTTAACGGTTGATATGATTTTTTAGATGTTTATCTGTTGATATGATAATGTAATTTTGATTTGATTTGTGGGTGGTTGGGGTTAGGGCTAAGTGACATTTAAAAGTAGATTTGAGTCTTTTCGGATTACTATCGATCAACAAAACCAGTGTTTTTTTCTATCTTTTAAGATGTTAATTTGTTAATATAATAATATAATTTTGATTTGATTTGTGGGAGGTTGGGGTTAGGGCTAAGTGATATATAAAAGTAGTGATAATTAATTAATTAAAATACAATAAATAAAAGCAGTCATCAAATACACTAAATAGAAGCAGTAATAAAATAAACTGGTTACAAAACTATAGTGCTAACATCGGACAGTCTGACAAAGGTGTGCTGCGAGCAATAATCAGTGGCATCTATACCTCTCGGCAATCTGGCTCATATGAAGGACGGTCTCTACAAGATCTTCGTGCTCCAGAGTCGGTATCGATGGAGCAAACCGAGCAATCTGCTCGTATCCTGCAAAGACAGCACCACCCTGCGGCTCCAACCGAGGACCTCTAGCTGGTGCAGAACTGCTAACGATGTACCACAGCCGCCTCTTCACCCAAATGTAGTACATCGGGTCAACACTCTTTCCACTACCACGGTATAACGTGCCATCATAAGTGTACACATGGTTGTCCCAATCCCTCCACAAGTGCCCGTCCCATGGGTATGTGGAGACCATCTTCTTCCCTGTTTTTTCGATTTAGGAGGGCGTATATCCTTAGGAATCAGCTGTACGGACCCCATCTGTCGAGTGACACGGTCTGGGTAGTACGGCACACTCACGTCGAATGCCTTAAGCGTCAACTCAACCCAAGTCACCCCCTGGAACGGATAATGGTCCCGTAAGTGTATGAAGGGAAGGAACATGACCTATAAATAAAAAAAATGAACAACTTAGCCATTTATATTAATAAAAGTACTTATTATTAAAATGAACGAATATGACTTACATCTGCCTCCGTGCACGTCGAAAGTGCATGTCTCATCTGCCTGCGCACATCATGAGAGACACCAATCTTCTGCGACGCATGTCGGCACATATGGGGCATGGATATGTCGTAATCTCAAAACAGTGGAGCTCGGAGCTGAACAAAGTGTGCAAATATCTACGACTCGAGCATCCCTATAAACCTGCAAATGCCTCCCGTACCATGGAGAGATCCCTGACTAAGGGAGTGGTACAACTGTGCTAAAACCAACTGACCCTAGTTATACTTATGCATACCCTGATATTGGTTCACGAACTGAAGGTAATCTAAAGGAATGTTGTTGCCGGTTTTGTTGGCACATATGGTGGTACCTAACAAATACATGATGTAGGCACGGGTGGCATGTTCTAAACTCTCATCCGTGATCTTCCTATCACTATACTTAACACCACTAAAAGTAGTGCACAACCACCCAAGGTTCACATTACTAGCATTCCTAAGGTTTTTAATCAACTCAGATGGTCGTACACCTAGCATGCCAGCATAAGTACTAAGCTTCTCAACCTCCGAGTCAAAAGGTAAAACATCAAAGGACTTACCTACAACCGGTAATCCAGTGATGATGTAGACATCGTCCAAGATGACTGTCATCTCCCCGAACGAGAAATGGAATGAAGAAGTCTCCTCATGCCATCGCTCTAAGAATGCCTCCACCAAATGGATGTTCGTATGCCAGCGGTAGAGTGCATCGACGAGCGGGCCAAAAATAGTCTCCATCACCCTTGCCCGTACCCTGCTCTGCTGTGTCAGGCCCCATCTCCGGAGACTGTCGTACATAGCGAAGCATCGCAGGGTGACCATATCCTGCAATATGTTTCAAACACGTAAATTCGTGAAAAAACAATTATTATAAACATATGTTTCGAACACGTAAGAAAGTGATAAAACAATATAAAGGTATAATACTTACATCTCCGTGATAGACGCTGAAAGCCTCGTGCGACGTGTAATCCGGAAAGAGAACCGGGACATGCGGCATCACCGACAAAAAATCATGATCCTCACCCTCGGGTGCGTGGGATGCTGCCTCTGGTGCGTGAGGTGCATCGTCCTCGTATTGTGAATGTGAGACATCATGTGCCTCCTCCCGCTCCACCCCCTCCATATCATCCGGTGCATTTGCATCGTCATCGTAAGAAAAGTCAGGTGGCTGAGAAGAAGAACCTTCCCCTGTGCTACCATCAGTAGTAGGAATGTAATCACCATGACGACGGAGACGTCGTCTAGTACGCGTACCAGGAGCATGTCCCTCGCAGGGACCTGCCTGTACATCATCGGGCTCGGGAAAAACTCTACCCTCTGCCGTCACTTCTGCCTCACGTGCCAAACGATCAAGTTCCCTCATTTTCTTGAACGGATTTTTAATTATCTGCTTGATCCATCCCATCCTGTAAAGACAACATAAAAAAATATGTATTAGTGAGACAAAACTAAATAAGCATTCATAAAAGGGATTGATTCGCATGAGACAACTTAAGGTGCCTGTCGCATGAGACAGCTTAAGCTGTCTGTCGCATGCGACATCTTAAACTGTCTTTTACATGCAACATCTTAAACTATCAGTCGCATGCGACATCTTAAACTATCTGTCGCATGCGACTATATGTCATCTTGGTCGCACGATCAGAACCAAATTGGTAGCACGATCGTGCTGCGAACAGAACCCAAACCCCAAATTTAGAAACCTACCAAAGAGACCTCATTTCACACAAAATCAAACACATAGGCATAGATCCGACCAAAACTAACAAAACAACACCTAAAATCATACAAAAATCGAACTTTTTAAATCGAAACCTAAAATACTTAAAAACCCTAATTTCAGCAGTTTATACCCAACGAAATCTAAAAAAAATTATACCATGATGTTTGTATTACTTACCTTTATGTTTTCGTGAAAATCGAGTTTTTGAAATGGGTCGAACGGTGTGCTTGAGAGCTTTCTAGAGAGAGAGAGAAAGAGAGGAAAAAAATGGTGAGAGATTTATCAAACCCTTTTATACCTTGGTTTTCTGAAAAAGGGTAAATTGGTCCAAAATTAGCTGAGAGATATATCAAATGGGTATAAGATCCAGCGGCTTAAGATCTATCAAAATGTGTCTTATTTCTAGCCTGACTCTTTGTGAAAAGATTATAAAATTATTTTTCATAAAAAAAAAGAAATACTAAAGATCTAAAAGTGGTAATAAATAATAATAAAAGGATTTTTAAAATAAATAAATAATTTAGAAGTTATTTAAACATAATCGATATCATACTTATTAATAATTATTAAAAATAGGGGAAATTACCAACAAAAATTGCAAAAATTAAAGCTATAAATATCCAAAACAATGTGGTACCTAAAATCTACTAAAAATATTTATGGGTATGCAAATACAAAAAAAAGTCTTATTTTCTTTTTCATTTCTCTTTCTAAAATAGAAACCTTCGACATTATTAAATTACATATTTTACACCAAATTTAAATGAATTGTTCAGAATTTCAATGCAATGTAACTTTTCACGATCAAGCTGTTATGAATGAGTCAAATAGTGCCTTGACAGTGTACAGTGTCCGGCAGTACAGTTTTGTGTCTGTGATAGTGATATTGTACCTTGACAGTGTACTGTGTTTGGCTGTACAAATAAATGTTGTGACAACATCGTGTTAATCTTGTGGTATGAGCCCATTAGGCCCATTGTCTAGTAAATCTATTAATTCCTTATAAATAGAAAACTAGGACTACACAAAACACAATTTGAAATCTGTAACCTTTTCTATCATAGTGAAACTTTTTTCTCTAGCGGCGCCCGTGGACGTAGACAATTGTCGAATCACGTTAAATCTTGTGTTCATTCAAGTTTGTCCTTCACATATGTTTTGTGCTTACTCCATTTTGATAATTGCATAGTAATTTAATAACAAAATTGGTATCAGAGCCACGTGTTGAAATTAAGGCTTTTGCAATTAGGGTTTCACAATGACGTCTATAGCAACAAAATACATGATTGAAAAATTTGATAGGGATCCAGCTTTGCGTTGTGGAAGATTAAACTGAAATCTTCATTGGTACTGCAAGGGTTGTGGAAGGCTGTGGAGAATAAGTTACTAGAAGAGATGAAAGAAGTTGAGAAACAAGATCTTCAAGAAAGGGCTTTGTGCTGGATTTTAATGAGTGTGAAAGACACTGTGCTTCGCGAGATTAGTAGTGAGAAAACTGCTGCTTGCGCATGGAAAACGTTAGGAGATCTTTACTCAGAGAAATCAGTAATAAACCGATTATACTTGAAGAAGCGTTTGTATGATTTCAGATTGAAAGAAGGTATGTCCATAACAGAGCACTTATATAATTTCAAATCAATTATAATGGACTTAGAGAACATAGATATCAATATTGAGGATGAGGATCAAGCTTTGTTTGTATTGAAATTGTTACCAGCTCCCTATGAAAACTTTGTAGATACCATTATGTATGGTTATGATAAGTTATCGCTAGCAGATGTCAAAGGGGCACTGAAATCAAAAGAGATGAGATAGTTGCAGCCAAACAATCAAGCTGAAGGGGAAGGTCTTATGATTAGGGAAAGATCTAGAAGCAAAGAGAGTTCTTTAAGAAGGAAGAACTGGAGGTCCAAGTTAAGGGTAAAACACTCAAACTGTTATGAATGCGGTGAGCAGGGTCATTATATGAGATATTGTCCGAAACTGAATGGTAAGAAGGAAAATCAAAAGGAAAATGCAGCAAACATTGTTGAAGGTGTGAACGATTCCGACGATAGTGAAAATAGTGGTAGAGAAGATGTATTGTCTGTGAGTTCAGACTTTGGGCAAAAATTTTGGGTACTCGATACTGGCGCTACATATCACATGCGTCAGTTCAAGCAGTAGTTTGATACTTACAAGCCAATGCATGTGACTGTCTATTTAGGGAACAATCATTCGTTGACTGTTGGTGGTATTGGTAACGTCAGAATCAGAATGTTTGACGGGGTTGTTAGAATCTTGACGTGCTGGCATGTTCCTAGGTTAAAGAGAAACTTGATTTCTCTTGGGATTCTAGACTCTCGGGGTTACAAGTATCTTGCAGAAGACGGTGTAATCAAAGTGACAAAAGGCTCAATGGTATGCATGAAAGGCAGTTTGCAAAAGGGTCTTTACATTCTCCAGGGGAGTCTTGTTATGGGCGATGCTGCAGTAGCATCATCAGGGAGTAATAGCCAAAGTAGGAAAGATCAAAATAAGTTGTGGCATTGGCGTCTTGGTCACATGAGTGACAGAGGATTAGCTGTTTTGGGAAAAAGAGATTTGTTGAAAGGGTATAAAGCAGAATCATTGGGATTCTGTGAGCACCGTGTGTTTAGTAAACAAACTAGAGTCAAATTCAGCAAATCAGGTCTAAGAAAGACTAAAGGGATAGTGGACTACATTCACTTAGATCTTTGAGGTCCAAACATAAATCCATCCTAGAGCGGTCCAGATACTACATAAGTTTCATTGATGATTATTCAAGGATGGTGTGGGTTTGCTTTCTGAAAACAAAAGATGAGGCATATTCAACCTTTGTCAAATGGAAGACGATGATTGAGAATCAAATAGGAAGAAAAATCAAACGTCTTAGGACAGATAATGGGTTAGAATATTGCAATCGTGAGTTCAACGAGTTCTGCGAAGCTGAGGGAATAGTGCGCCATCGCACTTGTTCTAGAACACTACAACAGAATTGAATCACAAAAAGAATGAACAGAACGCTTTGTGACAAGACATGAAGTATGCTCTCGCATTCCGGTGTGGGAAATTATTTTTTGGGCTGAGGCTATCAATACAACGTGTTACTTGGTGTATCGGTCTCCATCAACGACTATTAATTGTAAAACCCCTCTTGAGATTTGGTCTGGATTGTTGGCTGATTATGAATATTTGAGGGTGTTCGGTTGTGCTGCGTGTGCTCATGTGAGAGATGGTAAGCTTGAGCCGAGGGCATAGAGGTGCATATTTCTAGGATATGCTACTGTACTAAAGGGATATAGGTTATGGTGCACCTCTCCAAAGTCTCTAGGTTTTCTCATCAGTAGGGACGTTACTTTTAATGAGTTTGATTCGATAGACAGTCAGAAGGAAGTAGGAGAAATGGTCGAATCAGGATCAGTTGTGAGTAAACAGGTGAGGCTTGAAGTAGAATCAGTTCAGCAGGTCCAATAATTCAAGTGGTTCTGAGGTGGATCCAGAATCAGGAGGTGAAGCGTCAGCATCAGATGATAGTGACGATGATGCGCCTGAACCAGAACAACAACCTTATAGCATAGCACTGGGCAGAGAAAGAAGAGATATTAGACTCCCAAAAAGGTATGCAAATCTAGTTGCATATGCTCCGTCAGTTGCAGAAGAAGTTAAGATGGAGGAACCTAGTAACTACAGAGAAGCTATAGCGAGTTCAGAGGCAGATCGATGGATTGGTGCTATGAGGGAAGAGATTGAATCTCTTCAAAAGAATACTGTAAACGTTGGCTTAACTTTTAACAAGACCGATATTGGTGAATCGCTGAATGATGTTGCAGGATCATTGGTTGGTTTAGTTGATTCTGATTTTGCAGGTGATATGGATGAAAGAAGATCTCTGACATGATATGTATTTACTCTAGCTGGGAGTGCGATCAGTTGGAAAGAACAGTTGCAAGCTACTGTAGCTTTGCCTACAACAGAGGCAGAGTACATGGCGGTAACGGAGGCAATATGGTTGCAAGGTTTGGTCTTGGATATGACTACTGCAAAAGTGTTTTGTGACAGTCAAAGCGCCATACACCTTATAGGGAACCAGATGTACCATGAGCGTACAAAGCACATAGATGTCAGGTATCATTTTATTCGTGATATAATATCAAAGGGAATTGTTGATGTAAAGAAAGTGTCTACACACGATAATCCAGCAGATATAATGACCAAAGCAGTATCAATTCGAAAGTTTAGAGAGTGTCTAAATTGGATCGGTGTTCGCAGTATAGAGTGAATGCTTGAAGGGCATTTGGTGAGTCAGAAGAAGAGAAGTTTCTTTGTTGATAGTGAAGAAAGGATATTCGCCTCAAGGGGAAGATTTTTTATGAATGAGTCGAATAGTGCCTTGACAGTGTACTGTGTCCGGTAGTATAGATTTGTGTCTGTGATAGTGATATTGTGCCTTGACAGTGTGCTGTGTTCGACATTACAAATAAGTGTTGTGACAGTATTGTGTTAGTCTTGTGGTATGAGCCCATTAGGCCCACTGTCTAGTAGGTCTATTAAGTCACTATAAATAGACTACTAGGGCTACACAAAACACAATCTGAAATCTGTACATTTTCTACCATAGTGAAACTCTTTTCTCTGGCGGCGCCCGTGGACGTAGACAATTGTCGAACCACGTTAAATCTTGTGTTCATTCAAATCTTTCCTTCGTATATGTTCTGTGCTTGAGCCATTTTGTGATAATTGTGTAGTAATTTAATAACAAAATTTCAACGTTTCTGTTAATAATTTCAGCGCATAGGCCCATTGTCTAGTAAGAATTTTGAGATTGTGTTTACTCTAATGATGACTCTAGTTTCAACAATTATGATGATTTGTCACCAATTGATAACTCACCATAATGACAAAAAAACTGGAAAATGAAAACCACGGAAAAATACTCTTCATCTTCCTCTGGCCATGAAATTTCATCTTTTGCTTATGAATATTTTTCTCCATAATGTTTAAATATTTTAGAAATGAAGAAAACCCAAATGAAGATCTTTGTCATGCTCGTGGAAAAAAATAGTGGAAATTTAGTCAAGTGAAAGAAAGGTCTGAAGAAGAAGAAGAAGACGAGGAAGAAGAAGATAAGAAATAAAAAATAGTCTAAAAATAAGATTTTTTTCTCATATATGAAAAAAATGATTTCAAAGTTTGTTTTTAGTTTTTTCGTTTTTGTATAATCTTGTTATTATTATTATTTCAACTATAAAATCTTTTGTTCCCATTTTCACACTCAACTTCCACATAAATCCACAACACAACCCCAAAAGAATAAATAATTAGTACACAACCCAAATACATATAATTTCATAACCAAATGCACTTCTTAATTACGCAACAAAAATGTTCCTAATTTCATAACCAAATGTTTTACTAATGCAACGTAATTTTGTAACCTTTTTACGTAACCACATATAACGTAATTTTACAACCCTTTTATGCAACTACATATAACGTAATTGCGCAACCTTTTTATGCAACCACATATAATCTGCAACCAATTCATATATGTTAACCTAAAATCTTTATTTTACAGATAATTATTAAGACATTTACGTGAGTATAGAAAATCCAAGAATCACATTAAATTTATAAAATATTGGACCGGTATTTACTCTGCATTATAAGAACAACAAATTAGTGACATTGAGGGTGTTCTATGTAATAAATGGTGAACATGTTTTGATTTAGAAAGTTAATGAGGTGGATTAGCCAGAAATAAACTAATTATGTAGGCTCAAAGGCCCATCACCATCATTATATACAGAAATGTATCTTTTCTTGAGAATGATGAATCGTTAATTGTATTGATACTTTTGGAAGTTTATTTATTCAAAATTCATGTATTAAATTTCTCTATAAAAGTTAAGGACCGTTCGAAATATTCACGACCCCTCAAAATATAAACAACCTATTTGCCCGTCAAATATTTTTAGGAGTCGTCAATGTCGATCATAGTGGGAGATTAGACTGGTACCCAAATATAATATCTAAAACTACTAAGAAACTAAACTTTTACTTCAGATTATTGCGAGAGAGACTGAATTTTGAACGCATGCATATCTCGCGGTACTCACATACGAAATGGTGATTAGGGAAGACTCTGATTAGTTAATAGAGAATGTTGAAACGCAGTAGCAACATGAAAAACAATGAAATTAATTAGATCTGGAGGAACATCGAGATAAATTGTTGAGTAAAATTATTGCACTAAATTCTCATAGAGAGAAAATAGTTTCACATTTAAGAAGGGTTCGATTGGAATTCTAAAAATTAGAAAATAGAGATAACTCGTCTAAGGGTGATGATGTTGAGTCTGAATCTTTGCGACACCAGAAAATATACCAAAGGAAACAATTTCTATCGGACCGAATCTATCATACTTAAATGAGTGCAAAACCATAAATCTGTATATTCTTTCGAATTCTAGTGACTATTTTATGTCCGAGTTGGATGAACTTTCTCTCTCTCTAAAACGGGGGCATCACAATCAGAGAAAGTGTTGTTAAAAAAGATATTCTATACATTTTAAAAGCTTTATACGAGAGTGAGATTTAAAAAATAATATTATTTATCTGATAAACATGCACTCACCTCTGAGGTTAATGATTGAATGGTCACCGATGGTGAAGTAGGGCAACAGCAAACTATGGCTCAAATTGAAGACAATCGGCCATTAGAGCTAGTGAACAACCATCAGTATTAACATGGAGGTTTGTGTAACAAAAGTTTTAATTACCAAGTCAATAGTCAATATGTGTATCTTTTGAAGCATTTTCTTTGTGCAATGATTGATGAAGGTCTGGGGGACATCAGTATAGTCAATATCATAATTGGAGGCAATGTTCTTTATCAATAAAAATTATATCTGGACTTTTGGCCAAAAAAATTGACATATACAAAATGAAGAAGTTCGATGGAAACAGAGATGCGGATCATATGAGCAATTTAAAATTTTGAGGAATTAAATTGTTATGTCGTGCTTTCTTCCAAACTCCTATGAACAATGTTTTAAAATGATACACTCAATTTCCTCAATGTTCCATCA
Source organism: Limnanthes douglasii subsp. nivea (assembly GCA_036936605.1). NCBI lineage: Eukaryota > Viridiplantae > Streptophyta > Magnoliopsida > Brassicales > Limnanthaceae > Limnanthes > Limnanthes douglasii. The sequence continues at coordinate 271,802,103 of JAUPFV010000001.1, read as the reverse complement.
ATAATTTTAACATGTTCATAATGATTTCCAGGCGGTAGTTTGTGGGAAGTAATAAAATACGGGGAAATGGGGATAAGATCAACCAACATAGACAAATCAGTTGGAGAAAGTTTAAAAGACTATGCATTTCATTTTGAAAAAGAATAGTTTAGAGGATTGTCACGGGCAAGTCACTTGTGTTTCTTTCAGACAAGAGTATCTACTTATATACTTGGCCGATGAAGTTATTCAGAATAAATCTTTAACCTTCGATGCCCTACTAGATCGCGTTGAATAACATATTAAGGTAGAATTATGTAAGAGATTAAGATTTGTTTCATCACCCTAACAAAGGAAATTATCTGCTCTGGTTCCCTAATGACAACATATTCAAAGCTTTCAGCCTCAAACCTTTATTATTTTTTCATTTTAAGGGGCTAAACCAGCTACCGCATCAGCCAAGAGTGAATCAACAACCACAGTCTCAGCAGCATCGGTTGAGAGCAAACCAATGGGTTTGACCTTATAATTTTATAGAATTAACAGAGAATGTTGCTACTATTTTTATAAGACTCAAAATTTTATCCAGTTTAGGAAACTCCTTCTGATTCAAAGTCATATGGAAGAAAGGAATAACAGGTTTTGCAAGTATCATAACGGTATTGGTTATGATACAAGGATCTAGATATCTCTCAAGCAAGAGATCCAAACTTTTATTGATAATGACATACTAACAATATTTTTAAGATGATAAAATGAGGACAACAACAAGATCCGGTAGGAAACCAACCGGTAGCACAAAGAGCAGTAATTGAGAATGCTCTGAAGTAGGATTTTACGATGGTCATCAAAAAAAATATTTCGACGAGTTTGATTTGTATTCAAAATATTTAGATTTGGATCATAACCGAATAATTGTGATGATGATAGATAAATCTACTGTTAAAGGCAAGGTAAAAACCCTGTGCAATGTTTTCAAATCATTAATTATTTTCTATGCGAATATTTTGTCATGCACTACAATTTGATCTCAAAAGAGGTATATTGCCATGATTATGCATTGGTAATTAGCGCAACTATCCAAACAAAGTAAAATACAAAGGATTCTAATGGATATATGCAGTTCAATCCTCCAATCTTACTGAAAAATAATAGGTTTTACTGAGGTTATCTACAACATCGTTGGAGAGTTCGAATAGAAAGTATTTCTAGACCGATGGCTTTTCTAAAAAGTAGTAAAAGTACTTTTTATAGTGGTTCATGGTCTAACTGCGTGTAATGTAATTTTTAGTAGGTGTTGGCTATCAAAAATGCATGTTATCATCTCTATCATACACTACATTTGAAGTATGGAATCAAAAATCAAGTGGAATTTATTCGAAGTAACCAAAAAGTAGCAAGGGAATGTTATAAGGTCCGATTTCAGAATCATCATTATCAACGATCCGAGGAAGACCCTGCTCGGTAACACCCAATAAAAATGTTAAAATTTATTTCTCAACCGTAAAAGTTTGAAGAATAGCACTATATTATCCTTAAATGTGAAACAAAGGTTGGTATACTTTTTGTGTGAGAATCTATACATGATCGTTTGGTGTTCTTAAGATGTCACATGAGTACTTGTAGATATTATCTTCCATAAACTCGTGGTCCAGTTCAATGCATGTTCGATCATTCAGAAAATAAAAATATTCTTTGTCGATTATTTATAGCAATCATGACTGAAGTAAATTAGTTTTCGAAGGTAGGTGATATTCGGAATCCCAATATCCATTGTGGACAACGAATCTGGTATCAGTGAAAAAACAGAATGCAAATGGATAATGTGCGTTGATTTTATAGATCTAAACAAAGCTTGTCTGAAAGACCCATTTCTCGTTCCTAGAACCTATTAATTGGTAGATTTTACTTAGGTAATAAAGTTTTATCGTTTATGGATGTATATTATGGATATAATCATATATAAATGGATCTAAATGACCAAGACAACACTACATTCATCATATACAAAGAGTTATATTGTTACAAGGTAATGCCTTTTGGTTTGAAAAATGCAGGGGAAAAGTATTATAAACTTTTGAATAAAGATTTTTCTAGCCAGATTAGAACATATGTTGACGTTTATATAGACAACATGTTGGTAAAGAGTACTAAAGATGATGACCATTTTTCTGATCTGGTAGAAATTTTTTGTAACTTGAAAGTAATAAACTTAAGGTTGAATCCGAAAAATATACATTCCGGTTACTATGGATCTTCCGAGATATATCAAGTAAGTAAAAATATTAACTGAAAGGTTGGCTGCTTTAAAAAAGTTCATATAAAGGTCTTCAGACAAATGCGCTCTATTTTTCAAGTTTTTTTAAAATACTGTTTCAATTGGATACCAAAATATGTCGATGCTTTTATCAAGATAAAGAGAATATATATTCTTTATAAATTTTAACTAAGCCATGTGTGTGGTAGGGGATTATTCATCTACATCGCTGTATTAGACTATTTAGTAAGTGCAGTGTTAGTTAGAGAAGTTGACAATTTTCCTCGTTCGATATATTATGTAAGCGAGAGTTTCCTGGATACGAAAAATTGATACTTAAAGTTAGAAAAGCTAGCATTAGCCTTGGTTGTCGTAGTCAGAAAAAATGAGCTCGTACTTTCATGCATATTTCGATTTTGGTTCAAACTTCTTTTCCTCTAAAAATATACTACAAAAACTCAACATCTCCGGTTGGATGACTAATTGTTCAATGGAACCGAAGACTTCAATATTGAGTTTGGACCTCGAACAACCATCAAATGAAAGGCTTTGGCTGATTTTTTAGTCGAAATTTACTTCGACCGACCAAACATGAAACTATATATTGATACAATTAAAGACGAGTGGGATATGCGAACTAGAAAAGGTTCAAACATCTCAGGTTTTGGGGTAAGGATTCAATTGGTAGCTCCGATCGAAGAAGAAATGTATCAAGCAACTTGGTTTGGCTTTAAGACATCTAATTATGAAGCAATCTTGGCAGTGCTGCGAGTTGCACACATCTTTGGTGCTAAAGATGTTAACTTGATAAGTGATTCACAATTCATAATCAACCATGCATAACAAAAAAATAACCTTTGGTAAAATATATAAAGGCTTCAAAAGAATTGTCAATCCTTGTTAAGAGAAATCAGTATGAACACATTCATATGGTTGAGAATTTCATTGTTGATTCTTTGAAAACTATAACGTACTTTGAAAGGTATCTATGGATACTTGAACAAGAACATGATTTGATAACAACAAATCTTAAACTAGATAAAAAAGAATCTCTGTATATTTCGATAAGTATATAAATAGATTTGAGGCATGACCTTAGAGAAGTTTTTCTAAAGAAAACTTTGGCGAATAATAAAGTGTTGGCAAAAAAATTAAGATTCAAAGCACATGCTTATAGATCGAGACGTAGGATGATGAGCAACAACTTCTAGTGGTTGGAGCTCATCTATTATGAGCTCGTTTTCTGCATTTTTCGTAGATGATGATGAAGCACCTCAGAAAATACTCATTAACAAAAAATTTGGCCCCATTCTACGAAACGAATAAAAAAATATAAGAAACATTAAACAAAAATATTAAACTCGATATAAAAAACACAAATATGTTTTTCAATAAAATAAACACATGAATATGAGGTTCTATCTCGGAATCATTTTCAACTAAACTAAAAAACACACATGGTTCCGAGATTGGACCTTAGAATCATATGTTTATTTTTAAAAAATATATGTGATTCTGAGGGCATATTTCAGAATCATATGATTTTTTTTAAATGCACATGATTCTAAAATATTCCCCCTGGATCATGTGCTTATTTTTTTAAAGCATGTGATTGTGAAAGCATATCTCGGAATATTTGGATAGTGAGATTTATTTCTTTGGAGAATTTGAGGTTTTTAATTTTTTTAAGTCAAATTTGTTTTTTCAATGGATTTTTTTTTCTTAACTACATTATGTCACTAGATAAATTCAATCTATTTCATATTAAATTCATAGGGGAAAATTATTCTGCATAGGAATTTCAGTTTCAATTGTATCTGAATAGAACATAATTGTGGGTCATGATGGAAGTGGTCCTGCACCTTTAGATACCAGTGCTTTGTCTAAGTAGGAAATAAAAGATGTTAGTATTATGACTTGTATTCTTAGTTCGCTTGAACCTCATCTTGTTCTTACCCTGAATCCCTATAAAACTGATGCGGGTATGTGGACTTATCTTAAGACAATTTATGATCAAGATAACTCTGCCATGAGATTTAAATTGGAGTATGAGATGACTAATTATACTCAAGAAAGTCTCTCCATTGAAGCATATTTTTCTATTTTTAAAATAATGTATGCAAAGAGCAAACTATACCAGTTCTGGATGAAGTTACGGTTGAATTTTGAAATTGCACGCTCTAATCCGATGAATCGACATCTTGTACCATCTCTAGATGCATGTTTAGGTGAATTTTTTCGTGAATAGCAACGAATGATAACTCTTGCATCTATTGAACATCAAGCTAATATTAGTACACTTGTGAAGGTAGTTTATACAACATAAGAAATAAAAATAAAAATAGAGACATGTGTGATATACAACGCTATAGCTGTAATTCTTTCGCTCATATTGCTCGGGATTATCCCAAAAATGTCAATAAATATTGCAAGAAACAGGGGCACATCGTATGTGCTTGTCCTACTCATCATGCAAAGATGATATGCCAATGTTTCTTGTAGTAGTTGCAAACCTTTTTTAAACAATCCCGAACAATATGACCGAAAGAATTACAACTATAGCACCATATACTTTTCAAATCAAAACACAAAAGTTCAAAATTTATATTTTTCAACACAAAACACAAAATTTTAAAATTTCGAACAAAAATCAAATACAAAAAAATGTTGAACTTCAACAAAAAAATAATTATATTATGTACTTGTTTCAGACCAGACAATTCAACTATCTCAAAAAAAAATCATTGATCAAATTATAAAGATTAAGAATTCATTGCTTTACTTCCGTGTTAAATAAAAAATTGATAGGATCCTTCAACAAAGATGATTATTAAAAATTTGACTTGTGTTTCACCGCAACACAAATGATTATGTATATAAAATATTATAACAAACCTTAATAAACAGATAAATTATCGAAATTAAACAAACTACAAATCAACAAACCTTACCAAAAACATGAGTAAAACCAATATCAAACCTAAGTGAAGATTACTTGGGTGTTTATTAAATCTGTACTGGTACTTTATGAAAATCTGTTTGAAGAACTAAAGTTTGTGGGAATTGCTAAAAACGGCCAAAACTACTCCGCGAAGTCGCATGTTACTGATTTTCAATATTTACAAAAATGCCACTAGGCAAAAAACCCAAAAAACCCTTTGAAGTCTAAATATTTACAAGTGATGCCATTGAAGAGAACCAAACTACTCCATGAAGTTGCAAGCATAATTTCAAACTTCATCTTCTCCAAACCTACTAAAAATAGAAACTTAAGAACCAACAAAACCCATTTTTTAAAAAAATTCAAAACCTTTACAACATGGACGGAAAAGGGTCGGAAGTGCTTCCCACGCAGAGTAGCATGGTCGCCGAGGAGGTACATTGCATTTCCCTCTTTCATTTTCTCCAAAAAATAGATTTTGTGAAAAAAACCCGCAATGGTGTTCTTCGCCACCCTCCGACGTGGACGACATGCCGTACGACATTCCATAGGCGTACGACACCTTCCATTCGCCATGGTTTGGCGTGGGGGACCATCCGTACGCCACACGTGTGGCGTCCTGTATGTCTCCCACGCCAAGCCATGGCGAATGGAAGGTGCCTTACGCCTATGGAATGGAGAAATATGCTTCCATTATCCGGAATGCCGGTTTAATTTGTTTTTCTACTTATTACGTATTGCAGGAGGTGAACGAATGCGATATTTCGCTTGTTTCGGACTACGCTCACCATTTCACCACCCACGACGAGTATAGCTTAGAGTCGATGACCGAGTGGGTAAAACTTAGGGGGAAAACGTTGGGTTTTTCGATAAACGTAGCATCGAAGGAGGTAGGGAAGAGGGGGAGAACACCGAGAGTGGATTATCGGTGCGAGCGATCCGGAATTTTCAAGTCGGCCGTTAAAGAGTGCGACCGTAAGCGTAAGGCCACCGGTAGCAAAAAAATAAATTGCCCTTTTCATTTGGTGGGTAATCCGTTAAAAGGAGACGATAAGTGGGCTCTTAGTGTCCTTTCCGGGAAGCACAACCACGAACCCATCAAGTATGTCGAAGGACATTTGCAATGGTCCAAGTTAAAACGTAAGGAAAAAGAGCTCGTTGATCTTTTGACAGTGAACGAGACAAGTCCGCGACCAATATTTGGTGCTTTGAAAAAGGTCGATCCGGAGAATGCTTCAAATATCTGTCACGTTTACAATCACTGTCAAAGAACGAGGATGGCTGAAAACGGCGGTCGATCCCAAATGCAATGCTTGTTAGTTAAATTACAATTGCACAAGTATAAGTATTGGACACGGACGGGGAATGACGGTTCTAACGTCATAACCGATTTGTTTTTCGCACATCCGCTTAGTATTGACTTACTACGAACCTTCCCACGCTTGCTAATCATGGATAGCACATATAAAGTCATTCGTTACGGGATGCCTTTGTTCGAAGTAGTCGGGGTAACATCTACCAACAAAACGTTTTGCATTGGTTTCACGTTTATGGTGAGTGAAAAACAAGACAACTACGAATGGTCTTTGGGATGCTTGAAAACGGTAATGGAGGAGAATGATTGTGAATTACCGTGTGTTATCGTTACGGACCGCGAACTAGCCTTGATGGATAGCATCCACAAATTTTTCCCTAGCGCTAGTCACATGTTATGCGAGTGGCATATCAACAAAAATGTTAGCGGGAGAACGAAAAAAATGTTTGAAGACGGAAATGTGGCTAAAAGTTTTGTGGTGGCTTGGAACGACGTTGTTTCATCCGATACCGTTGAGGTTATGAACGAGAGGTTGGCTAAGATGCGGTCGATGTTCAAAGACCAAGATAAGGCGGTGGACTATGTGGTTGACTCGTGGATTACGCCTTATAAAGAGAGGTTTGTTGACGCTTATACTAACAAGATCATGCATTTTAATAACCACACCTCTAATAGGGCCGAAAGCTCGCATGCTACATTGAAAAAATATGTTGGGTCTAGCCGATTGGATTTTGATGGGTTTTGGGATAAAGTGCATGGCTTGTTAGCGATGCAACATTCTACTATTAAAGAATCGATGGAGCTTAGTAAGTGCCGTTTAATTCACAAATTCCAAGATTTCAAACCGTTCAAATTTTTACGGGGGTACGTATCACCTTTTGCATTGGCGATAGTATACGATAACTATGTTGATAAAAGCGGCGGTGAAAAATCTATGTGCGTTTGCACCAATCGTACGATCCATGGTTTGCCGTGTTCCCACGACCTTGAGGCAATCCGAAGAGTGGACGACCACGTACCTACTCGGATTATAGATGAGCATTGGAAGAGACTAGATATCGTTCCGCGAGTTAAACTCACCAACAAAGAAGAAGTGAAATTTAATTTCGCAAATCTAAATGCGAAACTTGAAGAGTTTGATGTTTACGAACAAAGTCATTGGCTCAAAAAATTTCAAAATTTTTTGGATCCTTCGACTACACTCCTTTGTGAACCCCTCGAGAAGGTTAAAACCCGCGGTAGAACTCCCGGACATGTTGGAAGCCGTGGTCGTGGACGGGGTCGTGGTCGCGTTAAGGGTAGCAAAGTCCAACGTGATTATTCTACGAAAAGAGATCCTTCATATCACGAATACGTCGAACAAGAAATGTTTGAGTCCCACGATAGTGCCGCAACTCCACGAGTTGTAACACCCGCCGCTAGTATAGCAACCCCGGTTGACACTCTCGGTAGCACCGCAAGAACGGTTGCCACACATACTCCGACTAATTCCGGAGCAAAACCCCCAAAAAATATAGCAAAACGGGTTCAATGCGTTGGTTTAGGTACTCCGGATACGTCGAACCACATCAAGGCTATACCGTCATTCACGGCCAAACCATTCCCGACTAGATTACCAAATGTTTTGGACTCGAGATTTTCAAAAGACATACCTCAATATATGTGTCCTTTCATAAGCCGAATTACAAATGTAATGCCCAACGGTAATTGTGGTTTTAGAGCCATCGCGCATGGTATGGTTGGTAACGAAAGTGGATGGCTAATGGTTAGAGAAGCCTTGGTTCACGAGCTAAAGATCGATCGGGAGTTTTATAAACGGGTTGCATATTACGACGATGAAAGCGAAGTTGATAAGGAGATAAACCGGTTGACTTTTAATAAAGAGAATGCACCTTACGCAAAATGGATGTCCTTGCCTAGTTGCGGAAAACTAGTCGCGACTACATTCAATTGTGTTTTCTATTGCCTCGCTCCCGGTGGATGTACGACTTACCTACCGGTGAAAAATGCACCGCCGAGCGATGGTTCTTTAAAAGAGATCGGCGTGGCATTCGTCAATAAAAACCATTTTGTTCATGTGAGTAAATAACTTTAACTTTCGCACGCATTTAAGCATTCATTTTGTAAACGCGGATTTATATTGAACGGAAATTTGTAGGTTGAGTTGGTTAAAGGGTCACCCATACCGACTATAGATCCTACGTGGATGAGATCGGCGAGAGAAGACGCTATTTCTTGGTCGATCCCTTTGCTAGATAGAGTCCGTGTATTTTCAAGACTTCAAAATCCCACACCGACACACTCCGTTGAACATGATGATTCGATAGTGGACTTAACCAAAGATTGAATTTATTTTGTGTTCGGTTATGTTTTTGCTTTTTTTGTTGTAAACTAACAATGTGTTGTACCCTTTAAACCTCGTTACTTTAAATGAATTTTTTTTTTTAAATAGTTGACTTAATAAATTCGGGACAGTCGTTTTCGCCAGCAGAATGGCGTAACTGACGTTCAGCGCGCCATCTGCTGGCGTAACTGCAGCTCCCCACGCCAAGGGATGGCGTGCGGATTGCCCCATACGCCATTCACCTGGCGTAGGGGACACTTTTGAGGCTTCTGTCCAAAAAGAACAGAGGCAAGGCTAAGTGTTAAACCTATTGCCGCCACAGGTTGGCGAAAACGGGTATCCCTACGCCGTTGTGTGGCGGCAATATGGTAGCCTTAGAATACAATTTTTTTTCCAACTTTTTTTAAAATTAAACTGCGATTTTACTTTAATTGTAGGCATAATATTGTGTTTGAATGATTATGTATTGTTCCAAACTCATTATGTATTGTATTCACGTTCCAACTTATGTTCAACTAGATTTAAAAAAAAAATTGAATTCGAAATTTAAGAGGTAGACGAGTTAGAGGAGCTCAAACATTAACTTCTCGTAAACCAAAACATCAACTGCAACACAAACACAAATACAAACTAAAACATGAACTTAAACATGAACGTTGACACAAACTGTATTCATAACTGAAACTTATTTGTCATGCTTGTAGTCACTGATTTCCGCTAAGCGGATGTCGATAATGTCGGAACAGACCGCATCCAGCTGATCATCTGTTATATAATCAGTGACCTGGAAATTGAACCGGTTACATGCAACACTACGTTCAAGCTCGGTGAGGCTTGAAACTGGATGCTGACGGAATGTGAGTAGGACCGACAACCTAGCCTTCACCTCATCAACACGCCTTGAAATCCTTGGCGGCTGGACACCATCCCTTCCATATAAGAAGTACATATGGCATAGCAATGCCTCCAAGTATTCTCTACGCCCCTGTTCCATGTGCGTGCTTCCAACTTCGATTGATGCTTCCATCAGATATTGATCTTCTAACTCATTCCATGGACACATTTTCTGTTAGGTTATTCAACTACTTTACTCTTCTATGTGTGGACAGCTCGCGTATTTATAGATAACGATACAGACGAACGCATAAATTACTCTGTGAAGTTGCATAAATGATTGAATTCAGCTGGGACCCACCAACATAATAACTCCCGCCAACACAAAAACTCCCGCAAAAAAAACCCGCAAAAAAAAACCCGCCAAAATTTAACCCCCGCCAACACAAATACTCCCGCCAAGAACTCCAGCCAAAAACTCCCGCCATGGAGTCCACGTCCTAAAAACTTCCGCCAAAAAATGACTATACTATATAAACATGCCACAGGATACAATATTCGTAATAGAAACAAAGAGTACACTTAAGAAAAAAAACACAAACACTTGAACACATGGAGTTTACAGCTAATGAAGACTACCATATGCTCAAGGCGTTTAAGGTTGTCCGCCGACAAATGGGGGAAGATAGTAGTGATGCTTTCTTCGACCGCCTCCTATGTCAGATGTATTTCAACTATGGGCATTTAGGAGTAGGACACGTTCAAGTGCGAAGTCGTGACGAAATCAAATCAAGGTACAACTTCATCCAACCGCTCACTGCCCTGCTTTTTCAACCAGCCACGATTAAGATAGAAGCACCTTTGGTCTGGAACATGACGGTAGTAGACTACATCAGTAAGGATATGGTGGCGTTTCTGGAGGATAGGATTGCGGCACATAATGGGGGGGATGATTCGGATGACAATTTGGGATACGATTTCGACGACTGATCATTTTACAATTTCTGTGTTTGTGCCATCGAGTTATTATGTTTAGTAGTCTGTGTTTTTTTTAAGTAACTCCAGAATGTGTGTTGTTTTAGATAGTACTACTATTTCAACTTGTTATTTTCTTATCGGTTGTTATTTGAACTTGTGATTTTCCTTTCCAGTTTTTGTTCGAAGTTTTTATTTTGTTAGTTGTTGTTATTTGAACTTGTGATGTTTCATTCCAGTATTTGTTTGAAGTTTTTATTTCGTTAGTTGTTGTTATTTTAAGTTGTGATCGAATGAATGTAAACATTCGATGTTTTATGTTTGGATGTTCATCTTGAAAACAATAGCACTAAAATTGCAAAATACGTCGATTGCATAAAAACATTACAATTTAATCCAAAGCATTGCATAATAAGAAATACATAAACAAATAACTGAAGACAAATGATAGGTGGGCTAACCCTCAGTTAACATTTCACACTTAGATTTATGGAGTCGGATAGTTCATGCCACTCCCGAACGCATAATCATCTGAATCGGTACTTCCTTCGGGAGTTGAATACGTTTCAACGGCGCTTGCAATTGCGTCGGCCATTTCTTGCTCCCTTTGCTGCGTCGCATGTGACACCATCTCCGGCGTAACTGGACCTTGGGATCCCATGTTGAATACGTCTTGGACATGTAAACGGGTCTTGTAATCCAATGACTCAATCTGTATAGTCCTTGGCTTAAGATAAGCCAGCCTCTCGAACACTTCTTCGCGTCCGCGTGGTCGGGGCATTAAGCATCCTGGACACGATGCCTCCCTACCGTGGTTGAAGAACATCCTGCACAAAACCGCATCGATGAAACCAAGAATCTCCTCTTGCATCGTACCTTTGACGAAATCAAATGCGCTTAGGAGGCTTCCATCTTCGTACACGTTCCAGCCTGAATCACCCATCGTTATAATTTAAATGTTTAGTTTCATAGTCAGATTCTAGTATTTATAGACTCGTAGTCTGTGGTTCAATTCTCAAAAAATTAGCGGGAAATGGTGTTTTTGTTCCCGCTAAAAACTTATTGAGGCGAGAAACCATCATTCTGTATGTTTTGAGGCGGGAAATACTTTTTTTATAATATCAAACATAAAGGAAAAAGTATCATACATGGACTGAAACATCAACGAGAGCACCAAGATATAGAAAACAGTATCATACAATCCGAAAGTATTACACAATCCAAAACCCAAAATGATACGTTTCATACAAAGTATCCTACAAAGTATCAAAAAACAAGCAAACCACCAAAGTTAGCGACAACAGAATCAAAGTATCATACAAACACAAAAACATCATAATGTCTATGCGAGCCTCCTAGTTGTGGACAAAACATCATCATAAGCCCCATCTAGACGATCGAAATCATGATCAAACTCGCTCACTCTAGGAAACAACGAGATCCTCCGCATACCAGCACGCAAATGTCGGATGATAGCTCCCTCTCGATCCTCGTGGACGTAGTCAGCGAGCGAGTAGATTGCGGTGTTGACGAGGTCAAACCAGCTAATACTCTGGTGAAGTAGTAGGTACTCAGGCTCATAGAAAGACTCCATCTCGTCTGTCACCATCCCTCCTCGAAAACCACGATGCAACGTGTTCATCTGCCGCCGCTCCCAATCATCCGGATCGAATGCATACGCCATCGTCTTCGGTTTTCTCCTTGATTTCGACTGCATGGCTAACAAAGGATGCACGATTCGACCCTGGACACGGCCAAACTGCCGCTGAACTCGTTCTGGATAGTATGCCTGAGAGTGCTCCACACCGCATATGACATCCCGAAACCACGATAGCTCTTGGAACGGGAAATGATCGCGTATAGCACGATAAGGCTCAAACAATACATGCAATATAAACGGATATGAACATAAACACAAAAATAAATCAATTTTGCGATCACTAAACAATAAAACTTACATCGCTCTCTTCCAGGTTGTTGACGGAGATACGAAGGTTCAACTTCGTCCGTGAGTCAGATACTGCTGCAGCTGTATGCCATCTACCAATAGTGGGGTCGCGCTCAGTGTAGGTGCGTCGAGTAACGGGCCGGAGAATGGAAAAATGATCCCGTATCCACGTGTCTACCATACCGATACATCCGGCCATAGTCCTCGTATCGTGCAGGGAGGCCTCACCCAGATGGTGGTACAAGTAAGCGAGAACAGCACTACCCCATGAGTACCTGCCAACACCCTCTGGAGTCAAATCGCGCAACAAAACAAATACTTGTAATTGGAGTACATGTTGCTCTTGTCGGGGAATATGATCGTGCCGAACATATGCAATATATAGGCGCGGGCTGCAGAATCCACCATCAGATCACTTAGACCAGGGCTGTCATCGCAGAACTCTGGCCCACTAAACCTACTCCGGAGCCATTTAAATTCCAAACCAACGCCCTTGCATTTCTCAACCTCCGTCACGAAGGATAGATCATCCACCATAAGCATTTCAGCGCACTCGTGCATGGCCAGAGTCTTGTAAGAAATTTAGGGAAACACAGCAAGCTCACCATCAACTGGGAGTCCCAAAATAGTGTGGACGTCGTCCAGAGTAATCGTCATCTCACCGAAAGCGAAATGGAAGCTATTGGTCTTCGCATGCCACGTCTAGGAAAACCTCCGTCATGTTGGAGTGTGTCTGCATCTCATAGAACGGCTCAATCAAACGACCGAACGGGGTGGCGTCAACTACAGCGCGTACCCTAGTCTGTGCAGCCAAACTCCATGCTCGATGACTAGGATAATGGGCATACAGTCGCATCTCTCGCTCCTGAAATAATTTGTTCCCATTATCATAGGACAAAACAAAATAGCTTCAAAAAAATGTAAAATTTGAATTTCGATATTACCTCTCCCATCCAAATGTGGTATGCAGTATGGGAGGTGAAATCTTCGCCGAACAGCGGTGGCAATCTGGCCGGAGGAGGAGCTCTATGCTGCCCTGTAGTCGGTGGGGGATGGCGTCGTCCGCGGGAAGCGGAAGCTGAACTCGATCCGGACGCATGCGGTCCGGAGACTATAGTGAGCTCATCCATCTGGACAGGTAAAACTGGCTGACCAGCGTCACGTACCCTACTCTGCTGTTTAATTCTCCTCGTCCGCGAGCCATCAGCAGACAGTGTATACTGTGCATCGTCGCCGTGATCCATCACCTGAAAAAAAAGTACTAAGTATCAGGTTTCGTCGAAAACAAAAAATCTCATGCCATGCCAGTACCTTTTTAGACAAATAATAGCATAATGCGGGCTAAAACACACCAAAGAACAATAATAAACCACTCCGGGCAACTCCGGTGACCAGATCTGCCGCACGCTAGCACGTGGCAGTACATCTACGCCATCGCGTGTGGCGTAGGGTGGGTTCTCTACGCCACATGCGTGGCGTGGGGTACTGGGTTGGCGTACACCCAGTACCCCACACCACGCATGTGGCGTAGAGAACCCACCCTACGTCACACGATGGCGTAAGGTTGCTGTTCTTCGCCCCGTGTTGGCGAAGAACAGCTTCGCCATGGCAGAAGCTTAAAACTTCTGCCGAATCCTGCAAACACCACAAAAACACATTTTTTCTACAGATCTAGCCTAACTAAACCTAACTAATCTATCTAACAACAACGAAAACAACTTATAATAATTCGTTCGATTCCGAAACGACAGAAATTGCTCGCTGGTATCGATTCGGAGATGTCAGAATAGTGGGGTGGATTTCGGATGAGGCAGGAGGTGGGTTTCAGGTAGTGGGTGTCGGAATTGGTCGCCGGTGTCGCCTGGTAGTGGGTGAGGTAGGAGAGACTGTGGGTTTCGCCGGGTAGTTTTGGGTGAGGGAGGAGGTAGTGTGGGTTTCGGGTAGTTAGGTTAATTTTTGTTTTGTTTTAATTTTTTAGTTTAATTTAGGTTAATTTAACTTAAATTAAATTTTAGGTTAGTTAATATAAGGTTAGGATAGGTTAATTTAATTTAGTTTAGGTTAGTTTTATTTTTTAGTTGTAATTATAGTTAATTACAATAACTTTTTTTAGAGAGAAGGTAGAATGAAGTTAGAGAATTTTAGTTTTTTTTTGAAATTATGATAACTTCGCAGAGTAAATTTGACTATTTATACGATTTCGTAATGGTAAAATCGTCAAACAAAATAACTTCACGGAGTAATTTTAAAAAAAAATTATAAGCGACTTCGCGGAGTAATTTCGACCGTTTTTTTAGCAATTTCTAAAATTTGTTTGAAGCGGAGAGTATCGTATTTTATGAAGAACATGAATATATTCAAATGACCACTACGTGGTGGGAGAGTGTTGGGTTAGAAGTTAAGCGTCCTGGGTTCTACACCGGGTGGGAGAGTGTTGGCTGAAAAGTTAAGCATCCTGGGTTCTACACCTAGTGGGATGGGAGAGTGCTTGGTAGAGTTCAAAAATATATTCCAAACCATATAGGGGATTGTTGGGTAAGGTTCGAAATAGATACCTTGGTGTTCCAAACGGAGAGTGCTGGGTAGAGTTTCGAAGTAGATACTTTGGTGTTGGAGTGTTTTAAGGGGGTTGGGTCCGAGCGTTTTGGAAAAGTTTAGGGTTTGCTAGATTGAAGTGTTAGGCAGAATTTCTATATTTGAGGGACAATTTTTGTATTGTGGGTTTTATATTTAAGGAGAAATTAAAAGAAAAAAGAGACTAAAAGTTTGAGTAGTTAAGAAGATAGTAGACTATAGACTCAATGTGGGTCGTGGACAAATGTGACGAGAATAAAAACAAGGGTGAAGTTATTTTTCGGTAACTTTTTTTTAATTTTGCCATAAATTCAAAAGAATTCCATACTGATATTTTCTACATAAAAAAAATACCAAGATTAATCTTTCCTTCCCCAACTCAACCAAACACCATAGATTCAAACGTTCAACTCCACTGATGTATGGTGTTCTTGACCAAACACCATAGATTCAAGCACCATAAATTCGCATTCGAAACAACTTTTTTTTTAGAAAAAATCTTGATTTCTGCAATTTTTAGCGACAAACAACTGATTCCGAGATGGCACTTCAGAATTAGGTGCAACTTTTTTTAAAACAAAACATCTGATTTCGAGATGTCATCTCGGAATCAGGTGCCGTTTCTTTTAAATTCAAAGCACCTAATTCCGAGGTACCATATCGGAATCAATTGCTTTTGAACAAAACAACTGATTCCGAGATACCGTTTCGGAATCAGTTGTTTGTTGTTAAAAACTGTAGAAATCTATTTTTTTTTTAAAAAAAAACGTTGTTTCGAACGCGAATATTAAGTTACATCGATGTAAAATGTAAAAATAAGATTAAATTACTTTGCTCGTTGATTGAGTGTGGTTCCTTTGATTTGAGTTTCTTCTTTTTTTCATGATTAATTTTTGACAAAATCGAAGTTTTTTTGTTTTCGGATTTAATTTTATAGAATAAAATCATATAAGTTAAATCAAATTTAAATAAATGATGTATTTGTTGCTATCGTGGTTAATGCCGCCTAATTATAAATTAAAAAGTAAAGTGACATAATCTTGTAAAAGCAAATGACAAAATATTTTGAAAAGTTCGATTACGAAGAAAATAATATATTTGATGGGAAAATAGCTTTAAACTAAAAACAAATAATTGACAGGATTATTAAAAAGACAAGATAAAATTGATAAAAATATACAAGGTCACAATCTTTCTCCTACTTCCTTAACCCAAACATGATAGGTCAGAAAAAATAATCTTGCAGATAGATAATGTGTAGTGTAACCAAAAAATGGTGAAGTGTATAATATATTACATAAATTTCTCAAAGAATTAATCAAACAAAGTATCAGCAAGTTACTCGCATACATTTTTCATCTATCTATGACCTGAACTGCAAATGAAATGCCTATATACACATATACATGTATTTATACACGGGAATAGCTAGAAAGTGAAAGTTGTGTCCGATAAATAAACATTTGCGATTTCAGATTTACTAATTGCTACAGGGTTACCGGAGGAATCAAGAGTAATAAAAGCAGTCTCACCAGAACTGAACTTTCCAGAAAGTAGAGCTTCACTCAGGAGATCTTCAATCATTTGAGTTACAACTCTCCTTAGAGGGCGAGCACCGTATACAGGGTCATAGCCTTGTTTACATAAGAGTTCCTTTACGGGCTCGGAAACCTCTAAGCTGATTCCAAGAGATATAAGCCTTGTTTTCACCTCTTGTATCATCAGGTTCAAAATTGTAAGCATCTGAAAATAGAAAAAGCAACAAGGCTGAGTCCGAGGCTTGTAACTTTAATTTGTGATGATGCCAATGAATATAATCTTTTTAACACTAAAAATTGTTTCAAGTGCAAGCAATTTCATGATTTCACGAATATCTTAAGTTTGTTTTTAGGTAATTTAAAGTTTATTTGAGAAAGAAAAAGACGAATTAGTAATTTGAAAACAAAAATGTATTCCAAGACTTAAATATCTAAAGTAGAGTTCAAAATAATTATCACAAGAAAAAGCGACAAACCTGAGCCTTCTCAAGAGGATGGAATACAACAATTTCGTCTATCCTGTTGAGTAACTCTGGGCGGAAATAAGCTTTAAGTTCTTCATTAACCAAAGATTTAATTCCAGCATATGATGTTGACGCTTCATCTGTAATCATGAACCCAATTGATCCATGCCCGCCTTTAGCAATGGTAGAAGAACCCACATTTGAAGTCATCACTATCAATGCGTTCTTAAAAGATACTCTCCTTCCCTGTTACAACCACAAGATTTCAATACTCAGAAACTGCTACATATGTAAATCAATGGCCATATAATAAAAACAGACTAATTAAGCGATCTGATTAAACTAGCTTGATCAGTCTCGTAAACTGGGTTTAGATCTAGTTTGATAGGAATATATTGAAATAATAGAGTTGTTGGGTGTCAAACTTATAAGATAAAAAGCTAGATTGAAATAAGCAAATAGAATAAATGTTAGCTTCTGACGTTAAAATGCCTGAGTATGAGGTGAAAACCATCCTTTCATGAAGGAACCATAGTTCTAATACAATAGTAACATTCAATTCTTGTAAAACAAATCAAACCTGTGAATCTGTGAGGTGGCCATCTTCAAACAACTGGAGGAGAATATTGAAAATGTCTGGATGAGCTTTCTCGATTTCATCTAGCAATACTAATGTGAAAGGACGTCTTCGAATCGCCTCTGTAAGCATGCCACCTTCTTCATAACCCACATAACCTGGAGGTGATCCTATTAATTTGCTCACTGTATGCCGCTCCATATATTCACTCATGTCTAGCCGTAACATAGACTCCTCCTGTCATGGTAAGATTAAGATAGACTCCTCAGCCAGATATTCACAAGGACATAGAAAGATTGAGCATTTCAACTTCTAAAGGGAGATATTAAAGAAACTCCCAAAACCAACTTAAAAGCAAAAGCAATTCTTTTGCAAAAGAATACCCTATTTTTATTATGTTATTACAATTTTCTGAAAGAAAAGCACTTCTATATGTTCTATGGTCCAAATCCAGTTCGCATTCTGTTAGCTTGAGTGAGTGTTAAGGGTGGCCAAGAAGCAAATAGTTCTGAGTTCCTCTCAGGCTCCAGTAGGAAAAAGTTAGGTCCAATATAAAAATTCTTTTAATACACAGAGGCACAAAATCCGATTCATATTAGGAATAAGATGCGTGCTGGAATCAACCAAGTACTTGAAAAAAAAATGAACCGAGCCTAACAAATAAAAATGGAGCTCAAGCTCACATATTCCTTTTAGCTAACAAGCCGAGATCAAATAGCCAGATTTTTGGCTTGGCTCGGCTCCAACCCTAAGTGGGTGTCAAGAGCTTTTACCAAACTACATTTCTATGCGGAAATTCTCATAAGGCTTTGAGTGATGCACAGAGAAAGAAAACATTTCCGTATTTATTTATAAAAATCACAGAAAATTTGAGGAGGTTATAACTTGGAGACGAAAGCATGAAGAAGATGTCTTACCGATCCAAAATAGGAAGCAGCCAAAGCTTTTGCTAATTCTGTTTTGCCAACACCAGTGGGTCCACAGAAAAGCATTGCAGCAATAGGTCTGTCGGGATCATTCAACCCCACTCTTGATCTCTTGACTGCACGAGAAATAGAAGCAACAGCCTCATCCTGACCAATAACTCTATTTTTAAGCTGCTCATCAAGACCCACCAGCACCACTCTTTCATCGGCAGTGAGCTGCTGAATTGGAATCCCTGACCAGAGTGAAGCTACCGCTGCAATATCCTCAGGTCCCACCACCACAGGCCTGAAAATAGACACATCATACTTAGAAACCAAAGCAACCCCTAAGTAAAAATCTGGATTTCTAAAATTGTAGGATCCTAAGAAGGAAATAATTATTTTTATGAACATCTTTTCTTCAGTTTTTCCTTATCTTTCTTTCTATAAATTTTCTTGAAAGAAGGCCTTAATTCCCGTTTTAGTGTCAAAGAAAGACATACACATCGTCATCTGAGGTGTGTTCAAGTGTATCTTCACTAGGATCATCACTGCTGGTAGCACCATCATGTTTCAGCCTACTCGCAAGGACCTGTTCATCATATATACAAAAATGCAAGACTTTTATCAGATCATGAAGATAGGTCAAGGGTGGCTAACAAAGATATAGTTCAGAGTTCAGTTCGAAAAAAGTTCGGTTGATTCAAAAAAAATTTAGCTCGAACTTCTATTTGGGCTCATTGAGTCGACCTCCAATATGTCCATACGATTTGCGGGCTATTCGCTAGCTCTCCACTCAAAATCTATATCGAGTTGATAAATTTAATAATTTGTTTATCATAGCAGTATCAATTTTTAAAACAGTTTTAGGGAATACACTGGCTCAGTTCGAGCTCAGTAGGAATTTGAGCCGAGCTGACGTACATGATAATCATCAAGACAAGCCAAGCATAACACATAAAATTGAGCTCGGTAGTCAGATATTCGGATTGGCTAGAGTGCAACCAAAGGCAGACCCAAATTAGCTGATAGCAACTCTTATCATGCATTTAGATCTATTTATGTGTTATCTTCACCCCATTTTTGAAATTCTTTTGTGTCTATCTCAAGATATAAGAACAGGAGAAGTCTTACCAATTCATGCATGGCTTGAACAGTTTTAATCTCTTGCCAGTAATCAACTGGAGGCTTTGAAAGTATACATGTTTCTTCTTCCTTTCTCTTCTTAAAAGCTCCAATACGAGCTCTACTTCCTGCTTCATCCACAAGATCAATAGCTTTATCTGGAAGAAACCTATCAGGAAGATATCTCGCTGAGAGATGAACAGCAGCATTTATTGCTTCGAGTGTGTATCTGCATTTATGGTAGGCCTCGTATTTTTCACGCAGACCCAGTAGTATCCTCACTGCATCCTCCTAAAGAGCATGAAACAGCAACAAAGTAAGATTTAGAGGAAATGGGAAATAAAAAACAGATATTAATCTAAATTGTATAAAATATAGAGAACCTGGCTTGGTTCGTTAACCAAAACTGGCTGGAATCTCCTTGCTAATGCTTTATCGTTTTCGAAATGGGTCCTGTATTCATCTAGTGTTGTGGATGCAATACACTGCATTTAATAAAACACTATAGTTAGATGCCTCGCTACAATATAGTATAGCATGTAGGAATGGAAGTAGATAATAAGAACCTTAACTCTACTCTATTTATCATATATATTTTCCTATCCACCTTTAGGCAGTTTGTGGGGGGGCAGTTGGGCCAACTGCGCCCACGACTAACACAGCATAACAAAATAATCACCTGCAATAAACCCCGACCAAGCGACGGTTTCAAGAGATTAGCGATGTCAAGACCAGACCCTTTATTTCCACGCCCAACTGTGCCAGAACCAACAAGCGTATGAACTTCGTCGATAAATAGAACGACGTTACCTACAAGGCAGAAATGTCTAACATGAGCCCACAAGAAAAACTCATAATTTTGTTTGAAGTTATTTTATTTAAATTCAACTACCTGCTTCTTGGATCTCACTAATTAATGAGGTGACCCTTGTTTCCAGTTCTCCTCTTTCCTTGGCACCAGCCATGAGTAGTCCTACATCCAAGGACATAATGCATTTTGTCTGTACAAGAAATAAAATTAAGTTCAGCCATGTATATATCTATGGGAGGGGTTGGAAAAGGAGATGACAGTGATTCTATTTTCATATCCGGTTGACTTAATTTTTGAAGATGTGTATCAAGTCAAACGATATGTGGAAACTTAGTAGTAAACAAAAAAGTAGAAGAACTTCAAAACAAAAAGGGAAGAATCCCTCAAATATTTTGAATTGTCTATAACTTCTTTCCAGTCAACCATAAAGAGTTTCTAACACATTCAAACAAGAAAGTAATCAAATTTTGTTCTTTTAATTTTTCCTGCTGCAAAATTTTCTACAGACAATCAGTATCTTAGGATGGATCATGATATAAACAAAGAATTCAGTTTTTCAACATAATTAATCAGTAACTTATAATTTAACATACCAGGAGGAATGCAGGTGCTTTGCCCTGCGCAATTCTAATGGCCAATCCTTCAGCAATGGCTGTTTTCCCAACTCCGGCTTCACCGAGAAGAATAGGGTTGCGCTTGGTTTTGCGACAAAGTATCTGTGTTATTCTTTCAACTTCAATTTCTCGGCCAATAACAGGGTCAATGAGTCCTTCACTGGCACGAGCAGTAAGATCAACGCAAAATTGTGCCAATGAACTTTCCTCTGCTAAGCACCAAACAAGCAATTGGACCAAAATGACCAAAAAGGGTAAGAAATAAGGTGATGGGATCTAAGTTCTTAAAAAAGTAAATAAAGAACATTGTAAAAAGAATTAGCAGATAAAAGTTACCATACCTTTCTCTTTTTTAGAAGATGCAACACTGGGTACTTTCCCCGCTTTGGGTTTTTCCTTGGTCTCTTTAGACACCGGAGTAGTTTCTCTACCATCTGAAGCAAGCTCGCGTTTCAGTCTAAACATTGCTGCATCTGCCAAGTTGTTCACATTTGCTCCCATTCTAAAAACCACAACTCACAATTAGTTGACACAAAACCAACATACTAGTTCACGTAAGATACACTAAAGAACGTTGACGAACCAATCAAAGAATTAACAAGGTAGTCATTCGTAGTCACAACATTACAAGTACAACCATCTGAATTTTAATAGTGAGCACTAAACATTTTAAAATGTAATAATTACAACTTTTGGCATATGCAGCTTCAACAATACTCATCAGCCTACTACAGCCCTTATCCAGATGAAGGTCATGTTTTGGCTTATAAAGCTTCAACAGGTTTGTGATATCTAGAATCAAAACTCGTCTCTTTACGTTCGAGGCGAAATTAATGTTTCTTGGTAATTATTACGGTCCGTGTAACATCGCTAGCTTCACTTGAGCTCATTTTCTGTTTATTGAGCTATAGAAGCCAATTTTACTATATCTATAACTACATGCATTCCTTCGCGGGTGGCAAAAAACCTATTACAGATCGGACCCGACCTGGATTCCGGACAAACGTGTGTGTAAGAATCCAAATTCAAATTTTCGGAATTCTTAATAAAATGTTCGACTCATTAATATATTTTTATTATATTTGTCTTAGATCCAGGAGTAATCACTTTTCGATCCTTAAATTTGATGGATCCTAACCAGATAGATATCAAAACTGGCACTAGTTCTTTGTCATGAATCACGATGACTCATACCGGACATGCAGTTTATGTCTGTGCCCAACTTAATCATGATCCGACCAAACAGGTCGGTCTGATTAGATTACTTTGCCACCCCTAACCTTCTATAATCTATATCAATCAAGTTTGAAAAGTTTTCAACTTAGATTCAATAACATTATCCCAAAACAATTTTTTATAAGTTTACAAACCGAAATATCACCTTTCGAAATAAATAAATAAATAAAACATTAAATTCCATAGATTATATTTTCTGAGATAATAATAATATTTACAATATAAGAAAACATACACGAAAAATCGGAAGTTAGAGAGAAGAGTACCTCTTTAAGACCTTTTCAGCATTACCATCATCAACAGTGAATAGGCCCATAGCAATATGCTCAGGAGCAATATAATGACAACCCAAATTCCTCGAATACTCAACCGCAGCTTCGAAAACCCTTTTCGTCCCTGAAGAAAAGGGCACATCCACCGATTTCGAACTCGAAGAAACCGACTCATCACTAGAATCGTTCCATATCGTTTTAACAGCTTGACGAGCCATATCAATAGTGATCCCACAACCAAGGAACCCACGTTGGTCAAGATCCTCAGCAATTAAACCCAGTAAAAGATGTTGGGTGGAAACCATATCTTTCCCTAACGATTTAGCTTCTTTCTGCGAATAGATGATCGCTTTGATTGCTCGTTCGGTGAATCGTTCGAAAGTAGCGGAGATTCGGGTGAGTTTCCTCTTCTTCTTCGACTGAGTTAACGAAATCGGAGTTTTATAAAGACGAGGGTTTGGTTTTTGAGAAATCGAAACGCCATAGCAAGAAGAGTTAGAAGATGAGATTGAAGATGCGAGAAAATGATGATGATCTAAACGGTGCGTAGGAGAGAGTAAGGAACGTGGGTGAAGAGAAAGAGGTGAAGAAGACAACACTTCCATTTTTTAGTAGTAAAGAAAAAAAATTAGAAAATTGAATGAAGAAATTTGTTATCAGAATAGTTTTTTTTTTTTGAATGAAACTCAAATTATGATTGGGGAGAGAAGGAAGGAAGATTATTTATTGAAGATGGTTTAGAGAAGGGAAGACACACGTAAAAGGCAAGTTTGTAATGTTAATCTTTTGTGTTGTTTAGTGCTCTGTTGAGTGATTTGACAAACTTCTATGAAAGATGATGGGAGGCAAACTTCGTCACGGAAATGGAAGGAATTGATATTGACTATTTGGCGGTCATGAACTTGTCTGTCCCGATCCGGCTTAGCTGTAGGAAAGATTCAACAACCGAATTAAGCAACTTCAAATTTATTTTTGATCCAGCTGACTTCGTTCGATCGATTTTTCTAATATTTAAATTTGTTTTTGGCATCTCGGGACTGAAAATTATAAAATTATACTGGTTCAGTAATATATCGAAAGTTATTCAAAATAATAATAATAATAATAAAGGATAAATTATCACTAAAAATCCAAATATATTTTAAAATTATAAACCCATAGGTGGGAATACATATTTCGAACTTTTTTTTGTTTAAGAAGGCAGAGATTGAATTTCCTTTACCAGTTCAACTAGATAGATGAAGAAAAAATCAGGATTTAACAAACTCGAAGAATTTCAGAAATCATTAGGGATGGCAACGGGCCGTTCGCGGGTCGGGTTCGGCCCGTCCGCGGGCCGGGTTCGGGCCGGGCTGCTTGAGCCCGTTTTTTTACGCTTGAATCCGAACACGACTCGACCCGCTCCCGAACTCATAATTTCAAACCCGAGCTAGTCCGCTAATGTCCACCGATCAATCCGGTCCGACCCACATACATTAATTTTAATATTTTTTAAATATTTTTTAATTTATTTTAAATATATTAATTTATTTTTTAAATATATTAGTTTTATTATATATAAAAATATTATTTATATATATATTTTATGATTTTCGGGCCGGAACGGGCCGGAGAAATTTGAAACCCGAACCCGGCCTGACCCTGTTGCGGGTTACAATTTCTGAACCCGAACCCGACCCGTTCTAAGTTCGGGCCGGACAAAACCCGGTCGGGCCGGATCGGGTCGGACCGGACAACACCCGAATTGCCACCTCTAGAAATCATCAATAGCTCTGATGAATTCACTGAGGCCAGATTATGTAGTTTTTTCTTAAATAATTAGAAAAGATTGATCGTAACAATATATCGTCAATTGCATCCTCTTTTTCAACACAGTATTAATCGATACTCGAAATAATCATAGCTAAATCTGGGAAGAGCTCAACAATTAGCCTAATCCTATCAACGACCGGAGAAGATTGCAGATATCCGGTAATATGGTTGAATTACTCATGTATATATATAATATGCATCATATCATATCATTGTTACTGTCTATTTTGAATAGGTGGTTAATACTTGAATTGGCCCGCAGGTGACTGATTCAGCTGGTGATTTGGCCGACGACATTTTGGTGATTCAGTTCGTATGTCTTCGTTGAACATGTGGTGATTTGGTTGAAGGCATTTGAACAGGTAGTAATTCAGTTTCTTAACACCGAGAATGTCTTTTAACACACGAATTGAAAAATATACAGCCAAGACTTTTAGCAGGCTTCTTCTTATGCAGTAAATCGTCATTGAGTTGATAATGTTGCTGGTTTGGCTGACGATATTTTGACAATTATCTTTGTAAGTCTGGCAGAGGGATTTGATGAATGTGAGAACCGGTATGTTCTTCGAAAGGGATTAGTGTTGAGAGGTAATGAAATCCGTTTTCTTGACAAATAATTTAGCATTCTTCTGGTTGTCTTGAAATCTTTTGAAGCGAGTTGCTTTGATTGTTTTTAGGCTTCTCGAAAGCTTTAATTTTTCTTTTCTCATTTTTTTATTTAGGTACCTCTTGGATTCCTGATTTTCCTGGTTTTGTGAGGGAGGGGCTGACTTAGGTGAGTTGATATCTTGCTTGTCAAGTATCTTAAGTCCTATGTCTATAGAATGCTATGCTTCTATAATCTCATCTTCATGTAAAACTAGTGTGAATGTAGTTTGAGTGGTGATTTTTTTTTCTTTAGAGGAAGGCAGAGACTTGATAGTGTTATCAGGTGGTCTAGGGTTAGTTGATGTTTTTTTATTTTCCTGACTTTTTTGTTGCATTTCGAGGACTTTGTGATTGATTGTTTGATTGTTATCTTTGCTGCTGGTCTTTCGGCTGTCATTATTTTTGTTGCATTTGCCTTCTGAAGTGTCTTTTTTACTATTAAGGACTTGATCGTAGATTGAATTGGTTGCCATACAACTGTTTTCACAGAAGTGTTTTTAGGGTTAACTTGATTTTGTTGGCTCTGAGCTGCTTGAGATAGGTTGTTGGTAGGGGATTTTTCGCATTCTTTTTTGTTATGGCCTATATGATAACAAGATGAGAAATATTCAGGTCTTGGGACATAGTGTATATATTTCCAGAAACCATCCGAGTTACTAGACCTTATCCATATTTTCTCCAGTGGTTTATTGGAAAGGTCTATTTCAGTCCATGCTCGGCAATAATTATACATTGTCTGATTGCTTTTTGGAACCTAGACTTCTATAGGATTATCGATTGTTTTGGCTAATGTCCTTATCGAGTCTTCATTGTACATTAGATCAGGTATGTTTGGAAATGTAAGCCAAATATGTGATATCGATGGCTCTTTATTTGGGTCGAATCTTAGACACCATTTGAGCAATCTCATGGTGTACAGACCAATCTTCCATACATTGCGACGCCATATCTTTTTTATATCTTCTTGCTGATCAATTTCAATCATAATATGTCTGATATCCCACGTAGTTATGTTGTATGATCCATTTAATCCTAGACTTTTGAAGAAAGTACGAATTTCAGATACATGAGGCGTACCTTGCGAGAATTTTCCTATGAGAGTTATTTTTGCATTAGCTTCTAACGTGCATTTTTCATCTGCTTGAAAGTCCACGGTAATATAATCACCCATGTCTTGTATTCTGACATTTTCATGCAAGACTTGTTTTGATATTGAGTTGAGTATTTCTGCAAATGATTTTTTAATTTGGGATTGTATGTTGTTTGACGATTGATGATGGTTAGTTTTCTCAAAGACTGGGTTAGTTCTTAGGTTTGAGAATTGGCTGATAGGTTCAGCTATTGGTTGTTGCTTAACATATGCATTTCTTAGGGGCCGAAATTCAGATGAAGATAATGTTTGATGTTCTTGATGTTGTAGATTTTGATTTAGGCTAACAAAGATACTAATTGATCTTGCGCCGATGGTAGAGGTTTCCATGAGACGATGAGCTGATCTTGGTAATACTATTTCTTCGTAGAATAGATGATATGCTGAGGAAGGCATGAAGGATGTGCCACATTGGTTTGATGATTGCATACTTACTTCAAGAATCTATTTTTTTGAGAAAAATATTGTTTGATTGACATCAATGATGTGTAAATGCAGAGAGTAACAGTTTAGTGGTGAATGAGTTCCATCACCCTCTTACTCCAAACTATTTCTATATATAGGGAGGCATAGATGTTTAAACTGTTAAATATATTGAAGGCTTCTAGAAAAATAACGAATATGATTATGCATAAGCAATAAGAGATGAGCCAATAACCTCAATAAAAAATGTTAGAAAAGAAATCTAGAAAATACAGTTGGTTGTGTAACAATACTTGTTAAACATGGGAAGGCATTGGATGCTTCAACCATTAAATACATTGAAGTCTTCTAAAAAATAATGAATGTGATTGTACAGAAGCAATAAAAGATGAACCAATAACCTCAATAAAAAATGTTATAAAAGAAATATAGAAAATACAGTTGGTTCTGAATAATACTTGTGGTTAGTATCAGTGGCGTAGCGAGGATTTGATCCTTATGGCGTCCTGGTTATTGTCCAAAAATAAAATAGCAAAAATAAAAATCTTTAGGCTTGTATGGACCATATATGATTTTTTTTTTGGGTAAAAAGTGTTTTTTGTATTCATGAATCCCTTATGTATTGGTTATTTTCTTCAGTATTTTGTCAATCTATAATCATGAGCACGCCAAGGTTATCAGGTTTAACGATGCTGCCTCACATTTAGGTCTTTTTATTTTAGTCTTTTTTTACTTATCTTTGTATATTGTGTGTGTATCTTGACACGTCTTTGATTGTGTTAAGATTTGTAAGAGTCCATAGAGACAAATCTATGATATAGTCAATATTCTTGAAAGTATTCGAATAAGAATCATTTTCTTTGATTTTTCGAATTTAATTATATTTAAAATGGTGTTTAATTATTTTAAAGTTAGTGTTTAAACATACTTAAACACTAAATTTAATTAATTAATTATACACTAACTTTATAACTTTAAAATAATTAAACACTAACTTTAAACATAATTATATACTTTTTACTTAATCATTAAATATAGTCAGAGCTTATTAATAGCGCTTCTAATTTATATTTTTTACGTAAACGGAAATATCTTTCTATTCTATATTAGTTTATTGGACATTTGAAAATCAATTTTTTTTTATAGAAAGTTAGATTTACTTTTCAAATTAAAAATTAAAAAATTAAATTTACAACCAATCAGTTTTTTAAAAGACATTTTTTAAATGAATTTTTTATATATTATTTTCAAAAATAAACATTTGAAAATCAATTTTTTTTTATAAAAAGTTAGATTTGCTTTTTCAAATTAAAAATTGAAAAATCAAATTAACAACTAATCAGTTTTTTCTACACAGGAGCAAAGGTTTGATCCCAAGACATCTAGGTTCCTAGCTCAGGTTTTTTCATTGGGATAAGATCTATTCTAGTATTTGTGTATGTTTATTAATAATATTTACTATAAAATCATGGGTTCCTGGGCAGCCACGGACCCAACTGCACCTCCGCCTATGGTTAGTATACAATAAAATTTTAAAAAAATAAACACAAATATTGAACGACATAATATGGAGCTCAAAACAACAAACAATAGGCTTCCAAAAGAATATGTGGAGCTAAAAACAATAAACAAAAATCTTGAACAACAAACTAATGGGCTAAAAAATTAATCTTAAAAGACATATCACTAAACTAAAGATGAAACTAAATCATTGAAATTCAATGGAATTTTTTTAGATGATCAAATCAAAGCTCTTACAACCGCTAAAAAGATGAAGAAAATGTAGAAATTGAAGAAAAGAATCCAAAACAAAAAGATGATATAAAGCGGTTACGAAAATAAAAAGATCTCCAACAACTAAAACAAGAATTTTTACGATAAAAAAAATCAAACAGTTTTACAAGTTATTCAACATAAAGATCTAATAGATACACAAATGATAGTACAACAAAACAAACCTCTACCAAATAAAAAAATATGAGTAGAAGATGATTGTTAATATTATGACGAAACATAATATAAACAAGTGGTGGAAAATATGGAATTTGAATGACAACTCAATAATTAGATAAATATTAATTGAGCAAGATGTCAACAACTTGTTTAAGGTTAAGAGTGAAAAAGGTCCAGGATCCCGTCTTATGGTCTTATCTACAAAGAAAAGTCTGTGCCAACTTCTCACATATGTTGGAGATAACTAATATAGAAGAGTTGAACTATAAGGTAACATATATCGACTTATCGATTTTATATATAGTTGATTCTTATTTTAAGTGTGCATGTTGTTCATTTTGTTATGGTTTGTGATTTCTTGAAAATGGTTTGGCTTTGTCTCTACAAGTTCCTAAAAAAGAATAATTTATATTTTTGCAAGTGAGTTGGTTCTATTTAGCAAGTGGTTGACAAAAACAAATTCTAAAAATGGATTGGTTGTATTTTCGTAAGTCATTAACATTAATAAAATTTATTTTCACAACTGTTTCTAATCTGTAGGTAGTTAATGGATACATCATCATCCTTCCACGAGGAATTTTATATTAATTCACTGTTTCACAAGAAGATAATGGTATAAAAAAATATTAAGACGTGTAAAATAATCTACATCTTTAGCCATGCATTGGTAAATTAAAACTATTTAAAAATAAATAATTTATATTTTTCTTAAATAATATTCTTATATATATCGTACTACAAACATCCATCAAGAAAAATATAGGTGTTCAAGAAACAATGGACAAAATCTAATTGGAAAGGCCTCATGATACACGATATATCATGATTCCAATTAACAATGCATCCGGAATCAATCATTAAAATTTTGCATGTTTCAAAAATATATTATTTTGTATCAAGTATCATCATATTTTCTTAATTACTATTTTTCCAATTTATTTAGCCTAATTTTATCAAGTTAAATTATGTAATTTAAGTTAAATGAATAATTTTTTCCGCAAGTAGTTTGATTGTATTTCTTCAAGTTCATAACACGATATATAACGATGCATTTTTGCAATTCATTTGGCCATATTATTGAAAATTCACAACAAAATATAGAACAAAGTATTTCAACAAATGGTTTTTTTGTATTTCTGCAAGTTCATAACACGATATATATCGAGGCATTTCTGCAATTCATTTGGACGTATTTTTAAAGTTCACAACACAATATAAAATAAAGTATTTCAACAAGTGGGTTTACCGTATTTCTGCAAGTGGATTGTTAAATAAAGAACAAAAGAGAAAAAAGAACGGCTAGGGGTTTTATATTATTTAAAAAGTGTGTCTATTACGTAGTGTAGATGATCTTATTTATAGATATAATAAAAGGCTAACGGGCTTGGGTCTTATATCTTTAACACCCTCCTTCAAACTCAAAATGCAATAGTAATAAGCATGGAGAATTTGTCACAAAGAAAACGAAACCGCATTGTTGACTGAATCTTTGTGAAAATATCAGCAACCTGTAAAGCTGATGGAATATATGGAAGCGAGATGGTGCCAATCTGAAGATGATGCTGATTGAAATGACAATCTATTTCAATGTGCATCATGCTTTTATTATCACAATGTAGGGAAGTGGGTTTAGTAACATTAACCCCGATATCTGCAAGAAGCCATTGTAACCAAACAATCTCACATGTGGTGACGGCCATAGCACAGTACTCAGCTTCAGTAAACGATTTAGAAATAACATCTTGTTTCTTGCTTTTCCATGATATTAATGAATCTCCAAGGAAAATACAGAAACCAGTAGATATTTTTTGTCTTGAGGATCACTATCCCAATCAACATCACTATAGGCACGCAGTTCAACTAAAGAGGCCGAGGGAAATAAAATGCTCTAGAACTGAGTGCCACGAAGATATCTCAATATTCGAAGAATAATTCCCCAATTGACGGATGCAGGAGCGATAAGCTCTTTGACTATTTCATTTTGCCAACGAGGATCGGAAACAACTTCTTTAAACGACTGAGGTTCATATAAATTATGTATGTTTGCTATGGAAGACACGAAAGGAGCCGAGTAAGAAGAATACGGAAAATCTGGTAGTATGGTAGACTTACTTGTACTAGTAGATCTTCTGAGGGGTGGAGCTGGTGGTTCACTAAAAGCATAAGCTGACTCAGGCCTTGATAAAGCATAAGTAGTATCAGCTGTAGTAGATATCTCATGAGTTGACACATTAATATCAATGGGTATGTCGCTATTATTTTCAAAAGGATCAATAATCGGAATTTGGGTACTTGTTATATCATGTGATTTCGCTGGAATCGAATAAAACATGATATGCTCGAATAATGTAACATGTCGAGAGATAAAGTTTATGATTAGTAGGATCAAAACAATGATAACCTTTATGTATAACACCATAACCTAAGAAATACATATTACGGATTTAGGCCCAGATTTGTTGCGTTCTACATAAGGACGAAGGACAAAACATGTACATCCAAAAACTTGTAACGAAGAATAATGTGGAAGTTGTCCGTATAACTTCTGAAAGGGAGATATCCCTACATTATGAGCTGTGGAAAATCGATTAATCGCATATATGGAAATATGAATTGCTTTTCCTCAAAAAATAGTAGGAACCTCAGCAGATGAAAGCAAAGAACGAACAGTCTCAATAAGGTGACGATGTTTTCTTTCTGCAACATTATTCTACGGATGGGTGTCAGTGCAAGAAGATTGATGTATGGTACCATTATATGCAAGTAACTGAGTAAAATAATTGGATGTATATTCACCCCTAAGTCACACCTGAAGAATTTTATTACAGCAGAATGTTGAGTATTAACAAGTGCCCAAAATTCTCTATAAATTCTAAGGAAATCTGATTTTTATTTCACAAGATAAACCCAATTATATCGAGTATAATCATCGATGAAATAAATATAGTTGGACGAACCACCCTTTGTGGACACAGGAGATGGGCCCAGACATTAGAACGAATACTATCAAACAGAGCAATAGAAAAAGTGACACTTTCATTAAACGGTAACGCCGAAAATTTTGCAAGTTTACAACCACTACAATCCAAGATATTACAAGTGTTTAACTGACCTAAAGAACCTGGAGAGACTAACATTTTCAAACGTGATGCAGATATATGTCCCAGGTGAGAATGCCAAAGATAAAACTCAGATAATGAAGGATTTAAACAAAACGAAGACAAATCAACACCAGAGGAAGCAATATCAGTCAAGTATGTTTATCCACTATTAACACCATAGACATCCACATTTGTTACTTCGAGTTTCTCGAAAGCATAAAGCTCCCCTATTTTACAACCTGTCACAATCACTCTATGAGTCTTTTGATTTCGTATAGCATAAACACAATCAGAAAACAAGACACAATAACCAAATTTGTATAATTGGCTAACCGAAACAAGATTCAAAGCAAGGGTAGAAACGTAGTAAACATTGGATAGTGATATATGTGGGGTACAAATAGAGCCAATACCATCTACTCACATTGCTATGGGTAAAACATGAGACAATGAAACAAATCTTGACGTGTGAGGTGACATATGATGAGACGCACCAGAATCCAAAATCCACAATCATAAATCAATACCTAAAGTGGAAGACGATGACATACCTGAAAGGTATACAGATGTAGACATAACAAAGTTTTTCTTATTCAGTTTGTTACTAGTAGATTGTAGAAAATCATATTTTCCTATCATTTTCGCAATAAGATCCGCAATATCTAATCGAACAAAATCAAGCAATCAAGAGATACCAAATCCAAATTGGAAAAATCAAATCAAAATCTTAATCAAACCCCAAATCCAAAATCAAACCAAGTCCAAATTCAAAATCTTAGTTGTCCAGGATAATCAAATTGAATACTAAATCAAATCCAAATCCAAGTCCAAATACCAAACTAAATCCTAACACTAAGTCCAAATACCAAACTAAATCCAATTTCCAATTTCCAATTTACGGTTTCGATTTCTGATTTCCAATTTCCGATTTTCGATTTCTGATTTCCAATTTTCAATTTTCAATTTTTAATTTCAAAATTTTCAATCAAAAACAAAAACCAAAACCAAAATCAAAATCAAATTTAATTTATACTTTTACCAACAAAACTGATGCACTGTTCGAGTAGTGATTTCTCCCGAACCGTAGCTCTGAATCATAATCCAATCGTTCATATTGAAGGATTAGATGTCCGAACATGCTCTCTAAAATTGAGCAAAACTAGACACTGTTTGCCTTTCGAGCAGACCGTTTGATTGGGGTTGCACACAATAGATCTAAAAACTAAAAACTGTAAACTGGTAGATCCACAAAATAGGAGGACCGCTACGTTTCCTCGATCAGATGGCTCCATGCTCTGATACCATGTTAAATAAAGTATAAAAGAGAAAAAAAAAAGTACGATTAGGTTTTTGTATTACTTAAAAAGTGTGTCTATTTCATAACGTAGATGATCTTATTTAAAGATACAATAAAGGACTAACAGGCGTGGGCCTTATATCGTTAATCTGACCGATTTCATAAAATAAAATATTTCAACAAGTGGGTTTGTCGTATTTCTGCAAGTGGATAACACCACATAAATCAAAACTATTTCCACAAGTGGTTTTTACCATATTTTTGCAAGTCAGATATATAAACAAAAAACATGTACTTCTTCTAGTGGTCTTACCTTATTTTTGCAAGTACCTGCAATTTACAAAATACTACTACTTTGTTTTTATGAAACAAAAAATACAGGTTTCATGTCATTGTAGTTTTCTTTCCAAAAGTTTACCATGAATTAAGACCTATATAAAAGATAAAAATAATTTTAAATACATATATAATGAGAATTAAACGATTTAGGATATATAACAAAACAAAAAGAACCGTTAAAATTATAAAATATTAAAATCCAACCATAAAACTATCTATTATGTATAAAAATCGATCCAAATTAGGTATAAAACATCTGCTTGAATCCATCTAAATCCCTAGTGTCAAAAGAAATCAAATAAAGAGGGAGAATACATAGAGAGAGAAAGTTCAAAAATATCTAACAAAAAATAAAAATAAATAAAATGATAAATCTAAATTATATGGGTGGTATAGGTATTTTGAAAATTCCAAAATTTATTAATACTATATATTAAATGTTACTAAATGAAGTTTTATGTATTTGTTGATATATAAATTTGATGTGGGATATGTAATGCTCAATTACCCGATAATAAAATATTGTTAACAAAAATAAGAATATATTTTAGTTTAGGTCTTGTTTTTTTTTAATTATTAATTTAATTTTTTAGTTAGTATTTTACGACTAATCATTGATAAAATCATTTCATTAATTTTAATCCATCATATTTAACAAATAAAAGATTAAAATAATTTCAACCAAAATCATTTAACTTTTTAGATGGACCAGAAAATATAAACAAAATCAAAACTCAAATTCTCAATTCTCAACCTTAGATAGAAAAAAAAATCGAACCAAAATAAAATAAAACAACATACAATCAAGGTATTTAAGAGTAAATCACCATGCTTAGAGAGTATATTTTGACTAAACTAAAATAAAAATCGCAAAAAAAAACTGATTTTTTGGTTTCTAAGTCGGAATCCAATCTTTTGTTTTGAAATTTTTGATAGATTCTAACCCCATGGGATGAAACTAGTTTTTGGTCTCATATAAAACATGATTATAAGTTAAATAAAATATATAGATTTGAGCAGCGTGTTACTACTCCTTCCTTACTCGTGATTGACCCTATTTGTACGACTTAATCAGGACTAGTAAAAGAAACAGACTCCCAATTACTACTTACATAGATAAAAGTACATTTCCATGTATGGTTCGATACATGCAAGTTACGCATGACCTTATGGATAACACTTAGGGTGAAGTAATAAAAAGGAATTTTTGTGAATTCCGAAAAGGTATATTGAGATAGAATTTGTAGAATAACATGAAGTTAGGCATATTGAGTAAACAATATCATGAGACACAGATGACGTAAGAGTTACCTCATACAAAAATACGCATTAAACAACGTGACATCCCAAGGTCAACGTGGGTCTTTAAAAAATTTCCATACGAGCAAGTTCATATCAATATGGATCTCAAGATCTAATCTTTTTTCATCATGATAAGGATTATAAGATGTGTTTTTACCGTTTATCTTATAAATAAAAAACCTTAACTACCAAAACCCTTATTAGAAATGAAGACCTTCAACCATGCACAACCGACACACTTATAGAATAAGGTTTTAAACTCCCTCGTGACAATCAGAGTAAGACAATTGGTTGATGGGAACAAATTAGAACAAAGTATAAGATTCTTGCAACATATCTTATTTAATACGTGACACACATCTCCAATTTCTATGATTCGTGGTATTATAAATATGTCATTCTATCTCCATACTTAGGGTCTTAAAAATATGGGTAATTCAAGATAATACATCTTAATATAAAAACAATTCATCCATATCTTGTTTGAAGTTTCATCATTGGCATCATCCCTTGAGAAAAAATATCCTTATTAAATCTCCATTTGCCTGTCTTATTAGAGATATTCTCTTATTTTTCTTGTTTTGCTTCGTGTTCATCGTGTATATGGTTGGTTACCATTTGAAAATATTATACAAGGTGTATAGTTCGCGCCTCACAAATTTTAGAAAAATATATCACTGTCGGAAACACCTCGTATTCTGCTTCATTAAATGAACTTGATTTCATGTTTTATCTCATCCTCACGTGAAGGAATTAAGACGATACAATGCCTTCATCTATGTCGGATGAATTTTATGCACCATCCGTGCACACCATCCATTTAGGTTCATTATTACTAATCTTGTTGGGTAATCATGTCGGTTGTACAAGTCGATCACATTGGAACTTGCTAATGAAATAAAAAAGTTATATGTTCTTTAAGTATTGTACGTGGCTCGTATTGTCTTGTTTTCTTTTAACTCAATAGAAAATTATGTCAACCATTCACATACATCCTATTTTTAAAGAGCATTGTGCAATGGAAATTAGGTGCATACTACACGGGTATAACCTTAAATTAATGTCATATATTTTTGGATACATCAAATAAACTGATATCCAACTTCTCTAGGTTGAGGTACTTTCATTCGACATCAATAAAACTTTTACTCACTATAAATTCATAAATGGACAAGTATAAATATAAAGGTCATTGTTTTTTTGTTTAGACGGTATCTTGTTTAAGGTTAGGTACTCATTAAGTTCGTTGAAACCCATAGTGAATTTCTCGTCTAATTAGAATTGTGTCTGTATTTTAATATGTAAAAAAGATATAAATTTTATCTAAGGCTTCTGAAATAAATCTCGAAACGATTTCCAACCCCTCGTTAGTTGTTAGACTTTCTTAATAAATTTTAGTGGTAAAATTTTGATCAATGCATGTACTTGGAATGAGCCTGCTTATATATCTTGTTTGCCAACCACGCATCCTAAAAACTTCATCGAACCCCAAACGAACATTTTGAGGGGTTTAATTTACAGTTTTATTTTTTTAAATGAGAAACAAAATCAGTTATAGCCAAAATATAAAGATTGTTTCATTTCTTTTGAAGATCATATCATCGAGCTTACATGTATTTTCTTAATTGCCTGACAAAAATGTTGTTGACTAGTCTTTGATAGGCAATCCCCACTTTTTAAACTGAATAACATAACCATATTGATAAGGATATTAAATATTTGGGGCTTAAATGTAATAAAACTAAGTTTGTATGTGATAAATTGTATAATTGAAAGAAGATATTTAAACTATTTGTAAATATATGGGCTGTAATGCAATTTAACCATTTATATAACTACTTCAGTTATAGAAGTCTGACACTCCTATAAATAAGGAGTGAGGTGATGAATAAATCAAGACACTTTTCATTAGCTAAAATTATGTTTCTGAAATCTACTATCTCCATACCAGTCATTTCTCTCTTTTACTTTCTCTCACTAAAAACAAGATTCTAACTTAACAAATTGGTAACCACAGTGGGAGATCTACTCAATTGGTACCTTGACTTCACGTCAAAAACTAGAAATTATAGAATTCTTGCTCAGTTAAATTGTTCTAGATCGATATGGAACCAGGAAATGAAGTTGATCCAACAGTTCGAAAAGTTATTGAAACTTTGAGATCTGATTTATATAGGAAATAAAGTAAAAGAGATGATCAAATTCCAGTAAAGCAAGGCCATTCTTGATGAGTCTGGATCCTATTACCACTTCGGACAGGGTCAGTTCGGGCAATGTCTACCTAACCGGACGATGAGAATTCGGACACCATCATTCATTGTGCTGTTCGAACAGAACTAAAGTACTTAAAACCTAATCACTTCTTGACTAAGGTGCTTGCTCTCCTACTAATAGCTCATGGGTCATTGAACTTGACCCGGGTCCATTAAACATGACCTGAAAGCCCAAATGTAAGGGTATAAATACCCAACCACCAACATTAAATGAGGGTAATGAAAATTAAATACAACCAGGCTGCTTAATTCTCCCTCTACTCTCTACTAAAACATTAAATATTCTCAAACTTCCACACATTTATAAACAAAAATTACGAACTTACCCTCAGACGAAAATAAATGTCACCAAATTGGCGACCACAGTGGGAGAGCGAGGGTTCCTGAATCAAGCATTCGAAACCATCAGAAAAAATCAGTGGAATGAATCTGGACGCCCCGGAAGTACCACCAGCTTTGCTTGAAGTGGTGGGTGAGAATGATGAATATACCATCGAGGAGCGTGATAGATTAAAGGGCGAGATAGAAGCTCTAAGGGCAGAGAAGGCTAAGATGGGCATGAAAGAGAAGTCAAAATCATCAGTCGCTCATCATACCGACAACGGTAGAGAGCATGAGCCTTCGAAGACTCATGTGAGTACCAAGAAGACTCATGCTAGCTCCAAAAAGTCTCACCGGTCTAAGCCAGTGGAGAGTTCTGACTCAGACTCAGAGTCTTCTGGTAGCTCCTCGGACAAGGATGAAGTTGAAGAGTCCTTATCCTCCAGCAGTGATGAGGGCCGATCCAAAAAGAAGCAAAAGTTGATTAAAAAGTATTCAAGAAAAGGGAAAGACATGGGAAATTGAAGAGGAATATAGGCAAAGGATCATCTCACAGCCGGAGGCATGTAGACTGGATGCTGGTGGATCCTTTTGCCTTCCACGATGAACCAGGTATCTTTGCAACTCCCATTGAGGATACTGTTTTCAGTCATGGCCGGAATTGGAGACAATCTCCATTGTCTTCTAAGATTCTGTACGGAAACCTCCCTAAAAGGTTCGATAGCACAAAAATGGAGAAATACGATGGCAGCAAAGATCCAGACAACCACTTGGAACAATTTAAGAACTTTATGATGAATTTATATGATGATGACAAGTTACTCTGTAGAGCATTCTCCCAATCCTTTACGGGGAGTGCTCTGAAGTGGTATAACAGCCTACCACAATGCTGCATCAGAAATTTCGATACCTTTTGGGTGGCCTTTCGAAGGTAGTTTGTTAGGAGTAAAGAATTGAAGGGCAATAAGGACACAATAATCCATTGTGCCCAAGAACCAAACGAATCACTAAAAGAATACATAAGTCGTTTTGTGAACACAAAAAATGGGTTGGCTGACTGCTTTGAGCAAGTAGCCATAGCCTCTTTGAGACAGGGCTTAAACCCTGGAAATTTAACTGATTCAGTGACCAGAAAAAAGCCATGACTTGGGAGGGTCTACTGAATCAGATTGGAAAACAAATCAACGTTGATGAAACAAAGAAAACTAGGGTGCACAGGCAGGTGAGGTCTGCCCCGGTTGCACCAAATCCTAACCAAAATCAGTCCGGAAACAAGACAAGGGAGACCGGACAGGGACATAACAGGGCTAAAGCTCAATCTCAGTCGACTGCGCATGCCCAGAGTCAACAATCTAGAAATAAGAGAGGGCCTTGGGTTCAACCAGAGTGGTTTGCAGAGTTAAAGGAAAATGTGGCCACCATTTATGACAAAACAAAGGAAGAAGTACATTATAGAAGGCTGGCCGCACTGCAATCTCCTAGGGAACATCGTAACAATTCTTTCTACCAGTACCATAATGATACTGGCCATACCACTGACGATTGTATAGCCTTGAAACAAGAAGTTCAGAACTTAATTGAAAGAGGAAAGCTTGGGGCATATGTCAAAAGAAGAGGAGGAAATAGACCTGATAATGCTCATCGGGTTGGTCCGAGCAATGCTGCTCCGGAGGGAGCTATGGTTATAATCGAAAGATTTGATGTAGAATCAGAATACTTAGATCCTGATCCAACTCGAAATAGAGTGGGTGCCATTGAGGAATGTTGTAAAACAGTCTCCGGGCTTATTAAGTTTTTTGAGTCACTTACAATTTTCGGAGGGGATACTATGACAGCACCTACTGCTTCTTCAAGGAAGAGGCACGTTCATACTTTAGCTACCCAGCTAGAAGGAGGCATGACCTCCTATCAATCACAAATTCCATTTCCCTTCATTGTTTTCGATGAAGATGACTTAAGGGATATAGCTGGTCCTCATGAAGATGCTGTTGTCATAGGAGCATCCATTGGGGGCAATGACATAAGACGGATCTTGGTGGATACTGGGAGTTCAGCCAATATCCTTTTCTTAACCACTTACAAAAAGATGAAAAATCCAGCCGTAATTCAGCGTTCGGACATATCAATTGTGGGCTTCACTGGGAGCTCAGCAGATGTGATCGGGGAGTTCGAAGAGGAAGTTTTGTTGGGAAAGGGCCCATTTAAGAAGATGGTCAGGATACTTTTTATTGTGGTGGATTGTCCCACTTGTTATAATGCTATTTTAGGGAGGTCTTGGCTCTTTAGGATGCATGCAGTGGCCTCGATAGTCCACCAATGTTTGAAATATGTTGTTCAAGGATAAGTGGGAGTTGTCCGGAGCAGTCACAAGATTGCAAGAGAGTGTTATGCTACAACACTGGCTCCACGGACGTTTGGGGCATTTCGTATCAACGAAGAATAGCAGTTTGGGGGGCTTTCTGGGGGTGAGGGTGAAATTGATGACCCCAGAGAGACTCCTGGAGTATTGATACCAGTTGAAGAAGTTGAAACACATTATTTAGAAGAAGGAAAAAGTGTTAAGATAGGGTCCAAAATGCCATCCGAACTGAAGAATAAAATGTTGAAGTTTCTAAAAGATCATCAGCATGTTTTTGCTTGGTGCAATGCTGATGTTAATGGGATTCCAGCAGATATTATATCACACCGCCTATCTATTCGGAGATATATAGCACCTGTAGTACAAAAGAGAAGGGTTTTTTCCAAGGAAAAGGCTGATGTTATTGTTCAAGAAGTTGACAGGCTCACTAAAATGGGGCATATAAAGAAGTCTTAGTATCCTTTGTGGACAGCCAATCCGGTCTTGGTGAAAAAGAAAAATGGCAAGTGGCGTATGTGCATTGATTTCACAGATCTCAATAGGGCTTGCCCAAAATATTTATACCCGGTCCCCCGGATTGATCAGCTGGTGGATTCCACTTCTGGAAATAAGCTACTGCCTTTCATGGATGCCTTCTCCAGGTATAACCAGATTCAAGTGGATCCGAAGGATCAGGAGCATACCACATTTTTCACTGATAGGGGTCTTCATTGTTATAAGGTAATGCCATTTGGGTTGAAAAATGATAGGGCTACCTATCAGAGGTTAGTGAACAAATCCTCTGCTAATCAAATTGGAAGAAATATGGAAGTATACATTGATGACATGATGGTAAAAAGTGTGGATGAACAACTGCACTTGGCAGACCTCCAAGAAACTTTTGCTAACTTAGTAAAAGTAAATTTGAAACTAAATCCCGAAAAGTGTGTGTTCGGAGTACAGTCCGGGAAATTCCTAGGTTATATAATAAGTGAGCAAGGGATACAGCCCGATCCGGACCAGCTTAATGCTTTATTCCAAATGGAGCCTCCTCGAAATGTTAAAAAAGTACAACGGTTGACTGGGAGGTTGGCTGCTTTAAATCGATTCACCTCAAGGTCTTCGGACAGATGTGCCCCGTTTTTTCAAACTTTAAAGGGTGCAAAGGGATTTGACTGGACTTCACAGTGTGATGAGGCATTCAATGAGATCAAGAAACATCTGTCCTCCCCCAAAACTTTATTTAAACCTGTTGATGAAGAGACGCTCTTCGTATATTTGGAAGTTTCCAGTTGTGCCATCAGTGCTGTATTGGTAAGAGAGGTGGATAATTACCCCCATCCGGTGTACTACATCAGCAAGAGCTTGATAGATGCAGAAAAACGCTATTTAAAACTCGAAAAATTAGCATTAGCCTTGGTAATTGCTGCAAGGAAGATGAGGCCTGATTTTCAGACTCATCCTATTATCGTCCGAACATCTTTTCCCTTGAAGAATGTTCTTCAAAAGGCATACATTTCAAGTAGAATGACTAAGTGGTCAGTGAAGTTGGGGGACATCGATATTGATTTTCTCCTCGAACAGCAGTCAAAGCCCAAGTTGTGGCTGATTTTTTAGTTGAATTCCACTCTGATAGGGATACGGAGTAAACTACTAAGATGAAAGACAAAAAGGTCTGGATCGTCCGGACATATGGTGGATCAAGTACTATGGGATGTGGTCCAGGGTGTGCTTGACTTCTCCATATGGTGACAAAATGTACCCGGCTATATGTTTTGCTTTTAGGGCTTCCAACAATGAGTCCGAATACGAAGCAGGTATAGCTGGTTTAAAGTTAGCTTATATTTGTGGGGCCAAAAGGGTCAAGCTGATGAGTGATTCCAGGCTTCTTATCCACCATGCGCAAGGTCAATCTGAGCCCAAAAAGGAGCAACTAGTGAAGTACTTACTTCTTCTTAAAAATGAGGAACTTAAGTTCAAAAGCATTGTTTATGAGCATATACCCCAAACATAGAATGAACTAGCAGATTCCTTGGCAACCATAGCATACACTAAGTCATATCCTTGGATCCATGTGCTGGAGTGCCCTTCCATTCAACTCAATGTGAGCAAAGAGGAAGAAATTTTCGATGTACAAATAAAACAACCTCAAGATTGGAGATTTCATCTCCTGCAGTATCTCTCCGATGACATCTTGCCTCCGGATAAATCACTAGCAAGAAAAATGAAGCACAAGGCTCGTGGTCTTATCATACTAAGAGACGTTCTGTATAAAAAGTCTTACAGTAAACCTCTTTTGCGATGTTTGGGAGACGATGAGTCTTAAGCAGTCCTCTCTGAATTCCATGATGGTGAGGGATCAGCTCACTGTGGATTCAGGGCTCTAACAAGAAGAGTTTTACTAGCTGGCTATTATTGGCCCTCTATAATGCAATATGCTAAGGAGCTGGTAAAAAGGTGTGACCCATGCCAAAGATATAGCAACAAAATTCATGTCCCAGCCATCCCTTTAGAGTCAATTTCTGAGCCTATACCTTTTGCTCGATGGGGGTTGGATTTGGTGGGACCTCTTCCTATGACATCCGGAGGACGCAGGACGATAATTATTGCTATTGATTATTTTTTGAAGTGGATTGAAGCAGCCCCACTAGCAGGAACAACATCAAAAGTTGTCATAAAATTCATTTTATCCAATATCTGTTGCAGATTTGGTGTTCCACAGAAGATAACAACAGACAATGGGCCACAGTTCGACAACAAGGAAATGGAGAGTTTATGTGCCTCTAGGGGTATACAACATTTTTTCTCTTTACCTTTCCATCCACAAGAAAACGGTCAAGTTGAGGTGGCCAACAGAACTATACTGTCCGGTTTGAAGAAAAATTTAGAAGGAGCTGC
The DNA here is from genome assembly GCA_036936605.1 of Limnanthes douglasii subsp. nivea. Classification (NCBI taxonomy): domain Eukaryota; kingdom Viridiplantae; phylum Streptophyta; class Magnoliopsida; order Brassicales; family Limnanthaceae; genus Limnanthes; species Limnanthes douglasii. The sequence continues at coordinate 271,759,539 of JAUPFV010000001.1, read as the reverse complement.
TGGAAAATGGCCTAGTTATTTACAAGAAGTTTTGTGGGCCTACCGGACTACTCCTGGGGCTGCAACACAAGAATCATCTTTTGCCTTAGTCTATGGGATGGATGCCATAGCTCCCATAGAGGAAACTCTCCCTTCTTTTCGAGTTCACAATTTCTCCGAAAATGCTAACGAAGTGGCAGTGAGGGGCCAGCTTGACCTAATAGAGGAAAGACGAGTTAAGGCTCACCTTAGAGCTGCACACTATCAGGGTTTGATGAGAAGCAGGTTTTCTTCTAGAGTTAAGAGAAGAGATTTTCAGCCGGGGGACAAGGTGTTAAGGAAGTTCTTCTTACATACTAAAGAAAAGTTGCTCGGTAAACTAGCCCCAACTTGGGAAGGACCTTATATGGTCATTGAAAGGCTCAAACCTGGAACATACTGGCTAGAAGACAAAGATGGAAGGGTTTTGAATCACCCTTGGAATGTTGAACATCTCCGGATGTACTTAGAGTAGGAACAATGTAAATATTTACTTGTTTAAAAATCCATGTAAATATTTAGGGGCGTACTCTTTCCTACCCTGGTGGCGCGGGGAGGTTTTAATGAGGTGTCCGGGCTTTTTATAAAACTTGATGCCTTCTTGAAAAAATTCGAAGTGTTCTTACTTTGTTTTTTGTCACACCATCCGGATTGAATTAAAGGAATGATGACTACTTAAACATTTGTCATCGGAGAGTTTAAACACTCTCGCTTTAGAATATTTATGAAATAACTAAGGGCTATTTAAACACTAGCCACCAAAATTGAAACAAACTATGAAAGAATGCAAGAGTTGTGCAAAACAAAGATATTCATTGAAATAACCTAAGTGCCTTGACCTTCCAAGGACTTTTAAATTGTCAGACAAAACAAAAGATTTATCCGGTCAAATACCAGACACAATTACAAAAATGCCTTGGCCTTCCAAGGACTTTAGTTCAAACAAAGTAAAAGGTGAAAATATAATTCATAATCTACGACTGAGCCTTTGAAGATGGCTCAGCCTCACTTATTTTCTTCTTCTTGAGATCGTCTTTCTCTTCGTTTGGGTCCTCCCCAATGTTTTATTCTTCGTCAGAGGAGGAAGCACTGGAATAATCATGCAAGTCTCCATCAGCCATGGTGTGAAAGGGAAGGTCTTCGTACTCTACATGAAGCCACAAATCTCCCACGTTCCTCTTCGGGAACTTCTCATAAAAGAGCAGGACCATGTCCGAACTCACCTTGGCATACATTTTCTCTTGAGTATCTATTACATTGTTGGCATAAGCATCGATCTTGGCCTAAATTTTGGCCTCTTGCTCCCTTAGCAGGTCTGCTTTCTCCTCTGCAGCCTTGGACACTGTGTTCTCGAGCGCAATCTTGTCATTTGTCAAGTTGTGGATGACTTGATCCTTGGCCTTTGCCTCCTCTTTTGAAGAGGTGAGATCTTTCTCTAATCCGGACAGCTTCTCCTGGAGCTCTTTGATAGTGTCTTCTAAAGTGGCAACCTTTGTTGTCCACCCTTCTTGGATCTTCTTTAGATCCTTGTTTTCTCCCTTCAGAATGTCAGCATGTTGAGTGGCAGTAAGAAGATCATCGGACAGTCTCTCTTTGTCAGATTTGAGATCTTTGATAATGTCTGCCTGACCTCGAACTTGTTTCTCCAAAACAAGCACTAGCTGAACATTACTTAATATGGAGTGAGCTATAATATCCCTTTCACCTGAAACAGTAAAAGTCTTACCATTAAAAGTAACGATGTTTGAAGTGCTTGGAGGGAGGTAAGGCCCAACAAAATCGTCTCTGGGAAGATTTGCAAAATACTCACCAAGTCCATCAAGCCCTGTGATGTCAACACCATCAATGCTAAGGTCTCCTCATCCAACCTCGTCAGTTTGAAAGTCACCAGGGATCTCCTCTGCTCTTGTCGCATCAGTAGGGTCTACAGGGGGGAGAGGCTCCGGAGGCCGGAGAGAAAGTTCGTCACCCCTAGAGGTCTTTTTCTTTTTTACCTCCCTCTTCTTATTCTCTGCTCCACATTTTCGGTCCCTCTTGTGAACCCTTGGAGGTTTGGGAGATCTTACCTATTCCCTAACACTCTCCTGCTCCACCACTTCTAAGAGAGCAGCATCGATCTGGCTTGGGGCTGGCCCCTCTGGGTTTGTTGGAGGAGCCTCCTCCACCTCGGTAGGGTTAGCCTCACCTGCAACCTTCTTGCCCTTCCCTTTCTTGCCTTTCATTTTACTCGGGGCCTTGGCCCGGCCTGGCAAGTATAGTGACCCATCCGGTTCGTGTGTTCTCTTGAGGAATACATCCACAGGGGGTGGAGTGGTGAGTTCTTCCCAGGTCAAGTCCCTCCGGCCAGTAGTGTTCCAGAGGTGAGACCTTGCAAAATTGCCTCCTGTAAAAGCATCATGAAACCGATTCCCCCACTTTTCAGCAACCCAAGTGTTGATCTTGATACAAGTGGTCTGCCCGGCCTTTAGATAGTCATTGAAGTCTTTGGGCAGCTCTGTTAAAACAAAAAATAAGACCAGTCAGTTTAGGAAAATTCGATAAAAGTAAAAATAAAAATGAAAGGTATGATCCTTACGATCACTCCTCCATCTGCTGGTAAGGAGACTCGGGTTGACTCCAGCTTTGATTTTCCTCCCATTCTCCCAAGCGCCGCTTACGAACATGAATTGAGTCCTCCAATTTCTCTCCGACTCAAGCAGATCATCCACTGCTTTATAATTATCACCCATGTTGAAGTGATAGAAGGGAATGTGGTGGTTTCTGCAGAGACTGGCCACAGCTGCGAATTCCTCCATTGGTAAAGGAATCTCGGAGAGCCTGGAGGCCATGATGCAGGCCATAAGTGTGTACCAGGCGTTGGGGCTCAGTTGACTAGGGCAGAGCTTGATGAGGTGGAAATACCTAACTATTTCCAGATCTAAGGGGAACCTTAAACCCCAGTTAAAAAGCTGAGTGAAGATGACTATTTCACTGAGTTTGCAGTCCATTGGGGTTTCGGGGTCTATGAGGATTCTTATCTTTATGTTCTCCGGAATCCCCCACTTCGTACGCATCCGGCCCAACTCGGCTGTATGGATGAAAGCATAGCTGATTTTTTGTAAAGCAAGAAGATATTTAACGTTTACCTTGTGGAAACAAGGTCCCACTTTTCCTTCGAGGATTTCTGGTAATTCTGGATGCCTAAGGCATAACTTCTCTTTGCCCTTATCCTTCTTGGCAGTAGCAGCATCGCTAGTCTGTCCAGAGGGTTCGGACTCGAATGGAGCCTCTTCGATAGAGTCCTCCATTATTTCCTCCATTATTGAGGAAGGGTTTTCAGTTGTCTTTGTAAGGGGGGAGTTTGGAGTTGGTTCAGTCTGACCTCTGGACTGATGAGCTTCAATACTCTCCTAGACTATGGCCTCTGGCCGGGGCTCTGATATGATGGTTTCTCTTTGGGGGCTTGAGCTAGTGGCCTCCGGTCCGGACAGCCTGTCCTTGGGTACTTTTATGGGTGCCTCTAACCCTGTACTGCTATCCTTCGCACCTGATTTCGAAGGGGTGCCTTTGGAAGCCTGCCCTTTGACCAGCCGGCCTTTTCTTCGATCGACCAGTTTGTTGGGAGAAGTATCTGCATCTGACCCCATGGCTATGAATGGGGAAGGATTTTTTGAAACTAGTAACTGTTAAACCTGGTTCAACAGTGGGTTCTCACTCTTGAACCGATGAACCTGAGATAATAGGAGAAAGACTGGTTTGAAACAATATCCTCGGTTTGACACTTTTTGTAGAGTAGGAACCCTGGTCAGGCTCTGTGGTTGATGTTACTGGTTTATCGATGGGGGAAGTAGGTAAGCCTGCTGCGATGCGCCTTTCCCTTTCAACTTTTTGTGCTTTTTCTAGTTCTGATAGATTGAGCTACCCGCCTCTGATTAAAGTGTTCCTAGCCGTGAAAATAAACAACCAAAGTGAAAAACTTGTGTTTGAGAGAGAAAACTCTGAAAATTAGCAAAGTGAAAATGAAGGTGATAGTAAAAGAGTGGAAAAGTGTTTTAATTTATAGTAAACCCCAAAAAAGAGTTTTGATTCCTAGGAGAATTCGAAAGGATTTGCAATGATTAAGAAACGGCATTGATATCACCTTCATTTAATAAAGATGTTGCTTTTCAGAGAAGGTGGGTGCGAAATTCGAGGTGAAAAAACGGCTGAAGTAACGAACCAGAGAGAGACACGTGTCCCATGAACTTTGGCAAAAAACCGTTTAGATTCAAAGAGCTTTTTTCAGTCCGGATAAAGCAATGACACTATTCGGATGACCTGTCCGGATGTAACTGTCACTAGCAACGGACTGTTTTTCAAGTTTTGACAAAGGTTTTTGAACAAACACCTAAAAATGGGCTATTGATGAGTCCGGAACCTGTTACCACTTCGGACAGGGTCAATTCGGGCAATGTCTACCTAACCGGACGATGACAATTCGGACACCCAAATTCTCGTCTAATTAGAATTGTGTCTCGATTTTAATATGTAAAAAAGATATAACTTTTATCTAAGGCTCCTGAAATAAATCTCGAAACGATTTCCAACCCCTCGTCAGTTGTTAGACTTTCTTAATAAATTTTAGTGGTAAAATTTTGATCAATGCATGTACTTGGAATGAACCTGCTTATATATCTTGTTTGCCAACCACGCATCCTAAAAACTTCATCGAACCCCAAACGAACATTTTGAGGGGTTTAATTTACAGTTTTATTTTTTTAAATGAGAAACAAAATCAGTTATAGCCAAAATATAAAGATTGTTTCATTTCTTTTGAAGATCATATCATCGAGCTTACATGTATTTTCTTAATTGGCTGACAAAAATGTTGTTGACCAGTCTTTGATAGGCAATCCCCACTTTTTAAACTGAATAACATAACCATATTGATAAGGATATTAAATATTTGGGGCTTAAATGTAATAAAACTAAGTTTGTATGTGATAAATTGTATAATTGAAAGAAGATATTTAAACTATTTGTAAATATATGGGCTGTAAGGCAATTTAACCATTTATATAACTACTTCAGTTATAGAAGTCTGACACTCCTATAAATAAGGAGTGAGGTAATGAATAAATCAAGACACTTTTCATTAGCTAAAATTATGTTTCTGAAATCTACTATCTCCATACCAGTCATTTCTCTCTTTTACTTTCTCTAAAAACAAGATTCTAACTTAACAAATTGGTAACCACAGTGGGAGATCTACTCAATTGGTACCTTGACTTCACGTCAAAAACTAGAAATTATAGAATTCTTGCTCAGTTAAATTGTTCTAGATTGATATGGAACCAGGAAATGAAGTTGATCCAACAGTTCGAAAAGTTATTGAAACTTTGAGATCTGATTTACATAGGAAATAAAGTAAAAGAGATTATCAAATTCCAGTAAAGCAAGGTCATTCTTGATGAGTCCGGATCCTATTACCACTTCGGACAGGGTCAGTTCGGGCAATGTCTACCTAACCGGACGATGACAATTCGGACACCATCATTCATTGTGCTGTTCGAACAGAACTAAAGTACTTAAAACCTAATCACTTCTTGACTAAGCTTCTTGCTCTCCTACTAAGAGCTCATGGGTCCTTGAACTTGGTCCATTAAACATGACCCGAAAGCCCAAATGTAAGGGTATAAATACCCAACCACCAACATTAAATGAGGGTAATGAAAATTAAATACAACCAGGCTGCTTAATTCTCCCTCTACTCTCTACTAAAACATTAAATACTCTCAAACTTCCACACAGTTCTAAACAAAAATTATGAACTTACCCTCAGACGAAAATAAACCTCACCAATTCTGACATCGAAGTTCGGATGAATCAGTTGCTGGACAAAATAATAGCATTGAATGACAAGTATGTTCAAAGAGAACAACATATTCATTCAGGTAGGCTAAAGTATAAGGTACAAAAAGTTGAAGATAAATACGAGGTGGATAATCAATCTGGTCGATCGTATACAACTCATCACATTCGAAACGATCGAAATAAAGCACATTTTGAGTCTGATAAGGAACATCGTACTTCGCAAAAAGAGAAGAAAGATAAACACAGGTATACCATATCTAGCGATAATAAATTTGATAGCTCGGAATCCGAGGATGGATCAACCAAATGAAAGAGGTATTAGGGATTTTCAAAAGGAGAAAGATGTCGGCATCGAAAATTGCCTAAGGAATATAAACTAAAAAGAGACAATGAACTTTGTTATATAAGGGATACATAATTGTATGAAAGGAATATATTTAATCAATATGCATGTGTAGCTGATCATAATTTGTATATTATTATGGGAATAAGAGGAGATGACTAGTATGCACAAGAGTATAGTGGATAAATTCTCCTTTAACAACTGATATTATGTCCATTACTCTTCTGAAGCGCTTTGATATCTCCAAGTTCAAAAAAATCGATGAGTTGCAGGATCTTGACGATAACATTGAACAATTTATGAACTATATGATGAACTTTAAAGATGATGATAGACTGGTATCCATAAATTTTTATCAGACTTTCAAAGAAACTGCATTGAAATTGTATAATAAGATTCTGAGGGGATCTTTTACCAACTTTAAGGATTTTTACACAGCTTTTAGACGATAGTTTGTGGGAAGCAAAGAGATGCGTGTAATTGGAAATACAATAATATAATGTAAGCAAGACGTTGGAGAGAAATTGAAGGATTATACGAAGCATTTTTTGTTAACAAAAGCAGGATTGGATAATTGTGAAGAGCTGGTTACTATGGTTGTATTTCGACAAGGGTTGATACTATGAGGTTTGGGAAACGAAACGACAAAAAGAAGAGCATTAACTTTTGGGGCCTTAAAGGCTAAAGTGGAAGATCATATTAAAGTATAGGAGTCAACCAGAGTTCGAGGTGGACCTCACTCTATACAGAAAAATTCGGGGCAATGATCTACTAATCCAAACTATCATGCACCTTCATGTCCAAGGAGAAATAAACATTTACCTCATCGAACAAGATGGGTTCCTTTTCAAGTAACAACAAACAATCAACATTACATAAATTTCTATTATTTATGAGAACTTCAAAGGTCGTGTAAGTTTATAAAAGCCAACTCCAATAAACAAATCCATAAAAGAAAGTGATAACAGGTTTTGCAAGTATCATAATGATATTGGGTACGAAACTGTAGATTGTATAGCTTTAAAGAAGGAGGTACATGTTTTAATAAATAATGGTAAATTGACAGCTTTTATCAAAGGGCAAAGGAGTGGATCGAAACCTCCAAACTCATCGACATAGCAAACTATTAACCCAAATTCGAAGCAAGAAAATACATTGCTAAATTTAGATTCTAAATGTGATGAGTTTGATGCAACATCGGAATATTTTGACACAGATCCAGATCGGTTAATCTTGATGGTTGTGGATGAACCAGTAGAGCAATGACGAGTTCGAAACTTATGTGAGTATTTTGAATTTTTAAAAATCTTTGGAGGCGATTATATGTCTGGTAATACTAATAGTTCCAATAAAAGGCATGTTGTCAGTTTAGCAACTCAGGTGGAAGGAATGCCGTCTACTCATTTATATGGTAAACATGGTACTTTTTTTTTGTTCGATAAGGATGATTTGAGGGGAATAACTGGTCCCCGTGAGGATGTAGTGGTTATAGGGGTGTATATATCTGGAACTAAAATCTAAAGTGTCCAGATTGATATAGGGAGTTATGCACGTGTGTTATTCAAGTTTACGTATGATAAGATGCGTAATCCACCTCCAATTTTTTGGTTTGATCGTACTATAATTGGGTTTACAGGGGTAACAACTCAGGTAATTGGTGAATTCAAAGGCGAAGCGTGTGCGGGAAAATTCTGAAGATCAGATGGCTGAATAGCAACCAAGAGGGTTGACCTCGAATGAAGAAGGAATAGATGATCTGAGGGAGATCCTGGATTCTTTAACAGTGAGTGAGGATAATGAAGAGCATATTTTTTCTAATCAAAATACTTTACGAATAGGAACATTATAGTCTCCTACTTTGCGTTATCAGTTGGTATAATTTTTGTATGATAATTTGGATGTTTTCGCTTGGAATACAAATGATGTGATATGCGTTCCATCTGAAATAATATGTCACAACCTAGATATAAATTCGAGGATAAAACCTGTTATTCATAAGAGACGAGTCTTTTTATGAAAAAAGTCACATGCTATTGTTCAGGAGGTGGATCATCTCACTAGGTTCCGACATATTAGGGAGGCATAATATCTTTTACGGACTGCAAACCCGGTGTTAGTAAAAAAAAGAACGAAAAGTGGCAGATGTGTGTTAACTTCACAGATTTAAATCGAGCTTGCCTTAAAGATCCATTACTTGTCCCTCGAATAGATCAGTTAGTTGATTCTGCTTCAGAGAATAAAATTCTCTCTTTTATGGATGTCTTTGCAGGTTATAATTGATGAACTCAGAAAATTCTTAGTTATAAAGTCAGATGCAAAAATGTTCGTATGAGAGCGTTTGTCTAAGAAATATTTGTATCAGATATTTTTAGTGAGAGAATCAGTATTTACTAGAGAGATAAAGAGACAAAAAGAATAAATATAGTAATAATTGATTAATTATTGGCCCTTTTCCCCAAAAGGAAATGTCCTTTATATAGTACATGAGGTGAATAATGAAATTACATAATTACCATTGTTAAAGTGAAAATCTCACCCCACTCATTTGATGTTCATAAACAAGTTTACTAGTTATTACATTTGACCCCCCTTAGTCCTTATGTTTGCTTTAGGTTAGTCTTTAAAAATTAATTTCACCTATTTAACCATTACATTTGTTAGATCAAGGCTTATTTATCACCATACCCCCCCAGTCCTTGTGAAAGTATCTAAGGAAGGACTGATTTTAGGAATGAATTTTTCTTCATGATAGCTTACTCCGGACATTTCTTCCTAAGATCTTGCTCGGATCATTTTGGTTTCACAATCTGATCGGTAGGCTAATTTCGTTGCTTTACATTCTAGAAACAATTCATTGAAACCCCTCGGATTACGTTTTATTAACTTATTCAGATTTATGACCTCACCTTAAGTCCTAGTGACCTCACCTAACCCATCATTGTTTCTTGCCTCACGTGATTTTATTTAACCGTTAAAACGTCAGAGATAGCTTAGATAATGGAGTCACTTTTGGCCACGTGTCTAACATCTACCAATGCATACCATCGTATTTTTTGAAACCGTTTGTAAAAGAGGTAGGGTGTCGAAGAGATCTTTGAAATTGACTATTCGCCTTACGCCCATTAAAATCATTACTCCACTATAAATGCTTATCATTTTCCACAGTTTCAAGTTTAGAAACTTTATTCTTGTTCAACATTGTATAGAGAGGGCGTGTTCTAGAGAGATAAGCTCGAAAGATATAAACTTTGGAGGTGGTTCAATACTCAAATAAAGCTGTTGAACGTAAAGATTCCGGTGAAAGAGAGTATCCAACACATGTGGAAATTTTCCAGACACACTTTCGCGATAACTAGTCCCCTCTCTAGGAGTGTATTTATCTTGCTACCCAGCCCCCGGTCAAGCTTGTTTGAGAGATAACAAGGGTGGCCCTTCTTCTTCTGAAATTAATCGCATATCTTCTTCTTTTCTAACAATGGGTAGCAAAAAAGAAAAGCTTTCCGAGACAAATAAAGGAGATCATGTTAAGAGGAAAAGATCTTCAAAACCACCTACTAATCTATCAGGATTAAAATTTCTTCCTCTGGTGCAACTCCTCAGGTAACTCCTCAAGGATCCCCTCAAACTACTCCAAAATTTAGTCTTGGGAGACCTTAATCGAGAAATGTTCGACTGGAATAAGTTTTGAAATATATTCCTGAACTTCAAGAGAAACTTGATTGACGAGTCTGACAATGATCGGGAGAAGAACGATACGATATTGGTGGATGCCCAATCCTAACAAGCTGTCTTAGCGGTGATTTCTCCCCCCGGACCTTCTGCACCAGACCAGGGAACATCCTCTCCTCCCCAGGAAATTACAACTGATCCTCCTCCTTATCAAGGAGAGACTTCCTCGGTAAGAAAGTATAAGAAGAAGAAAAAAAGGAGACGTGCATCGAATTTGCCCTCGAATATAGAAGATATCCTTGGAAACATCTTCGTGACATTGAAGCTAAGCACTTTATTGCCCTCTTCAAGGTAAAATTAAATTAATTTCACCCAACAGAGGAGGTGAAGTTAAGAGACCGATGGGTCATCCCCGGAAATGTTAACATTTGATTCCCTACCATTAGAGAGACGCCATTATTCGTTCTAGATCATGAGTTAGTTCTCTACACTAAACTCATGAATTGGGGACTTCGCTTGCCTCTTGATCCTGCTTTAGTGGAATACTTCACTCTTATCGGATTTGCCCATCTCAGGTCGGTCCTAACATGTGGTATACGCTTATGGAATGCATCATGGGCTCTAGGATTTCCGAGACCGCATTCTCCATAGAACTGCTTGTCTCGATCCCAGGTGTAGCTAAAAAGTCTCACTACCCCTTTTATTCTCTTGGTCTTTAAAGGATGTACAAGGTGATCAAAGATTTCTTGGAAGCCGACAAAAAGTGGAAGCTGGTGAGGATAATAATAGTCTGAGGGTAGGCTGGTAATTTCAGTTGGTGTTTTATGGTGGTGTGTGGGTGTTTAAGTGTTTAGAGTAGAGAGTAGAGTAATAATTAAGCAGCTTGGTAGCAGTTAATTCTCATTACCTATAGTTAATGCAGGTGGTTGGGTATTTATACCCTGATGTTTGGGCCCTTATGGGCTTTCGGGTCATGTTTAATGGACCCGGGTCATGTTCAAAGACCTATGAGCTCTAAGTAGGAGAGCAAGTAGCTTAGTCAAGAAGTAGGTTTTTTAGTACTTTTGTCATAGTTCGAACAGTCCTATGGTCATAGTGTTCAAAGTGATCTGTCCGGTCCATGTGACCTGTCCGGTCCGGAGGCCTTGGACTGATCTGTCCGTGTCCGGGGAGCATGCTGAATTCGGACTCATCAGGAGCCCCTTTTTTAGGTGTTTGAGCAAGTATTCTTGTCAGAGACCTGAAAAACAGTCCGACGTCAGAAGTAGTTTTCAATCCGGACAGGTCTATGGGTTTACCCGGACAGATAAAGCTTCACGAATTTAAGATGGTTTTTGCCAGAGTTCGTGGGACACGTGTCACACTCTGATTGGTTGCTTCAGCCGTTTTTTCACCTTGAATTTCGAACCCACCTTCTTTGAAAAGCAACCTCTTTAATTACAAATGGTGACATCAGCGTCGTCTTTTAATCATTGCCAAACTTTTCGAATTCTCCTAGGAATCAACTGCTTTTTCAGATTTACTATAAATTCAAACTCACTTTCTACTGTTTTATTATCTCTTTCATATTTACTTTGCATATTTTCTTAGAGCTTTCTCTCTCTAAAGCAAAGATTTACTTGATAATTTATGTTCACAACAAGGACTGCTTTGATCAAATGCGGGTGGCTCAACCTTTCTGAGTTGGAGAAGGCACAAAAAGTTGAGAAGGAAAGACGAATCGCAGCAGGGTTACCTACTTCGCCTGTTGACAGACCAATCACCTCTGCTGCAGAGTCAGATCGAGGATCTTCTTCCTCCAAAGGCACTAAGCCTAGAAAGTTATTCCAACCTAGCCTTCCCCCCATCATCTCTGGTTCCTCGGTTGAGGAATCAGAATCCATCGTCGAACCAGGAGTAACTGCCACCAGCTTCAAAAAACCCTCACCCTTCATAGCGATTTGATCAGATATAGAGCACTCCCCGGAGAAGTTAGTCGATCGAAAAAAGAGTCGGCTGGTTATGGGGCAAGCCTCTAAGAACACTCCCTCAAAATCGGGGGCAAAAAATAGCAGCTCTGGGTCTGGAGTGCCTATCAGAGCTCCCCGGGAAAGACTACCTGGTCCGGAGGCTAGCAGCCCAGCACTTCAAAGAGAGACTTCTGCCTCAGAGCCCCAGCCTGAGACTAAAAGTCAAGAAAACACTGAAAACCAGCAGTCCGGAAGCCAGGCTGAGCCAAGTTTGAATTCTCCCCGGGCCACTGCCACTGATATTCCTCCAACGATCATGGAGGAAAGAATGGAGGACTCTGCTGAAGAAGTCCATTTTTAGTCTGAGCCCTCCGGTCAGACTAGTAACACTGCTGCTGCCAAAAACGATAAGGGCAAAGAAAAACCGTGCTTGAGGCATCCAGAGCTGCCGGAGTGTCTCGAAGGGAAGGTAGGGCCTTGTTTTCACAGGGTCGAACTTAAATACCTCTTGGCCTTACAGAAGACCAAGTATTCTTTCATCCATACGGCTGAACTGGGTCGAATGTGCACGAAATGGGGGATCCCAGAAAATGTGAAGATAAGGATTCCCATAGATCCTGAAACTCATATGGATTGCAAGCTGAATGAAATAGTCATCTTCACGGAGCTATTTAATTGGGGACTCCGATTCCCATTGGACCCAGAGATTGTCAGATATTTTCATCTGATCAAACTCTGTCTGAGCCAGCTGAGCCCCAACGCTTGGTATACCCTGATGTCGTGCATTATGGCATCAAGGCTGTCCGGGATTCCTCTTCCTATGGAAGAGTTTGTTGCAGTGGCCAATCTTTACAAACATCACCAATTCCCCTTCTACCATTTCAATATGGGGGACAGTTTCAAAGTTGTTGATGATCTGTTGGAGTCTGAGAGTAAATGGAGGAGCCAGTTTTTGTTCGTCAGTGGCGCTTGGGAAAACGGACAGAAGATCAAGTCCGAAGTGAACCCAAGCCTCCCCAGAAGCAGGTGGAGGAGTGACCGTAAGTTTCCTACTGTAAATCTTTGTCTACTTTTTCCTTCTTAAAGTTCGTTTTAAATTAATTGGTCTTTCTTTTGTCTTAACAGAACTGCCTAAGGAGTTCGGTGATTACTTGAAGGCCGGACAGGTCACTTGTGGCAAAATCAATGCCTGGGCTGCAGAGAACTGGGGGAACCGATTCCACAATGCTTTCACTAGTGGAAATCTGGCAAGGTCTCACCTGTGTAACACCACAGGTTGGAGAGACTTAACTTGGGAGGAGCTGACCACCCAGCCTTCTCCGGACACTGTGCTTAAGAGGACCCATGAACCAGATGGGACACTCTTCTTGCCAGGCCGGGCCAAAGCCCCAAGCAAAATGAAGGGCAAGAAGAAAGGCAAGAAGGTGGCGAGCGATGCTAATCCTGCTGATGCTGAAAAGGATGCTCCAACAGACCCGGAGGGGCCGGCCCAGAGCCAAATCGATGCTGCCCTCTTGCAAGTGGTGGAGCAAGAGACAGAAAGGCAGGAAGCAGACCTCCCAAAACCTCCAAGGGCTTCCAAGAGGAATCGCAAACAGGGGAGTGAAGGGGCAGATCGGGTAGCCAAGAAGAAAAAGACTGCTAAGGGAGATGAGCTTGCTCTCCGGGATCCGGAGCCTTCTTTCCAGGTTGACCCTTCAGACCCAACACAGGCCGAAGAGATTCATGGGGACTTTCATACTGATGAAGTTGAGGGAGGAGAACTCAACATTGATGAAGTAGACATCACCAGTCTTGGTGAACTTGGTGAATACTTCCTCAATCTCCCCAGAGATGACTTTGCAGGGCCTTACATTCCTCCGAGCAGCTCCAAAACGGTCAATTTTAACGGTAAGACTTTCATTGTTTCTAGTGAAAACGATACCATAGCACATTCATTGTTAAGCAATGTGCAGCCAATACTTACGTTGGAGAGACAAGTCCGGGGTCAGGCAGACATCATTAAAGACCTTAAGTCTGAGAAGGAAAAACTGTCCGAAGACCTCCAAACTGCCACCTCCAATGCTGCCATGTTGAAAGAAGAAAACGAGGAGTTGAAGAGAAGCCAAGAGACAAGCACCACCAAAGTCACCACTTTAGAGGAAACCATCAAAGACCTCCGGGAGAAGCTGTCCGGTGTGGAGAAAGACCTTACTGCCTCAAAAGAAGAGACCAAGGCAAAGGACAAGATTATCACCAACCTAACTACTGACAAGATTGCTCTTGAGAATGCAGCATCCAAGGCTGCCGAGGAGAAAACCACTTTGTTAAGGGATCAAGAGGCTATGATCTAAGCCAAGATCAATGCCTATGCCAACCAGATGATTAAAAGCGAAGAGCTATTGCTTGAGAAGGTGAGGCCTGACATGGTTCTACTCTTTCATGAAAAATTTCCGAAGAGGAACCTAGGGGACTTGTGGCTTTATGTAGACGATGATGACCTTCCACATCATACAATGGGCGAAGAGGATCAGTATGGAGTCTCCAGTGCGTCCTCATCCGATGATGAAGAGAGGACCGGAGAGAGCCCAGACAATGAGGAAGATGATCCCAAGGGAAAGAAGAAGGTTGATGAAGGTGAAAGCGATTTCAAAGGCAAGAAGGTAGATGAAGGTGAGCTATCTTCAAAGGCTCAACCTTAACTTACGATCTACTTTGTTTATTTTTTATTCAGACTAAAGTCCTTGGAAGGCCAAGGCACTCTTTTTGTAATGGTGTCCGGTGTTTGTTCGGACAGGATTTTTGTGTTGTATCTTGACTATTTAAAAGTCCTTGGAAGGCCAAGGCAATTTTAAGTTATTTATTTTAATGAATATCTCCGTTCTGTACAACCATCATCTTCTTTCATTGTTCGTTTTAATTTTGATAGCCAGAGTTTAAGTAGCCTTTAGTTGTTGTATTGTGAGAGTGTTTAAGTTCTCCGGCTAGAGTTTAAATAGCCCTTAACAAGGGACAAAACTTTAAAAACACTTAGAACATTTTTAAGAAGGCATCGAATTTTATTCAACCGCCTGGACACCTCATTAAAACCTCCCCGTGCCACTAGGGAGGAAAGAGTATACCCCCAAATATTTACATGGATGTTTAAACAAGTAAATATTTACACAAGTGTTATTCCAAGTACATCCGGAGATGCTCAATATTACAAGGATGAGTTAAAACTCTGCCATCTTTGTCTTCCAACCAATAAGTTCCAGGCTTAATTCTTTCAACAACCATATACGGACCCTCCCAAGTTGGGGCCAGCTTTCCGAAGAGCTTTTCTTTAGTGTGTAAGAAGACCTTCCTTAATACTTTGTCCCCTGGTTGGAAATCTCTTCTTTTGACTTTGGAAGCAAACCTGCTCCTCATCAAGCCTTGATAGTGTGCAACTCTAAGGTGAGCTTTAACTCGTCTTTCTTCTATCAAATCAAGTTGACCTCTGATTGCCACCTCATTAGAATGTTCGGAGAAGTTGTGAACACGAAAAGAGGGGAGAGTTGCTTCTATGGGAGCTACTGCATCCATCCCATAGACCAAGTCAAAGGGTGATTCTTGTGTTGCAGCCCCAAGTGTTGTCCGGTAGGCCCACAAGACCTCTTGTAAATAACTAGGCCACTTCCCAGCAGCCCCTTCCAAATTTTTCTTTAAACCGGACAGTATAGTTCTATTAGCCACTTCAACTTGCCCATTTGCTTGTGGGTGGAAAGGTGAAGAAAAACAATGCTGTATACCCCTTGAGGCACAGAAGCTCTCCATTTCTCTATTGTCGAACTGTGGCCCATTGTCCGTTGTTATTTTCTAGTGGGACACCAAATCTGCAACATATGTTGGATAGAATGAATTTTATAACAACTTTTGATGGTGTCCCTGCTAGAGGGGCTGCTTCTATCCACTTCGAGAAGTAGTCTATGGCCACAATTATAGTTTTGCGCCCTCCGGACGCCACAGGGAGAGGCCCTACTAAATCTGATCCCCATCGAGCAAAAGGAATAGGCTCAGAAATTGATTCTAACGGAATGGCAGGTACATGAATTTCATTGATGTACCTCTGGCATGGGTCACACCTTCTTACCAACTCCTTAGCATCTTTCATGATTGATGGCCAATAATAACCGGAGAGTAAAACTCTTCTTGTCAAAGCTCTAAACCCACAATGGGCTGACCCCTCACCATCGTGCAATTCGGAGAGGACCATTTGTGATTCTTCATCCCCCAAACAGCGCAGGAGAGGTTTACTGTAAGACTTCTTATATAACACTTCTCTCAATATGATGAAACCACGAGCCTTGTGTTTCAATGTTCTGGCTAGCGACTTATCCGGAGGCACAACACCATCGGAGAGATATTGCATAAGAGGAAACCTCCAGTCTTGAGGTTGTTTCACTTGTATTTCAAAAATTTCCTCTTCCTTACCCTTACATAGTTGGATGGAGGGGATTTCAAGCACATGGATCCATGGATATGACTATGTATATGCTATGGTTGCTAGTGAGTCTGCTAGCTCATTTTCTGCCCGGGGAATGTGTTCATAGATAACACTTTTAAACTTAAGCGCTTCATTTTTGAGGAGGAGTAAATATTTCACAAGTTGCTCCTTCTTAGCCTCAGACTGGCCTTGGGCATGGTGGATAAGTAGTTGGGAGTCGCTTAGCAGCTTGACCCTCTTAGCCCCACAAATGTAGGCTAACTTTAAACCAGCTATAGCTGCTTCGTATTCAGACTCGTTATTAGATGCCCTGAAAGCAAAACAAATAGCCTGGTACATTTTGTCTCCATATGGGGAAGTTAAGCATACTCCTGCACCACATCCCATAGTGCTAGATCCACCATCTGTTCGGACGACCCATACTTTTTTGTTTTTTATATCAGTAGCTTGCTCCGAATCCCTGTCGGAGTGGAATTCGACCAGAAAATCAGCCATAGCTTGGGCTTTGACTGCTGTTCGGGGAGCAAAGTCTATGTCGAAGTCCCCCAACTCTACTGACCACTTAGTCATTCTGCTCGAAATGTCTGCCTAGAAACTTCTCGGACTGTACTCCGAACACACACTTTTCAGGGTTTAACTTCAAATTCACTTTCACCAAGTTGGCAAAAGTTTCTTGGAGATCGGAAAAGTGCAACTGCTCATCCACACTCTTCACCATCATATCGTCAATATATACTTCCATATTTCTTCCAATTTGATCAGCAAATGCCTTGTTGACTAATCTCTGATAAGTAGCCCCAGCATTTTTCAAACCAAATGGCATTACTTTGTAGCAATGAAGACCTCTGTCAGTGACAAATGTGGTATGCTCTTGATCCTTTGGATCTACTTGAATCTGATTGTATCCGGAGAAAGCATCCATAAAGGAAAGCAGCTTGTTCCCAGAGGTAGAGTCTACTAACTGATCAATCTGGGGGACCGGATACAAGTCTTTTGGGCAAGCTCTATTGAGGTCTGTGAAGTCAATGCACATGCGCCACTTGATATTCTTCTTTTTCACCAAGACAGGATTGGTAGTCCACAATGGGTATTGAGACTCCTTGATGTGCCCCATCTTTATGAGCCTGTCAACCTCTTGCACAATGACATCAGCCTTTTCTTTAGAAAAAGCTCTTCTTTTTTGAACCACTGGAGCTACATCTCTCCGGACGGATAGGTGGTGTGATATCACTTCTAATGGAACTCAAGTAACATCAGCATTGCACCAAGCAAAAACGTTCTGATGGTTCTTCAAAAATTTTAACATTTGATCTTTCAAAACAGGTGGCATTTTAGACCCTATCTTGACACTTTTCCCATCTTCCAACCATTGTATTTCTACCTCTTCAACTGGTATCAACACTCCGGGGGTCTCTCTGGGGTCATCAATTTCACCCTCACCCCCAGAAAGGCCCTCAAACTGCTATTGTTCATCAATACAGACTGCCCCCAGTGTTCGAGGAGCCAGGGCAGTGGCATAACATTCTCTTGCAATCTTTTGGCTGCTCCGGACGACTCCAACCTGTCCCTGAACAGCATATTTCAAGCACTGGTGGACTGTTGAAGCTACTGCATGCATCCTAGAGAGCCAAGACCTCCCTAGA
The DNA here is from genome assembly GCA_036936605.1 of Limnanthes douglasii subsp. nivea. NCBI lineage: Eukaryota > Viridiplantae > Streptophyta > Magnoliopsida > Brassicales > Limnanthaceae > Limnanthes > Limnanthes douglasii. The sequence continues at coordinate 271,741,638 of JAUPFV010000001.1, read as the reverse complement.
ATAGCATTATAGCATGTGGGACAATCCACCACAATGAAGAGTATTCTGACCATTTTCTTGAAAGGGCCCTTGCCCAATAACACCTCTTCTTCGAACTCTCCGATCACATCTGCTGAGCTGCCTGTGAAGCCCACGATTGACCTGTCCGAATTCTGAATTACAGTTGGATTTTTCATTTTCTTGTAAGTGGTTAGGAAAATGATATTGGCTGAGCTTCCAGTATCCACCAAGATTCGTCTTATGTCATTGCCCCCTATAGATGCTCCTATGACAACAGCATCCTCATGAGGGCCAGGAATGTTTCTTAAATCATCTTCATCAAACACAATGAAGGGGAATGAGTTTGGTGACTGATAGGATGTCATGCCTCCTTCTAGCTGGGAGGCTAAAGTATGAACATGCCTCTTCCTCGAAGAAGCAGTAGGAGCTGGCATAGTGTCCCCTCCGAAAATTGTAAGTGACTCGAAAAACTTAATGAGCCCGGAGACCGACCTAGAACATTCCTCTATAGCACCCACTCTGTTCCGAGTTGGATCAGGATCCAAGTACTCAGATTCCACGTCAAACCTTTCAACTATAACCATGGCTCCCTCCGGAGCAGCATTACTTGGACCAACCCGGTGAGTGTTATCAGGCCTGTTACCCCCTCTTCTTTTCACATAGGCCCCCAGCTTTCCCCTTTCAATCAAGTTCTGAACTTCTTGTTTCAATGTTATGCAGTCATTAGTGGTATGACCAATATCATTGTGATATTGGCAAAAAGAGTTGTTGCGATGCTCTCTGGGAGACTGCAGTGTTGCCGGTCTCCGATAATGCACCTCATCCTTTGTTTTATCAAAGATAGTGGCCACAATTTCTTTTAACTCTGCGAACCACTCCGGTTGGACCTATGGCCCTCTCTTGTTTCTGGATTGTTGACTTTGAGCAGGAGCAGCTGGCTGAGACTGAGCTTTTTCCCTACCATCCCCCTGTCCGGTTTCTCTTGCTTTGTTCCCGGACTGATTCTGATTGGGATTTGGTGTCACTGGGGTAGACCTCACTTGCCTGTGCACCCTGGTTTTCTTTGTTTCATCGACATTTATTTGTTTGCCAACCTGATTCAGCAACCCTCCCCATGTCATGGCCTTCTTTCTGGTCACTGAATCAGCTAGATTTCCTTGGTTCAAACCCTGTCTTAGGGATGCTATTGCTACATGTTCGAAGCAATCAGCCAACCCATTCTTTGTATTCACAAAACGGCTTATGTATTCTTTCAAGGACTCATTTGGCTCCTGGGCACAATGGATTATTATGTCTCCATTTCCCTTTAGCTCTTTACTCCCCACGAACTGCCTTCGAAAGGCAACCCAAAAAGTGTCGAAGTCTTTAATACAACCCTGAGGCAGGCTGTTGTACCACTTTAGAGCACTCCCCGTGAATGACTGGGAGAATGCCCTACAGAGCAGTTTGTCATCATCATCAAAGTTCATCATGAAAATTTTAAATTGTTCCAGATGGTTGTCTGGATCAGTACTGCCATCGTACTTCTCTATTTTGGTGCTATCAAACCTCTTAGGGAGGTTTCCGGACAGAATTTTAGAAGACAATGGAGATTGCCTCCAATTCCTTCCACGACTGAACACGGTACCCTCATTGGAAGTTGCAAAGATACCTGGCTCATCGTGAAAAGCGAAGGGATCCATCAGCATCTTGTCCACATGCTTCCGACTATGAGATGATCCCTTACCAATATGCCTTTTCATCTTTCCTTGTCTATCCCTTTTTCTTGAGTATTTTTTAATCTGCCTTTGCTTCTTTCTAGTTCGACCCTCATCGCTGCTAGAGGATAAGGATTTTTCAACTCCATCACTTTCCGAAGAGCTATCAGAAGATTCTGAGCTTGAGTCAGAACTCTCCACTGGCTTAGACCGGTGAGACTTTTTAGAACTGGCATGAGTCTTTTTAGTACTCACATGAGTCTTTGAAGACCCATGCTCCCTGGGGTTATCGGTGTGATGAGCAGCTGATGCTTTGGATTTTTCTTTCACGCCCAACTTGGCCTTTTCAGCCATCAGAGCTTCTATTTGACCCTTGAGCCTATCACGCTCTTCGATAGTGTACTCATCGTTCTCTCCCACCACTTCGAGCAGAGCTGGTGGTACTTCTGGATTGTCCGGATTCATACGGACAGATTTTCTTAGCTGGTTTTGAATGCTTGATTCAGGCACCTTCGTGCTCCCACTGTGGTCACCAATTTGGTGAGGATAATAATAGCCTGAGGGTAGGCTGGTAATTTTAGTTGGTGTTTTATGGTGGTGTGTGGGTGTTTAAGTGTTTAGAGTAGAGAGTAGAGAGATAATTAAACAGCTTGGTAGCAGTTAATTCTCATTACCTATAGTTAATGCAGGTGGTTGGGTATTTATACCCTGATGTTTGGGCCCTTATGGGCTTTCGGGTCATGTTTAATGGACCCGGGTCATGTTCAAAGACCCATGAGCTCTAAGTAGGAGAGTAAGTAGCTTAGTCAAGAAGTGTTTAGGTTTTTTAGTACTTTTGTCATAGTTCGAACAGTCCTATGGTCATAGTGTTCAAAGTGATCTGTCCGGTCCATGTGACCTGTCCGGTCCGGAGGCCTTGGACTGATATGTCCGTGTCCGGGGAGCATGTTGAATTCGGACTCATCAGAAGCAACAGTTTATTTTTATCTCCGGGTTGTGGGAGACTGGCTTTGAGGACTCTCAAGAACTTCCCCATCGGTTAACTTTGAAGTGGTCCGGGCGAGGTACTTACTTACATATTTTATTCTGTTTTACTTATTAGTAATTAACCAGCTTAAGATACTTCTTTTTTAATAGCCATGAAGGGAATTGCAAAACCCTTTAAGGATTATGATGCCTCCGCAAAGAAAATCTTCGAGAAGCTAAGTCTTTGGACAGGTGCCAACTAGAGCTACAAATTCCACTGAAGCTTCACGCCAATGAATATGGCTAGAAGTCATCTTTGGAGATATGATCCTAGTCAGAAAAATTCTTTACCAGAACTCATGACACCACCCCCCCCCCCCAGATGATGATATTCTCAAGCACTTGGAAGGCTGAGATAATATGGTTTTTCTTCCTACTCGAGCTCGGGCTCCTAGTCATCAACATGCCGAGAAATCCGATGGCGAGGACCAATAAATCGAGGAGGAATCTGGCTCGGAAAAGGATGTTGAGGAAGAAGAGCAAAGGATTGACGTTTGAAGGGATCAATAAAATGAAATCCAGGGGGAACAACTACCTGAAGTCCAACAGGAGCAACAAATAAACATTTGGGGAGTCCCTCAAGCTAGTGTTCGGGAAGAAAACCAAATGAATGCTGATTGTGAAGCTTCAGTTGAGGCGAGGCTAGTTGGGAGAGCAGGGGCTGTGAGCCCGAAGAGACTTTCTGCTTAAGAGAAACAGAAAAAGATAATTGATGGCAAAGAGGAAAGTGACAATACCACCTGCCCAAGTTTACCCCTATAAAGAAAGTTATCATAGCTTATTCAAATTCGAGTGGAGAATTTGTTCTTCAGAAAAAACAAAATGTTGGTCAAGAAGATATTCTTGAGAAAGGTGAATGTCTCTCCCCTGCCTCAGCTTATTTTGATGTTTATGAAAATGATTCATTGCAAACGAACTTAATAAGTTGTTGTTGATCTCCTCGAAAGGAAAGCTAACCGTAAATATTTTTATAAGGGTGAAGTCCTCCAGAGAAGAGGTGAAGTAAAGAAGTTGACCACTGAGGTAATTAACTTGAAAGATGAGGTAAAAAACTTGAAGGATGAACTTGCCAAGGAGACAAAGACATCTGCCAATTTGAAGAAGGTGGAGGAGGAGCATACTCAAGAGAAAAAGACGTCCGCTGACCGCTTATCCAGGATTACTTCCTTAGATACTACAATCTCCGAGGAAAGATAAAAGTTCAATGATGAGAGGGAGCACTTTATTACTAAAGACATTAAAAGAAACACCACTGTTGATAGTCTTTATTATTATTTTCAGATGACTAAGTTATATTTTGAAAAGGTTGTCATAGACATTAAAAATCTTTCTAAAACCCATGAATCTTTGAAGAGCACCTTTGAAATGAGAAGAAGAAATGTTTGGATGCGTATGCTGCCAGCATCACCTCTCGTCTTGAATAAAGAGATGCTAACATGAACTCTTCTCTGGTGTTAGAGATGCATGAAAAGTGTCCTGATTTGAAGTTAGGTAGTCTTTGGCATTGCGTTATTGAGATACACCGTCCGCTGGGGTATTTCTATAGAAGACTTAGCAACTAGCAGCGAATCAGAGAGTTCTTCCTCTGCATCTGGTTCTTCAGAGGATAGTAAAGAAAATACCACCTCCGAATAGTGTTGTTAACCACTATAACCTAGTTGTTGACCGTCCATGAACAGATACTTATAGTACTTTGATTTGTATGATGATATTCACATTATTAGTACTTTCAATGAAATATCTTTGCTTGAAAATATTTTCCCATACTTCTCTTCCTCATATAGGGTTTTTCATATTAAAAGGTTTTATTTTTATTTATCTCTTAGTTAAAAGATCTTTGATGTGAAAATGTTTTACTTGGGTTCAAAATGATGAACACTGTGGCCTACTTATTTATTAGTTCAAAATAATGAACATTGTCATCCAGCATTTTTTGGATGGCCAAGTAAATTCAAAATGATGAATATTAAGAAAGGCTCTCTCTTATTCTAAAACAATGAACACTGTCATCCAAAAATATTTGGATGACTTTTATAAGTTCAAAATAATGAACATCATCAACCCTCATTCGATGGGAAACTTTTCTTGGTTCAAAATGATGAACACTTTCTTTGGAGTATCTTTTGAGTAAAAAAATATGGACATCTATGGAAGTCATTTTATGATGGCAAGGGTATTTTATATATAAGTTGGCCATTAGAACACCTCATTAAAACCTTCCTGCGTCACCAGAGTAGGAAAGAGTATGCCACCGATACTTACATAAACTTATAAAGAAAATATTTACATAATTAAACATTCACTCTAAATAAACTTTGAGGTGTTCAATGTTCCAGGGGTGAGGAAGATCTTTTCCTTCTTTATCTTTGAGTCTGTACGTCCCCGGCTTGATATTCTTTGTTACCGTGTATGAACCCTCCCAATTATGAGCCAGCTTGTCCAACCTTTTTTCTTTCGTATGAAAGAAAACTTTCTTCAAAACCTTGCTCCGGCTTTGAATTCTCGTCTTCTAACTTTTGAAGCGTATCAACTTCTCATCAAAGTCTGATAATGTGAAGAATTTAGTTGTGTCATTCTTCTCTTTTCCTCTACCAGATCCAATTATGTCTGATTTCCTTTGCCATTTGTTTCCTCCGAATATTCATTGAGCCTGAATTAAGTGAAAATTATTCTGATGGTATCATTGCATCCATCCCATAAACGAGTGTGAATGTTGATTCTTGCGTTGTGGTCCAAAGAGTTGTTCTATAAGCCCATAGAACTTCTTGTAGATAATCTGGCCATTTTCCATCCTTACCCTCCAAAATCTTTTTTAACCCGTATAGAACTGTCCGATTAGTCACCTCGGCTTGGCCATTTTCCTAGGGATGAAAAGATGTTGAGAAGCATTATTGTATCCCATTAGACACACATAAAGATTTCATCTCTTTGTGACTAAATTGTGGTCTGTTGTCAATCATTATTTTCCTCGGAACCCCAAAGCGATAACAGATGTTAGAAACAATAAATCTGATCACATCCTTGGCTCTTGTACCTGCCAAAGGATCAGCTTCTACCCACTTAGAGAAATAACCGATTGCACGATGATTGTCTGCCTACCTACAGATGCCATTGGTAGAGGTCCGACCAGGTCAATTCCACATCGATCAAATGGTAAAGATTCAGGTATCGGTTCGAGGGGCACACCTCGTGCATGGATTGCATTAGAAAATCTTTGGTAGGTATCACATTTCTGCACTAATTCTTTAGCATCCGAGGAGAGGGTCGGCCAGTAATACCCAGCAAGAAGAACTCTTTATATCAATGTTTTGTAGTCACATTGCGCTGATCCTTCCCCGTCATGCAACTCTGAAAGTATCATCTGCGACTCATCTCTACCTAAACATCGGAGTAAAGCCCGACTAAAAGACTTTTTATATAGTACATCTCCAAGTAAAACATACCCGTATGCCTTGAATTATATTGTTTTAGCCATCCCCTAATCAACTGGCAGTGTGTCATGCACCAGAAACTCTTGGATCTCGCTCCTCCAGTCTTTTGCTATACCTGTAGAAATTTGGAAAGATTCAACATATGCTTCAACTGATTTGGATCCCTTTACTATAAAAGGGTTTTCTTGTATGATTATCCAAGGGTACTCCTCGGAGTAGGAAGGTTTAGCTAAAGAGTCAGCTACTGAATTTCCGGATCTATGAACATGTTCATATGTGATGCCCTCGAAAGTCAAACTTAAAACATTTAAAGCCCCCAAATATTTCACGAAGTGATCTTTTCTTGCTTCCGACAAGCCAGATGCGTGGTTTGTAGGAATTTGTGAATCACTTATAAGTCTCAAGCCCGAAAAAGCAGCTTCGTACTCGGCTTCGTTATTTGATGTTTTAAACCCAAATCCGATAGCTTGATACATAGATATACCCTCCGGAGAAACCAATTGCACACCTGCTCCACATCCATATGAGCTTGAACCCCCATCAGTTCGGATTGTCCACTATGCTCCAAGTTCTTCTTTATCAACTTCCATATCATTCTATTCAGAGTGAAACTCGACTAAAAAGTCAGCTAGCGCTTGTGCTTTAATAGCAGTTCTTGGTTCAAATTCAATGTCAAAATCTCCAAGCTCAACCGACCACTTAGTCATTCTCCCCGACACATCTGACCGTTGTAACATGTTTTTCAACAGAACAGATGTTCATACAACAATTGAATGAGCCTAAAAGTAAGGTTTCATTTTTCATGCGGATGTAACTAGTGAAAATACTAGTTTTTCTAACCTGAGGTATGGCTTCTCAGCATCCAAAAGAATTTTATTCATATAATATACCGGCCTCGGAACATTGCCCTCTTCTCGGATTAAAATCGCACTCACCACGAAATCTGACACTGCCAAATAGATATATAACTTTTCCCCCAAATTTGGCTTTGTCAGGATTTCCGGTGAAGAAATGTATTCTTTGATCTGATGAAAAGCATCCGAACATTCTTGAGTCCAGTCAAAACAATTTTCTTGTCTTAGTACTTGGAAGAAATGAGCACACTTATCCAATGACATCGATATAAATATGTTCAATACTACCAATCTTCATATCAAGATCTGTACCTCTTTGATTGTTCATGGTGGTGCCATAGTACTCAGAGCCTTTAACTGTACCAGATCGTCCTCAATACCCTACTTACTGACTATGTACCCTAAACAATTTCAGGATCTTATCCCGAACGTGCATTTTTCCAGATTCAATTTCAGGTTTATCTTTGTCAAATTGGCAAAAGTGTTTTCTAAGTCCACCAAATGGTTTTGAGCTTTTGAGCTTTTGAATAACATGTCATCAATGTAAACCTCAAGATTTCTTCTAATTTGAGATTCAAAAGCTTTGTTTAGTAATCGTTGGTATGTTGCTCCGATATTCTTTAACCCGAATGGCATTACTTTGTAGCAGTGTAAACCTCTTCCGGTGATAAAAGTTGTGCTCTCTTGATCTCTTGGATCCATTTGGATCTGATTATACCCGGCATAAGAATCCATAAAGATAACAACCGGTTTCCATATTTTGAATCAACCAACTGATATATTCTAGGCACATGGAAAAGATCTTTAAGGCATGCCTGTTTAGACCGATGAAGTCCACACACATTCACGACTTGCCATTTTTCTTCTTTACGATGACCGAATTAACAGTCCATAAAGGATATTGTGACTCGTGTATATGACCAACTTTAGTTAAAAGATCAACCTCTGTCATTATAGCTTCATATTTTTCTTGAAAAAAATACATCCTCTCTGTATAATCGGACGAATACTGCTTGGCACTGCAAGCCTATGACATATGACGTTTGCTGGAACCCTTGTGACATCCTCATGACACCATGTAAAAAATATAATTTTGTTGAAAGAAACTTAATAGAACTTTCTTTTACCTCCCGAGATGATCTCGTACCAATCTTGTACCTTTTACACGGAAAGAATACATGGTCCTCAAAGCTATCATTTGGGACCATGAACCCGAGGGCTTCCCTCGGATCATCCACGGGATCGGACTCCGGGGGAGCCCCCACTGATTGCTATTATTTTTTTATTCAACCTCCTTAACCTGCTTGGGGGCTAACACCGCTCGGTAACACTCTTTTACTATTTGTTGGCTGCTTCTTCCTGTTTCTACGTTGCTTCACACTACGTACTTCAAACATTGATGGACAGTAGAAGGCACGATGTTCATTTTAGACAACCAGGACCTTTCAAAGATGGAATTGTAAGATGTGGGAGTATCTACCACTACAAAAAAGATTGTAACTACCTTCTTAAACCGTCCTCGACCCAACTCTACCATTCCTTCGAATTCTCCGATTACCTCATTCGTAGCTCCAGTAAATGCGACTATCGTTCGGTCTGATCACAAGATTGTTGGTGGTTTTTTTTTATCAAGCTATAAGTAGACATAAACATTATGTTAGCTGAACTACCGATATCAATAAAAAAATTGTATCTCGTTTCCAATTATCTCCGCTCAAATGAATACTACATTTTCATGCGGAACAACGAAGCCTCTCATGTCATTATCTTCAAAGCAAAGTATTGGGTATAGATTTCTGTACAAATGTATTGAAGTGCCTGCTTCCAGTTGCGTTGCTAGACTGACGATGTGTCTCTTCCAAGAGTAATTCGATATTCCTACAACTGTATCTCCCCTAAAAAAATGTTAGTGACTCAAAGAAAGCACATAACCCACTAACCTTGCCTCTTGCTATTAGTTCTTCTACCATGTTTATGTTGTTTCTGCCCGGCTTCGGGTCTAAATACTCAGCAGATATATCGAATTCATGTATAGATTCTTCATCAATCGTTTCCGATATCATTATTACATCCTCCTGCTTAGGAATAGCTTCTTGCTTGAGAACAACTGCTGAATTCTTCTTCACAAAATGACTAACTTCCCATTTTCTATTAAGTATTGTACTTCTTTGTTCAGTGTCACACAATCTTTTGTATCATGCCTGATATTTTCATGATACTGACATTGAAATTTTCTAACTTAGATATATCGACCCAGTTTGAGAGATGCCCGAACAAAATTTCCGGAGAGAGTGGAGATGACCTCCAATTATGTCAGCACTTCCACCCGGTCCTTCATTTTTTGTTGCATATAGACCTTCCTCATACCGGAAAGTAAACTAATTACTGACTCGGTAATCCTGATTGAAACTATTAGATTGAATTTTCCTCCGAGTATTTATATGCTCTTGCCGAATCGCATTTAACGCTTTGTCAGGATCATCGGAGTACAATTTTTTATTTCCGTGATCATGCGTTTTCTTCCTTGAACTCTTACTCCTTCGACTAGTTTGATGGGAAATTTTATGTACCCTCAAATCTCTTTATCTCTGACCCGCTTTATGTCTAGCATCGATATCCAATGATAAAAATTCGTCTGAACTAAGAGAAGTATACTCACTAGATTCAGTCGACTCATGTCGTTGCTCATATCTAGCTCGCCTTTTGAGGATCAACAAATTTTCCTCTGATGCCTTTCATTGGGCTGATTAACATCAAAGTTCTGATCTACCACAGCATGCTCACGTTGGACTTTTGATTTGATTTTACACGAGCTTGCTATCGCTTTTTTCAGCATTTAACCTCTCAATGTCCTCCAAAATCTCTTTCTGCCTGGCAACTAACAGAGATTCCTCGAGGAGCTCTTCAACATATCGATTGCTGTTATTTCTTTCGTTTGTCACTTGATCTTCCATCACAAGATCTCCAGATGAGCCTTTGTTCAAATTATTTATCGAATTCGCCTTTATCTCTCCACGAATTTCAGTTTCCATTTTTTAAGACTAATTTTGCGTTTTTGGAACGATGATTCCGGGTATCACTCAGGTTCCGACAGACGGTGCCACTGATGAACTAAGAAAATTCTTAGATATAAATTCAGGTACGGAAATGTTCGTATGAGAGAGTCTGTCAAATAAATATTCGTATCAGATATTTTTAGTGAGAGATTTGGTATTTAGTAGAAATAGAAAGAGGTAAAAGGAATAAATGTAGTAATAATTGATTTATCATTGGTCATTTTCCCCAAAAGAGAATGTCATTTATATAGTATATGAGGTGAATAATAAAATTACATAATTACCGCTACTAAAGTGAATATCTCACCCCCACTTTCTTGTTATTCATAAACAAGTTTACTAGTTATTACATTTGACCCCCCCTTAGTCCTTATGTTTGCTTTAGGTTAGCCTTAAAAATTAATTTAACCTATTTAACCATTGTATTTTCTAGACCAAAGCTTATTTATCACCATATTTTCCTTCCCTTATCAATAATCATATCAAAAAGATCAGAAAAGTACCATATTCATCACTGATCGATGACTAAATTGTTATATAGTCATGCCATTTGGGTTTTAGAATGCTGGAGCGACATATCAAAGGCGCGGCATGGCGAGCGCCTCGCCACACCATTTGTGGCGACCGTGGCGCACCATGGCGACTGCCACGCTAAGACCGTTGCCACGTCCCATCCTATGGCGCCAGAGGCTCGCCACGCCTCGCCACACCGCCGCGGCGACCGCCACAGCGCCATTTGACAACTATGGTGTATGTATGACCTTTTTTATATAGTGTAATCCACGAGTCTATGACATAATCGACTGCCTTATCGTGTTCTTTGAGCATCAACCACATTTTAACCAATCTCTCATCCATATGGTCAACAATGGTCAATGAGATGACATAATTCCAAACAGCCAAAAATGTGTTAAACTTGTTTCTGTATTTAAGCTTTTTTTGTTTTCCCACTTATATTCTTGTTGATATGTTATTCACATAACCATTTTTTATCAATCATGTTCTTTAAAGGTGATTGTATATGTGACGGATATTGGACGCATTATACGAATTGGCCTTCTTTGAGGCATCAAACATTTGACTTAGAGTTGTTTCATTGACCGTCAAAAGGTCGAAAAGCTCTTTTGATTTTGGTTTTAACTTCAAACATTACAATTGGCCTTACACGTACCCAGTCATATCATGGTTGTGCTTGCCGGACATGAAACTTAAGGTCACTTATCATAATCTTTAACCGGACTACCAACCAAATAAAAATGACAATTGATTTTTTTTGCTACCATAAACTTAAATACACAGGATTGCTCGCATTTATAATCTAGGCATTCTTCCTTTTTTTCTCGGTTTCCTAGATGTTATCTTAAGTGAGAATCCAAGAGACTATCATGTATCTTTGACTCACTCGGTCATTGACTTTGAGCTATACTCCTCGTGAGTAACAAAATGGTGAGCGTAGTTTGTAACAGCTGATATGCTGCATTGGGTAGCCTCCTACAATGCATATAAAGTAAACGAATCAATCAAACCCCAAAACCGGATTAGTTAAGGACATTCGGGCATACATAAGGCATACCCAATGTTGTATGCGTCATTTCCTAGCGGGAAAGTTAACCCATGTGCCATCTGTTTAGGGGGAAAACAATTGTAACCACCATGGATATGACACTGGTGTGAACTTGTCCACCTGAGGATGGCATCTGTGCCAGTCACTCTGCTATTCTACTGGTGAAAAATGTCATCATTTCCGTCAGGACGTGAACAACACTAATTTAGCGCCATCTCTTGGCAAAATTGAACAATTTTCAAGTTTTCTAAAAAACTTATATTTTTTATGCTAGTCTATAAAGAAACCGGTTCCGCTTCCATTTCCGCCATGATTTTTAAATTTTATAAGGTTAAAAAAATGTTTTAGTGAGTTTAGGTTTTGAGATTTTTTTTAATGAATAATAGCTTTTTTGATATTCAAGAAAACTCCAAAAAGATTCATTGATCTTCATCTCCTTCAAGTCTACCTTGTTTACTGATTCATCTATTCTCATTCTCACATTCCAGGCTGCTATCATCATGGCGGTTTTCTTCTGTAATTTCTAATGGAAATTTACAACAATGTTGTATTTCAAGATGAAGATTTTCGAGATCTTCGATAAAAAAACAAAGCAAAGAAACTTGCAAATGAGAATGAAACTAATAAGAAGTCTTATGCTGATACTGTCAGTGTGAAGAAGAAGTTTATTCTGCCCGCATTTAAACCTGTCAATGTCATAGAGAAAATTGATCATATTTCTTTACAGTAATCTCAATATTGTTAAAGATCAATTAACCCAGACATCAAAACATACTCTTATAGGTAAATTCTCTAAATGTTTACCCAAAATAAATTTGTTAAACCAGTTCTTCTCCTCTTTAAAACTCAGAAGAGATTACAGTGTATCGATATGGGATTCCAGGCACGTTGCTGATACTGTCAGTGTGAAGAAGAAGTTTATTCTGCCCACATTTAAACCTGTCAATGTCATAGAGAAAATTGATCATATTTCTTTACAGTAATCTCAATATTGTTAAAGATCAATTAACCCAGACATCAAAACATACTCTTATAGGTAAATTCTCCAAATTTTTACCCAAAATAAATTTGTTGAACCAGTTCTTCTCCTCTTTAAAACTCAGAAGAGATTATAGTGTATCGATATGGGATTCCAGGCACGTTCTACTAAAATTCGACTTAAAGGAAGATGTTTGTAAAATACAAACTAGGAATGTATAGACCATTGGGGATTCCTCTATGAGGTTGTTAAGATGGACACCTGACTTCAACCCAAAATATGAAATTACAATTACTCTGGTTTGGGCTAGAATATAGATAATTCCAGAATATCTCTATAATTACAACATAATGACAGATATTGTTTATGCTGTTGGGGTACCTTTAAAGATTATTGTTCCAGAAAAGAACATAGCCTACAATAATGCATGCTGCACATTGTTTGAAATGGATGTTTTGAAAAAAAAAACATACAACACAGTATCTGGATTGGATTTGGGGATAATCAAGGTTGTTGGCTATCAATTAGTTACAAAAATTTACCAAAATACTACACCCACTATTTTCATCTCGGTCATAATCAAGAAATATATAAGAAAGATTTCAACAAACTTAAGCTCTCTGCAGATTTTTTAAGAATGAAAAATGCAGACAATAAAATAAAGGACCTTCAGAACACCATAAATATCAGAGCCACGGAAACTTATAATGTCAAAGAACATCAACCAAAAGTTAAATCCATAATAATCAATCCAGTTCAAAGAATGCAGCAGGAAATCGACAACACTGAACTTCAATAAAATCCTATAATGTTAAGAATACTACAACAAGAAGGAATCAAGAAATTAAAGGAACTTCAACTAGTAACAATCTAAAAGATACTTGGAATCAAGATAGAAAAAACTCCTGAAAAAGATGAAATAATTGAAGCAATTCAAAAATTAAAGCAAGGCTACAACCACATCAACTCTAAAGAGTATGAAAATCTAATCTATGGAAATGTAACTCCTAATCAGAAAAATATCGGCAGTGTTCCTAATTCCCCCACTCTTCAAGCTAAAGTACTTTTACTGGATTTCATGAAGTTCTTAACAAGAAACTAAAGGATGCTTGAAAAAGGAAGAAACCTAACAGTTTAATAATTAAATCTCTGAAATACTCAGGGATAAACAAGCCTCATTTACCTCTTACTGATGATGATAAAGATTATTAGTTGAAACATTTGTGGCATCAACAACAATTCTTCTATTAAAAGACTTAAATCTGATAAGGGAAGATTAAAGATCTAGGAAGGATAAGGGTGTTTTATTGATAAATAAAGTTTCTTAGGATAAATTATCAATTATGTAAAGAAAATGACTAATGTAAAACAAACAATAGACTTGAGGATAGGACCACAATTATGAAATTGTTAAGCTTGTGGGATCTACTATCTGTATTATAAATAAACCTTCCATTTTTGGGAAATGGGTGATTAATTTATGATTAAGCAATTATTACATTGATTTCCTCTCTCTAAAAATATGTTGTTCTCTTTCTAAAATATTGTCTAAGTAATCTGAGCAATACAACAGTCCTCTAAACATTTTTTTATACATAAAACCTCCTATAAAGATTTCTGGAGCGATCAAAATCTATTATATCTAAGGAGACGATCAAATTAATTTCTATTCAAGAGTCTTTAGTCAATGTTGAGAAGCTGGAAAGAATTGCCGCAAGGCTCGGTTTTAAGAACTATATTGGCAACACTTGGTTTCTTTGGACTGATGAACATAACTCTTACTTCAAAAGAATGGCTTATAATTGGTGATTTCAGTGTCATCACTACTTCCGAGGAACAATTATGATGTGCTACTTACTGTCACAACATCATTGAGGACTTCAATGAGGTTATAAGAGGCTGTTATTTAGAAGATGTTGGTTTTGCAGGTTCTAAGTTTACTTGGACCAGCAATTACAAGTGAAAAAGGTTATATAAAGCCCTTTATAATCTGCATGGTCCAGCTTCTTCAATGAGAAACATGTTCTTCATATGGCCATAACTTGTTCTGACCATGCCCCTCTATGTGTTACTAAATCTACTAATAACTTAAACAACAAAAAAAGCTTTAAGTTTTTTAACAAATGGACTCTTGATGAAAAATTTCTTACTTTTGTTGATCATAATTGGAATCAAAGGATGGATGGTTATCCTCGTTACATCTTCTGGCACAAGCTAAGAAGACTTAAAGAGGGTCTAAAAGATTGGAATAAAAACTAATTTGGAATTTTTTTTTGATAAGGTACATGTAACTGAGGAAGATGTCAGAAACTTGGAGATAAAGCTCACCATAACTAATAATTCTGAAACTAAGGCTAAACTTGCTAAAGCTAATGGTATTTTGCTTTAAGCTTTGAAATAGAGGAAGCTTATTGGAATCAGAAATGCTACTGTAACTGGCTGAGAGATGGAGCCAAGAATACACAAGCTTATCATAACCATATCTAAAAAAATACTATAAAAAGTATTAAAGATGAATAAAACTAGTTGCTTGACTCAGAGGCTATTAGGAACTCTGTTGAAACATATTTAAAAACATATTTACTAAGCAGCCTTACACCAACACAGAAGATGAAGCAAATGATCTGCAGGATGGTATCTTTAACAACATACCTAATCTTATCACCAATGAAGATAATGCCTCGTTCTTGTTGCCTCCTACTGAAAATGAAGTTCTTGAGATCATCAACAACATGAATCCCTCGAGTTCAGCAGGAGTTGATGGATTCAACAATTGTTTCTTCAAAACATGCTGGAAAATAATCAAAAAAGATCTTTGTCAAGCCATATCTTCCTTCTTGTTGGGTCATAATATTCCTAAATGAATTGTGGCCACGATTTTGTGCTTAATACCTAAGTCTATCAATCCTACTAGTTGGAATAATTTTAGGCCAATTAGCTCGTGCACTTTGTTAAACAAAATTATGTCTAAAATTATCAATAATAGACTCTCTAACATTCTGCCAAAAATTATATCCAAAGCTCAAGGATGTTACGTAAAAGATAAATCTATCCATGAAAACATTCTAATAGCTAATGAATTATTATATGATCTAAATAGCAAGCCTAAATCTGGAAATATTATGGTTCAATTAGACATGTCTAAGGAATTTGACAAAATGTCTCATTCTTTTATAGTTAATGTCTTGTTAACCTTTGGTTTTCTCAAGAATTTGTTAACCTCATTGGTAAGCTTATTAGATCTGTTAATATTTATATGTTAATTAATGGGAATATCATTGGCTACTTCAATACTAAGAGAGGCCTGAGATAGGGAGATCCCTTGTCTCCAAGACTTTTCATCATTGGAGAAAAAGTGTTAATCAGGGGAATATATAGTTTATTTAGCATAAACAAATCTATGCAGTTTCCTCCTATGAGTGATTTTCTAATCCCATGTTTAGCATTCGCTGATGATATTTTCATCTTTACTAATAATCTTCAAACAACTATTGACACTTTAAGCGAGTTTTTGCTAAATTATCAAGATGTTTCAGGGCAATCGATTAACAAAGAAAATATCAAAATTATTGTGTCTAACACATTTCATCAAAGCAGACTATCTACTCTTGAGGACAAACTGGTTTCACTGTTGATCATCTGCCAACTGAATACTTATGAATTACTTGAAATAAGAATAACAAAGCTTACAACTACAGATCAATCCTACACAAAATCATCAACAAGATTCAATACTGGAAAGCAAACATCTCTTGTACGGGGGCCGACTTACTTTCATTACATATGTTCTCATGACTATCCCTTTTTACTGGATGCAAAGTTATTGTACTCCCAACAATATTATTAATAGACTTGAAAATAATTTTAACAAATTTCTTTGGGGGTCCACTGCCATACATCACAATATTCACTGGTCTAAGTGGTCTTCTTTGTGTAGACCATTTGTTGAAGGTGGTTTGAATATCAGAAACTTTTTGATATTCATAACACTTTCTCTCAAAAAATGGTTTAATTTTAGGGAAAACAAAATTTATTGGGCTAAGATAAGCATAACATTTATAGCAAAAATTCTCACCCTCTTAAGGCTTACAGATAACAACATTGGTTCTTTAACATGGAACATGTTAGCAGGTATCAAAGCTACTGTCAAGCCTAAATGGTTGCTGGGTAAGGGAGAGATTGATTTTTGGCTCGATAATTGGCAAGATCATTATCCGTTAATCATCCTCAATGACAAAGAAGACAACAATTGGTATCAAACTACAAAAGTCTATACTTTTTCGGAGAACAGTTATTGGGACATCTATGGATTACAAGACTTTATATCTCTTAATAGAATTAATCTTATCAAGAACTCTAGTATCAACAACAACAAAAATGATATTATGATATGGAAGATCTCGTCCGACCTAAAGTTTAAGATCAAATAAACATGGAACAACATTAGACATCATCACAATCAATCGAGCTTGTTCAACAAAATATGGAATGATATAAACCCAGGAAGTGGTCATTTCT
Source organism: Limnanthes douglasii subsp. nivea (assembly GCA_036936605.1). Classification (NCBI taxonomy): domain Eukaryota; kingdom Viridiplantae; phylum Streptophyta; class Magnoliopsida; order Brassicales; family Limnanthaceae; genus Limnanthes; species Limnanthes douglasii. Next base: position 271,724,513 of record JAUPFV010000001.1, on the reverse strand, counting down.
TTTATGGAAAATTATACATAACTACATATCTATAGACTCAATTTTACAAAAAAAAATGCATTTCAATCTAGCATCTAAATGTCAATTTTGTAACCACTGTGAATACACTAATCACTTATTCATTTCTTGAAGTTATTCATGGAACATATGGACACATTATGATGATTTGTTTAAAGTTAAGATGTAGAGATTTAGGATTGTTTCTCATAACACCAGGAATTGGTTCTGGAATTCAGACAAGAAAGTTCATGTTACTCATGTTGTCCCTCCTATTATTTTCTGGGTTATATGGAAAAAATTGTAATAGAGCTAAGTTCAAAAGAAATTCCTGCTCTTCATGGTCTTCTATCAATCATATTAAATATATTCTTAGTGGTTTAAAAAATTCTAATCGATTTAAATCTAGCACTGGAGTAATGTTACTAATGCAGCATTAGAGATTGGTTGATTGTCAGTTATATACAGAAGAAGAATACCTACATATCTTAAATGGAATGCCCCAATCTCAAGAAAACTTAAGATGAACATTGACAGGATAATGCCTAAGAAACGGAGAATCAATTGGCATTGTTATAATTAGAAATAGCAAGCGAGAAATTGTTCATGGTTCAAGTAATCTGTATGGTAAGATATCTCCCTTAATGGCTGAATCTATAGCCCTGCTAAATTGGATGCTTATCTACAAAAACAACAAATGGGTTAATGTAGACATTGAAACCGATTCATTAATTCTAGTTAACTTACTAGTTAATGGTAGTTTCTGATGAGTCCGAATTCTGCTTACTCGCCGGACAGGGCGAATCAGTCTAATAACTCCCCGAATACCGGACAGGCACTAAGGACATAAACCGGTCAGACGATTTGGACCGGACAGGTCACTTCGAACACTTGAACTTGAGACAGTTCGAACTATGACTAAAGTACTAAAAGACCTAATCACTTCTTGACTAAGCTGCTTGCTCTCCTACTTAGAGCTCATGGGTCTTTAAACATGACCCGGGTCCATTAAACTTGACCCGAAAGCCCATAAGGGCCCAAACATCACACTATAAATACTCAACCACCAGCATTAACTTAAAAAGATAAAAAAATTAACTACTACCAAGCTGCTTAATTATCTCTCCACCTTGAAACACCCTTATACCACCGTTAAACACCATTACACCACCGTTAAACACCCCTGTACCACCTTGATACTCCACTTAAAATTACCAGCCTACCCTCGGGCTATTTTTATCCACATTAATTTGGCGACCACAGTGGGAGGAGAGAGGTGCCTGAATCAAGCATTCGAAACCTGCCAAGAAATTCTGTCCGAATGAATTCGGATAATCCAGAGCTTCCACCAGCTTTGCTCGAAGTGGTGGAAGAGAACGATGAGTATACTGTCCAAGAGCGTGACAGGTTGAAACTTGAGATAGAAGCTCTGAGGGCTGAAAAGGCCAAAATGGGCGTGAAAGAGAAATCCAAGGCATCGGTTGTTCATCACACCGACAACCCTAGAGAGCCTGAGGCTTCGAAAACTCATGTGAGTACCAGAAAGACACATGTTAGTTCTAAAAAGTCTCACCGGTCCAAGCCTGTGGAGAGCTCTGACTCAAGTTCAAAATCTTCGGGCAGCTCTTCGAACAGTGAGGGAAATGAAAAATCCTTGTCCTCCAGCAGTGATGAGGGTCGAACCAAGAAAAAGCAAAAGCAGGTTAAGAAATATTCAAGAAAAAAAGATCACCGTGGAAGAATGAAAAGGCATATTGGTAAGGGATCATCTCATAACCGGAGGCATGTGGACCGGATGCTGATGGATCCTTTCGCTTTTCACGATGAACCAGGTATCTTTGCAACTCCCAATGAGGATATTGTGTTCAGGCGTGGAAGAAACTGGAGGCAATCTCCATTATCTTCTAAAATTCTGTCCGGGAACCTCCCTAAAAGGTTTGACAGCACCAAGATGGAGAAGTACGATGGTAGTACTGATCCGGACAATCATCTGGAGAAATTCAAGAACTTCATGATGAACTTTGATGATGATGATAAACTACTGTGTAGGGCATTCTCCCAATCTTTTACGGGGAGTGCTCTGAAATGGTACAACAGCCTGCCTCAAGGTTGTATTAAAGATTTTGATACTTTTTGGGTGGCCTTTCGAAGGCAGTTTGTGGGGAGTAAGGAGCTGAAGGGTAATGGAGACACCATAATCCATTGCGCCCAGGAACCAAATGAGTCATTAAAGGAGTACATAAGTCGTTTTGTGAACACGAAGAATGGGTTGGCTGATTGCTTTGAACAGGTGGCAATAGCATCCCTAAGACAAGGTTTGAACCCAGGCAACCTGGCTGATTCGGTGACCAGAAAGAAAGCCATGACCTGGGGAGGGTTGCTAAATCAAGTTGGCAAGCAAATAAACGTTGATGAAACAAAGAATACCAGGGTACACAGACAGGTGAGATCCACCCCGGTGGCACCAACTCCAAATCAAAACCAGTCCGGGAATAGAGCGAGAGAAACCGGACAGGGGTATGGTAGAGGAAAAGCTCAGTCTCAGCCAGCTGCTCCTGCTCAAAGTCAACAGTCCAGAAACAAAAGAGGGCCATGGGTCCAACCGGAGTGGTTCGCAGAACTTAAAGAAAGCGTGGCCACCATTTTTGATAAAACAAAAGATGAGGTACACTACCGGAGACCGGCAACTTTGCAGTCTCCCATAGAGCATCGTAACAACTCCTTTTGCCAATACCACAATGATATTGGCCATACCACTGATGATTGCATAGCATTGAAACAAGAGGTACAAAACTTGATTGAAAGGGGAAAGTTGGGTGCATACGTTAAAAGAAGAGGAGGCAACAGGCCTGACAACACTCACCGGGTTGGTCCAAGTAATGCTGCCCCGGAGGGGGCCATGGTAATAGTTGAAAGTTTTGATGTGGAATCTGAATACTTGGATCCTGATCCAACACGAAATAAGGTGGGTGCCATAGAGGAGTATTCCAAGACAGTCTCCGGGCTCATTAAATTCTTCGAGTCACTGAAGATTTTCGGAGGGGACACAATGACTGCTCCTACTGCTTCTTCAAGAAAGAGGCATGTTCATAATTTAGCCTCCCAGCTAGAAGGAGGCATGATATCCTATCAATCACCAAACTCATTCCCATTCATAGTCTTCGATGAGGATGATTTGAGAGATATTGCTGGCCCTCATGAGGATGTTGTTGTCATAGGAGCATCTATAGGGGGCAATGAGATAAGGCGAATTCTGGTGGATACTGGAAGCTCTGCCAATATCATTTTCCTTAACACTTACAAGAAAATGAAAAATCCTGCTGTGATTCAGAAGTCGGACAGGTCAATCGTGGGCTTCACGGGCAGCTCAGCTAATGTGATCGGGGAGTTTGAAGAAGAAGTGTTACTGGGCAGGGGGCCTTTCAAGAAAATGGTTAGAATACTCTTCATTGTGGTGGATTGTCCCACTTGCTATAATGCCATTCTAGGGAGGTCTTGGCTCTCTAGGATGCATGCAGTGGCTTCGACAGTCCATCAGTGTTTAAAGTATGCTGTTCAGGGACAGGTTGGGGTTGTCCGGAGCAGCCAAAAGATTGTAAGGGAATGCTATGCCACTGCCTTGGCTCCACGAACGCTGGGGGCAGTCCGTATAAATGATCAATAGCAGTTTGAGGGCCTTTCTGGGGTGAGGGTGAAATTGATGACCCCAGAGAGACCCCTGGAGTGTTGATTCCGATTGAAGAGGTTGAAACACACTACTTGGAAGAAGGAAAAAGTGTCAAGATAGGGTCCAAAATGCCACAAATGTTGAAAGAAAAAATGTTGAAATTCTTGAAAGACCATCAGCATGTTTTTGCTTGGTGCAATGCTGATGTTACTGGAGTTCCATCAGAGGTGATTTCCCATCACCTATCTGTCCGGAGGGATGTAACACCAGTGGTACAAAAGAGGAGAGCTTTCTCAAAAGAAAAGGCTGATGTCATAGTACAAGAGGTCGACAGACTCACAAAGATGGGGCATATTAAAGAATCTCAATACCCTTTGTGGACTGTCAATCCTGTCTTGGTGAAAAAGAAGAATGGCAAATGGCGTATGTGTATTGACTTCACAGACCTCAATAGAGCTTGCCCAAAAGATTTGTATCCGGTCCCCCTGATTGATCAGTTAGTAGACTCTACTTCTGGGAACAAGCTGCTCTCCTTCATGGATGCCTTCTCCGGGTACAATCAGATCCAAGTAGATCCAATAGATCAAGAGCACACCACGTTTGTCACTGATAGGGGTCTACATTGCTACAAGGTGATGCCTTTTGGCTTGAAAAATGCAGGGGCTACTTATCAAAGGTTAGTTAACAAAGCATTTGCTAGTCAAATTGGAAGAAATATGGAGGTTTACATTGACGATATGATGGTAAAAAGCGTGGATGAGCAGTTGCACTTGTCCGATCTCCAAGAAACTTTTGCCAACCTGGCAAAGGTGAATTTAAAACTAAACCCTGAGAAGTGTGTATTTGGAGTGCAGTCCGGGAAGTTCTTAGGTTATATCATAAGTGAGCATGGAATACAGCCCGACCCGGACCAACTCAATGCCTTATTTCAAATGGAACCACCCTGAAACATTAAAGAAGTACAGCGACTAACGGGTAAATTGGCTGCCTTGAATAGATTCATCTCCAGGTCTTCGGACAGGTGTGCTCCATTCTTTCAAACCTTGAAAGGTGCAAAGGGGTTTGAATGGACACCATAGTGTGATGAAGCATTCAATGAAATTAAGAAACATCTTTCCTCTCCCAAAACTTTGTTCAAACCGGTTGATGGGGAGACTCTCTTTGTTTATCTGGCTGTTTCAAGTTGTGCCATCAGTGCAGTATTAGTAAGAGAGGTCGATGGGCGTCCTCACCCAGTGTACTACATCAGCAAAAGCTTGATTGATGCTGAAAGGCGTTACTTGAAACTCGAAAAACTGGCATTAGCTTTGGTGATAGCTGCAAGGAAAATGAGGCCCTACTTTCAGGCTCATCCAATCGTCGTCCGGACATCTTTCCCTTTAAAGAATGTCCTTCAAAAAGCAGACATTTCAAGCAGAATGACAAAGTGGTCAGTAGAATTGGGGGACTTCGACATAGACTTTGCTCCCCGGACAGCAGTAAAAGCCCAAGATGTGGCTGATTTTCTGGTTGAGTTCCATTCTGATAGGGATTCAGAGCAACCTACTGATTCAAAAGACAAGAAAGTGTGGATTGTCCGAACAGACGGAGGATCTAGCACCATGGGATCTGGGGCAGGGATATGTCTCACTTCCCCCTATGGGGACAACATGTACCAAGCTATTTGTTTTGCTTTCAAGGCATCTAATAATGAGTCCGAGTATGAAGCAGCCATAGCTGGGTTAAAATTGGCTTATATCTGTGGAGCTAAAAGAGTCAAGCTACTAAGTGACTCCCAGTTGCTTGTCCACCATGCCTTGGGCCTATCAGAGGCTAGAAAGGAGCAATTGATCAAGTATTTACTCCTCCTCAAAAATGAAGCGTTAAAGTTTAAGGCTGTTGTCTATGAGCATATCCCCGGGCAGAAAATGAGCTAGCAGATTCATTGGCAACAATAGCATATACGGAGTCCTACCCATGGATCCATGTGCTTGAGAGCCCTTCTATTGAACTTGGTGAGGGTGGAAAAGAGGAAGTCTTTGAAATACAAGTAAGTCGGCCTCAAGACTGGAGGTCCCCTCTTTTGCAATATCTGTTCGATGGTATTGTGCCCTTAAACAAATCACAAGCCAGAATGTTGAAACACAGGGCTCGTGGTTTCATTATGTTAAGAGAAGTCTTGTACAAAAAATCCTATAGCAAACCTCTCCTACGTTGTTTAGGGGATCATGAGTCACAAATGGTTCTCTCCGAATTGCATGATGGTGAGGGATCAGTCCATTGTGGATTTAGAGCTTTGACAAGAAGAGTTTTACTCTCCGGATACTATTGGCCATCAATCATGAAAGATGCTAAGGAGCTGGTGAGAAGGTGTGGCCCATGCCAGAGGTACAGCAATGAAATTCATGTACCAGCCATTCCTTTGGAATCAATTTCTGAGCCCATCCCTTTTGCTCGATGGGGATTGGACTTGGTTGGGCCTCTCCCTGTGGCTTCCGGAGGGCGTAAAACCATAATTATGGCCATCGACTACTTTTCAAAGTGGGTAGAAGCAGCTCCCCTGGCAGGGACAACCTCGAAAGCTGTCATAAAGTTCATTATGTCCAACATATGTTGCAGATTCGGTGTCACACAGAAGATAACAACAGACAATGGGCCACAATTTGACAACAGAGAAATGGAAAGCTTCCGTGCCTCAAGGGGTATTCAGCACTGCTTTTCTTCGCATTTCCACCCTCAAGCCAATGGGCAAGTTGAAGTGGCTAATAGAACAATATTGTCCGGTTTAAAGAAAAATTTGGAAGGGGCTGCTGGGAAGTGGCCTAGTTATCTACAAGAAGTCTTGTGGGCCTACCGGACAACACCTGGGGCTGCAACACAAGAATCTCCCTTTGCCTTGGTCTATGGAATGGATGCAGTAGCCCCCATAGAGAAGACACTTCCCTCCTTTCGTGTTCACAACTTCTCCGGACACGCTAATGAAATGGCAATCAGAAATCAGCTTGATTTAATAGAAGAAAGAAGGGTTAAAGCTCGCCTTAGAGTGGCACACTATCAGGGTTTGATGAGAAGCAGGTTTGCTTCTAAAGTTAAAAGAAGAGATTTTCAGCCCTGGGACAAAGTATTGAGAAAAGTGTTCTTGCATACTAAGGAAAAGCTCCTCGGAAAGCTGGCACCTACCTGGGAGGGCCCGTATTTTGTGCTTGAAAGAATCAGACCTGGAACTTATTGGTTGGAAGACAAAGATGGTAGGGTTTTAACTCATCCTTGGAATATTGAGCACCTTCGAATGTATCTGGAGTTAAACTTGTGTAAATATTTACTTGTTTAAACATCCATGTAAATATTTGGGGGCATACCTTCCCCTCTTCGGTAGCACGGAGAGCTTTCAATAAAATTTAATGTCTTCTTGAAAATTTTCTAAGTATTTTCAAATCTATCTCTTGTCATGCTACCCGGACTGAAAGATCTAAGGGCTACTTAAATTCTAGCCGAAGAGTCTTAATACTCTCATAATACAACAAAGCCACTTAAACTCTAGCTACTTAAACAAAAACAAACAATAAAAGAAGATGATGATTGAGCGAAATAGAAGCATTCATTCAATAAACTTAAAATTGCCTTGACCCTTCAAGCACTTTCGAATAAGTTAGGGTACAGCACAAAAATCTGTCCGAATAGTACCGGACACCACAACAAAAAGAGTGCCTTGGCCTTCCAAGGACTTTAGTTTAAACAAAAGATAAATAAAAGTAAACCATAAATTAAGGTTGAGCCTTTGAAGATGGCTCACCCTCATCTGTCTTTTTGCCCTTGACGTCACTTTTCTCTCTGATTATCTTCTTGCCCTTGGGGTCAATCTTCTCTTCACCTGGGCTCTCTCCGGTTTCCTCTTCATTATCAGATGAGGACTCACTGGAATATCCTTCGTCAACCATAGTATAATATGGAAGGTCGTCATCATCCACATAGCGCCATAAGCTACCCAGTCTCCTCTTCGGGAATTTTTCGTGAAATAGGAGAACCATATCAGACTTCACCCTTTGAACCATTAGCTCTTCGCTTTGTATCATCTCCCTGGCATAGGCGTTGATCTTGGCCTTAATTGTGGCCTCTTGGTCCCTCACCAAAGCAGCCTTCTCTTCAACAGCCTGAGTCACTGTATTTTCTAAAGCGATTTTGTCAGTGGTCAGGTTGGTGATGAGCTTATCCTTGGCTGCAGTTTCTCCCCTTGAGGCTGTCAGGTCCTTCTCCAGTCCGGACAGCTTATCCTGGAGATCTTTTATGGTCTGTTCCAGGGTGGCAACTTTTGTGTTGCTCTCACCATGGCTTCTCTTCAGCTCCTCATGTGCCTCCTTGAGTAAGTTAGCATTGGTGGTGGCAATGCGGAGTTCTCCGGACAGTGTTTCCTTCTCAGACTTGAGGTCTTTGATGGTGTCTGCTTGACTCCGGACTTGCCTCTCCAATGTGAGGACTGGCTGCACATTACTAAGTAGAGAGTGGGCTATAGTGTCCTTCTCACTAGAAACCATAAAAGTCTTACCATTAAAGTTGACCGTATTAGAGCTGCTCGGAGGGACGTAGGGCCCTGCAAACTCGTCTCTAGGCAGTCCAAGGAAATATTCACCAAGTCCACCCAGACCGGTGATGTCCATTTCATCCAAGTTAAGCTCTCCCCCCTCAACTTCATCTGTATGGAATTCCTTTGGAATCTCTTCTTGAAAGTCCCTTGGGATCTCTTCGGCCAATGTTGGGTCAGTAGGGAAAGAGGGCTCCGGGTCCCGGAGAGCAATCTCATCTCCTTGGGAAGTCTTTTTCTTCTTGGCTTCCCTGTCAGCACCTTCACTTGCTTGCTTGCGATTCCTCTTTGAAGCTCTTGAAGGTTTTGGGAGATTCACTTCTTGCTTTTTGCTCTCCTGCTCCACCACCTGTAAAAGAGCTGCATCAATTTGAACTTGTGCTGGCCCCTCTGGATCTGTTGGGGCCTCCTTCTCAGCATCACCTGCCACCTTCCCGCCTTTCTTCTTCTTGCCCTTCATTTTGCTTGGGGCTTTGGCCCGGGCAGGCAGATAGAGAGTCCCATCCAGTTCGTGGGATCTTCTCAGTACGATGTCTTCGTCAGGCTGGGTGGCAAGCTCTTCCCAGGTTAGGTCTCTCCGACCTGTTGTGTTCCACAGATGGGACCTTGCTAGGTTTCCAGTGGTAAAGGCCTTGTGGAAATGGTTCTCCCAGTTCTCTGCAGCCCATGCGTTGATTTTGCCACAGGTAGTCTGTCCGGCCTTCAGGTAGTCCCCGAACTCCTTTGGCAGCTCTATTAAAACAAAAGAAAAATTGGTTAGTACAAAGAAGAAAAGAGAGATTCGAACAGAAACTTAAAGTGAAAAACTTACGGTCACTTCTCCATCTACTCCTGAGAAGGCTTGGATTCTCTCCGGCCTTGATTCTCTTGCCATTTTCCCATGAGCCTCTGACAAACAAGAATTGGCTCCTCCACTTACTCTCCGATTCCAGGAGATCATCAACAGCTTTAAAGTTGTTCCCCATGTTGAAATGATAGAAAGGGAACTGATGATGCTTGCACAGGTTGGCCACTGCTGCGAACTCTTCCATGGGAAGAGGGATCCCAGACAGCCTAGATGACATTATGCATGACATCAAGGTGAACCAACCATTAGGGCTTAACTGTGATGGGCAGAGTTTGACCAAGTGAAAATAGCGCACTATCTCCGGGTCCAGTGGGAACCTGAGTCCCCAGTTGAATAGCTCCGTAAAGAAGACTATTTCATTCTTTTTACAATCCATCGGGGTCTCCGGATCGATGGGAATCCTTATCTTTACATTCTCAGGGATCCCCCACTTAGTGCGCAATCTACCCAGATCTGAAGTATGGATGAACGCATACTTGGTCTTCTGCAAGGCCAAGAGGTATTTGAACTCAACTTTATGAAAGCATGGCCCCACTCTCCCTTCAAGGCTCTCCGGCAGGTCCGGACGCCTCAGGTATAAATTTTCCTCGCCCTTCTTGGCAACAACAATAGCAGTATCAGCCTGTCCGGAGGACTCGGACTCAAATCGGACCTCCTCAGTGGAGTCCTCCATTCTCTCCTCCATAATTGTTGGGGGAGCTTCTGTAGAAATAGTCCGGGGAGGATTAAAGCTTTGCATGGATGGGCCTCCGGACTGTTGGCTGCCCGTATTAATTTGACTTCTTACCTCAAGTTGAGTTTCTGAGGCAGAAGATTCTTTGGGGGGAACTGGGCTGCTGGCCTCCGGATCGGACGGCCTCTCCCGAGGAGCTCTAATGGGTGCCCCAGACCCAGATTCACTATTCTTTGCCCCCGATTTCGAGGGAGTATTTTTAGGGGTTAGCCCTTTAACCAACCGGCTTGGCCTCTTGATGACTAGTTTCTCCGGGGAGTGGTCAGAATCAGACCCCATGGCAATAAAAGACGATTTTTTCCTAACACTTGTAGCAGTGACTCCTGGTTCAACAGCAGGGATTGACTCCTGAACTGAGGAGCCAGATACTATGGGAGAGAGAGTGGATTGAAAGAGCTTTCTAGGCTTGGTACCTTTGGAAGAGGATGAACCCCTATCAGACTCAGCAATAGAGGAGGCTGGTTTCTCAACAGGCGACGATGGTAGCCCTGCTGCTAGTCGTTTCTCCTTCTCGACCCTTTGAGCTTTCTCCAACTCCGAGAGATTAAGCCAACCACCTTTAATCAAAGCTGTTCTTGCTGTAAACATAAAACAGCCAAGGAAATTTTCGTTCTAGAGAGATAAAGCTCTGAGTAAAAAGGCAGAGTGAAATTTGAAAGAGATAGTGAAACAATGAAAAATGGATGAGAATTTATAGTAAATGTGAAAAAAGGAGTTGATTCCTAGGAGAATCCGAAAAGTTGGGTAATGATTAAAAGACGGCGCTGATGTCATCATTGGCAATTAAAGAGGTTACTTGTTCAAGAAGGTGGTGCGAAATTCGAGGTGAAAAACGGCTGGAATGGCCAATCAGAAAGCGACACGTGTCCCACTAACTCTGTCAAAAACCATTTGGGATTCGTAACGTTTGATCTGTCCGGGTATACCCACAGCTCTGTCCGGATTAAGAACCACTTCGTACAATCGGACTGTTTTTCAGTTCTTTGACAAATATACTTGCTCAAACACCTAAAAAAGGGGCTCCTGATGAGTCCGAATTCTGCTTACTCGCCGGACAGGGCGAATCAGTCTAAAAACTCCCCGAATACCGGACAGGCACTAAGGACATAAACCGGACAGGCGATTTGGACCGGACAGGTCACTTCGAACACTTGAACTTGAGACAGTTCGAACTATGACTAAAGTACTAAAAGACCTAATCACTTCTTGACTAAGCTGCTTGCTCTCCTACTTAGAGCTCATGGGTCTTTAAACATGACCCGGGTCCATTAAACTTGACCCGAAAGCCCATAAGGGCCCAAACATCACACTATAAATACTCAACCACCAGCATTAACTTAAAAAGATAAAAAAATTAACTACTACCAAGCTGCTTAATTATCTCTCCACCTTGAAACACCCTTATACCACCGTTAAACACCATTACACCACCGTTAAACACCCCTGTACCACCTTGATACTCCACTTAAAATTACCAGCCTACCCTCGGGCTATTTTTATCCACATCAGTTTCTTTTGGCATCTTGTTCCTCTGCTTAAATTTTTGAGAAATTTAATCTCTTAATCTATGATCATCAATCACATTTTCAGAGTCCAAAATCAAGCAGTCGATTGGCTTGCCAAATGGACTCTGAAATGTAAGATGAAATTAGATTGTATCCATCAAGCTCCTAGTCAGCTGAATGACATTGCTCTATTGGAAAGTATGGGGCTCGGATATATCACTAACAATACTGATTGATATCATTCTGATTCTCTATCTCTTACTAACAAATATTTGGAAGAATTTTATAGTTAGCAGGAGCTTATCCTGACTAGCAATCTTAGTTAGCAGGCATTATTCTTAAAAGTTACAAGTATAAGAAAGTCACATGAGATACTCATATGTTACCGGTACTCTGTTCTTCTGAAGAGTGGAGCTGCTAATCCCAAATTCAGGTTGTCGCAAGATCTTAATAGTAGATTGATTGCAAGAATTTCGTCATACAACTGATGTGCTTGTTGTGCTCTTTGATTTGTCGATTCAGTATCTAAAATTAAAGCTAGTTGGTCGATAGCTTTAGAGATTCAATTTATTGTCTTATCCATTTATCATCTCTTCCCAAGCTTGATGTTGAAAGTGAAAGATGAATTTTTAATCTGAATCATTTTTCCCTTCGAGAGTTTTGAAGAGTGATAAATCAGAAGTATAAGGAAGCTAAGGAAAAATCTGAAATTTTCATTTTCAATTTTGTTTTAGCGCTTATACTTGCCATTATTTTAGTCAAGATTCTAACTCCTTCGACCCTTCATTAATATAAGTATTTTTTATAAGAAAATGAGCTTTTATGATTTTAATAAGTTTTAGAAAATAAATTATGAAGTTCTATTAAATTTTATGTTATATAATTTTATGGAGTAAATGATAACATAAAATGTAAATAAATAAATAAATTTAAAATTACAAGATTTTTTATGGATAATAATTTTAAAAATATTAAAAAATCTAAATATACAATTCGAAAAAGTAGTTGACTTTTTCTTTCAACAATTCTGATTCACCTAACAAGATAAATAGGAATCTAAGTAGATTTACAGAGCTCGACTATTCAACCTTTAGCCACCCTTAAAGGAAGATGGAAAGCTATGTTCTTCTCTCCAAGAAAAGAACAGAGTTCTTGAAAATATGTTGCTCTGATAATTAGGCGTCATCCCTGATCTTCTCTTATCCTCCTCTCTCTCCCTTCCCTGTCTTTTCTCTAGATCCCTTATTAACTTGTTCTACTTCCTTCTTTTCCCTGATTTTCTCTGTAAATCTCGATCGAATACTTTCCGACTTTAACTGGTTCAAATCAGTATAAATATGGAAAAAAAATTACAAATTTCCAACAACAACAAAGGAAGTCTTCTGCTGAGACAATATAAACCCAAAATGAAGAATTAGAATGCCTACCTATGGAATGTTATCACAAAACATACCATATTTCAATTCAATTCTCATAATACATCAAAGAAATTCTAGAAAATAACAGAAAGTATACTCTGGTGGGGAAGTGTAGTCAATGAATTCCAAAAACAGATAGTCGAAGGTTTCTTACAAAAAATAAAGCTAAAAATGCAGTGTAATATAACTGTATGGGACTCACGTCACATGCTTCTCGAATTTAACTAGTAAAGAAGACTTGTGCGGTGTGTGGAGAAAAAGTGTCTAACAACTGGAAACCTCAACCATAAAATTGCTTAAATGGACATCTCAATTCAATATTAAGCGCGAGTGTCCAGTATGTCTTGTATGGATCAGACTTGAAAATCTCCCAGAATTCTTGTATAATGAAAGAATGATTATCTCAATAGCAAAAACTATCGGCAATCCTTTACAAATCAAGATCCCAGAAAAGTATCGAGCCTACTATAATTCTTGTTTCATATGGGTTGAACTAGACTTGACAAGAAAGATCTAAAGAGATGTTTAGATTGGATTTGGGGAGAACCAAGGATGTTGGATCACTGTTAGCTATAAAGATCTCCCTAAATACCGTGATCATTGCATACATATTGGCCATGATCACCTGTCCTGCAACAAATTTCAAGAAAGATAAAAAAAAATCTTGAGAATATTGATGAAACTAACTTGATCAAAGGAAAAACAACTAACAAGAAAGACGTGGACGTTAATGTAGCAGATGTAAATAAGGATAACAAATCCAAAACAATTAATATTAAATCTATCATTGTTGACAAAAACAAAGTTATTGATTTTACAAATACTAAAAGCATTGCAAATAACATAGAACAATATACAAAATGAAGGGGTGGAAACACCTAAAGAAAATGAAGTCATTGAAGCTATAAGGTCTTTATAAAGTGGATATCAAAGGGAATGTAAAAACGGAAGCAATGACTCCTCTCAGGAAGATGAAAGATTGGGAAGTCTTCAAACTACTACTACTTGTAACAAAAACGAATGTGACACAAATTTTCAAATGTTTCTGCATAAAAAGCTTAAGATTGCCACATGTACTAAAGGGTGAACATCTTGGCCATAAAATTTCTGAGATTCTCACAGATAAATAAAGTTACTAAGTCCAGATCAAGATGATTAACATCTTAAACTGGAACCTCGGAGGAATTAACAACAAGGCTACGGTCAGAATGCTCAACTCTATAATCTCTAAAGAAAAAATTTATATTCTTGCTATACAAGAACCTATGTCTCAAACTGATAATATGATCTCTATCACAAACAAACTGGGATTTGATTTTTGTTTAGGAAACTTGTTAAACAAGATCTGGTACTTTTGGAAAAAAAGAATTCTCTGTAAAAATCATTTTTAATCATGACTAATACATTCATTTAGAAGTCTTTGAATCGATTCTAAACTTAAAATTTCTGGCTAACCATTGTATATGCAAAGTGTCAATCTTCTAACAAGAGGGAGCTTTGGAAAGGACTGGAGATTTCAATACAATTATATCTCCTGGTGAGAAGATAAGGTGTATCACTTACTCTATAGATAGTACTGAGGAGTTCAACCACATGATAATGGAGTGTTGTCTTGAGGATGTTAGGTATTATGGCTTTAAATTTATGTGGAATAAGAACTCTAAGTGGAAAAGACTTTAGAGAGTTCTTGTTAACTCTAACTGGTCTATCCTTTTTAATGAAACTAAAGTGATGCATATGGCTAGCACTTGCTCAGACCATAGCCTAATATGAATCACCATTAGAAACAGCAACAATAATTTTCATAAAAACTTTAAGTTTCTTGATATGTGGACCAATGATCCTGAGTTTCTTCCATTTGTGGAAAACAACTAAAACAAAAGGATTGAGGGATACCTTATGTTTGTATTTTGGAAAAAACTTAACAAGCTCAAGCATGGCCTTAAGGATTGGAACAAGTCTTATTTTAGTAACATCTTTGTGAAAGTGCAGGAAGCTAAAAACAAAGCCAAGGAGATGGAATTCTTGCATCAAACCCAAAATAATCCTGACTCAAAATGCAGACTAATCAAAGCAAATGCTAACCTCCTTCTAGCTCTTAAAATGGAGAAGAGCTACTAGTATCAAAAATGCAATACTAATTGGTTGTGTGATGGTGATAGAAATACAAAGTTATTTCACAACTTTGTGAACACGAGAAGAAAAAAGAAAAACATCAATAGCATCAAAGATGGAGGAGAATGGCTCACAGACAAAGAGCTCATTGGAAACTCTGCTACTAAGTATTTCAAACACCTTGTTGTTGTGTCTCCCTATTCCTGCAAAGAAGATGAAGAAAATAAAATGAATAACATTATATTTAACTGTATTCCTAAATTTATAAGTGAGGCGGATAATATAAGACTGATGGTTGATCCAAATGAAAGGAAATACAAGATATAATAACCAACCTTAACCCTTTTAAAGTTGCAGGTATGGATGGATTCAACGGGGTTTTCTACAAAACTTGTTAGAATATTATTAAAAAGATCTCTACCTCGCAATGACTCACTTCATTCAAGGTCAGAAAATCCCAAAAGGTGTTTCTGTTACTGGAGTCTGTCTAATCCCCAAGACTTCTAATCCTACCACACGGAAAGACTTCAGGCCAATAAACCTGTGTAGTCTTCTCAATAGGATTGTGTCCAAGATTGTTAACAATAGGTTACTTTTACTTCTTCCTAAATTCATCTCTAGAAATCAAGGAGCCTTTCTCCCTAACAATGATATTCAGGATCACGTCGTTATAGCTAAAGAGATTTTATATGACCTTAATAGAAATAAGAAATTAGATAATATTCTGATTCAATTGGATATGTCGAAAGCTTTTGACAAGCTCTCTCACTTTTTCATTCTTAAATTCCTAAAATGTTTTGGATTCTCTAAGTGTTTATTAGTTTCATCAAGAGCTTGATCAGCTCTGTGTTTGTCTCAATGCTTATCAGTGGGAATTTTTATGATTTCTTAAAAAATAATATAGGGATAAGGCAGGAGATTCCTCTCTTCCGCAGTTTTTTTATCCTTGCTGAAGAAGTCTTCATAAGAGGTTTACATAACTTGTTTATAGAAAACACCGAGATGCAATACTATTCTAGAAGTAATATGTTATTTCTAGTCTTGTCTTTGCGGATGATATTTTAATTTTTACAAACAGCCTTGTGAATTCAACAAGAAACTAGGAAACTTTCTTGAAAATTATTAAAATGTATCGGGTCAATCTATTAATAACGACAAAACAAAAATTATATTTCCTTCTAGAATAAACAATATTAGGCTTGCAACTATCTCTAACCTTTCAAGTTTTAGCTCTAGCTCCTTGCCAACAGAGTATATGGGTATCACTATAAACAACAACAACAAATTCAGCAACTGTATCAATCTCATTAACAAAATCAACAAAAGAATCAATGACTGGGAAGACAAAAATCTGTCTTTTGTTGGAAGGCTTACTTTGATGGAATCTGCTCTGATGCTTATCTCTAATTATTCGATCCAAAGCTCAAACATTCCAAATATTGTCATCCATAGAATTGAGAACATCTACAATAATTTCTTATGGGGTTCCTCCTCAACTGAAAAAAAGAATCCATTGGACTACCTGGAAAGAAATCTGCAAGACTTATCAAGAATAAGGATTAAATATGCACAATATCAGTTATCTTCAGGACTCTTACTCTTGCAAAATGTGGCTTAATTTTAGAAACAACAAAAGTCTTTGGTCCAATCTGATGCATAAGACTTATTGCAGTATAATTCATCCTTTACGGGCTTCTTATACTAAATCTGGATCTTGCACTTGGAGAAGGGTCACTAAAATTAAAAACATTACTGAACAAAACATCTCTTGGAAGTTAGGCAAAGGGAACGTGGAATTTTGGCTTGAAAAATTGTATGGGGATCCTCCTCTTATCTTTCTTAATGAGAACTGTGATAATACAGGTTACAAATAACAATTTTTCAAGGAGTATTGGAAGGATATGGATTGGGATTATAACAAGCTTAACATGTTTCTTAAGAAGATGCTATTGAAAAAATCAAAGTCATTGTTATCAACCCAAACCAGGAGGACACTAGACTTTTAAAAGACACAAAATTCAACACCAAGTACACATGGAACCAGCCAGAACAGTTCTAATATCTATGGTAAAATGTGGAACTCTGTTGTTCCAAAATAGTACTCTTTTCTAGCTTGAAAACTTTTCAAAATTCCATTCATGCTGATACGATCCTGCAAAAGAAACATTTTACCATTGCATCCAAATGTCAGTTTTGCAATAGTATTGAGAGCCCTAAACATCTGTTTATAGAGTGTGATCTCGCCTGGAGCATTTGGAGTCACTATGCTACCTATTTTAACATTAAAATTCAAAAATTCATGACTATAGCTCATATGTTGAAAGTCTGGTTTTGGTCCACAAAAGCAAAGGTGCACATCAGAACTATTACTCATGTTATCATTCTTTGGACTGTTTGGAAATACATGAATAAAGCTAAAATTAACAACAAGTTCTACAACACATAGTTGGCAATCAAGTAAATAAATAACATTGTTATTAATTTGGATAGCTCTAATTGCCTCGGGAAAAAGCACTGGAGTTAGGACCTTAACATAGCCAAAGAGATGGGTTGTAAAAGTTTTGTGACTCACAATGTCACTTATCATCAATGGACTCCTTCTAAATCAAGCTACCTGAAACTTAACACTGATGCATCTTGTTTGAGAAATGGGGAAGGAGGAGGTGGTATTATCATCAGAAACCACCATGGTAATATTGTTCTAGGAGCTACTCATTTGTATAGTAAACTAACTTTATTAATGGCTGAGTCAAAGGCTCTCATTGATGGGTTACTTCTTTGCAAAAAGAATAACTGGAAAAACGTCGAGATTGAAAATGATTCTCAGGTTCTTACTAATATGCTTGCCATCGGCAGTTATCCTTATTACTTAAATCAAACTCTTAATTGTTGTAGAAAGCTAATTTCTCCTAATATGAACATTACTAACATTTCAAGGTTCCAGAATATGGCAGCTGACTGGCTCGCCAAATGGACCTTGAAATGTAAGGAGAAAGTTCAATTCTCTGATTGTCAAGCGTCCAAACCTTTAAAAGCAATTATGTTTCTTGAATGCATTAATCTGGGTTACCTTAACATAGATGACTGACCCTTACATGCTTGATTCTAACTCTCGGCAGCAAGCTAAGCTTGACGAAAGCCACCATTGCTCTGAAATCTCTTCAACTGATGCAGCTTCGCGACTTCACTCAGCAGCTCTCTCCTTTGTTAGACTTCCTGAACATTTGCGAGAATCGGATTTGAGTTTTCTCTGTCCAAAGTTCTGTTCTTCCAAGCTTGACGGATTTATCTCATGTTTCATTTGGAATAGACAAAAAATGCTTAGCCGAGTAAACTCGAGGGAAGAATTTTAGATGAAAAATTGACGCTAATGATTCGGGATCGTAATTGATCAAATTAATATTGTACCTGTACCTTAGCCTTATTCAATTAGGTATTTTCTAATAAAATTTCAGTTTAATTCCAAAAAAAAAAAAAACCTTTAGCCACCCTTACTCGTGTTTTAAGAGTTCGTGGACCATCAAATTACACGTTGTTAGAATTTGTATGTATCTGATCATGTGAATCTCAGACAAAATCCAAAACCTAATTTGAAACAGGTGCATGGTCTAACGACCCAATTTGGTGGTTGATTGACATCTTTTTTCAGTTCACGACACAGTAACGTTCAAGTTTATGTATCGATAACTTTTTGGAGTTTAAAAGTCAGACATTCGCAACCTACCCACGTGTTCAAGCAACAATAATGTCAAAGATACCGTGACCCAAAATTCTGGTTAACTGGAAAAGGGTCCATAGAAGCTTCCCACTATAGAATATCGAGAAAATTAGACAATAAATTTGGTCGAATGAATATATTAAGCAAGTAACCTTATATACTTTACAACTATGGTATATCGAAAGGGACCGCGATAATAACAGAAGCTATTTCCATTAACTCGTTAGAAAAAATATTTTAATTATTTAAAATGTATTTATTCTGGTAACGAATTATACACACTTCTAATTTCTTATTTCATGTTTTTCAAATGTTAATTTTCAAATAATTAAAAAAAAATCTTTCTGCCCAAATGATATTTGTGAGTCAACTGTTCTCACTATGGCGTGGAGGATCCTGCGGACGAGTCAACCTGACTCCAGAGTGCATCGGCATAAGCTTTTTCCTCTTCCTTTTCTTCGGCACCAACATAATCAGTTGCAGCTTCGACTACTTCCTCTTCTTCATCCGGGATCTCCTCCATTTCCTCATTAGCTTCAACCTCTGCAAGGCTGATTCTATCTTTTTCGTATTGTTCTTGTAATGCATCTCGCATAGCCCGAGCTGTCGCAGGTCGGTCCCTAGGTCCATATTTTGGAGGAGGAACAATAAAAGGTAACGCAATATCATCCAAGTTTGTGTTGCTTCTGATAACCGAATTTGTTCCTTTTGGTGGGGGGCAGACAAATATTATTCCGAGTTCGTAGTTACTTACATGAAGTCTTGAGCCATCTGAGGCAGAGTCGGTATGATAAGAACTATTCCCGTTTTTACGTGATGGTTTTGAAATAATCCGCCCCCAAGCAGCTGCACTAAAATTATGCGAGCCGCAATAAACCCAACCGAATGATGATCCATCTATTTTCGACTTGAAGCGCCTCCTTGCCACCTGTTAACATTATTTTGTTTAGCGTTTAATCACGCATGACACAATGTACAAGTGTATAATATAATATCATATGATCTAATGTAATACTAATGGAAGAATGATCTAATATGAGGCAAAAAAATGTGGAAATGCTACGCTGATATAACTCGTATAGAGGCAGATGAAGTGGAATCAGGGTATGAAATCATGAGAATATTTGTAAATTCTTATGAATAATAGTAATCAGCGAGTTATTTTAACAGTTCCAAAATAAATTAATGCTCTCACCTTGACATGCGATGGATGCCCTTCTCTTTCAGAAGGATGAGGTATTGCGTCATTAAGTATGTCGAGATATCTCAGCCTTTGCCAAGTTTTCTGTACCAAGTGCCCAAAAACATCCATTTAAGAAACCAACTCACTATTCCCATCTTTAAAAAACGTTACAGCATCTAACAAGAGGAAGAAAGAGATGCATATAATACAAGATGCATTCTCTCATACACTACTCAAACAGCCATCCTTCGCATCTAAATCAGATAATATGCTACATAACACTACACTTCCAGTGTTGCTGTATTGAATATTAACATAGTAAGCCACATAACATTTATATTGAACATAGATAGCACAATCACTTCAAAATCCACAAGTATAACAAGACAGGTACACATCTCTACTCAGCAGTCCAATAATAGTGTGAAGATATTTTAAAATTAAACGAGCAAACAAAATGATATCTCGGACTAAAGTGAGAACAAATGCAGATACCATTTCAAGCCATTAGACAACAAAATGTAAACCTAACTAGCACTAGGTAGAGATAGATGCTCCTTATGAGATACAGAATCCACTAGCTTCGTAAAGAGCTATATGATCTGATCAAAGACTGCTATACCTCTGAGAAACAAAGAAGGCGCCTTGAAGACTTGATTCCATCGCATGCTTTCTTAACTCTTTCAATGGTGGGGAAGATTATTCTGATTGATGGCTTTTTCAATTCTTCACGAACACTCCAGCCGCCCCACTGTCAATAAATAACAATGCACTTAGAGTACCCCCAACGGAATCATTATCGAGTGTTTTCCATTAAAATAGTTAGTGGCGTTCCAAGCTTTTTTCTCTATAGCAGTATCACTAAATGAACGTTAGGACTGCCAATAAATGTTTTGAAATAATTAGACTAAGAAAATGAAAAATAACAAGACCAACAAAGTTTCTGTTTTAACACCTTTCAAATTAAATGTAAAATATAAAAAAAAAAAACTTGTTAGATAATATATTATTCCGTTTAACTAAAGGAGTTTTTGGAGCGAGTGATTATATTTTGTTTAGAAAGTACAGTATTTAATCCAAGCTAATTTGAAGATTATGATAGTGTCTATTGGATAAGCTCGGGATCCATGAGAAAACAGAAGTCAAATAAAGTATGTGCTACCTCTGGGTCAGACTCTTCAGATTCAAAGGTTTGCAACGACCTCTTCCCAGCAGCTGCTGCAAACGAAGCTAGAAACTCTGCATTGACCGACCCAATTGAGGATGCACCTAAATAACAAAACAGCTGGCTAATTAATATCCCTAAACAGATAGAATAAATAATACTTACAAGTCTGAAGATTACAAAATGCAATTACCATAAGTGAAATCTGTTTCTTGTGATTCGGGCCATTCGTATTGACCTAGAACCTTGAAGAAAATAAAGGAAGAACGAGTCAGGTGATTAGCAGAACTTCCTTGATGCGATTACAATACAAAATTGGTGAATCCTAGAAAAAAAGCATCTTAAATTTCAGCTACAGACTTTGTAAATACTGAGAATCTTTGTTACCGTATACGAAAGAAAGGAAAAGAAATTGTTAAATTTCCTCAAAAAAATATACAAAAATTGGATAATGTTATCCCTCTTCCAGTAAAGCCTGAATGTTAAAAGACAATCAACCAAAAATTCAAAACATTTGTCCTTGTACCAAACAGATACCGAAAATACACACTTACATGTAATATAATATTTATGACACAATTTCCCTATCAGGTGGTAACAGTAGACAATAATTATCCTTGACAGTAATCAATCCACGACAAAGTGGTTTAAGCATAGACAGTAATCAATCCACGACAAAGTGGTTTAAGCATTGAACTTATACCAATTAGAGCTGACACATCAATTAGTTTATGCATGTTGGATATCAACCAGGTTGCTGAATTTTGTAAGGCTAAGACTTCTCTAAGTAGTTCCATTACCTCTTGCACCCGCCAGAGACCAGTGCACCTTTGAACTAAAGCAACGAGAGAACTTAATGCAACCACATGAAGAGGTTTAATCATCTTCGACATTTCTGGAAAGGAAGACCCCTGCACAAGTAAACCTAGTTTTCATAAGCTACACGTTCATCCTAAAAAAATCACCATTAAAGGGTAGAAGGCAATACCTGTGACACATGTAGTAGTAGTTGAACTTTTTGGTTGCTCTCTCCAAAAGCAGCTTCAAGGGCTTCATCACAATAGATATATCCAGAAAATCTGAAGAATCCAATATCCCACAAAGGGGAAACCCATTTTGCAAAATTTCGAGGAAGAAACCCTAGTTGTATGCAATCTAGCCCAGAAGGAAAAAAAATTATTTGGGTGCTTGGCACGTGAAAACTAAAATCAACGACTTAAAAGGTTTAAGATATTTCTGTCATGCTAAAAGTACATAAATCAAGATATAGCCGCCTTTATAAAATTTTACCAATATGCAAGGATTGTTTACACTAAAAAATATCTCATTTGCTTTAGTGTTCTCTATTCGGGATGTGCGAAGTTCTGATCATTTACAACAAGTATATGTACCTACATAAAAAAATGATGACTTTGTACCTGCTGCGGAGGTATCATCGGGATTGGGAACAAGAACGCTCACAGCATTTGCATCCGCAGGCACATTAGTATTCCTTCTCAAAACAATCTCAAGCATCCCGAAGGAATTTTTGCGGGATTTACCCAGGAAAGAAGCCAATTTTTTCAGTTGGGCACCATTCGAGTCAGCTGCAGAGCGGAATAGGTGGCTCAGACCAACCACAGATGATTCAACCGTGCCAAGAAACTTCACATCATACAAAAAAATGATTGTTCTGGTAAGAAAATTGAACATGCATGCAATGAATCATAAGATAATTATTTACAAAAGGAAGAATCCACAAATGTGTAAAGAAAGTATCAGATTCATCGAAGTCGCAAGCATTATCCAAAACCTCTACGAAGCTTGGATCTATACAGTCTTTCTCCTAAGCACACGCTAATGCAAAAATATTATGTAAAATATATGCTAAAATAACTACTTAACGCATAGGATGCATGACTAAGCAACGAGATTCGACACGGCATCAAGGGTTGATAATGTAGATGTCAATGGGATCATGCATAACACGTACTTTTGCAACCACATAGGTATTTAAATACGTAAACAGCTAGTCATTAAAATTCCAACTATTACAAATTAGCTTCCTTTTTTAAAAGAAGCCCCGTTGATAGATGATCATATTTTTCACACAAAAAAGTACTTACATGCATAAAATTCATGGATCCTAAAGGATAGCGAGCTTTGTAGGAATGCATTCCAGGCACTGAAGCGACAAGATGACCTGTTGCACCTTCAAAGTCGTACTTTGTCAGCTCAGCAACCCAATGCGCCTGACTCGGCACATCAATTGAAAGAGACGCTACAAAGCCAGCTAGCTGCGCAGCAAAATCTGACTTTGAACCTTGGTTTATTTCTTCAGCGGAAATTTGGGCAAAGAGAGAGATATAGTTAGGGACGTTCCTTCGAGGAAAATCTTGCCACCAAACTGTATTTGTCACGCTATTCCACTGTAGTCATATTAGTCAATGAGCAACCTTGGTATCTAAGTATGCACATCACCATAGATGCTAAAAGATGAAGGTAAAAGGCATGAAATATAACAGCACGGTTGCTTTTAAGAGCATCCCCAACAGACTAGGTATAAGAGACTAGATAGTAAATTTACCTATTATGTGTAATTTTTTCCTTTCCAACAGATAATCTAAAAGTCTATAAATTGACGTAAATTGGAATAGGTAAATTTGTAGTTGCAGTTACAAAGTATGTATAATTTTTCCTTTTTTTTCTCTTCCACTTCTAAAACAAAATAACTACCTTAAATATAAAGGGTCTGTTGTATTATTTCCTAATCTAAAAATTTAGATTACCAAAATTTCATGTTAATTTAGCAAATTTATACAATTAGCTGCTGGGGATGCTCTAAGACATTAGCATATCGTGTCTTGTTGATATTCAAGCACACATAGTAGAACATCCCCATAAAGAGAACACTAGAAAAAGAGAAACTGCAGATCTCGATACTGCAAGGACTCAAATTTAAGACCGTCTGTCACTTGAACGCCACAACACTATAATAAAGTTAGGAGCAAAATTTTCATAAAAAAGACCTAGATTAGATCTTAGAGACAAGTTGCTTACTTGCTTGTCATACCATGCTTACTAGGTGGCCTACTAATTCTACTCAATGTTTTAGTATGCTAGAAGACACGACATCGCATATAATATTTTATAGCAACATCAGATTACGAGCACCTTTTACATCACGAATAGAAAGCCTTGAGACTCACCTGTTTTGCGTTTAAATTTGCAGAAGTAATAATTACACGTATGCTATCTTCTTTTTGCAAAATAATCAATTTTGGATGATGGCAGGCAATGCCTTGTCTCTTGCAGTCTTGCCCAAAAGCGATAGCCTCGGGGAATGGAGGAAACCTGACAATAAAGTGACTTATCACAAATACGTTTTAAATATATAACTTGAAGTATGAACGTAGTTAAAGGCATATTACTTACAGTACAACTAAGTTTGGGAATTCTGGGTAAGGAATGGAACTTCTTGAATCAGAGCTTGAGCTCCAACATCTTGTGGTGTTATGACATGCAATCGTTACTGGCAAATGGCAAGGAATCTTGCAGGATGACAGAAACCTAGCAGGAGAAACTCCCTTAGACAATTAAACTGAAAGAAATAATACTTGAGGACAACCTTTTCTGCAATCTTCAGACACAAATCTAGAAAGCCATCTTAATATTTATAGGTGATTGTGTAGAAAGGGAAAAGCCAACTAAAATCATCTAATACTTAGCTTATTCAACTGGTGAATAATATTATATTATTACACACTACCCAGGGAATAAGAGGTATAGAAGACTACCAAGGGATGTCATTTGTGAAAGTCGCAATAAATATCCGAGATATCTTTTCAATAGGATGAAGAAGTTCTGGTAAGGAAACAGTAGATTGATGACCATGCCAGCTTTGGTCCATGAACTGAAGGCGGTTCAAGTAGAAAAATTTCCCTGACGATGGGATAGGATTTTGATGAAATTTACACTCATAAGCACAATCAACGAGAGGACTATTCTCTTTATTCACATATTTACATTTGTCTATAACGGCATCTTCTTCATTTGAGGCTCCGGCACTGACTTTGTGACATAAAGGGTCACACGGAAGGACATTATTTATTAAATCACTAATTCCCTTGGTTGTACCCTTAGGTATTTTGCTATGCCTACTATCAAATAATGATTGTTCCCTGCCTTGTACCGGGCTAGCCCTTTGTATTTCACCACTAACAGGAGCATTATCCAATTGATCGATATCAGAGCCAAGTATACTAATGTGACAGCCATATCTGCATTCCTTTTCACTATCTAAACTAGCACATTCTTTCATACAAGCTATGGGGTCGTTACTGTACAATATATATTTACAACATTTTATAAGAGACTGTGCTCTCTTCAATACCCTAGCAGATTCCTGCACAGGATACTCCATCATTGGAGATGTAGCAGTTACTTCTCTAGATGCAAAAACCCTTTTGTTTCCCATTCCACTAGAGACTGTCCCTTGAGACTGACCTGGTGAGCCCCATCTCTCCAGTTCCAATTCATTATATACATAAACACCGTCACTAAGAGTGATCCTTTGAATTACAAACCCAATTCGTGTTTTCAAATTACACACCCCTTCACTTCCACAAACAAAGGAAACCTCATCACCGGCAAGCAACTCCTTAACCATACCCTCGGTAATTCTAACACCGTTTACAAACACCCCGTTCAACGATACATTAACTCTAGAAGACGCCGCCATAACCTTTTCCCCTTCAATTTGTTCATCAAATGACATTCTTCTTCTAGACTCATCAGCCCAAATAAAACTAACATTACCCGACTTAAGAGTGCCATCAATAAGACACAGTCTACTATATCTATTATCAAAAAAAATCTGACAATGCTTCTTACTAACCAGGCGGTTACTGAAAACGAAGTCGCAGGATACACTGTCCCGTCCTATGGTGTACGCTCTGTCCGCTGCGAGACGGATCGAATCAAGAGGCAACCCTGTTTCCGATGAAATCAAAGGAATGCCAAGATTATGAATCTTAATCAACGCCGATTTGGTTAATCTCTTCCGTTTCTTACAAGGTGAAACAGACGAAGAGACGAACTTACTAACATGCCTTTTGTTTCTATCTAGCATGACAACAGAGAAAAAATATCAATATATATAGATATGTGCGTATGTGTGAAAAAAAAAATGAAGATATCAGTAATTTGTTTCGATTGGAATCAAAAGGATTGTATAAAAAATGATTTGATATGAGCAGCAAGTGTATAAACCCTAATTCCCAAATCGCCGTTTCAATTTTCCCTCCTAATTTTTGTATTTGACCATGGCGGGTTTGTTCGGGGACATTTTGGAAGTGCCGCTATGTCGGTCCTGAACGTGAATACTATACGCGTGTTTGGAAACCTCAGTTGATTAAACATACGCTTTGGCTTAAATTTTTAGGGCTAGGTTAAGTTGGGATTTCATTTGGTTTTAATGACACCCAAAATCATAACTTCTTTTTTAATGAAAATGTTCAATTTATCTTTTATTTATTGGACCAAGTTTATAATAAAAAATCAATTTTTTTTCTCTCTTAAGTTTTTTTATTTCTAAAAATCTTAAAAACATAAATAAATAAAAAAAAACTATGGATTTGAGTGATTTGAATGAAGATTTCAGCTGCAATATCGATGATTTTGCGTCGGAGGGGGAGAAGTCGTTGACGGACAAACCCAAGATGAGGTAATTTCCGTGTTTTTTTAGTTTCAGTGCGAACCCAGGGTGCACAGATGGGAAAGTCCAAAAATAGGCCAAATCGCGCACTGGCTGTTCGCAGATATGCCTAATGGACGCTGCTAGTTCGCGATTTGGCCGAACATGCGCGTCGTCCGTTCGTCCATTAGGCATATATGCGAACGACCAGTACGCGATTTGGCCAAATACTCGCACTTGGTGTTCGCGATTTGGCCAAATACTCGCACTTTGTGTTCGTGATTTAGACCCGTTATGCTATTTTTTTTACGGATGCAACTTAGATGATCGGTTATGTTTTTATATAATTGCATCAATCACATTTGTAGGGACCGGATCAACCGTCATATTCGATGGCCGATTATACGAAAGTGTTTAGTACGGACACCTTGTACACCAAACCTGATTTGATCGATTGGGTCGAGTCTGAGAGCATAAAATTAGGATTCATTGTGCTACGTAGTAAAAGCGACGACGGTAGCAAAAGTATGAAAACTCCTAGGATATATTTTAGGTGCGAGAGGCACGGGTTTACAAACCTAACCCCAAACCGGGGTATGTTAAGAAGCACCGAGAATGTTCATCGAAAAAATGCGAGTGTTCGTTCTATTTAAGAAGGAGTCCGGTCTTAGAGCTACCCGGTTATTGGAAATTTATAGTGCTAAACGGGAAACACAGCCACAAACCATTTTTGCACTTGGATGGTCACTCACGAGCCGCTAGACTAAAATTCGAAGAACGATTGTTCGTTCGTAGTCAAACGGAAGTCGGTTCTCGACCAAGAGAGATATACCGCGGTTTGAAGATTAAAGACCCGCAAAATGTATTAAGCATGCGCACGATATACAACATGCGGCAAAAACATGATTTGGTTGATAAATCGGGCAATACTCAAATGCAATACTTGTTTTCTAAGTTAAAAGAACATGAGTACTATGTTTGGGAGCGAACTTGTGAAGCAATGGACGAGATTCTCGAGTTTTTTTTTTTGCACATCCTAAAAGCATCGATTTCATGCGCACTTTTCTTCAAGTTCTTATAATGGATAGCATGTATAAGACTACAAGGTATAAGGTGCATTTACTAGAAATAGTTGGCCAAACTTCGACGAAGAAGACATTTTGCGTTGCTTTTATTTTTTTGAGCTCCGAGAAACAAGAGAACTACACTTGGGGATTGAGCGTGCAGGATCGCGTGTGTCTTGCTCGCGATCTTGCACAAACAGCAACTCCAAACCCTAGGATTCAAATCGAACCCAAATCCCAAAAAAATCCAACCAAATTCAACAAAACTGGTACCAAAATGTCGATAATCACTAGACTAACACATATCTACAATTTGTTTAAAAAAAATAGTATTTAGATGAAAATTCGATTTTTCTAAAAAAACCTAGAACTTTAAATATCACTACAAATACCTAACTAAAATGTATAAAAATTACATCAATAAGTATAGGATTCATACCTTAACGTGTTTGTGAGTTCGGATTTGAGAAATGTTGAGTTTTTTTGGGCCGATTTTGAGAGTTTTTTGTGTAGAAAAGAGAGAAAAGAGAAGAGTTAAGCTGAAATGAAGCTTTTATATCAAGGGTAAATTGGTCATTTTGGGGGTCTCATTATAGCCAAAATAGGTCTCGTTATTTTTTTATTTTATTTTTTTTAAGCAAAAGAAATAATGCATTAATTAAATTGGTAGTTTACAAACAAGAAGGTGAAAATTGAAAAAACAAAAAAAGAAGAGGGGCTCCTAAACAAGAAACCTTAACACTCAGAAGGACCCAATTCGCCAAATCCTCGATTGCAAGAAAACCCTAAATCGAATCAAACACTGTCTTCAACCTCTCAAACCCACAACATAAGCCATCCCAGCTCCCTCAACTAGCCAATCCCGAGCCAAAATAAAACCATTCTCCCAACCAAGCTCTCATCTGCAGCTTCAAGGTTGACGCTAACTCCGGTGAACGCTTCTCTTACCCAGGGGAGAGAAGACTAACCAGGGTGAGGTGCACCAGGATTCAGAACTCCATGGTCGACGCTCACCCTTGTACAGGGTGCAGTGCACCACCAGAGAGCAGACCTATCCACCAGAATCGCAACCCCATCGATCCAAACTCCCTTCCAAGCTCCCAACTGAAGCTTCAAGGTTGACGCTAACTCCGTTCGAACGCTTCTCTTCTCCAGGGAAGAGTAGACGGACCGGGGTAAGGTGCACCAGGTCTTCAGATCCCAAAAACTGCACTTCATGGTCGACGCTCACTCTTATACAGGGTGCGGTGCACCAAAGTTCAGACACCCCCAAAACCCTAATCAGCATCGATATAACCCAATCCCAAGCTTTCTAATGTAGTAATGGCTAGAAGCTGAGGGGGAGCATTCCATCCCACAAAAGAAAAGTTTTGACGATCAGTAATGGCTCTCTTCGCTATCCAGTCTGCAGCTTGATTCTGAGCTCTGGATATGTGACGGAGAGTCATTCCAGGCCTGATCAATCTTCTGCAAAGGATACCCATAGGTTCCAGAGAAGGGGTATACAGACCATTTGCAAGCATGTTGATTAGAGCCAGACAGTCTGACTATAAATCAACATTTTCCCAACCATTGTGCTTGTAAATGAGGAGCCCTTCGACAACAGCCTTGCACTCAGCCTGAAAAGGGGTAAGCTTCCCAAAAACAAAACCTTTTCCAATTATAATATCACCTTTGTCATTTCTAACAATCAGTCCTCCACTTGATTCTTCAGAAAAATGGCACACACCATCAGCATTGACCTTCAATCTGCCTGAAGAAGGAGCAAGCCATTTCAGGTACACAACGCCTTTCTTCCTTTTATTAATAGACTGACAACCCATCGCAGCACCTGCGTTATAAGCATAAGACCAATGCTTACACCTTAACTTGTCCCCAGAATCAATAGCCTGAATGACTCTACAAATTCTATCAACAACACCCTGAAAATCATCATGGGTGTTGTTGAATTTAGAACTATTCATGTTGAACCAAATGGTCCAGCAGATAACTTGGGGGATTAAATGAGTTATATGAAATTTACTCTTAGAAAAACTGAACCATGTCATGAGCAAATGATTTAAAGTCATATATATGTAAATAAGGACCTTGAACAGCCACCCGAAATAATTCCAAATGACCCAAGCATAGTTGTAGTTGATGAAGAGATGATTTTTCTATTCACAACTGCAGCAAAATTGACACTTAGAAACTATGACCAAATGTCCTTTAGAAAGGATACTGTCAATAGGGACATAATTTTTAATGATTTTCCAACATAAAAATGAATTTTTTTTTGGAATAAAATAACTCCAAATCTTTTTGAGAAAATTAGTTTTATTGAAATTACTTCTGATAACATTCCAGGTATCAGAAGTGTTAAAATCTCTGTTTTTAGATAACTTCCAAAAAATCTGATCATCCTGATCAGGTTTGATCTTTAAAGTATTCATGTGGTTGACTTGATCTTGATTTAGAAAAACCAAAAGATTTTCAATGTCCCAGTAGTTCCATTTCCAAAAAGTCTTTACAGTAGCTGGTAAAAACCAATTGTTACCCTGACTAGACTGAAAGGGAGGCATATCATGCCAACTATCTAGCCAGAAGTCCACAATCCCCTTACCAAGAGTCCAACTAACATACTGCTCAGCCATATATTTAGCAGCATGAAGCCTCTTCCAAACAACAGAATCAGTGACCTTACAACTAGCTTTTATAGGGTGAGTATGAGGACAGTAAGTTTTATGCATTAAGTCAGACCAAATAGAGTTATTTTTTCAAAAAAGAAACCAAAGTTTATAGCTAAAAGTGAGTTGAATATCATCAAGTCTTTTGATATTCAGACCACCCTCATCATAGGGTTTGCACAACACATTCCAAGAGGTCCAATGTATAGATTTCTCATTATACTTGGACCTCCAAAGAAAAGGATTAAAACAGAGTTCAAGCTTGTTAAGAATAGAACTAAGGATAGCACTATTCTACATCCAAAAGTAAATAATAGGATGAAGCACATTAGATATAAGAGATAATCTACCTCCAAAAGACAAATTTTTAATATCCCACTCCTGAATCTTATTGTGAATTTTCTCTATAAGGGGAAAGTAATTCTTCCCTTTACTATTTGCAGAAATGGTGATCCCCAAGTAGACAAAATGAGCTGATTCTATATTGAAGCCAGTAACAAGCTTCATTATAGTTGCACCATCCTAGGATAACTTAGCAAAGGTAATAACTTTCGTCTTTTGCTTATTAATAGCTTGGCCACTAATCTGTTGATATTTGTCAAGCAGGTCACTGAGCTTGCTGATGGTGGAGGGCAAACTATTGGTGAAAATAACGATATCGTCTGCAAAAGCTAAACTAGGTAAAAGATAGTTAGCCTTATTATAATATCTCATACTATCATTTGCATTGAAAAGCATCTGAATCCCTCTGATTAAAACATCTTGAGCAATAATAAAGAGACTATGAGACAGGGGATCTCCCTGTCTCAGCCTTTTGGTTTGAGGAAAATAACCAACACTCAGACCATTGATTAGAACAGAAACCATAACATTAGATATTAAAGTGTTCACAAAGCCAACAACCTTTTTAGAAAACCCAAAACAAGATAAAACCCTTAAGACAAAGGCATGAGACATTCTGTCAAATGCCTTTGTCATATCCAATTGCATAATGATATTACCCTTACCAGGCCTTTTATTAATATTATGAAGTATCTCCTTAGCAATTAGAATATTCTCATGAATTAGCCTATCCTTCACAAAGGCTCCCTGCTTTCTATAAACAATTTTAGGAAGTAAAACAGCCAGCCTATGATTTAAGAGACTAGAAATAACCCTATTGAAAATAGTACACAGACTTATAGGCATGTAGTTGTCCCAGTTAATAGGATTAGCACCTTTAGGAATTAAACAAATTCCAGTGGCAAAGACCCCTTTAGGAACACTACAACCCCTAAGATAGGCATTCACAGAGTTTCACATATCAACCTTAATAATATACCAACAAGCTTTAAGGAAAAAAGTATTAAAACCATCAGTGCCAGCAGCACTATCTTTCTTCATATTGTTAATGGTAGACCAAACTTCATCAGTACTGGTAGGACTAAGCATAGAGAGATTGTCAGAATCAGTTATAATCTTAGGAATATTAGAAATAATACCATCATGCACATCCATATCAGTTGTATTATCATGAGCATTAATAGAAAGAATAGTTTGAAAATGAGATTCAGCAGACTTAGCTATTTCATTTTGACTACATAGCCAAGTTCCATTCTCCTTGATACCACTTATAAAATTCTTTTTACGCTGCTTAGAAACATATCTGTGATAGACCTTGGTATTACCATCAGACTCATTCAACCAAGTGTTGAAACACTTTTATCTCCAATATGATTCCTCATCCTTAAGAGCCTGAATAAGAGTACTATTATATAAGTCAAGGCTAACTTTAGAACTATTGTTGTTCTCTCTCAGATGATTAGCCTCCATAAGCTTAACATCCTCAGTAGACTTCTTCACCTTATTAAAGATATTTCCAAAATGATTAGAATTCCAATCTCTAAGAACCTTCTTAAGTCTCTTTAATTTGTACCAAAAAACATTATTGAGACTGCCCTGACAAGGAATATCCCAATTCTGCTTGACAAGACTTAGAAAATTAGAGTCATTAGTCCAAGCATTTAAGAATTTAAATTTGCATTTGTTGTAATGTAAAACAGAGTTAGAGTTATTAGACAGAGATATAAGCAAAGGGGCATGGTCAGAACAAGTTATGACCATGTGAAACACCTGAATACTACTCACAGTAGAAGCCATACAATTGTTGATAAGAGTCCTGTCAAGCCTTTTCCAGCAACGATTATTGCTCAAAGTAAAATAGGTCTCGTTATAAAAGAGTCTCATTATAGCCAAATGGGGTCACTATCTAGCCTTACCCAATCACAAGATTTATAACAACGCCCATTATTTTTTGAAATTTTACCATTTTATCTTTTGTTCATTTTATCTTATACTGAATTTTGGGTAAACTTAATTTAAAAATAAAAAACATAAAAAAAACACTCTCCCAAACTGTTATTTATATACAAAACCTAATAAAATTTTCAAAAAGAATCAAAATCTCTAACAACACCTAAAGCTCCACAACCCTCCAAAAAATCTCCAAATATTATAAAATGATTTTCGGATGGAAACCGACAAGAAGAACTTCTTTAATAAGCTTAAAACTCCAAATAAGGTAGTCTTTCTAACCAATTTGTTATGAAGTTTTTATTTTCGTAGTTCTTCCCGATTTAGAAAGAACTAAAATTGTGCAGCCCTGCTTGTTGAAACTTTTTACCCCGGCGGGGCTGCCATTGAAATCCTCTTAGATCTAGGTTATACCTGTCGGTGTTGGCTTATGTAAACCGTCGGTTCAGTCTAGTGAAACTCGTCGGGGTGGAATGGTTTAACCACCGAACCTTAGGACCCTCTCAGTCGGTGCTACAAACAAATAAAGTAGGATTTCATATTACCTTTTAGAAACGGTTCCACGACGGGGGAGAATTTTCCAACCACCGGGGTGGTATTTTCCACCCGCTTGGTGGAAACTTCCCCGACGGTTTTGAATTTTTAGTCGGTGCGTATGCCGGCCTCCGACGAGGTATTAATGAGTAAAAGTTTTATATACTTTTTGCTTGTTGAATTTAATTAGAGAGGTAATTGATTCTTGCATGATAAAAGAGAAGTCTTGCTCCGTCGATAGTCATTTGTTCAACACGAAATCTCACTAAACGCAATAAAAATTGATCGATTGGTTTAAGAAAACTGTAATAGATAACAAGTTTGTAATTATATTATTGCATCGTGACGATGCCAAAAGTAAAAGAACTCTAAGAATCATTTTTATGTGCAAGAGATCCGGAAAGTACAAAAAATTAGTAGATCCGAATGATTTTAAGAGAAAGTCTGTCGGGACCAAAAAATGTGAATGCATTTTCACCCTTAAAAGAAATAAGGTAGAAGATAATTTATGGTCCTTAGAGGTATCATCCAGGGTTCACAGTCACAATACTACAAAATTCAACGAAGATCATAGTTGGGACGATTTTCCAAAAAAGAGTTTGAATTCGTAGTTAGTTTCACGAAAATGGGATCTCGTCCTTGTAATATTCTTGGGGGAGTGTAAAATGAACCCTAATAATTTGTCGTTCATGTGTACCATGTACAATGCTCAACTAAAACAACGGAATATTAAGAAAGGCGTTCGGTGGCAATTCCAATATTTGTTAGGTGAACTAAAATAGTTAAACTATTACGAATGGCATAGATCGTGCAAAAATGGAAGTGATGCCATAGTTATAAAGAACACATACAAGGTAATAAGATACGTGATGTCTTTTCATGAGGTTGTTGGAGACACTTCTACCGGGAAACCATCCTACATCGGATTTGCATTTATGTCCAGAAAGAAATTCGAGAGCTACAAATGGGTGTTAGAATTTTTACAATCGTTAATGGTTACTCACTCCATCGAACCACCCTCCATTATTTTGACCGATAAAGACTTAAAGTTGGTGAAGGCGGTCGAGAAAGTGTTCTTCAATGCAACATACATGCTGTGTCGATGGCACAATAACATAAACATCCTACGGAAAACGAAAAAAAATCATCAACGACAAGAAAGTGTCGAACAAATTTTTTAAACTGTAGAATCAAATGATGTTGGCGGAAACGGAGGTACCATTCAATAACTATCGGTCTATAATGCACCGTGATTTCAAAAAATATTTCAAAGCAATTGAATACATCGAAATTTGGTTAGGACCGTACAGTGATAAGTTTATCACGTGGAGAACTAACATATCTTTGCATTTCGATAACCAAACCACAAACTGCGTGGAGAGTGCTCATTCTATTCTCAAGCATTTCCTTGGTACGAGCAAGGTAACTTCGAGTATTTTTTGTTGAAGGTGTATACTTTGATTTAAATTTCAACATTTGGACATCGAGGGCTCATTTGAAAAGAGACGCTTGTTAACCCTACATAACGCTAATATTGTGTACGGGAAGTTAAAAACAACGTCTCTCACTATGCTTTGGAACTTTTTTTCAACGAAGTAGAATGCGCTCGCAACATGACAATTGCGGATGACATGTCTTGCAGTTGTGCGATATGAACTACCCACTGTATACATTATTCGTACGATATCTACAAATTTATTTGCAACGGATTAAAGGTGCCTCTAAATATATTTCACAATCTAGACATTGTTGTCTGTAACAATCTCAGGACGATCGAGCAATTGAAACCAAAACTCGATAAACTGGTACTCAAGGTTGTGCACTCCAAGGAAAAAACACGCATAGAGCATGTTTATAAGAAATGGTTTGTCATCGTCTATTTAGAAACAACTTCCCTTTTGGAGCTTTGGTGAAACTAAAAGTGTGCGGTTGTCCACCTTCTAAATGTAAGTTGTCTATTGCCGTATCCAAATCATCCACTAACATAACAAATCGTACCACGATCATGTGCTAGATTCTAAGAAAGCAAGTGCGCCATCGCTAGAAAAAAATGTTCAAACTCCCGACTGCAATTTTGCTATAAAGGGAATGAAACACCGGGTCCCAAACTTGGTAGGAAAAGCACCGTTCGGAAAAAAAAGCGTTTTCCAACACAAGCAAGTGGGACGATGCATCCTAGTAGAACGGTCGTTTGTTGGTCAAGTTCTACGATGCCGGTAAAGACAAGTTTGGTTGATCTCAAAAGGTACCTAAACCAATTCCCTATTTTTTTAGGCATTTTATAACGCCAACCACTGATGTTAAATCCGATGGCCACTACGGGTACCGATTGATTGTGTTTGCCTTGAACAGGCAACCATATTGGTGGAGGTTGATTAAGATGCCCTATATAACGAGCTTATAGATTACACATCAGTGTATGTAGGATTTAATAGATGTTGAAGAACGTATGAAGTGCTCTAGCAATGTGGCTACTATTGATAATTGGATGTCGATGCCCGAGATGGGCACCTCCTACGATATCAAATCGGTTGGAAATCGGATTGGGCTCGGTAAACTGCAACCACTTTGTGAACGTAATTATTTCATTACATTTCCCTTTTGTTTAAACTTTTAAACACACAATATATGTCATTGTGATTTTATATCGTGTTTATATTTTATAGCTTGGGATTGCAGCGGATGCCCCATGTGCGAGGATACATCCTTGTTGTCTAAAATTGCATTCAGCATAAACTGAAAGTTGGGTGTTATCGATTCATTCTTATTGGAAGATATACGAAGAAAAAAAATCATAGTCTCGAAGTAACCAATTTAGACGCTTTTGTTTAAAAACTTGTTGTTATTGTAATATATGTGCAATTTGTCACGTTCAAAACGTGTATTTTTTGTAGTTGACGTTAATTTAAAAATATCTATATTAACTTAAACCATTGGTTCACATAATTTAATACATTAAATAATTAGAAATACAAATGCAAACAACGAAAAAAAGATAGATAGTCGACAGAGTTGATATAGTAGAAAAAACTGGCATAGTAGAATAATTGACATAGTAGACGCTTAAGGTGCGTTCATGGTGATGGACATCTCCATCCATACTCGGACCATTTCTCGAAACAATATTCCTCATCATCGTTACTTCCATCAAGACTTGGGTAAGTTTTAACATCGGTGGTTATCACGTCCGCTTTAAACTGCAGTTCCTGCATCACGTGTTCCAATATATATTTCATAATAATACTTTGAAACGCAATACTGAATACATCGCGGGTTTCACATTGGACTTTGTAAGGTAGTGACTTCATTAGTATAGTTTGCATAGTGTTCAAATAAGCTAACATGTCGGTCACTTCTTAACGTCTGCGTGGTCGGGGAATTATACAACCCGAACATGTTTCCTCCATACCGTGCATGAAATATATTTTGCACAAAACAGCATCGATGAATCCACGTGTCTCTTGCGACATCGTGTCTTTCATAATCTCACAAGTTTAGAGAAGGTTTGCATCTTCGTGCACATTCCAATTTGAAACACTCATTGGTAATATTTAGGGGTAACCCAATAACATTTGGCGGGCTACCCAAAATTGGTGGGAATATTTGTAGAATTTTTATCAAACTTCACCCGATGGGATGGCAATTTTCAACCGGTGGGCCATGAATTCTCAACCGTCTGGTAGAAATTAACCAACTGGCTATATTTTCTCAACCTATGGGTTAAGGGACATAAATACTTGAAGGAATCAACTATTTTTAATTGGTGTATCCACGGCACAGACCAATTTATCAACCATCAGGCAAGAAATTATCACCCGACGGAGGTAAAATCGACGGTCTACATTTTTAAATCGGCAGGGAGGGATATTAAAGAAAGAAACTCTATAAATATTCAAATTGGGATCCTAAGTGGGGGCACTAATTATCACCCGCCATGATGTAATTACCCCATCGAGAGCAATTTTTTCAATCGACGAAATTCTTTCCGTCGGAGCGCATATTCCGCTCCGGTGGGGAGACAACCGACAACTTGGCCAAGTTTTTAGTGTAATTGTGTCTCCATCCCTGATTAGTGAGCAATTTTCAGCCGAGGGGGTTTAATTACACCGTCGATTGAGAATTTTCCTCCCGAAAGGGAAGAAAACAAGATTGGAACTTAACATATAAGTTAGTATTTGGTAACATTCCCAGTGGGGCAAGAATTATCAAGTGATGGTGGGAAACTACCCCGGGGGTGGTAATTTTTCAACAGCTGGATCGTGTGCTCGGTCGTGACAGGGATAGATATTATTTCAACCATAAACTATATACTAACTAACTTAAACTCTCCGCAAGGAGTTCACCAAGCCAAAAATGAGTACAAGCACAACATTATCATATGCAAACCATCAATTTTATGTTAGAAACTGTACAAACCACATAAAGTTTATAAGTAAAACGTACATCATCCATAAAACTAAAATCCAATATAGTATACAAACCTTTAATGTTATGTTGTGAAACATACAAAATACCTAATAACATGTTTGAGATAGTACGCAACTAAAACAACAAACATAGCATTAATAAACTTAGTATGATAACGAGCCATAGACTAGTGATTTGAAGTACTCTTTTGGAAAAATACATGAGCTTTTTCGAACTATTGCCAAGTGGTCGAACACGATTTATCATGTCAATCACATCCACCGCATAATGTTCATCGAGGATATGCAGAGTGATGTGAAACCAACCATACTTCGCAGCATAAGCTGCGTACTAAGGCGTTAATGTCCTATGGCTTCCCACCAACGTTCACTGCTACAAGTGGTTCCTCCACTTTCCCCAGTGTCGAGCGTCAATATAATAATGTGTATTGTCGCCTCTTATTAGACCAAATCGAGCTGTATTGGGATCCAATGGCTTCTCTTGGACCCAACCTAACTGGTTTATCATTCGATCTGATACGTATACCTCAGTGACAAACATAACGACAATAGGTTTGTGATACAACCCAATATCCTACATCAGAAATGCCTCTCTAATATCGAGGTACTACTGGGAAAATCACCTGCAGACAAAAAAACACATAACCATTTAATATATAAACACGTAAATTCATTGGTGACAAAAAAAATTAAAGATATATATATATA
Organism: Limnanthes douglasii subsp. nivea; assembly: GCA_036936605.1. Lineage (NCBI taxonomy): Eukaryota > Viridiplantae > Streptophyta > Magnoliopsida > Brassicales > Limnanthaceae > Limnanthes > Limnanthes douglasii. The sequence goes on along the minus strand of JAUPFV010000001.1, from coordinate 271,686,242 downwards.
TATATATATATATATATATATATAATACTTATATCCATTTCTTCTTGACGGGCGAAGATGTCATGATAATAAGTATTCCCAATAATATTTGACCCGATAAGTTTTTTGGACAACCAAGACAACATTTTCGGATGAGTTATGCAATAACCGTTGTTCACCGCAACCCGGAAGCATGGGAAATTGTTGTAGACCTAGCAGTCTAAAAACACGGAGAAACCAACTAGACTCTTCAAGGAGTGCTTCGAAATGCCTCTCAAGATCTTATACAACCATACTAATGCGCATAGATGGACGAGAAAATCACATTGGATGTTTTTCAGGCTCGTCTTCGTGAATATGGTACATTCGAGGAAGAAAATAATGTACGCATGAGTGTCATGTTTAGTCATCTCAAAGGTACGCGCGATATTGGCTTCCAGATACTCGTCTCCCAAAAACACTTCTCTTAGCCATTTAAGGCTGAAACTACTCATATCATGTTGCTCTATCTCTCTTTGTATCCGCCCGGAGGTAACTCCCAACAAGTCAGTATATCGACCGTAGCACTTATATATTTAGGAGGTTCTAAAGGGCTTAATAATTCTCTCTTTTATCACAAGACCGAGAATGACATACATGTCATCCAATGTGATAGTCATCTCGTTGAATGAGAAGTGGAAGGTGTTCGTCTCCTGATGCCACCTTTCGATAAATACCTCGTTCAACTGCGAGTTGGAATTGTATTTCGGCAAGTAGCGCATAAACGACTAAAATGGAATACCTTTTAAGAGAGCCTTCACACCTTGTTGGTCCTTCAGGTCCCATTGACCGAGTAAACCGTATTTTTCTTGGACCGTAATGGTAAGACGAGACTGAAACAATTTAAAACATACCAATATACAATAAATTAAATTAGTTAAAGAAACACAATAATTATTTGAGACATAAAATATATTACTTACGTTACCCATGAAAGTGTTGTATGCTTCGTTATTGATGTAGTCAGGAAACAGAATAACACTGTTTTACGAAATGAACATGTTCCTCAAGCTACCCGGATCAGTGGCATGTACTTGGCTACAAACGGGTACCTCGCGTACATCATCTTCTTACTCCTCCTCACCCGACAAGTCCGTTAGAGTATGCGCATCGCGTCAAGGTGATTGATCTATCAAAGTATGCTCCTTAGCGCTATTGAACGTTTCTTGGCGTACGGATCACTCGAAACGCTCAAACGACTCTCCATGTTCTCCTCTCGTAGGTTTGACGGTTCGGGTGTCACTCTCACTACCACTACCGATGTGCGGATGAACCTTTTTTAATGTAGGTGGGGTATGTTACCGTTTACGACGTCCCTTGTGACTTTTATCCTTCTCTGACCTAGACACTCGTTGATTGTGACAAAAAAATATATCATTAAGATCGACTAAATTAATGTGTAAAAGAATATGTTCCCGTCGGGTGAATCTGGGCAGCCCCACCGGGGAACGTGAAAAACTTACAAATGAATTACTTATCCCCCGCTGAGGCTGTCCAAACTCACCCGACGGGGGATAAAAGTAAAACAAATAATTTTCCCCACCGGGTAAGAAGATCCTCTCCGGAGGGGACGAAGCACAAAACCCAAAAACAACAGGTGTTCTTCGACAAAAATAAACCTAAATCTATATTCTACAACAAATCAAACCATCCAACGATAACATAACATTTAAGATACTTATATAAACATAGATTTATCTATTTAAACACCCAAAATACCTTAAATATACCAAAACCATTTCAAAACCTAGGTAGAACAAAAAACTAAAAAAACAAGAAGCTTACTCTTATCATTTGCTCATTTGATGTTGTTGAGTCAATTAGATTACTCCATTATTGACGAAGAACGGATTTTGGTAATTGAAAATGAGTTTTATGATTTATGGTAGATTCTAGGTTTTGGTAGATAAGGTTACGAGGGAGGGAAGATGAGAGGTTTGAAATTAAAGTTGTTTTATTTTTTAGACTGGTTATAAAAGTTAGGCTAGAACTTTGTAAATTGAAAAAGGGTATTTTAGGTAAAAATTGGGGCTAGTTATAAAAATAAGCATGACTGGTTATAAAAATAAACGGGACTAGTTATAATTGGAGTTGATTATCCTTTTGATCGACGATTTAACCAAAACCTAAATAGTTAGGTCATTTTTATTAAGTTTGTCACTTAAGTTTTTAAAAATATATATATATATATATATATATATATATATATATTACTTTACCAAGAGATAACCTATATTTTTATTAAAGTATGATATTTGTTTTGTATTTTTATTATATTTATTAAAAATGATATTTTAATATATATTTTTAATTATATTTAAAAAACGAATTATTTATTTTTTTTACCAAACTATAACACCATTCCATAATAATATTTTTCAATTTCATCTCCAAAATTCAAAATATATTTTTAAATTTTTTCATAATATAATAAAAACAATTAAAAAAACTAAAAAACATCGTCAACTTATTTATGAGGTATAAAATATACTTTCGTATTTTATTCGACTAAATTCAGATTCCATCCTGATAAATCAGAATCATTACTACTATTATTTTTATCATTAACTCAAACAAAAATAATAATACCACTAGTTGTCTTTTGAAAAAAATTGTCCGAGCCTCAAGAAAAAATATTCATGGAGATGAATCAGTGTGTCAAATGCAGTTGTGATAATATAGACTAATGATGAGGGTCCGACGGCACACTCGAAAAGATTAGTCTAGCGGTAGAGCTCATTGAGGTAATAGGTGAGAGGTTCATTTTATAGCCTATACATGACCAAAATGATTAGTGGCGGATGAGAAATTACTTAGAAGTTTAATCCGTCAAACTCTGTATATATGAAATAGGTGGAGATCGGTGATGCATACATTATATATAGCATCATTGCTGAAAGTTAGCAATCTAAAATTGACTAACTAATGAAGTGACTTACCAAAGGAATATGTGAGTTGGATGTCAGCCACAAATTTATTGTTGTCAGACTAACAATCTTTTTATACCACACTTTAGTTTAGGGTGATCAATCGGAAAAAAGATTGTTCGGCTTGAAACTCAGTTAAAATTTTGTCAAAGTATGGGTTTTAATAATTATATGCGAATCAAATTTGATTTCGAAATCCATAAGTTTTGTTAACGAACAAGTGAGTCATTCCAGAATATACAATATATCAATAAGATTCTTTAATGGAAAAAAAATGTTTGGACAATGATAGCGTATGCCTGAAAGTATTTTCGTATTTTGCATGTGGCCACAATAAGAGCCAATGAGAGCTTTTTCAATTGTAAGTATCATGTCTTGGTGTTGAGTAAATACCCACTAACATAATAGATTGCATAAGGAACATAACCTTTTTGCATATCGGGTTTGTAATAACGGCATAATCGGACATCGTTATATACAAATGAAATATAGTTTTTACGACTGTCTTATAGTTAAACTTAAGGGATGACATATGCTCTTTTTATTAAAAATTATGTTATATTTAGAGGTCTAATTTAAATTAAATATTTGTTTTTTTTAAATCATTTTGTTAAGAACACGAAATAAATATGTTTGATGCGACAAATCGGCTAACTATAACCTAAACCTCTTTGATAAAAAGGAGGTAGTTCATATACTCTAGAGTATATGATTGGTACGAAGCAGTCTTGATACCTTTTTCATTGACCAAATGGACCAATAATGTTTTAGCTCAAACTTTTAACGTGCACTTCTCAAAATTAAGTTTCAAGTTGGCCGAGTAATGATAAAAAAGTCTCAGATAAGTCATTTAAATTATCCACGCAATGGATGTAAGTGACCAACATGTCATGTACGTAGACTTACAAATTACAATGGAGTCGGGTGAATAAGGTTTTATTGACAGGCGTTGAAAAATAAGCCTTACATTTCAAAGCCAAACTACAAAACGATATGCGCATGTTGATTGACATGTAAAATATCTGATTATAGCCAGAATATACGTCCATGAAAAATGTAAAAATATTTTATGGACTAATAAATCTGTACGATTCTGCTAAGGATTTAGTAAAATAAAAAACATTTACCGGAGGATTAAGATATGAAACAGTCGAGTGCAACCAGCTGACCTGCCATAATATGGACCTCTAAGTTGGATCTAGGTAACTAGATAATAGCTAATGCGACAAATGGGATATATTAGCCTCAATATTTTTTTCGTTGACCATAAAAGGTAAAACCTTATCATTATCTGTGAGATAAAAGTATATTTTGATGGGCTAATGAGATTGATAGAATAAATTGGTAAAATAGTTCATTATTTATGCCATATGGTTCATGTCATTATCACTCTTAACTTGTACATTATGTATATATGCCTCAATTTTACGACCTAGTTGATGAGTACAAATATTATTTATCAGCCTTTGAGAGGTAGCACGCATAGTTTTGAATACAAAACATCACATCGTAGCAGTACAAGTCGTATTTGGTTATAAAATACCATATGTGTGATCTAAAAGTTGATCGATCCGTCGAACGAGAAATAGATCATTTATACATATTTTTTAGATTATTAAAGTCAACTTATATACGATACTATCCAAACTTCATCTAAATAAGAACTAGATTTACGCTCCATATGATGTAAAGATACAAATACGTCATACTTTACCTAATATATTCATATTTGCTACATAATTTTAATTTTTTTTTCTCGGATAAAAGATATCATTTTTTCTTTATCGGATAGAAGCGCAGATCGATGAATAGGTGATGGAAAATATTACTCGCGGGACTCTCATCACTTCATTTATCTTTTATATAAAATATCAATAGTATTATATAAGAGCGTATGGTACATGGGAGTCTCAGACCCTTAATTTATGTTTAAAGCATATCTCATTTTCCTCAAATATTTTTTTATGGTTAAACTATATAAGAGGCCTTTTATAGGTCGTCCACTCTAATTATTCTGTCAAATGGAACCAAAGAACATGTCGTTTGTGTGTTATTTATAATTATATGATCAAGAGAGACCATATTCAATTATTATGATTTTTGCGATACAAAAATCGAGTAGTACTTTAGTCTGACCCGCAAACTATTGCAAATAGTTCTATTTCAGTCATTTATCATGTATCAGGCACATTAGTGGATAATGGAAGTAACAACGTGCAGCAAGCTCAACCACGTGATCCCGTAAATAATGACATAATGTTAAGGATACAAATTTCCTAAGCCATTTTGAAGAAAAATAAAAAGAAAAAGATAGAGAGAAAAGAAAGAAAATGATGCCGTCGTATTTTGTATTAATGTATAAAAAATATCTCCTTTTACATCTGATACTCAGCTCCTATTTATAGGAGTTGTGCGAGACTTTGGCCTCCCCTATTTAATCATATTTATTATATAAACATTTTTATCTACTTATTTATTCATATTTGTTACAAAATATAAATAATAAATATGCAATAATAAGCGCCTAATTAAATTATGAACATATTGTATTTTTATTCGGATATTATACATGGAATGTTGCCTTATCACATAAGATAACAACATGTGTACCACTGTAAACATAGAATGAAGTTTCCGTTTTTGGCCTCGTTTGTTGAGGATGACATCAACATCTAACTCTCACACTAAAAGTCTCATAAGTAGTAAATATTTTTAACATTGCATTTATTTTATTTTATCATAACCAAATTTAAACAAACCATTAGAAGAACTACTTATGTCAATCAAGTGTACCACACATTGATCCCTGCAATTTCAATAGCTATTAATGATGAGTTCGGATTATCCAGTCACAGCTCAGTGTGTTATCCGGACAAGGGCAATTCAGACATAAATGTACCACTAAATTATCCAGACATAACAAAAGTAAAGAAACACCTAAACACCTTTTGACTAAGTTATATCCTATTCAACTTAAAAGATTAATGGATCCTTAAACTTGAGCCGGTTCCATAACTTGACCTGTAAGTCCATGAGTCATTAATTAAGGGTATAAATACCCCAACTACTTTCATTAATGAGGGTAATGAACATTTAATACAACCAGACTGCTCAAATCTCTCACTACTTTATACCAAACACCTAATACTCAAAATACTTTGCGAAACACTTTACAAAATTACCCCCAACTCAAAATAAACCAAACCAGTTAAGACGTCATTCTTAAATAAACTTATGATCTCGCGCAAATCATCAATATAAAAAAGTATAACCGATTAGCGTTATCAATAAACACATGTGATTGTTTGACCTTAGAGTTGAATCTCTGGGCTCACCACATATCGTGTACGTAGAAATGATCATGTAAAAATAGACACAATATTTAGACTTGAAATTTTGGATGTAAGTCCATATAATCATAAAAAAATCAAGAATATGCAAAATTTATTCGATCTTAGGAGTAGAAGGGGGTGCTTGTAATGGTATTATTCAAACGTATTTATGGGATAATGCGTGAGTGTGGACACACTTTACCAATTTTCTATCGCCAACAAAGGTTTAAATATTTACCTTTAAAGTCTTAACATTAACTTGTCAAATGACTGACATCATTATGATTTTTACACTACAAGTTAGGATAACGACAATCTCTTGATTTGACCATTTTGTACGACTCGCAGAACTTGACAAAATCGCTTTGAAGTGCATGATGGATGACAAACACGTTTGTCCATGATATTCCAATAGGGTACTGGGATACTCGGGTCCTTTAGCCCATGTTGATGTAAATGCTCGAAAGTCGTTGTTCACTTAATCATTAGATAACTAAAATATTAACAACATACATAGTAAGATCACATCAAATCTATTTAAAAAGAAGGTGCCTCATAAAACATCTACTTATAATTACCAACTTAAAGAGAGATCACAGCCATTAAAAACATATAATGGTATAACATAAAGCGCATACTAATTTTTTATTATAAAAACTTACGAGAAATTAAGAAAAAAGGTCATATAAAAATATATACACCTCAGAAAACATACAATTTTAAATATTCCACATTATGCAGGTGAGGGGGAGAATGTTTATCTGCATCGACCAACTTATAAGTTATAGGCTTCACCTTAGCTATCACGGTGTAAGGCTCATTCTAGTTTTTCTCTAAATTTTTGATGGTTTTATATTTCGTGTGAGAGGAAAGTCTACGGACTACTTGATCCTTTATTTGAAAATCATAAAAGTGTATTTTAGATTCAAACATGTTGCGCAATAATGTTCAGTAGTGCTCCGTATGGAAGTATGTTTTTATATGTTTTCCTCAATAAGTTCTAGCTCCGCATTAAACTGTCCCCGTCAGTAAGTTCATCTTAATATCTTATACAAAAAGAGGGCCTGCAGACCTTTGTTGGTACCACGTCTTATATCACATAGACGAAATTAAATGAAGTATCATATGTTGAGTTTCTCATGACAATATAAGGTAACCATAATATTTCTTGGACCGAATTGGTCTAGCTACCAACAGATTCGCGAATGGTGAAACGCACTAAAACCATATCAAGCGGGCTAGAGAAATCTAGTTTAACCGCTCAGATGTTGCAGAACTTAGCTAGTTTCTCTATATTGAACCATTATCCGTTTACATGTTTCAAAAGTTTAGGGACCATGTACCGTAAAAAATTATAATATACAAAACTTGAACGAATATTTAAGACTATATCTTCCCAATGTTTTGACTTCTATCCATTTAGAAAATTATTTAACTGCGACGACGATAAAAGTTTTGTCCCATGGTTGCCCTCAACATAGAGACTACAATGTCAAAACCTCATATATCGAAAGAAATAACTTTAAATATTGCATCTATTAGGATGGTAGGGGTATGATAATATTTTTAAACTATTGACATATTTTCTAATTTTGTACGAGTGTTATATCGTCTTCTCAAATCATAGGCCAATAGTAACCTCATAACAAGATTTTACTATGAAATATTTTACACTAGTAATGGGAACCTCCCTCTCCCCGTGGATATCTTTGAGTATGAATATGGATTCATATGGGCCTAAACATTGTATAAAGGACCGTGAGAGGTTTAAGTGGTATAAGACATTGTCAAGGAAGCATAACAAGTTAATCATATTAAAAAACTTCTTGCTCCAACTTTATATGTTTGAAGTGTCCTTTGCATGAGGTAACCTTCTATTATGGCCCATTAATCATGTTGGTAGTCGACTGCCATGAACTTGAAGGCTATTTGTAAGGGCTCGACTCTCATTATCTTTTAGATAGTTGGTGAGTCCTTTATAACGACCCACATTTCTGACTCAGTGCTTCGTGCAAAATTTAGTGAATTTGCTATTTTATTTTCACCCTGTGGTACTTGCTCTTACTTCACTTGTTTGAGTTTCGAGGCATTGTCCCAAAGAAATTCTGAATAGATGATGAAAGTAACATTTTTTGTTTTGTTTTTCCCTAAAGCATGGCATACCATAAGTTTAGAGTGAGTTAAAGCTTTATGAGTCGTGCTTTGTATATTTGGCTAGCTGAAGCCCAATAATTAATGCTATGTACTCGATCTTATTTTCTGAGATGAGTAATCAAAACCCGATGGATTGATATGCAGACTCTCATGTAGGAAAAATAAGTTATATACCAATGCCAGTGCCTTGGCTGTTTGAGTCTCCATCAATCCAGGTTGTCCATTATGGCTCGTGATTGGTTTCCGATGAAGCATGACATTCAGCTTGGAATTCGATAAGAAAATATGCTAGATCTTAAGCGTTGATGGTTGTTCATGCATGATGTCAAAATCTCATAACTTTACAAACCATCACGTTAATCTGGCCAAAATTTTAAGATTATGAAGGACGCTCATAAAGGGGGACGTTGTTCAGATAAAGATGGTGTTGTCTTGGAAATATATCCTCATTATTTTGGTTGCAATTACTAAATATATGGAGATTTTCTATAACTCTAAATATCTGGCTTCTGTAGTAAGAAATTTTTTTTTGACTTAATAGATGGCTTGATATATGATTACTTTTTTTTACTAAAACTTCACTTACATAGTCAAACACCAAAAAATAAAGATAAAGAATGTCACATGGGTTCGGCCGCGTGAGGACTTTGAGGGAATCCAAGTCGTAGTTATTAGTGGCGTGCGGTGGTCTGTGGCGAAGATGGCTAAAACATCCACTGCGGATAGGCGTACGGTGAGGCGATGGCCACATAACATGCGACGATCCCTTACGTGAATAATATTTTTATAACACATAACTATAATTTAAATAGTACTATTTAGACTTTTAAACTAACAATAATAACTTAAACATCCTATTACATAATTCTTAGAGCATCCACGTCAAATGACAAACATATAGACTAAAAGATCCAATTATAAAACATTCACTCACATAATTCTTAAAAGATCTGAGTCAAAATATAGACTAAAATACATCATCGTCCGAGACAACATCTTCACACTTCTCATCTCCACCATGTTCTATATTTATATCCCATAATAGAGTATCTTCTTATTCGGAGTCTTCATCAACAAGCCTCCGATCTCTTAGGCGAACAGCTGAAGACAATGGATTCTTAGACCGAAGATTGTATTCTACTTCATCAACCTCAACAGCTCCAATATAAACTCCTTTCAAAATATCTTCATCTTTCAAAAAATTAATTTTGGTTTTTTATTATTTTTAGTTAAAAAAGTATCGGGATAAGTTCCTCGCCACAGCCGTCACATACGCCACGACGAGTGCCACGCTAACGGTCTCTCCACGTCCTATCCCGAGGCGATCTCGCCTCGCCTCGCCTCGCCTTGCCACAGACAGCCACGACCGCCACGGACGCCACGTGACAACTATGATCCATGTGTTTTGTAATTTTCCATAATGATTTATCACATTCAAGTGTCCAATTTAATTGTTGAATGCCTTTAAGTATGCACTCTTATCAGAGGATCACAAAATATACAAACTGAGAGCAACCAACCTGTCAATGAGGATTTTTACTTTCTTCATAAACAATAATAACATTGTTGCCTCTAGGTTTGCTAGCTGAGTCAGGTATATCTCTATTATTTTTTCACTAACCAAATAACCCAAAATATTCTCAAAGAAAACTGTGAATGTACATTTTTATGGATTTATCTTTAGATTAACTACTCAGAGTTTACCGAAGGTATTTTCAGGGCCAATGAGGTGGTATAACTCTTCTCGATTATGACTACGATGACATTATTATATGCATGAACGTACCCGCCCGATATGGCTAGAGAATAAATTATCGATCGGACGTTGTTATGTTACACCTATATTTTGTTTATCTAAATAACATTACCTTATAAAATTAGATACCTCACTTGGTTACGAAGGTCGTATACTTCTTATTCACAGTGTGCATGATAATTTTATTATAGCCTGAATATACATTGATGGAAAATAATATATATTTTTCTGAGGTGACATCCACCAATTGATCAATTCCCGAGACCGATAATGGATGTTTGGATGCTCGATTGAGGTCGATAAATTTCACATACATCCTTATTTGTCGCTTATATTTTTAGTGAGAACTTGATTCATTTTCTAAATATTGTATAATGCTTCCCTGATATGGTATATTTGGTTTAATCGTTCGACTTCGAAAACGATTACATCGATTTTTTCATGAGGTATGGGTTAACATATTTGATTGATTGGTCGACAACTATGTTGATTGATAATTTATGACAACCTATCTAATTGGGACTTTGTAACATCTTGCATAGACCAAATAAAAATATCTATATTGTCAAATAAATATAATAGTATTTGATATTCCATAGCTTCTTGTATGCCATACCTTATGCAAACCCCATGTCTAAAGGTAAGTGTAACTTCTTCAATTGTTTCCCGAACTCGATAATTCAATAGAGCTTTCTCGGGTCATCTATATTTTAGAGGAAGATGGGCTCCCAATTAATTATTTTTATTTTGGAGCAAAAGAAGTATCATAACACCCTCTGGTGACATGTTGATTGCATAAATCATGATAATTTTATATTGACGATATACTGTATGAATTAGTGCATAATTGACATATTAGTGTCACATTTGGTTGAGCCAGGACGGACGAGGATAGCTTTATAGGATAATGGGACGTCTACTATCATGAAAATAATTTGAATTTTGTTATTATAAATATTTATGTCCGAATGTGACTTCAAGTGGTTGTTTTCCAAACACTAGATTATTGAATCCATTGAAAACTGTAAGGATCGCTTGCAAGGATAAAAAGGTATTTTATCTTTGATTCAGTCATTGATAAGGATATAAAATATTATGGACTTAATATATTAATTATAAGGTTAGTTATGATAAATTGTAAAGTTATAAGAATGTATTTGAATTAATGGTATATATAAGGGAGTGCAGTGCAATTTTACCAATTTTGTAACTAGTTTTGTTGAATGAAATCTTACACGCCTATAAATAGAGTGTGAGATGATGAATTAAATGACAACTATTTTCTAAGTCATATTCTGATTCTTTAAATCATTTTCTCTCTCTACAATTTTACTTTAGTTTTTACTTTTACTTTCTCTTTTTAAAAATATAATTTGTACTTAAAAAATTATCGACATAGTGCGAGATCTTCGATTGGTACCTTGATTACACATCAAAAATAAAAAAATTGTTAAATTGTTAGTCGGCCATATCGTTGTTGATCAATATGGAATCGAAGTATAAAACTAATCCAACAATTTGCAAAGCTATTGAAAAGTTGGGATCTGATTTATGTAGGGAAGAAAGTAGGGAAAACAATCAAATTTCAATATTGCAAGGTCATTCTGGCATTGAAGATCGGATGAATCAAATTCTGGACAAGATAATTGTGTTGAATGATAAGTATGTTGAAAGAGAAAAACATATTCAATCAGGTAGGCTAAGATCTGAAGTATGACACGTTGAGGAGAAAAACGAAATGGAAATCAATTGATCAATCGTATATAAATCATCAAATTCGAGGAGATCAAAATAAAGTGCATTTTGAGTTTGATAAAGAACACCAAACTTCACTAAAAGAAAAGAAAGATAAATATAGATATATCACATCTAGTGATGATGAGTATGATAGTTCGAAATCTGAGGGAGGATTGTTTAAACAGATGAAGTATTGGGGTTCTTTGAGAAGATAAAAATCCAGCATCGAAAATCACGTCAAGAATATAAATCAAAGAGAGAAAATGAACCTCGTTATATGAGGGACATTGTATGGTATGAAGGAAACATATCCAACCAATACACAGGTGTAGCAGATCATAAGTTATATGGTTTTATGGGGAGCAGAAGATATGACCATTATGTGCAAGGAGTATATTAGAGAAATTATCATTTAATAGCTGAGATTGGGTCCATTTCTCTTCTGAAGCGTTTTGATATCTCCAAGTTCGACAAGTTTGATTGGATGCAAGACCCCGATGATCACATCGAACAATTCAAAAACTATATGATGAACTTCGAAGATGATAAAAGGCTGGTATGCAGAGCATTTTCTCAGATTTCCAAGTGTACTGCATTGAAGTGGAATAATAGAATTATGAGGGGAACTATTACTAACTTTAGAGACTTTTATATAGATTTTCGATGATAGTTCGTTGGAAGCAAAAAAATGTGTGCTAATGGTAATACAATAATACAGTGTAAGCAAGATGTGGGTGAAAAATTGAAAGACAATACGAGGTGTTTTGTATTAATAAAAGCGGGATTAGATGATTGTGAAGAGCTGGTTGTTATGGCTGATTATAGGCAAGGGTTGTTACGAGCAGACATAGCAAAAAAACAAAAATAAAATGAGAGAATTAACTTTTGAAGCCTTAATGACTCAAGTAGAAGATCATATTAAAGTAGAGGAGTCCACAAGAGTTTGAGGTGGACATGACTATGTACAGAAAAAATTCGGGACAAGGAACTATTAGTCATGGTTATCAGGCACCTCCTCGTTCGAGGACAAACAACAATCTAGCTCCTCGAATAGGAGGGGTTCTTTTCAAACAACAACACATAATAAACATTATAGACCAAGGCCAAACTAGTGGATAAGACCATAGTATTATGCTGACTTGACTAAGAATGTAGCTGCTATTTTGAGAATTCTAAAGGTCATTAAGCTTTAAAAAGCCAGCTCCAATAAATAGGCCAAGAAAAGAGTGCAATAATAGATTTTGTAAGTATCATAACGATATTAGGCATGACGCTGTAGATTGTATAACGTTGAAGAATAAGATACAAGTTTTAATTGGAAAATGGTAATTATCAACTTTTGTTAAAGGGAAAAACAGTGGATCAAAAAGTTTGAGCACGTCAACAGAGAAAATTGCTAATCCAAATTCAAAGCAAGAGAGTAGATTGGTTATTCCAGATTCTAAATGTGATGAGTTTGATGCAGCCTCCTAATCTTTCGACACAGATCCAGTTCGGTTAATTTTGCTAGTTATGGATAAACCATTGGAGCAAGGGTGAGTTCTAAGTTTGTGAAAGTATATTGAATCTTTATAAATTTCTGGGGGAGATTCTATGACTGACAATACTAATAGTTTGAGGAAAAGACAAGTAGTAAATTTAGTCACTCAAATAGAATGAAAAATGTCTACTCACTTGTATGGAAATAGGGACAATCCTTTTATTTTGTTCGGTGAGGATGATTGTTGAATTGTTAGTCTGCCATATTTTGATGCAGCCTCCTAATATTTGGACACATATGCCGTTCGGTTAATTTTGCTAGTTATGGATGAAACATTGGAGCAAGGACGAGTTCAAAGTTTGTGAAAGTATTTTGAATATTTATAAATTTTTTGGGGAAATTCTGTGACTAACAATACTAATAGTTTAAGGAAAAGACACGTAGTAAGTTTAGTCACTCAAATAGAATGAAGAATGTCTACTCACTTGTATGGAAATAAGGGCAGTCCTTGTATTTTGTTCGATGAGGATGATTTGAATGGAATAACAGGACCTCGTGAAGACGCAGTGGTTATAGGGTAAGATATAGTTGGGACTGAAATTCAACGTGTTTTGAAAGATACAAGGAGTTCTGCAAATTTATTGTTCTAATCAACATATGATAGGATGTGTAATCCACCTCGGATTTATCAATCTGATCGTACTATAATCGGGTTTGTATAAGTGATTGCTCAGAGGATTAGTGAATTCGAATGTGAGGTGTATTTAGAAAATGGTCATTTTAGGAAGAAGGTTCAAGTCTTGTTTATGGTAGTTGAATGTCCAGCCAGTTATAATGCTATTTTTGGGAGATCTTGACTTTTAATAATGTACGTTATAGTTTCAAATGTTCATCAATACTTGAAGCATTTCGTTGGAGATCGTGTTGGAGTTGTCCAAAATGATCAAAAGGTAGTCAGAGAGTGTTATTCAACAACCCTTCATATTCGAGGTTCTAATTATGATGATCAGATGACTAAATATCAATTATAGGGTTTAACTTTGGATGGAGAGGGAATAGATGATCTGAGGGAAACCCTAGGTTCTTTAACAGCGAGTGCGAGTATTGAGGAATATAGCTTTTCTAATGGAAAGACTCTGTGAATACGGACGTTGTTGTCACTTATTCTGCGTTATCAGTTGTTACAATTCTTGTTCGATAATTTGAATATTTTTTCTTGGAAAACAGAGAATGTAGTAGGGGTTCCACCATAAGTGATATGTCACATCTTATCTATAAATTCAATGATCAAGCTTGTTATTCAAAAAGACATGTTTTTTTCTGTAAAACATTTTGAGGTATCGTGGTATAAGTGGATTGCTTGTTTAAGGTCAGACACATTCGGGAGGCGGAATACCCATTATGGACTGCAAACCCAGTATTAGTTAAGAAGAAGAATGGAAAGTGGCGAATGTTAGTTGATTTTACATATTTGAATCAATCATGACCTGAAGATCTATTTTTGTCCCTCAAATATATTAGTTCGTTGATTATACTTCTAGAAATAAAATTCTATCGTTTATGGATACTTTTGCATGATAAAATTAAATTCAAATGGATCTAAAAGATCTATAAAGTACTATATTTATTACTGATCACGGATTACATTGTTATAAAGTCATGCCATTTAGGTTGACGGATGCTGGAGCAACGTATCAAATATTGGCGAATAAGGCTTTTGCTTCTCAGATTGAGAGGAACATGGAAGTTTACATTGATGATATGCTAGTTAAAAGCCAAACAGATGGTGATCATTTAAAATAGATAGAAAATAATTTTATGAATTTAAGGGTTATTCGATTGAAGTTAAATCCTGAGATATGTACTTTTTGCGTACGATCATGAAAAGTTATAGGGCATATAATTAATGAAAAAAGGATAGAGGCTGATCGAAAACAGTTAAAGGCTTGGGTCTCAATGATTTCACCGCGAACTGTAAAAGAGGTGCAAATCTTGACAGGATGTTTAGCTGCTCTTAATTGATTTATTTTAAGATTTTCTGTCAACTCTTTTCCTTTTTTCCAAGTTTTACGAAGACCCAAATAGTTTATGTGGACACCAAATTGCGAAGCCGCCTATTTAAAGATTAAAGAACTTTTGTTATCACCATAAATCTTGTCTAATCCTCGAATTGGAGAGCAACTGTTTTTGTTATAGGAGTGTCTGATTTTGTTGTGAGTGATGTTTTGATATGCGAGGAAAAAAGAGTTTTAAAGCCCTTTTATTATGTTAGCAAGAGTGTACTGGCATCGGAGAAAATGTATTTGAGTCTTGAAAAAATGGCTTTGGCTTTGGTAGTGGCTGCTAGAAAGATGCGCCCTTATTTTCAAGCTTATACCATTTTAGTATGAACTTCTTTCCCACTAAAGAATGTGTTACAACGTCCATACATTTCTGGTAGAATGACCAAATGGTTAGTAGAATCAGGAGATTTTAATATCATTTCTTCTCCTCGAACAATGACTAAAGCTCGAGCCTTAGCTGATTAACTGGTCGAATTTCATTCGATCCGATCAGATGAAAGAATAATTAAAGAATTAATTCCATAAGTTTTAACATGGGTGGTTCGAACTGATGATGGTTCTAGTGTATTGGGATATAGTGCATGGGTTCAGTTAGTTTCTCCTTCTAGAGAAGAAATCTACTAGGCTATTCGATTTGTTTTTCATGCGTCGAATAATGAGGCTGAATATTGGTGTGGATTATTTTCAATTGAGGGTAATTTTGTCTAAAGTTTTGTGATGTTTCAAAGGTATTTAATGCTTAAGTAGTTTGTAGTGAGAGATTTGAGCTGCCTGATTTTATTAAATGTTCATTACCCTCATTAATGAAAGTGGTTGGGTATTTATACCCTTAGTTATGGGCCACATGGGCTTTCGGGTCATACTTATGAATTCGGGTCGAGTTCAAAAACCCATTAGTTATTAAGCAGGTAAGTAATTAGCTTAGTCATGAAGTGATTTAGTTTTTAGTACATTAGTCCTGTTCGGATGGTTCAGTGGGTGGTTTTTGTCAGAATTGCCCATGTCCGGTTTCTACAGTGAGTGGTGAGAAAATCCGGACTCATCAAATATGAGGTTGCGTTAGTTGGCTAAAGGCTTGAAAATATTTGTGGAGCGGAAACAGTTCGTTTGGAAACAAATTCACAGTTAGTGGCAAATCATATGGCAGGCATATTTGAGGCTAAGAATGAGCATTTAATTTTGTATCTACCCGAGCTTTGAAATTTGATTTTTTGTTTGATAAAATGATTGTCAAGCATATGAATCGATGATAATAAAGTTGCTGACTCTTTTGTAACAATTTCTTATAGAAAGTAATATCCGTGGATATTGTTACAAGAAAGCCTTTTGATTTTAACACGGTAAAAACAATGTAAATATGTTAAGAAAGTGTTTGTAACCTTAGACGTAATTCGATTGGAGGTCTGATATCCTCAATTTTTTACTAAGAGGTACGTTACAACAAGATACACATCTGGCTAAAAAATTACGATACAAGGCTCATGGGTATGTTGTGTTAGATGAAATTTTATACATATGTCTTAAAGTAGACCATTATTGCGTTTTTTGGGTAAAGAATAATATCATGATATTTTATCTGAGTTTCATGATGGTGAAGGTTTAGCTCATTGTGGGTTTAAATATTTGACAACAAGGGTTTTTTGGCTGGTTATTATTGTCCTTCGATTATGAATGATGTTAAAGTTTTAGTTCGCGGCTGTGATACTTGTCAATGCTTCACCAATTCTATTCACAAACCAGAAGTACCACTTACTTCCATATCTGAAGCCATTCGTTTTTATAAATAGGAAATAGATTTAGTAGGGCTATTGCCTATGGCCTATAGAGGGTATCAAATGATTATTGTGGCGGTAGATTATTTTTCGAATTAGGATGAAGATGAACCATTATCCGGTACGAGATCCAAGGATGTTATTAAATTTATTATGAATAATATTTTTTACCACTTCAGAGTTCCTCGAAAATTTACCATAGATGATGATCCTCAATTTAACAACCTAGAATTGACTTATGTCTGCAATTCGAGGGGTATCGCACAATGTTTTTCTACGCTTTTTCATCTTTGAGCAAATGGTCAAGTGGAAGTAACTAATATAATTATTTTGGAAGGTTCAAAGAAGAATTTAACATGTGTTGCAAGGAAATGGGCTAACTATTTGCAAGAGTTATTGTGGGCTTATCGTACGACTTCTAAAGACGATACTCAAGAAACTCCTTTTATCTTGGTATATGGTATGGATGTTGTTAACCCTACATAATCTAATTTACCTTCTTATAGGTTACTTCATTACTTCAAGGAGCTAAATGGAGAAGCAAAAAGAACAGATCTAGACTTGATTGAAGAGAAAAGAGTTATAACACATTTGAATCACTCATTATAAAACTTTGATGATGAGTCGTTATAATTCGATTGTGGGAAGAAGGGATTTTAGAGTAGGTGATGAAGTCTTGAGGAAATTATTTCTCCATACAAAGAACAAGCGACCTGGAAAGATGGCCCCGAATTGGGAGGATCCTTATGTGGTAGTGGAACGAATAAAGCGGAGTACATATCGCTTTCATGATGAACATGGTAGGTTACTTCAACAACCTTGATTTTTTCTTTTGATACTTTTTGGATAATTGACATACTTTTTCCTATCCTGTTAGCCTAGGAAGGTTTTAATGAGGTGTCATGTATATATTCGAGGATATTAATAAAATTCTATATTGGGCAATCGTTATTTTAAATACAAGTATTTAAATTATCTTGGTAACCAGTCAAATATTGATTATATTTGAAGCAATTGACCAAGAGTAACTATTTTGATTCGAAGTGTTATATTTTTATTGAAAGCATTGTTTGAAAAAAACAACCATATTTGAGGTGCTAATATTCTCTAAAACGCACTAGTTGTATTCGAGGTGCTAACGTTCTCTAAGCGCACTAGTTGTACACAAGGTGCTAACATTCTCTAAAAGCACTCATTTTATTCGAGGTGATAACGTTCTCTAAATGCACTAGTTTTATTCGAGGTGCTAATGTTCTCTAAATGCACTAGTTGTATTTAAGGTGCTAACGTTCTCTAAACGCATTAGTTGTATTCAAAATGCTATGAGTTCTTTTAAAGCATTGTGTGGAGAGGTAGTGATATTCGAGGTGCTAACATTCTTCAAACGCACTGGTTATATTCAAGATGTTAAAGTTCTTTAAATGCACTATTTTTATTTGAGGTATTACACATTTATTTGTAACATATATTGGGATTCGAAGTGATAATGACTTTTTCGTGAAATAAAAAATTATTCACAATAAGGTAAAAGCTAGAAAATAATTGTGGAATGAATATAATATTTCTTCATTGAAGTAAAATTTCCGATCTTAAAAACACGAGTTTAAATGCTAAGTGGTTAAGCGTTCACAAAATACGAGTCATCAACAACAAATGATGACTTTATAGCACAAAAATCATAACAACAGGCTGTCATCTTCTTTGGAGTTATCTTTAGATGAATTTTCTTCTTGCTCATAGTCATTCTCATCTTCTTTTAAATCCATTTCTTCGAAGGTGTCAGGTATTATAGCTTCGAAGGCTTCACTGGGACGATTCTCTATGGGGACTAATTCCCAAAAGTAAGATAAATTTTCTTTTGGAAATGTGGCATGAAATTCACGAAGCAAAGTAATTATTTTATTCTCCTCGATATTTTTAACTGCAACAAGGGTGTCTAGTCCACTTTGAGTTTTGGCAGATTTCACAGCAACTTATTTTTCTCCTTCGAATTCCATCTTGAGTGCTACTATTTCGTCAATCAATTTCTTATTTTCTTCTTCATTTTTGTTCAGATATTATTGAAGAGAAGATAACTTTTTCTATTCCTCATATATTTCCCTGACATGTTTGGCCTTAAGCTCATCTACCTCTGCGTGATGGGAAGTTTTCAGTTTGTTTTTTTTATCGTGAACAATTCTCAAATGACACTTTAGGTGGATGATTTCTTTGATAAATTCCGATTTATCAGCCTGGAAAACCTGAAACTGTTCAACGATATGTCTGCCAAATATCTCTCTCATCTTCTTTTCTCTTTCAGCTTCTTTTTTCCACCAAACCATATCCTTAGCCATAATTTCCAAATGGATTTCAGCAGAGTCAACTTCTGTGCACAATGTTTTTGCTACTGCTCTAAGGTTAGAGAATGGTTTCAGTGCGAGTGAAATTTCTTCGGATGGCTCTTCGGTAGGAATGGTAGGAGAATTGTTATAAAGAATGAGAGTAGAAGATGAGGAAACTGGTGGAAGGTTTGAGTTCAAGATTTCATACAAAAGAGGAGCAGTAACCTGATGTCCAATCTGTTGAAGTTGTTCTTGGATCTGTTGAACTCAAGAATTCATATCTTGGTAAAGGTCTTGAAGTTCTTTGGCTCCAATAGGTTTTTTAGAATTGTAGTTGTCATCTCTTTGGTGATCTTCAAGTACAACTGCTTCAGCCTCTGAGGGAGGAACTTATGAAGGAGGCAACTCAATACTCTTCTCTGCCCTTTTGGTTGGAGGAGTCTTTAAAGAGCTCTTTTTATTTTTTGAGGTATCGGTTTTCTTTCTTTTTTGAGATGGTTCAACCTTGATAACTTCTTTGATGGTTGGAAAACTAGCTTTACTTGCCTTCCTCTTGGTTTTCATCTTTTTTTTGTGGCTTTAGATTTGTTGAGGAGTTGACAACTACTTTTTTATTTTTACCTTTTGTTTTTTACGGGTAAGTGACTCTAAAATCTGTTTCGAACTGGCAGAATGACCTTGGCATCATGTGCTAATAATCTCATCATAACATCGTCTGGTTTCAGGGGTTCCATCAAATATTCTGGGACAACATTATCTGATGAGATCCTCCATATGTGACTATTGATGAAGTTACTGGGCATAAAAGCTGAGTGGAACCCGTTACCCAATGCATTTCCTCCCTAGGTGGCCAACTTGGAAAATATATCTTTAACGTCCTTCTTGCGAGCTTTGTATCTCTTCTAAATTTCTGCATACAGTAGTCATACATATAAAAAATTAATATATAAGTTACAAAGAGCATAAGAAGAGATACGAGAACTTACTTGTACTTCTCCAAACAAGGCTGAGTCTTGATGGGTTTTCTTCTAATATTTCATTTGTCATTCTCCCAAGCACCGGAAATTAAGACGAACCATTGCTTCCAGAACTTGCCAACCTCAAGAAAATCATCAATTACTTTGAAATCATCTCCAAGCATTAGATAATAGAAGGGAAATACAGGACCCTTCGAAAGACTAATCATGGTAATAAAATATTTAATGGAGAGAGGGGTTTGGATCAGTTCTAGAAGCCATAGTCACTGATAGGAGAGTTAACCATAAATTCGGGGTTGCTTGTGTATGGTAGATATTTATGAGTTCAAAATACTCCACTATCATTGGGTCCAGTGAGAAACGAAGTCCCCAGATGATGATCTCGGGATAGACCACCAATTCATCTGCTCTACAGTCAAGTTGAGTCTCTCTTTTCTGTGGTATTTGAAGCTCCACATTATCTGGTAGTCCCATTATTTCCTTAGTTGTCTAACTAGGGATTGACTATAATAGTCATATGGGATATTCTTTAGCCCCATTATATATCCGGGGATAAGTGGTTTTAAGTTTACAGTGACAGTGGTAGCAACATCTTCAGGAAGCTCAACTGGCACTTTCTTTTCTTTTATTTTTTCTCCGTTCCTTTTTTTTATAAGCATCATTTTCGGTTTCATAAAAAACACCACTTTATGTAGCCTCAATATTAAAGTTTGTTTATGTTCTTTACTCTGATTCAGTTTCCTCTTCAAAAGCTTCATATTACAATAAAGGAGGACTAGATCTTGTTGCTTGGTTTTTCTGATGAGTCTTCAAAGAAGTTTGTCAATAATCAGGACTGGTCTCAACAATATCTTTTGGATGAGGAGAATACAGTGTATGATTCTCTATATTTTGATTATTTTCATCTTCAAAGTCTCCAGTAGCTACAAATGGGTTCTTTTTTAGATGAGGGTTTGTGAAAGGTTGAGCCCTTGATTGAATTCAAGGTCTTTTTTGCGTAAAATTTGAGGCGGCTCAGCGTCGACAGGTGATGGTGATTTTTCTGATTTTCTATGAATGGATACACTTTGTGTTTCTTTGTAGTTATTTTGATGAGGAACAGATGTGAATCCAGTAAGTACTGAGGAAGGATTTTGAGGCGGTGGTTGTAAGGAAGGTATTGGTGAGAGGTTTTGAAGCTATGATGGTGGTGATGATGACCGTCGAGGGGATTTTGGTAAACAACTGTTAAGATCTGGGTTGGATGAACTCTAAAACATATAAAAACTTTGGTTAGGGTTAAACGTACTGTATACAATGGTTTGACTTGAAAATCTTGGAGAATCATCTATCACTCTTGGTGCACAATATTCAGCACCACTTTCACTAATACACAAGTAGTCGTCGGGGCCAAAAATGGTTTTTTGGTAGCTAGTGATCTTTTCATAAAATAACACGAAGAATAATCTTCAAGTTAGTTCATAAAAGTTTGAAGGTTAACTGGGAAAGATGAGTTTTTTGGCGAAGGTAGCCAATAAATTTAATTTTCAAAAGAACTTTCTCTCACTATAAGTTATACATGAAACAAAATAATGAATGAAAGAGTATTTATAAAAGAATAATGAAAGAGAAATTTGTCAAAGAGGTTTCAGAGGTGATGACAGCTATTGGGTGGAAAAAAGAATGTCAAACAGTTACTTTCTACCAAATAGAGTGACATATGTACTTTGTCACACCTAGTGGTGTTAAGCATGCATACTAGAGTATTCCGAACATTTCTTTGTAAAGTGGCGATTGAAAAATTAAACGTGTGAGAATTCGAAGCAGTTTTAAAAGGGTTGAGTGAAGATTCAAGGAGACATTATGTATAATATTGATTGGATTAAATTTGAAGCAACCTTACTATGTTTTTGTTCAAAGATGAAAAATGTATAACCTAGCAGTTGAATAAATAATGAAGGATTGATGTTCAAGGAAAATATGGATATGCTTTTATTCGAAAACAAAAAATGTTGAACCAAACCACTTTGATGAGGAAATGGGAAGATAAATTCCGAAGCGACCTAGAATTTGGAAACTAGCAGTCTTTATCTACTGTGATTTTGATGATTACTAGTACTTATTCATTGTTCTTTATAAGAACTAGGAGGGCTACTGATGAGAATATGAAATATTATGGACTTAATATATTAATGATAAGGTTAGTTATGATAAATTGTAAAGTTATAAGAAAATATTTGAATTACTTGTATATATAAGGGATTGCATTGCAATTTTACCTATTTTGTAACTAATTATGTTGAATGAAGTCTTACACGCCTATAAATAGAGCGTGAGATGATGAATAAATGGACGATTGTTTTCTAAGTCATATTCTCATTCTTTAAATCATTTTCTCTCTCTACAATCTTATTTTACCTTTTACTCTCTCTTTTTAAAAATGTAATTCGTACTCAACAGTCATAACTCTTTTTATTAAAAATGTTCACAGAGTTTTATTTGTCAATCATAATGCACTTGACTTGTGCTCTTGAGATCTTGGCGGTGATAACTATAACATAAATATATGGTCTTAATATCTTTCTTAATCCATCATCATCAAATATGATCGGAGGGATGTGACGATGATAAATGTGGATCGAAGTTTGAATTTTTTAGAAAATCTTGGTGATACCAACAAGGGTTTCTACTTTAGCGATGATACCCAAAATTTACATGTCAATTTTGGCATCCGAGGGGTACTTTGAATAAAATGATGGTTTGGCCTATCGAAGGCGTCATAGCTTACAATGTTGTTGTATGAGGGTTGACCTAGGGTGTATGTACTGAAGTGTGTTTAGAAAGAGTAGGGGTCTGACCCTTGATAAACTCTTGAAGCTTTCCATCATCAACAAGGTACCAAATTTGGTCATTTAAGGCTCGACACTCTCGTGTATTATAATTGTAATTGTTGTGATACTTATAAAATACATTATAGTTCAGAATTTCTTTAGACTCCACATATTATATGGGTTTTAATCAAATTGACTCATGGGCTCAGTCATATATCGTGATTATGTCTTTGGTCAGTTTGATGTATTCACACATTTACGCTTGTGAAACTTTTGACGTCTAGTGGGTTGTCGGCCGTTCATTATATAATTTTTGGTCTACAAATAAAAACATAGTTTAATAATAAGTGTACCTTATTAGACTTGAGCTACATTATAGTTCACATATTTGAAGTCATACGAGTTTTATGACAAATATGCATCTCCTGATATCCATGCACGTATATTATCTCAATCATTGATTTGTTTCTCCACTTGAACCATAAACTCTTTAAAGTTAAGGGCCTTACACTTCATGATATCATCAACCAATAGACCGGGAAGAATTCTTTGATAGAAAGAGATGCAGTACACAGAGTCATGGAATCTGATGTTGGCAAACTTATAAGGGTAAGCACATATGATTTTATACGGATAATATAATCCTTATATACACGTATTATCTTACTTCTGATAAACTAGTCTAAAAAAGAGGTAAAAATAATTCGAAAGTGTGAATAGATCATAGAGGAAAATAATGAAACCATGCCAATGTGATAGCTTACTTAGGGAGAACCCTCAACATAATAAGCTATTATCATCGTCGAACCCGAGTATCATGTTTAAGAACTCCTCAATGTAATTTCAAGATCATATCCTATTGTACTTTTCCATCTTAAACAGGTCGAAATGTCACGAAAACTTACCTGATATTATCTCAAGTGCCATCGGTGATGCTCCCATACGATACCTCAAATCGAGCTTTCTTTTCTTGAGTTATTTGGTTATCCCAAACCATTTATGACCGCTAAAAAATGCTCAACGATAGAAATGAGGGTTCACCGATATCGTAGGCTTGGTTATAACATTTTTTCACTCGTTCGACCCTTTTCCATTCTGATATTGGGCTCGACTTTTGATGAAACATGGTTTTGTTGTAGTGTATAAAATATTGTCTCTGTGAGTGAACCTGATAATTTTTAAGATAACAAATCTTGTGTTTTTTAGTTTACCCTTCTTTAGATCACGGCCGCGCAAATTTATCTCATGTAGTTTTCTCTTGTGGGAATTATTCTTTTGATTTTGAAGCATGACAAAAAATTAATCATTGGTTGGTAATTCCTTACTGAAATGGAGGAAGCATCATCGTCTTCTCATATATATATATATATATATATATATATATATATATATATATATATATATATATATTCTTTATGGTTAAGATGATTAAGTTTTTATCATGATCCTGGCCGGTATGTGATACTCTAACAGAACATGTTTGTACTGTTTTTTATGGTGGCGATAAATCGGTTGATGGCCGAAAATTCTCCCATGTAAGTCTCATGCATATTACGTAACTACTACTATAGCTTGGCGATATATACTATAGAGGCAGTAGAAACACCCGATGGATCATCAAATTAAGTTTGAGCAACCGCGACTGCAGGAATGCAATGAGTTGATGATCCAAACATAGTGAAAACACGTTTTCCTTTCCGATTGTAGGTCATAAAGAGTTTTAATTTATTATTTGAAGAAAATGTTATAAACACCATTGGTTCCCACAGACGACGGTAATAACGTGGTTGGATTTTGTTAAAGCTAATGAATTATGATTCGCACAAGGTAAACTAGTATTTTAGGCTAGTTCTTGTCTATAAATTGATGAGATCGGATATTATTGGAGGGATATCATAGTACAAGTGATTTTATCTGGAGGGGCAGATCAGACCGAATAAGTAAAGTTCAAACAAATAAACAGTAACGCAAGTGGACCAATGACTCAGCTATATGCCTAGAACATTAGTACTTGGGCTTGGGGACTCATATGATTGGACCGAATATAAGATCTGACCCGTACGGCCCATGGCTCATGGGAAAACAATATAAATACCTATCAATCAACAACATTAAATAGGTTGGACTTTTTCTAAAAACATTAAATATAAGCATACACCTCATTAATCTCACTATTCTCTATAAAAATACTCAATATCAACCAATTAAAGGTATACCCTTTTTTACCCATAAATCAGATTTTTCTATCATCTAATAGGCGACCACAGTAGGAGGTAAATGTACTTGAATAACTCTATTCGAAACGTTACTTATAATACAAAGTTCGGAAATCCTTGGGATATGGATCTTAATATGCAAGAAGTGTTACCTCATGAAAATAAAGTAATAAGAGATGAAAATAAGCATGCCACCGTAACTCATGTCAATCACAACACAGAGGAAAGACCATTTATGCAAGATGAACGTGAAGAGTTGAGGGCTTACATAGAAGCTCTAAAATTTAAAAAGCAGGCTAAAAGCTCATTGAAATAAAAGTATGATGCGGGAGATATATTTACAGATGAGCATGTGGAAAATAACAAACAAGGTGAAACTGATCAGGCCCCGAAGGCTCATATTAATTTTAAAAAAGTGCATCGAGCAAAAAAAGGAATGAGTGCATCGGATTCTTCTGATAGTTCAACCACTGCTTCTGAGTCTGATGAGTCTTCTTCATTCGGTAGTGAGCATGGCAGTCAGAAAAAAATATGGTTAACTGAGAAACATCCTAGAAAGAGGAACAGGAAGGGAAAATGAAAAAGAATAAATATCTGGGAAAAATAAAAGGGTCGGCCGATCACGGTATTGATCATCGACTGAGTGATCAATTTGCTACCCAATCTGAACCATGTATATTTTCCACTTCTGATGAAGATACATTATTTAGCCGTAACCATAATTGGAGGCAATCACCTTTGTCATCAAAAATACTCCTTGGACATCTGCCCATGCTGTTTAACAGTTTCACCATGGAAACATATGATGAAAGTAAAGACCCTGATAACCACCTCGAGCAGTTTAAATTTTTTATGATAAACTTTGATGATGATGATAAACTTTTATGCCGATATTTCACACAAACTTTCAAAGGGAGTGCCTTAGAGTGATATAACAGTTTACCACATGGATCTATAAAGAACTTTGATATGTTCTGGATTGCTTTTCGAAGACAATTCGTGGGGAGTAAGGAGCTTAGAGAGAATGGTGACACTATCGCCCATTGTCCCAAGAGTCGAATGAATCTTTAAAAAAATACATCAGTCATTTTGTGAATACGAAGAACGGATTGGCTGATTGTTTTGAACAAGTGGTCATTGCCTCTCTAAGGCAAGGTTTAAATCCGGGTGAATTGGATGATTCAGTAACTCGAAAAAAGCAATGCCACGAGGTGGATTATTAAATGAGGTTAGAAAGCAGATTGTGGTGGAAGAAACTAAGAAATCTAGAGTACCGCACCATAATAGTTTTGCTCCTACATCGCCAATCCCACAAACTAGTACTTAATCACAAACCATAATTAATTACAGGCTTAAAGATTCTGGACATGGATCAAATTGGCCAAAACATAATCAATCAAGTCAGTCCCAACAATTTAAACCTAAAAGGGGTTTATGGATTCAACCTGAATGGTTTTCCGAACTGGGAGAGAGTGTGACTACCATTTATGATAAAACTAAGAATGTTGTGCATTTTAGAAGACCAACACCAATTCAGTCTCCTAGAGAGAATCAAAATACTCATTTTTGTAAGTACCACAATGATGTGGGATCATGATACTCAAGACTGCATCGACCTAAAACAAGAAGTGCAGAATTTAATCGAGAGATAGAAGTTGTCAACTTTTGTTAAAATACATATAGGCAATAGGAAAGTCAACGCTCAATTAAATGCAAATACGACCCGAGCCGCATCACCAACTGGTCCATGGAAATGTATACGACCCGAGCCGCATCACCAACTGGTCGTGAGTATCATGTCTCTGCTCTTGCTTCAAAATAATTAGAAGCAGTAAAGGCTGACCAAGAATAGCAGTTAGTGGAGCCTTCTACCAGCCAAAATGAGATAGATTATCAAAGGGAGGCTCCTAGTACGGTAATCCTAGTTGAAGAAATTGAAATTCATTGCTTGACAGAAGGTAAAGTGTCAGGGTCAGATCTAAACTACCATTAAAGCTAAAAGAAAAATGATTGCCTTTTTTATCTAATAATCTACATGTGTTTGCATGGTGAAATGAGAATGTGAATGAAGTTCCAACTAGTGTGATTAGTCATAAATTATCTATCTGATCTGATGTTGGGCCAGTGGTGCAGAAGATAAGAGTTTTTTCTAGAGAAAAATCTGAAGCAATTGTTCAAGAAGTGGATTGGTTAACCAAAATGGGGCATATCAAAGAATCTCAATACCCTCGTTGGACAGAAAACTCGTGTTAGTCATGAAAAAGAATGGAAAATGGCATATGCCCATTGAATTCATAGATCTCAACAGAACTTGTCGTAAATATCATTTCCGACTGCCCCAGATTGATCAGCTAGTGGACCCTACATCATGGAACAAGTTGTTGTCTTTCATGGATGTCTTTTCTGGGTATAATCAAATATAGATGAATTCGAATGATCAAGATCACACTACCTTTATAACTGATAGGGGGCTCCATTGTTATAAGGTAATGTCATTTGAGTTGAAGATTGTTGGAGCTACTTATCAATAAGTGGTGAATAAGGAATTTGCAAATCAGACCGACATAAATATAGAAGTTTACATTGATGACATGATGGTGAAAATCCGTAAGGAGGAAGATCACATATCATGTCTCCAAGAAACTTTTTCTAACTTGGAAGCCATCAATTTAAAGTTAAATCCAGAGAAATGTACCTTCAGAGTTCGATTTGGTAAATTCCTATGGTATATTATAAGTGAGAAAGGGATTCAGGCTAATCCAGATAAGTTAAACGCTTTGTTAGCTATGGATCCACCTCAAAATACTAAGGAGGTTCAAATGTTAACTAGAAGGTTGGCTGCTTTAAACCGATTTGTTTCAAGATCATCGGAAAAATGTGCACAATTATTCCAAGTATTAAGAAATGATAAAGACTTTAATTGGTCTCCTAACTGCGATCAAACTTTGCTTGAAATAAAAAAACACTTGTCTTCACCCAAGACTTTGTTCAAACCTGTTCAAGGAGAAATACTTTATATGTATCTAACAGTATTGGAGGATGCGGTAAGCGATATCTTAGTTCGAGAAGTGGATAATTACCCCGACCGGTTTACTACATAAGCAAGAGTTTGTTGGAAGCTGTAAAGAGGTACCTGAAACTGGAAAAATTAGTGTTAGCATAGGTAACAACAGCTAGAAAGAAGAACCTTACTTTCATGCACATTTTATTACAGTTCAAACTTATTTTTCACTAAAAAGTGTGTTACAAAAGGATAATATATCGGGGAGAATGACCAAATGGTCAGTTGAGCTTGGGGATTATGATATTGACTTTGCACCTCAGACTGCAATAAAATCTCAAGTTGTGGCTGATTTTTAGTGGACTTTAATTCTAAGAGACCTTATGAAGAAGCTCAAATCAGTAAGTTTAAAAAAGAATGGGTAATCCGAACGGCTGGTGGATCTAGTATAATGGGATGTGGAGTTGGAATTTGCTTAACTTCTCCTTATGGTGATACATGTACCATGCTATATGTTTTGGCTTCAGAGCATCCAACAATAAGTCAGAATATGAAGCGGCCATAGCTGGTTTAAGGTTAGGTCAGATATGTGGGGCTAAAAGAGTCCGACTAATAAGTGATTCGCAATTGCTTATTCACCAAGCTCAAGGGCAATCTGAAGCCAGAAAATATCATATGATAAAATATTTACAAGTGCTAAAGCAAATCACTATCGGTTTTAAATGCGTCATATATGAGGATATCCTTAGATCGGAAAACACCATGGAAAATTCTTTAGCCACTGCATCATATTCCAAAACATAGCATTGGATTCTTATGCAAGAATATCCTTCTATAGATACAACTATAGGAAACAAGGTCAAAGTAGGAGAAAATCTTCACGTATCCAACGTACTATCTAAAGATTGGAGATATGAAATCCAAGAATTTATCACTAATGGAGTTCTACCTTCAGACAAGGTTGTGGCCAAGAAAACGAAGTACAAAGCTCGTTGTTTTCTAGTTCTTCCGGGGGTTCTTTACAAAACATATTTCAACAAGACTTTAGTACGGTGTCTCAGATCCAATGAGTCTCAAAATGTTCTATCAGAATTACATAATGGAGAAGGGTCAGCACATTGTGGCTATATAGTTTTGACTAAAAGAGTCTTACTAGAATGATATTATTGGCCTACAATTATGGAAGATGTTAAAGATTTAGTGAAAAGATGTGATCATTTTCAAAGGTATGGAAATTCAGTTCATGTGCCAGAAATCCGCATGGAATTAATATCCGAACCTATACATTTTGATAGACGGGGACTTGATTTAGTTAGGCCCCTTCCAATGGATTCGGGGGGTCGCCGTACCATAATTGTGACATTAGATTATTTCTCCAAATGGGTAGAAGCTGCACGTTTTTATGGAATAACATCTAAGGCAGTCATTAAATTTATTATCTTCAACATCTGTTGCCGATTTGGTATCCCAAACGCATCACCACAAATAATGGTCCTCGGTTTGGTAACAAAGACATGTATATGTTTTGTGCATCGAGAGGAATTCAACATTGTTTTTCTTTTCTTTCTCATCCCCAAGCCAATGGACAAGTTAAAGTAGCAAATCAGACAATTTTTCAGGTAAAAAAGGAAGTTAGAAGGAGCTGTTGGGAAATAGCCAAATTACTTACAAAAAGTACTATAGGCATACAGAACCACTCCTCATACAGACACACAAGAGTCTCAATTTTCTCTAGTCTATGGGATGGATGCAATCACATTTATAAAAACTACTCTTCCTTCATTCAGAGTTCAAAATTATTCTGAAAGAGAGAATGAGATAGCTACGACGTCTCAGTTAGATTTAGTTGAAGAAAAAAGAGTGAAAGCGCATTTAAGGACTACACATTATCAATGCTTGATGATGAGTAGGTTTTCCTCTAAAGTAAAAAGAATATATTTTCAAGTTGAAGATAAAGTGTTGAGAAGAGTGTTCACGCACACCAATGAAAGAGTTAAGTGTTGAGAAGAGCAGTTCAGAAAGCTAGCTCTGAATTCGGAATGACCATACATCGTATGTGAAAGAGTTAAGCAAGGAACATACAAACTCCAAGACAAATTAGACATCATGTTGAAGCATCCTTCGAACATTGAGCATCACATGTTATACTTAGAATAAACTCATATTGTAAATATTTACTTTATCTTAATATAATGTAAATATTTGGGGGCAGACTCTTTCCTACCCTAGTGGCGCGGGGAGGTTTTAGTGAGGTGTCCGGATATCTATTAATATACTATCCTTTGACTTTTTTAAAGATATTGTTTTGGTTGTGATCGGATGAATTAAAGACTTATTAAACACCTAATGGATTAAAGGCTTATTAAACACTTGTTACCCTTAAATGTATTACCTTTAAGTAGTTCAGATGAATTAAAGACTTATTAAACACCTGATGGATTAGAGGTTTGTTAAACACTTGTTCCCTAAAATGGATTACCTTTGTGTAGATCCGACGAATTAAAGGCTTATTAAACACTTGTTTCCCTCAAATGGATTACCTTTGAGTGGATGAGATGAAGTAAAGGCTTACAAAACACTTATTGCCTTCAAGTGGACCACCTTTGAATGACTTGAATCAATGCAAGACTGATTAAGTATTTAATATCTTTAAATAAAATACTTTTTAAATGTCATAATCGGATTTAATATACGTATATGGTTTTATCATATTCAAATACGATCAAATATTAATGGAAGTATAAAAGAAGACAAGGAAAAATACTAAGTGAATGAAAGCAAAGATGTTGTGAAATACAAATAGGATAAAAGTAATCCGATCAACGTTACAAAAATTCCTTGTAAACCACAAGGGCTTGTAAAAATAAAGTTTCTAAAAACTCTGATACAAAAAACGCCTTGATACTCCAAGGAATTTGATTCAAAATACCAACACAGTAAAAATAGTTCACCTTAGGGCTCGTTCCCTTTGGCTTTCTTCTCAGCACTCCCGTTTTTTTTGTCATCTTTGTCATCACTTGAATCCTCCTTAGCTTCGTCATCAGATTCAGATTCATCATAGGAGATGTTGAGATAATCAATTGGTGTTATAGTATAAAAATGAATTTTTTCACATGACACGAAACTCCACATCTTCCCAAGAGACCGTTTAGGAAAAGTTTCATGGAACAATAGGACCATGCCTGATTTAATAGACTCTTCCCTTCGATCCATAGATTTCAACACCCCCTCAATATATTCGTTCATCGCAACGACTATTTCTTGAGCTTTTTTATTTTTCAAAAAGGTAATCTCATCATCCTTTTGCTTGAGAAGATCTTGTAATTTTTTTTCTTCTTGGATAAATAATCATTGAAATTCTTCTCATTGGTCAGTGTTTCTTTCAAGGAATTATTTATCAAGATCAGACTTAGTTTGTACCAAATCACCACTAAGATGTTCTTTTTCCTTGCTCAAAGTCTCAACCTTACTCTGTTCGACCGTGATGAAATTCTTGAGGCCTTGATTTTCAGTACGAAGGGGAAACAATGTCGCTGGCTTGAGATATGACTTGCCTCTCAAAGTCAATAATTGACCTTATATAACCTAGACTGCATAGCCCAGAGCATCATGCTCGCTGCAAAATTCAAAGGATTCGCCATAACGGGTCACGACATTGGCGATCGTAGTAGATTGGGGGAAAGTCTTGTCAAGATCTTCTTTATCAAACTTACTTAAATACAAATTTGTTATGTCTTCTAAATTCACTTCACCTTTAGGAGAAGGTTGGTTAGCAGCAGGAGACACTAGAGATAGAGGATTGACATATACTTCATCTTGGGAAGGAATCCAATGGGATTAATGGATGGAATGACTTCATGTCGGAGTATGATCTCTGAACCAATTTCAACTTTTTCTTCTTTTCCACTCTCTTATCACTACCTTCATTGCTTCCTTTCTGCATTTTCTTCCTCTTAACACTTGGAGAGTGTGGTGGCTCTTTAGCCTCACCTATAGTAACCGCAATAAAATCCAATAATGCAACATCAATCTCTCCCGGAAGTCCCAAACTACCCACATCGGGAAGCCCTTGAGAGGGATCACCACCTTTTTTTTTCTTCTTCTTAATTTTGTCAAGATAGCTAGGAGCCTTGTTCCTAGCTGGTAAATAAATCTTACCATATTTTTCCTATGTCCTTTTGAAGATATTATCAATTTCAGGAGGACTCGAAAACTGTTCCCATGAGAGCTCCCTGGTTGAGCTTGTTTCCCGCAGATGGACCCTCACCATGTTTGTTATAGTAAAACAATTGTGGAAACTAGTTTCCCAATTATCAGTGGCCCACTGATTCAACTTTGTAAAAGTGGTTTGCCCCTCCTCCAAATGTTCTGAGAACATCTTTGAAAACACTGAAAGACAAATCTGATGTGAAATTTAATATCAACATACGATGTGAAATTTAATATCAACATCCGATGTAAAGTTTAATATCAATATACGGTAAAGAAAGTCATAAAGTGTTTACATGAACTTTTCCAATATCTAGTTAGCAAACTTGGATACCCTTTGGAAGTGATATTCTTTCCATTTTCCCAGGCACCACTAATGTAGAGGAATTGGGTTCTCCAGGGCTTATCAACCTCCAGCAAATCATCGACTATTTTGTAATCATTCCTTATGTTGAAATAATAGAAAAAGATATAATGGTTTCGACATAAGCTGGCCACAATAGCAAACTGTTCCATATGGATTGGAATCTTACACAACCTTGAAGCAATGATGCTGGCTAATAAGGTATACAAAGCATTAAGACTCAATTGACTAGGGCATAACTTCACCAAGTGGAAATATTTGACTATCTCTGGGTCCAAAATGGAACCAAAGGCCCAAATTAAGTACTTTAGTAAATACCATTAGCTCTTTAGCCTTGTTATCCATTGGAGTCTCATCAGGGATAGGAATTCTCACATTGATGGACTCTGGAAAGCCCAAGTTCTTCCTAATTTTAAACACTTATTTGTGTGGGTATACACATAAGAATGTTTTTGAAGTGCCAACAAGTACTTAACACTGACCTTAGAGAAGTTAGGACCCACTCGTCCAACAAGGAACTCTTGAAACGGTTCGGTATCTGGCATTCCTACTATCTTTTTATTTTCCCAAACTATACTGGTATCGTCAGTATGACCAAATGTCTTTAATGGGGTATATTCCCCACTATCTTCCATCTTCTCCTCCATTATTTGTGGCTATTGATCGGTCGACCTAAGTTCAATATCCTCTTTTTCAAGAAGAGAATACTCGGTTGGTAGAATTGATGGATTTGGATCCGAATTAGGCAATACTAGTGGTTTTACCATTGTAGAACCTTTATTGAGCTTTTCTGTATCAATAACTGATGAAGTTACAGTTTTGGCTTTAGAAAGCCTGGTAATCCTTCAAGGTGTGCTTTATCCTACATCTGACCCCATAGAAATGAAAGGAGATTGAGCTTTACGACTAGTAACGACTCTGGTTTTGGTGAAAGATTTTTTAATTAACTGAACCGGTGGTTCAAGATTTATTAAAGATGAAGCAAAATAAGTTTTTCTGGAAACTAGTGATGGTCAGTAAGAATATAAGCTTTTGTTCGGTTCTGATATCTCTTCTATGATCAGTTCACCATGAGAAACAGGTAGTTTGACAACGATTATGGGCTCTCTTTTCTCTTATCTAACTTAGACAGATTGAGCCAACCTCCTTTAACTAAGTTAGTCTTGCCATGAACATAAAAATCCTGAGAAATATTAGAAAAATTGAAAAGTTGTGATGATTCAAAGTTTCTCTCTCTAGATTTGAAATTTAAAATTTTTCTTACTCTAGAAATGGAAATAGTAAAAAAATCACACTTATATAGTAAAGGAATCTACTTGAGTACTTTACCTAGGAAAAGTGAATCAACTGAATAATGATTAAAAGATATTAACTATAGCCCCATTAATTTTTGAACTTTAATTGCAAATACATAGGAAAAAAGCTAGTAGGTCCAATTAGAAACTAACAAGTGTAACAGAGGACTAATAATAAAGTCACGACCTTTGAACTCTTCGGTTGACCCTTTAAATTCACTTCGAAGGCGGATCGGTCATTATTCATTATGGATAGCTCTTCCAAAGATTTTTTGAAAGAGCTAAAGGGGCTATATGATCAGATTGGATATTATTGGAGGGATATTATAGTGCAAGTGATTTTATCTAGAGGGGCAGTTCAGACCGGATAAGTAAAGTTCAAACAAATAAACAGTAACGCAAGTGGACCAATGAATCAGCTATATGCCTAGCACCTTAGTTCTTGGGCTCGGGGGCTCATATGATTGACCCGAATATAATATTCGGCCTACACGGCCCATGAGTCATGGGAAAACAGTATAAATACCCCTAACCAACAACATTAAAGAGGTTAGAATTTTTCTAAAAACATTAAATACAAGCATAGATCTCATTTCTCTCACTATTCTCTACAAAAATACTTCATATCAACCAACTAAAGGATCTTCCCTTTTTTAACCCTGAATCATATTTTTCCATCATCATAATGGCTACACTAAATTACATTTATTACATGAGAAATTGATTGTAATATCACATGTTGAGTGACGCTTATAGTTGCTTTCTGCCCAAGCTCGTTCCCGAGCTATTTATAAACCAAAGCCGGTCATAATATATGCATAGATACTAGTGTGAACTTTTAAAATTCGAACATACTACATGTTGAACTCAACATATGCTATGAATAATATAAATATAATACATGCTTATAATAAACTATATGTTGTAAAGCTCTATAACTCAGACAATATGGTCTAATTCAAAGAAGCAGATAAATCCGTTGTAAAACTTAATGTCTCACATGGTAGACTCTGATACAACATGATTAGAGTGAGGAGATGAAAGTTAATTGAAATAAGGCTAGAGTTGTACTTTGTTCGAGAATAGTATTTATTAGTTATGACCAAATTCCCACATCATCTCGTCATGGATATATATATAAGTATATATATAAGTATAAACATATTTCAACTAGTATGAGGCCTTTTAAAGTGGACAAAAAACATAATTATGTGTGCTATTGAAAATATCAAATTATTCATATTTATATACAAAAATAAAATACGGAATACTCATATTTCTAACAATTGGTATCAACGTTCCAAGCCGAGACAACAAATCTTATTGGTAAAATTATCAAGTGTCCAACATGATAGACCAACCATGCTCAGTGTAAAAGATCTGTTGTAAAATTATATAACTAAAAAATTGTGGTATGATTAAAGTGATATAATGAAATTTAATTGAGAGGAGTCTAACCATGATGAAGACAAATGAGATATTGTAAAGCTCTATGACTCAAATGATGAACTCTGGCACAACCTGATTGAAGTGAACATATGAAAGTCAATTGAGAAGAGGCTAAAATGGTACTTTGTTTGAGAAGAGAATTTGTTAAGTGCGACTAAAGTTCCAAATTAATTATACATGAGAATAATCAATGATATATAAGTAGACAAAAACGAAAATCATGCAAACATTTCGGATCCAAAACTTCAAAATGGAGAATCTTGACAAAACAATTATGCATCAATCAAGTGATGACTTTAAAAAGAATTATAAATCAACCAAAACACGATAAGTAAAATATAAAAACTTTTATATATACATGTTATATTGTTTAGATATCCAAGACTTTAAAAAATTATATTACTTGTTCATTTTAGTATTATATGATAATATTTTTATTATATGCAATTAATTACACTTAATAGCAATATATATGCAATATATAATGGTTATTAATAGCCAAGAAAACAACAAGATCAAATTATATTTAATAGAGTAGTCTATCAATAACCAATTAAGATAAAACTTATATATCAATACGTACCTAAGGCCGGATAAAGTACGGATAACCACTTAGTTTTAAATTAGTACTTACACATAACCATCTACGGTTTTTAAAATCCAATATACCCAGAACGATATATCTCTCTCTCTATCTCTCTCTCTCTCTCTCTCTATATCTATCTCTATCTCTCTCTCTCTCATTTTTTGTGTTTTCTCTTCAAATTTCATATCTTTTGAACCATAAAATATCATTGATATTATTTTTTTTAAAGACGAATAAAACTAGATTTATGAAACATATCTTTTGGTTTTTTTAGTTATGAAATTTCGTGTAAATTGGTTGAAAAAAACAACCATCTTTTAAGTTACAAAATTACATATAATTTGGTCACGAAAAAACAAATTTTGTTTAGTTATAAAATTACATGTAATTTGGTTACAATTTTTTTTGTTTAGTGGCGAAAATACATAAAAATGTGTTGTGAAAATAAAAATAAAATAGTTGGAAAAATAAGACTTTGGTTTCTAAAGAAGTGTGATTGTGTAAGAAATAAAAAACAAACTTTTTTTGGAATTGTTAATTAGGTGTGAAATACGTGTAATTTGAGTATGAAACAAAATATGTGCATTTTTGTGGCGATTTTTTAAATATGAGAGTTATTAAATAACGTACAATTTGGTTGCAAAATAAGTGTGGAAAAAATAATTGTTGTTTAATTGTGAAAGTATATGTAATTAAGCTGCGAAAAAATAACTTTTGTTTACTTGTGAAATTATGAACAATTTGGTTGAAAATTTGGCCTTCAAAAAATAATCTCTATACATATCACTCATGAAATTTTTTTGTTCGTCTTTACAAAAAATGAAATATATGTGTGGAAACAAATAAGTTAAGGTTTGAAACATATGGACTTTTGAAGGTTAAATTATTTTTAGTGATATTATTTGAGGATTTTATGTTGCATGTGTTTTTTTATAAAGTCAAATTTGCAACCATATTATACGTATTAAAGACCATTGAAAAAAGTTTTTTCCACCATAAAAATAAACTTAAAATGTTAGTTGTTTCACACTAAATTAACACTTCTTTTCACAAAACAAGTTTGTATTTCATTTTGGGTGAATCTATTTCGCCCATAAGATTTATTATTTCCTCCATCTCAAATTTTCAAAAAAGCACTCAACACGTGCTTTTACCTTCTTGCCTAATATTTACTTTCTAATTTATAATTTGGTGCTACTATGCACTATTCAACCCTTATTCCAACAAACACTTCATTAAGTCAAATTACAACAAACATATATCATTTAAAAATTGAACGCTAAAAAAACTCAAAATTTACTCATGGAAGAGGAAGACACCCAAACCAAAAACTAAACACCGAAAAACATTACCCAATTAATCTACAAGGTAATTTAATATTATATTGTAGGTTTACACTCATATATTATCAAAATCCGTGTTCAGAAAAACCAAAATCGAATTCCCGATCTTGCATATTTAAATCCAAAACACCATCTCAAAATCAGTTGTTTGTTTAGTTTTTTTTGCATTATTTGTTATTTTTTCTTAACTTTAATAACACATTACTTATTAATAGTGTAGAATTTGAAATTTATTTAGAACTTGAAATTACTTCCCCTTCTCATATTACTCCTGATGATATTATATATCATGATCTCACCGAGGCATTCACCACCCAAGCGGACTACACAAGATGTGAACTTACAAAATAGGTAACGAGTGTCGGTCGAGAGTTGAAATATTTTTTGATAGAAAGTAGGTACGATTCCAGAAAAATACGGAATATTTTTTGATTTTTTTTATTCTTGTGAGAGATTTGGAAAGTATATGTTAAGATAAAATGCACCTAACGTGAAGGGGAGAAAGTCGGACAAAAAAAAAAACAGATTGTTCTTTTGCACTAAGAGCTCATCCTCTCGAAAATGGGCTATGGTATTTAGTAGTTTCATACGATAGACATAACCACCATCCATCCGAATATTTAGAAGGTTATCCTCAAGCAAGAAAACTTACTCCGACGGAATAATATTTGGTGAAGAAATTATCTACACGTGGTACCACTCCTCGTAACATTTTACCCATCTTAAAAGAGATTAATCCTCATAATGTGTCTAACATGTGTAACATTTATAATGCTAGAAAAAACACCGTACATTACACAAATTCAATATTTTTTCGGTAAGATGAAGAGAAAAATTACATTGAATGGCATAAAATGGGAAGTAAAAGGTCTCAAATAATCACAAAAATATTTCTTGCCCACCCAACATCAATCGATATTCTTAGGACATTTCCGTAGGTCCTTATTATAAATAGTACGTACAAGACGATGAGATATAAGATTCCATTATTCGAGATTGTTGGTGTTACGTCAACCAACATCACATTTGCGACCGCTTTCGTTTTCTTGAGTCACGAAAAGGTTAAACATTACATGTGGGTATTGGAACGTTTGTGGTTGCTCATGGAGGAAAACCATTGCCATTTACCTAATATTATGGTGACCGATAAAGAATTGGAATTTGATAAGGATTGACTCTTTGAGATTAATAGTCAGCCAGAGGGTTAGATTTATTCAAGGGGAAGTTTAGACCTAAGATAAATTTTGTATCTCCACTGTTCATTTACCTTTTGAGTAAGTTGCTTGCCAGATGCAGCTGTGTGCTTGTCATATCGTTTGTAAATGGGCTTCTTTGATCCATGTGTTTGACCCAAGATTTTGATCAGATTCGATTGGGCGATCAACCTAAACTAGCTTATAAAATATCTGACATATAACATTTAAGGGGTTGGACTTTGATCTCTCTAGACATTAAGACAAACACCTCAATTATCACTTTACCTTCCACCTAACATTTAATACATAATTTAAACACTTACCAAAAATACCTTCCAACCAAGTTTTACCCTTATTAGATTGACGACCATAATAGGAGCGGAAGGTACCCGGATAACAATATCTAGAATCTAACATAAAAATTTCTCTTCATAGTTCTTTGGGACATGGATCATGATATGCAAACAGATCCTCCAATTAAAAATAAGGAGGTCAGAGTGGAAGTAGAGCATGTGCACACGTCTCATGTGAATCATGATATTGAGAAAAATATTTTCATGTAGGAAGAGCGTGATCGGTTATGAGCAAAAATTGAGGTATCAAGAGCCTAGAGGCAGGTTAAAAAGGATCTAGAGGAAAGTATCTGTCAGAGTATCCCACATCTGATGATACATATAATAATCTCCATCATAATCCAAAACAAGGTCTGAATGACCAGTCTCTCAAAGCCCCACCAAAAATATAAAAAAGAACATTGGATTAAATATTGTTTGAGCACCTCAGAGTCTGATGAGGGCTCAACAACAAAATTAGAATCAAATTTGTTCTCTTCCTCAGTAGTAGTGTCCAGGGAATTTTATATCATTGCTCTTGCTCCAAAGTCCTTAGAGAATGTAACATAAAAGAAGGAATAACAATTCTTTGAGTCCTTTTTTGGATCTGAGAAAAATAGATGATCCAAAAGACACACTTTGTTCTTTTTATCCCAATTAAAGAGGTCGAAGTGCATAGTTTAACATATGGGGAAAATGAATGAATTGGAGCTAGATTACCATCAAAATTAAAATAAAAATTGTTATCTTTCTTATATGAAAATATGCATGTATTTGCATGGTGTAATGAAGATGTAAATAAGGTACCAACTAGTGTTATTTTTTACAAGTTATATGTGTGATCCGATGCGGGCCCGATAATCCATAGAATGAGAGTTTTTTCTAAATAAAAATCTGAAGCCATTGTCAAAGAGGTGGAAAGATTTACCAAGGTATGACATATTCGAGAATCTTTGTATCCACTTTGGAGAGAAAATCAGTACTTGCAAAAAATAAGTATGGTAAACGGGGAATGCGTATCAATTTCACAGATCTCAACAAAGCATATCCTAAAGATCCTTTCATAGTTCATCGAATTGATCAATTAATGGAATCAAATTTGGAAAATAAGTTGCTACTTTTTATGGATGCCTTTGTTGGGTACAACTAGACACAAATGGATCCGAATGACCAAGATCCTTTCCTAGTTCCTCGAATTGATCAGTTCTTCTAAGTATTAAGGAATGACAAAGAATTCAACTGGTCCCCAAATTGTGATAAGTAATTCTTAGAAATCAAGAAGCATTTATCTTCGCCTAAAACTTTATTCAAACTAGTCATCGGAGAAAGACTCTATATGTATCTAGCTGTATCAGATTATACTGTGAGCGTCGTGCTGGTTTGGGAGGTTGAAAATTATCCTCGACTAGTTTATTATGTTAACAAGAGCTTGTTAGATGCTGAGAAAAGATACCTCAATTTGGAAAAGCTGGCCTTAGCCTTGGTAATATTAGCTAGGAAAATGATTACTTATTTTCAAGTGCATTCCATCACTGGTCGAACTTCCTTTCCACTTAAAAATGTATTACAAAAGCTCAGGTTGTAGCATACGTTTTAGTTGAGTTCCAATCGGGGATATATTATAAAGAGTCTTTTATTCACAAGCATGGAAAAGAATGGGTAATTCAAACAGATAAAGTATCCAACATAATGGGTTACAGAGCAGGTATTTGTTTACTTTCCCTTTTTTAGTGATTCGATGTACCAAGCTATACACTTTGGTTTTAAAAAATCAAACAATGAAGCAGAATATGAAGCAACTATAGCAGGTTTGAGACTTGCTCAAATATGTGGTGCCAAA
Source organism: Limnanthes douglasii subsp. nivea (assembly GCA_036936605.1). Taxonomy (NCBI): domain Eukaryota; kingdom Viridiplantae; phylum Streptophyta; class Magnoliopsida; order Brassicales; family Limnanthaceae; genus Limnanthes; species Limnanthes douglasii. The sequence continues at coordinate 271,645,064 of JAUPFV010000001.1, read as the reverse complement.
AGAATCTGATTGTTGAGTGATTCGTAGTTGCTCGTACATCAAACGCAGGAGAAATCTAAAACAAGGAAAGAACAATTGGTGAAATATTTTCAAGTGTTGAAAGAAATATCTGCCTGCTTTAAAATGTGTAAAATATGAACTTGTGCCAAGATACAAAAATTCGATAGCTGACTCGTTAACCGTTGTTGCGTATTCTGAGGCGTACTCTTAAATTTTGGTACAACAATGCCCTTCTATAACCACAAACCTTAAAATGGAAATTGAAAATGAAAAAAGTTTCCAAATATCAACCACAATCCGTCAAGACTAGAAGTATGGTATCCACGAATTCATTACTAAAGAAATCCTTCCCGAAGACAAAAGCCTAGCTAAGAAGCTCAAGTTTAAAGCACACAGGTTTTTGGTGTTGAGAGAGATCCTCTATAAAATATATTTTAGTAAGCCTTTATTGTGTTGTCTCTGATTTGATGAGTCCTAAGTGATAAGGAAAGATATTCTACAGGGGCCTAAATGTAATTAGTAAGGACTAGATTGATAAGTCTTACAAATATAAAGTAGGATTAAGCTTTTATAAGAGAGATAGGGACTAAGTTGTAAATATTCACTTATGTAACCACCTTTGTAACTGATTCACCTGGTCTATTTATAGAGGCAGAGGAAGACAGTTACACTCATGAAATATTCATAAGTGCAATACTACCTTCGCTACAGAAAATTCTCTTTGTGAAGACTTTTGTTCTTAATTCACTTAGTTCAACTTTAATTCATACCAAATTGGCGCTAGAAATAGGGGACGAAGATACCTTGATCAACAGATCAAAAATCGAGTCTCGAGTTTTCGTTTTGTGAGGTTTTTCGTTCGAATTTTCGTATTTTGTTTGATTTTTCGCTGATTGAAGATGAATTCAGAAGAAGGTGACAATCCATCTGTTCGCAAGGCTATGGAAACATTGAAATCCGATTTGCAAGAGGCAGGTAAATCGATTCCAACTCAATCAATCCAATTTGATTTCGAAGGAAAAATGAATGAGATGATAAGGAAGGTGGCAGAGCTTGACGAATTGGTAAAAAAGAAGGGAAATAATGATAGTGCTAGGCTTAGGTCTAAAATAGCAGGGGGCGATCAGAATGATCAGTCGGATCAGTCGATAGACGATGGCGACGATCGATATGAACAGCGTAAAGCACGTTTTGAGCAAAAAAAAGAGTATAGTGGGATAAAGAGGAAAGAAAAGTTACAAAAGCGACTGTATGTGAACTCTAGTGATGAAGAGGATTTCGAAGATTCGGAGTCTAATGAAACACCGAGGTACGAACATTCTCGAGGCCATTCAAGAGGAGCAGAGCGTGAGCTCCGGCCAGCTAGGGTGTATAAAGAAGGAAGGAAAAAGAAAGAAAGGTGAGTATATTCACCTCGGAAATATTCGCCTCGGAAATATTCGCCTCGGAAATATTCGCCTCGAAAATATGAAGGTGAGTCAAGCTTATATGCTACTGTGGGGATGAGAAACGAAGACCAGTATGTTCAAGGAGTCGACTGGAGGGACTCACCATTGATCAGGGAGATCAGATCTGTACCGCTTCCGAGGCGGTTTGATATTTCCAAAGTTGATAAGTTTGATGGGACTCAAGATCCCGATGACCATATAGAACAATTTAAAAACTACATGACTAATTTCGAGGACGACGATAAATTGGTGTGTAGAGCATTCTCTCAGACGTTTAAGGGAACTGCGCTGAAATGGTTCAACAAGATTCCTAAGGAGTCAATTGCAAATTTTAGAGGCTTATATACCGCTTTCCGAAGACAGTTTGTGGGAAGCAAGGAAATGAGAGCTAATGGAGACACAATAATACAATGCAAGCAGGCTGTGGGAGAGAAGTTAAAGGATTACACTAAGAGGTTTGTGTCAACAAAGGCTGAACTGGATGATTGTGAAGAAAGTGTGGCTCTGGCGGCGTTTAGACAAGGACTGTTGCCTGGGGATTTAACCGATGAGACTACGAGGCGCAGGGCGTTAACATTTGGAGCTCTTATGGCTCAAGTTGAGGATCAGATTAAGGTCGAAGAATCGACGCGGGTTCGAGGAGGAGGCAGTACTATTCAGAAAGGGAATGGTCAAACAAACACTTCGAATAACAACTCATCGCGCCCGAGGAATAATCAAAATGTTTCTAGCAGAGGAGCTTCGAGTTCGTATCAAGGGGGATATAATCAACACAATTCTAATAATAATCAGCAACAGTTCAGATCCAGATCGAATGTATGGGTGAGGCCAGATTACTATGCGGATCTGACTGAAAGCGTGGCTTCGATATATGAGAAAACAAGGGGAACAATAAATTTTAGAAAGCCACCAGCGATTAACAGGCCAAGAGAGGAGCGCAATAATAAGTTCTGCATGTATCATGATGATGTTGGCCATGATACAAATGATTGCATTGCTCTGAAGAAGGAGATGCAAATTTTGATCAAAAATGGAAAGTTGCTGGAGTATGTCAGGAAGAATGCTAAAGCTGCAGCTCCGAAAATTAGCAATCCTAATTCTAAGCAGGAAACTGCACTGATGATTTTAGATGTTGTAGGTGATGAGTTTGATGTGGCCTCGGAGTATGTCGACCCAGACCCCAGTCGACTTTTGTTAATGTCAATAGATGAGCCGATGCGTCAGGGACGTGTTCGAGATTTGTGTGCCTTCTTCGAATCACTAACAATATTTGGGGGAGATTCAATGACTAACAACACTAATAATTCGAGGAAGAGGCATATAGTGAATTTAACACGACAAATTGAAGGATGAGCATCGGCACACCTAAGCAGCAAGAAGTATGTGCCCTTTATAATTTTCGATGGGGATGATTTGAGGGGGATTAGTGGGCCACATGAAGATGCAGTGGTCATAGGAGCAGAAGTATGCGGGGTGGAGATTCGACGAGTGTTGATTGATACCGGGAGCTCTGCTAATGTGCTTTTCAAGTCAACATATGAGAGATTAACTGCTCCGCCTCGAATAGAAAGGTCAGAAAGGACTATCATAGGGTTTACTGGTGCAACAGCAAATGTGATAGGGGAGTTCGAGGGTGAAATTTCTTTGGGAAAGGGGCCTTTCAAAAAGAAAGTACAAGTACTTTTGTGGTGGTGGATTGTCCATCGAGCTACAACGCTATTTTTGGGAGGTCGTGGTTGGCTAAAATGTACGATGTAGTTTCTACAGTTCATCAATGTTTGAAGTATGTGATCGAGGACCGAGTCGGCGTAGTTCGAAGTGATCAAAAGGTGGCAAGAGAATGTTATGATGCTGCGTTTAGACTACGGGGCAAAAGTTCTGATGATCCGATGGAGAATTAGCAGTTTGGGGGGTTGACTTCTGATGGAACAAACGAGGGAATTGATGATCCGAGGTCAACCCCGAGTTCTGTGGTGGTCAGTGAGGAAATAGAAGAATATATTTTCAATAATGGCAGGGTACTTCGAATTGGGACTCTGTTATCTTTATCGATGCGAGAAAAGTTGTTGACTTTTTTGTCTGAAAATTTGGATGTATTTGCGTGGAGGTCCGAAGACGTAGTGGGGGTCCCAAGTGACATCATATGTCATAGCTTGGCGGTCGATCCGAAGGTCAAACCGATAATTCAAAAAAGAAGGGCCTTTTCGTTGGAAAAATCCGAGGCCATAGTTGCTGAGGTGGATCGACTATATAAGATGGGGCATATCAGGGAAGCCAATTATCCGAGGTGGACCGCTAATCCTGTGGTGGTGAAAAAGAAGAACGGAAAATGGCGAATGTGTGTGGACTTCACAGATCTGAATAGAGCCTGTCCAAAAGATCCTTTTCCAGTGCCTCGAATCGATCAGTTAGTGGATTCCACTTCGGGAAATAAAATCTTGACATTTATGGATGCATTTTCGGGGTATAATCAGATTCGAAAGAATCCGGATGATGAAGAAAACACAACTTTTATCACTGACAGAGGTTTGCACTGCTATAGAGTGATGCCGTTCGGATTAAAAAATGCTGGGTCAACATATCAGAGGCTGATGAATAAAGCGTTTGCTTCACAGATAGGGAGAAATATCAAAGTGTACATCGATGATATGCTTGTTAAAAGCAAAAGTGATGATGAACACATTGATGATTTAGAAGAAACGTTTTTGAATCTCAGAGCCATACAGTTGAAGTTGAACCCAGAAAAATGTGCATTTGGAGTTCGATCTGGCAAGTTTCTGGGGTACATGATTAGCGAAAGAGGAATCGAAGTGGATCCAGAACAATTGAAGGCTCTGATATCAATGTCTTCCCCTCGGAATATCAAAGAAGTGCAAATGTTAACGGGCAGGTTAGCAGCTTTGAACAGATTCATCTCTCGTTTTTCAGATAAGTGCTTGCCTTTTTTCCGTGTGCTGCGTAGACCTAATAATTTTGAGTGGACTTCGGATTGTGAAGAAGCTTTTATGAAGATAAAAAATCTTTTGTCCTCTCCTGAAATATTGTCAAAGCCTCGAAAGGGTGAGCAGTTATTTTTGTATATAGCAGTATCGGATTATGCAGTGAGTGCAGTTCTGGTCAGTGAAGATACGAGAATTTCGAAGCCTGTCTACTATGTCAGCAAAAGTTTGGTTGATGCTGAGAAACGCTATTTGAAGCTCGAAAAAATGGCACTGTGTATAGTAGTGGCAGCGAGAAAAATGCGCCCTTACTTCCAGGCACATACGATTGTGGTTCGAACTTCATATCCATTAAAAAATGTGTTGCAAAAGCCAGACATCTCAGGAAGGATGACTAAGTGGTCTGTAGAATTAGGAGATTTCGATGTGTTATTCTCTCCTCGAACAGCTATCAAAGCTCAAGCCTTGGCAGATTTTTTGGTTGAGTTTCACTCAAGCAGATCCGAAGAGAAAGATGATGAAAAGGTGAACGTGAATCCGACGTGGACGATACGAACTGATGGGGGATCCAGTAACAGAGGGTCGAGTGCAGGAGTGGAATTTGTGGCACCAACAGGGGAATTTATGTTTCAAGCTATAAAATTTGGATTTCATGCCTCGAACAACGAAGCTGAATACGAAGCTGTGCTAGCAGGATTACGGTTAGCAAAAATTTGTGGGGCAATGTTTGTGCGCTTGGAAACAGATTCGCAGTTGGTAGTTAATCATGTTAAAGGAATATCAGAAGCTAAAAATGAACGTTTGGTTTTGTACTTACAAGAGCTACGAGGAATGATGGCACAGTTTGAAAATGTCGAGGTGGAGCATATTCGAAGAGGAAGCAACACAATGGCTGATTCTTTGGCAACAATGGCTTACTCTGAAGAATATCCATGGATCATGACACAACCATCGCCTTCGATCATATCAAATTCTGAGCAGTGTGAAGTTGTTAATGAGGTAGTGAATGATCCGATGTGCGCTCGAGGAGATTGGAGGTTTGACTTGTTAAACTTTATTTCGAAGGGAATATTACCTCTTGATAAACACTTGCTCAAGAAAATAAAGTATAAAGCTCTTGGCTATGTGGTATTGGATGGGGTATTGTACAAAAGGTCTGCATCGAAACCTTTGCTACGATGTTTAAGCAAACAAGAGTCTCAAAACATTCTATCCGAGCTGCATGATGGGGATGGATCAGCTCATTGTGGATTCAAAGCTTTAACGCGTAGGGTATTGTTGGCAGGGTATTATTGGCCTACCATTTTGCAGGACGCTAAGTTGTTAGTTCGAAGTTGTGATACTTGCCAGAGGTATGCAAATTTAATACATAAACCAGCAGTACCCCTGATGACAATCTCAGAGGCGGTTCCTTTCGATAGGTGGGGGATTGATTTAGTAGGATCATTACCTATGGCTTCTGGTGGAAGACAGATGATTATAGTTGCGGTTGATTATTTTTCGAAGTGGGCAGAAGCAGAACCTTTAGCTGGGACAAAAGCTAAGGATGTAATCAAGTTTATTCAAAGTAACATCTGCTACCGTTTTGGAGTTCCTCGAAAAATAACGACTGACAACGGTCCTCAATTTAATAACAAGGAAATGGACTCTTTTTGCTCTTCGAAAGGGATACAGCAATGTTTTTCTACTCCTTTCCACCCCAAGCAAATGGACAGGTGGAAGTTACGAATAGATCTATTTTGGATGGCTTGAAGAAAAAGTTGGCAGGAGCAGCTGGGAAATGGCCGAATTATCTTCAAGAAGTGTTGTGGGCATATAGAACAACCCCTAGAGAGGCTACAAAAGAGACTCCTTTTTCTTTGGTATATGGAATGGACGCTGTGTGCCCTGTTGAATCTACATTGCCTTCCTACAGACTGCTACGATATTCCGATGTGGATAATGATGAAGCTAAAAGAGTTGAGCTTGATTTGTTAGAGGAAAAAAGGGTCAAAGCGCATTTGAATGTGGTCCATTATCAAACGTTAATGAGAAGCAGGTACGATGCTAAAGTTAAGAGGAGAGAATTCAAAATTGGCGATCGAGTGTTACGAAAAGTATTTCTTCATACTAGGGACAAGCACCTCGGAAAATTGGCTCCGAATTGGGAAGGTCCTTACGAAGTTAAAATGAAGGTCAAGCCAGGTTCCTACAGGTTGTCTGATCGAGAGGGGAGGATGCTCAAACATCCTTGGAATATAGAGCACTTGAAATTGTACTGTGAGTAAACTGTACTTCGAATCTTTGTAAAACAGACATACTCTTTCCTTATCTGTTGGCCCAGAAAGGTTTTAACGAGGTGTCTATTTAATATTGAATTTTTTAATAAAATTTATTTTGGCCATTGGTTGTTTATTATGATGGGTGATTTATTATTTTGGTAACTTGGCAAAGACTGATCATCTTTGAAAGTTGACCAAGAATAATTTTCCGAAGCGATAGCTTTGAAGAAACAACCAAATTTTCGAGGTGCCACGTCTTATGAGTGCATCTAGTTTTTGAGGTGCCACGTCTTATGAGTGCATCTAGTTTTCGAGGTGCCACGTCTTATGAGTGCATCTAATTTTCGAGGTGCCACGTCTTATGAGTGCATCTAATTTTCGAGGTGCCACGACTTATGAGTGCATCTAATTTTAGAAACAACCAGTTTAAATAAGTATACTAGAAGTTTAAGATATAAAAAAAAGTGGTTTGTTCGTTGGATAAAATACGAAGTTTACAAAAAAGGGGAGAAGTACTTAACCAAATACACAAAAAACAAACATCACAAAAAACAAACTGCCCAGCCTATTAGGCATCTTCTTCTTCTTCTTCTTCCGATGACCCCTCTTCTGAAGCATTTTCTTCTTCTTCTGAGGAGCTTGGTGGCACCTCGAATGCTTCCCTTGGGCGACTTTCTTCAGGAACTTGTTTCCAAAGATCCGATAAATCCAGCCTTGGACAGGCAGCATGAACCTCTCGAAGAAGTTGAATAGTTGTATCAATTTGAGCTTTCTTGATACCTTCAAGCATTAAAGAACCAACGGCGGCTTCGGCCTTTTTGATGGCAGCATTCTTTTCTTCCTCGAATTTTGTTCGAAGCGTAGTCAACTCAGTTTGGCAATTCTCCAGCTTCTCCTGAGTTTCTTTAACAAGTTTCTCAGCATCGGAAGATTTTTGCTTTGCCTCGGAGATAGCAGTGGAATGTTGAGAATTTAGGTCTTCAAGAGCTTGTCGATGAGAAGTCTCCAGAGCTTCGACTTTTTCTTTGTGCTCTTTAAGAAGTTCGTCTTTTTCAGCTTCGAATTTCTGAAGTGCCTCCATTTTCGAAGTCTTTTCAGACTCTGTTTCCTTTTTGCTCTTGATCAATTTTTGTGCAAGAAGCTCCAATTGTGCGTGTGAATTTTTTACTTCTTCATATAATTTATTGGCTGCAACACTTAAATTCTCAAAAGGATGAAGGATCGAAGCTACCTCATCGGATTTGTCTGAATTAGGAAAGATTGTTGGTTGGTGATGAACAGGAACGATGGCGTTAGATGTCGAAGCCATAGCGGCCCCAGTGGAAGTTGATGGAGTAAAATTGGTAGGTTGAGAGTCATTGCCAGTAAATGTAAAATCCCCGCTTAAATTGAAGTTTTCGAGGTTGAGGTAATCGTCTACTTGATTATCTCCTAGTGTCAGTCCTCCATCAGGGTTTTCTTCGATAAAAGTTTTCCCATGCACCTCGGAAGCTAGTACTTCCTCTAGTATATCAGCCTCGTTCTTTTTCTTTGGCGTGCTAGACTTGCTCTTTTTCTTCTTTGGAGAATTGTCCTTTTTCTTTTTCAGAACAGGTTCTTCTGCTTCTGAGATGGAGGGAAGCTGAGGTGCAGATGATTTTCGCTTTCCTACAGTCTTCGAGGTGTTGGAAGGCTTAGCCTTGATTGTTTTGGGTTTTTTGAGGGTTTGCTTCCCCTTCTTTTTCAATGGTAGGTGGCTGTCACTTCGATTCCGGGTCGGAAGATAGCATTTCCCATCTGGTGCAAGTATCCTCTGAACTGCTAGGATAGGATCCGGGGGGATCATCGGATCTTGAGGGAAGTCAGCCCCTAAGGATATACGCCAGAGATGGCTGTTGACGAAGTTGATCGGCTCAAAGGCTGAGTGAAAGCCATTTCCCCAGGACTTTTCTGCCCATTCAGCCATTTGCTGGAAGATGACCTTGGCTTCTTTTCAACGACTCTTAAATCGCCTCAGAATTTCTAAGGAAAAGGGGAGATAAACAGTGAGATAAATAAACTTGATTAATTTGGCTAAGTAAAAAAAAAAGGGGGGAGGTGTTACTTACTGCTATCTCTCCAAGTAAGGGTGAGTTTTGAGGGATTGGCATCGGAAATCTCTTTGCCGTTTTCCCAAGCTCCTGATAAGAAAACGAATCTTTGCTTCCAGAACTTGTCGGCTTCGAGGAGGTCGTCGACAATTTTTAAATCATCCTCTAGAGTTAGGTAATAAAATGGCAAAACTGGGCCATTCGAAACTTTGGTTACTGAGATGAAGTCCTCGATTTCGAGGGGAATGCCTCCAAGCCTCGATACCATGATTGCTGAGAATAAAGTGAAAAGCTGGTTGGGAGTGACTTGTGTTGGACACAATCTATGGATTTCGAAGTGCCTCACTATCATCGGATCAAGGGGAAACCGAAGTCCCCAGTTGAAGAGCTCAGGGTAGACTACCAACTCATCTCTCTGATAGTTTAGAGGTGTCTCTCCTTCTACTGGTAGTCGAAGAGTCATATTATCGGTTAATCCCCATAGTTTTTTAGCATCTCTTTCTCTGACTCGAGGTAGTAACTGTAGGGTACATTCTTTAAGGCAAGAATGTACCGAGGGGAAAGTGGTTTAAGATTTTCTTGAACCAAGGCAGTAACGTCCTCGGGAAGTGTAATAAGAGGTGGTTTCTTCCCTCGAATCTTTTTTGGAGGAACCACACCGTCAGCCTCGGATTCCTCTTCGGCATCAGATTCAGTAGCTTCAGAATCGTCTTTGTTGTTATCTTCATCAGTGACTTCATTAGAGCGACTTCGGATTTGAGTCTCCTGTTGAGTCACAGGAATTGGCTGACTACTCTCTGGTGTAACGTCACCCACTTCTTTTGGGGTAGGAGAAGAGGTCTCTGTATCATCGCCCATTGCTAGAAAGGTTGATTTTTTGCGTCGTTTAACTTTGATAACCTCGAATTGAGGAGGGAGTGAATTGGGTTGAAGATTTTTAGTCGCTTCGACTTGAAGGACAGGTGATTTGGGTTGTGGTTTTTTATCAGTTGGTGGCTTGTCTAAAGTAACAACTTTAGATTTCCGATGAGGTCTCAGCAATGGAGAAGTAGGTTGATTTCGAGGAGGAAAGGTTTCTTGATTAGTTTCTGGGTTTGAAGCTAAGGGTGAAGACGAAGTTGTAAGGTTGGGGTCGAAGTTACCATATTCAAAAGTGGTGCAAGAAGAATGAGGACCGCTGTAGATCAACCCAGCAGCCTTGTAATCTTTGGCTCTTTGAGAAATACAAAGATAATCGTAGGCACCAAATACTTGATTGCTAGAACCAGGGAAAAGAGGTTTCTTTGATTTTACTGGTTTTCTGGGTTTAGATCTTTTGTATTTAGGATATCTTCTCATACAATGGGTATCGATCTGAGAGGTTGCTTTGGTGGATGAAAAAGATGAAGTGATTTAAAGGTTTATTCTTCAAGCCATCAAGATGGCTTGAAGAATAGGATGAAGATGAAGAACAGGTTGAAGATGGTTCAAGAAGTGATTTCTCTAAAAAGTTCTCAGTGAATGAAGAGTTGGGTATTTATAGGTTAAAGGAGTGACGTTGAGAATATGGAGAAACAAAACCAGTGAGTTGCTCTCATTGGGTGGAATGTGAAACGAAAAGAAAACGTGTAGTGTCATAGGTCTACTATTAAAGGTCTAATCAATCTATCAAATAGGGATCAGGGATTTCGAAGTATCAACAAAACTATGCTTCTAGTAATAATATTCGAAGTAAAGGCGAGGCTATACTTCAAGTTAATAAGTTCGAAGCGATTGGGAAATTTGTTTGCACTTATTAATAAATTCGAAGAGAAGTCACAGATCATTGAAGAAGCAAAGTGAAGAAAGTTGTATTTGCTCGGAGTAAAGTTCGAAGAGCGACTAGTTCTTATAAATTGTTTGTATAAGAACTAGGGGGGCTACTGATAAGGAAAGATATTCTACAGGGCCCTAAATGTAATTAGTAAGGACTAGATTGATAAGTCTTACAAATATAAAGTAGGATTAAGCTTTTATAAGAGAGATAGGGACTAAGTTGTAAATATTCACTTATGTAACCACCTTTGTAACTGATTCACCTGGTCTATTTATAGAGGCTGAGGAAGACAGTTACACTCATGAAATATTCATAAGTGCAATACTACCTTCGCTACAGAAAATTCTCTTTGTGAAGACTTTTGTTCTTAATTCACTTAGTTCAACTTTAATTCATACCACTAAGCAGTTTTTTTGAGTTACATGACTGGGAAGGGTCTGCCCATTGTGGCTACAATGCTTTGACTAAAAGGGTCTTATTAGCAAGGTATTATTTTTCATCTATCATGGCATACACGAAAGAGTTAGTTAGAAGGTGTGATCATTGTCAAAGATATAGAAATGCAATACATGTACCAACAATTATTATGGAGTTAATATTCGAAGCGGTATATTTTTTTAGGCGGGTATTGATTTGGTAGGACCCATTTCAATGACTTCTAGAGGATGTCGAACTATTATCTTGGAATTTTTTTTTCCGAAATGGATAGAACTTTCACCCCTCTCCAGAACGACTTCCAAAACAGTAATCAAATTTATCATTTCCAATATATGTTGTAGGTTCAAAATTCCTAGAAGTATTACTACAGATAATGGCCCTCAATTCGACAACATAGATATGGAAAGTTTATGTGTATCGAGAGAAATTAATCATTGTTTCTCCTCGTTTTTTCACCCCAAGCCAATTGATGGATAAATGTCGCAAACAGAAACATTTTGACGGGTCTAAAAAAGAATTTAGAAAGAGCAATAGGGAAATTACCTAATCACCTACAAAATTATTGTGAGTTTATCAAACTACTCCACATACTGTCACACAAGAATCTTCTTTTACCTTGGTCTATGGAATGGATGCAATATCACAATAGAAGTTATTGCTGCCTCTTTCAGGTTCAAAATTATCATGAAGAGGAAAATGAAATTGCGGTAAGAACTCAGCTAGACTTGATCGAAGAAAAGAGAATTAAAGATTAATTAAGGATAACACAATATCAGGGTTTAATAAGGAGTAGATACACATCTAAAGTACAAAAAAGAAACTTTCAAGTGGGCAACAAGGTTTTAAGAAAAAGTATTTTTGCACACGAAAGATAGAAAGTTTGGGAAGTTGGCTCCAAATCGGGAAGGACTATACATTTTGTGTGAAAAAAAATCAAACAAGGAATGTATCGATTACTTGACCAAGAAGGCACTCATTTGAGGCACCCTTGGAATTTTGAACATTTAAGGTTATATCTTGAGTAAATCTGTATCTTAAATATTTACTTTGTTTTTTATTCGATGTAAATATTTGGGTGCATACTCTTTCCTACCCTGGTGGCGTGATGAGGTTTTAATGAGGTATTCGAATCGTTTTTAATCTATCATGTTTTTTCCTTTAAGAATGTGTATGTTAAGTTTTCATTGCCTTTGAATGGATTACCTTTGAGTAACTTGTGTATGTTGAATTTGTATTGCCTTCAGTGAATTTCGTTCAAATGGCTTGTGTATAATAAATGTTTATTGCCTTCAAATAGATTACTTTTGAATGTTAAGTTTTTTTTATTTCCTTTGAATCGATTACCTTCGAATGACTTGTGTATGTTAAGTTTTTATTGCATTTGAATGGATTACCTTCAAATGACTTATGTATGTTAAGTTCTTATTGCTTTCGAACGACTTATGTACGTTAAGTTTTTATTGCCTTCAAACGACTTGTGTACATCAAGCTTTTATGACCTTCGAATGACTTGTGTTAAGATTAACTATCATCGGATACATTCGAATAAGAAATAAGAGAAACATATATAAGGAAATGAGCTAAGTTGATAAGATATATATTGTTTTGGGTAACCCAAGGACTTAACAAAATTTGGGGAGAAAGATTACAAAAATTCCTCGGCCATGCCAAAGACTTGCACAGAAAAATCTGATTCAAACAAAAAAATACCTTGTATACGACAAGGACTTGCACAATCACAATCACATAAAAACCTAATAGCCTTTGGGCTCTTTCCCTACAACATCTTCTTTTTTGTTTTCGTTAGAACTTTCACTATCAGAGTCCCCACCATCACTACTAACAGAACCATCATCATGCAAATCTTCAAATATACCAAGTTGATCTATTATGGGCATATCCGATTCAATCAACACAATTCCTTGTATACGACAAGGATTTGCACAAACGGAATCACATAAAAACCTACTGGCCTTTGGGTTCTTTCCCTACAACATTTTCTTTTTCTTTTTCTTCTGAACTTTCACCATCAGAGCCCCTATCATCACTACTACTTGAACCATCATTGGGTGAATATTTGGAGATACCAAGTTGATCTGCTATTAGCATATCAGGAGGGAATCGATTGTCTGGAACCAGTCCTCATAAAGATCACATTACAAGTGTGGGAACGTTTTTATGGAATTCCAGTACCATATCCAATTTGGTTGATGCATTTTTATAAGGAATTTATCACTGTATCGACATAGGCATCTATAGCATCGAAAATCTCTTGGGTGGATTTCTCATTGAGAGAAAGTATTTCATCATTCTACTTATTGATAAGAGCTTCTTGGTGCTTCTTCTAGCCCAATAAATGCTCAATGGTGGCTTTGTCCTCAGCCTGCTGGTTCTTCAATAATGTAATCTCCTTAGAACTAGATGATTTTAGATTTTTATGATCAACCTGCAACTTCTCGTGGTCAGAATATACCTTGACCATTTCATCCCTGACAAATTTGACTTCCCTGAATAGACTATTAGCTTTGGTATTTTTCTCTCTGATTAAAGTTTTTAAAATTATTGCTTTCATCCTGATAAGAAATAATTTCTTCGACCTTTACTTGTCCGTCCAGTTCAATAATTGGCCTCACATAGCTCAGGATGAATACCCCCTCATCAGGACACCCCCTAGTTTATGGATTTAGGATTTAATTAAAATGATAAATAAATAAATTCAAAATGCCCTTAAGGAGAAATATATTTGCGTTGCAGGTGAAAGTAAAGCCAAGTGACTAACGAAGATTTATTTCCCATCATCGCTTTATGTTTAGTTGACACATTGATGAAGTGTAACTGTGACAGTTCTGACACAACCGATTTTTGGAAGTAGCGCATGGTCCTTGGGTTTTTAAGAAGCGTGCAAGTTGTTGCTGACGTTTACCCAACGTGTCACATGATTTATTTTGAAAATTATCAAATTACTTAATTTTGAACCATAGTATCCCTTAAACTCCTACTTTTGTTGTGCATTTATTAAGTCGATTGTTGTCGTCTGCTAGCAAAAGGCGTATTGGTGATTGTCAAATTGCAACCCAGGTTCGTTATTTTTGCTTAACTCTTGCATACATGTAGTGTTTGATAATAGTTTGAAAACCCTAGATTCTAGAGTAGGGAGTCTGCGATTATGGAGACAATCAAAAGAAACTTGTACACACAGGATGGCACCAAAAAAGGCGACAAGAAACCTGCTATAATCATGCTTATTCGTGACATTAACTTATTGCAGTCCAAGTAGAAACAATGGCACCAAAAAAGGCGACAAGGAGGAACTTGACGAAAACTCCAATATCTGAATTTGAAGATCATGTATTCTTGGAAAACTACTTCTCTCAAATAGCTCATAAATAGGGGTATCCAGATAAGGTTAGATTGCTCAGTTTTAGGGATAGGTATGTCATTCCTGAAGATGTTACAATGAGAGTTCCCCTGGTCGGCGAACATCCATACCATGCTCGTGAAACAAAGACTTGCTTGTTTACAACTGTGTTTGACTGGGGACTGCGGCTTCCCTTGCCCATGCTGATTCGTGATTGTCTTAGCAGGATAGGAATTTGGCCTATCCAGTCGTCTGCTAACATGTGGAGGATGCTACTTAGTGTAGTTCTTAGCTTACACTTGCTAAGGATTAAGATATGTCTGGTTGATTTATTATTAGCTACGGACGTGACTAAACTTTCCAAGTATTCCTTTTTTTACACTCAACTAAAAGGAATGAAAAAGATTGTAAAACTTCCCTCGTTAGATAAGAATTGGAAGAACTCCTTCGTGTTTGTGTCTGGCAATTGGGAACATGAGAAACTGATTATGAACCTCCAATTAGAGAGGAAATAGAGAGTGAAGTGTAAGCATCATTCACGTAATCTGTACATTGAAGTATCCTGTAACTAAATATTGGATATTGAACCATTATGTAACTTTGTATACAAGTGAAGCGGCCAACCAAGAGTGGTGGAAGGAAGGACTAACAAAAGACCACGTAAATCCCTTGCTTGAGGTCGGCAACGTAAAGACAAGATAAATGGCCCGATATTGGTGTGGAGCCTATAAATCTGGTAGGAGACAGTGAATAAGAAGGAGAAGGAGAGCGTCCCAAAAAGGCAATCCCACAAGATCTAGCAGAACGGATGAAGAACTTTGTAAAAATATCGACTATTCATCCCTCAACAACGGTAGTGCGAGAAATGGGCTCGTTACCTTCATATGGCAACATGGTGAGGCCTACAGTGGCTACAGTGAATAATAGCAGCGTAGGGACCAGTCAGAAGAATGTTTCCATAGACGAGTTACTCCCCCAGGGAATCGGCATGCCCCGTCCATTGATGACGTTTGAACAACTCAAGTATATTCTTACTTTGTCATATTATGATGGGATGCCCATGAGTGATATTTTACAGCGGCGGGTGGAGCTTGCTATGGAGGTAAGAACATATAGTGTAGAATAAATTACCATATAATACGATGTAACTAATTTTGTGTACTTTGTAGTTGCACCATAACGCAGTTGTACTTTCATATCGGCGGATGTCTGCGGCCGACCTGGAAGTAATGGAAAGGTGGAAACCAGATTCGATGCTATTTAGGTCAGCTAAATCAGCAACTGCAGAGGTCGTGCGCTTGAGGGACGCCTATGGGTCTGCCAAAGCTTCCAAGGATAAGGCGATTGAGGCTAATGAGAAGCTGCAAACCAAGATGGAGACGGTAAATGAGGCTTTAACTTGTAGCGATGAAAAATGCAAAGCATTGTCCACGGGCAACACGAAGTTACTGAATCTGAACAACACTTTGATTCAAAGGAATGAAGAGCTCATCGCTCAGAGCTCAAATTTACTTAATAGAAACTTGGCGCATGCCAAGAGGGTTGAGGAACAGGTTGATCGATTGGCGGGGATGTCCGCAGAAAAGACTGAACTAAAAACGAGACTGGAAAATGCATAGAAAGAGTTTGAGCATGAGAGGCAGCAATGAAAAGAGAGTTTGAAAGTCGCGCTAGATGAGCATGAAGCTCAAATGATGAGTGTTGTTATGGATATGATAGGCTGAGAGAAGAAAGAAGTTGTGTCTGAGTTGTTGTCATTAAATTATGGGCTGAAGCTTGGGTTGTTGTGTGGCCCGGTTAAAGTGGATGATGCTGCTACAGTTGTAGCCGATCCAGTAGGTGTCTCTGTCAATGAGTCCCAGCCGGTTCATACCGAGCTTCCGCCCTCCAAACCGAAAGTGTTATTGTATCAATCTTAGTAAAAGACTTTAAACCTGAAAGTTAGTTGTGTGTAATTTTGGGTCACGTCTTGACTCTTGTTTTGTAGAACTAATTTGAAAGATAAGTTATATGCTTTTGCATTGGCATTTTGGGTGCAATCCTTTATGAATAGATTCGCGATGATATATATATTACGGGAGATGTGTTTATTACTTCATGTAGTTACATAGGGCGATCCTTACAAGGTCGAGCTCAATAGGGCTCATTGCGTAGCTTAAGGCAAATAATGTATTTATAGCTGATTCACGGTGAGGTCGTGAAGACACTATTGTGTAGTCTGCTATAGACTTGGTTTGTAACCAGTTCACCAGTATACTCAGTACAAGGTATGAGGCACAATATGACCTTTACATAGCCCGTAGGTGTGGCCAATTAGCCCGATCATGACCCATTCGCTAATTGTAAGGATAAAAACTTGTAATAAACACATGGTGATGACCCTCTTTGTCTACCAGTCGATAGGCCCCACAATGCCCTGTAGAGATGATTGTGTACGACCCATCCCAATTACGGCCTAACTTGCCACTTGCTCCACTTACTGATGTTTGGAACGTTTTTTTCATCATTAGGTTGCCTACTTTAAAAATGTGTGGCTTTAACCGACCATTAAATCATCCTCTCATCAAGATTCTGTAATGATCTACTCAAACTCATGCTTGGTCGCGCAGCTCTTCTAAGAGGTCTATACTCATCGCTCTGGCCATCAAGTTCACTTCTTCCTCGTAGTTTTCAATAAGATGGCTTGGCATGATGAAATTCTACTGGTATGACAACCTTGCTACCATAAACTAGGGCAAAAAAGTGTATCCCCAGTTGTCGCTTGTGGTGTAGTTCTATATGCCTATAAGACCTCGACCATTTTTTCTGGCCATTTTCCCTTGGCTCCTTCAAGCTCGTTCTTAATTCCTTCGAGTATCGTCCTGTTAGTTACCTCCACTTGAACATTTAATATGGCGTGGAGAAATGTTGGGTGATCCTATTCCGTTTGCAGAAGGTGTTGAGTACCCAATTCTGGAACTGCGGGCCATTATCGGTCATCAGGATTCGTGGTATACCATATCGAGTCAGAATTTGATTATGAATGAAATCACAGACCTCATGTGCCCTGTTTCAGAATAAAGCTTTTGTCTCAACCCATTTGGAGAGGTAGTCTACAACCACAATCAAGAATTGTCTGTTTCTGGTTGTCATTGGAAAATGTCAAACCAAGTCGATCCCCCATTTATCGAAATGGCAGGGAACAAGAACATGTTGTATAGGTTCACTTGGCATATGTTGTGTGTTAGCATATTGCTGAAATTGATGACACTGTTGCACTAAATTTTCCGCATCGGTTGCCAATTCCAGTCAATAGTACCCTACAAACAGAAATCGTCGAATCAGACTGCTTCTCCTGAATGTAAATCGTGCAAGATCAAATTTGTCTCCATACAATCAAAGCATCGAAGTAGTGGTCGGGTGGCACTTTTCCTATAGATAATATTTCCTAACACACAGTATTTCGTTGCCTAGAGTTGCAGCGTTGTAACATCACCCTTATTAACTCGTAGTACCGCTGATGTCAAATATTGTAGATAAGGTTGTCTCTGATCGGTATTGTGATCGATTGTGTGGATGGCCTCTTCTTTGGTGACTAGCTCTGTCACCGGTAGCTATTGAAGGAGGACCATATGATTCTCTCCCAAAGCCGCTGTCTTTGCTAACAGATCTGCAGCAGAATTTGCTAAGCGTGGAACCTTCATATGAAACTCGGGCGAACTTGGACTCATATTCCTTTAGTATAGCAAGGTAACTTCTGATTCCTTCCTGCTTAGCATCATATGCGGCCACTGCTTGGGTAACCATTAATTGTATATCAATTTGATTCTAATATTGTGCGCTCCACAAATTAAGGCCAATTTCATAGCACACAGAACGACCTCATATTCTGCTACATTATTCGCGACCGGGAAATTGAATATGATCGCCTACTTAATCTCATCGTCATCTGGCAACCGCACCAAGGCTCCAGCCCCTCCTCCCGATATACTAGATGTGCCATCAATCTCAAAAAACCATTCACTGAGTTTTGGCACAATAGGCTTCTCATTTTCATTGGATGCCTTCCCGGAGGACGATAATTCTGCCAGGAAATCAGCGATCACCTGGCCTTTAATACATGTCTGCGGTTCGAAGCGTATATCATACTAACCGAGCTCCACACTTCATTTAGTTAGGCATCCATATACATCAGGCTTTTTCAACACTCCTCGTAGCTCGTCAAGGAAAATATGTTCTCACATTGATTACATGTCCTTGGAAATACGGGCAAATTTGCCTTGCAGCGGTTACTAATCCCAAGGCTAGTTTTTCGAGGTTGAGGTATCTGGTTTCTGTGTCTACTAGTGTTTTACTAGTATAATATACCGGCCTTTGTACTCCGTTGGGCTCGCGAATCAAAACTAAACTTACAAAGAATGGGGATACCGATGGATACAAAAACAATGGCTCACTGACCAATGGTGCAGATAAAATTTCCGGTGAAGTGAGATATAACTTGAGCTCAGTGAAGGATTTGTCATAGTCTTCCGTCCAAGTGAATTTCTTTGCTACCTTTAAAATTTCAAAAAGTGGTGGCTTTTGTCTCATGCCCTAAAAATAAACCATGATAGCGCTGCTAGGGTAAGGTACTGTACCTTCTTGATAGTCTTTGGGGGTTCCATTTTTAAGATTGCGTTCAATTGGACATGAACAACTTCTATGCCTCGCTGACTCAGCACATAACCAAGGAACTTACCTCTAGCGACCCTAAAAGAGCATTTAACAGGGTTATGCTTGAGATTGAATTGTCGGAATAGGTCAAATACTATTTATAGTGTCTCTAAATGATGTTCTTCAGTATGGGTTTGAGAATCATATCGTCGATATATGCCTCCAAATGCTTTCCCAATTGATCCTAAAAAATATGGTTTATCAATCACTGGCATATGGACCCCGCGTTCTTTAATCCAAAAGGTATGACCATATAACAGTATAAGCCCCGCTCGATTTGAAAAGTGGTGTGCTCCTGATCTGATGGATGGAGACGAATTTGATTGTACCCGAAATAAATATACATAAATGATAGGTATTTGTAACCAGATGCTGAATCTACAAGCTGATCGATACGAGTCGAGGGAAACACATCCTTAGGACATTCCTGGTTTAAATTGGTAAAATCCACGCACATCCGCCATTGACCACATTTCTTCTTTACTAATACGAGTTTGGCTATCCAGACAGGGTACCGTGCTTTTCTGATATATCTGAGGCGAGATAACTTGGCCACTCTTCCAAGATGGCCTCTTTCTTTTCCAGGGAAAAAGATTTGCGTTTCTGGCATGCCGGCTTACACATGTGTTAATGGCCAGTTCGTGACATATGATAGAAGGGTTAACCCCTGAAACATCACTTGCTTCTCATGCGAACACATCCAAGTTCTTGGCTACTAATGCAATTAATTTTTTAAAAAATTTGGTTATAACTTACCCCCCATCCGGAGCAGACGACCTGCACCTATTGGTTCTTCTACCATTTCTGAAATCGTATCAACTAATTGATCCAGTTTGCGAGGATCATCGACTGGGTCGGGCGAGGGTAGTTCCAAAAATTCTGTTCGAGGAGCCCCCTCGCCTCTTGATTGTTATTGGAGCGGCTTGGATGGGTCCATCGTAACCGCGTTACAAGTTATTGTCCTTCGCTGGCTTCCTCGAATTATACCCACGGAGTTCCCCACCGGATATTTCATGCACTGTCGAAATGTACATGGTGTTGCCTCCATTTTGTGCTGCCACAGTCTTCCAATGATTGCATGGTACGGGCTCGGTGCATCAAATATTATAAATAATGTTTTAAATTCTTTTTTTGTTGCTTTGTGCCCAATTTTTACTGGCAGCTCTACTTCCCCTACACACTGCGAATTTCTTCCCTCGTAGCCGACCAACATTCGTTGAGTAGGATGGTATGTGGGCACATTTAGCATGTAGTCAAAACTGTATTTAAAGATTATATTGGCTGAACTGCCTCCGTCAACTAGAAGGCGGGTTACCATAACCCCTTCGATATCCATATGAATGGTTAGCACATCCTCATAGGGCAGACTTACGCCTTTGAGATTGTCGTCATTAAAGGTAAGGTCGACCAGTAGGTCCCTGTAACTGCGGCAGGACTTGGTGTCAATTTTGTATACATCGAACTCGGTTTTTGTTCCCTTGTTAGAGGTGGTTCCTTGGGATGTTGCAGAATTTCAACTTGCTATGGTATAAAGGGATGGGGCTGCACTGTGTGTGGCTATGAAGTTGTCGACCTCAGATTTTTAGCTAATTTCATTTCTGTGTTGTAGAACCTCTGTTTTATTTGAGACTCCCGAGCTACCTCCCGCAATTATAAGGACCCATTGTTGTTTAATAGCCTCTTCTCCTCCCTCATTTCTAGGCTTTTCGTCAATGGGTGAACGAGCCTCTTCTCGACGATCATGGTGCGAGTGTTTGATGATCTACACTAGTTTTCCGTTGTCAATGAGTATTTGGAATTCCTCCATAAGTTGACAACACTCGTTCGTCGAATGTGCATGGTCGTTATGATAAGCGTAAAAATATAGGTTATATCGCTTAAACTTGGAGGCGCTCATTACACGGTGATTTTGGTACTTAGTTCTCCCCATCGTTCGATTGTATATTATGGAAATAGCTTCGGTTAAGGGAGTGAATCGTCTAGTTGGATTCTCGAAATGCTGGGGCGTCAACTGGTTTTCTCCGGGCATGCTCTTTAACCCTCTTCCGTACTGATCCCCCTTCCTTGGATTCTCATCCATGCATGTCCGGTGAGCCGCACCTTCGGGCATCATCAACTCTGATGAAGGTATCATCTCGGGCGAGCAAGTCTCTCATGTTTTCCTTTGGGAATTTGATGAGATTTGCTTAGAGATCCCCTTTTCAATCAAGCACTCGCTTAAGCGATGCCACCGCCACATTTTCCACTAAATCTGGCAAAGTATTCATAACATGAACAAATCGTCTAATATAACTTTTAAGGGACTCACCTATTCGCTTTTAAAGAACCATGATTGAATCGCGCTCACGCTTAAGCTCTTTGTTCCCAACGAATCTCTCTTTGAATGCTTTCCAGGGACCAGTGAAATCATGGATGGAACCTTTCAAAGCTGCTGAACCAATCCATTTCGTTGCCTTTGAGGGTCATAGACAACGCTCGGCACAACATCGCATTGTTTGGATTGAATGTCATCATCATGTTGCGCAATTGTTCCAGCTGTCTTTCCGGATCTCCTATCCCATCATAGGCTTCCATTTGAAAGGGATCAAACTTCCTTAGAAGTTAGGCCTCGAGAATCTTTTCGGAGAATAGCGATTCCTTCAGTATGTACGTCGATAGCCTCGGGCGAACTTAGTTTTCCAAGAGGTCCTCATCCTCTCTTGCTCGCTTGGATGATGTAGGGCCTGTCCATCCCGCTTGTCCTCACGCCTAGACGATCGTTCCACTCTGTTAGCCTTGCTAG
Source organism: Limnanthes douglasii subsp. nivea (assembly GCA_036936605.1). Lineage (NCBI taxonomy): Eukaryota > Viridiplantae > Streptophyta > Magnoliopsida > Brassicales > Limnanthaceae > Limnanthes > Limnanthes douglasii. The sequence goes on along the minus strand of JAUPFV010000001.1, from coordinate 271,623,282 downwards.
CCTATGGACTGGATTGATGATTTGCCCAACTCGTTCCCCTGACCTTCGCTGTTAGTGTGTGGATAATGTCGTTCATTCCCGCCATGGTCGCGTGCATGGCCTTCTCTCTAACATCGCGCTCGCATGCTACTCTTAACTGCTCCTGTTGAAGGTGGTGGATTTTCTGTTCTAATTGCTAGAAGGTCTGATTAATTGCTGCGTTGGCTTCCATCACCTCATGAGTCACGGGAGCCTCTGTGAGGCGGCGTGGTTGGGTATCGACCCCGTTGACGATTGTGGGCGGGAGCGGCTGACCTACCGGCTCTCCCGTCCTAAGAGGTGCTAAAATATCGGCCTCATTGGTAACAACATGGACGAAGTATAGATTACCCTGTCGGAACGGGGGGTTTGCTACCACTCTTGTGCTGATTATTGTCTCACTTGATTCATGGTTTTCTCTCTCGATTCCTAACCTAGTGACTACCATGGTTTTAGTGACTGATTACAATTTCCCACAGACTGTGCCAAATTTGTTAAGGGAAATAACAATACGTTGCCAAAGTAGAAAAACTAAATTTTCCAGAAAAATAGAAGTTTTATTTATTTTAGAGAATTCCCCTACTTATAGTTCTTTCCATTTATGGGCGATTACAAGGATATTATTCCCACTTAATACACTCACTACTCCACTTACATCACGTTGCCTATAAGTATGGTCGGAGTTATTAAGTGGTTTTACTTAAACTTAGGATATCATTAACTAGTAATTTAGAAACTGTTCTCTCTTTAAATCACGCCGCCCCGGCTTTTAGGTACGTGCGAGTCCGAGCAAAACTTAGGGACCTCTTTGCTTATTTTCATCGCTCGGTTTGAGAAACGGTGTAGTCCGACCGTGCTTGATCGTTTAAGCTCGCTCAACATTTTGTTAGCTCGTTCGGCCTGTAGCTCATTTTTAACTAGCTCGGTCTGTCAACTCGCTCGTTAGACTTGATCGTTACTATCTCTTTGTATTGCTATTAACTTTGTTCTTTACTTCGCTCGCTTGATTTCTTATTGCATTTCCGTTTATCTTTTTAGTTCGGATTCGCCTTTTGTTTTCTCCTCTCTTGCGTTAGCTTGGCCTTTTGATTCTGTTCGACCGAAAAATACCCCTCATCAAATTATCCGTTGTATTTTATCAAAACTTACACTGTTACTGAAAAATAAATTTAATCACCTTTAATATTATATTTCTAGATTAGTAGCTTACAGTTATTTTTTGCAATAATTTAAGACAATTTGTCATAAACGATTATATGTTTGATAGTTTTATTATCAATTATAATAACAAATCTACAAACGACATATTTATATTATCTAGTTGCTCTGTTTTGACCCGTATAAAACAGATCATATTCCACCAAAAAGAAGAGACAATATACAGGTCAGAACAGAGCAAATGAATTCAACACCCATGATACACAATGACCACGACAAAATTATTATTTAGGAGAAAAATACTTTATTATTCTAAATATTCCTTTTAGTTGTATAAGGTAATTGGTACCATCTTGTATTTGATTTTGAGACAGACGGCGATGAAAGATTCGAACTACCACTTGTAAATTGTCTATCAATTTCAATTACACATTTAAAAGCTTTGCTTAGACAAACCTCATTGGCAAAGCAAAAAGGACTATAAATATAGTCACGCTAAACTGCTTTCAATATTTATGTGTATATGTTTTAATTAATATAGCACATATCATAACTTATTATAAGTTATTGATTTAAGACCAAACTGATTGCGTTCATATTCTGTTCTGATTATATTCATGTTCTGTCTGATATGTACATAGAATTATAATATCTAATTTGACCCAGGATTTCATTGTCAGATTACCGCACCATACATAACATCTTAGAATATTATTTTAAGAATTATTTACAATTTTTTAAAATAAATTTATTGGAAAAAACTAAAAAGAGTTACATTAGTAGACAGACACCATTACATTTCTCTAAATGTTAACGAAATGAAAAAAACACCAATAAAAAAAATCTTTCCAATTCCCAAGTTTGATGTTTTATTATTATAAATTTTGTCTGTTCCACGAAATTTGTTAATATATATATATATGATATTTTCTGTATTTTTATCGGATGCTACTGTTAAATCATATTTATGTATTTTGTTTAATTTTAAATATTATATATTAAAATAAATTTATAAACTATTTAAAAGAACTAAAACAAAATTAAAAAAGAAAACATATATGAAAGGTCACATTATAAAGATAAAAAGTCGATTCTTAAACTTCAACAATCATTTTCTTGAATCTAATTTTCTATCTTCTACTCTTTGATAAATGCTGGAAATCTTCAAGCAAAAATCTAAAACATCTAGCAATGGAAGAAACAAACGTCAATACCAACATACATGTTTCAATAGTCTTGCAAAACAAAACAACAACGGCTTGTAATCAGCCACAACAAACAGAATTCATGAAAAGTTCAAATCCAATGATCTCAATAAATGGAAACAATTACCGGCCTAAAGAAACAATTACCTCAATGTTCGAAGCTCATATGTAATCCTGTATTTGAGAACACAACAACTCATTCACAAATTAAATCCTATGCGGACGTAACCAAGACCAATCACAAAGAAAACCTGCAAGGAGAGGTAAATAGAAGAAATATGAGAATACAAAATTATTGAATTTCAAGAATATATTAAAGCTAAGAATACACTCATAGGTAAGTTTTCAAATGTGAGACCTCTCGTGACAGACATCCACGTATTTTTTAAATCTATCGGTGTCTTTAGGCAAAACAACTTAGCTTTATGAGACCAACGCAGTTTCATGATTGAGTTGAAATTACATCAAGATTTAAACCAGATATGGCAGAGAATATATGAAAACTTTGAAGCTATACCATGAGAATACTCAAACGACTTCCAAATTTTCATCATAAAAAGAGGCACCAATAGCTCATATCTATATCTATTTTCCAAGAATTACATCTTTCATGTATGATGAAGACACAATTAAAACAATATCTCAATTTATAGGAGATATTCTTCATGTATGGGTTGTAAGCCATGTGTAGAGGTTGACTTAAGTAAACCTCTTATGACCAAACTATGGATAGACTTTGGTCAATCTTCTAGGTTTTGGCAATAGGTAACCTATGGTGCTAAACCCAACTACTGTTTTAAATGCTATCACATATGTCACAACCAAAATGAATGTAAGGAATCTATAAATTCTAACACCCAAGAAATAACCAGCAAACCAAACTTTGATAATGAGGAACAACCTACATAAAAGACTTAAGCTAAACTTAAGTTTATCATCGTTAAAGAGTTAAAACTCTGAAAATTCAACTGGAAATTTACCTGTTAGAGAAGACTTAAGTAAATACATAAAACAACCAAATCCTGAACAACAGAAACACACCACGTCAGAAAATATCATACCTTCATAAATGGATCATAAATTACCACCTGATAAGGGGAGATTCCAACAAATAAGTACGAGCACGAGCAGGAGGACCGCGCACTTAAATTAGGGCAAGCAATGAAGAAAATGACGAGCTCAACATTGTTGACAAGCTCAAAAGCAGATCGAGATCGAAGACAAATACATCATTGACGAGCTCAAAGGCATATAAAGATCAAAGGCAGATCGAGCTCGTAGAAAAATACAACGTTGATGAGCTCAAAGGCAAAACAAGCTCGAAGACATCAGGGGAAAAGTCGATCGACCAGATTAGGGACGCGATGAACATACAATCAAGATTGAGTGCGGACTTAAAAAGGATAAGTTGAACATGTGATCAGTGAGCTCGAGCTCTGCAAACCAGAGCAGACTTGATCGCATTTAAGGAGTGGCCCAACTCGGCTTAAAGTGTAGATTAGATTGAGCGTTTTCTTACTTCTTATGTAACACAGGTTTTGACTCTTAAGTCAAACCGTTTTAGTTACTTGTTCCACAATTATAGGGATAGTGATGTTAGTGGGTTAGTGGCGCTTAAAGCGCGGACATATGTAACTGCCTACTAATTTGTACATTATAAATAGTGAGAACCTATCTATGAATAAATGGATCTTTTTTCGCTTTTATCTCTTTCTTGACTAAAATATTAAAGACTTCACCGTGGTAGAACTTGTTATTCCCGTGACAAATTTGGCGTCGTTTGTGGAAACTTCTTAACCAATTACCATGGTAGTCACAAGGTCACGAATCGAGAGAGACAACCAGGAAACTAGTGAAACAACAACACACGAGAGAAGAACCGTAATTCAACCAGCAGGGCGAGACGTCCTACATTCCGGTCCCGTAGCTCCTCAAGAGGGCAATACCATGATACCACAAGCCGCGGTGGTGACGGAGGAACCACCGATTCGGCCCACTATCGTTTCCAGGGAAGATGTGCATCTCCATCAGCCGACGAATGCATCAGGGGTTCGCAGAATCTCCAGGAGGAACAGTTGAAAATAGCGTTTGAACAAGACGCAAGGGAACAAGCCATGCACGCCGCGATGGCAGGAATAAACGATGCTATTCATTCTCTGACCGCTAAGATTAAAGGAACAAACAATACCCATCAACCGTCTGGACCAGAGGCGAGCAAAGTTAACATAACAGATCTTTCATCCAAACAACACGACAAGCAGGAAGGTGAAGGCGAGAGCGGGGGCAAGAATCATAGCAGAGAACCACGAGACAAGGTGAAGCAGACGCCAACCAAGCGAGCTCAGGAAAATGAGGACCTTCGTTACAATCAGATTCACCCGAAGTTTTCTGCCTACATACTAAAGGAATCACCATCTCTTAGAAAATCCTGGAAGCTCAGCTCCCGAGGAAGTTTGACCCATTCAGGATGGAAGCGTATGATGGAACGGGAGATCCAGAGAGGCATTTGGAGCAGTTAAAAAACATGATGATGACCTTTAACCTCGACGATGCGATGTTATGCCGAGCAGTGTCTATGACCCTCAAAGGTAACGTCAGGGATCGGTTCAACAGCTTGCCAAAATGATCCAACTATGACTTTACACGACTGTGGAATGCGTTCAGGGAAAGGTTTTGTTGGCAACAAGGAGCTTAAGCACGAGTGAGACTCAATCATGAACCTTTATAAGCGTCGAGGTGAGTCTCTTAAAATTTATGTTAGAAGATTTGTTCATGCTATGAATGTTTTGCCAGATTTAGCTAAAAACATGACGGTGGCCTCCTTGAAACGGAGGCTCGACCGAAAAAGGGAGTTGTATGCAGATCTTATCAAGTTCCCAACTGAGAACATGGGGGACCTGCTCGCCAGAGCAGATATTTTTATTAGGGTCGAATACGCTAGAAGAGGAGGGTCACATGAACGCGCGAGTCGAATTTCAAAAAGTCTGGAACAGAAGGTAAAAGGATTGATGAGCAACCAATGAGGGATTATAACCGAAGACCCCAGCAGCTCGATCAACCGAATATGTGTTTCACCCCAGTGACTAAGGCCATCTCAATTATTTATGATCAAACAAAGGTGCGTACGAAGTACCAAGCTCCACGCACTATGAGCGCGTCGGGGTTTAAACGATCTAATCGGTATTACTGCGCATATCATCATGATCATAGACATTCCACAGATGAGTGCTGGCAATTAAGAGAAGAGATCCAATGCTTAATAGACAATGATGAGTTGATCCAATATATCAAACGATCTCAATCGGATCGACGCGAGGAAGCTTGTTCTCCAAACACTGACAAACTGGCCAATGGAGAAGAACCGGAAGCTAACAAGCAACGATGGCTACTTACCATATAAGGGGGAAATTCAGTTACAAGTCAAGGGTCGGCTAAAAAAAACGAGCTAAAAATGAGTTCGACGTGTATGAAATAGATGCAAATTTTTATCAAAACTACAAGGTTCTAGTAGCCGACGTTATATTCAACGACGATGACCTCAGAGGTGTCAGTTTACCACATGAAGACGTTTTAACTATTCACTTAGATATTGGAGGGGTAATGGTAACCCGAGTGATGGTTGATGGAGGAAGTTTGACAAATATTATTTTCAAAAGCAGCTTTGATCGTATGCAGATAGTGCCCCCATACCGACCTACTCAGCCGACATTGGTCAGCTACGAAGGAAGAACCTTTCAATGTGTTGGGGAGGTGGAGCTATTAGTAAAGGTTTGTCATGGAGCTACGAGGAAGGAACTAAAAACGTTGTTCTTAATTTCTAACGCGCCGAGACCTTACCATGGCATTATTGGACGACCATAGCAGCATCGGATGAAAGAGACGCCATGTATATTTCGACAATGCATCAAATATTCGGGAGGAAGCTTAGTAGGAACAATACGAGGCAGCCAGAGGACTACGCGAACATGTTATGCAATCGCGTCAGACTCATCCAAACCTATCAAATAGAAATTAAATGGCGATGGGGACGTTACACCAACAACTTTAGATCTCACATCGCCAGACCCAGTGGATGATCCATGTGAAAATGAGGATTCAATTACTACAGATACTACAACTGTCGATACGATCATAGCTGACAGTAGAATACTTCGATTGGGAAAAGAGTTGTCCCAGGAATCAAAGGTACATTTCATAGCTTTACTAGCAAAAAATTTAAATGTATTTTCTTACGAGGCAGCTGATGTTTCGGGAGTAATCCCTTCGATCATAAGCCATGAATTAACTATCAACTTTTGTGCCAAACCGGTGGGACAGAAGCGCAGGGTTTTTTCAGCAGAAAAGCAGGCCGCTATATTGCTTGAAGTAACCAAGCTAAGCCGGTTGGGGCATATCTGAAAGGCAAGGTACCCAGTCTGGATAGCCAAACCAGTTCTGGTAAAAAAGAAGAACGGACAGTGGAGAATGTGCGTGGACTTCACCGACTTAAACCAAGCATGCCCCAAGGATGCTTTCCCGTTACCAGGGATAGATCAATTGGTCGATTCGGCCTCGGGTTACGAATTTTTATCCTTTATGGATGTGTACTCGAGGTACAATCAGATCCGCATGCACCCATCCGATCAGGAACACATAGCCTTTCAAACTGAGTAGGGTCCCTATTGTTATACAGTTATGCCTTTTGGGTCGAAGAATGCAGGATCAACATATCAATGATTGATAAATCACATCTTCCAAGATCATTTGGGAAAACATTTAGAGGCTTACATTGACGATATGATCATTAAAACCCATGAAGAAGCGCAACACCTAAACACGTTACAGGTCGTTTTCGATTTATTTCGCAAATTTAATCTCAAACTTAACCCGGATAAGTGTTCATTTGGTGTTGCTAAGGGCAAGTTTTTGGGCTATGTGGTAAGTCAACAAGGTATTGAGGCAGATCATGTCCAATTAAACGCGATTTTACAGATGGAACCACCAAATAATGTTAGATAAGTGTAGTGTCTTACCAGAAGGTTAGCAGCCCTTTCGAGGTTTATCTCCCGCGCATCAGACGAGAGTTATCACTTTTTTGAAGTACTGCGGGGTGCTAAGAAGTTCGCCTGCATAGAAGAGTGTGACAAAGCTTTCATCGAGCTCAAGCAATACCTCACCTCCCCTGAGATTGTCTGCTCCTACTCCTGAAGAGCCCCTATTTATTTACTTGGCAGTGTCATCCTTTGCTGTTAGCTCGGTTCTCGTACGCGACCAGAATGGGAAACAACGCCTGATCTATTACACGAGCAAAACACTAACAGATACGAAGACAAGATATCTAAACCTAAAAAAACTTGCTTTGATTTTGGTTGTTGCTTATCGTCGCAGTGGATTACTTTTCAAAATGGGTTGAGGCTAAAGCACTGTTCAGAATGCGCGCCCAGGAGGTATGTGATTTCATCCATAATCAAATTCTAACCCGATATGGAATTCCACGGATTCTAATGACAGATAACAGCCCGTAATTCCAAAATTCAATCCTTACCAACTTTTGCAAACGATATGGGATTCTCCAACACTTTTTCACCCCTTCTATCCTCAAGCAAACGGTCAAGTCAAAGTAACTAACAAGACACTACTAGAAAGGATTAAGAAAAAGTTGGAGGGAGCTAAAGGTAAATGGCCGGACAAATTGGCAGAGGTCCTATTCCACAATAGGAGATACACCATTTGCTTTGGTATACGGTGCAGAGGAAGTTATTCCAGTAGAGGTCATGGTACCAAGCCATAGGATTGAGTACTACGAAGAGGAGGCAAATCTTGTAGCCAAATCAACTTCCCTAGATCTATTATATGAGCGAAAAGATCGGGCAAGAGTTCGAGCAGAACACTATCAAAGTCTTATGAGGGGGTGCTTTAATGATCGTCTGAAGCTGCACTCTTTTAAGGTGGGAGATTTAGTCTTGAAGAAGGTATTTCAGGGCTCTTGTAGTGGAACAGGTGGCAAACTATGACCAAATTGGGAAGGCTCATACTCAATTATTTCAGTAGGACACCATGGCGCGTACAGACTGGTAGATCAAGATGGTCGAGCACTCAAGCATCCTTGGAATGTCAATTACCTAAAGTTTTATCACCCATAATATTTAAGATGTAATGATGTGCTCTTTTTCCTCCCTGATGGCGCAAAGAGGTTTTTTAATGAGGCATTTAAGAATAGATCTTTGATTTTTTTCTGATATAAGTTATGCTTTCACCAATGTGTGTTTGTGAAAGTTTCATCCTTACAACCAGCGAATGGGTCAATGACCACGACATCTTTGGCTACGCAACAGACCATACTGAGTCCATACTAAATGTCTATAAACACGAATGAGCTGATTGGCCACACCTACGGGCTACGTAACGGCCATACTGTGCATATACTTTGTAGTGGATATATTAGCGAACTGGTCAAAGACCAAGTCTGAATAGACTACGCAATAGGGCCCATGAGACCTCGCCACAAATATTCTATTACGGTACACGTTGTCTAAGCTACGCAATGATCCCTACTTAGCTTGGGGTTTTAAGGATCTCCAAAAAGCTCAGCAAACACATGTTCCACATTTGACCACAAACGTTTATAGTGCTAACTAATTCACAGAAGGTAAATCATACATCAATTCAACCCATTCTTTAAATAAATAAACCAAAGTATTGCAGGCAGTACAAGGTGTTTCAGCTTTAAACACAATAGCAAGATAATTTGTACAACAAAACAACAAAAGCAACTTTTCATTACTTAGCACTACTTGGTGGCAATAGCTTGGTAGGATCAACAGAAGTATTAGCTTCTGTGTCCGCCCGATGAGCTAAGTTTGAGCTCGGTGCAGAGGATTCGACTAGAGGGGCCAAGGATCCCAGGTTCATTGCAGGATTCAATGCTATTAACTCTGCTATAACATTCTTGTTCTCTTTGGCTATCATCTCTGCAGCAACATTAAACACATGCATTTTCCTCTCTTCATCAGCTGCTTATACTTTTGTCTGCCATTGTTTCCGCTATCGTTCGATCTGTGCACGCTCCTCCTCTACCTGGTTGCTCAACTTACTCAACTCAGTAGTTAAAGCTGCAATTTACTCCGCTTGTTCCTCCACCTTTTTGGCCTGACTAATGGTCATGTCCAACAAGTTTGCGTTCTGCGCGTGCAGCTCATCATTTCTCGTTAACAGATTTTCTTTTTGGTTCAACACCAACTTATGGCTCTTGGATACAGTCGCTAGCCTCTGATCGCTGCATTTCACAGTCTCTTGCAATGAGGCAACTACTTTCTCCAACTTGTCGTTTGCATCAATGGCCTCATGCTTGAAGTTCTTGGCCGAGGTATAAGCGTGCCTTAAGAGAATGATCTTTGCAGTGTTGTGTTTAGCTGAGCCAAAAACCATAGCTTCTTCTTTTCATTTTTTCATGGTAGTCACTTCAGCAGGGGACATATTCCGATAACCCAACACAAATGAGTTATGGTGCAGCTGCATATAAGCAAGAAAGTTAAACTTAAATCCTTAAATATTTAACTTAAGACGTTCAGATCCCATGGTTTTAACCTCGATCGACAACTCTACTTGTCTTTGCAAGATCTCAAGAATTGACATTTTATCGTAGTACGATAAATCAGGGATCCTGCAAAGCTGCTCAAATATGTAAAAAGAGGGACGCAGAATGTTGATCTTTGGTGGACGCTCCTCTACATGTTCCCTCTGCTGGGTGAACTCACCTTCTTTGTCGCCATCTCTGTTCTTCTTATTAACTTCTATTGAGGGAGGCAGATTTTCCACAGTAGAGCCGAGCACCAGCTGCTTTGTTTTATCAGTACGAGTGGAGGGCATAATTTGCTTTTTTTGAGCATCATTCTCATTTTCAGCTCCATCCTCCACTAGATCAATTAGCTCCTCAACAGCCTATGGATTTTGTTCCTCGCCAACTTGTGTTGTCGTTTGGTTGGGGGATGTGCTATTTCCTCGGAAGTAGCTTAAGCATCATCATCCTCTTTATATCTAAGCTGTAATCTCTTCATGCTTAAGGGAATAACGTCCACAATCACCTTTTGCTTTTTCTTCCTCCATGGATCAATTGCACCAGAGTTGGTCTCCTCGCCATCCTCTTTTTCTCTTTCTGCTCGGACCTTATTGAGCTGAGCAGCTTCAGGCACCTTCAGTGCTTCTTTTTCAGTCTGCTCAATAATCTTTCCTTTGTTTTTTGCGGCATCGTTCCCTTGCTCACAAGAGAGAGCATGAGTAGAGGACGAGTCCCCAAATTCACCGACCTTTCGGATTACTTGAGGTACTACCGGCCAGATGTCGGCATTGTTCGTCTCTCGGAGTTTCTGCTCTAAAAGTGACCTGATACGATCCATAGTAGCTTTTGAACCGTATGCCATTCTCACTTATCCGTCTTCTGTGATTCTGAGCTCAGGAACCATCTTCTGCTTAAGATCTTGTTTCCAAGCCTCAAAAGCTAGACTGCTGACTCTGATCAAAAGGTTTACGTAGTTCAGCGGTCTCCCTTCTTTCCACCAGCTCTGATTGGACATTTCACCTGAAAAAAAGACATATATAATATTGTATAAGAGGTCGTGCAAATTTTTATCTCCTACAAACTAACAGTACTTACAATTTTTCTTCCATTTTATTTTTAATTGAAGGTTTAAGGTGGGGGTGCTATGTTCCTAGTTTCCCGACACAAAGACGAAGAAGTTCTTCCAGTTCCTATCAGAGGAAGGGAGTTCAATAATTTTTCTTAACCCCTTTAAAGTGGGTGTAAAAGAAAGGGATCCTACATTTGTCGATGAGGATGGCAATTCCATCGTCGTCTAAGTTAGTGTACTTATGGGCTATTTGGGAGAAATAGTTTTCTAAATCGCTGATTTCTTCATATAAAGGCTCCGTAGTTTTTGTCGGCTTTAATCTTCATTACCCTTTTTGGTGCCATGGTTTTTCTACAAACTGCAATTAGGTAAGGATACGAATCAGAATGATTATAGCTGGTGAGGGCAAGCGATTCGATTTTAGGGAAACGCCTACTGATAGAAGATAGAAACCTTAAATTTAGGGTTCTCTCAAACGTTCAACGAGAAGTGTTTGTTTAATAAGAAATAAGTTACCTAAGTAATGTTAAAGAAGATGATAGCAAGCGCCTTGGTTAAAGATGGAGAGAGTTTTCCAGCAAAGTTGAAGCGAAGAATTTTTGAAGATGGTGATTTTTTCTAACAAAAGAATTCAGTAAGTGTTTGAATGACTATACGCTTTTCCAAATAGGCGTGTGATGTCGTTAATTGTTTGAAAGTTGTGCCAAAAAACTGAATCGCCAAATGGTGTCTCCAAGAAATGGTGATGTCAGAACCGTCGCAGTTGCATCAGTGACACGTGTCAACAAGAAGAATTAACGAGACGGTTCGAATCACCACGCGGATAGGTAAGGAATTTAGTTAGTATTTTAATTTACAAGCTTATTAATATTTTTAATAAACCTATAAACTAAGGGAGAAGCCCTGATAAGGGGGGATTCCCCCAAATAAGTACGGCACGAGCAGGAGGACCGCGAACTTGGATTAGGGCAAACAATGAAGAAAAGGACGAGCTCTGCAGCGTTGACAAGCTCAAAGGCAGACCGAGATCAAATACAAATACAACTTTGACGAGCTCAAAGGAAAATCGAGATCAAAGGCAGATCCAGCTCGTAGACAAATACAGCGTTGATGAGCTCAAAGGCCGAACGAGATCGAAAACATCAGGGGAAGAGTCGATTGACCAGATCAGGGACACGATGTACATATGATCAAGATTGAGTGCAGAATTAGAGAGGATAAGTTGAACATGTGATCAGTGAGCTCGAGCTCTGCAAACTAGAGCAGACTTGATTGCGTTTAAGGATTGGCCCAGCTCGGCTTAAAGTGTAGATTAGACTGAACGTTTTCTTACTTGTTATGTAACACATGTTTTGAATCTTAAGTCAACCCGTTTTAGTTAGTTGTTCCACAATTATAAGGATAATGATGTTAGTGGGTTAGTGGTGCTTAAAGCGCGAACATATGTAACTGCCCACTAATTTGTACATTATAAAAAGGGAGAACCTATCTATGAACAAATGGATCTTTTTTCGGATTTATCTCTTTCTTGACTAAAATATTAAATACTTCACTCTGGTAGAATATGTTATTCCCGTAACACCACCAATAATCAACACCACTGAACCAATTAGCCTTAGATAAATAACAAGTAATACTTTTATTAAGCCTAATACTCAGGAAATCAAGATATTGAAAGCTACCAATACCTTAGAAGCTGGTGTTAAGATTACTAAAATACAAACTCAACACTTCATTCCTTCAGCTCATCCGTCTCGTAAGTTAACTGGTAGCCTTCCATCCTCTCCAAAATAAAAAAACAAAACAATTTAGAATTCAATAAATACTTAAACAAGATAGCCATGAAAACCAAAATATAATCTACAAAATAATCTATCAATACCAAAGCAGTATAATCTTAAGGGAAAGTCAGGCCCAAAACTGGATCCTCTAAATAACCATTAAAATTATTCGTTGGAATATTAAAGAATTATGTAACAAGGAAATCCGATGTAGATTGAAACATATTATTAAAACTAAAAAAGTAGAATTCTTGGCAATCCATGAACTTATAATTTCATATATAAACAGGGCTAACCTTACAAAGTTATTAGGATTTCAAAACTATTTTGCTAATTCAAATAATAAAATTTAGATTTTATTGAAAAATGAATTTGAAATAAAGGGCTTGGATAATTCTAATTAGACAATCCAAAGATAAAAAGTATGGGATAGTTGAAGGAACTTCTCTAACCCTAATAAAGAATGGATAATGATGGGTGATTCTATTGCCATCACTAATCATTCTGAGCAACTATATTGTACCCCTCTATGTTTGAAAATTATGGAGGATTTTAACAACTTTATCAGTGAATGTAATCTAGCTGATGATGGGTTCACTAGATCTAAATACACATGGACTAACTCTCACAAGTGGAAATGCTTGGATAAGTTTTTACATAACCCTGCATGAACTACCTATTTTGATTTACCTACGTCAAACACCTAGCTAGAACATGTTCTGACCACAACCCTATGTTAATCACCCTGTTTAACTTTACTGAGAAGTCTAAAACAACATTTAAATTCCTAAATATGTGGTATCCTCATCCCCCATTCTTAAACATAGTTGAAAAATGCTGGAATGATTATATGACTGGTCATCTTATTCAAAAGCTCTGGCATAAACTTAAGAGACTTAAGACTACTTTGAGGAAATGGAACAAAGATTCATATGTGAACATATAAGTTTTATTGCTCAATCTCTTGAAAGAAGTTATCAAGAAACCAAGTCCCACGATACAAAAATTAAGCTTTTAAAAGCTCATGATATATGTATACAATTACTTAACAGGGAATAATCCTTATGGGAGCAAAAATGCAGTGTTAATTGGACCCAAAGTAGGGAAAAACACTGTTACTTTTCAAACTTTTGTCAAAAAGAATAGAATTAAAAGCAGAATACTAAGAATAAAGGAAAATGATATATGGCTTGAGGATCCACAAACATTTTAAAAGTATTTTAACAGAACATTCAATAGACAAAATTATTCATGGCATATCAAATATAATTCTTAAGATCATTACTAATGAGTACAATACATACCTAATGAGCCTCATGCAAACTATGGTACAAATGTTTTGGGAAATGAAGAGTTTATAAGCTAGGTACATGCATGGTTACTATTGTACTACTTATCACCCTATGCATGTTCAAATCAAAGTCAAGAAATCTAAAGTATAGAAAAGACTTGTGAAAATAAGACATGTTGGAGAGCCTTACATACTCTGGAGTCTAAGAAGGAAGAAATTAAGTTCTGATTGGACAAGTGGATTAATAAGCTTCCTATAATATCTCTAAACACAAATGAACTTAATATATGGTACATACAATACAAGGTCAAATAATTCTGGACTAATGGCAATTGCGTCTATCTTAAGCTTAGCAACTTGATCCTAAATTCTATATCAAAAGAATAAAGCTCATTGCCATTAACAATACCAAAAAAGACTCAATACAATGGACTTTATCTACACATTATGATTTTAATACTAAGGATAATTGGGACCATATCAGAACTAAATGGAGAAAATCTACCATTAGAAAATTATGGAACAACATTACTCCAGAAAAAATGTTTATTCCATCCTTGGAGGTTGCTGAACAACTGGATCGCAGTGAACTCAGTCTCCAACACATAAATATTAGCTTAGTGTCTAATTTTCAACAATGCAATAATTGTGAAACCGTAACTCATTTTTTGTTCATTGCAAAACCACTTGGGAGGTGTGGCAATACTTTGGAGCGCATATTCAACTTGAATATTACCAGATACATGAATTTAAATCATGTGATCAGAGCATGGTTCTGGTCTTCCTCCAATGAAATCAACATCATAACAATTCTTTATTCAGTCATATGTTGTTCCTATATCAGTATATAAAGAAAAAAAAGTATAAGCACATAAAGAAATTCTAAATAACAACAATGGAGAAATTTTGTATGTAATTGGGAGAATATATGGTAAACAATCTCTAGTTTTAGCAGAGAGCATAGCTCTATTCGATGGTTTGATTCTCTGATATAATCTTAATTTTTTTAACCTAGATATCGAAACAGACTCTAACATTCTTGTTGCTATGTTATGGAATTATAATGTTCTCTGGTTTTTAGCTCATCTAACAAAATGTTATAGGCAATTAATTGATCAAAGCATGTCAGTCACACTTATATTCAGGGAGCAAAACTTAGCAGCTGATTGACTTGCTAAGTGGACTCTAAAATGCAGATACAAGCTCGATCTAACTCATACACGGATCCCTAAACACTCCAAAGCTATGACATTGCTAGATGAATCAACCTAAAACCGAAAATCTAATTACACATACTATACCAAAACACTCCAAAATTAATCTAAAACCAACTCAAAACACTTCAAAATTATTTTAAAATCCATAATATCTTCAAAACATGAATTCAAGTGAGAGAAAAAAAAACAAATTAATATAATTGATTGTAAATAATGAAAATACCAAGATTGAGAATTTAATTGATTGCTAAACGCTAAAAAGTACATATAACAAATAAAAAACAAGATTACAACAATAAAATTCGTTCATATTCAAAACATACATATTCTCGTATGATTCGTATGCGAAATAACTAGGTTCTCGCAGGATTCATGCGAGGATATAGATTCTCGCACTCTATGTGTGTGAATCCAACAGTTCACCGCGCCATTCGTGCGAGAATACATATTCTCACTATAGGTATGCGAATCCGGCAGTTCATCGCGCGATTTGTGCGTGAAACTGCTCGACAACCATGGTATCTCCAACAAATCCAAATCCTAATCCTGCATTTCAACCATATTTTCTACAAATAAACATCCAACACTTGTATTTACACACCCTCGACAATACAACTAACTAGAAAATAAACAAACAACTATATATATAATTGATTTTTTTAATCCAAAACTTCTAACTCAAATATCTAAAAATATACAAATCGAAATCTAAATTTTTTTACATCATAGACGAAGTAGTGAGTACGTTAACCATGTGGTGAAATCTAATTTTAAAAATTTAACATTTTTAAAATAGATATATGATGGACAAAAAAGTTAAAAATGACATCTAACAAAATTGTGTCTAGATAAAAAAAAATGGATCGAAATACAGCATAACAGTAAATTTCATCAAATATTGATGAAATAAAAAAAAATTGTACATCCAACAATTTTGGAGATTTTAAAAAATCTAGTTACATATTTAACAAAATTTGATAATATGTGATAATTTTTATTTATTATTTATATTATATCCATGCTGTTAAATCATATTTATGTGTTTTATTTATTTTTTAAAATATTAAATGTATTAAAAATAAATTTGTGATCTAATTTTGAAAATAGAAAAGGAAAGAAAGGCAGTTGTCAGATTTTCAAAGATACGCAAGGGAGTTCAAGGTTCTATATAGTTTTTATACTATACAAAATTTCATGACGTGTTGATCATAACTAAATTTCTTAAGTGTGTAGCAACCCTGGAGTAAACGATGTATACTTAATTAAGAAATCAACTAATAGTTTAAAATGACTCAACTACAGTCCAGTAGACACAATAATATTATACAATCCGTCCACCTACAAACAAAAGTATGCAGCTACTTTTATATTGTCATCGACTCGTGGTTAGTTCATACATCATAGTCGAACAGGTATTTCCCGAGTTATAACTGAAAACATTAGAAACCAAACAAAAATTCATTAAATATCTTATATTTTCATAATTAAATATATCATTTTTTTCATTTCTATTTAATAATTTATAATATAGTTGTTCCACAATAATTTGATAATATTTTAGAATAAATAATATAAAGTATGTTAACTAAAGAATCGTCTCAGAAGATAGCCGGATTATTGGAGTGGTACGTTTGTGGTCAAAGATCATGAAATCAAATCCTTATAAAAACGTTTTTAGCTTTTAGCTGAATTTTTGGCGCTATTACCTCAGATGGAGGGTTTACCTGTCTTTAGCTAATTTCGCTATTGCGTCAGACAGAGGATTTATCTATTTTTAGCTGAGTTTTTAGCGCTATTGCGTCAGGCGTAGGGTTTATCATGTAAGTACTCGTTGAATAGCGAATGTGGGTTGTTGAAAAAAAAAATTAAAATTGATTTTTTGGATCAGCAATATGTAAGGAGAGAGGACGTGTGAGATGGTCACATTGAGTAAAACAACCAGAAAAAAAAAAAAATAAAATTATAGAAAAATATAAATTTTATTATTTGGTTTGGCGATTTTCTCTATTACTATATATTCTGTTACACTTTAGCGGGAAATGAAGCTAAGAGCATTGCAGAGTAAGGAGAGAAAGAAGATTGATCTTATTAAATTTTCTCCATACTCTTCCACATTTTGATTCTCCATTTTGTGATTCGATCAGGTCGACGAACATCAGTGATTCCATGGGTTCCTTCGGCATGGAGATCGGTCTCAAAGACGGTTTGAAATCCGCTACAGCCAACGGTACAGATGAAGTCAACGAGAATACGCCTGGTACATGGCGTACAAGAGCCGGCGTGAAAAAATTTATGGCGGTGAATCGTTTCGCTCCGGTATCTACCGAACCGAAGATCAAGAAGTCAGAGGTGAAGAGGCGGTCTCGTCTGGAAAGAGCAAAGGCTGTAACTGCACCAGCTTTGAACGGTCTCAAGTTCATCAGCAGCACCAATGGCAAGGCGGAATGGCCTGGGGTAAAGAAACGGTTCAATGAAATAACGGCCTCCAGTGATGGTCAGTTGCATCGTTCTCAATTTGGTCAATGCATAGGTATGGTGGAGAAGGGAAATGCGAGAGGAGGGAAGAAATCGGAGGAGTTCGCACTCAAGTTGTTTGATGCGCTCTCTAGGAGACTTCAAATCAAAGGAGATTCGATTACGATGGAGGAGTTGATCAAATTTTGGGAACATATCTCTGATCAAAGTTTTGATTCCAGGCTCCAAACTTTCTTCGACATGTAATTTTTTTTTTTCTGAATTCGCTTTGCTTGTTAACCTGGATAATTATCGGCTGTTGATGTTTTAAGCTCGAAGATGAATGGTCTATTGCAGGGTTGATAAAGATGGAGATGGCAGACTCAACCAAGAGGAAGTCGCAGAGGTAACAATAACAATATCCTTGTATATGTTATTTAGACACTTTCATTTCTGGGTCAAATTATAAACATTATTTAGGTTATAGCCATTGGTGTCGATGCAAGGGAAGATCTATAACTACTAGATCATACTGATTTTATGAAAGTTGTGAAGGTCAATGCATACGTAATAGTATAATTCAGAGGACTAACTCACGTTTTTCCACAGGAAACTTTGAGGCTGTGGGGGCATATGATCCAACTGCCCTCTTTGTATTCTTCCTTGTGTATTTATATGTAATGAAACATTATATAGTTACCTAATATCAACAAATGCATGAAATAAATACGCGATTAATGGATTATAAAATGTCATAGGTTGTGTCACATTCGTGCGATCTAGATAACATCTAAGAATTATTCAATTATTTATGCTTATGATTAGAATCCATCTGTTTGATTTGGCTCTAATTATGAGATACATCAACAGATTATCACACTAAGTGCCTCGACAAACAATTTGTCTAACATCCAGAAGCAAGCAAGTGAATACGCAGCATTGATTATGGAAGAGCTAGATCCGCGTAATCAAGGATATATCATGGTAACTAACCAATTGAATAACAGATCAACCTCAATAATGTTACTTGAAATTCAAATGTTTGATAATGGCTACTTATTGTTTGTGGTACCATAAATAGATAGAAAGTCTTGAAATGCTTTTGCTGCAAGCTGAAATGGGAGCAGAAATGCAAACTGTCAAAGAAAAGGGTGACAAGAGCGAGAAAGAAAATGAGAACATATTAAAAAGATTGTACCAGGGTACAAGGTCCTTCATACTAAGCAACTGGCAAAGATTCTGGGTATTGGCGTTGTGGGTTGGAGTAATGGCTGGCCTGTTCACTTATAAGTATATTCAGTACCGAAATCGGGCTGTTTATCAAGTAATGGGAGGTTGTGTATGCCTGGCCAAGGGTGCAGCTGAGACACTTAAACTGAATATGGCTTTAATATTGCTACCAGTTTGCAGGAACACCATAACCTGGCTCAGGAATAAAACCAAGTTAGGCGTTGTTGTTCCGTATGATGACAATCTAAATTTTCACAAGGTAGTATGTTTTTTCTCTATTATTATTTTTGGTCTAGCCATCAGGTATCCAGGTTGGGCCAGACTAATCCTATATGGGTTGAAACATCATAAGTAATGCTTTTTTTTAAACAAATTAATTTAATTAAATCTCCCTATAAACTCTTGCAGGTGATAGCAGTTGCAGTCGCGATTGCAGTTTGCATTCATGGAGTTTCTCATTTAGCTTGTGACTTTCCTAGGCTCTTGTCTGCAACCGAGGAAGAGTATAAGCCTATGGTGCAGTATTTTGGGGAACAACCTACAAGCTATTGGCATTTTGTGAAGTCAGTGGAAGGAGTAACCGGAATCATAATGGTTCTGCTAATGGTTTCAGTTTTCACATTAGCTATGACTTGGTTTAGGCGCGGCAAGTTCAAAACATCTCGCGGACCACTCAAGAAAATTGCGGAAATCACTGGATTTAATGCCTTTTGGTACTCGCACCATTTGTTTATTATTGTCTACGCCCTGCTCATTGTGCACGGCATATATTTATACCTCACAAAGGAGTGGTACAAAAAGACGGTCCGTACCTCCCTAGCCCTTTTCCGTTTTTAAGAGCTGTCTATCTTGAATCAGTCGATAATTATATATACATCTGTATCTGCTTTTGTAATGGTTATGTCAGACCTGGATGTACTTAGCTGTACCAATGACCCTTTATGCTTGTGAAAGACTTACTAGAGCCCTCCGTTCTACCATCAAGGCAGTTAAAATCACAAAGGTAAAGAACTTTTACTTTTAGTGTCTAAAGATTGTAAAGAACTATATAAATCATGTTATACTTATTATCTTTCTACACTGAAGGTGGAGAGTCATCATGGTAAGGTGTTGGCCCTTTTCATGACAAAACCTCCTGGCTTCAGCTATAAGAGCGGACAATACATGTTTGTCAAATGCGATGCAGTTTCTTCTCTTCAGTGGTAGGCAAATTTTTGCAACCCATGGTTATGTTCGTATATCATCCGCTGTCAAAATAGTTGACTAGTTTTTTGGCTTGTTGCATGTCAACAGGCACCCGTTTTCTATAACTTCTGCTCCAGGAGAGGACGGACTCAGTGTTCACATTCGGGAACAAGGTGATTGGACTCGAGAGTTGAGAGAATTGTTCGAAAACGTAAGTTACTTAACAGTAACAGTACCCCAATAATTAGATTGCGAAGATAAGCTATTTTCTTCTAGCCCTAGTTTTGCCGCAGAATAAAGTATTGAGTGCTTGCTTATGTGTCTTTGCAGGTCTTACCGCCCCCTTCTTCTGGGGATAAGGGTGCCCGTTCTTCATACGGAACTGACAACCTTAAGTAAGTCTCGATTAAAAGCATATGATTTTGTCGTAAGTTGAGGAAGAGTAACTGTTAGTATTACATCTTTAAATTATGCCACCTTCCCTTTTGTTCAACTCTTTTGTCATAAACTCAGAATCCATTCATACGTACTCAGCCAAAGTTAGCATAGGTGGTCGGTATGAAGATGCTAACTGTTTTTCGAATGACAATATCAGCTTACCAAGAGTCATGATTGATGGTCCATATGGAGCACCAGCTCAGGAGTACATGAAATACGAAGTCGTTTTGCTTGTGGGTCTAGGAATTGGAGCAACACCAATGATCAGCATTATCAAGGATATAGTGAACAACGCCAAAGTCAGGGAGGCAAAGGACGACATAGAAAAAAGAAACGGAGCACATAGTGTTACACGGAAGAAAAAAGATAAATTTAAGACAAAAAAAGCCTACTTTTACTGGACGACTGGTGAACATGGGACATTTGATTGGTTCAAACACATTATGAATGAGGTTGCCGAACAAGACCATAACCACGTTGTTGAGTTACATAATCACTGCACTAGTATCTATGAAAAAGGCGATGCTCGCTCTGCTCTCATTACTATGCTTCAGTCACTTAATCACGCTAAAAATGGAGTTGATGTAGTATCTGGTACCCGAGTGATTTCCCACTTTGCCAGGCCTAGTTGGCGCGATGTCTATGATCGGATTGCTACAGAAAATGCCGGGAAGCGTGTTGGTAAGTCTACTGAAATTTGAAATCTTATTTACTATTCTTGAGGAGGAGAAATATAACTGCTAATGGATGAGAAAATCTTGTCCAAACAAATCGATCAATTTTGTCCCATTTGAAAAAAAACATGAGTATGGAAAGACGTTGATGTCCAGAATCCGGTTTGGGCAAAAGAAATTTTGTCCAATTTGAACAAACAAACGTACCGGTCATATTCAAATATTAAAAATCAATTATTCCAAGTCATAATGCGGATCATATAATGCGTCCCATGTATAAATGAAATAAAATAAAGTGGACAAGTCAAAAGTATTAGTTAAGACGTAGCTTTGTCCAACCCACCTCTCATCATATAATATCAAAATTAAGCGACTCCTAATAACTCAAAGAAATTTAAGAGGAACTAGTCAATTAGAGACCTTCTGTTGTTTGTAATTGATGTTTTCTTGGTGGCGATACAAACTTAGTTGTTTGGCTGTTTGGTTGTGCAGGAGTATTCTACTGTGGCAGTCCAAATTTAGTACAAGAGTTGCGTCTCCTTGCTTTAGAATTCAGTCGTGACACCACAACCAAATTTTATTTCCATAAAGAGAATTTCTGACGGGGTCACTGCAATTCATGCAGTATCTGTTAAGTGAGGAATTCAAAAATGTGGTGGTCTTCGCCGCACTCTATATGTGCTTGCCGGATGTATGTTTACTCTTTCAGTTTTGTTCATTTGTATAGCAATTATAACAGTATCAGCTTGTGAGTATAAATCTATAGTTAATGTAATCGATTGGTATGGGGTACTATTATCAAATATATAAAAGAACATTTTCTCAAGCAAGAATTACAGCCATAATCCTATTTTAATGTTCAAGCAAGAATTACAGCCATAATCCTGTTTTATGGGTAAAGTTGAAAAGTGTTACTTTTACTAAGTTGACACATTGATATCATTAAGTTGTATAAGTTCAGGTGATGTCTGAAATTCAATCATTGCAGGAAAGACTAATGAAAATAGGATATCAAGCAGTAATTTATCTAAAAAAAATAAAGTTTCTTCAAGAAACAGTTACAAATCTCCAAGAATGAAACCTAGTCTAATCTATTCCCTTGCTGATTCATCCTCTTCTTTCTGAGAATCAATCCTTGATTCATGGAGGATTCTGATTGCTTGTTTCATCATCCGAATGAACTTGTGTCACTTTCCATTGTTAGTGGAACTTTCTGAGAAATCCAAGACGAGAGATAACCCTGTTTTCGAACCTGCAACCAGCAATAACAGAGAAGTAGCATCAAGGAAAACATTTGCGGAATTATTTACAAATGAGATAGTAAATACTATAAATAAAGATATAAAAAGATCTTGGGACAATGATCAGGTGGAGATACACTTCAAGGAACAAGAGCTAGCTGCTCTTCGATTGAATTCTACATTTACTCTTGTGGGTAAATTCACATGAGGAAAGCCTAATTACTCGATTGTCAAAGAATTCATGGATGGTTTTAGATTCAAGGGTGAGTCTATGTTTCCAGCTATGATTTCAGACATATCTTTATAGAATTCACTAAATGAGAAGATGTTAAGTCTTTTTGGAAAAGAAATGTTTGGCAATTAAGGAATAAAATCATGAGGTTGTTTCTCTCGTCTCCTAAGTTTAACCTTAAGGTGGAGAACCCATCGACGCCGGTTCAAATTGACCTGCCTAATCTACCGAAATTTATGTATTATAAAGATATTATACTAGAGATTGCTAAAACATTGGGAACTCCATTAATGCATGGGTGTCTAATAAAAACAGAGCTAGGCATAATTATTGCAGGATATGGGTCATTCTCGATGTTTCGAAAAGACTTCCTAAAAAAATCAGAATAAGTTTTGGTTCTTACGTGTACTGGCAAGATCTTATGTATGGGAGGGTTCCAGAGTACTGCCAGGCGTGCTCTCATCTTGGACACACTGAGAATAGATGTAAGAAGTCAGCCCAAAGGAAGACAGCAAATGTAGCTGCTCCCTCCATTCCAAGCCAGATTGGTGAATCTCTATTACCTGGATTTCAAGTTAAAAGGGATAATCATGCAGTAAAGTCCATAATTGCCAATGATAGGGATAATGAAAAGGCTAAGTGAATAAAGAATGCCCTGTAACCTCACCTGGTGTTGTTGATAGCAATGAGTTAATTTGATCTCTACACATGCTTGACATGGAAGTGAGCTCTAAACATGAGAGAAATTCACAACTACAATTACTATCAAGATCTTCTCCAACCAAGAATACTTTTGGAAGTCTTCCTTCTTCTCCTGTCTACAAGCAAAAGAAATGAGAGGTTAAGAAAATTAAAAATGTTAAAACTTTAAATACTTATGAGATATTATCCTCCAAGCTTTTGCAGCACAAGAATGCTGTAAAAAACACAAAACATTCTAAATGACGATTAACATTCTGAATTGGAATGTGCGAGGTATATGCAACAAGCTTACTCAAGCCATAATCAAATTTTTGAAAAGAACAAAGAAGTTAAGTTTTCTTGCTCTCCAGGAGCATATGGTCAGTGATTTAAAGATTGGTTCAATAGCTAAGAAGATTGGTTTTCAAGGTTATGCTAGCAATATGAGTAACAAGGTGTGGGTGCTGTGGTATGGGGATTTTACGGTGGATGTTGTGATCAATGAAGATCAGTTCTTACATTTAAAAGTGAAGCATAATCAGTTTCCTAAGGAGTTCCTAGTAACGGTCATTTATGCTAAATGTACGCGAAGCCTGCGCAATCGGTTATGGGACAATCTTAGACAATTGGTGGAGGAGGACAAAAAGTGGATTTTATATGGGGATCTCAACACTATTGCGTATCCTAGTGAACATATTCGTTGTACAACCAGTTGTTTGCTAGCATGGACGATTTCAATGCTTTCATTCTTGACTGTAACCTAACTGACGCGGGCTACTCGGGTAATAAATTCACATGGACAAATGGGAGGCAATGGAGACGTCTAGACAGGGTGCTCCTACATAGTAAATGGTTGTCTTACTATGATGATACCAGTGGTTGTTATTTAACTAAAACCTGTTCTGATCATTCTCCGCTCCTTATTAAAATCTCAACTACAAATATAAAAAACATTCTACTTTCAAATTTCTAAATATATGGTGCAGGCACGATGAATTCTATGGTTT
This sequence comes from Limnanthes douglasii subsp. nivea, assembly GCA_036936605.1. Classification (NCBI taxonomy): domain Eukaryota; kingdom Viridiplantae; phylum Streptophyta; class Magnoliopsida; order Brassicales; family Limnanthaceae; genus Limnanthes; species Limnanthes douglasii. The sequence goes on along the minus strand of JAUPFV010000001.1, from coordinate 271,598,864 downwards.
TGTTGAGAACTGCTGGTTTATGGACTACAACGGAGTTCCTATGTTTAAATTCTGGGCAAAGCTTAAAAATCTTAAGGCAAGGCTAAAGGTGTGCAACAAGTCCGTTTTCGAGAATATTTCCGACTCTATCAGTAAGCTTGAAGAGGAGATCATTATGTTAGAATCTAAGGCAGCAATAACAGAGAATAATCAATATAAAGAAAAATTAAAAGATGCTAATGAAAGAATGCTGGTGCTGTTGGACAGAGAAGAGGATTATTGGGTTCAGAAATCTCACACTAACTGGCAAAGAGATGGTGAAAGAAATACAGCATTTTCCCATAACTATGTAAAGAAGAGATACAAGAGATCAACGATCACTCGTATTTGGACTGGAGATAAGTGGGAAGAAAATGAGCAGGCTATTGGTGAATATACTGTTAGCCATTTTAAACACCTAATTGCTGATCTACCAAACCCTTGGTACCCTAATCTTCTTGAGGATTGTATTCCTAGATTGGTTACAGATGAGGACAATGAAATGATAATGAGAGTTCCTGAGGATTCAGAAATCTTTGATGTTATTAAGAACCTAGACACTAATGTGGCTGCTGGGCCGGACGGGTTTAATGGTAAATTTTTTAAACACTGTTGGTCCATTATTAAAGATGACTTGTGTGCTGCAATAAAGGATTATTTCAAAGGTGGTGAGGTTCATATGGGGTTGTTTCCAACTGTGTTATGCTTGATTCCTAAAGTTGAGGCACCTAAAAGCTGGAAAGACTATCGGCCTATTAGTTTAACAACTTTTCTCAGTAGGATAATTTCTAAATTTATCAATAGCAGACTATCTATGTTGCTACCTAAGCTAGTTTCTGCTGAGCAGGGAGCTTTTATCAAAGGTAGAAGCATCCGTGAGAATATAATGATTGCTCAGGAGCTCTCCTTTGACCTTAAAAACAAAACTAGAGGTGGTAACATCTTATTGAAGGTAGATATGGATAAGGCGTTCGACAGACTCGACCATACTTTTCTGCTTAGTGTGTTGAAGGCTTATGGTTTCAGGGATGATTTTGTGAGGTTAATCGAAATGAATGTCACTAATTATCATTTTTCGGTTCTGGTCAATGGTATGGCTCAAGGTTACTTCAAATCTAATAAGGGATTTAGACATGGTGACCCACCGTCACCCAGTCTTTTTATTTTGGCCCAGGAATATCTGATCAGAGGATTAAAGAATATTACTTTAAATGATGCATCTACAGTTTACAAGAGAAGAGGAGGAGAAGACTTATCTTGTCTCTGCTTCGCTGACGACATCTTGGTATTCTGCAATGGGTCCTCAAATTCTGTGCAAAAAAATAATGGGAATGGTTAATAAATATGAACAAAGTTCTGGTAAGCTGGTTAACAAAGAAAAATCAAAGTTTTTAACTGCCAAAAAGTTTCCTACTCACCAGGTTAGAAAGCTCGAAAGTCTCTTGGGATTTAAGCATGGGTATCTTCCTTTTAAGTACCTAGGTGCAGTCATTAATACAACCAAGAAATTCAATGACTTTGAAGGCTTAATTGCGAAAACTACCAATAAGATTTCTGAATGGGACTTAAATACTCTTTCGGTTGGGGGCAGACTTGTACTAGTCAAGCATGTGATCTCTACTTATCCAATGTTTATGTGCCAACATACTGTTCTTCCTAAAACTATCATTAAAAGATTAGAAATCTTATACAACAGGATTCTGTGGGGCTCAAACCCTAATAGAAACATTACTCACTGGTGTAAATGGTTCAATCTCTGTAAGACCTACGAGGAGGGGGGGTCTTAATATTAAAAAGCTAGAAGACATGACTGATGTATTCTCAACCAAGATTTGGTATAATTTGAGAAGGCAAAATTCTCTATGGGCTTCTATTATAAGATCTATCTATTTCAAGAATCATCACCCTATGATGGTTCCCTTAATCCCTAATAGTTCTCTGATTTGGAAAAGAATCAAGAAGATAAGGGACAACACGGAGAACTACATCTTGTGGCACATTGGTCAAGGCAAGATAGACATAAATATTGATAGATGGTGTTCAACCAAGGCTTTTCTGGATCTATATGAAACAGAAGACATGCAAGCTATTACTACTTCAATGGTCTGTGACTTACTAGGATACCAATAAGTGGAATATACCAAGGCTTGAGAGTGTTTTGAATCAGAACCAAATTCAAAACATTCTCAAATTTGGTTTGAATAGAACAACTAAGGATACTATAAGCTGGACAATTAGTTCCGATGGTAATTTTGACACTAAGGCTACATGGAATGAATTCAGGGGTAAAGGTAATAGTTCGAACCTGTATGCTAAGACGTGGAATAGTGTTACTCCACTTAAGAATTCCTTCATTATGTGGAGGATTCTAAAAGGATGGGTTTCCACGGATAGTGTCTTGCAAAAGAGAGAAGTACAGTTATCCTCTAAGTGCAACCATTGCAACAGTTATGAAAGCACCAATCATGTTTTTGTTAATTGTCAGAAGGCATGGAGGGTATGGATTTTCTTTGCTACTATGTTCAGAATTCAGATTTCTAAATTTATGACTTTACCTCATCTTGTGAGGTCATGGTATTGGTCCACTGGAAAGAAGGTACACATTCGCATCATAATTCCCTCGATTATTGTTTGGGTTGTTTGGCAGGTCAGAAAGAAAAAAAAGATGGAAAATGTGGACAAAAGTGTTCAGGATATGATTAACACTATTATGTCCATCATTTCGAGTCTTGACAAATCAGGTTTACTCAAGAAAAAGCATTGGGGTTCTGATTCCAATACTGGCATCGGTATTGGCAACATATATTATCTCAGTAAGCCTCATGTTCTTGTGATCTTAAGATGGAAATCTCTTAAGTTGGGTTGGTATAAATTGAATTCAGATGGTGCTTGCACTAACTATGGGGAATGCTTTGAAGGAGGGTTGGTAAGAGATCATGAAGGTAACATTGTTTTTGCCTACGGAAAAGGGTCTATGGGAAAGGTGGCCCCATAATTGCAGAGGCTAGAGTCGTGTTCGATGGCCTTCAACTATGTTTAGAGATGGGGTTTTCTTCTTTAGACATTGAATTGGATTGCAGTATCCTGATTCAGATAATTTACACTGGCAAAGCTCCCCGGTATCTAAAAGCCCTACTCAATTGTTGTTTTAAACTTATCACCTTGAACATGAATGTTATTCATGTCTACAGAGAGCAGAACGAAACTGCTGACTTTCTAGCTAAATTCACTATCGAATCTAAGAGGGACTATTTCTTTGAAGGTAATAGAGTTCCTAATAGACTGAGAGCAATCTCATTGCTAGAAAGTCTTGGTCTATGCTATATCAGGTCGATAACAGAAGGGTAGAGAAGTTTACATGTTCTTTGAGAAGGCAGAAGTCTTCTTGGTGTTTTAGTATTGTTCCACTGTTCGTCATTGTGTCTGAACAAGGGTTGCATGTGCGTGTGAAGGGCTGGACTGGTTGCTCATGTTTTTTTGTGATCTGATTTTGGTTCATCTAGGCTTCATTGGCTCTGACTGATAGGTTTCGGTCTCTAGTTTGAAGTCTTCAGGATTGCAGTAGTATAGGGCTCGTCTGGTTGCTCCTTGATTTTTCGTGGTCTGATTTGGGTTCATCTAGGCTGCAATTGTTCTGGTTTGAAGATTTTGGTCACTAGTTTGAGGTTTTACAGGCTGCATGAGTTTGTAAAGGGCTGGTTTTGGTGGTTTCATGGTTTTTTTCGGTTTGGTTTGGCTCAGCAAAGCTTCTTTTGTTCTGGTTAAGAAATTTAGGTTGCAAAGGAGCTTTGGAGTGAACTATCTCATAGGTTTGCAAGATCGAACTGGTTCAGTAGATGGTAAGCGAGAAGGCTTTTGGTTCAAGGTTTTCTTTGTGTGCAGGTGATTTTGAAGAGCTTTTGGTCTTACATGGGTGGCAGCTAAAGGTGAAAGAGGAGAAGAGAAGAAGATCTGTGCTAGGGTTTCGTTTTGTCTTTGTCAATAATTGGGACTTAATTTTAATAGTCTGGACTCATGTATTGGGCTTTTGAATTTTAATAAATAAGACCCAGCTTGGCCATATTAACTAAAAAAAGGAAATCAAGCAGTCAAAAGATGAGTTGCAAGTAGACACGTTAGAAAACATATTTAAGAAAAGAGGAAAAGAAAACGCGAGAGATACAAATAAAATGTGAATAAAACATTTAAGTTATCTTTTAAGTTATGGGTCAACCTATATATATCCAATTTTGGTTTAAGTATATCCAAAGATGGTATAAGTATATCTAATTTTTTCTAAAAATACTCTTTTGGAGGTATATAAGCCATTTTTTTACTAACACATATTCACCATTTTTTTCTTACAACTTTCTTGCACTTCCCTCACTCCTCTCACTTCTCTCTAAACTCTAAAACCTCTCTTCTCTCAAAACCTCCCACCTCTCTCTAGCATTTTCCGGCGAACCACCACATCTTCCTCCCCTTCTCCTCCACCTCCATCATGGTGAAGAACAAAAACCTACCACCACCAACTACGTAAGTTCCTTAAATTTAATTTGTACATTGAATTTAGTTAGATTTTTTTTAGAATTAGATTAAGGTTAGATTTTAGGTTTCAATTTAGGATTTAGGGTAGATTTTAGGTTATAAATTACAATTTATGGTAGATTTAGGTGGCTATTTTCCAGCACGATTGCCAGTTGGAAAATGGCTGAGCGGACTGAGGCCCCAGCGCCACCGGTTCTATGGTCGTAGAACCGGTGGTGTGTAGGTCATGCACGGCCGGTTCTAACGCCCAAAATCGGTCGTGCATCACTTACGCACTACCGGTTCCAAGGCCCAAAACCAATGGTGTGTGGCGAAAACGGCTGTAACCTCACCTTTTCCGGCGACGTCGACTTCTTCTCCAGCGATTGAAGCTCATTTTCCAGCGACATTTCATCATCTCTTTTCTCTGGCGACATCAACTCCTCCATGCTAATCCCTAGTTCCGGGTGAGTCATGATCGATTTTGTGTTTTTCTTAAAAACGAGGTTAAATGTTCTTGATAGTAGTTTGAAGTTTGAAGTTGATTTTTAAGATTTTCAGAAAATAAGACTCTTTTGATGATAAATTTACTAAAGAATGGGGTTTGTTTAGGTGTAGATAGCGAAATAGGTTATTGTGTGAATTGAGTATATTTAGGATACACTTAGTAGTTTTTTTTACTTAATGGAAATTAGGTAATTAATTAGAACAAAGAGGGTAATTTAGTCTAGAAAAAAGTCAAAGTAAAGTCAAATGAGGTTTTTGGATATACTTAAACCGCATTTGGGTATATATAGCCATACTCTTAACTTATTTTTTTCGCGTGGAGTTGGATAAGTAAAACGTTTAATTTTGAATAGAGATGGTTTTCGTAAACACCCATTAATCATAATTTTAGAACTATTAAATTTTGTACACAGTCAAAACAACCATGTGTTTATTATTTAAACACAACTAAAGGTATTGATTCATCCTATGGATATCCAGAGTAGAATAATATTGTCTGTGTTTTACCCCAGAGTCTCGCACGGTTTTATTTTTTATCTACTTTTAAAACGCCTTATACTAGTTGATATATAACCTTACTTATATACCATTGATCATTCCCATGTTTAACCGATATGGGACCTGAGACTTTGGTCGCGATCCTAACATTATATATTATAGTATTTGAATTCAAAATTCAAACTACAATCTAAGTGAAAACATACATTTGTTAAGTTGCCACTTGTAGGGATCACATTTTTTTTCCTAAGTTGTTTATTTCTTAATCCAATCCTTCATACTATTCGGAATAAACCTGGTATCAATAAAATTACCTCCATGATTAGGACTGATAATGGTTCACGGAAACCGGAAACCGAACCAGAACCAAACCATTAAGAACTGGACTGAACCTTAATGATTTGGTTCGCAGTTCCATTTAAAAAACCGAGACCAATAAAGAATCGAATCGATAAAACCGATTTGGAACCAAACTGATAAAACCGGTTTGGAACCAAACCAATAAAATCAATAAACCGATAAAAACAATACGGAACCAAACCAATAAAATCAATAAACCGATAAAAACAATACAGAACCAAACCGATAAAATCGATAAATCGTTAGAACTAATACAGAATCGAACCAATAAAACTATTAGAGCCGAATATTTTAATTATTAAGTAATGACTACTTAAAAAGATCAAAGATTCACGTCTAAACTTTAAGTTTTATATCATTTATTTAAGTAAAAAAGTTGAAATTATATTATAATTAGATTTTTTTTAAATAGACCAAACCGGACCAAAATAGATCGAGCCGAAACATACCAACACCAGACCGAACGCAAAACAGAAACGAACTGAACTTGACTGGACCGAATCAAAAGGTTAGTGATCTGGTTCGGTCTGAATCGATAAATTTAGTGGTCCGAATCCGTCAAAACCCAGACCAAACGGACCGATAACAGTCATATCCATGATACATATTTTATCTACTAGTCTTTTATTGTTTTACGATTACTCTTATAAAACTACTAACGATGATAGTCAAATACATCGATAAACCATGTCGCGGTCTATTATTAAAAGAAATTTCAACAGCACTCTCGTCTAAAATAACTAGATTTCATAAAGAGTATATAACAAAAGACTAAAATAAACACTTCTTCAAAATCATGAGATTTGTTTCGACATATATGCTCTTACAGTATTGAAATCCACGAATATAAGCCCCTATCATTCGAATACACATCTTAAACCTTGCGGTTGTCTGCTACAATTAAATGGATCTTTGATTGAATCATATCATCTTTATCTTTTTTTTCAAATTCTAATGTAATAATATATATATATATATATATATATATATATATATTTTTTGTTTGTTTGTTTTAGTTTATTAAAGGGGTAAATCGTTATCCAACCATATATATGAAAAATGAAAAAACACTTTAAATATATTTGTAACTACTAACATGTTGTTACAACTATAAATATTATTAAAATAAAATCTTATTCAAATAAGAATAATATCTACTTACTATAGATAAGAAATACTCCCCCTTGATTATAAGGGATACATTTTATACATTTATAAATAAATTTCAATTCAATAAATGAGTTAGAATTTTATTATCACGCATTATTTAGTGTTATATTTTGCTAAAAATAGATTTCGGGCCATATCCAAAACCTATTGAGCTAAAGTATATTCACTATAGTTTATTGTTATCGAAGGTATACAATTATTAATCATGAACAAAAACAAGTATCATATTTATGGATACTAATGTATACAATGGTTAATATCAGTTTTCACACAGTTTGGTCATCCATCATATACATCATTGTTCATAAAATCATTGTGAACACGTTCAAATTTTTACCTTTTAAAAAAAACTAATTTTGGTTACAGATTTAAAATTCTACCTAACTTATAATTCAACGTCTCTAAACTGAAATTGATAATTCAAATTTCAATAATTTAATGGGCTTATATGGTTTATAAGACCATTTTGGTAATCCAGACTAATTTATATCCAAATTATATTATTATATTAAATGATGTGGATAATAATCGTCTCAGGGTAGACTAGTAATTTTAGTTGGTGTTTTTTAGTAGTGTGTGGGTGTTATGTGTTTAAAGTAGAGAGTAGAGAGATAATTAAGCAGTCTGGTAGCAGTTAATTCTCATTACCCACACTTAATGCAGGTGGTTGGGTATTTATACCCTGATGTTTGGGCCCTTATGGGCTTTCAGGTCATGTTTAATGGACCCGGGTCATGTTCAAAGACCCATGAGCTCTAAGTAGGAGAGCAAGTAGCTTAGTCAAGAAGTGTTTAGGTTTTTTAGTACTTTTGTCATAGTTCGAACAGTCCCATGGTCATAGTGTTCAAAATGATCTGTCCGGTCCGTGTGATCTGTCCGGTCCAGAGGCCTTGGACTGATCTGTCATTGTCCGGGGAGCGTGCAGAATTCGGACTCATCAGGAGCCCCTTTTCTAGGTGTTTGTGCAAATATTCTTGTCAAAGACCTGAAAAACAGTCCGACGTCAGGGGTAGTTTTAATCCGGACAGGTCTATGGGTTCATCCGGACAGATAAAGCTTTACGAATTCAAAACGATTTTTTCCAGAGTTCGTGGGACACGTGTCACTCTCTGATTGGTTGCTTCAGCCGTTTTTTCACCTTGAATTTCGAACCCACCTTCTTCGAAAAGCAACCTCTTTAATTACAGATGGTGACATCAGCGCCGTCTTTTAATCATTGTCAAACTTTTCGAATTCTCCTAGGAATCAACTGCTTTTTCAGATTTACTATAAATACAAATTCATTTTTACTGTTTTACCATCTCCTTCAAACTTACTTCTGTAAAAACTCTCAAAGCTTTCTCTCTCTGCCTCGCCTGTTGACAAACCTATCACTTCTGCATCTGAGTCAGATCGAGGCTCGTCCTCTTCCAAAGGTACTAAGCCTAGTACACTATTTCAAACCACTCTCTCCCCCATAATCTCTGGTTCCTCAGTTCAGGAATCGGTGCCTACTGTCGAGCCAGGAGTTACAGCCACTAGCCTTAGAAAACCTTCTCCTTTTATAGCAATGGGATCGGATATGGAGCGCTCTCCCGAGAAGCTGGTTGATAAGAGGAAAGGCCGGCTGGTTAAAGGCCAGGGAATCAGAAACACTCCCTCGAGGTCGGGGGCAAAGGATAGCAGCACCGGGTCAGAGGTGCCTATTAAAGCCCCTAAGGACAGGCTGTCCGGACCGGAGGGCTCCAATCCAAACCTCCAACCAGAAACTTCTGTTCCAAACATTATACCGGAGAGCAGAAATCAAAGGGGCACTGGGGCCCATCAGTCCGGAGATAAGGCTGAGTCGAGTTTGAACCCTCCCCCCACTTAAACTGCTGAAATCCCTTCAACAATCGTGGAGGAAGTGATGGAGGACTCTGTTGAAGAGGCCCCGTTTGAGTCTGAGCCCTCCGGTCAGACCAGCAAAGAAATAGTTTCCAAGAAGGACAAGGGCAAGGAGAAGTTGTACTTGAGGCATCCAGATCTGCCGGAGAGCATAGAAGGAAAAGTAGGGCCTTGTTTTCACAAGGTCAACGTTAATTATCTTCTCTCCTTACAAAGAATCAACTATGCATTCATCCATACTGCTGAGTTGGGCAGGATGCGTTCGAAATGGGGCATTCCAGAGAATGTAAAGATCAGGATTCCTATACATCCGGAGACCCCCATGGACTGTAAATTGAGCGAGGTGGTCATGTTCACGGAGCTGTTCAACTGGGGGCTCAGGTTCCCATTAGACCCAGAGATTGTCAGATATTTCCATCTGATCGAACTCTGTCCGAGCCAGCTGAGCCCCAACGCTTGGTATACCCTTATGTCATGTATCATGGCATCAAGGCTGTCCGGGATTCCTCTGCCCATGGAGGAGTTTGCTGCAGTGGCTAGCCTGTGTAGAAACCATCACATCCCCTTCTACCACTTTAATATGGGGGATAACTTCAAGGCGGTGGACGATTTGCTGGAGGCAGAGAGGAATTGGAGGACTCAATTCCTATTTGTCAGTGGTGCCTGGGAGAATGGCAAGAAGATAAAATCCGGAGAGAACCCAAGCCTCCTCAGAAGCAGATGGAGGAGTGACCGTAAGCATCTTGCCTTTATATTTTTGTCTCTTTTGTCTTTTCTTTTTGGACTTAGTTTATACTAATTTGTCTTACTTTTGTCTTAGCAGAACTGCCCAAGGAGTTTAGTGACCACTTGAAAGCCGGACAGGTCACTTGTGGTAAAATTAATGCTTGGGCTGCTGAGAACTGGGGGAACCGATTCCACGATGCTTTCACTAGTGGAAATTTGGCAAAGTCTCACCTGTGGAACACCACATGTCGGAGAGAATTGACCTGGGAGGATCTCACCACCCAGCCTTCTCCAGATGTTGTGCTCAAGAGGACCCATGAACCAGATGGGACACTCGTCCTGCCAGGCCGGGCCAAAGCCCCGAGCAAGATGAAAGGCAAGAAGAAGAAGGGAAAAAGGGTGGTGGGTGATGCCAACCCTGCTGATGCTGAGAAGGATGCTCCAACAGTCCCGGAGGGGCCAGCCCAGAGCCAGATTGATGCCGCTCTCTTGCAAGTAGTGGAGCAAGAGACTGAAAGGTAGGAAACGAATCTCCCAAAACCTCCAAGGGCTTCTAAGAGAAATCGCAAACAGGGAAGCGAAGGCGTAGACCGGGAGGCGAAGAAGAAAAAGACTTCTAAGGGAAACGAGCTTTCTCTCCGGGCTCCGGAGCCCTCCTTCCATGCTGAGCCTTCTGACCCAACACAGGCCGAAGAGATTCCGGGGGACTTTCACACCGATGAGGTTGAGGTAGGAGATCTCAACATTAATGGAGTAGACATCACCGGTCTTGGTGAGCTTGGTGAATACTTCCTCAACCTCCCCAGAGATGACTTTGCAGGGCCTTACATTCCTCCGAGCAGCTCCAACACTGTCAACTTTAATGGTAAGACTTTTATTGTCTCTAGTGAAAAGGATACCATAGCCCACTCCTTGTTAAGCAACGTGCAGCCGGTACTTACGTTGGAGAGACAAGTTCCGGGTCAGTCATACATCATTAAAGACCTTAAGTCTGACAAGGAGAAGTTGTCCGAAGACCTTCGCACTGCCACTTCCAATGCTGACATGTTAAAGGAAGCAAACGAGGAGTTGAAGAGAAATCAGAAGGAAAGCACCACAAAAGTCGCCACTTTAGAGGAAACCATCAGAGACCACCGGGAGAAGCTGTCCGGTGTGGAGAAGGACCTCACTGCTTCAAAGGAAGAAAGCAAGGCAAAGGACAAAATCATCACCAACTTAACTACCGACAAGATTGCTCTTGAGAATGCAGCATCCAAGGCTGCCGAGGAGAAAACCACTTTGTTAAGGGAGCAAGAGGCTACGATCCAAGCCAAGATCAATGCTTATGCCAACCAGATGATCAAAAGCGAAGAGCAACTGCTTGAGAAGGTAAGGTCTGACATGGTTCTACTTTTCCATGAAAAGTTTCCAAAGAAGAACCTAGGGGACTTATGCCTTTATGTTGAGCCTGAAGATCTCCCATACCACACGATGGCCGAAGGCGACAGGTATGGCTACTCTAGTGACTCCTCAGGTGATGAAGAACATACTGGGGAGAGCCCAGATGAAGAGAAAGACGATCCTAAGGGCAAGAAAGTAGATGAAGGTGAGCCATCTTCAAAGGCTCAACCTTAACTTATGATCCACTTTGTTTATTTTCTATCCAGACTAAAGTCCTTGGAAGGCCAAGGCACTCTTTTTGTAATGGTGTCCGGTATTTGACCGAATAGGTTTTTTGTGTTCGACTTTGATCATTTAAAAGTCCTTGGAAGGCCAAGGAAATTTTAAGTTATTTATTTCAATGAATATCTCTGTTTTGTGCAACTATCATCTTCTTTCATTGTTTGTTTTAATTTTGATGGCCATAGTCTAAGTAGCCTTTAGTTGTTTCATAGTGAGAGCGTTTAAGTTCTCCGGCTAGAGTTTAAATAGCCTTTAGTTATTTCAATCCGGATAGTATGACAATGGACAAAACTTTAAAAACACTTCGGAAATTTTTTAAGAAGGCATCAAACTTTATTCAACAGCCCGGACACCTCATTAAAACCTCCCCGTGCCACCAGGGAGGAAAGAGTATGCCCCCAAATATTTACATGGATGTTCAAACAAGTAAATATTTACACAAGTGCTATTCCAAGTACATCCGGAGATGCTCGATATTCCAAGGATGAGTTAGAACTCTGCCATCTTTGTCTTCCAACCAATATGTTCCAGGTTTAATTCTTTCAACAACCATATACGGACCCTCCCAAGTTGTGGCCAGCTTCCCGAACAGCTTTTCTTTAGTGTGTAAGAAGACCTTCCTTAATACTTTGTCCCCTGGTTGGAAATATCTTCTTTTAACTTTGGAAGCAAACCTGCTTCTCATCAAGCCCTGGTAGTGTGCAACTCTAAGGTGAGCTTTAACTCGTCTTTCTTCTATCAAATCAAGTTGACTTCTGATTGCCACCTCGTTAGCGTGTTCGGAGAAGTTGTGAACACGAAAGGAGGGGAGGGTTTTCTCTATGGGAGCTACTGCATCCATCCCATAGACCAAGGCAAAGGGTGACTCTTGTGTTGTAGCCCCAGGTGTTGTCAGGTAGGCCCACAAGACCTCTTGTAGATAACTAGGCCACTTGCCAGCAGCCCCTTCCAAATTCTTCTTTAAACCGGACAGGATAGTTCTATTAGCCACTTCAACTTGCCCATTCGCTTGTGGGTGGAAAGGTGAAGAAAAATAATGTTGTATACCCCTTGAGGTACAGAAACTTTCCATTTCCCTATTGTCGAACTGTGGCCCATTGTCTGTTGTTATTTTCTGTGGGACACCAAATCTGCAACAGATGTTGGATATAATAAAGTTTATAACAGCTTTCGATGTTGTCCCTGCTAGAGGGGCTGCTTCTATCCACTTCGAGAAGTAGTCTATAGCCACAATTATAGTTTTGCGTCCTCCGGACGCCACAGGGAGAGGCCCTACTAAATCCAATCCCCATCGAGCAAAAGGAATAGGCTCAGAAATTGATTCTAAAGGAATGGCTGGTACATGAATTTCATTGTTGTACCTCTGGCATGGGTCACACCTTCTTACCAATTCCTTAGCATCTTTCATGATTGATGGCCAATAGTAACCGGAGAGTAAAACTCTTTTTGTCAAAGCTCTAAACCCACAATGGGCTCATCCCTCACCATCGTGCAGTTCATAGAGGACCACTTGTGATTCTTCATCCCCCAAACAGTGTAGGAGAGGTTTACTGTAGGACTTTTTGTATAACACTTCTCTCAATATGATGAAACCACGAGCCTTGTGTTTCAATGTTCTGGCTAGTGACTTATCTGGAGGCACAACACCATCGGAGAGATATTGCAGGAGAGGAAATCTCCAGTCTTGAGGTTGTTTTGTTTGTATTTCAAAAATTTCCTCTCATTTACCCTTACAAAGTTAGATAGAGGGGCTTTCAAGCACATGGATCCATGGATATGACTCCGTATATGCTATGGTTGCCAGTGAGTCTGCTAGCTCATTTTCTGCCCGGGGACTATGTTCATAGACAACACCTTTAAACTTAAGTGCTTCATTTTTGAGGAGGAGTAAGTATTTCACAAGCTGCTCCTTCTTAGCCTCAGATTGGCCTTGGGCATGGTGGATAAGGAGTTGGGTGTCACTTAGCAGCTTGACCCTCTTAGCCCCACAAATGTAGGCTAACTTTAACCCAGCTATAGCTGCTTCGTATTCGGACTCGTTATTAGATGCCCTGAAAGCAGAACAAATAGCCTGGTACATTTTGTCTCCATATAGGGAAGTTAAACATACTCCTGCACCACATCCCATAGTGCTAGATCCACCATCTGTTCGGACAACCCATACCTTTTTATCTTTTATGTCAGTAGTTTGCTCTGAATCCCTATCGGAGTGGAATTCAACCAGAAAATCAGCCACAGCTTGGGCCTTGACTACTATTCGGGGAGCAAAGTCTATGTCGAAGTCCCCTAACTCTACTGACCACTTAGTCATCCTGCTCGAAATGTCTGCTTTTTGAAGGACATTCTTCAGGGGAAAAGAGGTCGCCTTTCTGCATCTATCAAGCTTTTGCTGATGTAGTACACTGGATGGGGATGACTATCGATCTCTCTTATCAACACAGCACTGATGGCGCAACTTGAAACTGCCAAATATACGAAGAGGGTCTCCCCATCAACTGGTTTAAACAAAGTCTTGGGAGAGGACATGTGCTTCTTGATCTCACTGAAAGCCTCATCATACTGTGGGGTCCAATCGAATCCCTTTGCACCCTTCAAAGTTTGAAAAAAAGGTGCACACCTGTCCGAAGACCTTGAGATAAATCTGTTTAAGGCAGCTAATCTCCCCGTTAACCGTTGTACTTCTTTAATGTTTCGAGGAGGCTCCATTTGGAAAAGAGCATTTAGCTGGTCCGGATCGGGCTGTATTCCATGCTCACTTATGATATAGCCTAGAAACTTCCCGGACTGCACTCCGAACACACACTTTTCTGGGTTTAATTTCAAATTCACCTTTACCAAGTTGGCAAAAGTTTCTTGGAGATCGGACAAGTGCAACTGCTCATCTACACTCTTCACCATCATGTCATCAATGTACACCTCCATATTTCTTCCAATTTGATCAGCAAATGCCTTGTTGACTAACCTCTGATAAGTAGCCCCAGCATTTTTCAAACCAAATGGCATTACTTTGTAGCAATGAAGACCTCTGTCAGTGACAAATGTGGTATGCTCTTGATCCTTTGGATCTACTTGAATCTGATTGTATCCAGAGAAAGCATCCATAAAGGAAAGCAGCTTGTTCCCAGAGGTGGAGTCTACTAACTGATCAATCCGGGGAACTGGATACAAATCTTTTGGGCAAGCTCTATTGAGATCTGTGAAATCAATGCACATGCGCCACTTGCCATTCTTCTTTTTTACCAAGACAGGATTGACAGTCCACAAAGGGTATTGAGATTCCTTGATGTGCCCCATCTTTGTGAGTCTGTCAACCTCTTGCACAATGACATCAGCCTTTTCTTTGGAAAAATCTCTTCTTTTTTGAACCACTGGAGCTACGTCTCTCCGGACAGATAGGTGATGTGATATTACTTCTGATGGAACTCCAGTAACATCAGCATTACACCAAGCAAAAACGTGTTGATGGTTCTTCAAAAACTTCAACATTTTATCTTTCAACATAGGTGGCATTTTAGACCCTATCTTGACACTTTTCCCATCTTCCAAACAGTGTGTTTCTACCTCTTCGATCGGTATCAATACACCAGGGGTCTCTCTGGGGTCATCAATTTCACCCTCACCCCCAAAAAGGCCCTCAAACTGCTATTATTCATTAATACGGACTGACCCAGCGTTCGAGGAGCCAGGGCAGTGGCATAACATTCTCTTGCAATCTTTTGGCTGCTCCAGACGACTCCAACCCGTCCCTGAACAGCATACTTCAAGCATTGGTGGACTGTTGAAGCCACTGCATGCATCCTAGAGATCCAAGCCCTCCCTAGTATAGCATTATAGCAAGTGGGACAATCCACCACAATAAAGAGTATTCTGACCATTTTCTTGAAAGGCCCCTTGCCCAATAACACTTCTTCTTCGAACTCTCCGATCACATCTGCTGAGCTGCCTGTAAAGCCCACGATTGACCTGTCCGAACTTTGAATTACCGCTGGATTTTTCATTTTCTTGTATGTGTTTAGGAAAAGGATATTGGTTGAGCTTCCAGTATCCACCAAGATTCGTCTTATGTCATTGCCCCCTATAGATGCTCCTATGACAACAGCATCCTCATGAGGGCCAACAATGTCTCTTAAATCATCTTCATCAAAAACAATGAAGGGGAATGAATTTTGTGATTGATAGGAAGTCATGCCTCCTTCTAGCTGGGAGGCTAAAGTATGAACATGCCTCTTCCTCGAAGAAGCAGTAGGAGCTGTCATAGTGTCCCCTCCGAAAATTGTAAGTGACTCGAAAAACTTAATGAGCCCGGAGACCGACCTAGAACATTCCTCAATTGCACCCACTTTGTTTCGAGTTGGATCAGGATCCAAGTACTCAGATTCTACGTCAAACCTTTCAATTATAACCATGGCTCCCTCCGGAGCAACATTACTTGGACCAACCCGGTGAGTGTTGTCAGGCCCGTTGCCTCCTCTTCTTTTGATGTAAGCTCCCAGCTTTCCCCTCTCAATAAAGTTTTGAAATTCTTGTTTCAATGCTATGCAGTCATCAGTGGTATGACCAATATCATTGTGATATTGGCAAAAAGAGTTATTGCGATGCTCTCTGGGAGACTGCAGTGTTGCCGGTCTCCGGTAATGCACCTCTTCCTTCGTTTTATCAAAGATAGTTGCCACACTTTCTTTTAACTCTGCGAACCACTCCGGTTGGACCCATGGCCCTCTCTTGTTTCTGGATTGTTGACTTTGAGCAGGAGCAGCTGGCTGAGACTAAGTTTTTGCCCTACCATGCCCCTGTCCGGTCTCTCTTGCTTTGTTCCCTGACTGATTCTGATTGGGATTTGGTGCCACTGGGGTAGACCTCACCTGCCTGTGCACCCTGGTTTTCTTTGTTTCATCGACGTTTATTTGTTTGCCAACCTGATTCAGCAACCCTCCCCATGTCATGGCCTTCTTTCTGGTCACTAAATCAGCTAGATTGCCTGGGTTCAAACCCTGTCTCAGGGACGCTATTGCTACCTGTTCGAAGCAATCAGCCAACCCATTCTTGGTGTTCACAAAACGGCTTATATATTCTTTCAAGGACTCATTTGGTTCCTGGGCACAATGGATTATTGTGTCTCCATTGCCTTTTAGCTCTTTACTCCCTACGAACTGCCTTCGAAAGGCTACCCAAAAAGTAGCGAAATCTTTAATACAACCCTGAGGCAGGCTGTTGTACCACTTTAGAGCACTCTCCGTGAATGACTGGGAGAATGCCCTACAGAGCAGTTTGTCATCGTCATCAAAGTTCATCATGAAGTTTTAAATTGCTCCAGATGGTTGTCCGGATCAGTACTGCCATCGTACTTCTCTATTTTGGTGCTGTCAAACATTTTAGGGAGGTTTCCGGACAGAATCTTAGAAGACAATGGAGATTGCCTCTAATTCCTTCCACGACTGAACACAGTATCCTCATTGGGAGTTGCAAAGATACCTGGTTCATTGTGGAAAGCAAAGGGATCCATCAGCATCTTGTCCACATGCCTCCGGCTGTGTGATGACCCTTTACCAATATTCTTCTTCATCCTTCCATGTTTATCCCTTTGTCTTGAATACTTTTTTATCTGCTTCTGCTTCTTTCTAGTTCGACCCTCATTGCTGCTAGAGGATAAGGATTTCTCAATTCCCTCACTGTCCGAAGAGCTATCAGAAGATTCTGAGCTTGAGTCAGAACTCTCCACTGGCTTAGACCGCTGAGACTTTTTGGAACTGGCATGAGTCTTTTTAGTGCTCACATGAGTTTTTGAAGACTCATGCTCTCTGGGGTTATCGGTGTGATGAGCAACCGATGCTTTGGATTTTTCTTTCAAGCCCATCTTGGCCTTTTCAGCCCTCAGAGCTTCTATTTCACCCTTTAGCCTATCACGCTCTTCGATAGTGTATTCATCATTTTCTCCCACCACTTCGAGCAAAGCTGGTGGTACTTCTGGATTGTCCGGATTCATTCAGACAGATTTTCTTAGCTGGTTTTGAATGTAAAATTCAGGAACCGTCGCCTCCCATTGTGGTCACCAATTTGATGTGGATAATAATCGCCTGAGGGTAGGCTAGTAATTTTAGTTGGTGTTTTTAGTAGTGTGTGGGTGTTATGTGTTTAGAGTAGAGAGTAGAGAGATAATTAAGCAGCCTGGTAGCAGTTAATTCTCATTACCCACACTTAATGCAGGTGGTTGGGTATTTATACCCTGATGTTTGGGCCCTTATGGGCTTTCGGGTCATGTTTAATGGACCCGGGTCATGTTCAAAGACCCATGAGCTCTAAGTAGGAGAGCAAGTAGCTTAGTCAAGAAGTGTTTAGGTTTTTTAGTACTTTTGTCATAGTTCGAACAGTCCCATGGTCATAGTGTTCAAAATGATCTGTCCGGTTCGTGTGATCTGTCCGGTCCGGAGGCCTTGGACTGATCTGTCATTGTTCGGGGAGCGTGCAGAATTCGGACTCATCATTAAATATCTCTAATTATTACACTTTATTACATCAACATAAATAAAATAAATTTTGGTCCAATAACCAATTTGTCGTATTTGTCTTTCGGATAATTCATTCATCATTAGGGCCAACTTCCAAACATATAATAATGATTTTTTTTTATCATTTTTTACGAGTGTGAAAAAATATATGTATAGTGATCATTTTAGTCCTTGTGGCTCATGAGACTCATAAGTAAATAAAACATATATTGGGCTCATTTTACATAGATAGTGAATTACTTAAATTTTTTCTAAAACCGTATTACAACCCGACTTATAACTTTTTTATCAATACTAAATATGATTTTGTCTCAATTTTTTTAGAATTGTATAATTTAGGAATTTTAAAATTTGATATTAACACTTAATTGAATAAATGTATAATTTTTATGAAGATTAATTATCCATGATTAAAGTTTTCATATATGACATTTTAGATTCCAAGCATATTCAGTATGATTCACACATGAACACTTTATACATTCATTATATAGAACTATACATATCACCAAAATGATTGTTATTGGAGAGTCATAGAAGAAACATGTTGGCGTTCACGCTAAGGATTATAGTTGTGTGCCTAAGCTGACCTAAAGGAACATTATGCATATATATCTTTGAGGGTGAGAAATATGTCACATGATGTCACTGTTGTGTTCATAAGTTACATACTCATGCACAATTAGACTACCATGTTGAATGGTTCGGATTGAGTATGCCACAAAATAATCAAGTTGGTCCAAATAAAGGTTTGATTATTTTCAAAAGTGGTCATGAACCAATGATATTTTCCTTAAACAGTTGTTATCCATAAGTATTGTATCATGTATTCTCCCAAAGATCTCCACTAAAGATTACTATGAGTCAACTCATATGAATTCATGTTCGAATTTAAAACTTGAAAAATCAAGCCATTTATGTTATCTCATGAAATAATTAAGATTAAGTGAGTGTGCTAAAAAATATATCATTGTTTATTGACATTAAACTTAGGTTCCCTGTATACCTTAAGTTAAGCATATCATAACAACTTTCTAAAGAGATAATTGAGGTACTTGTAGTTTTCACTGCCAAATATCAAAATTCAATACTTTAGTTTTTGTAGATTTATCTAACTTTGTTAAATTTAAAAAATAGTGGAGATTGAAGTGAGGGTAATAATGAAAGTTATATTGATAATAAATTAAAAGTTTTAACATGGTCAACTTTTAGAGTATATTTTTATAAAATAGTTGTTAAAGTCGTCATTACAAACTATACACTTAAGATTTTCCAATCTCAGGTCAATTAATATGAGATTATTTATTTGTTGTCAATGTCCAAGTTAAACAATAATATGGACAATGTAGCACTTATGACCAATAAAAAGGCTTGCATAGTAAAAATTTCTAAAAGAACAAGTTATTAGAAATGATAATCTAGTTACACAAAGTCTTTAAATTTTACAAATATTTAATAAAATGTAGAACTAAGGCTATCTTCTAAAATATATAGGACAAGTTCAATGAATTATGAGAAGTTTAAGACATTTGCAGACTAAGAAAGTTGTTTTTACACTTTTGGACTCGTCTTTAGATCAATTTATCTTTTAAGTTTTAAATACACTTGATAGATTAATACAACTGCAACTATCTTAGTTTATTTTTATTCTAAATATATATTAAAATACCAAAATTTAAGTGATGGAAAAACATCTTTATAGATAATTTTGATTTGTGCATAAAGGATTTGCAAAATGGATAAGTTATACACAATGTATATAATGACATTCTGCAATAATACTATGCATATTTATATATATCATAAAGTAAATAAATTAAATATTCTGGGACATATAAGCACACTTTTTCCAAAATTATTTAGGTTATGTCTCTCAAATAAGGTTGATGAACTAGTTACATTAGGTGTGACTAACCCTCTTAACACTTCATATATGTGTGAATATATCACAACAAAACAGAGCAAATCCAAGAAATTAGGTGCAGACAAAGTAATGGAAGTCTTCAAACAAATTCATATATTGATCTATAAATTTTTCATATGCATGTATCACCAAGATAACATATATTGCTCATTGATATATTCTGATAAATTAAGTTCACTTTTTTAGCCTGAAATATGATGCTACTTGGATAAAAGAGTTAAGTATGTCATATCTGAATCTGGTGGTTGCTATTAAGAACGTTATGATGGTTAATCAAACAATGTCATGATCCATCTAGTTAAAGTGTGCAAACATTCATTCTTATACTAATACATTCATAAGTAATTATTAAAAATGGTATATTAACCTTAAATGTAGCAAAATATCTATATGAAGCACTTTTACATTTGTGGATGGATAGTGAAAGAAACTCCTTATGGGCTTAGCAAATAAAGACTTGAGTATGATACATTAATAGTTATTTCATTTTTAGCATTCGTTCTATTTTATAAAAACTTATTTTAGAATCTTACTGTTAAATTAAGATTTGAGACAATATAGTAATTTTGAGGATAGTAAGTGTGGGATGGGGGAGAAGGAAAGTAATGACTGAACAACTTTTATTTTAGGAGAATAATAAAAAATGACTCATTAAGATTCAAATAATAAGGATTTGATCTTTCATTACCGACCATCCTTTAATCATGATATGATCATTTCCTCTAGATATCAATTTTTAAACCCATATTTAGGAAGACGTACTTGTTGTTCATAATGAATAAATTCAACATCTTCAAAAAATTGTGCAAATTAAAATTATATTAGTCCCCAACGAAGATCCACAAACGAAAATAAATAAATATTAGGTATACATTTTTATACAAAATATTTACATAAATATTTCTACTAGGAATTAAGATTATTTATGATATAACAAAATAATTTAGTTTTAGCCTATGTAACTTCATAAGATCAGCAACATTGAAATTATTATGATGTAACTGAAACTTCTAGTTTAAGATTCCATAACATCACTCAAAATTTTAACACGCAACCATAAACTATTGTGATAATAGTGAAAATTAATTTAAGATAATTTCATTTAAGCTCTTATAACTTCCTTAGATAAAAAAGACTATATGGTTACAAATTCATATTTGAACCATACTTTACTCGAAAAGTACCGGGATAAGATATACATAAGGTCCTATATCAAACATGTTTCACTTAATATTTGAAAATGTTGACTTTTAAACGAACCTTCATTGTAGTCAAGTGAATATTGATTGCCTTGGGATGAAGGTGATGGTGCTGGATCTACATAATAAAGCTCGATTGATCTATTGGAGGAACGATTGATGGTTTTTACTAGTTTATTTGTGGATACTATGGAAATATATATGGAATAGCTAGGTGCACTTGAGGACCTTGGGGAAGTTCTGATAGTTGTATAGAACTAAATGAAGAACATGGATGATATTTTGTTGATTTACCTGGTAAAATGAAGAAGTTTAATAAGGGTTTTCCTAAGATGGTAATCTTTCTTGTGGATCATGAGGAGAATGTTTCCCCTGCCATGTCGAGAAGATGCTTAAATTCATATACGTCTCTCATTCGGTTACTGTGGTGGCGACTGTAACGACGCTTTCTAGTCCCATTATAGGATTTTTGGTTAGATTTCCCCTTAGGATCCTCAAAAGTTATTCGGGCGGCGAGTGGAATTGTACCTTGTAATGTATCGATCATGGTCCTTTAGCATGGAGGAAGCGACATCATTTCCTTTCATTGCTCGTCCGAGCAATGAATTTTGAATGCAATTGAAGTTCACCGGTAGCTATCATATCGTGCAACATTCTGGTTTCCGTTCATATTCCTCCCTCATTTCGTCTATCTACCATTAAAGATCCATTGTATGAGGCTATGAGCAACAAGTGGACTTGGTGCAACAAGGTCCACATGAATAATAATTGGTTTCGAGCTTACTAAGGAAATTGACATTCTTATTTTTTAAAAGTTTTAAAAGTTTTTGGAAAATTGGTGAGAGTTGTGAGTGATTTAATGGGTGTTTTAAAGAAGTAATTTTTTTATGAATTCAATTTTTCACATATAGAGGAGATTATAAAGAGATATTCTATGAATAATAAGTGTTTTAGAATAGGTTCGAAGAGGGTCAAGCTGACAACGAAGGATGTTAAAGCAATCTTCGTTCTTAAACACGGAACGGAGGAAATGCCTATGAACAGATTAGGGGCTTTCACTGGAAGATTTGCAGATGGTGCGGAGAATGAGTCTCCACTGATGCAGAAATATTTCTTGCGTCCAAGGGCTAGGAAAAGTGGACCGTTAAACCAAAAGGTTGTTTCAAATGCGATGATAAAGGTACAAATAACATATTATTAGATTTAGTGTTGTTTTTGCATATACAATTAAATAAATACTGTCTGTTTTGACACAGGAAGCAATAGAAATAGTTGCAAAGGATGATAGTGAGGAATCTGTAACCGATGTTGTGAAGCTTTTGATACTATTTATTTGTTCTACCCTGTTCTACTCTATGTCTGGAGATATCATGGGCTGGACGATGGTTTTCTACGTAGAAGACATGGTCAAAATTAATGACTATGATTGGTCGCGAGCAATTGTTGAGAAGCTAACGAATTATATGGTTAACTATTTGGAGAAAGGGACACCTGATCACGTCATCGACTGCTTGACAGTGTTGTTGGTTTGTATCGAACAATTAGTTTATTATTTGGTTGTCTTATGAAAGTGATACGAGTGTGACTTTACTTTGAAGCCCTTCATAATGGAGCACACCACGCTAGGGGCAGATTTGGTAAGGCCAAACATGATACCTAGGTGCTACAAATGGTGGGGGCTGGAATGCAATGAGGCCACTATTGCGGTTGTTAAAAGGGTGAGGAAGCTGACAGATTACGAGGTAAGTTATGGCTGTTTATGTATTTTTTTACAGTGATGCGCGTGTGGAGTGGACGATGTTGCGACTCGCACGACATGAGTACTAAATCAACATACGAGTCACGTCTTACTGAAACTTCCCTCGAGTAATACGCGTCTTATACGTGCGTGTGCGCTATTGGTTGAAACGTTAATGTTGTTTTGCAGGTGTTGGATGGAGAGGTCAAGCTGACGGAAGCTAAAGAACTGGCATTCGGGTTGGGGGAGGCTGGGGCAGGGTCTGTAAGCAAGTCAACAGAAAAAAGGAAAAAAACGGCGATCCCTAGAAGAGGGAAGCGGGCCAAGTATTGTAGTGGAGGGGAAACAAATAAGTTGGAGATTGGACAGGGATCTGGTACAGTTGATTACCATGGAGGGGATGAGGATTACGGGCAGCAGCTGCAGGAGTGGATGGATCGGGAAAAAAATACACCCCAGAAATAGGGCAACTCAAGTACTCGAACGAAGAGGATGAAAGTTTACAAGGCAAGTGCTTGTAATATTTTATTTAAGAAAATGGAGTCTGTTAAGAAGAGAACCAGTGTTAAATACAGATACTCCGTAGAAAACAAAAGGCTAAAGATTTCTCTTGCCCGAAAGAATAGACAAGTAAGTCGTTCAATAGGTTTTAAATTGTAATATTGCATTTTCATTAATTTGCCTAATACTTGTTGAATTTCTCCACAGATTGAAGAACTCCAAAGGGAGGTTGTTTTGTTGACTTCGAAGCTTCAAGAACAAGCTGTTAAAGATGACGAAGAAGATGATGAAGCTGAAGCACTAGAGAAGGTTTGTGTGCTACCTTTCTGTTCGGTAGAAGAGGAGTCACCAGTGAAAGGGGTCGATGTATCGGTAACAGTGGATGAGGTTCCTAAAACCATTGTTTATGTCTCAAGAAAACATGGGTTCAAAAAGTTAGAAAAATGAGAGAAAAAACTTGATAGAAAAGAAGTAGTTGTAGAGGGTTCTACACCTGATGACAATGAAAAAGACACACACGAGAGGGTAGAAGATGGAGGTGAAACGGATGAGGAGAATAATGCATCTGGAGCTACTGAATGACCTAATGATGCTACTGAGACATCGGGGGAGGGGCATGTAAATGAAAAAACTTTGTATGTTTTGGGAGTTGACAAATGCAGGCTTGTCCCGTCCACGGTTGAGGTAGAGATTGGTGTGGGTGCAGTCCCTCCACGGTTGAGGCAGAGATCTGTGTGTGTGCAGTAGGAGCGGATGCTGAGGGGGAAATTGAGACCATACCCATAGTAGAACAACCGAAAGTTGTTGTGGCTGAAACTGCACAAGAGTTTGAAGACCAGGCTGAGCAGCATGAGCCAAAACCAATCGAAGCAGAAGCAATTAATGTAACCTCCAAAACTGCTAAAGAGTTTCAAGACCAGGAAGTGCAACATGCTATTATGGCAGCAGCACCTGAACCAATGCCAATAGATGCAGAACCTCTTGAGGTTGTAGTTGATACGACACAAGAGTTAGAGGTAGATGTTGTAGGAAAAGGGACTACGAATGAGACTGCGGGAGAACATAATCGCGCCGAGGCTGCAGTTGATACAGTTTGTGGTGATGTTGATTAAAAAGGTACGGAGGGAGATTTGGCAATTCCAAATGTTGGTGAGCAAACCAGTGGGACGGAAATGAATAGAACTGGGCCACATAAAAGTCCCCCTAGCGTACCAAAGGCCATGGAGCAAGGACATGAAGATGTAAGTGGATCTTAAATTATTAAGATTCAACTTCTTATAGCTATGTTAAAGTACATTTGTTTTAATTTGGCCACGCTGTTGTTTTTCAAACTTCGAATTTAAATAGTGGGTTTTAACTGTTTTTTCATACAGTAGGGAATGTTTTTAAATTTTCAAGTTCCGCAAATATTATGTTATACTTATTATGTGATTAGTAAGCGAGGAGAATGTTGTAAGATCAAAATCCGGGCTCAAACGAAGCTGTCAAAGCAATATTTACTTTATACAGGAACCCTATGGCCTTTCAAATCGCGCTTGATGAGTCCGGATCTTGTCACCACTCTTTATGAGAACCGGACAGGGGCAATTCGGATAACATCCACCTAACCGGACAGGGGCAATTCGGACAACATCCACCTAACCGGACAAGGGCAGTTCGGACAACCTCCACTTACTGAACTGTCTGAACGGGACTGAAGTATTAAAAACTTAATCACTTCATGACTAAACTGATTACTTGCTTACTTAAAACTAATGGGTCTTTAAACTCGACCCGAATCCATTAACACAACCCGAAGCCCATGCGGCCCAAAGATAAGGGTATAAATACCCAACCACCTTTATTAAATGAGGGTAATGAAAATTAAATACAACCATACAACTCAATTCTCCCTCTACACTCTATCGAAACATTAAATACCTTTGAAATACCACAAAACTCTGGACAAAATTACCCTCAAACGAAAATAAACCTCACCAAATTGGCGACCACAGTGGGAGCACGACGGTGCCTGAATCTAGCATTCAAAACCATCAGGAAAAACCAGTTCGGATGAATTCGGGCATGCAGGAAGTACCACCAGCTTTGGCCGAAGTGGTGGGCGAAAATGATGAATATACCATTGAGGAGCGAGATAGGTTAAAAGTTGAAATAAAAGCTCTGAGGGCTGCCAAGAGGGAAATGATGGGCACAAAAGAGAAGTATAAGGCGTCAGTTCATGACAATCCAAGGGAGCATGAGCCCTCAAAAACCCATATGAGCACGAAAAAGACTCATGCTAGCTCAAAAAAGTCTCACCGGTCTAAATCGGTGGAGAGCTCTGATTCAGACTCAGAATCTTCCAGCAGCTCCTCAGGTGAAGATGGAGTCGAAGAATCCCTATCATCCAGCAGTGATGAAGGCCGTTCTAAAAGGAAACAAAAGTTAGTCAAAAAATACTCAAGAAAAAGGGATAAGCATGGAAAGTTAAAGAGGCATATAGGCAAAGGATCATCTCATAGCCGGAGACATGTAGATCGGATGGTGATGGATCCTTTTGCCTTCCATGATGAACCAGGTATCTTTTCAACTCCTAATGAGGATACCATTTTCAGTCGTGGCCGGAATTGGAGACAATCTCCATTGTCCTCCAAGATCCTGTTCGGAAACCTTCCTAAGAGTTTGACAATACAAAAATAGAAAAATATGATGGCAGTAAAGACCCAGATAACCACTTGGAACAATTCAAAAATTTCATGATGAATTTTGATGACGACGACAAGTTGTTTTGTAGAGCATTCTCCCAATTATTTACGGGGAGTGCTCTAAAGTGGTACAACAGTTTGCCACAAGGTTGCATCAGAAATTTCGATACTTTTTGGGTAGCCTTTCGAAGGCAGTTTGTTGGAAGTAAGGAAGTGAAGGGCAATGGAGACACAATTATCCATTGTACCCAAAAACCAAACGAATCCTTAAAAGAATACATAAGTCGTTTTGTGAATACCAAAATGGATTAGCATAACACCATCAGAAGGGATCCAATTGTGAAGTTCTCTCCACAAGAAAAAAGATCACTTCTTAGGTGTAACTGCATTCCAGGTCTTGGTATAAAGGTTTGAGGCATTACCTTTGAGGCTGATATGATTCATCATGTTTTTTGGTGTTGAAAATTCCGTCTTTAGAGAGCGACCAAAGAAACTTGTCTGGTTTATCAGAAAGGGAAATTTCTTTGATTTTGTTAATCTCAGTTATGGTAACCAGGGAACTAATTCTGTCTATGTCCCAGCTTTCATTGATCCAGAAATCTTTAACATGATCATTACTAATGTCCCAAAGCAGTCTTCTATTATTGTTGTCTCTAACATTGATGAACGGCTTGTCAGAGCACCATTTGTCAAGCCAGAAGTCCATGTTTCCCTGGCCAGGCAGATAGAAAATATGTTCCTCAGACAGATCTATAACATTAATGATACGAACCCAAGTTTTAGATTTCTTGACAGGAGAAATAGCTAGAATAGGATGAATGTTATCCCTGCAATAGATAGATAACATATATCTGGCCCAGAGAGAGTTTTGAAGCCTGAAATTCAGCCAAAGTTTCATTGAGTAAACAAGTTGAACATCCTTAAGCTTACAAAGATTAAGCCCACCTTCATTATAGGTCTTGCAAAGTCTTTCCCATCTAGACCAGTTTATAACCTGTTTGTTTTCTTTGTTTTCCCACATGAATTTATTAAACAGGAGCTCCAGCCTGTTGATGATACTAGTATGCAGGATAGTGTGTTGGAGAAGATAATTGGGAAAAGCAGTAAAGACAATCTAAATCAGGAGAAGACGGCCAGCAAATGAGAGGTCCAGCTTGTCCTAGTCCAAGATTCTATTCCTGGTTTTGTTTATCAAATCTTCAAAATTAGCTAGTCTTGTAGAGATGGCAATGGTTGAACCAAGGTATTTGATAGGCAGATTTGTATGCTTGATATTAAGAATGTTTTCAATTGTAGATGAATGTTGAGTCTCCATCTTGCTTGAAATAATAACTTTATATTTTGTAGTATTAATCTCCTGGCCAGATACTTGCTGATAATGATTTAGAAAAGTATATATAGTTTGCATAGAATCAAATTCTCCATTGCTAAACACTATGAAATCGTCTGCGAATGCTAGGCAAGAGATGTTCAGGTTACTTCTGCTTTTAAATCTGATTTTAGAGTTTCCACTAGATATTTGCTTGATACTTCTGATGAGATACTCTTTAGCCAAGATAAAGAGACTTGGAGAAAGCGGATCCCCTTGTCTCAAGCCTTGTGTGTTGAGGAAGAAACCTTTCAATTCACCTTTAACAAGAATCGAGGAGTATACCTTGCTAATACAGTTGCTAAGAAGAGTAGTCACGTTAGTATTAAAGCCAAATAAGTGAAGGATTTTGAAAATAAACCTATGATTGAGCTTGTCAAAAGCTTTAGTCATGTCAGTCTTGATGATGACATTGCCTCCTTTGTATTTGGCATTAAGATCAAAGCACAGCTCTTGGGCAATAAGAATGATATCATGGATGCTTCTCCCCTTCACGAAGGCACATTTCTCATCAGAGATCAGCTTAGGAAGAATCTTAGACAGCCTGTTGTTAATATTTTTCCGAATGATTCTGGAGATCATAGTGGTAAGGCTGATAGGTCGGTAGTCTTGCCATTTGTTAGGATTATAGATCTTAGGAATTAAGAAGATGGATGTAGCTGTAATCCCATGAAGAAGATCGTACCCATTAAAGAACCATCAGGCCCTGCAGTAGACACAAAGCTTAAGGATTTAATAGTGCAAAGATTTTCATCAGAATCAGGCAACATTGTTAGACTATTATTGTCAGCATCAGGGACCAAGTTAGGGATATCATCCATTTGATCAATCTCCATGTCATCACTTATTAGAGGAGCAAGCAAATCTTGGAAATACTCAATAGCAGAGTTACCAATAGCCTCCCTAGTAGTGAGCCAGTCATTTCCAACTTTAATCCTGACAAGTATGTTCTTCTTCAATCTTTTCTTCACAAAACTATGGTAAGCAACCGTATTTTTGTCACTGTCCTTAAGCCATTTTGCATGAGCTTTCTGCTTCCGATACAATTCTTCCCTATCCAACAGCAATAGTTGATTTTTCTTAGCCTCATCAATAAAGGTTATGTTAGCAACATTAGAGTCACCTTGCAAAAGAGCTTCTCTGAACTTAATGGTATCCTCAAAATTCTTAATAGCATAAAAAATGTTCCCAAATACGTTTCTGTTCCAATCCTTCAACGCAGCCTTCAACTTTTTTTATTTCAGCCTAGAAAATCATAATAGGATTCACCTCTTCACCAACCACATTAACAGACCAACTATCATTCACCAGCTTCATAAAATCAGGATGAGTGACCCACATGTTCAAAAACTTAAACGAAGCTTTAACCCTCTCAAGACTAGAAGATATTTTGATAGAAATAGGGCAATGATCAGAGCAGTTTCTAACATGGTGGGAAACAGAAACTCAAAGTAGCTCAACCAGGAAGTGTTGAATAAAACATGATTAAGACGTTTCCATTTGTGGCCATTGGACCAGGTAAAGGCACACCCAGTATAACTAGTATCTTGTAAACCACAGTCCATTATAAGATTGTTAAAATCATCCATTCCCCTTTGATTGATTGTTGAACAAGAAAGTTGTTCTTGAATGTTAGAGATAACATTAAAGTCACCAAAAACAATCCACTCTTTAGACGGATCATCAAGGGTTCTGATGGTATCCCAAAGAGAAATCCTTTGATATCTTTTGCATTTCGCGTAAATTACAGACACCGTGAAATCTTTATCCAATGAAGGATGGTGAACCATAAGATGAAGAATCTGCTCTCTGTCTAAAACAACCTCCACTTTGTAGTCATGATGCCGAAAACCCCAAATTCTATTATTGAGATTTCTACTAAACCCACTGAGCTTCAACTTCCTAGCAACAGACTGCATCTTGTCAGGCTTAACAAAAGGCTCCTGAACAGCTACAAAACTAGCTTGTGTAGAGTTAACCATGAACTTAAGTCTTTGAATAGTCTGATTATTGCCAAGACCCCTTTCATTCCAATTCAAAATAGTAATAGTCATCAATCTGAAGAGGATTTATTGGCTCTTCTGAGCTTAATGAGTTTTGATGATACCGGTCCCTTAGAGTTCCAGATTTTTGACACTTTCTTTGATTTATATACGTCAGGTTTATTCAAGTTTACTTCTTCTGTCTGATCTTTTAAAGGAGAGTTCACAAGGTTGCCATCATGTCTTGGGGAATAATGAATATATTCAGTTAAAGGTTCAAACATGTCTCTCCTTTCGATAATTTTCAAAGCATCAATCATCTCATGGTCGTTAGCAAGATCTAAATGATCCAAATTAGAGGTATCAATCTCTTGATTTCCTTTAACATTCATACTATCAGACTGATTTGGACTTTCGGTTTCGGAGCCACTTTTTGAAGGATTGTCAAAACTGTTTAAGGCAGCAGCATTAGCAACTGATGAGTCCGAATTCGAAGAGCTCCCCGGAAGGGTAGTCCAAAGTAAATCACCCCGTAAATTCGGACAGACTCCATGACTTCAATTCGGACAGCACTGATTGAACCGGACAGATGATCTTGAGCACTGCAAACATAAAGCAGTTCGAACTATGACTAAAGTACTAAAAAACCTAATCACTGTCTGACTAAGCTACCTGCACATCTGCTTAAAACTCTTGGGTCTTTAAACATGACCCGGGTCCATTAAACTTGACCCGAAAGCCCATAAGGGCCCAAATATCATACTATAAATACCCAACCACCAGCATTAACTATGGGTAAGAAAAATTAACTGCTGCCAGGCTGCTCAATTCTCTCTCCACCCTTGAAACACTTTGAAACACCCTTAAACACCACCACACCACCGTGAAACACCCTTACACCGTCCTAAAACTCCACTTGAAATTACCAGCCTACCCTCAGGTTACTTTTATCCACACCAGCAACAATCAATTTAAGATGTTTACTAGACACTTCTTTGTTGGCAGAATCAGATTGATAAGGATGTTTAGTAAGTTTTTGAGTAGTCTGTTGTTTATTGATGTCAACACCATTGTTAGCGAGCGCTAAATGTTGGAATTAATCAGGAACATTTGTTGAAGATAGAGTTTGATTAGAATGTTTACTTTGACCATTTCTTGGTATCTTTCCATCAGGGAATTTTTTTCTTGTAGTTATCATTCGAGTGGCCTATATGAGCACATTTACTGCAGTATAAAGGAATGCTATCATAGATTAAATTAACCCAATAACTGTCTGCTTCACCAAACTTTAATTGAACTTTATGAACTAAAGGTTTGGAGATATCGACTTCAACCCAGATCCTACAACAATTTTGTCTTGCCCGATTAACAGTAGGAACCCAAACTTTCAGGGGAACTCCAATGACCTTAGCAATTTCAGAAATGATAGATTCGTTGAATAAGAATTCTGGCAAATTAGGTCAAGAAACCCAGATTGGTGTGTAAGGACATTCAAGATTTGGATTAAAATTTGGAGTCCATTTCAAAAGACGCATTGTTTTGTTACCAAGAACCCAAACGTTTCTTGACCACAGCCTCTTAAAATCTTCAACCTCATTAAATTCAATGAAAATGTGCCTGTAGTCCCAGACTGAAAAGCTGTAATTACCAGTAAGTTTAAACTTGCTCAAGAATTTTCTCAAGACCTCCATTGAAGGTTTACCCGAAGCAAACTTAGCGATTAAAGTATGTTTCGAAATCTTCATCAATAAGTCTTTGTCATTTGCCTCAAACATAATAACTGGAAAATCATCTTTAATCGAAACCGAAATATTCGAATGAACGAACTCTGTTTTTCTGGGTTTTACCGTATCAGCATAAGAACCAGATTGCAGGATTGGATTTGCTTTTTCTTTGATGATTTCCTCAAACGTGAGATTAGAGATAATGTTACGATTACTGCCAAAGAACCAAGATATCTCCATTTTATCTGAAGCACAGATATCTTGCGAAGAAGGCATGGAAGATTTCCTAAGCATAGAAAATTCTTTATTTGATGAAATCTTGAAGTTGTTGCTTGCCAATAGATTGGTCTGTACAGCAGAATTAGTCTCCGCTATGATCAACAAAAAAACACTAATTTCCAAAGAAGAAGGTTAAGGAATAATGTTCTTGCTCGAGAACATATACGTTTGAAAATTCAATATATATAACCGTTTAATTTTTTATATATAGGTAATTTGACTAAAAAAATATCTCAAGTTATCAAAATTGGTTTTGCCAGTCTCAACTCAAATGTTCAAAACTAAAGTATTTTTATCTCGTCACCGTCCCTGTCTCCATCACTACCTATTCTGTTACACTTGAGCGGGAAATGAAGGCAAGAGAAGAAAGAATTTTTCAGAGCAAGGGGAGGAAGAATATTGATTTATCCCGATCTTATTACACTTTCTCCATAATCTTCCACACTTAGATTCTCCATTTTGAGGCTCGATCAGGTCAAACAATCAGCGATTCCATGGGTTCCTCCGGCGTCAAAAGAGAAAAGGCTATTACTGCACCAGCTCTGAACGGCCTCAAGTTCATCAGCAGCAGCGATGGCATGGCGGAATGGCCTGCCATGGAGAAAAGGTTCAAAGATATAACGGCCTCCGGTGATGGTCGGTTGCATCGTTCGCTATTTGGTCAATGCATCGGTATGGTGGAGAACGGGAACGCGAGAGAAGGGAAGAATTCGGAGGACTTCGCACTCAAGTTGTTTGATGCGCTGTCTAGGCGACTTTGCATCAAAGGAGATTCGATTACGATAGGCGAGTTACGCGAATTTTGGGAACATATCTCTGATCAAAGTTTTGATTCCAGGCTCCAAACTTTCTTGGACATGTAAATTTGTTCGAATTAGCTTTTGTTGTTAACCTGGACAAGTATCTTCTGCTGATGTTTTAAGGTTGAAGTTGAATGATCAATTGCAGGGTTGACAAAAATGGAGATGGCAGAATCAAAGAGGAGGAAGTTAGAGAGGTAACAATGTCCTTCTATATCTTTCTTAGTCTAGACACTTTCATTTGCAGGTCAAATTATAAAGATTATTTAGGTTATAGCCATTGGTGTCGATGCAAGGGACGATCTAGATTTATTAGCTAGATCATAGTGATTTTATGAAAGTTGTGGAGGTCAATACATACATAATGATATAGTTTTGAGGACTAAAGTAAGTTTTTCCAAAGAAAACTTTGAGGCTGTGGGGGCGCTGTGGGGGCACTGTGGGGGCACTTGATCCAACTGCCCTCTTTGTATTCTTCCTTGTGTAGAGATATGTAATGAAATCATTATATAGAAACTTAATGTCAACAGATGGATGAACTAAATATGCAATTAATAGATACTAACATGTCATAGGTTGCGCCACATTCGTTGCAATCTAGATAGCATCTAAGAACTATTCAATTCTCTATGCATTTGATGAAAATTCATTTGTTTATTTTGGCTCTAATTATGAGATACATCTACAGATTATCACACTAAGTGCTTCGGCGAACAATTTGTCTAACATCCAGAAGCAAGCACGTGAATACGCAGCATTGATTATGGAAGAGCTAGATCCGCATAATCAAGGATATATCATGGTAACTAACCACTTGGACAACAAATCAACTTCAATCGATCGTAATGTTACTTGAAATTCAGTTGTTTAATAATGGATAATTATTGCTTGTGGTACCATAAACAGATAGACTATTTTGAAATGCTTTTGTTAAAAGCTCAAACGGGAGCAAAAATGCCAACTGTCAAAGAAAAGGGAGACAAGAGTGAGAAGGAAACTGACAAACTATTAAAAGGATTGTACGAAGGTACAAGATGCTTTACACGAAACAACTGGCAAAGAGTCTGGATGTACCTAGCCGTACCAATGACTCTTTATGCTCGTGAAGGAATTACCAGAGCCCTCCGTTCTACCATCAAGGCAGTTAAAATCACAAAGGTAAAGAACTTTTACATTTTACTATCCAAAGATTGTAAAGAACAATATAAATCATGTTATACTTATTATTTTTCTACACCGAAGGTGGAGAGTCATCATGGTAAGGTGTTGGCCCTTTTCATGACAAGACCTCCTGGCTTCAGCTATAAGAGCGGACAATACATGTTTGTCAAATGCGATGCAGTTTCTTCCTTTCAGTGGTAGACCAATTTTCTAAACCACGGTTACGTTCGTATATCATCCGTTGTCAAAATCCCTGACTCGCTTTTTGGCTTGTTGCATGTCCACAGGCACCCATTTTATATAACATCTGCTCCGGGAGAGGACAGTCTCAGTGTTCACATTCAGGAACAAGGTGATTGGACTCGGGAGTTGAGAGAATTGTTCGAAAAAGTAAGTTACTTAACAATAACAGTACCCCAATAATTAGATTGCCAAGATGAGTTATTTTCTTCTAGCCTTAGTCTTGTTGCAGAATAAAGAATTGAGTGCTTGCTTATTTGTCTTTGCAGGTCTTACGGCCCACTTCCTCCGGGGAAAAGGGAGCCCGTTCCTCACGCGCAGCAGACAACGTTATGTAAGTTCTCTAGTAAAAGCATATGATTTTGTCGTAAGTTGGGGAAGAATAAATGTTAGTATTACATCTCAAAATTACGACACCTTCCCTTTTGTTCAACTCTTTTGTCATAAACTCAGAATCCATTTATACATATTCAGCCAAAGTTAGCATAGGTGGTCCCTAGAAAGATGCTAACTGTTTTTCAATGGCAATATCAGCTTACCAAGAGTCATGATCGATGGTCCATATGGAGCACCAGCACAGGAGTACATGGAGTACGAAGTCGTTTTGCTTGTGGGTTTAGGAATTGGAATAACCCCAATGATCAGTATTATCAAGGATATAGTGAACAACACCAAAGTCAGGGAACAGGCGAAGGACTACATAGAGAAAAGAAACGGCGCAGATAATGTAAAACAGAAGAAAAAAGATAAATTTAAGACAAAAAAAGCGTACTTATACTGGATGACAGGTGAACATGAGACATTTAGTTGGTTCAAAAACATTATGAATGAGATTGCCGAACAAGACCTTAACCACGTTGTTGAGTTACATAATTACTGCACTAGTATCTATGAAAAAGGCGATGCTCGCTCTGCTCTCATTACTATGATTCAGTCACTGAATCACGCTAAAAATGGAGTTGATGTTGTATCTGGTACCCGAGTGATATCCCACTTTGCCTGGCCTAGTTGGCGCGATGTCTATGATAGGATTGCTACAGAAAACACCGGTATGCGTGTTGGTAAGTCTACTGAAATTTGAAATCCTATTTAATCTCCTCGACGAGGAGACATAAAAACCACTAATGGGGTGGCAAATCCTTATCCCATCAAACCTATCAATTTTGTAAGATTTGGAAAAATCTAAACAAGAAGTTCATGTCCAGAATCCGGCTTGGACAAAAGAAATATAGTCCAATTTGGAATTCGAGTCGAGTCTGGCTTTGAACATGCAAACAAACCAGTCATATTCGAATATTAAAAATCGATTATACCAAGTCATACTTCGGATCAAGTAATGCATGCTTGGTATAAATGAAAAAAAAAATTGGACAATTCAAAAATATTAATTAAGACATAGGTTTGTCCAACCCATCCCTAATCATATAGTAACAATATTAGGCAACTCCCAACAACTCAACAAATTTAAGAGGCTCGTATAAATGGATCTAGTCAATTAGAGACATTCGTTTCAAACTTTTGTTGTTTGTAATTGATGTTTTCTCGGCGGCAATACGAACTAAGTCATTTAGCTGTTTGCTTGTGCAGGAGTATTCTATTGTGGCAGTCCAAATTTAGCACAGGAGTTAAGTCTCCTTGCTTTAGAATTCAGTCGCGACACCACAACCAGATTTTATTTCCATACATGATAAAAAAACTGAGGTCACTGCAGTTGATGCAGTATTCTGTTAAGTGAGAAATTAAAAAATGCGGCGGTCTTCGCCCACACTATATATGCTTGCCAGATGTGTGTTTAATCTATCAGTTCTGTTCGTTTGTATAGCAACTATAACAGTACCAGCTTGTGACTTGTGAGTATAAAAAAATATAGTTAATGTAATTCTCAAGCAAGAATACAGCCGTAATCCTGTTTTATGAGTAAAGTTGAAAATTGTTGCTTTTACTAAGTTGACACATTTGATATGATTGAGTTGTATAAGTTCAGGTGCTGTCTAAAGGTCAGTTATCGCAGGACAGACGAATGAAATTAGGAAATGAAGCAGAAGCAGGCAAAAGGTGATCTGGAACTAGACAGGTTAGAAAACCTCCTTAAAAAAATAAGCTCGGGTTTCTACTTAACAAAACCTATACGATTTACCGATAAATCCAGCCTAAAAAACGATTTTATTTATCGATTATATTTATCAATTAGTCTAAATTTAAATTTTTAATATAATTTTACTTCTAATTGATTTCAGGAGATTATTTTAATTGGTCTGAATATTTGGTTTAGGAGGTGGTTGGGTATGTATTAGGTTGGCTGGACTTTTAAGCAGAAACTTTTTGTAGGCCTTAGCCCAATAACCGGTAGACAGAGAAATAAAATGTCAACAAAACATCTCATGTGTGCTATTTATATACTATTTGTCCTTTGTCTATATATCCTTTAGTTTAATGTCATTGAAGTTATGGCTATAATTAAATTCTTGCTTTGGTTATGGTCATCTACCAGGTATACATATGTAAATAGTCAACAAAAAAACGGGTATCGTATTTGTAGACATTGATGTATACAATGGGTTACATTAATGATCTTTAATTAGTCCATTTATATCAGTATCAATTTCTATCCAGATTGGTCAATACATTTTGTAAACTGTAGATACCAATAAAGCTAAAATATGCCATTGCTATACTATTGTATTTTTATTATCTGTTTTGACATTTTCCCATTTGGTAGGTAGACCAGTAACTTATTATAAACATTAACAACGGCGTCGCTATAAAATCTCATGCAATCCAATAATAAAAGCTAACCATTGGATCAAATAATAAAAGATAATTGTCAATAAATAATTATATGATAAGTTTCATTATACAAGTAAATAGTCATAATTCTCAAGAATAGATGTACGAGTCTGACCAAATCTAACTTTCTTCCTATTTAAAATATATGATATGAAGGAAGAAAGAAAAAACATGACACTGGTCCTTAGTCCTTACTAGTTATCTTAAACAATGACCTAACAATAATCACATTTTTCAAGTTTTTGGTTTTGTTTATTTAATTAGGGACCAACCAAAGGCTGCTAAGTATAAATACTCAATTTGAGAGAAAGTTCGAAACATTGTTATTTGATGAGTCGGGGGTTAGCCTTCGACACACCCACTACCGCTATACTAATTAAATATAGAATAGGGATCTAGATGGTCAAATATTTCGTACTAAATTTTGATGGTGTGTTTGTTACCATTAGGTCGAAGTATAGCTGGGATAATTGGTTGAGTGTTTATATTTTGATGGTGTATTTGTTATCATTAGGTCGAAGTATAGCTGATATAATTGGTTGTGTTTAAAGTTCAGATATAGGTAGTTAATAGTGGTCATTCGTAGCGGCGGAGTACTAAAAGATAACAACAGAGAGTATAAAAGTTTATAAAAAAATAATAGAGGGGTATAAAAGCGAAGTGATTGAGATATGGATAGGTGTTATTAGAAATAAAACAAAAACAAAAGGTATTTTTTATTTGTAAGATATCATTTATAAAATATTATAAAAAAAATTATTATCTATAAATAAATGTTTATAATGATATAAAAACTTATTTAAAAATAAGATCGATGGAATACCAACTATTTTATTTAAAAAATAATAACAGGTTCGATGGAATATATAATAACACATTGAGATAAAAATAATTAATAGGATAACTTTTTTTAATTCATTGTGAATCATCAAAATTATAAACTAATTCATGTATTATGTGGTTTCAGACAAACATAATAATTTCTTATTTTGAGATTGACACATTACAACACGGTCTAACTTCAATTTGAACAAATTTCGACACACGAATTAATGGAACAACTCTTTTAACCAATCATCGAGTTCGAAGATTTAGTGGAGCTCCATACAACTTCGGTATCTCAAAGGTTACGAGTTTTGTCAACATGTCTATTTAACTTTTTGCTCCGTCAATTTTCTCAAATCCCAGTTGACCATCTTGTATCAAAGACCAGTTTAAATGATATTTAATATCCGCGTGCTTGGTTCTGGAATGGTATATTGGACTCTTCGCTATGAAAAATAACAATTTGGCTATCACTATGCAAAACTTTTATTTTCTTTCTTAATACCCAATTCATCCAAAGACATGTTGTGACCATATCATCTCCTTTCTCATCTCAGTAGTGGATACATATTCAGACTCAGTAGTAGACAAAGTTAATGTCATTTGCAAGTTATAATCCCAACTAACAGTACCACCCAAAGTATGTACATACATAGTAGTACGTTTTCTACTACCAATATTTCCAACCAAAATAGCATTAAGGCTTATATTTGTGATTGATCCTTTAACTATAACGATTTTTTCATATAGTATTTTGGTTTCAAAACGTATGGTGAAGTTCCATTGACTTTTCGGTTTCGATAAATTTAGTCATTTAACTTCAAAATATCCGATAAGCATCCATCGTATATGACAAATGTTTGGTGAGTGTCATGGACTAAATTTATCAAAGTTTTCATATTCGATGGACGGTTACCAGATATTTTAATATCAAAGGACTATATAGAACAAATCTTCATAGTCGAGGGACCTTCACCAGACGTTTGAAGTTAAAAATTATATGAAAATTATCTTCATAGTCCCAATCACGTATTTAAGCCTCAACACCAACATAATCATGCATGTTCATAGTAGAACCTGTGAAGCAAAGTGATGTATATGTAGTACCTTTCAAATACCGAAGTAACCACTTAACTTTCTCCCAATGTTATTTTTCTAGGTTACTCGTGTAATTACAAACAACTCCCCCTGCGTGTGTAATATCTTATATAGTGTAAACCATGGCATACATAAGACTCACAATTGTCGATGCATAAGTAATATTCTTCATATAACCTCGTTTTATGTTGTTTTAGCTGACTGATAGTTAGCATAAATGGCTACTAGTATGTTAAACTTCTTCAGAATTTTGTTCACATATTTTTATTGTGAAATGTACCATGTTTCATATCTCTCTTGATCCTCATATCAAGAATTATAACTTTAGGGTACCATATATTTTATCTCTCGTGATCCTCATACCTATAATTTTCTTTGCATTTTTCTTATTTTTCTTCAGATTATTTACTTCCTAACTGTTAGGTCATGCAATTAACATATCATCCACACATAACATCAAAATGATAAATGTATTTTCAAACTTTTTTATATAACAATAATGATCTTATTCACATTTAGTGAAACCGGTGGTACCTATAAAAATATCAAAGTTTATATACCAATGTCTTGAAGCTTGTTTTACATTATATAAGATTTTATCCAATTTGCATACCAAAATCTCATTTTCTTTTCTTATTAAATCATGTATTGGCATCATATAAACTGTTCATTCAATTCGCCATGAAGGAATATAGTCTTCACATCTAACTGTTCAAGATGTAAATTTTATGCAACCACAATTTCCAAAACTAATCTAATTATATTTAGCTTCACAACTAGAGATAAAATAATAGTGCAATAT
Organism: Limnanthes douglasii subsp. nivea; assembly: GCA_036936605.1. NCBI lineage: Eukaryota > Viridiplantae > Streptophyta > Magnoliopsida > Brassicales > Limnanthaceae > Limnanthes > Limnanthes douglasii. The sequence continues at coordinate 271,559,932 of JAUPFV010000001.1, read as the reverse complement.
AAACTTTTATTTTGAAAAAAAAATCCTTCACAACAAGCCTATCCTTGTAACGTGTACTCTCATCATGCTATACTTCTACTATATACACTCATTTGTTATACAAAGCCTTCTTCTTTTCTAGTAGCTCGGTTAGCTACCAAGTCTCATTCTTGAGAATGGAGTTCATCTCATCTTTCACAATTAACTCTTCATTGCTCAAATTCTCATATTGCAAAGCTTCAACATAAATTACAGGCTCACCTTCATTTGAAAATAAGATATGACGAATAAAGAGGGAATAATGATACACCATATTACGTATCGTTATTACTTCTCATAAGAGTGAGAACCTGAGTTTTGTGATTTGGAAAAACTATATTATTTTTCTATATCTCATTCACTTCATTTTTTTGTTATGGACAATCTTGTTTTGTTTATTGATTTTAAGAATATCACCTAAATTATATACAATTTTACCCTTGGTGTCTCTGGTTCTTCACTTACATTAGTTTTGTCCGTGTACATAACTTTCTCATTAAATATGGCATTCTTGCTTTTTTATAAAATTTTAGTTTTATGCATCCGAAATATATAGCCAAAAGTATCATCTCAACAACCAATACATAGATCTTTTTAGATTTGGAAGTTTATTTCTAGTATTTGAGTCAGCATGTACATATGACAAACAACCAAATAATTTTAAAAAATAAATATTCACCTTTTTACCGTTTCATACTTTTTTGGAAACTTGAAATTAAATGGAACTAGATTTGAGAGTGAAATTGAAGGCTAAACTAATCCCATAAAATATTGAATCGAATCTAAGGAAAAAAGACCAAACCAAAACTAGATTTTTTAACCCAAAACTGGGGAAAGATGAAGCTAAATTAAGGTTTGAAGAGGTTAAAGTGAGGATAAAATAACACCAGAAGAGACCAAACCAAATCCGAGACAAAAAGAGGCTGACTTAAGGTCATAAGAGGTCGTACTAAGATTGGAAAAGTCTTAATCAAGATCAAATCAACGAGAGACCGAACCAAGACCATAAGAGGCCAAACAAAATCTAAGGATATGTGAGACTAAATCAAGGTCATAAAAAAAGATAATTTAAGGGTGAGGAAAAAAAAAGTGCATGCCACGGCTAGAAGATACCAAACTGAGGCTGAACTAAGGCTAAATCGAGTCTGCAATAAGCCAAAATGAGGCCTAAGTAAAGAGAGATAAAACCAACATAAAATAGGTTAAGACAAGACAAGTTCAAACTAATGTAGAGGAAATCGAGGCAATAGAATGTTGAACTCATGTCATGAGGTTTGAAACAATATTGAAATGAGCTTAACAAAAACCAAAAAAGATCGAACATAGAGGTGGAATCGGACCGGTGTGGTAGAGTTTGGTAAACCTATATGTGGATAGATTAGATAATTTTTGTGGTTTGACTCAACTCGTTGGGTTGGACAAGGCTCCATAATATGCGATCCTAATTGTTTTTTCCTATAATGATGAGGCATAAAAGTTTGAATTCTCTTATCAAATCGAGATCGATCATGATGAGAATAATGCCTCATATATTTTCTAAGTGATTCAGGGTTGGTGTGGTTTATTTTCGTCTGAGGGTAAGTTCGTAATTTTTGTTTAGAGTTTTGTGGAAGTTTGTAAGTATTTAATGTTTGGGTAGAGTGTAGAGGGAGAATTGAGCAGCTTGGTTGTATTTAATTTTCATTACCCTTATTTAATGTTGGTGGTTGGTTATTTATACCCTTACATCTGGGCCTTATGGGCTTTCGGGTCATGTTTAATGGATCCGGGTCAAGTTCAAGGACCCATGAGCTCTTAGTAGGAGAGCAGGCTGCTTAGTCAAGAAGTGATTAGGTTTTAAGTACTTTAGTTCTTGTTCGAACAGTCTAATGGATGAGGTGTTCGAATTGTTATGTCCGGTTAGGTAGTCTTTGTCTGAACTGACCCTGTCCGTAGTGGTAACAGAAGTCGGACTCATCAGTATCCCCTTTTTTAGGTGTTTGTTCAAAAACCTTTGTCAAAACCTGAAAAACAGTCTGTTGCTAGTGACAGCTACATCCGGACAGGTCCTTCGAATTGCGTTATGGTTTTATCCGGACTGAAAAAGGACTTTTGAATCTAAACGGTTTATTGCCAGAGTTCGTAGGACACGTGTCTCTCTCTGGTTCGTCACTTCAGCCGTTTTTTCACCTTGATTTTCACTCCCACCTTCTCTGAAAAGCAACCTCTTCATTAAATGAAGGTGACATCAGCACCATTTCTTAATCATTGCAAATCATTTCGAATTATCCTAGGAATCAAAGCTTCTTTTTGGGGTTTACTATAAATTAAAACACTTTTCAACTGTTTTACTATTACCTTCATTTGTACTTTGCTAATTCTCAGAGCTTTCTCTCCCAAACACAAGTTCTTCATTTTAGTTGTTTATGTTCACGGCTAGGAACTCTTTAATTAGAGGCGGGTGGCTCAATCTATCAGAACTAGAAAAGGTGCAAAAAGTTGAAAGGGAAAGGCGCATTGCAGCAGGCCTACCTACTTCCCCCATCGACAAACCAGCAACTTCAAACCCAGAACCTGACCAGGGTTCCTCCTCAACAAAAAGTGTCAAACCGAGGAGATTGTTTCAGACCAGCCTTTCTTCCATCATCTCAGGTTCATCGGTCCAAGAATCAGAACCCACTGTTGAACCAGGGTTAGCAGTTACCAGCTTAAAAAAACCTTCCCATTTATAGCCATGGGGTCAGACGCAGATATCTCTCCCAACAAACTGCTGGATCAGAGAAGAGGCCGGCTGGTTAAAGGGAAGGCTTCCAAAGGCACCCCTTCAGAGGCGCCCATTAAAGTACCTAAGGACAGGCTGTCCGGTCCAGAGGCCACTAGCTCAAGCCACCGAAGAGAAACCACCCCATCTGAGCCCCAACCAGAGGTCAGAACCCAGGAAAGCACTGAAGCTCAACAGTCCGGAGGTCAGACTGAGCCAACTCCTAACTCCCCCCTCCCAAAGACAACTGAAAATCCCTCCTCGGTAATGGAGGAAGTCATGGAGGATTCTGTCAAAGAGGCTCCATTCGAGTCTGAACCCTCCGGACAGACTAGTGATGTTGCTGCTGTAAAAAAGGATAAGGGCAAAGAGAAGCTATGCCTTAGGCATCCAGACTTACCAGAAATCCTCGAAGGAAAAGTGGGACCTTGTTTCCACAAGGTAAATGTTAAATATCTTCTTGCTTTACAAAAAATCAACTATGCTTTCATCCATACAGCCGAGTTGGGCCTTATGCGTACGAAGTGGGGGATTCCGGAGAACGTAAAGATAAGAATCCCTATAGACCCTGAAACCCCCATGGACTGCAAACTCAGTGAAATAGTCATCTTCACTGAGATTTTTAACTAGGGTTTAAGGTTCCCCTTAGATCCGGAAATAGTTAGGTATTTCCACCTCATCAACCTCTGCCCTAGTCAATTGAGCCCCAACGCCTGGTACACACTTATGGCCTGCATCATGGCCCTTTACCAATGGAGGACTTCGCAGCTGTGGCCAGTCTGTGTAGAAACCATCACATTCCCTTCTATCACTTCAACATGGGTGATAATTATAAAGCGGTGGATGATCTGCTTGAGTCAGAGAGAAATTGGAGGACTCAATTCCTGTTCGTAAGCGGCGCTTGGGAGAATGGGAGGAAAATCAAAGCTGGAGTCAACCCGAGTCTCCTCACCAGCAGATGGAGGAGTGATCGTAAGGATCCTACCTTATATTTTTATTTTACCTTAATTGAATTTGCTTAAACTGACTGGTCTTGTTTTTTGTCTTAACAGAGCTGCCCAAAGACTTCAATGACCATCTAAAGGCCGGGCAGACCACTTGTACCAATATCAACACTTGGGCTGCTGAAAAGTGGGGGAATCGGTTCTACGATGCCTTTACCGGGGGCAATCTTGGAAGGTCTCACCTCTGGAATACTACTGGCCGGAGAGACTTGACCTGGGAAGAACTTACAACTCCACCCCCTCCGGATGTAGTCCTCAAGAGAACACACGCACCAGACGGGTCACTACAGGTCGAGCCAAGGCCCCAAGTAAAATGAAAGGCAAGAATAGGAAGGGCAAAAAGGTTGCAGGTGAGGCTAATCCTGCCGGGGTGGAGGAGGTTGCACCAACAAACCTAGAAGGGCCAGCCCCAAGCCAGATCGACGCTGCTCTGCTAGAAGCAGTAGAGCAAGAGAGTGCTAGGGAATATTTAGGGTCTCCCAAACCCCCAAGGGTTCCCAAGAGAGACCGAAAACGTGGAGCAGAACACAAGGAAAGGGAGGCCAAAAAGAAAAAGACCTCCAGAGGTGATGAATTTTCTCTCCGGCCTCCGGAGCCCCTCCCCCCTGTTGACCCTACTGATCCAACAAGAGCAGAGGAGATCCCTGGTGACTTTCAAACTGACGAGGTTGGAGGAGGAGACCTCAGTATTGATGGTGTCGACATTACAGGTCTTGATAGAATTGGTGACTATTTTGCAAACCTTCCTAGAGACGATTTTGCTGGGCCTTACCTCCCTCCGAGTACTTCGAACACCGTTACTTTTAATGGTAAGACTTTTACTGTCTCAAGTGAAAGGGATTTTTATAGCTCACTCCATATTAAGTAATGTTCAGTCAGTGCTTGTTTTGGAGAAACAAGTTCGAGATCAGGCAGATATTATCAAAGATCTCAAATCTGACAAAGAGAGATTGTCCGATGATCTTCTTACTACCACTCAACATGCTGACATTCTGAAGGGAGAAAACAAGGAGCTAAAAAAGAGCCAAGAGGGATGGACCACAAAGGTTTCCACTTTAGAAGACACTATCAAAGAGCTCCGGGAGAAGCTGTCCAGATTAGAGAAAGATCTCACCTCTTCAAAAGAGGAGGCAAAGGCCAAGGATCAAGTCATCCACAACTTGACTAATGACAAGATTGCGCTTGAGAATACAATGTCCAAGGCTGCAGAGGAGAAAGCTGAACTGCTAAGGGAGCAAGAGGCCAAAATTCAGGCCAAGATTGATGCTTATGCCAACAGTGTGATAGATAGTCAAGAAGAAATGTATGCCAAAGTGAGGTCGGACATGGTCTTGCTCTTTCACAAGAAGTTCCCGAAGAGGAACCTAGGAGATTTATGGCTTCATGTAGATTATCCAGACCTTCCCTTCCATACAATGGCTGAAGGTGACAGGTTTGACTTCTCCAGTGCATCCTCATCTGACGATGAAGCAAACACCAGGGAGAGCCCAAACGAGGAGGAAGACGATCCCACGAAGAAAAAGAAGACAGGTGAGGCTGAGCCATCTTCAAAGGCTCAGTCTTAGATTATGAATTATCTTTTCATCTTTTATCTGAACTAAAGTCCTTAGAAGTCCAAGGCATTTTTGTAATTGTATCCGGTATTTGACCGGATAGATCTTTTGTTTCGCCTGACAATTTAAAAGTCCTTGGAAGGTCAATGCACTTAGGTTATTTCAATGAATATCTTTGTTCTGCACAACTCTTGCATCCTTTCATAGTTTGTTTCAATTTTGATAGCTAGTGTTTAAATAGCCCTTAGTTATTTCATAAGCATTCTAAAGTGAGAGTGTTTAAATTCTCTGATGACAAATGTTTAAGTAGTCATCATTCCTTTAATTCAATCTGGATGGTGTGACAAGAAACAAAGTAAGAACACTTCAAATTTTTAAGAAGGCATCAAATTTTATAAAAAAAGCCCGAACACCTTATTAAAACCTCCTCGTGCCACCAGGGTAGGAAAGAGTATGCCCCCAAATATTTACATGGATTTTTAAACAAGTAAATATTTACATAGCTTCTATTCCAAGTACATCCGGAGATGCTCAATATTCCAAGGGTGATTCAAAACCCTTCCATCCTTGTCTTCTAGCCAATATGTTCCAGGTTTAAGTCTTTCAATGACCATATAAGGTCCTTCCCAAGTTGGGGCCAGTTTGCCGAGCAGCTTCTCTTTAGTGTGTAAGAAGACTTTCCTCAACACCTTGTCCCCCGGTTGGAAATCTCTTCTTTTAACTCTAGAAGCAAACCTGTTTCTTATCAACCCTTGATAGTGTGCAGCTCTAAGATAAGCCTTAACTCGTCTTTCCTCTATTAGGTCAAGCTGACCTCTGATTGCCACTTCGTTAACGTGTTCGAAGAAGTTGTGAACTCGAAATGAAGGGAGAGTTGCCTCTATGGGAGCTATCGCATCAATCCTATAGACCAAGGAAAAGGGTGACTCTTGTGTTGCAGCCTCAGGTGTAGTCCGGAAGGCCCACAAAACCTCTTGTAAATAACTAGGCCATTTCCCAGCAGCCCCTTCCAAATTCTTCTTTAAACCGGACAGTATAGCCCTGTTAGCAACTTCAACCTGACTATTTGCTTGTGGGTGGAAAGGTGAAGAGAAGCAATGCTGTATACCCCTTGAGGCACAGAAACTCTCCATTTCCTTGTTGTCGAACTGTGCCCCATTCTCTGTCGTTATCTTTTGTGGAACACCAAATCTGCAACAGATATTGGATAAAATGAATTTTATGACGGCTTTTGATGTTGTTCCTGCCAGTGGGGCTGCTTCAATCCACTTCGAAAAATAATCTATAGCAACAATTATCGTCCGGCGTCCTCCAGATGCCATAGGAAGAGGTCCCACCAAATCCAATCCCCATCGAGCAAAAGGAATAGGCTCAGAAATTGACTCTAAAGGGATGGCTGGGACATGAATTTCATTGCTATATCTTTGGCATGGATCACACCTTCTCACCAGCTCCTTAGCATCTTGCATTATAGAGGGCCAATAATAGCCAGCCAGCAAAACTCTCCTTGTTAGAGCCCTGAATCCACAGTGAGCTGATCCCTCACCATCATGTAATTCGGAGAGGATTACTTGAGACTTATCATCTCCTAAACATCGCAAAAGAGGTTTGCTGTAAGACTTTTTATATAGAACGTCTCTTAGTATGATAAAACCACGAGCCTTGTGCTTCATATTTCTTGCTAGTGATTTATCCGGAGGCAATATGTCATCGAAGAGATACTGCAGGAGAGGAAATCTCTAATCTTGAGGTTGTTTCATCTGTACATCGAAAATTTCTTCCTCTTTACCCACATCAAGTTGAATGGAAGGGCTCTCCAGTACATGGATCCAAGGATATGACTCAGTGTATGCTATGGTGGACAATGAATCTGTTAATTCATTCTGTGCTCGGGGTATATGCTCATAAACAACGCTTTTGAACTTAAGTGCCTCATTTTTAAGAAGAAGTAAGTACTTCACTCGTTGCTCCTTTTTGGCCTCAGATTGACCTAGCGCATAGTGGATAAGAAGCTGGGAATCACTCATCAGCTTGATCCTTTTGGCCCCACAAATGTAAGCTAACTTTAAACCAGCTATAGCTGCTTCGTATTCGGACTCATTGTTGGAAGCCCTAAAAGCAAAACATATAGCCTGGTAGATTTTGTCACCATATGGAGAAGTCAGGCACACCCCTGCACCACATCCCATAATATTTGATCCACCATCTGTCCGGACGAGCCAGACCTTTTTATCTTTCATCTCAGTAGTTCGCTTCATATCCCTATCATAGTGGAATTCAACTAGGAAATCAGCCACAGCTTGGGCTTTGATTGCTGTTCGAGGAGCAAAATCAATATCGAAGTCCCCCAACTCCACTAACCACTTAGTCATTCTACTTGAAATGTCCGCCTTTTGAAGAACATTCTTCAAGGGAAAAGATGTTCGAACGATAATAGGATGAGCCTGAAAATAAGGCCTCATCTTCCTTGCAGCAATTACCAAGGCTAATGCTAATTTTTTGAGCTTTAAATAGCATTTCTCTGCATCTATCAAGCTCTTGCTGATGTAGTACACCGGATGGGGGTAATTGTCCACCTCTCTTACCAATACAGCACTGATGGCACAACTTGAAACTGCCAAGTATACGAAGAGTGTCTCTCCATCAACGGGTTTAAATAAAGTCTTGGGTGAGGACAGATGTTTCTTAATCTCATTGAAGGCCTCATCACACTGTGAAGTCCAGTCAAATCCCTTTGCACCCTTTAAAGTTTGAAAAAATAGGGCACATCTGTCTGAAGACCTTGAAATGAATCGATTTAAAGCAGCCAACCTCTCAGTCAACCGTTGTACTTCTTTAACATTCCGAGGAGGCTCCATTTGGAATAAAGCATTAAGCTGGTCCGGATCGGGTTGTATCCCTTGCTCACTTATTATATAACCTAGGAATTTCCCGGACTGCACCCCGAACACACATTTTTCTGGATTTAGCTTCAAATTCACTTTTACTAAGTTAGCAAAAGTTTCTTTGAGGTCCGCCAAGTGTAGTTGTTCATCCATATTTTTCACCATCATATCATCAATGCATACTTCCATATTTCTTCCAATTTGATCAGCAAAGGCTTTGTTCACCAATCTCTGATAAGTAGCCCCAGCGTTTTTCAATCCAAATGGCATCACCTTGTAGCAATGAAGACCCCTGTCAGTGACAAACGTGGTATGCTCCTGATCCTTCAGATCTACTTGAATCTGATTATACCCGGAGAAAGCATCCATGAAGGATAGTAGCTTATTCCCCGAAGTGGAATCCACCAGCTGATCAATCCGGGGGACTGGATATAAATCTTTTGGGCAAGCCCTATTGAGATCTGTGAAGTCAATGCACATACGCCACTTGCCATTTTTCTTTTTCACCAAGACCGGATTGGAAGTCCACAAAGGATACTGAGACTCCTTTATATGCCCCATTTTTGTGAGTCGGTCAACTTCTTGAACAATAAAATCAGCCTTTTCCTTGGAAAAATCCCTTCTCTTTTTTACCACAGGTGCTATGTCCCTCCGAATGGATAGGTGATGCGATATAATATCTGCTGGAACCCCAGTAACATCAGCATTGCTCCAAGCAAAAACGTGCTGATGATATTTTAGAAACTTCAACATTTTACTCTTCAGTTCGGATGGCATTTTGGACCCTATCTTAACATTTTTTCCTTCTTCTAAAGAATTTGTTTCAACTTCCTCAACTGGTATCAACACTCCAGGGGTCTCTCTGGGGTCATCAATTTCATCCTCACCCCCAGAAAGCCCCTCAAACTGTTGTTCTTCGTTTATACGAACTGCCCCCAACGTCCGTGGAGCCAGTGTTGTGGCATAACATTCTCTTGCAATCTTTTGGCTGCTCCGAACAACTCCCACTTGTCCTTGAACAGCATATTTCAAACACTGGTGGACTGTCGAGGCCACTGCATGCATCCTAGAGAGCCAAGACCTCCCTAAAATAGCATTATAACAAGTGGGACAATCCACCACAATAAAAAGTATCTTGACCATCTTCTTAAAAGGGCCCTTGCCCAACAAAAATTTCTCTTTGAACTCCCCGATCACATCTGCTGAGCTCCCAGTGAAGCCCACAATTGATCTGTCCGAACGCTGAATTACGGCTGGATTTTTCATCTTTTTGTAAGTGGTTGAGAAGAGGATACTGGCTGAACTCCCAGTATCCACCAAGATTTGTCTTATGTCATTGCCTCCAATGGATGCTCCTATGACAACAACATCTTCATGGGGGCCAGCTATATCCCTTAAGTCATCTTCATTGAAAACAATGAAGGGAAATGGAATTTGTGATTGATAGGAGGTCATGCCTCCTTCTAGCTGGGTAGCTAAAGTATGAACGTGCCTCTTCCTTGAAGAAGTAGTAGGAGTTGTCATAGTATCCCCTCCGAAAATTGTAAGTGACTCAAAAAACTTAAAAGCGCGGAGACTGTTTTGCAACGTTCCTCAATAGCTCCCACTCTATTCCGAGTTGGATCAAGATCCAAGTACTCTGACTCTACATCAAATCTTTCAATTATAACCATAGCTCCCTCCGTAGCAGCATTACTTGGACCAGCCCGATGAGCATTATCAGGCCTATTTCCTCCTCTTCTTTTGACATATGCCCCCAGCTTTCCTCTTTCAATTAAGTTCTGAACCTCTTGTTTCAAGGCTATACAATCGTCGGTGGTATGGCCAGTATCATTATGGTACTGGCAGAAAGAATTGTTACGATGTTCCCTAGGAGACTACAGTGCAGTCGGCCTTCTATAGTGAACTTCTTCCTTTGTTTTGTCGTAAATGGTGGCCACGCCTTCTTTTAACTCTGCAAAACACTCCGGTTGAACCCAATGCCGTCTCTTATTTCTAGATTGTTGACTCTGGGCAGGCGCAGCTGGTTGAGATTGAGCTTTAGCCCTGTTATGTCCCTGTCCGGTCTCCCTTGCCTTGTTCCCGGACTGATTTTGGTTGGGGTTTGGTGCCACCGGGGCAGACCTCACTTGCCTGTGTATCCTGGTTTTCTTTGTTTCATTAACGTTGATTTGCTTTCCAACCTGATTCAGCAGACCTCCCCAAGTCATGGATTTCTTTCTGGTCACTGAATCAGCTAAATTTCCAGGGTTTAAGTCTTGCCTTAAAGACGCTATTGCAACCTGCTCGAAGCAATAAGCCAACCCGTTCTTGGTGTTCACAAAATGACTTATGTATTCTTTCAGTGATTCATTTGGTTCTTGGGCACAATGGATTATTGTGTCTCCATTTCCCTTTAATTCCTTACTCCCAACAAACTGCCTTCGAAAGGCCACCCAAAAAGTATCAAAATTCTTGATGCAGCCTTGTGGTAGGCTGTTATACCACTTCAGAGCACTCGCCGTAAAATATTGGGAGAATTCTCTACACAGCAATTTGTCGTCATCATCGAAATTCACCATGAAGTTTTTAAATTGTTCCAAGTGGTTGTCCGGATCTTTACTACCATCGTATTTCTCCATTTTTGTGCTATCGAACCTCTTAGGGAGGTTTCCGGACAGAATCTTGGAAGACAATAGAGATTGTCTCCAATTCCGGCCACGACTGAAAACAGTATCCTCATTGGGAGTTGCAAAGATACCTGGTTCATCATGGAAGGCAAAAGGATCCACCAGCATCCGGTCTACATGCCTCCAGCTGTGAGATGATCCTTTGCCTATATGCCTCTTTAACTTCCCATGTCTATCTCTTTTTCTTGAATATTTCTTTACTAACTTTTGTTTCTTTTTAGATCGGCCCTCATCACTGCTGGAGGATAAGGACTCTTCAACTCCATCCTCGCCCGAGGAGCTACTAGAGGACTCTGAATCTGAGTCAGAGCTCTCCACTGGTTTGGACCGGTGAGACTTTTTGGAGCTAGCATGAGTCTTCTTGGTGCTCACATGGGTCTTCGAAGGCTCATGCTCTCTAGGGTTATCGGTATAATGAGCAACAGATGCCTTTGACTTCTCTTTCATGCCCATCTTTGCCTTTTCTTCCCTCAGAGCTTCTATCTCGCCCTTTAATCTATCACGCTCCTCGATGGTGTACTCATCATTTTCACCCACCACTTCAAGCAAACCTAGTGGTACTTTCGGGGCGTCCGGATTCATTCGGACTGACTTTTCCTGTTGGTTTCGAATGCTTGATTCAGGCACCGTCGTACTCCCATTGTGGTCGCGAATTTGGTGTGGTTTATTTTCGTCTGAGGGTAAGTTCGTAATTTTTGTTTAGAGTTTTATGGAAGTTTGTAAGTATTTAATGTTTGGGTAGAGTGTAGAGGGAGAATTGAGCAGTCTGGTTGCATTAAATTTTCATTACCCTCATTTAATGTTGGTGGTTGGGTATTTATACCCTTACATCTGGGCCTTATGGGCTTTTGGGTCATGTTTAATGGACCCGGATCAAGTTCAAGGACCCATGAGCTCTTAGTAGGAGAGCAGGTTGCTTAGTCAAGAAGTGATTAGGTTTTAAGTACTTTAGTTCTTGTTCAAACAGTCCAATGGATGAGGTGTTCCCTGTCCGGTTAGGTGGTCTTTGTCCGAACTGACCCTGTTCGTAGTGGTAACAGAATCCGGACTCATTAATGGTCAATTTGTTATTTACACCATTTTGCCCTTAAATTCTATGGACGAGAGATGATCAATGGATAATTATGTTTGATATATATATATATATATATATATATATATTATCTGGTTTATTTTGTAAAAGTAATAAATTGTTTTCATAATGTTTAATTTTAAATTTAATAGGTAATTGAGAAATTTATTGAATAAAAAGAGCAATGATGAGCTATTTTTCCAATTGGAAAAATAGCTAAAGAAAGTTTATAAATCGAAGGACTTTAATAAAAAAAACAAAAAGACAAAATATAGTTAGAAACAAGTCACGTGAAATGAGAGATATGATAAAAAGTAATTTCTTTTAGTTGTGGAAGAATAAGCTAAACTAAAGACCCATCATTTATACCAAAGAACATAAAAGGATGATCTTTTAGTTATAAACAATGGGTAGAAGATATCAATTGCAGATTTCAAAATTAAAAATATATGAAAAGTTATTATAGATAAAGTATGTTAGGATATTAATACCTTGTATAGCTTAACCTATGTTGCAAAATACACATTAAAAGAACTCCAAGTTTCCTAATCGACCATTAGTAGTGAGATAGATTGTTTACTACTTAGAAGAATTAGATCCAATATGAGGTTAAATAACTTATATATTAAAAAACCAACTCACTTATATTTAAAAAAAGAGATTGTACACTTTGATTTTTTAAAAATTGTAGCAAAATAACTTTCATATCACGTTTTTTGTGTTGTAATCGGAAATGTTTAATACTAATTTAATCACTATTATTTTATGCAAATATTTTTACTTTTGCTTTTTCATTTTTTATTGGTTATTATTATTATTATTCGTTATTTATTAAAAAAATAAAGAGTTGTTTTCATTTTCCTTTAATATCAATGGACGTTTATTAGGCCATATTTTAACCAATTTTTTTAATTGATTAAATAGTGTTAAATATTAATAGTTGTTACTTAGATATTTATTATAGGTAAATCAAGTCATATTTTAATCAATTAGATAGTATTGAAGCCTCGAAAGGGGTAGCTGAGTTGGTATAGTAAGGTATGTCCATAACAAAAGTTCATGAGTTTGAGTCCCTCTACAAACACTTTCCTGACTGAGTTTGTCATCTTATGTGGTTTACCTTCTGGCGTTGATTTGCAGGCTAGTGCGCCAGATCGAGGGTGTGCGCACTCGTTGAACAACGGTTGCGGGTTCGTATTGAAAGATTAATAGTTTATATAATAATTAATTAACTTGCAACATTCACATCACATATGTAAATGTAAAAAAAAACTTTTATAATTGTTTTTATTTAGTTTTTATATTTTAATTTTTAATTTTTACTTTTAGAATGTTCTAAATTCTCTTGATTTTTTATGTTAGTATGTTTTTTCTTTATAAATGTTTTATTAATATAATATACTAAAAACAAATCAACTGGAGCTTTTAAAAGCTTCAACCACAAAGCTAAACATCATGTATCATCTTTTATATCATTTTCCTTTTTTAGTTTCTAAAATTAAGAATGAGTTATATGAGTCATAGAGTTTAATCGAATAAAATATCACAAACAAAAAACATGTCATTATAATTAAAATTATGGATGGTATAATCTAACCTTTTAATTCAATATAGTGAATTAATAATTAGTAATAAAAATCAAGAATTGTAGGTTTAAATATTTATTTGATTCCGTCTCTTATATTATTTCCGTCTAAAATATTTGAAAATAAGTTATACATGATTTTACTTTAAATATAATATTTTATATAGCAATTAATAGATTAAAATAATATAATTTTGAAAATATATATTATTATATATAATATAAATAAATAAAAAGATTATAATAAAATATTATCGAATAATCGGGTCTTATGCCTTATTAACATAGAAATTTATGTAAAACAAATATTTTGATTCTTCAACTTCACTTGTTTATTTTTGTAGCCTAATTAGTATCATTTATCAAATCCATTGTTTCACCCCTAATTCCCTAACCTATTGTGAATGAAGTCATTGGTGCAACACTCATTAATGGATTCGTTATAAATTTTAGAATAATGAGACATTGTACGAGTCACATAAAATCACAATTATATTTATTCCAAATTTATATGTCATTTAAGGTGCTTAATTACCTAATGATCTAGGTCAAATGCTTTTGGATTCATTGATTATCACATGTATAATCCTTTAGCTTTGATAGCTTAATTTTAAAACACCAACTCATTATTAATTAACGATGAGACTATAAACGTGCAGATTGTAGAGATTGCAACAATACAGTTTTCTTGTCTGATGAGTTCGGATACTTCAAACAAAGCTCACTGCTTAATCCGGACAGGGGTAATTCGGATCGTAACACTCCACTGAAAAATACGAATAGGACAAATGTAAAACACCTTTTGACTAAGCTATTTGGTAATCTACTTAAAAGACTAATGTGTCCTTAAACTTGACCCGGTTTCACAATTTGACCTGGTAAGCCCATGGGTCATTAAATTAAGAGTATAAATACTCCAACCACTCTCATTAATGAGGGTGATCAATACTTAATACAAGCAGACTGCTTAATTATCTCACTATTCCTCACACTAAACACAAAATATTTCAAACTTACCAAAACACTTTACCAAACTACCCCCAGTCTAAAATAAACCATACCAATGTTAAGAACGATAAGATGTATTATTACGTTAAGAATAAGCCTGATAGCAATGTCTTTTTATAAAGGTAGTTATATCATCTCCCTCTTCGGTATTTTCGAGGATGTTGGGATGGCGGATGACATATCGCGGGTTTTGTCTACGCTTTGGGCGCAAGTCAATTACCATAGTGTGAATTTTCATGAGCTCCTCTAGTCTAGCGTGTCGTATATCTTTTAACTGTTGCTGCACGTTAACAATAGGTAAAATATGGTATTTTACTACTAAAACTGGGTACGTTGTCGATGATGAAACATATACGAGTCTGGATATGGTGTTTTGGATTCTGGATATATTTGAAGAACTTGTTCTTACGGGAATCACTAATTTAATGATATGTTTATATGTTTGTTAATCTCTAATTGAAAGTAGATGATTGGAGTGGTGGATTGAAAGCCAAAATTTTGACAACAAAATAATATATATATATATATATATATATATCATGTATAATAGATGAGTAAAATAGCGATGAAATAAAAAAAAATATGTGATGATGAAATAAAAAATATATGTGATTAAACTAAACCAGAACGTGGATTTTTTTTTGGAAATAAATTGTTAAGAATATATAAGTATGACTGAACTAATGTGATATTTTCCACTTTGGGCCATCAGGCCCGTACGGATTTTATTTTGGTACAACCTCATTAGTTTAAATGTATTATTACTTTATATATTTCTTCATCGACATGAAGAAATATATCAAGAATTTATATTTATGAAAATCACTAATTTGGTAGTATTTATTTTCTTTTGTACACCTCCAAAAGGTCTCACATTAGTTTAAAAGTATTATTATGTTGGATTTTGTTAATATGAAATCACTACTTTGGTATGTTCATATGTTTGTTTATCAGTTGAATTAAGGTAACTACTTATGATATTGTCCATTTTGGATCATAAAACCCACACAATTTTGCTTTTCGAAGCGATGTGGGATAGAGGACCAAGTTAGGGGGAAAGTTTACTTTAATAAAATTTAAAGTACATTTGTAAAAAAATCACATTCCCATGACGAAAGTATCACTGATATTCATAGACGGTATATGTGAACTTTAAATATTTATGTGCCTAGAAAATTATTACATAATACCACTAAAAACTATTTACCATGTTCATAGTTTGGGGGCGAATGATTTTCACTCTTAAAACATATATCTTATCAACTTTAATAATTAATAAAAGTGTTAGACTATATCTCGTTAGGTTTTTGTTTTTTTTTTCCAGAGGGAACCCGCAGCCGCTACTCAGAGTGCAATGAGTACGCACAGGGTAAACCCTCAGTCTGACGCAATAGCCTGCAAACCAACGCTCGAAGGTAAACCACACAAGATGACAGGCTCAACTGAGAAAGCATATGTAAAGGGACTTGAACTCATGACCTTTGGTCACAAGCATGCCTTACTCAACCAACTCGGCTACCCCTTAGGGGCTTTAAGTTTTTGTTGGATCTCTCACCGTTGGATCTCATTAATAACTTTTAGATCTTCCATCTAGTTTTTCTTTTTTACCTTTTTATGAAAAAATCTATATACCATTATTTGTTAGATATCTTACCAAAAAAAAATTCCTTCATTATTTGTACCAAATCCTCTCACCGATATCTATTTCATATATCATTTTTTTTCTACAATCGGAATTTACAAAATAGTTAAGGTATGTATTTCAAATACTATGTTATAATTATTTTTTTGATTTTGTTATTTAGATGATTAGATATTTACGTTTAGGTTTTGTGAATTTTTATAATGTGATTTTTATATATTTTAAGTGGCAGCGCCGAGATATGAGGTTGAATAGACTACGACAAACTCAAAGAGAAGACGATGAAAACAGAGAATAAATAATCTCTAACCCTAGGTTAGAGTGAAAAAAAAAGGCTCAGAGGCATACACCTTACAGACCATGACCGTGAAACAACCTCCTCTTGCTCGCTGTCACTGCCCGAGCGTGAATGTCGAAGAGGTGTATGCTGTGTGCGAGGCATGCTGAAATACAAGAAATAAAATCATTATGAATAGACAAGTAATTTTGGGAATAAAAACAACAGAATGTGACAAAACAGCCAAATTCGCAAACTGAGCATGCTTAGTTTTTGTGAAATTGCGAACTGTTTGTTCGCAATTTCACAAAACTGAGCATGCCCAATCTTGGTGAAATTGCGAATAGCCTGTTCGCAATTTCACCATTGCTGGTTGGGAGAAAAATCTCAATTTTTATTCATAAAAGTCTAAAAACAAAAAGTAGGATTTGAGGCGCCTCAAATAGGAATCGCCCAAATCCCTAATACAAAATATGGAAACAAAAATAAACATAATAAAATAATATTCTATTAAATCTGAATGTAATCAAATTTAATTCGCTATCTTGAATAAATTCTTAAAATATAAAAAATTAAATTAAATTAAAAATAAAATATTTAAATAATTGAATTTAGATAGTGAGCTACATCATCTTTTGGTTGATGTTTGGTTAGTTTTATAGTATATGTTTGATATTTAACTATGTTTTAGATGTTTTATGTTGAATTTGATGATATGATACAATAGGATTAAGATATGGGTTTGGGACTACATTTGACAACGAGATTTGCTACGGTCGAGCGAATATGGTGATGTATATCGCTACACCTACAAAACTTGACGTTAAAGTCATCATTGATAATAGAATAGAGAGATGTGTGTTGCTAATGATGAGTGAAAGACCCGACGAGTGTCACTAAACATGAGCGATAATATTAGAGTAAATCACTATATCGTATCAAAACATAGTGGCACAAATTGCATACACTTGGCGAATCACGTACTAGAGTGAAGTTACTTCCAATGTTATTTATTGTGAGATGCTTGAATTATTTTTTTCTAAAGCATCTTTATTATATTTTAAAAAAAGTAATTTGTTCTAATCATTTGTGTAGGATCTCCCGCCGTACACAGATTGTAAATGATTCAGCGGTCATTGTAAATGATTCATTGATCCTTGATGATGTCAATTATGCGTCGACCTATTGTTTGATGTGCGGTCATAAACGCAAACTTGTTAGGGAGGTTTTGGAGACGGATACAACTCAAAAATCCACAGGAGAAGGGTCGAGCAGTGCAACTGCCCCTATCCATGATGAGGTTTTTTGTATAACATTACCTCATATGCCAAATTTATACCTAAATATTCAAATGGGGTATATATATTATATAATTTAACGTTATTTATTAATATGATATATATATATATATATATATATATATATATATATTCAGCTGTGTGATTCGATACAAACTTATGCACCGTACGATAACCTACGATTATGACATCTGAATACTCAAAAAGTAGTTAGTGAACCGGTTATCCAAACACATTTTGGTCCATTTATCAATTTTCTGCAACGTTGGTATACAAATGTCCCTCTTGTTGAGGCATTCATTGAGTGATGGCATGTAAAAAAATCGTTGTTCCATTTCAGTTTTGGGGAGAAGACAATCACATTGGGTGATGTTCATATGATCACAAACCTGTTAGTGAAAATTATTAAGTTGTTGATTATTTTTAACTTTGTCGGCGAAACAAATAATGTAAATTTTATAACGAGAAAACTAGATATACCAGCAATGTATTGCAGACTGAGCTTAGTTTTGAGAGTATGGGTCTAAATGTTGTTTGTTTAGTATGGTTGAGAAACGTTTTTAGTGGTAATGTTTATCAGGACGAATCACATCCCTCTGAACGTCGTATCTAATGTGTCACTCGGGTGTATCTCCTGATCGTATTTGGTTGTTGTATAATTGTCAACAAAACGAACAATTTTATCTCCTTGATTATCTCCCTTTCATGGAACGTCCTCACTTGATGAGAATGATCAAATGTTATTAATCCAGTTGTATAGCGTATTTGGAAAAACATCGTTTCATAATAATAGTAATTTATCTAGTTTTATTGGATTGTTAGACGCATGAATTTATTATTATTATTGTTAAGTTGTAGTTGTGTAATTATTTATTATACGATCATTTTACCAATACTTGCAAATATGAACTAACTCATCCTTGAACAATGCAAGTATATCCACTTTTTTAACCATCAACCATAATTTTATGTTTTAATAAAAGATTCAAATTAAAAATAAAAAAAATCAACAAAATCTTAACCAAATATAGCTTATTTTTTAATAAAAAAATATAAATTAAACAAATTGATAAATATAACTATATATACTATAGCTTTTATTTTAAACGATAAAAATATAAATATGAATATAAATCGATTTTGTTTTTAGTTATTTTGATTGTTGCATAAAAAGTGTATTCACTTTATGGTGTATAAATTTTATTTTCACATAAAAAAGTTTGTACAGAGAACCGGTTAACTATAAGCTGTGAGTGACTACGCGGGAGTTCTTAGTCTCTCAACTACATTTTCTTGAAATTTTCACTTTCATTTAAATATATTAATTATAAGATTTTATTTATTAATTTTAAATTCTCCTTCTTCTTCCGCTAGCCTCCTCCTAGGAGTTGATCAATTCTCTCATTCTCCTTTTGAGGAATCATCACCTATAACTTTCTCACTTTCTCTTTTCCATTCTCGTCGTCGATGAATTTCTCAATCAGCTTTTGAATTTCAAATGATGCAGCGAGTTAGTTTTGAGGATACGAGAGATTACCCATGGAATACAGAAATGCCACCCGTTAACAAAAAACCGGCGACGAAAACTCCCAGATTCCCCGAACCGGCTTCATTCACTAATGACGATGAAGATACGGAGGAGTATGTGGAGATTACGCTCGATATTCGAGAAGATTCGGTTTCCGTTTACGGCATGCAATCTCCTGCTTTCTCCGGCGAGAGTCCCGATCGGACGTTGCTTAGAGGTGATCGTCAAGAGAAGAGACCTTCTGTTGTGGACCGTTTATCATCGGTTTCTCAAGAGCTGAGGCGTTTGACTTCGTTTACTGGGTCAAGGAAACCACCACGACCGCCAGCTCGGCCGCGGATTGACAGAACCAAGACAGCCGCTGCTCCGGCTTTGAAGGGGCTTAAGTTCATTAGTAAAGCCGATGGCGGCGCCGGGTGGGAGGCTGTTGAGAAACGGTTTGATCGGATTACTGCGTCCACGTCCGACGGACGATTACAACGTTCCAAATTCGATGAGTGTATTGGTATGATCTTAATCAATCTATAAGAAAACGTAGTTTCCAAATTCAGCTTATTGAAAAGTCAGTTTTGATCGATGGTTTGTATATACTTTAGGTATGAATTCAAAAGAGTTTGCACTGGAGTTGTTCGACGCTTTAGCTCGAAAAGAAAGGATTCAAAGGAATTCGATTACTAAAGATGAGCTTAGAGTCTTTTGGGAGAAAATCTCTGATAAAAGCTTCGACACCAGGCTTGAGATATTCTTCGACATGTAATTCACCTTACCTCTCAATACTACAAAAAATAGTAATAATTGTGTTTGCGTGTGTGATTTTCGTTAAGATTTTGAAGTTGAATCAGGTGATTAATGGTAAATGTAGGGTGGATAAAGATGCTGATGGTAGACTTAAAGAAAAGGAAGTAAGAGAGGTATAATAGCTAATCATATGTTCTTTGAGCAATTTGCGTAAAGAAATTCTTGATGATATAATAAATAAATGTTCAGATCATTAGCCTTAGTGCCTCGGCCAACAAATTGCCTAATATTCAAAAGCGAGCAGACGAATATGCCGCATTAATCATGGAGGAATTAGATCCAGATAACCGTGGATATATCATGGTATGTACTAACTTACAACATAACCAACCCCTTAGTACTGAATCAATTTTTGAAATTAGATAAATTATTGTGATTGTAAACTGAATACAGATAGACAGCCTTGAACTACTCTTGCTACAAGCACCAGGTCAGACGGCTAGAGCAGGACAGAACAAAAACATGAGTCAAGCACTAAGCCAGCAGCTTAGGCCTAGTCAGTATAACAGTCGATTAAGGAGATGGTCTAGAGGAACAAGATACTTTGTACTAGACAACTGGCAAAGAGTTTGGGTAGTGGCTCTATGGATCGGCGCTATGGCTGGACTATTCGTGTACAAGTATATTCAGTATCAGCGTAGGGATGCATATGAAGTAATGGGAGTTTGCGTATGTCTGGCCAAAGGTGCGGCAGAAACGCTTAAACTTAATATGGCGCTGATTTTGTTACCGGTATGTAGAAATACACTGACCTGGCTTAGGAATCATACAAAGTTGGGTGTTGTTGTTCCGTTTGACGACAATCTCAATTTTCACAAGGTAATGTTTATTTTCTTTTTCGTCGGCTAAAACCTTTACTTAATCAAAAATATGTATAGCAAGTATGTCAAACTAATTACTTGATTGCATAAACTTGTATAGGTAATAGCAGTTGGGATTTCGATTGGAGTTGGCATACATGCTATTTCTCATTTAGCTTGTGATTTCCCAAGACTTATACATGCAAGTGAAGAGAAATACGAGCCTATGTTACAATACTTTGGCGAACAACCTACTAGCTATTGGTTTTTTGTAAACTCGGTAGAAGGAGTGACTGGAATTATAATGGTTCTACTAATGGCAATAGCGTTCACGTTAGCTACGCCTTGGTTTAGACGAGGCAAGCTAAGTAATATTCCAGGACCCTTAAAAAGACTTACAGGGTACAATGCCTTTTGGTATTCTCACCATTTGTTTGTCATTGTCTATACACTACTAGTTGTGCATGGGATTTACCTATATCTTACAAAAGAATGGTACAAGAAAACGGTGAGTACTTCTTTCCAAACTTTGGTTTGATTGAGTTTATATTGATGCGTTGAGCTTGATATGTTAACATTTATGGCCATGGTAGACTTGGATGTACTTGGTAGTACCTGTTATTCTATATACTTGTGAAAGATTTACGAGAGCCCTCAGGTCCAGTATCAAGGCCGTTGGCATACTGAAGGTAAATACTTTTAAGGCTGTGATAGTTTTTTTTTTTCATGTTTTCATTATCATTTTGAGTAAACGCTGAAACTTACATGAAAAACATGCTTGGTCTCTAAGTGTATTATATTTGTTTGTGTAAATTGAAGGTGAGTCTTTATCCTGGAAATGTTTTGGCCCTTCACATGACAAAACCTCCTAGATTCAGATACAAAAGCGGACAATACATGTTTGTTAATTGTGCCAAAGTTTCTCCGTTCGAATGGTAGGAACTTTCTCACAAACGTGAATCATTAATGTTGATAATATAAACTTCCATGCTGATTTGCTTATGTCTAGGCATCCATTTTCTATCACTTCTGCCCCTGGAGATGACCACCTTAGTGTTCACATTCGTGTTCTTGGCGACTGGACTCGACAGCTGAAAGAAGTATTCTCAGAGGTGTGAATTAATACACGATAATGTCGAAATACGACTTTTATTTTGTTGTTTTTCTTGGTTACTTAATTGTTTATTTTCGTCTGTTTTCAAGGTGTGTCGTGAACAACCCTCCGGTGTCAGTGGACTTCTAAAAGCCGATTATTTTCAAGGCATTCGAGATCCCCCACAAAGAATGGGTAATCCTGAGTAAGTTTTTCAGCAGAATTAATAGCTTTCTTTAAAATATCTTTTTTGTTGTACGTACCAAAAACGCGAACCGCCTCAAATCCACAAGAAAAATGTGAAGTAGAGAGTCTAACCAATTCTTTGGTATATTATATTAAATTTATTAATTAGTGAAAAAAGATAACAGTAGAACATTCTTTACTAATCAAATTAGATATAATTTTTTGTTTTGTTTTTTCACTTATATAAATTTATTAATTAGTAAAAGAAAAACTAACTTTAGAATATACATTAACTAACAAAATTAAATATTATTTTTATCATGGAAAGATAAATATCAAACAATAGAAATATGATTTGAAACGAACAAATATTAAACATTTTGTACGCTAATTTTAGCTGTGCCCCCGAACAAATTTGTACAAACTGTGCGACTACAATTTAGTAGGTGAGGTTACTCTTTGGACTTTACGGAATTTTCACTAAAAATGCAACATAAAATATTAGTACATGTAAGTTATTTTTGTAGCTATAATATTTTCTATTTTCTATTTTCTATTTTCTATTTTCTTGACAACCAATGATTCGATTACCATATAAAGTAAAAAAAGTCTTTAGTCTAGAATTTATTTTCATAACAAAAAGTGTGATATACACTTAACTTAGTTAAAATCATACCATGCCAGTTATTTCATCACACCAATTAAACTATTTTCGAGTCCAACCCTATTTCCTTCCACTATTTATACACTCTCTTATCTATTTTTTAACAGGTTTCTTTTTAGCACAAATGCACGAATCTTAATTTTAGTACAACTTTTATTTTTCTTTCCATGAATTTGTTTATAGTTTATAGTTTATAAAGCATGCATAAAACAGGAAACATCAGTTTACTAAGTTTCTAATATTTCACAGCAAAAAAAAAAGTTTCTAATATGACATCAAATTCATGTGAATATATACCTACCTAACGTTTATAGTTGAAAATATCCCACCATTATACCATAACCGAAATAATGTTTCAAAAAAGACAACACACAACGGGTGGTAGGTGAAAGTTTAAGAAACAAGTATCGTGTTAAGAGACAAAATAGTCAACGGAGAATTTATATTTATTCCATCTGAATCGACCCAACACCAAACTTTATACTTTATCAAACATATTATGATTATTAACTTTGGTGTGGGTCGATTCAGCAGGAATAAATATAAATTGTCTGTACGAAGCGAGATGTATTGAATTCGGGTAGATTAGGTAAACCAACTTCAGTCTTACAAATTTTATTGGAGAATGTTATGTTTAAACATCACACAACCAATTTCAATTACCAATAATCGATTTTGTTTTATTTTAATTATCCATGGATATTTACAATTATAATAATAAATGTCCTATAATATTTTCAAACATAAATCTTAAATACATCTAATTAAATAATACAGAGCTAAATACTAAATTTTAATCCTAAAATTAAACCTTAAACTCTAATTCTAAATCAAATAATTATAACTAAATTCTAAATTACTTTATTTTAAACCATAAATCTATACAACCATCGTAAACCCTAATCTGATCGCTAGGGCTAAAATTAAATTTGAAATTCTAATTTTAATTTCTAAATATAGAAATAAGGTTACTATGTGTTTTTATTGTCATCTTTGCTCACAGAATATATCTCGAACCTAAAAAAAATTGACATTTTTTATAATGTCGTGTTATAAACCGATTGAGAATGTAGATGAACTGTAGTGGTGCAATAGATAAATGAATAGTGAAAGATAGAGAGAAGAAAATATTAAAAACCTTATCTTGTAACTTTTTACGTATTTTTAATTTTTAATACTTTTTATAATGAATTTTGATAAAAAAAAATCATTATTTTTAATTCAATATAACATATTAGTATAGTTTTACTGCATTCGGAGTGTTAGTTTTTACCTCACCTACGCCCAACGCGACACCTATACTGGAACGCCCATGCTTTTTAGAGTATAACAAAGTAGAAATGCCTTTTATTTCTGATATAAAATAAATTGCTTGATCGTAACTAAAAAATGCGTTTTGAAAAGTCTGATTTAAGATGAATGTCAAAAAGAAAATACCCCATAAGACCCGTGAAAATATGTTATAGTAAAAGAATTGTTCTCACTAGTTCAAATTTTCTTTTTATAATCCTATTATAACATCCTTGGTTTATAGCATTCATCCTTTTCGGAGGATTTTCTTTTTTAAATAAAAAACAAATATGTTGTAGTATCAATTTCATAATTAATGAGAGAATGATCATGAGCAGATTCCCAAGAGTGATGATCGACGCACCATACGGTGCACCAGCACAGGACTACAAGAAATACGAAGTAGTTTTACTCGTGGGTTTAGGAATCGGAGCCACTCCAATGATCAGCATTCTCAAGGACATAGTGAACAACATCAAAGCAAAAGATGCAATAGACAGAGCAAGAGCAAAAGGAGAGAGAGTCATAACTCTAAACCCCTCGCGAATAAAGAAAGACAAATTTAAAACAGCAAGAGCATACTTCTATTGGGTAACAAGAGAACAAGGTTCATTTGATTGGTTCAAAAACATAATGAATGAAGTCGCAGAAAGTGATCGCAATGGTGTGATTGAGTTACATAACTATTGTACTAGTGTTTATGAAGAAGGTGATGCTCGGTCCGCTCTTATTGCTATGCTTCAGTCACTTAATCATGCCAAGAACGGTTTGGACATCGTCTCTGAAACACGAGTAATGTCTCACTTTGCTAAGCCCAATTGGCGCACTGTCTATAAGCGCATTGCTATTGACCATCCTCATACTAAAGTTGGTAAGTGCCGTTACTCAACTACTACACCTTTCTACCTTTTGCTTTATATCTTGAACTGACTTTTCATTTAATATTCTTCTACTTACTATATACATAATGACATTTTGAACATGAGTAGATGCAAAGTCACACTAATGTGTCTTTGTTTGTGCTTAATGCAGGGGTATTCTACTGTGGAGCTCCAGCACTAACAAAGGAGCTTCGCCACCTTGCTTTGGACTTCTCTCACAAAACCACCACCAAATTTGAATTCCATAAAGAGAACTTCTAATTAAAACATGTGTTGCAGATGACTATAATACACAGATGAGCCTAAATTGGTGTGGCTGTCCTAAAAGACTGCTAGAGATACCAAACACTATTTAACAGGCTGCAAACTTTTAAGATGTCTGTCCCATTTTATTCGATCAAGTTACATCCAAAGTGATGGACACCTACAAAAAGCCATGAGATTGTAACTTCAGCACAGCTTGGATGAGAAGGTAAAACATAAGTAAAGATCAAAGATGGCTGGGAGGAGTAATTATAAGAACATAAATAGTGCTTGTATCAAAAGTTCAAATAAACATAGCTTGCCTCGTTTGTACATATTTTATGCAGTCCATGTACATAGGTCTCCTGCAATCGTAGTTTTCTTTTTTGTACTTGATTTGGAGTTGATAAATAATGTCACTTTAAGTATATAATTAATTTTTTACAAGTTTAAGTTCAGGAGTGTGTATATATAGTTTGATTAAACTAACCCACAAATATAGTCCATCTATAACAGAGAGTGGGCAGTAGATAGCCATCCATCAGATTTCTTGAGTCGTTAACACAACAAGATAAAAAGAATTTTTAATGACAAAAATGCATGAGGTCGACATAACGAGATAAAAAAATTCTACCGAGAATTCTCACTGTCTATCAGGTACGGCGACGTTGCCAAGTAACCAATACTTGTGTCCTTAATTCTCTCTTATGATTACACGATTCTCTATGTATATATTTCTTTGAGATAACCAACGAACATTCAAGTAATTTATACTTGATAAAGGCTGTGGTTGATTCGAGCTATTTATTAAAGAAAGATGGTCGATTGAAAAGAATAGGAAAAAGTAGCATTGACCAAATTGCCATGTTAATGTATGATATACGGGTAAGGGTGGTCTGTCTAGTTAAACCGGATTCTTGATAGAGAGGCAAACCACTATCTATCAGGCTGGTGGTTGCTAGGCATACAGCAGATATTAGCTTACATACACCAAAAACCATGTAATAGACCCTAATTGACGTCTATACCAAAAATAAATATTAATGGAAAGACTGAAGAAAAAGGGCTCATGAGCTCATGAAGGTTCTCAAATGTTCTAACATTGGATCATAGGTTCTCAAATGTTCTAACATTGGATCATAGGGTGTAATGTATTACTTACAACCTGAGCTACTACGATGAACTAGAAATTTTGTGACAGGATAACTTTTATATACATTGAGGTTGAACCTTGCGTAGTAGATAAAAGCTAACCCAGCATCAAGGGTTGACATCGAAAGTTTGCCTAACTTAAGAGCCAATTAAAAGAGGCGTTATATTCCGGGGGAACCGGAAATTCAAATTTCAGTTTAGCTGGATTACTATACATTTCTAATTAGCTAGATTATTAAGCGGATTTTTAAGACTGAAGCTCTGATTGTAACAGAACATTTCCCATGCGTGGTCTACAACATGAGAGATGTTTGTACTGTACAGGTCAGGAATGGAAAAAGGAAAACTAAAAAGATTATTACTAACCTGAAAACATGGGTGCTACTATACTACTGCTACACAATCTGAGCTTCTTCATCTAAGCTTTCTTTTCAGTCTCTGAAAATTAGGTTTCATTAGCTGACTTGAAGTGCAACTCTGCTCTGCAGTACGGTTTGCTTGAAAAGGGATCAAAGGCTTCTTTGTCAGTGTAGCATCCGAGTTGCCGCTACTAATGACAGTGGGAGATATCACCTTTGTTTTCATTTTCCGTGGAACCTCAAGACGCTCCAATATTCTTGAGGTTTTTATGTCGATCTGCTTATTAGCATCTGGTGGTGATAAAACTGATCGATGAAACTTGGGTTTCGATAAACTCGCAGGCGAGTGCTTGTTGCGGACTTCAGTGACAATTAGTTGCTCCCACTCTTCAGTAATACAGTCTTCCCCAGCTGTCTGGTCCTGATGTGGGGTATCATCTTCTATGACCACGATTTCGGCATATGAACTTGACTGCTTGGTCATTTCTAAAGTTCCTGCTAGGGTTGTGCTGAGTTCAGATGTTGTTTCCTTTGGTATTGGAGGTATCGACCTGGAAATTTTATTGACAAGACAAATTAAGCATTCAGTACAATGTCAGAAATCTTCAAAAACATCATAAAGGAAAGACAAAGTAACCAAATTGGCGTAGGAAAAACTTATGGGCTCGAAGCTAAAAGCGTACACGTAATATTTAAGGGAAAATGGGACTCTTAAGGCAAGTAAGTCTTAAATGTCTCACACACACACACATATAGATATGTTCGCCATAGACCACAGCTCCAGAAGATCTGTCATGCACGATTGCACTACAGAACTTTGCATGAATGAACTCAACATTTTTAATTAACACATCGATAAAAAATAACTCTATCGGTGAACATTCTGAAAATTCAACTTTTTTTCAAAATCCAGGAAGTTTACCCATAAGAGTATTAACTTCCCTCTCAAAAGGTTTACATAAAATCAAACAGAGAAAAAAGTTGCAGAATTACTAGACTTTGAAGTGCAGGCATGATTCTTTAAAGATGCTCTGAGAGCAGAAATAAGAGAGGATAGTCACCCAATTTGTAGGCTCTCCTTCACAAGCATGTTTAGTTTCTGATGGAAACCTCTTTCATGCAGAGTAGGATTATAGTCTGTTGATTCCATCTGATAAGGAAAGAAAGAAAAGTATGAAGCTGAATGTCGAAGCATTCTGCATTTGACCCTTGCTCTCGCAGAAAATATGATAAGACAAATGTCAATGATAAGACAACTAAGATGCTTTAGCTTTAACCTTACGCAGTGATGCAATGGCTTCCATGCATAGATGTCATAGTCTCATTTTTCAGTGTCTCATCTTATAAGGCTAATAAACTCAATAGAAAACTCAATTCGGTAATCCATTCATTTCATTCAGCATCCCAAGAATCTGCTAGGTTGAATGAATTTAACAAAGCAAATCACAAATATTTATAAGTAATGAACTATTCTGTCAGAAAAAAAAATCCAACCTGATCTAAAAAAAATTTAATTGAATTCTCAATCTCTTTAGGTACTGAGGATTCGAGGAATCTATTGTCATCACAAACAGGTAGGACTTCCTCCAAACCTGCAAGTCTCTGCAATATTTCCATAGTTAATTAAAATACATCATATACTAACCTCGACATATCTTCAACGTAATTAGCATACAGTACCTTGAAAAGGCATGCACCATGTATCTATTAGCCAATAAAAGTGAACAGTTTACCCTTAGAAGCATTGGGCCACTATCCGAAGGTTGAAGAATATAATAGCATTGAAAAGCGGCCTCTGTCTTCGTTTCAATGTTACAATATGAAGAGCACACTAGTCCCTGGTCCATTTGATGTAGAATACTGCAGAGTCCTCGAAAGACTGAAAAATCATAGCTGGTCGCATTAAAATTGCAAGAGATATGCCCATCACAAACAATTCGTCACAAGTCCAATCATTACCGCCAACTCACGTTGAGCATTCAAGTCTGGCTGATCTGTGTCCTCTGAAGCAGCGTCCATTTCATGACCAGCTGATGGAATTACAACATAAGAAGCACCCATCATTATACCTGTGTTGCCGTAAAGCTAATATTAGTATCATAAGAATAGGAATCAGATGGAAGAATGATGTCAGATTACATTCTCAGTACATAGAAGAAATGCCTTCCAAAAGTTTACTAATTCAGAATTGTTGTAGAGATGTTACCCTCGCTGACAGTTCTCAAGTTAGTCCTCTCTATGACACAGAAACTAATGGGTGAAGAAATTTTCTGGACTTTCATGCAGCTCAGGAAAGAGGGCATAAACAAAATAGTTTGTTCCCCAACCTTCACTGAGTTTTGAATCACATCTGATATTTCCAGATCACCGCCTGTAATTGGACAAGCAGGTTTTTCCATTCCTTTTTTAACTGCATCCCCCAATGGAGTACAGTGGCACCTGCATGTCTATAGGCAGTACTCTAATTAGCAGCTCTATTTTCACTTGCGAGAGAGAGCGGTAAAGGTGGAAAAGAAACTGAACCACAAATACAATAGAAGAAAGCAAGATCCACGAATTGAGGTTCTGCCTATGAGAAAAGGAGAGCTAGACGGACTCTCTTCATTCAATATTTTCTCAAATTATTGTCAGGCATCATATTAAAAAATAGAACTTCAGAAATATTAGCTTTACAACATGCTATCACATTCACATATTATATGCTTATAGAAATTAGCAAATGTTATCATAGCTTAGCACCTCTAAAGAATACGAAAGACACAGACACATACCACACTCTACACACAAGTATAAAGTTGGAAAAGTTGGCTTCGTGTATGAAAACATGGATCTTTTTTTTCAACAGATCATGATTAACAGTTGCGTCTGTAATTAATGACAGTATCTTATGCTATACAGATGTTAAGTTATTTCCATCATAAATAAAAAGCACACTGAAGAGAAAGGAAACTGATTACCTGACAAGGACTAAAGACATCAATGATATGGGTAACAGAAGCAACCAAGTCACAGAATATTTGGTTCACAGAGCCCACAAGATTAGATTTAAAAATAAATCGTGCTCGCAAAGGTTCTTCCATGTCATCCTTCAGGTCATGCAGCCATCGCTTTACCAGCCCATGGAACACTTTAACGTCTGCATATTTGTTACAAGTTCAGCACCAAATTGTAAAGGGCCTTTAAAAGAGTACTGTTGTATTGTAACCCTAAAAGTAACATTAAGAAAAGCACTTCTTAAAAGGAAATAAGTAGCATGCCAGCAAATTATAGACTCGCATTAGTAGTATAAAAAAATACTGTTGAACTCGAGGTCCCTAAAATAATCATCTTCTGGCCATCCCCTTCAAATGGACTACAATAAGCATATCAGTTTATATAATAAAGTCTTTGTTTGTATTATAACCTGGGAGATATGTATGAAAAGAACAATTGTCGAGATCAGATATACATCGTAGAAAACTGTTAATCTTCTCCTCTACATTACTGAGATGGCTTGATTTGTGCTCCAGCAACACAAAATCAACCGAGACACATTTTTCTGCTGCCTCCTGAAATCATCTAATGTTAATAATCGGATAAAACATCAGCAATCAACGATACATGGACAAAACACATCTTTAAGCTTACCATCAAAGTCTTTTTCAGTTCAGAATCAATGTGTTCAGGTAAACAAGAACTCAGTACAATCACTTTCTTCATAACGTCCTTGCCTCCCCACGAATACAAAACTCTATCACTCAAAACACTCGAAAGCTTCAGATCTGCGATTAATGAGGATTAAGGATCAACACAAAGATCAATATAAAAAGTAAAAGAGAGAGAGAGAGAGAGAGAGAGAGAGATACCACGGCAACAGATAGCTCCACTGTCATCGGTTTCAGGCCGGAATTCATCCATAGGTAAGGTATTAACAGCATGGTGGAAATCGCGTAAACTGAAGTTTCCTCTTGGACAATAAGCGAATTTTAGCTGTTCAAAAGCTTAAGTATTAGATTCAGCATTCATTTTCCCTATAATTATGACTATACAAACAGAGCTTGTCACCTAATCGCTCAAAAAATTAAAGTACATCAAGAAAAACAACGAAGAGAAAAGCAAGGAAAGAGAAGAAGGACAAAAACTACTTCATCAGAGCCGGATATGCGATTTTTGAAGATGTAGCACAAGCCTATCTTATCGCTTAGAGCGTCTACTTGAAACCGTAATGTTGTCGATGAAATTGCATAGAAATTAGCTAGCTGCAATAATGCCTGTAAATTCCCGATCAGATTCGACGATTCCATAAGCTAATCAATCATCGATAAGGTATATG
The DNA here is from genome assembly GCA_036936605.1 of Limnanthes douglasii subsp. nivea. NCBI lineage: Eukaryota > Viridiplantae > Streptophyta > Magnoliopsida > Brassicales > Limnanthaceae > Limnanthes > Limnanthes douglasii. Next base: position 271,528,875 of record JAUPFV010000001.1, on the reverse strand, counting down.
TACTACAAATCAACCCTGGAGTTCCTCGTTTATCCAGCAGGGATAGAGAGAGAGTACCTGCTTCAAATTTCTTAGTGATGGAGGCGAAAGACTGCGCAGATCCAACACGAAACAGAGGAGCACCATCTTCCTCTTCTCCTTCTTTGCCTTCGCTTTCGTTCTTTTTTGCTTTTGAAATATGCGCTCTGGTTTTCTTGGCGCGCGATGATTTTGGAGGAATCGACGATTTTTAAAATGAGAGAGAGCTTCTACTTTTCGGAAAATTCTTATACGAGACCACCACATCAATCTATTTCGATCTCTCTATATAGTTGTATCACTTTAAGGTTGTAAATCTCGACTTATTTTTCCTTTTGCAACATCGAAATTTTTATTAAAGGCGGAGCTATTTTAAAAAAATGTTTATTATTTTCTTCCACTCAAATTTTTAAAAAAACACTCAATATTTGTTTTTATTATCGTGTTAATATTTAGTTTTTTATTTAGTTTTTTATTTATAATTTGATGTCGTCCACTTCGAAACCCTTATTTCAGCAAACATATCATTAAGATAAATTACTATCAACGTATATGATGAGGAAACTTCCATCGGCTGGTAGAGCAAACAATATCCGAGTAAATAGAATCGACGAAGATACGCGAATAATACGAAACCGAATTATTTAATGTACAAACATGAAGTAGATTAAAGTTACACACCAATATAACAACTAATATCGAACGACCGGGGCCAAACTGAGGGACATCGATGTCCTAGCAAAATAACTAATAACCGGTCAGGAAAAGGCGACAATGATAACAACGTTAAGGAAAACGATAAAGGACATCGAAACCATCTTATGGAAAATGACAGAGTAGATTCCTTACCGAACAGAGGTAGCGCATGAAGATACGACGAACCAAACAGGTTGTCGAGCTGCACAGAAATGGAAACCGAACAAGAGTCACCATCAAAGGTAAATATAGTTGAGTCTTCAACCGAGCAAAAGAATAAAACCTAGCAGAAGTCATAATTGAAACAAATATAATCACCGAGCAGATGATATGAGCAAAACCGGTCGAGATCAATAATCAAGACGAGCGACTAAGAAAACAGTTGTAATCAACTTAAAGTTGGTTGACTAGTCAAACCACGTAACACATAAGCACTAGAGTAATGGTCGTAATTTTAGGGTTGTTAACATTAATATGGGTTTACGTGCATAATTAGTGGAGTCGTGTAATAAGTGGTAATTAGAAACTGATATGAAACACTATAAATATGCAGACATCTGCAAAATATGTAACTTTTCTTCCTTGATTAATAAAATTTATACTTGGCGTTACATTTGTTATATTTTTCCCATAGTAGTATATGATTTAGCTTGTAAAATTAAACCTTAAAACCCTAAAACTCAAATTTCTTAAAGATTACTCGTGGAAGAGAAAGACACTCAAACCAAATATTCAACACTAGAGAACATCACCCAATCAACCAATAAGGTAATTTAATCTTGTATTTTAGTTTTACATTTATCTAACATGAATATCCATTTTCAAAATAAACCTCATTTTAAATATCCTAATTTTGTAGGTTAAATTCGGAAACACCATCTCAAAATCAGTTGTATAGAATACGTATTCCAACAGAAGAAATACCTCTAATTCTGAGATACTATCGCGGAATTAGATGTGTTTTTTTTATAAAAAAAACACCTAGTTCTTAAAAAAGCATCTCAGAATTAGGTGCTTGTAAATAACGCATCTAATTCTGAGCCAGCATCTCGGAATTATGTGTTTTTTCTATAGACAAATGCATCTAATTCCTAGCCAGCATCTCGGAAGTAGATATATTTCTTATGTAACTTGATTTTCTTGCATATCGAGTTTCAGTACTCGATATGCGGGAACAATCGAGTAATATAAACTCGATTTTAAAAAAATTGAGTTCCTGGAACCCGATATCCAAACCTATAAAAAAAATTAAAAAAAATTAATTTCATATTTTTACCTTTGGAACTCAATATACAGTTTCAAGTGATAACTAAGGTTTTTTTTCTAGGTTAGAAAAGAAGAGTTTTAACTTGAAAGTTGTCTACTTGTACCAGATTTATGGTGGTTTTTTATAAGGGTGGATTGATGGTGGACATAAATTAATTGGATGGATTTCTAAAACAAATTAAGGTAGATGTGGTGTTTGGGTGGTTGTTGGAGAAAGAAGGTAAAGAAGATAAATATGGTGTTTGTTGTACAATTAAAAAAGAATAAATTAAGTATTTCCTTTATAAATGACATAAGTGAGTCTCTTTTGAAATATGAAGGATATAATAGATCTTATGGGGAAATAATTTTACCCATATATTAATCAAACTCATTGGGTTGAAACGAGGTCGATATGAGATTCAACAAAAGAAAATTAGCATTTATATTTATTTTTTAATTAAAAGAGGTATTTATTATTAAAAGAAAACAAAAAACAAAGGTCTAACAAGGGAATTATAGTACACTCTATAGACACAAACCCAAAAGGTCCACATTTAGAAAAAAATGGATGGAAATGGGAGAAAATTTTAAGAAGGACTACCCGCGATAGCTGAGGCCATGTTTAAATTCAACCGAGAACCATAGAAATTTGAGCTTCATTATCCGAAAAGCTTGAATTAAAAATATCAAAGGAACATAAAAAATTTAAGGTCAGCATCTTGAAACAAAAGGAAACCATGGGACGAATACAAGCTAGAGGTGTAGAAAACATAAGGTTGATGATGAATTCCAGAGTTGAGTAATCCCATCAGCTTCAAGGCTTATAACTGCAACACATAGATCATTAGCAATACAAGTCCAACAAGTTTGAAAAAAATTAATATTAAAGCCATCAACTCCAGCAGTGCTGGAAGAGTTGAGGAATTTAGTAGATGAGTATTGTCATTAGGAATAACCATTAAATTTTAATTATCTTTAGGAGTAATAAGTTTGGAATTATGTAATATAGGTTAAGAATAGATCTAGTTTCATGGTTTTCAGTCAAGAGAGATTGAAAATGACTACCAACAGAGTCTCCAATAGCAATGGGGTCATCAATCCAGGTATTATTGACTTTAATTTTATGAATAAAGTTTATTTTACGCTTCTAGTTAACATAGTTATTGAAAGCATTGGTATTTCTATCCCCATTGGAGGTCCAACTGGTGCTAGTTTTTTGCTGCAAAAAACTTTTTTCTCTTATAATTAATTGGAGATGGAAAGCTTTGGCTTTTGCTAACTTTAAATTGTCCTTATTAGACTTAGAATTGTCAAATCAAGTTTCAAGGAATCAAACTTCATGTTTAGATTTGGCTAAAGCAATGAAAATGTTTCCAAAAGTATTTTTATTCCAATATTTTAGAAATAGTTTTAATCTTTTTTAATTTTTTCCAATAAGAAAAAGTTGAGGGCCAGCCATGGCATCATTCCAATTACTTTTAAATATCAACATGAAGGCGGGGTGAAGAAACCAAATATTCATAAATTTAAATGAAGATCTTATTATATGAGAGTCACTGGAACAAGTTATAAGAAGGGAGAGTGATTAGACCCAATTATAGCTAAGTGGTTTACAATAGTATTATAAAAGGAGTTGGACTATAAGTTATTGTAAAGAACCATGTCCAATCTATCCCAAATATGAGAGTTGGACCAGGTATAGGTAGAACTAATATAGTCAGCGTTAATAAGATTACAATATGCTAGAGTAACATTGAAATCATCCATACTATTGAGAAAAAGAGTAAAGCAAGACATTTGCTCTAAATTATTAGTGATAACGTTAAAATCCTCCATCGCAATGCAATCAAGAGAGTTGTTAGAAATACCTCTTAGAGAGTTCCAAAGCTCAATCAGTAGGTACCTATTGCATTTGGCATATACAACAATTTCTAGGACATATTTGTTTAGAGATTGATGAGTGACGTGAAGATGAATCAATTGCTTTTGATTGAGAAAGGTTTGAACATCAAATTACCTTCTCCACATAATTCCGATTTTGCTAGAGACATTAGAGATAGTATGTGGAAAATCAAGAAGATTTGAAGTGGTAGATAACAAGTGATCACCGAGCATATGCTCTTGAATAACGATATAGTTAATAGACTTAGATTTGCAGATAGACTTGATTATTCTTCTAGTGCCTCTGATTTTGGGGGAGAAAAGGTCAGTTCTTTTATGATCATGACATCAATAAGCATTTATACTTATATCAGAGTTGGGGACGATAATCATTTCATTAATTTTTTAGGTATGAACAGGGGGGTGAGGAGGTGACTCACTTGGTTAGATGGTAACAGTAAATTTAAGTTATGGTTAAATGATAATGTTTGGGATTGATCTCTATGTGGGATGGTTGATTGAATTTTCAAGGCAGGTAAGGCTAGAGAATGAGAGTCAGATGCAGGGTTGGAGAATGATGGTAAATGGAGGTATTGAGGATCAATTAGAGGGTCTGATGAGTTATGGAAAATGATTGAATTAAGCTGTGGCTAAAGAGGTTGGGAGATTAAAAGTAAGGTAGATTTGGTAAGTTTTTCCAGCAGTTTAAAGGTGTATGACCTATGTGCCAACACTTAATGCAATAAAGAGGTCTACGTTTATAGATCATTAGTTGCTAGAACCATTGTTCACTTCTAAAACTGATCCAAATATTTATAATATGGTCTATAGTTTCTACCCATGCCATACATGAGTTGTAGATGGCTTTATTTTTTCGAGGAACCCAATTTTGGAGAGGGTTACCAATATATTTGGCAAGGGAAATAATGTTTTCCTCATAGATGATTGGGCAACTGTCCATACATTGCATCTTTAAATATTTCAACATCTTCAAGAATGTCTATTTTAATCATCAAATATCTAATGTCCCAAAAATCCAATCTTACCTTTTATTTACAGCACAATGAGTTAAAGAACTTCTGGATAACTGACATATTTAGTATGACAAGAGAAAAGTTTCATATTAATGTGTGTTTATCTTTTAATTATAGATCTAGTTTATATTTAGGCACAAATGAAATTGTTGGTTCATCATCTTTGGTAGAGATAATAAGATCTTAAAACTCATTAGGTTTTGTCTGAATGATGGTTGTGTATGTTGTGCCTGAAGGTTTGTGATGGTATTTTTCTTCAAAGGATGGGATTAGTTCTCAAATTGTGAAAGTAAGAAAATGACGAAAGAATCATATGTTGATAGGATTGAGTAAAGTAAGGGAATTTCGGAGGTCTACAGATGGATGATCCAGATTTGCAATGAGAGAAATGACTTTGATGGAGCAGGCTGTTTCATGAGGGAAATCGGAGCACGGAAGGATTCCATAACAAGATCATGGGAGGAGAGATCATGATGAAGATGTTTAGAAAACTTTATTGGGGATCAAGAAGCATATTCTTGTAGACGAAGTCATCATTTCGACCGATGGTTTTGCCACGATAATTCTTCTATTTCTTTTATGCTATAAATTTTTGTTTACAAAACTGTTGTATATTCGTATGAATTTTTTTGTTTACATCATTTTCTAGTAAGTTAATATTTAATATAATCTAATATTTTATTTTATTTTAATGTGATATTTTGAATTAGCAACTACACTGGTAGACATTCACAATATTATTTAGAATTAAACCTCAAACATTATAAATTAATCCTCATTATATTTTAATTTAATCGAAAATTTGTTGTTGTAATATGATTTTTCATAGCTTCAGCAACCGTTACGAGAAATCGTGATAACTTTATCTATACATTTATTTTAATATGATATTTTTTTTAAGTAGATTAGTAGATATTTGTAACCATATATGAAAATAAAATTTAATCGTTTTAAATCCGGGCATAATTACATTTTAATTTGATAAAAAAATCTATGGGCGAAGCTATTTCCCATCATATTTTTTATTTCCTCCGTGATTTGAAAAAAATCCTATGTTGTTATTTCCTCCAAAAGGAAATGGCACATTTGCCTTTTTACCCATTTATTCTAGCTCTTTCATTTTCAAGATCACCATTAACTCTTCCATCAATCCATTAACTCCCACTTTCATACCTTCCATCAACCAATATAACCCCATTAACTACAACTCCATGGACTGAAGCAAGGCAAGGACTGAGGTAAGTTGGCTACGGCTGTTCGGTTAGGTTAGGGTTCTTAACTGGTAGAACATTAGGGTTAGATTAGGGTTCGATTAGGGTTTTTAGGGCTGCAAACATTAGGGTTCGATTAGGGTTTTTTTATTTTTGTTCGATTTGTTTCCGATTTTGGTTTGATTTTGTGACTATTTGGCTGATTCTATTATGTTTTTCGTTTTTTTTTAACGAAATCATGTGTTTCCGAGAGGTCATCTCGGAATCACATGCTTTTTTTAACTGAAAAACATGTAATTTTGAGATGATGTCTCAGAATCACTTGTTTTTCAATTAAAAAAAGGCATATGATTCCGAGCTGGCCTCTCGGAATCAAGTGCAATTGTTTTTTGACAAATTACATCTGATTCTGAGTGGCCATCTCAAAATCATATGTAATTTTTAAAAAATAAAATGCACCTGATTCCGAGATGGCCACTCGGTATGAGATGCATTCCCTCTATTTCTTTAATGAATCACATGTTTTATTTTCGAATGTTATCCTTGTAACCGGTTCGTTTGTTAACAAGTTATTTTAATTTCCGAATTTGCGTAAAGATGCAGAATAATCTTAATACAAAGTTAACATATGCATATTCGTTACCTTGTTCGTTGCTTGAGTGTTGTTCTCCGTTTTGGTATGGGTTGTTTTAGGGTTAATTTTAGAGGCAAAAATCAAATACGTAGGATTAAAAATGGGTTGATGAGGTGTTTTTCACTATATGGTTTTATTTGAATAATGGAACGTAATCTTAAATTTGAAAACAAAGTAAGGGTAATCTAGTAATAACATGTTTCAATTGTTTTAGAAATTTCAAATCATGGAGGAAATAATAAATATGATGGGGAAATGTCTTTGGCCAAAATCTATTGATTCAAAATAGATTTCTGACAATTTCTACGATTGTTACGAAAAATACAATAACTTTATCCACTTTTTATTATTATTTTGATATTATATTTCTTAATTATAAACTAGACTCCTAGATTATTACTACCGTATATGTAATTAAATATCAGTCACTCTCAATGAGTACAAAATTTTATTTTAAATTGACCTGAGATATATTGATGCAAATTTAACTATCTCAATTTTTTCAAGAAAATACTGAACACTTATTTTTACTATCTTGCCCTATATTTAATTTCTAATTTATATTTTGATGTCACTATGCATTATCCAACTCGTATTCCAACAAACACATCATTCAATCAATTTACATCCAACATGTATCCTCTAACTTCTAAAATTAAACCATACAAATTTAAAAAACTCATTTTTTTAAATACTCATAATTTCATGGAAGAATAATACACTCAAACCAAAGATTCAACACCAGATATTATCATCCATACAACCAACAAGGTAATATAATATTGTATTTTAGTTTTACATTCTTATAACGTTAAAATCTGTTTTCAAAAAAACCAAAATCGAAAATCCTAGTTTTGCATATTTAATTTTGAGATACCCACTCAGATTTAGCTCTTTTTACAACAATAAAAAACAACTAATTATGAGACAGCCACTGAGACTTATTTGTTTTTTCTTAATAATTTAAAATAACTAATTTTGAGTGGCTCTCTCGGAATTAGTTGTTTTTTAAAAACAAAATTACACATGATTTCGAGACCCCCCCAATAAGAATCATGTGTTATTTTTATAGAAAATAAAAAGGTTCATGAAAATCTATATCCACAATCATTCGAAAGATCTTTGGAATCGATTTCCATAAAAAACAAGCAAACAAATTTTTTGAAAGTTTCATAAAATCGATCTTCTAAAGAATTTTTTTATGGAAATCGATTTCATGAACAATTGGTGGAATCGATTTCAGGAAAAAAAAACAAGAATCAAATATAGTTTATATGGGTATGAATTTTTGGGTATGAGTTGTTCGGTTAGGTGGTTAGATTTGCTTTTGTGGGTTAGAATGCATGTGACTAGGGTTAGAAGGCAGAAGCAAAGACTTTAAAACATAAAATTAAATTTAAATTAAAACATAAATTTACGAAGAAATAACAATGTATAAAATTACGTATAAAATTAAAAGAATTGGTGAAATTAAATTTTCCTTTATGGAAGAAATAACAATGTAGTATTTTATTTAAAACATAAAGAACATAATAAAAGTTACGAAGGAAATAACTTTAAGGTTTAATATAGAATTAACAAATATTAGACATGTCATAACTTGATTTATTTATTATTGTTATTTTAATACCATATTTTGAATTAAAAACTAGAATCTTGGATCTTTAATATTATATATAAAATTAAATTCTAAACATTCTTCATTAGTACATAATTACATTTAAATTTAATCTGAAATTTATTTATGTACCATGGATTTTCTATCTATTTGAGGGTTGTTGTGAGAAATATCATAACTTCTGTGTAATTTTTTTTAATTTCAATACGATACTTTTTGTATAATTGTATTTTTAACAATTAACACCATATTATTGAGGAGTCCAATTTGTTTATAGTTAAATATAAAACGATGTATATAAAAAATATTATATTATATATGATGAAGAAAAATATCAAGAACGGAAAGATAATTATAAAATATATATAAAAGGAAAAGTTAGAAAGATCCACAAGAAAATACCCTCACTTAAACCCTAGCAGAAATGATCTCTCCCCCTATAAAAAAAGATTAGTTAGCTTATATAGCAATTTTTGTGGGCTTTTTGGCCTATTGAGCCACTCGACTTAAACAATTGGTCCATTAGAGGTTAATTCATCCCACAAACTTACTAAGTAAAAACATATTTACTTCTTATTACAAAGTATATATTGGTTAAATATTCCAAAAATTTGACTTGCGAATCGTGTAAATTTTTCCTTCATCAGTAGCCCCCATAGTCCTTGCGAAGAATTCTAAGGAAGGACTAGTTTTGTCACTATTTCAGATTTTACTTGTTCCTTATTTGTAGCCCCCCAATCGTTGCGAAGAATTCTGAGAGATGAGTAATTTTGGCGCTGCCTCAAATGTTACCTGTGAAAACATAAAATGTCTTGGCCAACAGATGTAGACCAACAGATGTAGGAAATGTAGACCAACAAATGTTAGAAGATCCATCAGATCCAAAATAATAAATTTTGAGTGTTGACCAACTAATGTTGGAAGATCCTTCGGATCCAAAATAACAAATCTCATATGTTGACCAACTAATAGTTGGAAGATCATTTTGATCCAAAATAATGAACTTCGAATGTTGACCAATTAAAATTGGATGATCAATTAGATCCAAAATAATAATGAATTTTAATTGTTGACCAACTACTGTTGGAAGATCCTAAAAACTAGAATCTTGGATCTTTAATATTATATATAAAATTAAATTCTAAACATTCTTCATTAGTACATAATTACATTTAAATTTAATCTGAAATTTATTTATGTACCATGGATTTTCTACCTATTTGAGGGTTGTTGTGAGAAATATCATAACTTTTGTGTAATTATTTTTAATTTCAATACGATACTTTTTGTATAATTGTATTTTTAACAATTAACACCATATTATTGAGGAGTCCAATTTGTTTATAGTTAAATATAAAACAATGTATATAAAAAAATGTTATATTATATATGATGAAGAAAAATATCAAGAACGGAAAGATAATTATAAAATATATATAAAAGGAAAAGTTAGAAAGATCCACAAGAAAATACCCTCACTGAAACTCTAGCAGAAATGATCTCTCCCCCTATAAGAAAAGATTAGTTAGCTTATATAGCAATTTTTGTGGGCTTTTTGGCCTATTGAGCCATTGGACTTAAACAAATTGGTCCATTAGAGGTTAATTCATCCCACAAACTTACTAAGTAAAAACATATTTACTTCTTATTACAAAGTATATATTGGTTAAATATTCCAAAAATTTGACTTGCGAATCGTGTAAATTTTTCCCTCATCAGTAGCCCCCCTAGTCCTTGCGAAGAATTCTAAGGAAGGACTAGTTTTGTCACTATTTCAGATTTTACTTGTTCCTTATTTGTAGCCCCCCAATCGTTGCGAAGAATTCTGAGAGATGAGTAATTTTGGCGCAGCCTCAAATGTTACCTGTGAAAACATAAAATGTCTTGGCCAACAGATGTAGACCAACAGATGTAGAAAATGTAGACCAACAAATGTTAGAAGATCCATCAGATCCAAAATAATAAATTTTGAGTGTTGACCAACTAATGTTGGAAGATCCTTCGGATCCAAAATAACAAATCTCATATGTTGACCAACTAATAGTTGGAAGATCATTTTGATAAAAAATAATGAACTTCGAATGTTGACCAATTAAAATTGGAAGATCAATTAGATCCAAAATAATAATGAATTTTAATTGTTGACCAACTACTGTTGGAAGATCCTAAAAACTATAATCTTGGATCTTTAATATTATATATAAAATTAAACTCTAAACATTCTTCATTAGTACATAATTACATTTAAATTTAATCTTGGTGTGGATAAAAGTAGCCTGAGGGTAGGCTGGTAATTTCAAGTGGAGTTTTAAGACGGTGTAAGGGTGTTTCACGGTGGTATGGTGGTGTTTAAAGGTGTTTCAAAGTGTTTCAGGGTGTTTTAAGGGTGGAGAGAGAATTAAGCAGCCTGGCAGCAGTTAATTTTTCTTACCCCTAGTTAATGCTGGTGGTTGGGTATTTATAGTATGATATTTGGGCCCTTATGGGCTTTCGGGTCAAGTTTAATGGACCCGGGTCATGTTTAAAGACCCAAGAGTTTTAAGCAGATGTGCAGGTAGCTTAGTCAGACAGTGATTAGGTTTTTTAGTACTTTAGTCATAGTTCGAACTGCCTTATGTTTGCAGTGTTCAAGATCATCTGTCCGGTTCAATCAGTGCTGTTCGAATTGAAATCATGGATTCTGTCCGAATTTACGGGGTGATTTACTTTGGACTACCCTTCCGGGGAGCTCTTCGAATTCGGACTCATCAGGAGCCCCTTTTTTAGGTATTTGAACAAGTGTCCTTGTTAAAGAACTGAAAAACAGTCCGATTGAAGAAGTGGTTTTCCAATTCGAAGAGAATTGAGATAGGCCCGGACAGTCCAACCGTTACGAATTCCAAACGGTTCTTTGTCAGAGGTAGTGGGACACGTGTCACTCTCTGGTTGGTTACTTTTAGCCGTTTTCTCACCTTGAAAGTTGCACCACTTTCTCGAACAAGTTACTTCTTTAAATGCTATTGATGACGTCAGCGCCGTTTTTAATCATTGCCCAACTTTTCGGATTCTCCTAGGAATCAAACCCTTTTTTACATTTACTATAAATTCCATTTGTCTTTCACAGTCTCATTTTCACTTTTACTTTGCCATTTCACTCAAAACTTCATCTCTCTAAAACTTCAAACTTTCCTTAGTTGTTTTATGTTCACAGCAAGAACAGCTCTAATCAAGGGTGGCTGGCTCAATCTTTCAGAACTAGAGAAAGCTCAAAGGGTTGAAAAAGAGAAAAGACTTGCAGCAGGGCTTCCAGCATCGCCAGTTGAGAAATCAACCCCTTCAATCGAAGAGTCTGATAGAGGTTCGTCTTCTTCGAAAGGTACAAAACCTAGAAAACTCTTTCGATCAACACTTTCTCCCATCGTATCTGACTCTTCAGTTCAAGAGTCGATCCCTATCGTCGAACCGGGGGTCACTGTTACAAGTGTCAGGAAGAAATCCACTTTTATTGCTATGGGGTCCGACTCCGACCATTCTCCAGACAAACTGATTATAAAAAGACCAAGCAGATTGGTTAAGGGACTCTCTTCAAAAAATACCAGCGAGTCAGGGTCCGGGGCAGCTGTTAGGACTCTCCGGGAAAGGCCGGTTGGTCCGGAGGCTGGCAGTCCACTACCTCCCAAGGAAACCTCGACCTCAGAAACTCAAACTGAGGCGAGAACTCAAAAACATACATCTAGCCAACAGTCCGGAGGATCAGCTGTGCCAAGCTTCATCCCTCCCCGGGCTGTTTCTGCAGAAGCTCCCCCAACAGTAATGGAGGAGAGGATGGAAGACTCCACTGAGGAGGTCAGGTTTGAGTCCGAGTCTTCCGGACAAGCTGAAACTGCTATAGTTGTTGCCAAGAAAGGCAAAGAGGACTTGTATCTGAGGCGTCCGGATCTGCCGGAGAGCCTTGAAGGGAGAGTTGGGCCCTGCTTTCACAAGGTAGAATTTAAGTATCTTTTGTCTTTGTTAAAAACCAAATACACATTTATTCATACTAGAGACTTGGGACGGCTTCGCACTAAGTGGGGGATCCCTGAAAACGTAAAGATCTGAATTCCCATCGATCCGGAGACCCCGATGGATTGCAAGAGAAACGAGATAGTCTTCTTTACGGAGCTACTCAATTGGGGACTCAGGTTCCCATTGGATCCAGAGATAGTGCGCTATTTCCATTTAGTCAAGCTATGTCCATCACAGCTGAGCCCCAACGGATGGTACACCTTGATGTCATGCATTATGGCATCTAGGTTTTCCGGAATTCCTCTTCCAATGGAAGAGTTCGCCGCTGTTGCTAGCTTGTGCAAACACCACCAATTCCCTTTTTATCACTTTAATATGGGGAACAATCTGAAAGCCGTCGATGATCTCCTGGAGTCGGAGAATAAATGGAGGAGCCAGTTCTTGTTTATAAGTGGCTCATGGGAGAATGGTAAGAAGATTAAGGTTGGGGAGAATCCTAGCCTTCTTCGAAGTAGATGGAGAAGCGATCGTAAGTTCTTTCCTTAAGTTTCTGTTCGAATCTTCCCTTCTTTAAGCTTTCACTAACTAGTTATTCTTTTGTTTTGTTAGAACTGCCAAAAGAGTTCGGAGACTATCTGAAAGCCGGACAGGTCACCTGTGGCAAGATAAATGCATGGGCCGCAGAGAACTGGGAGAACCGGTTTCACAAGGCTTTCACTCCGGGGAACTTGGCGAGATCTCACCTGTGGAACACCACAGGTCGAAGGGATTTAACATGGGAGGAGTTCTCCACCCCTCCTGATGATGACATAGTGCTGAGAAGGTCTCATGAGCTAGATGGGACCCTTTTCCTTCCTGCCCGGGCCAAAGCCCCAAGTAAAATGAAGGGCCAGAAGAAGAAAGGGAGGAAAACAGCAGCGGATACGGAGAAAAAGGCTCCAACTGACACAGAGGTGCCAGTCCCGGCTCAAGTTGATGCAAACCTTCTTCAGGTGGTAGAAGTGGAAAGTAAGAAACACGGAGAGACTCCCTCAAAACCTTCAAGGGCCTCCAAACGAACTCGCAAGCAAATAAGCGATAGTGCTGACAGAGAGGTAAAAAAGAAGAAGACTTCTCAAGAAGAAGAGTTTGCTCTCCGGGATCCGGAGCCCACTTTCCCAATTGATCCAACGTTGGCTGAAGAGATCCCAGAGAATCTTAACGAAGGGATTCCAAGGGAACTCCATACTGATGAGATTGAAAGGGGAGAGATTAATATGGACGAAGTGGATGTCACCGGCCTGGGTCCTCTAGGTGATTACTTTCTTGGTCTGTCAAGAGATGAGTTTGCTGGGCCATATGTTCCCCCAAGCAGCTCCAACACAGTAAACTTTAATGGCAGGACTTTCTTGGTTTCCAGCGAAAGGGACGTTATAGCTCATTCCCTCCTTAGCAACGTGCAACCAGTACTTACCTTGGAAAGGCAAGTCCGGAGTCAGGCAGAGTCCATCAAAGAACTTAAGTCTGAGAAGGAGTCACTGTCCGAAGACCTCAGGACTGCCACTACTAAGGTCGACTTGCTCAAGGAGTCGAACGAACAGCTGAAGAAGAGTCAAAATGAAAGCAACACAAAAGTTGCCTCTTTAGAGAAAACCCTAGAAGATCTCCGGGCTAAGTTGTCCGAGTTGGAGAAGGACTTGAAAACCTCAAAAGATGAGACTGCAGCAAAAGAGAAGCTTGTCACCAATCTGACTACTGACAAACTTGCTTTAGAGAATGCAGTGACTCAGGCTGTTGACGAGAAAGCTGCTCTGATGAAGGATCAAGAGGCCATGATCAAGGCCAAAATCAACGCTTATGCCAGGGAGATGATACGGAGTGAGGAATTATTGATTGAAAAGGTGAAGTCCGACATGGTCCTCCTATTTCACGAGAAGTTCCCAAAGAGGAGACTTGGGGACTTATGGCGTTACGTGGATGACGATGATCTCCCATATTGGACCATGGTTGATGAAGGGTACACTGATATATCCTCATCTGGTGACGAGGAGGAAACCGGAGAGAGTCCGGGTGAAGAAGAGGCTGACCCCAAAGGCAAGAAGGTCATTGAGGAAAAAAGCGATATCAAGACCAAGGGAACAGATGAGGGTGAGCCATCTTCAAAGGCTCCACCTTAGTTGGTAATTTATTTTGTTTACTTTTTGTTCGAACCAAAGTCCTTGGAAGGCCAAGGCACCTTTTTTGTGATGCTATCCGTTTTAATCGGACAGATTTTTGTATTGTGCTCAAACTTGTTTAAAAAGTCCTTGGAAGGCCAAGGCAACTTTAAGTTTATTGAATGAACGTTTTATCTTGCACAACCTTTCTCTTATTCCATAGTCTGTTTAAATGTCTTGGAGTTTAAGTAATTTCGAGTTATCGTGTTGTGAGAGTGTTTAGTTTCTCTGGCTAGAATTTAAGTAGCCCTTAGACCTTTCAGTCCGGATAGTATGACAATCAACAGAATTTTGCAAAAACTTTAGAAAATTTATTCAAGAAAGCTCCAAGTTTCATTTAAAGCTCTCCGTGGCGCCGGAGAGAGGTAGTGGTATGCCCCCAAATATTTACATGGATGTTTAAACAAGTAAATATTTACATAAGTTTTATTCCAAATACATTCGAAGGTGTTCAATATTCCAAGGGTGAGTTAAAACCCTGCCATCTTTATCTTTCAACCAGTATGTGCCAGGCTTGATTCTTTCAACCACAGTGTAGGGACCCTCCCAAGTTGGGGCCAGCTTTCCGAAGAGCTTTTCCTTGGTATGCAAGAAAACTTTCCTCAATACCTTATCTCCTGGTTGAAAGTCCCTTCTTTTAACTTTAGAAGCAAACCTGCTTCTCATCAAGCCTTGATAGTGTGTCATTCTAAGATGAGCTTTTACTCGCCTTTCTTCAATTAAATCAAGTTGATTTCTAACTGCCATTTCATTAGCATGTCCGGAGAATTTGTGCACTCGAAAGGAGGGAAGTGTCTTTTCTATGGGGGCTACTGCATCCATCCCATAGACCAAGGCAAAAGGTGACTCTTGTGTTGCAGCCCCAGGTGTTGTCCGGTAGGCCCACAAGACTTCTTGTAAATAACTAGGCCACTTCCCAGCAGCCCCTTCCAAATTTTTCTTCAAACCGGACAGTATTGTCTTGTTAGCCACTTCAACTTGCCCATTGGCTTGTGGGTGGAAAGGTGAAGAAAAGCAGTGTTGAATACCCCTTGAGGCACAGAAGCTTTCCATTTCTCTGTTGTCAAACTGTGGCCCATTGTCTGTTGTTATTCTCTGGGGGACACCAAATCTGCAACATATGTTGGATAGAATGAATTTTATAACAGCCTTTGATGTTGTTCCTGCTAAGGGGGCTGCTTCTATCCACTTCGAAAAGTAGTCAATGGCTACAATTATGGTTTTACGCCCTCCGGACGCCATAGGGAGAGGCCCAACTAAGTCCAATCCCCATCGAGCAAAAAGGATAGGCTCAGAAATTGATTCTAAAGGAATGGCTGGTACATGAATTTCATTGCTGTACCTCTGGCATGGGTCACACCTTCTTACCAGCTCCTTAGCATCTTTCATTATTGATGGCCAATAATATCCGGAGAGAAGCACTCTTCTTGTTAATGCTCTAAATCCACAATGGGCTGATCCCTCACCATCATGCAATTCGGAGAGAACCATCTGTGACTCATGATCTCCTAAACAGCGTAGGAGAGGTTTGCTATAGGATTTCTTGTACAAGACCTCTCTAATCATGATGAAACCACGAGCCTTGTGTTTTAAAGCTCTGGCTTGTGATTTATCCAAAGGTACGATGCCATCGGACAGATATTGTATAAGAGGAGACCTCCAATCCTGAGGCTTATTTACTTGTATTTCAAAGACCTCTTCTTTTTCCCCTTCATCAAGTTGAATAGAAGGACTTTCAAGCACATGGATCCATGAATAGGACTCCGTGTACGCTATTGTTGCCAACGAGTCTGCTAGCTCATTCTCTGCCCGGGGAATATGCTCATAGACAACAGCTTTAAACTTCATTGCCTCATTTTTCAAGAGAAGTAAATATTTAATCAATTGTTCCTTTCTAGCTTCTGATAGGCCCAAGGCATGGTGGACAAGCAATTGGGAGTCGCTTAGCAGCTTGACCCTTTTTGCTCCACAGATATAAGCCAATTTCAACCCAGCTATAGCTGCTTCGTATTCGGACTCGTTATTGGACGCCCTGAAAGCAAAACAAATAGCTTGGAACATGTTATCCCCATAGGGGGAAGTAAGACATATTCCTGCCCCAGATCCTATGGCACTAGATCCTCCATCTGTTCGGACAATCCACACTTTTTTGTCTTTTGAATCAGCAGGTTGTTCTGAGTCCCTATCAGAATGGAATTCGACCAGAAAATCAGCCACAACTTGAGCTTTTACTGCTGTTCGAGGAGCAAAGTCTATGTCGAAGTCTCCCAACTCTACTGACCACTTTGTCATTCTGCTTGAAATGTCTGCTTTTTGAAGGACATTCTTTAAAGGGAAAGATGTCCGGACAACGATAGGATGAGCCTGAAAATAAGGCCTCATCTTTCTTGCAGCTATCACCAAGGCCAATGCTAGTTTTTCAAGTTTCAAGTAACGGCGTTCAGCATCAATCAGGATTTTGCTGATGTAGTATACTGGGTGAGGATACCCATCAACCTCCCTTACTAGCACAGCACTGATGGCACAACTTGAAACAGCCAGATACACAAAAAGAGTCTCCCCATCGACTGATTTGAACAAGGTCTTGGGGGAGGACAGATGCTTTTTGATTTCATTGAACGCCTCATCACACTGTGGTGTCCACTCAAACCCCTTTGCACCCTTCAAAGTTTGAAAGAAAGGAGCACATCTGTCCGAAGACCTTGAGATGAATCTATTCAAAGCTGCTAACCTCCCCGTTAACCGCTGTACTTCTTTAATATTTCGTGGAGGCTCCATTTGGAACAAGGCATTGAGTTGGTCCGGGTCGGGCTGTATTCCATGCTCACTTATAATATACCCCAAGAACTTCCCGGACTGTACTCCGAACACACATTTTTCAGGATTTAACTTTAAATTCACCTTAGCCAGGTTGGCAAAAGTCTCCTGGAGGTCGGACAAGTGCAGCTGCTCATCCATACTTTTCACCATCATATCATCAATGTAGACATCCATATTTCTTCCAATCTGATCAGCAAATGCTTTATTGACTAACCTTTGATAAGTAGCCCCAGCATTTTTCAAGCCAAAGGGCATCACCTTATAGCAGTGCAGACCTCTATCAGTAACAAAAGTGGTATGCTCTTGATCTTTTGGATCCACCTGGATTTGATTGTACCCGAAGAAGGCATCCATGAAGGAGAGTAATTTGTTTCCAGAAGTAGAATCTACTAACTGGTCTATCCGGGGAACCGGATACAGGTCTTTTGGGCAAGCTCGGTTGAGATCTGTGAAGTCAATGCACATTCGCCATTTACCGTTTTTCTTTTTTACCAAGACTGGATTGGCAGTCCACAAAGGGTACTGAGATTCTTTAATGTGCCCCATCTTTGTGAGTCTGTCAACCTCTTGTATAATGACATCAGCCTTTTCTTTTGAGAAAGCTCTCCTCTTTTGCACCACTGGTGCTACGTCTCTCCGGACAGATAAGTGATGGGAAATCACTTCTGATGGAACTCCAGTAACATCAGCATTGCACCAAGCAAAGAGATGCTGATGGTCTTTTAAGAATTTTAACATCTCTTCTTTCAACACTTGTGGCATTTTGGACCCTATCTTGACAAATTTCCCTTCTTCCAAGCAGTGTGTCTCAACCTCCTCAACTGGGATCAACACTCCGGGGGTCTCTCTGGGGTCATCAATTTCACCCTCACCCCCAGAAAGGCCCTCAAACTGCTATTGGTCATTTATACGGACTGCCCCCAGCGTTCGTGGAGCCAAGGCAGTGGCATAACATTCTCTTGCAACTTTTTGACTGCTCCGGACAACCCCAACCTGCCCCTGAACAGCGTATTTTAGACACTGATGGACTGTTGAGGCCACTGCATGCATCCTAGAGAGCCAAGATCTCCCTAGAATAGCATTGTAGCAAGTGGGACAATCCACCACAATGAAAAGTATTCTGACGGTTTTCTTGAAAGGGCCCCTGCCCAACAATACTTCTTCTTCGAACTCACCGATTACATCAGCTGAGCTGCCCGTGAAGCCTACGATCGATCTGTCTGATTTCTGAATCACAGCTGGATTCTTCATTTTCTTGTAAGTATCAAGGAAAAGGATATTGGCCGAGCTCCCAGTATCTACCAAGATTCGCCTTATCTCATTGCCCCCTATTGATGCTCCTATGACAACAGCATCTTCATGAGGGCCAGCAATGTCTCTCAAATCATCCCCATCAAAGACAATGAATGGGAATAAACTCGACGATTGATAAGAGGTCATGCCCCCTTCTAGCTGGGTAGCCAAATTATGAACATGCCTCTTTCTTGATGAAGTGGTAGGAGCCGTTACAGTGTCCCCTCCAAAAATTGTCAAGGACTCAAAGAATTTAATAAGCCCGGAGACCGACCTGGAACGCTCCTCTATTGCACCCACTCTGTTCCTTGTTGGATCAGGATCCAAATATTCAGATTCAACATCAAACCTTTCAATGATCACCATAGCCCCTTCTGAGGCAGCATTAACCGGAGCAGCCCGGTGAGTGTTGTCAGGCCTGTTGCCTCCTCTTCTTTTAACGTATGCACCCAATTTCCCTCTTTCAATCAGGTTCTGAACCTCTTGTTTCAAGGCTATGCAATCATCAGTAGTATGGCCAATATCATTGTGATATTGACAAAAAGAACTGTTTCGATATTCTCTGGGAGACTGCAAGGTTGCTGGTCTCCGGTAGTGTACTTCATCTTTAGTTTTATCAAAAATGGTTGCCACACTTTCTTTGAGTTCTGCAAACCACTCCGGTTGGACCCATGGCCCTCTTTTGTTTCTAGACTGTTGACTTTGTGCAGGGGCAGCTGGTTGAGACTGAGCTTTTCCTCTTCCATGCCCCTGTCCGGTTTCTCTAGCTTTGTTTCCGGACTGGTTTTGATTGGGAGTTGGTGTCACCGGGGTGGATCTCACCTGCCTGTGCACCCTGGTCTTTTTTGTTTCATCAACATTTATTTGCTTGCCAACTTGATTTAGCAATCCACCCCAGGTCATGGCTTTCTTCCTTGTTACCGAATCGGCCAGGTTGCCCGGGTTCAAACCCTGTCTCAGGGATGCTATTGCCACTTGTTCAAAGCAATCAGCCAGCCCGTTCTTTTTGCTCACAAAACGACTTATGTATTCTTTCAACGATTCATTTGGTTCCTGGGCACAATGGATTATGGTATCTCCATTACCCTTCAATTCCTTACTCCCCACAAATTGCCTTCGAAAGGCCACCCAGAAAGTATCAAAGTCTTTAATACAACCCTGAGGCAGGCTGTTGTACCATTTTAGAGCACTCCCCGTAAAAGATTGGGAGAACGCCCTACAGAGTAGTTTATCATCATCATCAAAGTTCATCATGAAGTTCTTGAATTGCTCCAGATGATTGTCCGGGTCAGTACTACCATCATACTTCTCCATCTTTGTGCTGTCAAACCTCTTGGGGAGGTTCCCGGACAGGATTTTAGAAGACAGTGGAGACTGCCTCCAATTCCTTCCACGACTGAACATGGTATCATCATTAGGAGTTGCAAAGATACCTAGCTCATCATGGAAGGCAAAAGGATCCATCAGCATCCGGTCTACATGCCTCCGGTGAGATGACCCTTTTCCAATATGCCTTTTCATTCTTCCATGGCGATCTCTTTTTCTAGAATACTTTTTAACTTGCTTTTGTTTTTTCCTGGTTCGCCCCTCGTCACTGCTGGAGGACAAGGACTTTTCATTTCCCTCACTGTCCGAAGAGTTGTCCGAAGATTCTGAACTTGAGTCAGAACTCTCCACAGGCTTGGACCGGTGAGACTTTTTAGAACTGGCATGTGTCTTTTTAGTGCTCACATGAGTCTTTGAAGCCTCATGCTCTCGAGGGTTATCAGAACGATGAGCAACTGATGCTTTGGATTTCTCCTTCATGCCCATCTTGGCCTTTTCAGCCCTCAGAGCTTCTATCTCAACCCTCAACCTGTCACGCTCCTGGACAGTATATTCATCGTTCTCTTCCACCACTTCGAGCAAAGCTGGTGGAAGCTCTGGATTATCTGGATTCATTCGGACAGAATTTCCTTACTTGGTTTTGAATGCTTGATTCAGGCACCGTCGCCTCCCACTGTGGTCGCCAATTTGGTGTGGATAAAAGTAGCCTGAGGGTAGGCTGGTAATTTCAAGTGGAGTTTTAAGACGGTGTAAGGGTGTTTCACGGTGGTATGGTGGTGTTTAAAGGTGTTTCAAAGTGTTTCAGGGTGTTTTAAGGGTGGAGAGAGAATTAAGCAGCCTGGCAGCAGTTAATTTTTCTTACCCCTAGTTAATGCTGGTGGTTGGGTATTTATAGTATGATATTTGGGCCCTTATGGGCTTTCGGGTCAAGTTTAATGGACCCGGGTCATGTTTAAAGACCCAAGAGTTTTAAGCAGATGTGCAGGTAGCTTAGTCAGACAGTGATTAGGTTTTTTAGTACTTTAGTCATAGTTCGAACTGCCTTATGTTTGCAGTGTTCAAGATCATCTGTCCGGTTCAATCAGTGCTGTTCGAATTGAAATCATGGATTCTGTCCGAATTTACGGGGTGATTTACTTTGGACTACCCTTCCGGGGAGCTCTTCGAATTCGGACTCATCAAATCTGAAATTTATTTATGTACCATGGATTTTCTACCTATTTGAGGGTTGTTGTGAGAAATATCATAACTCCCGTAGCCCTAACAAACGCAATTAGGTATTTAG
Organism: Limnanthes douglasii subsp. nivea; assembly: GCA_036936605.1. NCBI lineage: Eukaryota > Viridiplantae > Streptophyta > Magnoliopsida > Brassicales > Limnanthaceae > Limnanthes > Limnanthes douglasii. The sequence goes on along the minus strand of JAUPFV010000001.1, from coordinate 271,507,632 downwards.
AAACAGTATAAATCAATACCTGAATGAAGCAAGGAATGTGATGTCTTCAACCTAATTCGTAACTCCCGTAGCCCTAACAAATCAAGAGAGTGACGGTGTTTGGATATCAGTTAATTTACTAATAGCATGATTTGGTAGTGCATGGCTGCAAATTATGTATCTGTTTGAGCCGCTGGCCAACCCACTTCTGGAGACCATTAATATGCTCTCCGACTTGATCTGGAGTGAACAATTCCGTTAATGATACTCCCTTCACGTTTGGCTTTCCGGACTTTGTTTCAGCTGTACTTTTAGCAGGTTCTGTTACAAGATTTTGCGTCGCAACAACATCTTTTTCTAGGGAAATTCCTTCCGGTTTAGATGGAGCCAGAGACTCAATATGCATAACAGATTCCCCTCGAAGCCTTTGTCTGGGAGTCTCCTCTGTAGCATCATTCTTTAGCTCACTAATCCGGGTACTTCTTTGTCCAAGCATATCCGGAACTTCCCCTTTCACTTCCACTACTGGAGGTCTTGCCGATGTAAATAGGTCAACATGTTGATACGCTTTCCGCTGCACATTTACATGAGGTTCATTAACTATAAAATTTTCAATCACTGGTGCAAGCGAATGAGAAATCTGATCAATCTTCATGCACTTCAGAGAATGTTGCAGGTCATCTGATACATCAGCACGTGATGGAACGTCAGAAAACTTTACATCAGATGCGTCCCCAGAATCATAGGATTTACATGAGCCGCCAGTTAAACTAGGAATAACTGATGTTATCTTTTCGACTGATTTTTCCCTTTCTTGTCGCTGTATAAAGTCCTTTGCAGGAACACAAACAGGGCAATCTAAGAGCCTGCAATTCTTTTGACATCACAAGCTCTAACAGTGGAAAAGAATCAGAGACTTTTCTTTTAGTACCTGGATAAAGCAAACAAGCTATGCAAGGCACTTCTGTTGACATTTCATAAGTGTGATTCTTAGAATTTTATGGATAATTGGATATAACAATTATGTCTGACCTTCGCCTGTAATAAACCTATCTCGTTGTTATTCCACAACAAAGCACACACTTGAGAACCAGTATCGACTGAATTCAGACAAGCACCCGTGTGCGCATTCCAGAACTTGATTGTTCTATCTCCATCCCCACCTCCTGATGCGAGCAAGTTACTTACCAAACCCTAGTTTTGTAAGTCTTCACTGGGTCCAATGCGCTGTCACAAACATCATCTATAGATAATCGTTTAATGTTGATGAGCAACGGCCTCCCATAGTCCGAATCGAGATCAAATCCACCGCTTATATGGATCTGCCTCGAATAATTACACCAACTCTCGAAATCGCTTTCAGAAACAAAATCCTCATCGGACCACTCTTGGTTGTAGATGTTTTCGTTACTGTCGGTATTACAACAGTTGCCATCGCAGCTGTCGCTATCGGTATCGTTCAAATGTGCGCTTTTGGTGCCAGAATCAGAAACGGCGGTGTCATCGTCATGCTTTCTTTCGCTGTCAGACTCAGAATCGACGGATTTTTATAGAATAAGCCACCGTGAGACCAATCACGGCCTCTAGGAGCATATAAAACGAGCCAACCCTCTTTACGAGCCCATTGAACAAGCATTGCAAGAGCAATACTCTTCCCACTGCTAACAGGACCATCCAAGACAATCTGTTTCCTAACCTTAGCGGCTTTGTTGCTACTTGACCACATAGGAGGATCAACAATGCGCTTAAAATTATCGAGCAGATCCAAGAAGCTCTGTCATACTAGTAAAGCCGGTCTCATGGACTCCTTGAACTCCGTTTCCATACTTGCAGGCAATCCTTCGGGCAAAACAGCTCTCAGATCTTTCTCATTGAACTTGAGGTAGTAGCAAGTGTCTTTGCGGGAAAGATGGGATAGAGAGGGAGTGGAAGTGAACAGAGGATGACGCTTCGGTCCGATATCCAAAGACGGATCCTTCGCGTCCTCGGCGAGGCGTTTAGCTCGAGCAGCTTCGTAATCATCGGTACCGTCATCGAGGTCGTCTCCAGTGGCGGAGGAGGCTCCGGCGGAGGAATCAGAAGTTTTAGATTTAGGTTTCTTGTGATCCTTCTTCTCGGTATCATTCTTGTTGGTCTTAGATGACGATTTCCCTGACTTGGAAGAGTAACACTGCCATTGATGTTGAGTAATCGGTAGCTGGGCTGCTGTTGAAGGAGACAAATCGATTATCGTCTTTGTTTTGGAGGTCGTGAGTGTGGCTCTGGTTATGGACCTCCACATTTCTGCTGGTTTCCTTCTCCGTGCTGCCTGACATACTCCATTAAAATTGCATCTGCACACATGTCCCAATGGTTATACCAAACTACCTTTTACCCGGTGGGCGAGGGTTCGAATCCCAGGTTGAGATTCTGCAACTAAAACACCAGCATAACAAGAATGAGATATTATCTTCCTGCAACCTCTGTCATTTTAATTCCTTTTCTCCACTCAATAAGAAACAAGTAGACACAGAGAACAAATCATATTTGACCATAGCATAAGTGCAATGTTTCTTAGATCAATTTGAAGCAAAAAGATTGAAACCATCCATGTGACAAACACGAACACGTGAAATCACAAGAGTCACTATCAAAAATAGTAATAAAGAAGAATTCCAAGACTATACTCCATCACCGAACCTGTACAGTGATAATCTTTCCAATAGAAAATCGTCAGAAATCTTTACAAACCCATGAAAATGAATCAATGGCAAAAGAAAAAGATAAACCCATGAAGAATTAATAACATTTCTAATCAGAGAAAAAAGAGACGTGAAACGAACGAGAAATAAATATACAACACAAAAGAAATCTAAGATACTAAAAACGAATCAAATTGTTAAATGTACAGCAATCTATCAAAAAAAAGAGTCGCTATCTAATTACAATTATAGAAAGTGATGCTCAAGATGATAGAAAACTGAAATAAAACACAAAACCCATCTCATAAAATCTTACCAGAAAGCAAAACGAATGGAAAGTCGAAGTAAAATCCAAAGCGAATCAAGAACACACGAGCAAGAAATCAATAGGGATTGAATTAAGAAAGAGATTACGTACATAGGGAGACGAAAGAGAGAGGAGGCAGCAAGAAAAATAAAACGCAGAAACCGAAAAAGAGTTCCGGTATATGATGTTTAGAGAGAAGAGTGAGAAATACCCAAAAGCTATAAGAAGTAGAAGGTTGCATAACCGTCATTGTAGTATTTCAACTCAGAAGGTTGCATCACAAGGTTTCTTCTTCTGAACAACTCCTTTCCATGATCTTCCACGTTCAACAGTGCGGAATTTAATCAACCATCAATGTAAAACCTTTTCTACCGTCTGTCACCATGTAGTGCGCGTAATCGAAATCCATAGCCGCTCGATTCGGTATTAATCTGTCCAAGTTCTCTTTCGAAGGCCTTCTGGTGAGAAAGAGTTGTTCTTAAAGTGGATTTATAGATCTGGGAATCATGTGTGAAGGACCTGTATCCATATCCGTAAAATACAAAGAAAACACAAACACAAACAGTAATACGAAATTCTATGAAGATATTAAAAAGAAATAGATCTTGCAAAATTGTTAGATGAATCAAGAAATATTATAAACAAAGAGAGAATAAGTGTGTCCAAAATTATTAAGAGAGAATAGCAAGAATGATCATCGTTAAAGCTTGGGTTCGAAAGGGAGAGGTTGTGGTGGTTGGCGATGGCCATGGCGAAGAGGCCGATGGAGCTTTGGCTCTCTCGAAGGCGAGTTTGAGTACATAGCAGCGAGACAGAGGGTAATCCTTTAGGATTCGATTGATAAAAACGATGCTCGTAACGGTTTTGGATATGTTATCCGGGTACCGGTCATCTTCCCACAGACGGCGCCATTTGATGAAGAAAAATATCAAGAACGGAAAGATAATTGTAAAATATATATATAAAAGGAAAAGTTAGAAAGATCCACAAGAAAATACCCTCACTGAAACCCTAGCAGAAATGATCTCTCCCCCTATAAGTAAGGATCTGTTAGCTTATATAGCAATTGTTGTGGGCTTTTTGGCCTATTGAGCCATTGGACTTAAACAATTGGTCCATTAAAGGCTAATTCATCCCACAAACTTACTAAGTAAAAACATATTTACTTCTTATTACAAAGTACATATTGGTTAAATATTCTAAAAATCTAACTTGCGAATCGTGTAAATTCTTCCTTCAAGAATATATATTTTAAAAATAATTTTTATAGTTAATAACTTCAAAATATATGGTTTATCTAAAATTTTGATACCATATAAAATATTTGATATAAAATATATGGTTTATTTAAAAATCCGAAAAACTCAGTTTTAGAAAAAAATTAGTCATAACCTAATGGAAGAAGAAAACACACAAACCAAAGATTCAAACCAGAGAACATCATTGAAACAACCAACAATGTAATATAATCTTGTATTTTAGTTATACATTCATCTAACATCAAAATCCGTTTAAAGAAAAACCAAAATAAAAAATATTGATTATACATATTCAATTTTAAGATACCCACTCAGATTTAACTGTTAAAATAAACTAATTCTGATACAATAACTCATAATTAGTTATTTTTTATTAAAAAATAACACATGATTCTAAGATGCCAACTCGTAATCATGTATTTTTTTTAAACAACTAATTCAAAGTGGTTGTCTCGGAATTACATGCGTTTTTTTAACAAACTAACACATGATTATGAAATGTCCATTCAGAATTATGTGTTATTTTTTCCAAGAAAAAAAAAGTTCATGAAAATCAATTTAATAAATCTTTGAAAGATGTTTGGAATCGATTTCCAAAAAAGGAAAAGAAAAAAAGCAAAACAAAGTTTTCGAAAGTTTCATGAAATCGATTTATAGAAAGAAAAAAATCATCGAAACCGATGTCCAGATGAAAAAAAATTCATCGAAATCGCCTTCACGAACAATTGATGGAATGGATTTTAAAAAGAACAAAAATCAAAGAATTGGTCTATATAAATTACTAGATATGAGTTGCTCGATCATAGTAGCCAGAATTCGCTATCATGGGTAAGAAAATAAGTGTCAGAATTAGAAGAGAAAAAAAAAAGTTTATGCAAAATATAAAATAAAATTCTTGCAATAACGTAGTGGTCTTTTTTTTTTAACATAAAAGCTATAAAAATTATAGAATAATAATAATAATAATTTTATCCTTCATTAAATTGTTGATATAAAGATAGAAGAAAGATGGCAAAAATTCTACCGCCCCGCTTTAGTTTCATATGGGACCGCTCCATCTGCTTTATTTATTTATTTTTCATTTTAAAGCTTGATGTTCACTACTGCTTTTAAATCGAACATGGTTAAGAAGTGCATTGCTTTAGAATTACCTCATGGCAGCCTGAAAGTAACATGATACGGAATCAAAATTCTTTTTTTATACACCAAGCGTCCAACTGACAATTTCAGATTATAAATGACAAATATACAGGAACTCTATTCACATATATTCAAATGATTATAAACTAATCAAATCCAAATTCGATGGCTCGATTGGAAAAGTAGTCGTGTGGTTATAGTTCGTTATTTTTTAATAATCTATAAAATTGATATTTTGTAAATAGGATCGGTTTGGACGTGTGTTAATTTTAAGTATAGGGTTTTCTACCGCTAGTCATGGTTTTATAACTAACCTTTCGATTTACTTTCAATTTTAATGATTATTTTATTTTTAAACTCTAAATTGATTGTCAATTACCTAACCATTCACATTGGTATTTAAATGTTCATTCAACATATTATATTATATTATATTTTAATTTAGTTTAAAATACTAAATTTAACTTTATAATATTAGTTAACCAAAATAATATATCATTTTTTTTCAAATTTAATATTTTATAATAATATTACAAATTTAAATTATAGCCCCCGATAATATAACTATTAACTTTTAGATGATTTTGAGTATTTTATATATTTGGAAAATATTTGATTAGTACTATATAATTTATATTTTTTTTTAATTTTACTACTATCTATCTTTAACTATTATTCAATTTGATTTTTTTTGGTATAAAAATATTAAATTAATGAAAACAAAATTTACACAGCTAACTAGTGGCTCATGGCTATATTACATTTTCTTGCTATAAAATAAATTATAAGTGTTATACACGAAGAGAGATGCTAGTGTTATAGAATATGTATCTTATGTCTGAAAGGATCCTCAAAGTAATGTTAGAGGCCAGAGAGTGGTTGTTGTTGAAGATTCTCTCGTAGCGTTCTTGCCAGATGTGGTAAATTGTGGCGCAGAAGGCTGTATACCATGTATGGGTGTTGAGGTTCGAGGTTGGCCAATTGTAGGCTTCAATTATCCAGGTGTTCCAAGTAGAGGGTTGACATGGGAACCTGAGCTTATCATATATGTTTTCCCAAGATGGAGGATGTGAAGGGGCAGGAGACCATGATGTGGTCAGCATTTTTGGACGAAGTTGAGCAAATGATGCAATCCGGGGGGAGTCAAAACCACATTTGATGAGCTTGTCGCGAGTGGATAGCTTATTTTGGATTGCCAACTAGGTGATGAAAGAGTGCATAGGGATTGAGTATTTGTTCCAAACAAGGGAACTCCATATGACTTTCGCCTTAGAAGGGCGGATAGCCGCGTAGGTGCTGCTAATAGTGAATTGGGGTTTGGATTTTTTGGGAATCCAAAGGAAAGTGTATTATTCAGATGAGGGGGGGGGGGGAGATCAGATAAAGCAATTCTGATTTCATCCAGGTGAGAGAGCAAGTGCCGATTTTGAGCTCTAGCTTGGATGGGCCAGTGCCAGTTGCCGTTTAAATTAAGGTCAGAGACCGCTGAGAGGTTGCGGAGTCTAGAGAGGTTAGTGATACTTTGTCCGAAATAGTTTACCAGGGAGGCAGGAAAGAGCCAGGGGTCATACCATATAGAGGTCTTTGATCCATTACCACCGATGGCGACCTTATAGAGCCCAACTGCGAGATTTCTGAGCTTTAGGATTTTTCTCCAGCCCCAGCTTGAGTTAGCAGGTGTGGGGATTATCCAGATATATTTGTTCTTCATCATTTCCTCGATGGTCCACTAAGTCCACAAAGAGTTGCGGTTCTTTGTGAGAATAGACCAGAAATATTTTAGGGCAGCCGCCTCATTCCAAATTTTAAGGTTTAGGATCCCAAGGCCGCCCTCCGATCTTGGCAAGGTAGTAGTGTCCCAAGCCACATTAGATCCCAAGATCTTCATTTCGGCCCCAGACCAAAGGAATCGTCTCAAAAGCTGAGATAGTTCTTTGAATACTCTGACCGAGAGAATAAAAATAGAGGACCAGTAAACTTGGTTTGCAAAAAGGACATATTTGATTAGTTGAAGGCGGCCCGCGTAGGATAGGTGTTTTGTGGTCCATGAGTTGATGTGGTTGGTGATCTTGGTGAAGAGAGGTATGAAGTCATTGTATGCGAGTCTACCAATGATTATGGGGACCCTCATGTAGCGGACTGGAAGGGATCCCTCCTTGAAACCTAGTAGGTGGAGTATGGCTAAACGTTCATTCCCCGAGGCTCCAGAGAGAAAGACTTAGCTTTTGTTTGGATTTAGATAGAGGCCCGAGAGCGAAGCGAAGTCTTGGAGGCCCTCATAAATGAGTTTGATTGATTTGAGGTTTGCCCGATAGAAGATCAAGAGGTCATCGACAAAGCAAAGGTTGATGATTTTGAGGGAGTGACATTTCCAATGGAATCCGAATCCAGGGTTTTGGCTTTTCTGCTGGAGGATGCGAGAGAGTACCTGCATGACAATAACGAAGAGGTATGAGGACAAAGGGTCTCCTTGGTGGAGGCCTCTTTTCTCAGCAAAAGGGGAGGTGGTATTCCCATTTATGCTAATCGAGTAAGCAGGAGAGGAGATGCAGTGGATTATCTAGTCAATCATTTCAATAGGGAAGTCCATTGCATAAAGAGCGTCAAGGATTAGCTCCCAGCGGACATTATCGAAAGCTTTCATGAGATCAATCTTAAGAGTGAATTTAGGGCCTTTGCGGTTAGTGTGGTAGCCGTGTAGGAGGTCTTGGGTGAGGAGGATATTGTCAACAATGGAGCGGCCCAGAATGAAGGCGGATTGGGAGGGGTCGATAAGATAGGAGAGGGCGGGTTTGAGCCTGTTGGCTATGATTTTCGAGATGATCTTGTAGGTGACATTGTAGAAGGAAATGGGGCGGTAATCAGAGGGGAAGCAGGGGTTGCCAGTTTTAGGGATTAGGGAAATGAGGGTTTTGTTCCAGTCTGGATCCAAGTGCCCACAGAGGAAGAAGTGCTTGACGGCAGCACAAATGTCTGGGCCCACAATATCCCAACAGGCTTTAAAGAAGCACGCGCTAAATCCGTCTGGGCCAGGGGCTTTATCATTGTCAATGTCGAAAATGGAAGCCTTTATCTCTGAGTCGGAGAAGGGCTTGGCCATGTTGGCTTTGTCCGAGGGGGAGACAATATTGTTTATGAGGGACATGACATTGGCAAGGCCGGGGTAATCGGTGGCGCTAACGGAACCAAACATGTTTTGGAAGTGGGAAAGGAAGGTGGACGAGATAGTTTTAGGTTGGAACTGAAGCGCCCATCAGGAGTGGTGATCGAGAGGATTTTTTTTCTGGCCCGGCGGGCCTTAATGCTATTGTGGAAGAATTTGGAGTTTTTGTCCCCTAGCTTGAGCCAAGTCTCACAGGACTTTTGCTTGAGGAAGGATTCCTTGGCTCGGCTAAAGAAGATGTATTTTTTGGCAGCTTCTCGTTCCAGGAGAATTTGGTTTCGGTCATATGGATTGGAGGCTAGGGCAATTTGGGCTTGGGCTAATTCAACTTGGGCATTGTCCACTCGAAGGCTAATATCACTGAATTCTCTTTTATTTAGAGACTCAAGGATATGGGCCAGTCTTGTAAGCTTTGCTACAATGAATTCCATAGGGTGGGGGGAACAAAGGAGGGCCCAACTAGTGGAAACCATCTCCATGAAGCTGGGGTGGAGGCTCCACATACTGAAGAATTTAAAGGGTTTGGGCTTGGGTATATAATGACCAGAGAGATAGAGGATGATCAAGGTATGGTCGGACGTGCGAGGAGGGTCAAGGTAGGCGAAGGAATTGGGGAAATGTCTGTCCCAGTTGTCGTTGACAAAGGCTCTATCAACCCTGGAAGAGATGGGGTTGTCAACCCGGTATTTAAACCAAGAAAATTGGAACCCTTAGGTACGGAGGTCCTCAAGGTTTCAATTTCTACAGCAATCATTAAAAGCGGCGATCGAGTTGTTCCATCTATTGTCATTGGAGGTTTTCTCGTGGGGACATCGGATAGCGTTAAAATCCCCTAGGACAACCCAATGAGAGGTGGAGGTGGTGGGGGCTATGGTGTTTAGGTCGTCCCAAAGAGAAAGACGGTCGGGAAGGTCATTGTAACCGTAAATGATGGTGGCAAGAAAACTAGTGTTACGGGAGGTCCAGGTTATTTTGGTATGGATGAGCTGCGGGGATGATTTGAGGGGAGTGATTTTGAAGACACTAGGGTTCCAAGCTATGCAAATACTGCCATAATGGTGGTCCATATGATTAGTGGTAAATTCCCACCAGGGAAACATGGAGTTAATAATGGTCGTGATGTTAGTGGCATTTACCTTAGTTTATAGCATGCAAATGATATTAATGCTATTCGCAAAAACAAAACCCCAAACGTCTTTTTGGCGGACGGGATCATTAAGACCTCTAATGTTCCAACACACTAATTTCATGGATAATAGTTCAAGTAAAGCATTAGAGAAAGATACGAGCTAAATATTCTTGGAGGAGTCCCCATACATACTAGGCGAGGATTTCGAGGGTCTTAGGTCAGTGCGCGGGAATGTGATTTCGGTCGGTGAAGCTTCCCTTTCCGGTGGTCCTATCTGGCCGGCGACAGAGTTGTTGCTGGCGATGACTTGACTCTTGGTCCATGCACGTCCGGTGACCAGTTGATGCAAGCTCATGTAGTTGGACAGCGGGTATGATTCACTTCCACTGGAGTCCGAGAGCGTGATTGTAGGGCTTTCGATCATGGGCTCCTTTCCCGAGCGTCTGGCTGGCTGATCCTGGGGGCCAGTAGGGCTAGGACATCCAGCACCAGCATGGCCAAAGAAGGTACATTTTGTACATATCGTAGGAAGGCCCTGGAACTCGATCTGGATTATGTGTCTTTTTCCTAGACAACCGATGGAGATGGAGGAAGGATAAGAGGCTGCTGCTTGCATGATGATGCAGATTCTAGCGTAGCTGAGGCGGGAGCGGTTGGCTGTCCGGCTATCCATATATATCGGGGTTCCAAGCGCGCTGCCTAAGATGCTTAGACCCTTGACTGTCCAAAGCTAATGAGACATGCCGTGGAACTTTACCCAAAGAGGGATTTCCTTTAGAGCTTCTCTTTCCAGCGTTTCCATCGGGGACCAGCGCTTGAGGAAAACAGGGTGGCTGCTGAAGAACCAGGGAGCACGTTCCAGGACCTCCGTGGCATTGTCCGCAGTGGAGAAGCAGAAGAAGTAATGTCCAGAGGCAGTAGGTTTGCACTCCTAGAATCCAAACGTCCTCCAGATTTGGTTAGCAAGGGACTGGATATGTGAAGTGGCTCTTCTTTTGGAGAGAAAGTAGCCAGACAAACACTTGTTCCAGTCATCTTTATCTCCAGAGAGGGCGTCGTCAGGGAACATCAAGGTTTCATTCTCGAAAGTTAGGTCGTCGGTCTTTTTTAGGGCCATGTGAGGTTTCAAGCCAGTTTCAGTGGAGACAATATTGGCCCAGGATTTGTAAATGGGGGTCGGGTGATGGATGTTCACGAGAGGGGCTGATTCGTTAGCAAGGTGAGGGGGGATATAGTTGCTCTTGGACGGGTGAGTGTAGAGGTGATGTTGGAGGGAGGATAGTTTAACACCAAGGGGTCTGAAGGCTTTGGAATATCTGGAGATGACGTATCCCTTACTGTTCCGTCCCGAGAACGGTTCAGGGAAGGTAGCAGTAATAGGGATAGGGTTGAGGCGAGGATGGGCAGTATCAGCTTGATAAGTCGTGTGGATCACGGTAGAGGGTAACTGGTTGATCAGGGGGATAACAAGGGAAGTTTGGCTAAACGGAAAGCTTTGCAGAGTTTGAATGGCAGTGGTGAGGATGTTCGTTGGAGATAGTGGTTCAAAGTGGGGGTGGCTAGCAAGGGTAGGGTTTGCATGGCTAGGGTTTTCATGGTTGGGAGTTGCGTTGGGGTTAAACAGATATTTTCTAGAGATGGGGGGATGGCATCAATTGGGAAGGATTGGAGAGGCTAGGGTTTGCATGCTGGAGTGCATGCATGGGGTTTTTTTGGGTTATCGAGTGGAGAACTGTTGTGGCGGTTAGAGTTTCAGGTTGCATGGAAGTTTGGAGGCTAAAGGCAGTTGGAACAGCAGTTCTAGAGGGAATGAGAGTATTTTGGGTGGTTGGAGAGGGAATTGGAGGAACTGAAAGGGCTTGAGGGGGAGGATTAAAGTGGAAAAGCGTAAGAGACTAGGGGTTACCTTGTATGCTACCAACACCAGGTATCGGGTCAGTTCCACTCCCATGGTGCAGACCGGATTTGAGAGTGGAGTCAGGGGTGGCATTGACGGACGAAGCATTTACAGGAGGTTCATGTGACTGCAGAGAGGTTATGACAGTCATGAGGTTTTCGTTGCGGTTGAGGATGCTTTGAAGCTGAGTTTCATGGGAGCGCCTTTCAGAGTATTCAGAAGGATCATCATCATCAGAGATGATGTGGGTGAATGGTTTGGATGAAGGGTGGGATAGAGAGAGATGGGATATTTCCATCTCTTTGCTGATTGCATCTAGGGCTACTTTCTGGGATTTAGAGAGTGTTGTGGTTGTTGCATGCAGGATGGAGGGAGGGGTCGTGTGGACAGATAAGGGGAGCCCCAGCATGCCCGATCATCGGGAAAGGGAGGCAGATGGGGGGGGGGGGGGGGGAAGAGGTTTTAGTCTCGAGGGAAAGGGAAGTATTGGGGCTGTTAGAGCGAGAGGAGTCTGATGAGGAGGGGGAGGTGATGGCTTTCTTTTGATCTCTGAAACGAGTGGTGATTTTGCGGTTGGGAGGCAGAGAGGTGGAGTTTCTTTTGTGGGATCTTTGAGTGCTTGTTTCAACCATTGTTGGAGACAAAGGGGTTGAAAGGTTTCTGGGTAGAGTCTTTACTGAGAGAGATGGATAAGAGGGAGATGGAGATGTGAGAGGGAGTGAGGATTTATGGTTTGGCTTATATTCAGAAAGGTAAAGGGTTAGATTGTTTGCGTAGGTTTTAGGGTAGAGGTGGTTACGGGTG